>JARGYO010005626.1:108783158-110225658 GCA_029206835.1 Rana muscosa
ATGCGAGTAGTCTACACTACTTTAGTAAATCGCTTTACATAGTTAAATGTACTTTTATGATGATCTGCTCTGTACATCATGCCAGAAACAGATGTGGAGAAAAGAGATGCAAAGTGATTTTGAATTAAAATTTGGATAGGAGATAACTACGTACCGATGAACAGTCATTTGTTACTTTGATTCCAGTGAGCTGTCCTAGATAATGAGGTCCGTAGTGACCTGATCACTGGGTTATTCTGACCTATAGAGAGGCCTGCACATCATCCTCAATAAAGCCAGCCAGGGACACCAGTGATCTTATCTGAAGAGTACTTTGTCTTTGTAGAATTCTGCTAAAGCCGACTCTAATGTATTTTTCTAATGACTTATCTGACATTACTCCAGCTTTTTTAATACTTGGAAAACATAAAAGTTTAATTGACTTTTTATTGTTGTGTTCTTAAAGTCAGTTATTTGGCTGTTATCAAATCTGCAGTTTAAGATTGTCAGAAGTTTGTCTTGTTTTGCCAGACACTATCCCATAATAATTAATGTAGTATATACTGTATGTATGAAACTCCTACTCCCAGGATATTGTATTATAGGGCTATGCTCTTATAGTGTGCAGAGACATAAGTATTTATACTTTCTGACTTTTTTTCCTTGCAGAGTTAATCAAGCTTTGCAACAATAGAATTGAAACCCTAGTTTATTGAATAAACATATCATGCTGTATCTAATAGAGGTCATATCAGACCACACAGTTGTAATACATGTAAATATGACCTAAGCATTTAGCGTCGTCTTGGGTGACGGGTTAGGTAATTGTCCTAAAGGCCTTGAGGACACTTTATAAATAGACTGAGCTAGGCTTTTTAGCTTTGCTGTTGTACTTTACACAACTTTTATTAGGTTAGTGAGATTTAAATTGAGATTGTGTAATGTTGTCATTGTCGCACATCTAAAGAAAGCCTAGATTAAAAGCCAAACAAGCCATGACATATCATAAAACAGATCTGCCCCTAGTATCAGTGTGAACTCTGCAAACAATAATAGATCAGGCAGAGCGCTGACTGGGCTCTCTGAAATTCAACAGCAGTGTGCAACTGATCTGACAATGTGTAAAGGTAGACAATGCCAGACTTTGATTAAAGAGTATCCCTGTTATATAGCCGACGTGTGTGTTTGTTTTTGCAGCCTGATACAGATAATTATATTTGTATGTTGGCACCATTTTTCAGTCGATAGGATGCAATCATTTTATTTATTAGAATAATATTGATTGTGACATACACAGACGCTTAGATCATCCCTTCTAAAAAATTTCATGGTTGCCAGGCTGACAGTTCAGACCTTGTAGCATAGAGCCCTAATGCTGGCTGAAGGTTTAGTTGAAGGTTGGGCATATATGCTAAGATGTCATTAGGGTGCTGCAAAACAATCTATAACTTGTCTGTTCAGTTCTGCCAAGCACCAAGCTAATGTGGAGGTGGAGAAAGGGTGCTGCTAGTACCAGGTTCCTATGGCATTCAGAACAGGCTCTGCCACTTGTCACTAAATGTCTCTTATGTCATATGTTAGTACTTGTATATGAAAAATACTGCGCAGTCTCAGACTCTGTAAACGATTAATATAGGTGGTTTATATTGCTAAACCCTGGAGGTGCTAATTAAAAAAATGGTCACCAGACCAGTTTAAGTGACTAATGGCGAAATGTGCTGCTGCTGCAACTAACCATGTGAGATAGGCACACTAAACAAACTTATATTATAAAATAGCTGCGCTGCAAAGTGATTTGGGCAAATAATTGACCCAATATATAAAAAGTGTTGTGAAACACATAATAATATGTGCATGTATATCCAGATGAAATGAATCAATGTAATATATGCATAACATAAATATGAAATGAGTGACAGCACCCAGGTGATATGATAACCAGCCTGCCTGCTGAAATGAAATATCCACCCGTTTGGGTTGTCACAAAAAATCTGTCTCCAAGTGTGGGATGAAGCAGATAAATTCTTAGTCCACAGTTGACAAAACTAGTAGAAAGCAGAATAACTGCACTAAAAAGTTCCACATAAATTAACTGAAATTACAAAGTTCTCTTTGCATATGAAATCTGTGACTTCAAACAGACTTGCTCCCAAGAAAAAGTGGTCAATTCGAGATAGAAAAGATTCCTCCACCAATAGAATCACTGCCACTTACCAGATCCACTGATCTCGTATAAGGAGATCACATTCGCATGTGGCTTATACCCCAGCCCGGGTCTCTAGACTTCTCAACCAGTGTCCCAGCTCCTTGGTCATAAGCTCAGTGTAATTCGCATGTCAGGGATTCCACATAGTATGGTAAAGAAAAAAAGGCTCCCATAGCGTAATCCATGGGAGCCTTTTTACTCTTTCGTCCATGGACCGACACAGCTTCTCTATTGACAAAGTGGGTATTATCCGTTAATTAGGAGTGACTAGGCAGAAAAACTTGTAAAAAGTGTTGCATCACACCTTCTACAGTACCGCCCAGGGGGCGGACCCTCTGGGTATAACCTCTCAGTCTGCATCTCGCAGATCAGTTTTTTTCTGTCTAGCAAGGAGTAGGACATGGCTCCCTTCGGGCCCATTGGTCCGGGGGAAAAAATATATATATATATTTTTTTGCTACATTTGTTGTTTCCTGCGATCTTCTGCCGACTGGGTGACAGGCTGGATCCTCGATCCTTGTAGTCTCCCCAGTTTCAGCCATCGAGCGTGTGCCGACCCTAGCTACGCGCTGGGTTTTCCACGACATGCCCGTCACTCCACGGGTGGCCGGTGAGCCTACGCTCCAGGGCCTGCATCGGACCTTACGGCCGAGTTGCAGCAGCCTGGCCGGTGAGCTTACGCTCCAGGGCATACATATGATCGTCCCTTTTGGGTCCAATCACAGCATGCCTGGCCAACAGTCACCTTCCGTGCGTGGACGATGATCTGTTTAGAATGTCTTCCAGCATAATACAAGCAGGATAGGTAAGTAAAACTCCCCTGCCTCGGCTAGGTGATTTAGCTGGACATTCCTGGAGAGATCAAGTAAGTGGTTGTGGCCCCTTTCTTCCCTCTCTTCCTGCCTTTCCCTCCTCCCTGGGCTTCTAGCTAAAGGTTGCTGGGTGCTGGGGGTCACCTAAGGGGTTCCACTGGAGCGGGGCTGGCTGTAACTAACATGTAAAAGAAATGTCATTTCTGCTTACCTGTGTGTGTGCTTCCTTCTCCATGCTGTCAGCGGCCATTTTGAGGTGGTCCATGCCGAGTTCGGCCTCTTGTGACTGCCCGGCGGCCATCTTCCTGTAGTTCGGCCACACCCACTGGCCCCTATCAGCTGATCGGCGGCCATGTTTGTCCACCCTGTATGTATATATTGCCATTCGGCGGCCATCTTTTTGTGGGCTACGGCTGCTTGACCTCTATCTTCGGCTCCGCGGCCATTTTCTTAGAGCCCACATTATCTCCCATACAGACGTTTTTGGCAGCCATTTTGCGAGAGCCTCCGGCCTCTAGGGTGCATTACACTGGCGCGAAAATTCACACAGGAAGTGCTGATAAAAGAAGCAGACTGACACAGCAGCAGTGGGACAGCATCACAGGCGCAGCACACGGCAGCATAGCAGTACCGGTCCAGGGTGGTGAGTCCTCTGGGTAACCCAGCATCTCGGCAGCGCAGGAGGGTGGCCTATTGATATCTTGCCTGGAGCCCTGTGGGTGTCAGCGTGTGGTCAGCATGGCATCTGAGCCAGATGTCTTCTCCCCTGAAACACCAGATTTAGCAGCTGGTGCCCCTGAGGTGTCTATGGACGCTATGTCGGCAATCCTAGAGGCGTTTGCTGCCAGGGTAGAAGCAGCACACGGGAATACAGGGGGTAGTAAACGCCCCCGTCCCCTGCAATTTTCTGGGGATATTTCTGATGCAGAACCAGGTCCAGCTACGGCTCATGGCCCAGATTCTGATGCATCAGAGACTGCAAACCGTGACCGATCGGACAGTGAGGATGACTCCAAGTCCAGGTCAGTACGTGAGACGGCTTTGGTATCTGACCTTATTACTGCAGTGCGGGATACGCTAAAGTTGGAAAATACTGCAGAAGTAGCAGATACTCCAGTCCCCTTTGGTTTTCGTAAACCTGCCCGCACTGCTAAGGTGTTCCCTTGTGTGTCTTATTTTGACAAACTCTTATACAAGGAATGGGAGAACCCACTGAGGGTCTTTACAGCCCCAAAGAGGTTTGCGGTACGGTACCCCTTTGAGGAGAGTTTTCTGAAGACATGGACCTCTCCTCCTATAGTGGACCCTTCGGTGTCCAGACTTAATAGAGCCACCACTATTCCAGTAGAAGGGGCTCCTGTTTTCAAGGACCCTGTGGATAAGAAGGCTGAAGCACTCGCTCGCTACCTATACTCAGTGGTAGGCTCGGCAGTAAGCCCGGCATTGGCGGGGGCCCTAGTGTCTCAGACACTTACTGAATGGGCAAAATTGCTACTCCAGGGGTTAAAGGAGTGAGATGCTCCTCCTAATGAGATAACTTTGGCCGACCAGTTGGTCCAGGGCCTTAAGTTTGTCTGCGAGTCAGACATGGATACTATTCCCCTGCTGTCAAAAGCTTCGGTTTATGCAGTAGCAATACGCCGCCTGATCTGGCTAAAGGGCAAGAAAGCCCTGTTGGATCTGCCTTTTAAGGGCGACAGACTTTTTGTGGCTTCTCTGGATGACATCATCAAGGATGCCACAGGAGGTAAAAGCACTTTGCTTCCCCAAACTAGCAAGGGTAAGGGGCCACGCCAAGGGCAAGGGCCCTCCTTTACTGCACGCAAGCGTTTTTTTTTTCGCCCCCTTAGGGCGACAGGGAAAAGACCCCAAGCCGATAAAGCGCCTGCCCAAGGACAAAAACGTCCTTGGTCCCGCAGACCCAACAAGCCTGCGGACAAATCTGCGTCCGCATGAAGGTCCGCCCCCACCCAGCTCTCGGGTGGGGGGACGTCTTCGCAAATTCGCGACTCAGTGGACAGCTCTAGTCTACGACAGGTGGGTTTGCAAAGTAATCTCCTCAGGCTACAAGATAGAATTTCTCTCTTGTCCACCGGACAGATTCATCACCTCCAATCTCCAGCTACTACCGACCCGTCGGGAGGCCCTGTATGGGGCGGTCCAGGGTCTACCGGAACGCGGGGTAGTTATTCCAGTTCCAGAATAGGAACGGGGTCAGGGTTTTTACTCAAATCTGTTCATTGTGCCGAAGAAGGAGGGGGTTCGGCCAATCTTGTATCTCAGAGCCCTCAATTGCTTTGTGAAAGTACAAAGATTTTGGATGGAGTTGGTTCGATCTGTAGTCACGGCTCTCCATCCGGGGGACTTTCTGGCCTCCTTGGACATCAAGGACGCATACCTGCATGTCCCCATATACTCCAGACACCAGAGGTTTCTGCAATTTGCTATCGGGAAGAACCACTACCAGTTTGTGGCCCTCCCGTTTGGCCTTGCCTCAGCACCCAGGACTTTCACCAAGGTGCTCGCTCCGATTCTGGCACTTCTATCGCTATCACAGGCTACTTGGACGACCTTCTGCTGAAGGCCCCTTCAAGCTCAGAATTAGAGGTAAGCGTGTCCATTACCTGTCAGACTCTTCGAGACTGTGGTTGGATACTAAACACGCAAAAGTCAGTATTGGTGCCCACTCAACGCCTAGTGTACCTGGGGTTGATTCTGGATTCCTCAGAGGCAAAGGTATTCCTCCCTGTGGAGAAGTTGCAGACCCTCCGGGCTGCAGTACGGCAGCTGACTTCCAGGGATTGGTCGTCACTCCGTTTTTGCATGCGAGTGTTGGGCCTCATGGTAGCCTCCTTCGAGGCGGTCCCATATGCTCAATACCACACTCGAGTGTTACAAAAGGAAGTTCTGTCCAGATGGAACAGATGCCCTTCATCTCTGGATTATCAAATCCGAGTGAGCCACCTAGTCAGGAGATCCCTGGTATGGTGGCTGACAGCACCGGCTCTAATGGCCGGGAAGTCATTTCTTCCAGTTTACTGGATAGTGATCACGATGAACGCCAGCCTTACAGGTTGGGGGGGAGTCTGGGGTGTTCAGTCGGTGCAAGGTCGCTGGACCCCAGAGGAAGCCCTCCTGCCAATCAATGTCCTGGAGATCCGGGCGATCAGGCTGTGCCTCTTCAAATGGTCTCAGAGGCTGCAAGGGCGTCCAGTCAGGATCCAGTCAGACAACGCCACAGCGGTGGCATATGTCAATCATCAAGGAGGAACAAGAAGCTCAGCTGCAGCATCGGAGGTCGCTCGCATCCTGAAGTGGGCAGAGAAGAGCGTACCGGCACTATCGGCCGTGTACATTCCGGGTGTGGAAAACTGGCAGGCGGACTACCTGAGCCGCCAGATGCTGGACCAGGGAGAATGGTCCTTACACCCGGAGGTGTTCCAACTCCTCTGCCAAAGATGGGGCACACCAGACGTAGATCTTCTGGCTTCCCGACTCAATCGGAAGGTATTGAGGTTTGTAGCCCGGTCAAGAGACCCATGGGCAGACGCAACGGACGCGTTGGTAGCATCGTGGGGTCAGTATCGGCTAATCTATGCCTTCCCTCCCTTAAGGCTTCTTCCTCTTCTGCTCTGCAGAGTAGAGGCAGAGGGAATTCCAATGATCCTAATCGCTCCAGATTGGCCTCAGCGTCCTTGGTACGCCGATCTAGTACGTCTGGTAGCAGACGTCCCCTGGCGCCTACCACTACGGAAGGACGTGCTATCGCAAGGTCCCATACTCCATCCTGCTTTACGGTCACTGGTTTTAACGGCATGGCTGTTGAGAACCAGGTACTGAGAGACCGGGGCCTGTCAGACTCAGTAATCTCTACTATGAGAAGTGCTCAAAAAACATCCTCTAGGAAGGTTTATCACCGCACTTGGAAGGCCTACATCTCCATGTGTGAGGAAATGAAATGGCATCCGCGTACCTATTTGGTTTCCAGAATCCTGCTGTTTTTACAGCATGGGGTGGACCAAAGGCTTGCCCTAAGTACGATTAAGGGACAGATATCTGCCCTGGCTGTCTTTTTTCAGCGACCCCTGGCGGCTCACTTTCTCGTGAGTACTTTTGTGCAGGGGGTTCGACATGTGGCCCCTCAGATCCGCCCCCCGCTACCTCCGTGGGACTTGAACCTGGTCCTCTCGGTGCTTCAGAAGGCACCGTTTGAGAAGATTAGAGATATTCCCCTGTTGACACTTTCTCAAAAAGTAGTCTTTTTGGTGGCTGTTACGTCAGTTAGACGAGTCTCTGAGCTGGCAGCCTTGTCCTGCAAGGCTCCCTATTTGATTTTCCACAAGGATAAGGTGGTGCTGCGGCCGCAGCCTTCCTTTCTTCCGAAAGACGTTTCGGCTTTTCATCTCAATGAGGACATTGTACTTCCATCCTTGTGTCCTCAGCCGTCGAATCCTAAGGAGTCGGGGTTGCATTCCTTGGACGTTGTCCGAGCTTTGAGAGTATACCTATCTGCTACTTCCCTGTTCCGGAAGTCAGACTCACTGTTTGTTTCGGTGGCTGGTCCCAAGAAGGGCCAAGCAGTCTCATCGGCCACCATCTCTAGGTGGATCCGACAGATAGTAATCCAGGCTTATGCCTTAAAGGGTCAAGCGCCCCCCTTTCCTGTCACGGCGCATTCGACCAGGGCAATAGGTGCCTCTTGGGCTTTCTGACATCAAGCGTCTGTTTCCCAATTATGTAAAGCGGCGACTTGGTTGTCCGCTCACACTTTCACAAAATTCTACAAAGTTGATGTAGGTGCATCTTCGGATGCCTCTTTCGGCCGCAAGGTTTTACAAGCGGCTGTTTAGAGTTGCAGCTCCTCCGTTGGAGGAGTGCTGTTTTGTGTTTTGGGGTGAAGTTTATTTTTATGCTGTTACCACCCCTCGTTTTTTCTCTGACACTGCTTTGGGACGTCCCACTTTGTCAATAGAGAAGCTGTGTCGGTCCATGGATGAAAGAGTAAATAGGATTTTTTACTCACTGTAAAATCCTTTTCTCTGAGTCCATGGACCGACACAGCACCCACCCCTCCTTTTAAGTTTGTAGTGCTTTTTGACGAACTGATCTGCGAGATGCAGACTGAGAGGTTATACCCAGAGGGTCCGCCCCCTGGGCGGTACTGTAGAAGGTGTGATGCAACACTTTTTACAAGTTTTTCTGCCTAGTCACTCCTAATTAACGGATAATACCCACTTTGTCAATAGAGAAGCTGTGTCGGTCCATGGACTCCGAGAAAAGGATTTTACGGTGAGTAAAAAATCCTATTTTTCTTTACCATGCTATGTGGAATCCCTGACACACAAATTACACTGAGCTTATGACCAAGGAGCTGGGACACTGGTTGAGGAGTCTAGAGACCCGGGCTGGGGTATAAGGCTGGGTTCACACTGATACTACACGACAGTCTTTCATCCCACTTTGCTCTGCGACATCAGTCCTACATCGCTCCTACATTGGTCCTACATCCATCCGACTTGAATGAACAGGATACTACTTTGATCCAACTTTGTGATAGTCTGACTTGTCCTTTGACCAATCAAAATAATCCCAGTGTGAGATAAATTCCTTTTACTGCTGCTGTAATCACCATGTCGGATGTCAAAAGTCTTCGTTCATTGACGAAGTCTGGGATAAGCCGCAGAAGACTTTGACGGTTCCGCTGCACTTAGCCATAAGGTACCCCTTTGAGGAGGACCTGGTTAAGAAGTGGGCTCTCCCCCCAGTGGTCGATCCCCCGGTCGCCCGTTTGAATAAGGCTATCACGCTCCCAATGGAAGGGACTCCTGCATTTAAGGATCCCACTGACAGGAGGTCAGAGGTGGTGAGTAGAACTATGTTTACCTTATTGGGGTCTGCCTTACGCCCTATAGTGGCGGCGACACTTGTGTCTCAGACAATCACAGGATGGGCAAAGATTTTGCACCAGACAGTACAGGAGCATAATCTCCCTCCTGAGACTATTGCCCTGGCTCACCAACTTGCGCAGGGTTTAGTCTCTGTGTGCGATGCCACTTTGGATGCGGCCTCTTTAATATCTGGGGCCTCTATCTTTGCTGTGGTGCTGCGTCGCCTTATATGGCTGAAATGCTGGTCGACCGACCAGCTTCCAAAAAAGCTCCTGGCCGACTTGACCTTTAAGGGCGGTAGACTGTTTGGGGCCGCCCTGGATGACATTATTAAGGATGTCACAGGGGGTAAGAGCACCTTCCTTCCTCAGTCTGTTGAGGGAAAGGAGCGCCACCGCAGGCCGGGCCCTTCCTTTCCGACGAAGAAGTTTTTTCATCAGTCAGAATCCACGGGTAAGCCCGCCCAGACTGAAAAAAGTGTGGCTGGGGGACATAAGCGTCCCTGGGTGCGTAAGCCTACCAAGCAAGCTCCCAAGCCCGCCACCGCATGAAGTCTTGCCTCTTCCTGACTCTGGGGTGGGGGGACATCTTCGCAGGATCACGGTTCGGTGGACCTCCCGGATCTCCTACCGGTGGGTGTGCGAGGTGGTCACCTCAGTATACAGGATAGAGTTCTGTTCCTGGCCCCCAGACAGATTCTTTCCCTCTAACCTCCCTCTCCTTCCTGCCCGTCGGGCGGCCCTTTTAGGGGCCGTACAGGATTGATCAGGTCCGGAGTGATTGTGCCGGTTCCCTCACAGGAGAGGTTTCAGGGGTTCTACTCGAATCTGTTTGTAGTCCCAAAAAAGGACGGGGTTCGGCCAATCCTGCACCTCAAGGCCCTGATTGCCTTTGTGAAGGTGCAAAAGTTCCGCATGGAATCTATTCGCACGTTGAAAGCTATGCTTCATCAAGGGGATTTTCTGACGTCCTTGGACATCAAGGACGCCTACTTGCATGTTCCGATCGGCGCAAGTCACCAGAAGTTTTTGCGATCGGCGAAGTCCACTATCAATTTGTGGCTCTTCACTTCGGCCTAGCCTCGGCACCAAAGGTGTTTACCAAGGTGCTTGCTCCGGTTCTAGCTTTGCTGAGACAGTGAGGCATTGCTATCGTGGGCTATCTGGACGATCATCTTCTAAGAGCAGTCGATGGCTCAGAATTAGAAGAAAGTGTGACTATCGTCAGTCAGACCCTCAGGGACTTCGGGTGGCTCCTGAACATTCAGAAGTCGGTCCTGGTCCCGACACAGCATTTGGAGTTTCTAGGTCTAATCCTGGACTCCTTGGCGGCAAAGGTATTCCTACCCCTGGAGAAGTTACTGACACTTCAGTCTGCAGAACGGGTCCTGACGTCCCGAAAATGGTTTTTGCATGAGAGTCCTGGGACTCATGGTGGCCTCGTTCGAGGCCGTTCTGTATGCCCAATCAACCACACAGGCATTACAGAAAGAGATCCTATCCACTTGGGCCAAATCCCTGTTGTCCTTGGATCTTCAGATCCAGGTGAGTCACCCAGTCAGGGCGTCCCTGGCGTGGTGGTTTAGGTCCCCGGCTCTTCGGTCCGGGAAGTCGTTCCTCCCCATCCAGCAGACGGTGATCATGACGGACGCCAACCTGACGGGCTGGGGTGGAGTCTGGGGAGTCCTGTCAGCCCAAGTGCTTTGGACTCCAGGCAAAGCCCGGAGTCCAAAGACCAATGTTCTGGAAATACGGACAATCAGACTGTGCCTCTCCTCGTGGTCAGAGAGACTACAGGATCGCTCCCTCAGGATCCAGTCGGACAACGCCACGGCGGTGGCGTATGTCAACCATCATGGGAGGACTCGGAGCTCAACTGCGGCTTCAGAGGTCGCCCGCATCCTAAGGTGGGCCGAAAGAAGCGTGCCAGCTCTGTCGGCCGTCTACATTCCGAGCGTAGACAATTGGCAGGCGGACTATCTGAGTCGCCAGATGCTGGACCAGGTAGAGTGGTCCTTGTACCCGGAGGTTTTTCAAATTCTGTGCCGGTGGTGGGGCACGCCAGATGTAGACCTGATGGCCTCTAGACTCAATCGCAAGGTGTCGAGGTTTGTGGCCAGGTCCAGGGACCCTTGGGCGGATGCCTCGGATGCGTTGGTGGCCCCATGAGGTCACTATCACCTGATATATGTTTATCCTCTGCTGCAGCTGCTTCCTCGCCTGCTGCGCAGGGTGGCGACCGAGGGGATTCCGGTGATCCTCATTGCTCCGGATTGGCCTCAGCGTCATTTGTACGCCGATCTGGTACGTCTCGTCGCGGACGTTCCTTGGTGGTTGCCGATGAGGGAGGACCTTCTGTCTCAAGGTCCTATATTTCATCCTGCTTTACAGTCTCTGGCTTTTAACGGCATGGCTATTGAAAGCCAGGTGCTGAGAGACCAAGGTCTCTCGGATTCGGTCATTTTGACCATGTTAAGGGCACGGAAGTCTTCCTCCAGAAAGATATATCACCGTACCTGGAAAGCTTACAACGCTATGTGCGAAGAGCTGGACTAGCGTCCACGGACTTATTCCGTCCCCAGAATCCTGCGGTTCTTCTAGCGTGGCATGAACCATTAAGGGTCAGATTTCGGCCTTGGCGGTCTTCTTTCAGCGACCGCTAGCGGGTCATTCCTTGGTTAGCACCTTTGTGCAGGGGATTCACCATGTGCTCCCTCCTGTTAAACCTCCTCTTCCTCCTTGGAATCTGAATTTGGTGCTCTCGGTTCTCCAGGAACCTCCCTTTGAAAATATAAGAGATATTTCCCCTCTTTACCTTGTCTCAGAAGGTGGCCTTCTTAGTGGCCATTACTTCTGTTAGACGGGTGTCTGAGTTGGCGGCCTTGTCCTGCAAGTCACCCTATTTGGTCATCCATAAGGATAAGGCGGTGTTGTGTCCTA
Organism: Rana muscosa; assembly: GCA_029206835.1. Lineage (NCBI taxonomy): Eukaryota > Metazoa > Chordata > Amphibia > Anura > Ranidae > Rana > Rana muscosa. Next base: position 108,794,983 of record JARGYO010005626.1, read on the forward strand.
GACCTTCTTTTTTGCCAAAGGTGGTCTCGGCCTTTCACCTAAATGAGGACATTGTCCTCCCGTCCTTGTGTCCTCACCCATAGCATCCCAGAGAGTTTGCGCTTCACACATTGGATGTGGTACGTGCCTTGCGGGTGTACCTGTCTGCTACTGCTTCTATTCGGAAGTATGACTCACTGTTTGTGTCTGTTTCTGGTTCAAAACAGGACCAAGCGGTTTCGTCTGCCACCATTTCTAGGTGGATCAGACAGACCGTTATACAGGCCTATGCCCTCAAGGGGCGGGCACCTCCCTTTCTGGTTACGGCACATTCCACCAGGGCAATTGGTGCTTCCTGGGCTTTCCGACATCAAGCGTCGGTTGCACAAGTGTGCAAGGCGGCGACCTGGTCGTCCATTCATACCTTTTCTAAGTTCTAGAACAGGGATATGCAATTAGCGGACCTCCAGCTGTTGCCAAACTACAAGTCCCATCATGCCTCTGCCTTTGGGTGTCATGCTTGATGCTATCAGAGTCTCGCTATGCCTCATGGGACTTGTAGTTTGGCAACAGCTGGAGGTCCGCTAATTGCATATCCCTGTTCTAGAAGGTTGATGTGGCTGCATCTTCGGATGCTTCCTTCAGCCGCAAGGTGTTGCAGGCCGCTGTTTAATGTTGCAACTCCTCCGTTGAGGAGCTCTGCCTTGTTTGGAGTGTAGTTTTTGGATTTCCATTTATACTGCTCCCATCCCTCTTGACACTGCTTTGGGACATCCCACGGGTTAAGTGTAAGAGAGGCTGTGTCAGTCCATGGGCGATAAGAAAAAATAGGATTTTTGTACTCACTGTAAAATCAGTTTCTCTGACGTCCATGGACTGACACAGCACCCACCCTTCTTTTGTACTGCTTTGTTACGAACTGAGGTCTGCTGACTGCAGTGGGAGGGTTATGTCCGGAGGGACCGCCCCCCTGGGTGGGGCTGTTCAGCTCTGGCTTTTTAGAATGTATGTATAACATTTCACATTCTGCCTAGGTCTTCTCCTGCAAGCAGGGACATAACCCACGTGTAAAGTGTAAGAGAGGCTGTGTCAGTCCATGGACGTCAGAGAAACGGATTTTACGGTGAGTACAAATTTTTTTTTTTTTTTTTATATATTTAAATTTACTGGTCTTAAGTTGGATATACATGTACTGAAGTTTGGCTGGATTTGGCCAAAATTCAGTCTGTGTGTACCCCTCATTTTTCAACAGAAGCCTATCACTAGATCAGACGTGTTTGGATGCAGGAAAACCAACATTCGATCAGCTGCTGCAGCTTGAATTTCTGATCACTGTTCTCTGACAAGGGTCTATTCTGACATTGCCTGTGTAGATGCAGGGATCTGTGAGTTTTGTTTCATTTTGCCTGCTGGTTTAACAAAAAATAAATAAAAACAAATTGGTCTTTAATAGTAAGTTTGTTAGTATTTATCAGCATTTTTATTTTCCCGATGGCTACTTCTTTTTTTTTTTTTTTTTAACGCTCCATATGTAAACCTCTGGGAGCTCTGATCCTTTGGGTTTTGTATTCAGATTGGTTTGTTGTGTTACCAGTAGAAATCCGATTTCTTATGCTTTCATGTTTTTAATATACCATACTGTTTTAATAACAGTTTTTCCTTAGACATTTCTCCATTACTTGTATCCAATAAAGTTCACTGCACTTAGTATAGACAAGTACCTAAAATCTGTGATATATGGAAGTCCATGTGAAACAATAAACTATTTTTGCAAAAAGCACTAATATTATTTAAAAAGGATATATATGTCTGCGTGTTATAAAACGTAATTATGGGTGCCACTCAGACAGTAAGAACACTTTACTTTCAGATACTTTTGATATTTTTTTCTTCATATTCTAGTTTGGAAATTGAAAGTATCTGTGTGCAAGTACTATTACACTCGGTACTCTATGAGATTATACATTTTGTATAATCTTGTCTCTTGAGTAAATAGCTTTAGGTGGGGCTATAGGGTCCACTAAGTCCTCATAAATCTGACATTGTTTTCTTGTGGTGGAATGTTTATGGAGAGCAGTAAAGTGCACAGCACGACCTGCAGAGAGGATGAAGCAGCCAGGGTCAGTGATATGAACTGACGGTAGCATTACCACAGATAAAAGCTACAGGGTGCCTGGTAAACTCAGTGGTGGTCTGTGTACTATTGCTTTAACCTGTACTTCAGGCGTGCAAGGAAAATAAACCTTTGTTGCTTGCTGTAAAGGATTTATCCATTTCTGTGAGAGTGTTTTACATGAAATCACATTTTGGTACATTTACATTGTAAAAAGTCCTCCCATAGACATTAGATTGTCAGTGATGGATTACTTCCGTTTCAAAAGTTTTGAATACTTATCTTTGGAATATTAATGACTCAGACAGATTATCTCAGGTTAACCTCATTCATGGCATCCTCTGTCCTCATCTTGCCTTCACAGTTGTTACACTTATTCATTACAATTTCAATAAATAATACAGTCAGTTGGTCAGTCTATTTCATCTACTGTATAGATTAGGGTTTGGCAGGATCCAGCTCCAGAATTGGTTCCATTGTCTAGAGCAGAACTGGTCTCACATTTTTTACATAAGCTCCGGTGCAAAAAATTGTGCAAAAAATTCAAGAGTCTAGAACTATAGCAGACATTTTGCAGCTTATCTTTTCAATGCTACTGAACATGACTGACATACATTTACGTGAACCTGAAAGGGGTTCTAAAGTCAAATGTTTTTTTTACCTTAATGCATTCTGTGCATAGGGGTAAAAAATCTTCCACTAGTTGTGCCCCCCCCCCTCCAACATTTACCAGCGTCCTACATCTATCCAGCACTGTGCACATCTCCAGGTCTTCTCTCCCCTCTTCCTGTGTTCAGGCGCTTCACTGAAAGCAGTGGGAGTCATTGACTTATGCTACTGTCAGTCACATCCTGTGAAGAGGGAGCGGGGGGGCGGGGCTGAGCCGCACTATGTGGGTCTATGAATGCACACAGCCTGGCTTGAGAGTGCACCTGCATGTGTGCCTCCATAGCACACGGCTTTCTTTGGGGACACACATAGAAGAGAAGGTGCGGAGAGCACCAGTGGGGGACCCCAGAAGAGGAGTTAAGAGGCCGCTCTGTGCAATACCATGGCACAGAGCAGGTAAGTATAAACCTCTTTATTTAATTTAAATAAATAAAAAATTACTTTATAATCACTTTAACTCAATGAAGTGAAGATTAGTCTTATAGGGACCATTTGGAAATGGTAATTGTGCCTTAACAGTACCCTAAAAAAAAAGCTTTCCTTTGTCTTGATTTCCTTCTGAAAAATATCAGTGTACTTCCTTGTGTGAGAATGCCTACATATCCTTTGTGTGAGGGGCATGGTTACACTGACTGCTAGTCTTAAGAAAATTACAATTTATTACAACCTTAATGTAGTGCAGTGTTAATGATTATAGTACCAAAAGTTATAACCTAAATAGTCACTGTGTGTGTGTGTATGTATGTATGTGTGTGTGTGTGTATATATATATATATATATATATATATATATATATATATACATATATGTGTATATGTCAAATGTCCGTAAAAGAAAAAGCCCTCAAAGGTAAAAAAAAAAAAAATCTAGATGAAATTGTGTCAAAAACATCTCCTTCAAGCTCCTAGGACTCGAACATAACCCATTTCATGAAATAGTGCAAATGTAATTTTCGGTAATTACTTTAAAAAAACACTACCAAGCGATCTTCACAGTGCACACAGTACATACACCTGTGCTCAAGAGCTACTAACCTTGTAATATAGAATTAAGCTATAGAAGGTCAACAAACACTTGATGGTAATAATGGGTTAAGATTTCCCATTTGCCCTCATATACCGCTTACAAGCATAGAATTGTTACAATCTCCAGCACTTCCATATGTACAGTGTGACTCGAATTAAAGAAAAAAAATATCATAGTGCTCATTGTAATATAGGACAACACTTATATCCCACTTGCATATAATGTGAAAGTTGTGATCCAAATAATGACATTGGTGCAAACCCACCCAATTCCTTCAAACAGATCCCAGGTGATCTTGACTGTGCTCTTCTCACAAAAAACAGTGATGATGTGTATATACTTTACACCAGGGGTAGGCAACCTGGGGCCCTCCAGCTGTTGTGGAACTACATTTCCCATGAGGCATTGCAAGGCTGGCAGTTACAATTACTCCCAGAGGCCTGATGGGACTTGTAGTTCTGCAACAGCTGGAGGGCCCCAGGTTGCCTACCCCTGCTTTACACACAGTGCAGCAGATCTGATCACCTTCCAGTGCAGCCCTGTTGGGAAAATAGGAAGCCCAACAACACTCATTAAGCTTGGAAAGAGGTTCAACATCTCCAATTCCTCTTGGCACCTTGTACACTGAAGAGTAAATGCCCCCCCCTCCTCCTTAAGCAAAGTATCACTGAAAAAAAGAAAAACCATAGCATTTACTGCTATCATTCATTAAAAGGCCCAAAATATTAAAACCACTTGCATGTAAAATGAAAGAACGAATGGCAATCTCTCACACTCTGGACCAGGGAGTACATATACACAGTACCGCACGATAGAAGCTGTATCACTTTGCACAAGCAAATGGCGGTGCGCTCCTCCTAAACTTGATGTCGTCACTGGTGTGGCTCCATCTGATGCTTTGTGTTCATACCTGGACATCTTCAGAGGGTAGGAGACCTCGTGGAGCCCTAAGGCTTATAGAGCCCTCATCCAGGTGGCCATGAAATCAAACCATAACAAAACACTACTCCCCAACAGAGCACAAACCCTTCCGGCCTCCATATTGCAATATCAGACATGGCCAATCTGAAGATTTGACGACTGTTCTGTTTTCTGAATAAAAAAGGGTATCTAAATATCTTTACTGTGTGCATCTCCCTGCTTCCTCGTTCTTTCTGTGGATCTGTGTTTCAAAGTTTGCTGCTTCTTTAATATTCCCCTACCAGTTGTCTTGGATTTGTTTTTGACTGTGCAATCGTCATGCATATCTTGTGATATACCCTCACACAGGGGCGGATCCAGAGTCTTTTCTCGGGAGGGGCACTGCCAAAAAAAATATGTTTTTTTTTTTGTGGGAAATTCATCGGGGAAATGGCTGGTGTCGGCGCTTCAATCATCCCGGCACCATGGTTGTTATGGTGTCAGGATGATTGAAGCACATTATTTCTATTATTACATTGTAATATAAAATTAAATAGTTCAATGCAGAATCAGTGGGAGCCCCGAGTGTGTCACTTGCCACCGTCGCCTGCAATTAGTGGGAGCCCTGAGCGTGTCACTTGCCACACGTTGCGGATTGTCACTTGCCACGTCACCTGCCACATCTTGTGGATTGTCACTTGCCACACCTTGTGGATTGTCACTTGCCACATCACCTGCCACACCTTGCGGATTGTCACTAGCTACACCTTGCGGATTGTCACTTGCCACTCGCCTGCCACACCTTGCTGATTGTCACTTGCCTGCCACCAGATGCAGATTGTCACTTGCCACATCACCTGACACAATTTGCGGATTGTCACTAACTTGCCTGCTAAGGTGTAGTTTTGGTTGTCTCTTGCTGTGTCCCAGACTCCCAGAGTCAGGCAGCAGAGAGACAATGTAATCTCTCTGCTGCCTGCACAGTGAGGGCGGAAGTCACTGCAGGAATGCAGGGCAGGCACGGGCGGTGAGAGATGAGCCTGCTCTCTCACTCTCACCTGCGCTGCCAATACACTGAGCAGCACGGTCTGCCCACGAACTAGGGGTGCAACGGATCAAAGAACTCACGGATCGGATCGATCCTCGGATCAGAGCCACGGATCGGATCATTTTCGGATCGGCAAAAAAAAAAAAGACTAATATCCGTCATCTCCCCACTGTAATATCCACGTCATATCCCCACTGTAATATCCACGTCATCTCCCCCACTCACTGTAATATCCATGTCATCTCCCCCACTCACTGTAATATCCACGTCATCTCCCCCACTTACTGTAATATCCACGTCATCTCCCCCACTTACTGTAATATCCACGTCACCCCCCCACTGTTAATATCCACAGTCACCCCCCACTGTAATATCCACAGTCACCCCCCCCCCACTGTAATATCCACAGTCACCCCCCCACTGTAATATCCACAGTCACCCCCCCCCCCACTGTAATGTCCACAGTCACTCCCCCCACTGTAATATCCACAGTCACCCCCCCGAGTCAGGCATCTCCCCCACTTACCCACAATCTCTGTAATAGGCATCTCCCACCGGCCAGTTCAGATCCCAGCAGCGAGGGTGAGGGGTGCTGACGTCAGCGGCGCTCAGCACGCACAAGGCAGCCACCGCCGGGTGTACCAAGATGGCTGCGGAGCTAGGCCGAAGCCGCGGCCTTTCCTAAGGCCGGGGCCGTGGATCGCTCCGCGGATCACGTGGTGATCCGATCCGAACACGGTGACCCGTTCGGATCACGGATCACCACTGATCCGTTGCAGCACTACCACGAACCGTGCCGCCCACAAACCGCGCCGCAAGCGGAGCCGCCTGCTTTCTTACCCGTCTGTGGAGCCACACGCTATCGCACCTGCCCGCAGAGCGGCCCGACGTGACTCACTGACGTCACTCATTGCTAGACGCCAAGCGGCCCAGGCGTTAGCAACGAGTGCAGGGAAGAGGCTCCACCCACCTCCTCCTCCGCTCCTGGTATCGTGTCAGTGCGCCACATAACTACATTAGACGAGTCTCTCTCTCGGCGCCGCTGATCGGCTGATGTGAGAAACTGAGAGAGAGACTCAGAGAGGCAGCGGCAGCCGCAAAACAAGTACTGTATATTGTGACAGCAGGAAGGTAAAGTCACCTGGTTGCATCCAGGGGGGTAGATATATTTCGCCCAGATTCAGGCTTTACGCCGACTTATACAACTAGGTGGAGAGTTGTATAAGGCTAGTGGGCTCATGGATGACTCATACCTCTAGGGAGAGGGCTGGGCGTCGTGCAGACAGGGAGTTGATGAGACCAGCTGAAGCTTGTCAGCTCATTTAGGCCTCTATAAGAACTCCCAGCTTCATTAGATGTTAGCTCATGCCTGGAACCAGACCTGTGTGGACTGTCTAGGGAGAGTGAACCCCTGTGCGGTGAGACAAAGCCTGTGTGGCTATTTGCTTGGACATTTAAAACCAGGGACTTAGGGACTAGGACAGCACTAGGCTGATCCCAGTTGTTAGTTAGGAAACCTGTATGTTTAGTCAGAGGTCAACTTGACCAGGATTTATTTTGGTTATGTTTCTTTTGCTTTGCTGTGTTTTGTCACTGTAAATAGAAAATAAACCGCACCTTTTTGATTTTGAAAACCACAACCTCCGTTTGCTGGGCCTGTTTTGTGTGGGGAGCCCATCCCGGGGGTCACACACACCCGCTGCCGAGCTAACCCCCTCACAGTTGGTGGAGAACCAGTGGCAGTTTTTTTTTAAGCCAGCATGGAGGAGATACTGAAACAGCTGGCTCTAGCAAATGCCAATCAACAGCAGACAAATGCAGGTTTGCAAAGGAGCCTTGCAGCCCAGCAGCAAGCTCATCAACAGAGCCTTGCAGCCCAGCAGCAAGCTCACCAACAGAGTCTGGAAGCTCAGCAACAAGCCCAGCAGCAATCTGAGGCCCGCTTCATAGACCTGTTACAGAAGCAAGAGCAGAGACTACAACAAATGGAAGCAGTAATGCAGCAACGTCCGCAGACCAGTGAGGAAAGCCGTCCCACTAATACCGCGTCCTTTGGGGTGAGTCGTTTATTGACAAAAATGACTGGAGAGGATGATCCAGAGGTATTTTTGACCACATTTGAAAGGACTGCTGAAAGAGAAAAGTGGCCTGAGGAGCAGTGGGCTGGACTGGTGGCTCCTCTGTTAACTGGTGAATCGCAGAAAGCTTACTATGACCTAGAGCCTAACCAAGCAAAAGACTATGTGATGCTAAAAGCTGAAATTTTGGCAAGGCTGGGTGTCACCCAGGCTGTCCGGGCTCAGCGTGTGCATAACTGGACTTTCCAGCTTGGAAAACCCCCCAGGTCTCAAATGTATGATCTCATTCACCTGAGCAGAAAGTGGCTACAGCCAGAGACTTTGTCCGCACCAAAGATTGTGGAACGTGTTGTAATGGATCGGTTTTTGAGAGCTCTTCCTACTGCCATCCAAAAGTGGGTAAGCCATGGAGACCCAGAGACGGCCGATGGTCTTGTGGATCGTGTGGAGAAATACTTGGCTACAGAGAACCTGACGGCCTCTTCCAGAGACACTCGGACTTTCCACCCTAAGACCAGACCATCCCCAGGGGCGGATAAGAGGATTCCAAGGGGTGAGGGTGGAGAGAGTGAGAGGGTGGGAGCTCTACCCCAAGTTTGGCGAGAACAGCCTGGGAAATCAGCGGCTCAAGAGGCGGCAAGAAGGATCGTTTGCTACCGCTGCCGGCAAGCGGGACATATTGCAGCCAATTGCCCGGTTGTGGAGGAACCCATGCAGTGTGACTTTCTGACGGGCAGACGTCAGTCGCTGTGTGCGACAGTCGCATGCACTGCCATTCGAGGAACTGAGAAACATTTATGCAAAATGTGTGTTAATGGTAGAAATGTTGTGGTATTGCTGGATTCAGGTAGCCTTGTGACCCTGATAAAGGCTGAGTTAGTTAAAACAGAGGTCTCTGGGAATAGCAAGGTAGCTGTTATTTGTGTGCATGGGGACACCCGAGAGTATCCAGTGACTACAGTGTGTTTCGAGACCCCCAAAGGTACCCTCTCTCATCCAGTGGGCTTAGTATCTCAGTTACCGCATGACGCCATTGTGGGAAGGGATTTTCCGAAGTTCTGGGAACTGTGGGATGATCCTGAGCCCCTCACTGGTGCCCCTATGTACCAGGAATGTGATAGCCAGAACTCCCCTGAGAGTGGTGAGGACTCTCCGGAATTTCCCTTATCAGTATTGGCAGGGGAGACTCAAGAAACTGGAGAGGAGCCCACCTCCTCAGACGAAAACCTACCGTCTGTGGAGTTTTCTGATCTTGAGGTTCACAGGGAAAACTTTGCCACAGAACAGTTGAAAGACCCCGCCCTAATAAAGGCACGGGAAAACGTAGTGAAAATAGATGGCGAGTTAGTGAACCCAGATAATACCTGCACTTACCCATACTTCAGCGTAGAGAAGGACCTACTGTATCGGGTGGCAAAAAGGGCAGAAGAAACCGTTGAGCAGCTTGTGGTGCCCAAACCTTACAGGAAGTTGGTGTTGGAGTTGGCCCATGGGCACATTCTTGGAGGTCATCTGGGGACAGAGAAAACCCGAGAGAGGGTATTACAGAGATTCTATTGGCCGGGGGTGATGAAGGACGTAGAAAATTATTGTTCCTCCTGCCCTGTGTGTCAGAGGTTGGCCCCGATGCCACATTTCCGTAGCCCGCTGGTCCCTCTACCCATCATTGAGGTCCCGTTTGAGAGGATCGCCATGGATTTGGTAGGTCCTATAATCAAGTCCGCTAGGGGGCACCAGTACATATTAGTTATAATGGACTATGCCACCCGTTATCCAGAAGCGATCCCTCTCCGAAATACCTCGGCCAAAACCATAGCCAAAGAGCTATCTCTTGTTTTTAGCCGGGTGGGTATTTGTAAAGAACTGCTTACGGACCAAGGTACACCCTTTATGTCCCGGGTTATGAAAGAGCTGTGTAAATTGTTCAAAGTGACGCAATTGCGTACGTCTGTGTATCACCCCCAAACCGATGGGCTGGTTGAAAGATTCAACAAAACCCTAAAACAAATGTTGAAGAAAGTGGTGGATAGAGATGGAAAGGATTGGGACTGTTTACTTCCTTATTTGATGTTTGCTATTAGGGAGGTGCCCCAATCCTCTACGGGATTCTCCCCCTTTGAGTTACTGTATGGGAGACACCCAAGAGGGCTGTTGGATATTGCCAAGGAAACTTGGGAAAGTGAGAGTTCTCCCCACAGGAGTGTGATTGAGCATGTCGCCCTGATGCAAGATCGAATTGCACAGGTAATGCCCATCGGAAGTATGCTGCGGCTTACCTGGATGACGTAATTGTCCATAGCACAGATTGGGCCTCACATCTGCCAAAAGTGCAAGCAGTCCTGGACTCTGTTCGGGAAGCGGGGTTTACGGCTAACCCCAAGAAGTGTACCATTGGGCAGGAGGAGGCCAAATATCTTGGGTACACCATTGGGAGGGGAGTAATAAAACCCCAACTCAACAAAGTCGAGGCCATCCAGAGTTGGCCACGTCCCAACAGCAAGAAGCAGGTACGAGCCTTTCTGGGAATCGCTGGGTATTATCGGCGATTCATTCCCCACTTTGCTTCTAAGGCTGTGCCCCTAACCAACCTGACGAAGGGGAAAGGGTCGGTCATGATTAAATGGACCCCCGAGGCTGAGGCAGCATTCCAATTCTTGAAACAAGCCTTATGTAGCCAGCCAGTGTTGTACTCACCCGACTTCTCTAAAGACTTTGTCGTACAAAGTGATGCGTCAGATGTGGGGTTAGGAGCAGTATTGTCCCAGGTCTGGAACGGGGAAGAGCACCCAGTCATTTACCTCAGCAGGAAGTTGAAGTCCCATGAGGTAAATTACGCCACCGTTGAAAAGGAGTGTTTAGCGGTGAAGTGGGCTCTAGATTCCCTTCGGTACTACCTGCTAGGTAGGCACTTTGACATGGTTACGGATCACGCTCCGTTAAAGTGGATGGCTCAAAACAAGGAAACAAATAGAAGAGTGAATAGGTGGTTCCTGGCCCTCCAGGAATTCAACTTCACAGTAAAGCATCGCCCTGGCGTTCAAATGGGGAATGTGGATGCTTTGTCTCGAGTACATGAATGCCTGATTGCTGGTGTTCCAACCCCGAGGTTAAAACAAGAGGGGGGGGGTATGTGACAGCAGGAAGGTAAAGTCACCTGGTTGCATCCAGGGGGGTAGATATATTTCGCCCAGATTCAGGCTTTACGCCGACTTATACAACTAGGTGGAGAGTTGTATAAGGCTAGTGGGCTCATGGATGACTCATACCTCTAGGGAGAGGGCTGGGCGTCGTGCAGACAGGGAGTTGATGAGACCAGCTGAAGCTTGTCAGCTCATTTAGGCCTCTATAAGAACTCCCAGCTTCATTAGATGTTAGCTCATGCCTGGAACCAGACCTGTGTGGACTGTCTAGGGAGAGTGAACCCCTGTGCGGTGAGACAAAGCCTGTGTGGCTATTTGCTTGGACATTTAAAACCAGGGACTTAGGGACTAGGACAGCACTAGGCTGATCCCAGTTGTTAGTTAGGAAACCTGTATGTTTAGTCAGAGGTCAACTTGACCAGGATTTATTTTGGTTATGTTTCTTTTGCTTTGCTGTGTTTTGTCACTGTAAATAGAAAATAAACCGCACCTTTTTGATTTTGAAAACCACAACCTCCGTTTGCTGGGCCTGTTTTGTGTGGGGAGCCCATCCCGGGGGTCACACACACCCGCTGCCGAGCTAACCCCCTCACAATATACTCGAGTATAAGCCAACCCGAATATAAGCCGAGGCACCTAATTTTACCCCAAAAAACTGGGAAAACATATTGACTCGAGTATAAGCCTAGGGTGTCCATCTGCATGCCTCACTGTGCCTCACTTTGCCTCACTGTGCCCATGCCTCACTGTGCCCATGACTAGACTGATGTTTAACATGGGAGTCTATGGAAGGAGAACCGGCTTTGAAAAATCAGTTCTCCCCGGCCGTAGGTCTCCCAGACACCAAACTTTGCACACTTGTAGAGTAGACATTAGGCTACATGTGTGCCAAGTCTGGGGTCCATGGGACCTACGACCGGCCGGTACCGGGTCCGCAAAGTCACCGGAGAAATGACCATTTAACATTGGAGTCTATAGAAGGGGTGCCCGGCTTTGAAAAATCGGTTCTCCCCGGCCGTAGGTCTTCCAGACATCAAACTTTGCACACTTGTAGAGGAGACATGGTGCTACATGTGTGCCTAGATTGGGGACCTATGGCCGGCCGGTACCGGGTCCCCAAAGTCCGGGAGATCAGGCACAAAAAAAAAAAACAGAGCAAGCAAGTGAGTGTGACAGATGGTCTCGGGGGGGGCAATTGCCCTGTTGCCCCCCCTGGATCCGCCCCTGCCCTCACGTGAATATACTATATTTTAACTTTTGAGTATCCTACAATTTTCATGTATGCAATGTCTGGAAATGGTAAAATGTGAGAAGCGTAGAGTTTGTCATGTAGTTTTTAAAAATATAAGAATATTTATTAAGGGATAATTCCATTGCCGTAGATATCACAGCCCATTGAATTTATTAGGCCTAACTACATCCAAAACTTATTTGTGTGTTTTATATCTTCCTATCCTAGTGAAAGCTATTCTACTCAGTAGCTTCTGCTAAAAAAAATGTTCCAGGTCTCTGAGGCTTTTGGAACTCATGGTTTTTAAAAGGACTTCTTGTCTGGAGTAGTGATGTCATGGTTGCTACTTTAATCGGAGCAGCAAGCCCAGGCCATCCATTAAAATAAACTTATACTGATAGAAGGCAAGTTGCCTGGTCTTCTCTGAACCAATTGGTTCAGCCTGGCAGCCATCCTATTGGTATGGAGAGGTCTGTAGTAGTAGTAATCTACATTTCTCTTTTCGTCCATGGACGGACACAGCTCCTTAAGTCTTGACTTGGGTTATGTTCCGTCTATTAGGAGAGGACTAGGCATGTTAGATATTTAAATACATGTTACTTTAACAGGGTTGAACAGTCCCGCCCAGGGGGCGGTCCCTCCAGACATAACCCTCCACCCTGCAGTCAGCAGCTCAGTTTTTTTCTGCCTAGTAGAGAAGGACCTGGCTCCCTTTGGGCCCAGGGTCCAGAAGAAATTTATATTTTTTTAATTTTTTTTTATTTATTTCAAGAAATCTATCAACTGCCGGCTGGGTGATGGGCTGGATATTATAGATCCTTGTAGTCTCCCCAGTCTGGCCATCGAGCGTGAGCAGGCCTTAGCTACGCGGGGGGTCGGCCACGACATACCCCATAGCTCCAGGGGTGGCCGGTGAGCTTTGCTCCAGGGTTCACATATGACCGGGCTTCTTGCGGTCTCAGTCACAGTGGACCGGGCCAACAGCTACTAAGTACTGCTCGGTTGTAGGTCTGTCAGGAACGCTCCAGCAGGTCCTCACAAGGACGGGTAAGTACAGTTCCTCCTGCTTTGGTGGGATGGAACAGCTGGGCATTCCTAAGGGGGTCGTTAGGGGGTTCTCCCGCCCTTCCATCTCTCCCTCTGTCACCCCTTTTCCTCCTCCCCTTGCGGGGCTCGCTGTGACCGTGGAATACCTATAGGGGGCTCCAGGTCCCAGCGGGGGGGGGGCTGTGGGGGTGTCCAGGCCCGCTCTCTGTGGGGGGGTAGTTTTTTCTGGAAGCCTCTGCTACGGCCTTCTCGTCCACCTCGCTATGTTTGGGCGCCATTTTGGAAGCGCCGGCACCATGTTTTTGGGGCTTGTGTATTGCAATACAAAAATCCCATTGGCGGCCATTTTTCTGTGGCCGCGCTGTGGTGCAGGTCTGCTTTGCGGGCGGCCATTTTCTTGTGGTCCGCACACTTTTCTCTGAGGCACCCGGCGGCCATTTTGGAGTGGGTTTTTGCCTCTAGTGCTGGCTGGCTTCCTGAACAGCGCGAACGGCGCAATTCACCTCACAGTTCCTCAGTCACACGCTGTGTGTGGATGGAGAGCAGGCGGTGGCGCTGAACAGTCTCTTGCTGGGTGGTGAGTTCCCTGGGTAACCCCCCCCCCCCCCCGGTCAGTGCAGCAAGGAGGGTGGACAATTTTGTGTCAGGTGTCTTGACTAATTTCCTAAGGGCTGTCAGTGGGCAATATGGAGCAAGAAGCTGGCTTTTTTTCCCCAAACATTCCAGAGGCAGCAACCAGTGCCCCTGCACCTGCGGTTCCCATGGACGCTTTGTCGGCGGTCCTGGAGTCATTTGTTGCCAGGGTGGAAGCGGCGTGCGAGCGCAAAGGGGGTACTAAGCGCCCTCTCCCACCGCCATCGCCTGGGGAATGTTCTGACTCGGGCCTGGCTGCGGGTCAGGACCCCGGTTCTGGTATGTCAGAAGAGGCGGACCAGGATCTTCCCCGTGAGGAGGACCCCTCGTCCGGGTCAGCGCAAGACAGGGCACTTGTGGGTGCACTTATCCATGCTGAGGGACACTCTCAAGCTGGAAGATACAGCTGAGACTTCCACTGCAGGGTCTGTCCCTTTTGGGTCGCACAAACCGACCCGCTCTGTTAAGGTTTTTCCTTATGTTGATTTCTTTGACAAGTTCATGGATAAGGAATGGGAACGGCTGCAGAGGTCCTTTGCGGTCCCTCAGCGCATGGCAGTCCATTACCCATTTGAAGAGAGTCTTTTGAAAAAATGGGCTTCTCCTCCGGTCGTTGATCCCCCGGTCTCTCGGTTAAATAAAGTAACCACTATCCCGGTAGAGGGGACCCCTGCTTTCAAGGACCCTACTGATAGGAGGTCCGAAGCGGTAAGCCGCTATATGTTCACCATGCTGGGGTCGGCATTGCGGCTTATATTGGCTGCTACCTTGGTGTCCCAGACACTCACTGAGTGGGCAAAAATATTGCACCAGACTGTGGAGGAGCATCAGCTCCCTCCAGAATGCGTGTCACTGGCCGAACAGTTGGTTCAGGAACTTGTGTACATCTGGGATGCAACCCTGGATGCGGCCCCTTTAATCTCCAGGGCCTTTGCATCTGCGGTGGTATTGCGCCGCCTTATATGGCTGAAATGCTGGTCCGCCGACCAAGCTTCCAAGAAAACTCTGGCAGATTTGCCTTTCAAGGCTGGGAGGCTTTTTGGTGCCTCACTGGACGACATCATTAAAGATGTCACTGGAGGTAAGGGCACACTTGTCCCTCAGTCCACAAAAGGGAAGGAGCCGCGTCGTAAGCCGGGGCCCTCCTTTCCCACACAGAAGCGGTATTTTCATCAGCCAGCACCTGCTGGCAGACCCTCCCAAGCGGACAAGGGTCCAGCTGGGGAACAGAAGCTTCCCTGGGTGAGCAAGCCCAACAAGCCAGATAACAAGCCTGTTTTTCCCCCGCCCGACTCCAGGGTGGGGGGACAGCTTCGCGGGTTTGCAGCTCGGTGGACCTCCCTGCTCTCCGACCAATGGCTCTGCGAGGTGGTTACCTCGGGGTACAAGATAGAGTTTCTTGTCCACCAAAAAGATTCTTTCCCTGAAATCTGCCTCTCCTTCCGGCTCATCGGCTGCCCTCCAGGGGGCAGTGCAAGACTTGTTGAGGTGCGGGGTGATCATACCCGTACCACCACAGGACAGGTTTCAGGGTACCACCACAGGACAGGTTTCTAATCTGTGGTCCCAAAGAAGGACGGAGTCCGTCCAATCTTGGATCTCAAGGCCCTCAATGCCTTTGTAAAGGTTCAAAAGTTCGGGATGGAATCAATTTGTTTGGTGGTTCGCTGCGTTCCATCCGGGGGACTTCCTGGCGTCCTTGGATATGCATGTCCCCATCTGCGTCAGGCATCAGACGTTCCTGCGCTTTGCGATCGGCGAAGACCACTATCAGTTTGTGGCCCTTCCCTTTGGCCTAGCATCGGCACCAAGGTGCTCGCCCCGATTTTAGCTTTGCTGAGACAGCGCGACATTGCTATCGTGGGCTACTTGGACGATCTTCTTCTGAGAGCTGCTTCAAGCTCAGAATTAGAGGAGGACGTGTCTATAGCCAGTCAGACTCTCTGGGAGTTGGGTTGGGTACTGAACCTCCAGAAGTCGGTGTTAGTACCTACCCAGCGCCTAGAGTACCTGGGGTTGATTCTGGACTCCTCAGAGGCCAGAGTCTTTCTTCCTTTGGAAAAGTTGTAGACGCTCCAGACTGCGGTGAGGTTGTTGACATCCCGCAAATGGTCCTCTCTCCGTTTTTGCATGCGAGTCCTGGGCCTCATGGTGGTCTCTTTCGAGGCAGTGCCGTTTGCCCAATTCCACACTCGGGCCTTGCAAAGGGAGATTCTCTCGAAATTGAACAAATCTCTGTTGTCTCTGGATCGTCAGATTCAGATAAGTCATCTAGTCAGGGCCTCTCTGAGTTGGCTGAGATGCCCGGCTCTTCAGTCCGGGAAGTCGTTCCTCCCCTTTCATTGGACTGTGATCACGACGGACGCCAGCCTGACCGGTTGGGGAGGAGTCTGGGAGGTTCAGGCGGCCCAGGGCCGCTGGACTCCGGACGAATACCAACTGCCGATCAACGTCCTGGAACTCCGGGCTATCAGGCTGTGCCTCTCCAAGTGGTCACAGAGGCTACAAGGGTGTCCATTTAGGATCCAGTCAGACAACGCCACGGCAGTGGCATACGTCAACCCTCAGAGGAACAAGAAGCTCGGCTGCAGCGTTGGAGGTCGCTCACATCCTGCGGTGGGCGGAAAGGAGGGTGCCAGATGCTGGACCAAGGTGTATGGTCGTTACATCCGAAGGTATTTCAACTCCTTTGCCAGAGATGGGGCCACGCCAGACGTGGATCTCCTGGCTTCTCGACTAAATCGCAAGGTGTCGAGGTTCGTGGCCAGGTCCAGAGATCCCTGGGCAGATGCGTCAGACGCGTTGGTGGCCCGTGGGGTCAGTATCGGCTAATTTATGCCTTTCCCAACACTGAAGTTGCTTCCTTGTCTGCTCCACAGAGTAGAGACCGAGGGGATTCCGGTGATTCTCATCGCCCCGGATAGGCCCAGGCGTCCCTGGTACGCCGACCTTGTGGGCCTGGTGGCGGATGCACCTTGGCGACTGCCAATGCGGGAGGACCTTCTCTCGCAAGGTCCCATTCTTCATCCTGCTTTACAGTCGCTGGCTTTAACTGCATGGCTATTGAAAGCCAGGTACCATGGGACCGAGGCCTGTCGGATTCGGTCATTTCAACCATGTTGAGGGCACAGAAATCTTCTTCTAGGAAGATCTACCATCGCACGTAGAGAGTTTACATCTCTATGTGTGAGGAGATGGAATGGTGGCGTCCACGGGCATATTCGGTTTCCAGGATCCTGCTGTTTTTACAGCGTGGAGTGGATCAGAAACTTGCCTTAAGCACCATTAAGGGGCAGATTTCAGCCTTGGCTGTTTTCTTTCAGCGACCCCTGTCGGCTCATTCTTTGGTGAGCACTTTTGTGCAAGGGGTCCGGCATGTGGCCCCTCCGGTCCGACCACCACTACCTCCATGGGATTTGAATCTGGTGCTCTCGGTACTTCAGAAACCTCCATTTGAGGACATCACGGAAATTCCTCTTTTGACGCTCTCTCAGAAGGTTGCCTTCCTAGTAGCCATAACATCAGTCAGGAGGGTTTCTGAATTGGCGGCCTTGTCTTGCAAGTCTCCGTATTTGGTCCTCCATAAGGACAACGCGGTGCTACGCCCCGCAGCCTTCCTTCCTTCTGAAGGTAGTTTCGGCCTTTCACCTGAATGAGGACATTGTACTTCCATCCTTGTGTCCTCGGCCATCGCATTCCAAGGAGGTTGTGCTGCACTCTTTAGACGTGGTACGTGCCTTGCGGGTGTACCTGTCTGCTACGGCTCCGTTCCGGAGGTCTGACTCACTGTTTGTGTCAGTGTCTGGTCCGCAGAAGGGTCTGGCGGTCTCGTCGGCCACCATTTCTCGGTGGATCAGGCAGACTGGCATCCAGGCCTATGCCCTTAAGGGGCGGGCGCCTCCCTTTCCTGTCACGGCGCATTGTACCAGGGCTATTGGTTCCTCTTGGGCTTTCCGACATCAAGCGTCTGTATCACAAGTGTGTAAGGCGGCGACCTGGTCATCCGTTCACACTTTTTCAAAGTTTTACAAGGTTGATGTGAGTGCATCTTCGGATGCTAGCTTCGGCCGCAAAGTTTTGTAGGCGGCTGTTTGAGGTTGCAACTCCTCCGTTGAGCTCTGCTTGTTTGTGGTGAAATTGTTTTTTTTGATTGCTGTGCCCACCCCTTGTTTTTTTTACACTGCTTTGGGACGTCCCAACTGTCAAGACTTAAGGAGCTGTGTTTGTCCATGGACGAAAAGAGAAAATAGGATTTTTTGTACTCACCGTAAAATCCTTTTCTCTGTCGTCCATGGACGGACACAGCACCCACCCCTCCTTTTTTTTGGTTTGTACTGCTTTTCTACGAACTGAGGCTGCTGACTGCAGGGAGGAGGGTTATGTCCGGAGGGACCGCCCCCTGGGCGGGGCTGTACAACTCTGTTAAATGTATTTAAATATCTAACATGTTCTGCCTAGTCCTCTCCAATTAGACGGAACATAACCCATCTGTCAAGACTTAAGAAGCTGTGTCCGTCCAAGGACGACAAAGAAAAGGATTTTACGGGGAGTACAAAAAATCCTATTTCTGTCTTGACTGGTTTTCTTTAGTGCGTGAATCAGCAGTTTTTGCACTTGTATTCAAAACTCCATAATTTTCACAAATAGCTGAACAGTCAGTTACTTGAATAATAAAAATGTATGTTAAATTAGGCTGTTTTAGTTTGTAGGCAACTCTGGCGTGCTAGTTAAATGATTAATATTTCATGCCTCCTAATACAGTGTCTGCCTTTGTATACTTACCGTATATACTCGAGTATAAGCCAAGTTTTTCAGCACATTTTTTTGTGCTGAAAATGCCCCCCTCGTCTTATACTCGAGTCACCTATTTGCCCCTGATCTCCCGGAATTTGGGGACCCGGTACTGGCCGGCCGTAGGTCCCCTGGACCCCAAACTTGGCACACATCTAGCCACACTCTTCCACTACAAGTGTGCAAAGTTTGTTGTCCTGGGGACCTACGGCCGATGAGCACCGATTTTTCAAAGCCGGGCACCCCTTTTATAGACTCCTATGTTAAACGTCAGTCTAGTCATGGGCACAGTGAGGCATGCACATGGACACCCTAGGCTTATACTCGAGTCAATACGTTTTCCCAGTTTTTTGTGGTAAAATTAGGTGCCTCGGCTTATATTCGGGTCGGCTTATACTCTGGTATATACGGTACATTTATTGTCAGGAATACTTGATGGGCTTGCAATTCTTTTAATAATGCCTATGGTCTTTGGTATTGCTTGCTATATGTTGACTATAATTTGAGTATTATGTAGCTTTTTGTTTGTACTTTTCATATATATTGCAAGTCCTTTTTCCCTGCTGGGCCCTGGTTCATATTTTGTATTTGTATTTTTCTGGAAAATCATAATACAAAATTGATTATACAAAAAAAAAAAAAAAAAAACAGGCTGATTTACAATATTGTGACCTTCTTTTATAAGACAGAGTCATTGTAGGCTTCAAATGTGCTTAACAATACCCACTAATGTTTTATTCAAGGTAGGCTATCTATCTATGATAGCTTAATTTTGGTTTGCTCATTACTACGAGAACTTGAGCTTGCATTACTAAAGCCCTGGTTCACACTGGGCTGTGGGAGGGAAGCCATGCGAGTTCAGCTGCACTCGCACGGCTTCACTACCGCTTATCAGTCCCGATTTCGGCCGCGATTACAGAGACATCTGTGCAGGTTTCTGCACAGATGTCAATGTAAATCACGTGCCGAAATCGCAAAAAGTAGTACAGAAAAACGACTTTTTGAAATCGGTGCAGCGCAGCAAATGCGGCGTTGCACCGATTAGGATGGTATCATTGCCGGAAAATGCCGCTGATTTGACATGCGATTTGACATGTCAAATCGCATGTCAAAACGCAGCAGTGTGAACCAGGGCAAAACTAGAAAGTGCAAAATCTGGTTGCAGCTGTGCATGGTAGCAAATCGGCTTATAACTTCAGCTTATTCAATTAAAGCGATTGTAAAGTCTCCGTTTTTCTTTTCTATAAGGCTGCATTCATACCTGAGCGTTTTTCAGCTCATAAAACGCCTAAAAAAACGCCCAACAAGCAAAATTACATTAATTTCAATGGCACCTGTTCACATGTGAGCGTTTAGTCACCTGAAGCAAAATGCCTAAAAAACGCCTAAAGCAAAAAAAAGAACATGAGCTACCTTGGAGGAGATTCAGCTGCTTTTCTGCTTTTTACATGGGTGACCTGTACAAAATCATGGCAAAAACGTGGGCAAAAAACTTGGTAAAAATTGCGGTAAAACGCAGTACTTTGAATAGCTCAGTGTGAATGCAGCCTCAAAATAACAAACATGTTTTATTTGCCTTTTACAGTGGTTTTGCACAGGGCACCTGCTATCCTCCTCTTCTCGTGTCCCTCTTCTGTGCTCCTGGCCCCTCCCTCCTGTCAAGTGCCCCCACAGCAAGCAGCTTGCTAGGGGGGCATCCGAGCTGAGTCATAACTCCCTGTGTCCATTCAGCCCATCTCTCTCCTGATTGGCTAACTGACTTTGACAGTAACAGAAGCCAATGGCGCTGCTGCTGTGTCTCAGCCAATCAGGAGGGAGAGACTCGTATGTCCGAGTCACTCGTGGACATAGATGAGGCTCAGGTAAGTATTGGGGGGGGGGGGCTGAGGGGGCTACTGCACACTGAAGGCTTTTTATCTTAATGCATAGAATGCATCAAGATAAAAAAACCCTCTGACTTTACAACCCCTTTAAATTTGACAAAAACCTTGAAGCTGACTGGTTTCTATGCAGAGCTGCAAGAGATTTTTGGGCACTCCGGTTTTAGTAAATCAATGACTTGGCTGCAGTTGGACAGCAAATGCTGTAAAACACTTAGGGATTAATTTACTAAAACTGGAATTTTTTTTTCTCTGGTTTGGGGGGGGGGGGGGATACTTGGGTTTGTAAAGAAGGGAAAATAAAGAGGAGGATTAGAGAAGTCTTCGATAAATACCCTTAAAGTCTAAGACTGGCAAGGGAGAAGTATGGAAACAAATGTAAATACTGGTAAACATAAAGATATAGGTAGGGTAAAATACTACGTCAACCCAAGTATAGTTATAACCGGAATATAGATATGTATATATATTTAGATAAACTGTGAATATGACTATGCACTATTTAGATGAACTGTTAATATGACAATGTATTGTTTGAATGTTCCTCTTTTTTTCTCTTTGATAAAAAAATAAAGATAATTAATATTTAAAAAAAAATGGAATGTGCAAAATCTGGTGCAGCTCTGCATAGAAACCAATCATCTTCCATTTTTTTTGTCAAAGCTTAATTGAACAAACTGAAGGTAGAAGCCGATTGGCTACCATGCACAGCTGCACCAGTTTTTGCACACTCCAGTTTTTGTAAATCAACCCGTTACTGTCTCAATGTTGCAAGTATAAAATTTCTTGTATAGACTGCAAATATCTTGACTAAAACTATAACAGTTTTATATTTGAATACATTGCACATTTTGAATTTTAAGGCAAAACCTAACATCTCTACTAATGAGCTAAAGGGTTTAGAACAAAATGAGTTCAAAAGGAGGTGAAAATGTGCTAATTGTTTTATTGCACTGGATTTTAGTTGAGCTCTCTCAGGACTGGTGCTATGGAGTCCAGGAGTCTTCTAAATGAAATAATAACATGGGTTTGACGCACCCAATTAGTTTTTTTAATGTCGTTTCTGAGAGCGTTTGTTTGTTTTTTTGGCAGAAGCAAAATTCCTGACTCTGCCTTAGCTCCAGCAGTGAAGTTTGACAGAGGTCATCAAAACGGCAACAAAAACAAACAGCAGAGCATTGAATGACCAGATTAGCAGTTGGCATAGCATCCCAAAGTTGCATCCTATCAGGTTATCAGTGCCTCAGCCAACCCATCTTCTCTTACCCCGTCTGAGACTTTCCACTGTAGAAATAATCAGATGCCTTGTACCCCTGCTGGGTTGTCTATTCAAAACATGAAGGGTTAATATCAGTGTCATGTTACTGGATGCTAACTTCAGTGTTCTAAAAACATACTTTGTACATATGTGATGCATGTTTTTCCTTTTATATCAACAATTCATTTTGAGGAAGAAGCCTGAAAAAAGGTCCTCTCTTTTCACCAGGTCAAATATCAATCCTGGTTTGATTAGTACTGTTGGAGCACATAAAGTATTTAATTGTGTGATTTGTCTGTAAAACTGAAGGTTGGATAAAACAGTGGCTAACCTCCTAACTCATGGTAGTATTATTAATCATTCATATGCTCAATTTAAACATCAAATGTTTTGTACTTACACCAATAAAAAAATAATCTCACATCATCCTTTAATACCCTTTTGAAGATGAAAGCATAGGAGATAAGACTTGCTTATGGCAAACTCCTGTTTAAACTTTAACTTTGAGCTCCCCTTTGCTTCTAAGGTGGCCTCAGTCCAGTCCATAGAGCAAGCGCTCTATTTTGCGAATATTGACCTTAGCTTCTATGGTCAACCTCTGGGACACCTTCTGTTCCCTGCACCTTCCTTGGGCCTTAAAATGATACTAAATGCTATTTTTCCTCCTTTAAAATAATAAAATGTTATACTTGCCTGCTATGTGCATTGATACTTCAGAGATGTTCCATGCCTCCTCTTCCTGCAGTCCCCTGACGTCGCCGTCTGCTTCTCCCTGCTCTTGATGCCACCTTAAAAAGTTAAGTGCGAAGTGGGTTGTGTACATCCGTAGACAAGCACAGCACCAGTAGACTAAGACTTTGACAGCAGCAAAATCCTGTGGGTCCCGCTGCCTTCAGTGTCTCCTGTGTAACCTGGTAGTGAGGAGAGCAGTGCTGCAGCCAACACAGCACTGGAATGGTGATAAGAGCTAGGTAAGTGTTTAGGGATGGGAGTGGGTAGGGCAGATAGTGGGGCTTTTTGTTTATTTTTTTACTTTGAAGTGATTGTAAAGTCTTTTCTTTTTTTTAATAACAAAAATGTTATTCTTGCCTGCTCTGTGCAATGGAATTGCACAGAGCGGCCCTGAACCTCCCCTTCTCGGGTCCCCTGCCAGCGATCCTGGCTCCTTCTTCCTTCCATGTGTCCCGATAGCATGCGGGCTCGATCCAGAGCCTATGCCCATAGATAGACTGCATGGCTCAGCCCCACCCCCTCTCCCTCATCACAGGCTTTGACTGACAGCAGCAGAAAATACCTTTAGACCTGTTATAAGCAACCAAACAGAAAATTTCCCAGCACACTTACCAGCTATCCTGCAAGAAAACCAAATTGGACCTTTTAACGTTAAAAGCAGAGGGTTTAGTTGCACCCCTTTGCAAATATGTGTTAAAGCTGCAGTGCCCCACCAAGGTTCCTGTGTATACTGCGGTCCTAACGCTATAGTTTTCAGGGTCCTCAAGCTGGAGCATATATAGCGATTGACAACTTAAGGGCAGGTTTGCCTGGAGGGAAAGGAATAAAGAAAAGAGGGCGCACCAGCCTTGTGCATTATCCTTTGATATATTTATTAAAATAATGAATAAAAAACTACTCACAAGCATGTGATGGAAACCACAATATAAAAGCCTTAAACTTGTGGCAATCCGTCCAATAATGTCAGTCTCCAGATGATGAGAAAGAGGACATGAGAACCACTGCTGGCTGACGCGTTTCGAAGATATACCTTCTTCCTCAGAGCCTATAGGAGCAAGTCCACTTCTCCTAAAGGCCCGGGAACACACTGGATACTTGGCAAGAGCGCAAAGGCAGCTGAAGGCATCCACTGTATCCCCACACCAAATCCAGCACTTGGTTGCCCATAAAAAGAGTAAGGAGAGCTGGAGTATGGAAGCTGTGATTTCTATTTATATTGGTGTAGCTCACGTGTGTCAAGCACAAGGCCCGCGGGCCGAATCTGGCCCTCCAGACCATTTCATGTGGTCCTCTCACCTCTCTTGCTGCTGCACCTCCCTCATCTCTGCCCCCATCTTGTCTCAGCAGTTGGCAGCAGAGAGCATGACAGTACTCATCCGCTAGATCCTGCGCTTCTCCATGCAGCTGCAGAGATGCCTGTCTCTGACCCCCCGTTTAATCATTCGTCAGCAGAGAGAAGGACACAACTCCTACTACAGATCCTGCACCTCTATGTCCAGACGCAGCACCCCCTCGTCTGCCTCATCTGGTGTCAGCATTCAGCTGACTCCAGCCCTCCTCTGGTCCTCCTCCAGATGCTGCACTTTCTGCTTTCCATCTCTGCCCACTGCTTCTTTTCTGCAGCAGCACAGGGTAAGGGGAGAGCACTGTGATGTAAAGGAGGGTGGGTAATCTTGACTTTTAATGGTGGGGGGCTACAGATAGAACTGGCCCTTTGAGGGTGACCATAATGCTAATGCAGCCCGCGATGACATGACTTTGACACCCCCCATGTAGCTGGTTTTGGAATTCAAGCAGGCTACAAATCACCACTTTCACAGGAGTGTTCCTGATCACCTCAAAAAAGGGGGCCACAATGATGGATTTGGAGAGCATTCAGGCATAGCAAAATTAAGCAGCGCCACTGAAGTGTTCCTGCTAAGTATTTCCAGCTGATCAATTTAGATTTTTTTTTTTTTTTTTGCTTCTGCAGAACATCATCTCTGATTAATGGGTAAATGCCTCTTAGGTTGAATAAGAGAACCAAAATGAGGAAATAGTATGATCACCAGAAGCTGCTTTATCGTAGTGGTTTGTTTCTCAGTTGATAAGTGGCTAATTGATAATCACCATGCACATCATAAAGACCAGTGTGCCCAGATGCTGCAGGCTTCTAAGCGGAGCCATTTCCCTGCCCTCTGTTTTATTGATATAAGTATAATAATGGATCATTTAAAGCTTAGAGAGGAGCAAAGGCTTTCCGGGCCTATCTCTGCTGATAGAAAACAGACTCCCCAGGCTTTAATGCTGTCAGTAAGCGATGCTAGGATTTCCCACTTAATTTACAACCTTGTCTCTTGAAGTAATTACCAGTTATAGCAAATTCCATTGTTAACACCTCCCTTATCTCCTTTTCTTGTTGTGCAGTGTTAATTTATTATTTTTCCCACTGGGGCCCCAGTCTTCTGGCATGCAGTGGTCCCCAGTGCTGCTTATAATGACTTTCAACCAGTAGCTTTTCCAAGTTTTCTTACAACTAAAAGGGGAAAGAACTTTAAAAGTAAATACAAGTTGAAAAGTTGACTTACCACCAGCAGAGAATGGCTTGTTGATCACATAAGGGTTTGTGTCTCAGGAAAATGGAAAGTTGAGTCATGACCCCCTGCAGGGCCAGTGTCTTTTAGATTTACCGCCTTCTTCATGTCTAGTGGGTCACCGTGTGGCTCTTTGTTTTGTTTGAAGTGTTTGTTTGTGTTTGCTCTTAGGTTGGAGTGAAAGAGCTCTTCTCCGCATTGAGGAAAAGGGCAATCCAAAGAGGTTTTATAGGGGGTGATCTGTTTATTGTTAAATTCTTGACCCTGTATGGGACACCTCTTGCAACCAAAGCACATCTTCTCATTATCTCTTCTATCAGCTCTGCAGCTCATAAAATCCCTCATCTGTTTCTTATCAGAAATCACAATCTGTTATATTTTCCAGTGATACCTTTGCTACACCAGAAGCCTGTGCAGGATAGAGGTTATGCTTTCTTATATGTATGACAGTTCACATAGCGGCCTCTGTTAAAATCATACCTGTGGACACTGATGTCTTTATTTTAATTTCTGTGGTTATATAACGAAAACAAGTTACACATTGCTTTAAAGAGTACAATAATTCATACCGGGACCTGTCCCTAAAGGATCTTTATAAGTCTGTCTTTATGCCAAATTCCTACAAGTATACGCATGAACACGTAATTGCCAGTTTGGTGAGGTGGTACTTAAAGAATAACTGTACTGTAAAAATATATTGGGTTTTAATAAATTCAGGCATACCAAAACAACTTTGCAAATCTAACGGTTTTCCTCTTCCTTTTGATTTTATCCTCTCTGAGGGTTGGCATCACAGGCTTAAGCCAGTGTAAACATTGCTTTGTTTATATGCAGCTGGTCTGCTTCTGCACTATAACCGCAGACAAAGAGTCAGGTTTTTCACATACATGTTTGAATTAACATCTTACTACCGGTACCAGAACTCCAAAATAATAGGATCTGTGCTGCAGTACATTTACTTTTCTGGGACAAAGCCCAGAGAATAGCCATGCAAGCATAGGGAAAACTTAAGCCTCTGATACACGACTCGCCATTTGGACTGATTCATGCTGAAACACCTGGAAGTTGTAGGTGGCCCTAATGGTACTGGGCTTCACAAACTGCAATTGAAAAATCAAAGGAGTAAGGCGGAAAGTAGTTGGCCGAACAGTCACTGCATCCAGTTAAATGTAGCCTTTGTTTGGGTATTGTCTGAATAAAATAGCCAGCAGGGGAGAATTCTGTATCCATGTTGTTTAGCAAGAATACAGGTATCTATTGGATTCATGTCATTCAGCCCGTGGCCTCAATGAGAGAAAGCTATGTGTGTAGGCCTAGCCATAGAAGTTCCATGCATATAGTAATTGTGGGATCTGATCTGGACCCATCACCCCAGCCTTGCAAAGCAAAAGTTCTAACCACTGAGACAGAATTACACAGTATACACACCGCTCCTTCACCGCTCCGAAGATGCTGCTAGCAGGACTTTTTTTAGCGTCCGGCCAGCGCACCGCTCCAGTGTGAAAGCCCTCGGGCTTTCACACTGGAGTGTGAGGAGCGGCTCTTTCAGGGCACTTTGCAGGCGCTATTTTTAGCGTTATAGTGCCTGCAAAGCGCCTCAGTGTGAAAGGGGTCTAAGACAGAGTCAACAGTCAGCACTACAATGCACCAGTGAACAATGCATCTCCAGACCATGCCAGTGACCAGTTTCTTGTATAGAGCTAAATAAGGAAAATAAAGCACATATTTCCAGAGTCAAATTGCATAACCCCTGGGATATCAATAGGTATTGGCCAGGTGCTCACCAAGGCTTTCAATATAGTTAGCATTTTGCCCACAGTATAAACTTTTAACCCATAAGTTAATGCATTAGGTTGCACATTAATGCGCATTGCATTAGGACAGCCCATTGAAATGAATGGACTGCCAATGCACCAAACTTCCCAAATATTGGATGTGCCACAAAATTTTTGATGCAATGCACTGCAGCGTGCATTGCTTTAGTGCAGCAGAGTGCTGTTCAAAATAAATTAAACTACAACGGGTTAACGTATGTAAAATGCATTGCTTCACATGTGCATTGATGCATGCGTTCCTATGTTTAAATTGACCCTCATGAATTTTTTAATCAACACATTCCTGCATGACTAGGTGTAGTTTTTTTTTTTTTTTCATGTGCATGGTGTTCACCTTTATATACAGTAGCTGCAATGTAGGTGTTAAACTTCAGTTGGTAAATGGATGCAGGGGCGGACTGACAACACTCAGGGCCCCCGGACCAAATAAAGCAAAGACTGTGACATCCATGACCCACCTTGGTCCTGCCCTTGACCCTGCCCATGATCCAGCCCCTACATTTTGCACAAAGTACAACTTCTGACTTTTTTTTAATGGGACCTGGAGGGGGGTCTCTCTCTAACAGTGGAAATTCGAGAGAGACCTCCCTCCAGGACCCATTAGAGACTACAAAGGAGTATAATGGAACCTGGAGGGGGGGGGGGCTTTTTTTAACAAAGTGTACAGTGAATATCTTGATTCACCCTGGTCCTCATGTGACCCCCTCTTTGTGTCATGACTCTGGCCCCTGCCCCAACCTCTCACAAAGTAGAAATAAAATTGGCACTGTGTATCTCTCCTCTTACCTTAACTATGGGTAGTACCATAGCTGTGGCTGGTTTTCCGCATCTTCTGTGGCTGGCTCCCGTGTCCTCCATGACTGGCTCTTGTCGGTGGCTGGCTAGCACCCTGCTGTGGCTGGCTGGCTGGCTCCCTGGTGTGGGTGGGTCACATGGTTGGCTGGCACCTTGGCCCTGCTGTGGGTGGGTCACCGTGGGTGGCTGACTGGCACCCTGGCCCTTCTGTGGGTGGGTCACCAGGGTGACTGGCTGGCTGGCACCCTGGCCCTGCTGTGGGTGGGTCACCAGGGTGGCTGGCTGGTGTGTCCTCTCCTCTCTTCCACCGTTTTGGGCACTGTTTGCCGAGGCAAGGGAGGTGTCCATTTGAGAGTCTGTTAGAAAGAGCCCCCATCAATGCAGCCTCTCCAGTGCCCCTCAATGCATCCTCACCAGTGCCCCTCAATGCAGCCTCACCAGTGCCCCTCAATGCAGCCTCACCAGTGCCCCTCAATGCAGCCTCACCAGTGCCCCTCAATGCAGCCCCACCAGTGCCCCTCAATGCAGCCCCACCAGTGCCCCTCAATGCAGCCCCACCAGTGCCCCTCAATGCAGCCCCACCAGTGCCCCTCAATGCAGCCCCACCGGTGCCCCTCAATGCAGCCCCACCAGTGCCCCTCAATGCAGCCCCTGCAGTGCCCATCAATGCCGCGTCACCACTGCCCCTTGGTGCAACCTCACCAGTGCCCCTTGGTGCAACCTCACCAGTGCCCCTTGGTGCAACCTCACCAGTGCCCATTGGTGAAACCTCACCAGTGCCCATCAATGCAGCCTTACCAGTGCATGGGGATTAGAGAGGAGAGCTGCCAGATTACAAAAGATGGTCGCCGCGGCCGCAAGTTTTTTCGTTCCTGGACTGAGTTCCAGCAGGTGGCGCTGGTGGGCCCCCTTCAGCAACCGGGCCCTTGGACCACGGCCGAAGTGCCCAACCGGTCAGTCTGCCCCTGAAAGGATATAAATACAGTTAACACAGTTGGCCTTCTCGCTTGTTGGCTCCTTGCTGTCTCGCATGAAGGGTATGGGAAGCTGTAGAACACATTCATGTGGAAAGAAACTGGATTGCTGCATAATAGCACATGTGGGATCTTGTGGGATCAAAGATTGCATAGAATCCAGTGTAAATAAAATCAAAAGGGATTTGTCAATGAGAGCTGTATTTGTTAACTTTAGCTTAAATTTATTTGCCTTGATATGACCTGTAATTTTTTGTATAAATATTACATTGATGTATATAATGTCATGCTATAATATTGCATGGGTTTTGTTCCCTAGTTGTTTTCAAGTTCCTTGATTTCCATCTGAGCACACGGACAAGCAATTATTTATTTTTGGACATCAGATGTACAGGCAGAACATTTGCATGTCATTTTCGGATTGTGAGCTTATTCCGATGATGTAACTTGAAGCAGAGAATAATTAACAGCTCATCACCTCACAAAGTCACATTTGGGACACTGTGAGTTCATATGAGATCTTCTACATCTATAGATCACTACATTTCCAAATACAGAAATACCAGTTGCAGCTAAATCAGATAGTTAAGTAAGATGAAGCTGGCCCCTCTGTTAATTATTTTTTATACTTCTGAGTAAGAACATATTACACAGCACTTTTCGAAGTGCATACAACCTTCCACACTGATTCTTGCCTCTGTAAAGTGTACAGTTTATCTTCCGTGTTGCTCTCATACAAGAACATATTCTAATGTCCCTGTGGTCCGTAGCTAACAAGCAGTGCCGGGACAAGGTCACTTAGCACCCAGGCGAACATGCCAAACTGCGCCCCCCCCCTTAAGATGTATGAGCATTTTGTGTCAGAAAAAAATTCTCTCTCTGCCCCCCCCCAAAAAAAATTAGGCACTAATCTGCATGATTACCCCTAAGCAAAAATATTTATAGCGCTCAGAATTTATTTGCCCCTCCATTGACTCCAGCGTTCTATCTCTTACAGAGCTAGAGGCACCACCCTCTCATTATTAATCCTCATTGATATGCACTTTGTATTGAATGTCATCGCTCCTCAAAACCCACATCAACTTGCGTCATGACACACGTTCACATGCGCCTTAATCATGATTCCAATGGAAAACACAAAAAGGAAAAACCTGAAGGTGATAATCCAGCCCTAATATTTTGTATCGACCATTTACAAATATCTTTGATTTTCCATTTGATACAGATAGTGAGTGTATTTACTGAACCTTAGGGTTACATAGCTGGGATAATGAAGCCTATATATAAATATAATATGATCTACTCATGGATGGCCCAGTCTGACAGGCGTTTAGCTTTCTGGACCATGACAGAATCTAGAGGAAGTGGCTTTAGTCCTACACAAGCAGATGTGATCCCCACACATTTTTGGCTGCCTTGGCCGTCCGATTTGGTAATTGTAATTTTGCTACTAATTGCTGGTAGTGTTAATGGCCCATTTACACCAGTGGGCTGCAGTAAACACAGTGTGCTGTGGTGCCACCCAACGCACTTGCATTGCAGTGTTCTGCAACATGCAGTAATTCACCACCATGGCAGTCCATTCAAATGCCTGCAGTGGATTGCCCTAGTGTGAATGGGCCCTTAGAACAGTGTTTCTCAACCTTTTTACAGTCAAGGCACCCTTTAAGAATTATGGACAATCTCGAGGGACCCCATTCTAAAATGTAAAAACTATTCTAATAGTTTTACATAATGCAGCAACATCCACAAGTCCAAGTAGGACACCCAACATTAGAGAGGATTTATTCTTTCAAAACAAATACGCTTTTGTAAACTGGTACTGACTAGTATTCCAAGGTTTCTCCATCAATATTACCCCACTGCAGATCAAGAGGGGCAGGGGAGGGTCAAACAAGGATGCTATGCTAGGCAACTGACATCCCCCTTATAAACTGATGACACCATTGGTTGGTAGGATGCCGGCAGCTAGAAGGTTGTAATGGTGCACAATGAAAATCTGTGACTTGGTGTAACTAAAAGGCAGCCTTTATCCACTTGTCGGATTGTATACAATTTGCAATGGGCAATTAGGCATTTTGTCAAGGCACCTCTGAAGAAACCTCAAGGCACCCCCGGGGGGGAAAAAGGCTGCTCTAATATTCTGAATATGGTTTACATGTCCCAGTGCTTGTCATATTGCGTATAAAATATCCTTTGATACTAAGAACCTAAGAATTGGCCCTGCTTTTTGTGACTGTCTGATTGGGTCATGTATTGACCTACAGTAGATGCAGTCAGTTGTGCAGTCTGAGTTCCGAGCTCCTATAGCAGATCCTCTCAGTTGTAGGGAGTAGCATGGATTCTCAACCTTGCAGTAGTATAAGTTAAATATATTGCCAGTGTCTTGAAGGCTGTAAGCTGTTGTTTGGTTATTATGAGCCTTAGCAGGCTACAGAATAAGATTTAGCGAGGTAGGGAATAGTAAGCAAATCACTTCAGCATACATGTCCTGGGTTTTAACCTTTAGCAGCATCTTAGATCTCTATGGCACTTCCTGGTATATGGCTGCACTCAACTGTTTTATCAGTACGTGATTACAGTTAGCTGTGCTGCTGCAGATAAAGTGATTACCCAGGAAGATTGTAGTAGATTCATCTTGGATGACACTAGTCCTTCTTGCAGCTCAATGTGGTGATGTGCTACTTGCATCTGAAAGATTTACATATATAAAAGTAAACCATATTGTAACCCAATCTCCTGATGACTCCAGTGTCTAAATGCTGTCCTAAATACCAGCTGTCAGGACTCTCAGCTGTTTGCTTCCCTTGAGTCATGATAGACTGTTACTAGCTTACACTGATCATTGCTGTGCTGGGTAGATCTCTCTGTACAGGTGCACTGAATAGGACTGTGGTATTGATGAGCCAGTCGTTTAAATTAAATATGCTAGTGATTAATTACTGCATACTATTATTTATTTGTAAAGTTGGCCATACAGGTGCCTATTTTTTGGAAAGGTTTGAAAAATATTTAATGGATATTTTTTAAATGAGCAATATCTATTTATGCCACTCAGAGACTTTTATCATCTGCCTTCCATTTATATTAGTTCCTGGTATAGGCGGTACAGATACTTTTTAGACTGCAATTGCTCTGAATGCTAAATGTTTCATACTGATAACATATCTTCTAAGATAATTATTTACAGAATTTTTTTTTCTAAAAGGTTGTAGAATCATAGATTTAGATATCCCTTGAATGTACGTGTGTGTGTGTGTGTGTGTGTATATATATTTATATATAATTCCCAGCTCCTTATGTACCTTTCTTCATATTTTTATCCTATTCTTATTGTAAAATGCAGTCTTGGTTTCTCCATTAGTTACAGCCTGATATAGAGTTTCCATGATCAAAATTATTTAAAGATCAACAGTTTAGGAGGGAGGAGTGATAAATAGTGGGGGTTGTAATCCCCTCAAAAATGCTTACCTTCAAAGTAAAAGAAATAAAGGTGGTGGACATCTAGGTGTTTGGGTTCCCTTTTCATCTAAGTAAAAAAATGGGTACCACCTCCTCCTTTCCCCAGGAACACATGCACACAATGTTCCCAGAGCCAGCAGAGACTATAGGACCGAACGGCCTCTGAAGGTTGCACTTGAGAAAAGGTGATGTTACCAGAGCAAGGAGGAAATGGGCAGAGAGCCCAGCAGTGACAGGGGGAGATCTGGTTGAGTATGCAGTGGCAGAGTTTGGCACTTTTCCCTCATTTGTCAGAAAGGGTTTGGGGTTTAATGTCTTAGGTATTGCACTTCAGTGCCAGGTGTGCTGGAAGGCAGGGATTCAGAATCAAGGCTGTGGTGGTAGGAAAGCTGGGCGACGAGTGCCAGATGTAATGAGTTTTTCAACGGTCCAAATACAAAAGCTGCCTACTTGTACACCTGACGGAAGGCTTTTCTGACTTAGTGCCATTTGATGTGGTGCAGGCTCCTGGATTGTGTCAACCGCTGATCAAAAAGTGCCTGAAATCGTGGGGGGAGAGAAATTTAGTAATACGTTTTTTTAAAGTATAGTTAGCCTTTAAGCTTACTATACTTTCTATGTACTATAGACCTTACTTTTAACTTACTACTTTGAAACATTCCTACTTTGTATCTTCATAGGTATTTCAGACCCATTTGTTGCAGTCATGTGCATTTTACCTCAATGGTATCACAAGACACTCTATGCAGTGGGCTGTCTTCCATTCATTTAGAATGGAACTACAAATGCACAAGTACAATAAGTGGCAATGCACTCGCACCGTAGAGCATGCCTTGCATTGTTGCACACTGCTTTAAAGTGGTTGTAAACCCAAATATATATATATATATATTTTAAAGAATAACCTGCAAAAGAAAGGCATAATGAGCTAGTATGACTAGCATACTAGCTCATTATGCATTACTTACCTTAGATCGAAGCTGTCCTCGTCTCCCCCTCCGGCCGCAGACATCGCTCCGGAAGGTTACTTCCGGGTATCGGCGCTCTGATTGGCCGGAGCGGCGATGACGTCACCACGCATGCGCGCGAGAGCCGTGAAATCCGGCATTGACAGTGCGGCAGCGCCATTGTCTATGGCACGCATGCGCCATTGTCTATGGCACGCATGCGCTGTAGACAACGGTGCATTCTTTTTTGGAAAATATCTCCTAAACCGTGTAGGTTTAGGAGATATTGCAAACACCTACAGGTAAGCCCTAATCTAAGCTTACATGTAGGTGCAAGTTGCATAAGTGGGTTTACACCCACTTTAAGAAAAAAAAATGAAGGTCTGGATGCTTAGCAACTCATGCAATTAGCCATAACCCTTCTGTTAAGATTATGGTTTGGAGGAAAGCATCTGAATAAGGTATTCTATTCACCACCACACCTGCAATCGCATCCCTAGCCATCACTGCACTTGAAACCTTCCCACCTCTGCGCCAGTGGCTTCTATAGACCAAATTATGAGGTATTCTATTACTGTATCACATTTGCAGTATTTCCTTGAAAGCATTTATATTTCGTGGCATTTATATTACAGAATTGTGTTTTTATGTGGTTAGTATGAATTTGCAACATGGTGGTTGTTTTGTCTCTCTTTAGCCATTTCTACTGAAGCATGAGGACAAGCCAAGCGGGTCTTTTATTTTTGGACAGCAGATGTAGAGACATAACATTTGCATATCATTTTTTGGATTGTGAGGTTATCCTGATGATGCAACTTGAAGCAGAGAATAATTAACAGCTCATCACCTCACAAAGTCACATTTGGACACCATGGGTTCATATGAGATCTACTTCTATAGATCACCACATTTCCAAATACAGAAGTTGCAACAGAATCAAGTAGTTACTTAATTAAGATGGAGTTGGCTCCTTGTGCTAATGTTGCATAGGCAATATCCCGAAACCAGAGCTTGTTACTGACATAAGATCCAGCATGTCAGTTATGTGTGTTCTGAAATGTTCTTCTGTAGCTCAACAAACTTGTCAAAATGTTTTATATTTTCGTTTATATGGCTTATTTTTCAAGATTTGGCATGCAGTGATGTGCTGTATCTCATAGCAACCAATTGGACATCAGCTATCACACCTCCCTAATGAATGGGCCTACACTACCTTACATTCTATGGTGAAAATTTACTGGACCGTTCATCATGCCCTCAACAATCATATCCCAGGGTATCTTGAACACCTTTTACTACTTTGCTCCTAAGCCTAATTCTTTGAACTATATGCTGAAATGCTGATGCTTATATTTCTTCCTTTCAGTTGATCCTGCATCCTTCTCATGCTCTGCCGTAATCTTATGCTGTCTGGGGTACCTGGGTCTAATACTGACATTCTCCTTCAGCATGACATTTGTGTCTGTGTTTTGTTTCAAGTTCAGAAACATACTATTATTGGCATACCTTAGTGATTGTCCCTCCATAAAAAATTCTCTCAGATTATGCTGGCAGACTTTTCAATGTTTGAGCAGTCTGTACTAGTTTTTCTCCATACAGTCACTGGGGCTCTTCTCCTACCTATATGGAAGAGTTTGCTCCACTACCTAGAGCCTATTTTATTCTTTATAACCCTATTCCTTGCTCCCCTTTTGTGTTTGCTTCCTTCTGCACATGTAGTCTGTAGGTACTGTGTCAGTTGCATCTCCAGCTATAGAACTACTTTGATTTTATTTTTTTTCCCCCCAAGATCTCCTGGCATCTCTCATCTCTATTTTATGGATATCATCATCAGTTAGGCACATCGCAACATCTAGGTTGGATGCTTCTCCTTCCTCTGGGCATGCAGGCTGCATTCTTCATTCTCTGAAATCGATCATGTGTGGTAGTTTTCACCTAGTGTAATGATAGAGAACCTCATTCCAGAACCTATTCCTGTTCCTCGTCCTGCAACTTCTTCTGTTTGGAATCGGCAAACATATTTTCTAGTTACCCTGCAGGTCTTGGTTCGACCTTGCATATCCTCTTCTTAACACCTTGGTTCTTGCACTTCTTATTTTCACAAGAAAAGGCTCTTGCACTTCTAGTGCACTCTTGTTGCAAGAAGTTGCTCTTTATTGTCACCTACTGTGAACTTTGGTGTCCCTCTGGGGCCTTTTTCGGGTGTTCTTCCGTACACGAGCGCTCCCCTTGAGTTTAAGGGGGTAATTCCTTTAAAAGGTCTCATGTACAATTGAAGCCTTTTTTTCTCTGTTACCGCTGGCAGCAATGGTTCTGCCTTGGCTCCCCTTAATTTTTTTTTTTTTTTAACTTCCCTTCTTTGTCCTCTACATGAGGACTAAGTGATCTGGAAGCTAGTTCTTCTTTCTTCCCTGGGGCTCTTTTTCTCCTCTTCTGTTGGACTGTCATGCTCTCTCTCATGTCTGTCCTGAGGGCATGTCAAAAAATTTAATGGTTTACTTTTTAGTTTGGGTCAGGTTTGTCATTTATGGCTACCTGCCATGTCTTCTCTTTGAAGCTGACCTCTATTATCTTTCCTCACAGGGCAAGGTTCTTTTGCTGTCAACTGTCTGTTCCGGGTCCATTGACGCTTAGTTTTTTCCAGCGGGCCTGTTGCTGTTTTTTACTAATTTGTTGCCCATTCATTGAAGTATTGCCTGAAGACGTCCCATGGTCTAGGAATCAATTTGTGGGATCTCTACTATATGATTAATATAATAGGAATTTTGACATACTTGTGAATTCCACATCTTGGGGTGCAATACAGGACAGAGGTCCATAACCTCTTTTCTCTATGATTTCCTTACACATTAGCTTCTAAGGGAGTTTACAGGTGACCTGTTCAACATATTTGAACAATAGGGATTTTTAACCCTATCTACATCCCTCTCGTGTTTCAGGACCATCATCTTTTCCAGTGGGTACCTTCACTACATTTCCTTTTTTGAGTGGTTCCTAAACTTTACCTTCTAGTATACATACCAAAACCAGCCCATAAAGGGTTGAACATTGCTCAACTGTGTATTTAGTGCAACCAGTCCCCCATAAAGGTCTACTATGAGACAACTTTATGCTCTAAAGGAAAAATCTAGTTTGCAGATTTCCTTGGATGTCTTGCAACTTTTCCAAACATGAGTCTAAGCTTACTTTGGTTATTTTCATGTCTCGTATGTTCAGTGTCTCACAGTGAATTTACTATGCAACAGAGGTTTCTACTATCCTTTCTCTTCTGTTTTCCCCTTTCTGGGGGAGCTCTCTACCATAGAATACACAAGCATGGCCCACTGAGAACTAGTAAGCAAAAGGTGAACTGCTAAAATGCAACGTTACTTGGATCAAAACCTTAGCAGGTAGACTGTGTTCCTTGTAAAAAAATATTAAGGCTTAGTTTTAAAAATGTACTCTATTTGTTTAAAGCAGAACTAGAACCTTAAAATAATGTTGTCAATAAGTTTTTAAGTGAAATCAATCAATTCACAGTTTTTGAAGTAAAACTTTTGTTACATTCTGTTGCTCAATATTTTTTCCTTTGTGCGGTGCATAATCTCTCCTCCTTGGCATATAGTTATATAGTTACGGTAGTCTGGTTAAAAAAAAAAAGTCCATACTGTTCAACCAATAAAAGGAGGAAAAAAAATATACAATCCCATATACACAATTCTATACCCACAGTTTATCCAGAGGAAGGCAAAAAAAAAACACAGCAAAGCATTATCTAATTTGCTCCAGCAGTGGAAAAAAATCCTTTCTGATCCCCTGAGAAGCAATTGGATATTCCCTGGATCAACCTATAAATGTTAGTATCCAGTTATATTATGTATATTTAGGAAATAATCCAGGCCATTATTAAAACAATCTACTGAGCTGGCCAGAACCAGCTCTTGAGGGAGTCTATTCCACATTTTCACAGCTCTTGCTGTGAAGAAACCTTTCTGTATTTGGAGATTAAATCTCTTTTTTTCCTGACCTAAAGTCCCCTGTGATGGCCTTAAAGTGAATAACTCAACATCAAGTTCATATCCCTCCTTAATCTCCTCTTCTCAAGGGAAAATATGTTCAGTACCTCTAATCTATCCTCATAGCTGAACTCCTCCATGCCTCTTATCAGTTTGGTTGCCCTTCTCTGCACTTTCTCCAGTTTCCAGATATCCTTTTTGGGAACTGGTGCCCAAAATTGAACTGCATATTCCAGATGAGGTCTTACTAATGATTTGTGCAGGGGTAAAATTATATCTCTCTCTCTCTGGAGTCCATACCTCCCTTAATACAAGAAAGGTTTTTTCTCACTCTGGAAACCGCAGCTTGGCATTACATGCCATTATTAAACTTATTATCTACAAAAACACTCATATCTTTCTCCACCATTGATTCCCCCAGTTGTACTCCCCCTATTATGTATGATGTATGCATGTTTACTCTTAGCCCCCAAGTGCATACCTTTACATTTATTAAAAATTAAACCTCATCCGCCACATATTTGCCCAATTAAACAGCATTGAGGCTGGCTTGTAAGTTGGAGACGACATGTAAGGACGTTATTCCACAGCATAGCTTTGTGATGCAGCATTTTGGAGTTCTGAATGCCAGGGTGTGACATGAATGATGTGATGGATTACTTGTGGGTATTCAGCTCACATCCAATGAGAAATGTTCCTGGTCACACTGTGTCATCCAGAAGAGAGGCCTGATTCACCATGCATCATTTGTAGTGTTAGCGGAAGGGAAGTGTACTCGGTCCAACACAGTACCACTGTCTAAGCAATACTAGACAGTGGAATATGGCTAGGTATTTAATTACCGCCAGTAGGCTCATGCTATAATGATCATTATTTTCAGCGCTAACTGTTACATCTAGCAACCACAGCCAGTGATATTTAAAAATACTGTCACATGGCTCAAAATAATGATTGTTCTAGAAAATAGTAATGGAATTATAGCTTAGAACATTGTGCCTAGTAGCTTTTGAGGTTAATATATTTGTGGCCATGCAAACTTTTAAAATGTGTGCCCGTAGAACACCCTTTAATTGTTCTAGTTTTTGAAAAGAGAGTTTTGGGTGAGTTGCTCTGTACATTTTATTTAGCACTTTTGTACATGGTTATTGTGTACCATTTTCTTTTTTTGCAGTCGATTAAGATACAAAATGATAATGAAAATGTATTGCATTTGATGGAAGAAAAAGTAGTTTGTGGTTTTGCTAGATCAGACCCTCTTGCAGTCAAGTAATGCTGTGTCCTTACAGACTGTAACAAAACATACTGTTGTTGCCTGCAGCCACAGACAGGTTACCACTGATGTCTATGGCCTATGTAGAGAGAGAGTTTCTATTATTTTAGTGTTAATGGTTTTGACTGGCAGGTGCTTTCATTTGCTCATTCCTTTTTCACTCATGTTTTCCAGGCTGAGCTCACGCGGTGTCATGTTATTTTATTTGGATTGAAAACATTTATGTTCTGTGTTGTGCCAGCTCCCAGGTGAGCACCTGAAAGGTCTTTTAGAACGGTGACAAATGTCAGGAGCTACGCAGGATTTTCCTTATGAAAACATGCATAATGTTAGACATGGCAATGTTCTGTGTTCCTTTCACCTATAGAAGCAAATCGGATACTGTCTTTCTTGAAAACAGAGCCAGTAACTATGGCATTGGGATATTCCCACTGAAGTCCACAAGAATGGAAGTCTATCAGGCTCAATTTTGAGTTTGTAAACTCTTGAAATAGCAGGCTTCTAATTTTGGCATCAGTCTTCAAATATCATTAAAAATACTCGCACCCATCTTGCTAGAGTTATAAATACATGTCACAATTAAAAAAAACAAAAACAAAAACAAAAAAAAAAATCATAATATATGAAAGTGATTGTAAAATCTCAGTTTTTTTTCTGTTAAAAATAACAAACATGTTATACTTACCTGCTCGGTGCAGTGGTTTTGCACAAAGCAGCCCAGATCCTCCTCTTCTCGGTCCCTCTTTGGCTCTCCTGGTCCCTCCCTCCTGTTGAGTGCCCCCACAGCAAGCAGCTTGCTATGGGGGCACCCGAGCCGAGCCGCAGCAAAGTGTGTCCATTAAAATATAAAAAACGTGATGGTGACTGCGCTGTAGTGTATCAAATTGAATAAAATGGGGAGGGAGAGGGAGTATGAATGAAAATCGGAGGGGATGTGACAAACAAAAGTGAGAGGTGTGGAAAGGAGGGGGAGGGGAAGGTGAGGGAAAATGAAAGGCAGAGTGGGTAGGTAATTAGCTAGTACTTAGCTAACTAGCAATAGTGTTCAATGTGCACAGTGACACAAATATCCGTGCACTAATAAAGGACTGATCAAA
This sequence comes from Rana muscosa, assembly GCA_029206835.1. Classification (NCBI taxonomy): domain Eukaryota; kingdom Metazoa; phylum Chordata; class Amphibia; order Anura; family Ranidae; genus Rana; species Rana muscosa. Next base: position 108,834,456 of record JARGYO010005626.1, read on the forward strand.
ATATACGATCAGAAAAAAGAAAAAATATGTAACACAGTGAATAATGAGCAATATTGTGACATATAGAACCAATATCTAAATGATCCAAATGTGCAACACGTGTTAAAAAATTAAATCACTAGAACATATTGATAATCCACAAACATGATCCATAAATGGGAAGAATAGGATGGATAGGATGAATGGAATAACACACTCAGTGCATAAGTGAACTAAACTAATAAAGAAAGACAGTCCCAAATAAGTCCTGGTGGTGACTTCCCGATACTTCCAAAATAACTTATTATAAATATATGGTATATGGATGAGTCATATATAGATAAAGTCCCGTCACCAATGGAGTGCTTGGAGAAAATCCTGTGACGTCCACCCTGTGGTCACACCTAGCTTACCTCCCTGTTGGAGGGGGGGCGGTATACAGCAGCTCTCTGTAGTGAAGGGGGTTATCACGTCCTTATGGCCTGGTCTTTGTGGCACCGTTACTCATTGGAGTATATATGAGAAAACATAAACAAAAGGCACATCAATAGCACAACTTTGTGAGTGCAGCAAGGTGGATAGCTGGTGCATACATTCACACACTCACTTGTAGTAGAGTGAGTGTGGACCTCAATCGAAACGAGCGCCGAGCTCGTGCCAGTGGGAAAGAGTGTGGCATCTATGGTGCAATTGATGCAACCCTCAGGTGTCAGCAGCGGCAGTCACAAAGTTGGAGTTTTGAAAAAATAAGGAAGGAGAAATAGTGTGGGTCTGAAACCACTAAGGGCATTTATTAAAACTAAAGTAAAAAAACTCACATTTTAAAAGTGAAAACGGGGTGTTGAATCCTTACGAGCAGCGAGCTAGTCTCCTCTCGGATCTGCTGGCGGTGTGTCTGTGCTACGTCCTGACGCGTGTCGTCATATCACATGACTTCATCAGAGGCTTAGTGTGTCCATTAAGACAAGGAGCCGTGGCCCGGCTCTGCCCCCCCTCTCCCCTCATTGACTCACTGACTTTGATTGACAGCAGCAGGAGCCAATGGTGCTTCGCTGCTGTCTCAGCCAATGGAGAATGGAGAGTCACGGACAGCTGAGGTCTGTCATGCAACATCGCTGGATAGAGATGGGGCTCAGGCAAGTATTAAGGGGGCTGAGGGTAGATTCTGCACACAGAAGGCTTTTTATCTTAATACATAGAATGCATTAAGATAAAAAATCTTCTGACTTTACAACCACTTTAACCTCAAAGGGACTAGCAATAATAAGGGGCACTTCAGGGCTCTCAAAACATGGCTATTTGGCTCCACCTAAGCTACCAATGTGTATATATCAACTGTATAAGCCTGCACCCACCCCCATGCAGTGCCATGTCAGTTGCTTGAGCAACCTATAGAGCGATTTGAACATTGCGTGTAAGATGTGGAAGGGATGGCATTCCTATGCCCCGTCTTTCACTGTCTGTAGCCTTTTGAAGGGGTGCACTGAAGCTGCTTTTAACTACTTGCCGTCCGGCTCACGCCGATATACGTCGGCAAAGTGGCACGTTCCTGCAAATTGCCGTACGCGTACGTCTTTCCCTTTTAAGAGGCGCGCACGGCGGGGGCCCCGATGCGCGTGGCCAGCGGGTGCAATTGCTGCCGGCCACCCGCGATTGTGGGAACGAGAGCTAGAATGGGGATTTGTGTGTGTAAATGCAATATGCATGGGAGCATCGGCTGTTTCTGGTCTGTCTCTCTCTCTCTCCCCTCATTCGCTGAGACAAAGCAGTGGGAGCCATTGGCTCCCATTGCTGTCATTCACAGCCATGGAGCCAATGAGAAGAGTAGGGCTGAGCTCATGGACTCGAGCGCGAGCATTCACCAGCGCTCTCATAGCAAGCAACTTGAGCTAACCTTTAAAGGAGAAGTATAGCCAAAGCTAGTTTGGCTGCAATTCTCCTATGGATCACAGGAGTGCAGTTCATTCTGCACTCATGTGATCTGTTTTCAGCAGAGAGTGGGCTAAAGTCCGCTCTCTGCTGATGTCACAGAGTTGGTCCAGGTTCTGCGTCATCACAACCACGATATCCGCCTAGATCCCTGGACCGACACCCAGCTCAGCCTCTCAGCGAGCCACTGAGAGTCTGAGTTGGCCACTCTCGCCCCCTCCACAGCTCAGTGCTCCAGTGAGCGTCAGTGGTGACTGACAGTCTCCAGCACTCTGCTTGGGGAGCTGTGAGAACCAAGTGATCGGCAGTGTTTGATCACTCAGTTCTCAGTGTAGAGGTGCCAGGAGACCACCTAGGTAACTATGAATAAAAAAACAAACCCATACTTTTCTTTTAAAATCAGTTTAACCATTTGACCTCTGAGAAATTATACCCCCCTTCATGACCAGGCCATTTTTTCAATTGACAATTGTGTGACACTACCCAAATAAAATGTATGTCCTTTTTTTCCCTTAAATAGAGCTTTTTGTGGTGGTGTTTGATTACCTCTGCGGTTTTTATTTTTTGCGGGATAAACAAAAAAAGACCGACAATTTTGAGAGAATTTTTTTTTTTTTTTTTTTTTACTTTCTGCTATAAAACATATCCAATAAAAGAAAATTGAAAAAAATCAAATTTCTTCATCAATTTAGGCCAATATATATTTTGCTACATATTTTTGGTAAAAAAAAATCCCAATAAGCGTATGTAGCGCTTACCACCCTCTCCTCCTTGTCTTTTGGCTCCTTGCAGGAGGAAAGGGCACACCCAGCTCTATATGCCCGTACCCTCCTGTGTGAGGAGGTTGAGCGGTGTTGTGATGGGTCCCCGCAGCCAGATACTCCCTCCAAATGGTTCTTATCTCTATAACCAATAAAGACAAGTCTCTATTTCCCCCAATAACTTCAATGTCCACACCAGCTGTAACGCCAACGTAGAGTTTATTTCTCTTAAACGACAGTCTCTGATAGGAAAGGTTGGAGAAAGAACAGGACAGCATAAGGTGTGGGAGAGGTGCAGGCACAAACGTAATACACTTCACTGCTTGGCTTCTCAAGCAGACTTCGTCCATTTGGATAGTCTCCCTAGATAGGGACTAGCAGCCAAAATGGTACTCGAACTAACCGCACAATCACTACACAAGCTGGTGAACTTGGTCTCTGCCACAAACCTGGTGAACTTGGTTTCTTTAAATCTTGGCCTCTTTGTAAGGAGAAGACATCCCTCCAAAAAGTTACCCGGCCCCTTCCTTCACTGTGACTTCTCACCAGTCCCTCGGAACGGTCCTCCCCCGGCCTCCTCGTCTAAGATGCGGGTCCCCTCGCAAGGCGGCACCCTGAGATTCCTCGATCCTTGAAGGGCCCCAGCTGAAGGTGCTGGGCCCAAGGCCTTTAGTTGCTGCTCCAGGGCTAAAGGTGCCTGGGACTGATTCACTGACCTCCACCCCTGGGCCAACAGATTCATGAATTTCAAAAATAACAAAACAGTAAAGTTAGCCCAATTATTTTGTTTAATGTGAAAGACGATGTTACGCTGGGTAAATAGATAACCAACATGTCATGTCACGCTTTAAAATTGCGCACACTCGTAGAAATGGTGGCACCAGACTTTGGTACTTAGAATCGTCAGCAGAAGAAGATTTCTGAATTAGAGTTCGACTGATATATCGGCCGATTTTTGGCATTTTTTAATTAATCCGACTTGACCGGGGACCCAGTGCGACTCCACCTGTTCTGGGGTCCCACGGTGGCTCTCGCGGCTCCTCCCCGCATTAGATAACCCCCTCTGGGAAAATCTCTCTCCCGAGGGGGTTACCTTGCGGGCAGTGTATGACTCTGCCCCGCGCCCGCGTCATTGGATTTGATTGACAGCAGCGGGAGCTAATGGCTGCGCTGCTATCAATCTATCCAATCAAAGCCGGGACTCCGTGGAGAGGAGGACGGCGGGGGCGCGTGCACGGAAATTCGGGGCTCAGGTAAGTAAAGCTGGGGGGCCAGGGGGGCCCGACATTGCAAGGTGTTTTTTCACCTTAAGGCATCGGATGCCTTAAGGTGAAAAAACACGTAGGTTTACAACCCCTTTAAGGTAGCTTCACAGCTTTGCTTTAACACAACAATAAAAGCCCTATTGGCACATATTACCAGCTATTGTCTTCTCAATAATTGAAGTAATGAGCATTGTTTCAGAGGAGAATGTACCTTTGAAGGGTTAACCTTGGTAACAAAAAAAAAAATACTGTGTTACTGTGGGAACGGAGGCTGAGTGATTGGCTGTAATGTGCTTTGTGTAACACATGTGCTATGGATGACATCAGAAAGCTGGATTTTCATTAAATAATTTTAAATAAATTCAAAGCACATTTTCTGGGCAATTTTCACACAGGTGAACTCAAAAGGCCCCTAGTGATTCATCTCTCTTGAGGCAGGGTTTGGTTGCAAGATACAAGACAATTTTTTAGAATGTTAAACCCGTTTTTAAGATGGCATACATAAACGCATTTCATTTAGCAATCTGCTAAATGAAAAATAATTTTGTAGTAGGATCTGTTCGCAAAGAACATTTAGTTTAAAATCAACATTTTGATTTTAAAGGGAAGCTATAGTGGTATGGGGCACTTTTTGCCCATTTAAATTGATGGCATATACGTTGTGTATATATATTTTTTTCTTTTGTTGAGTCTAAAAAGTCTCCTTTTCTTGCTGCCCAAGAACTTATAGTCTAATGTCGCTTCCATAACTTTATACGCATGCATATATATATATTTTATTTTTTTGGGTTGAGGACACACAAAGTGTATCTAAACTCAAAAATATGGTAGTTAGTGAAATAACAGCAGTTTATAGAGCAGAATTGATTTAGATTATAGTACCGTATATACTCGAGTATAAGCCGAACCGAGTATAAGCTGAGGTACCTAATGTTGCCACAAAAAACTGGGAAAACTTACTGACTCGAGTATAAGCCGAGGGTCAACAATGCCTCACTGTTCCCATCCTCACTGTTCCCATCCTCACTGTTCCCATCCTCACTGTTCCCATCCTCACTGTTCCCATCCTCACTGTTCCTATCCTCACTGTTTAAATTTTACATTGTAAATAGTACCTGAAAAAAAGTTGAGGCTGCGGCGTCCATCGTTCAAATCCCGCAGTCTCTTCCTGGTCCCTTCCGTAATAGGCGATTCTCAGCAGACACTCTCCGCCTATCACGAACGTTCTCTCATCCTCAGTTTCCCAGCAGACACTGTGTTGGGTGTTCCGCCAATCACAGACGTCTGCTGGGAAACTGAGGATGAGAGAACGTTCGTGATAGGCGGAGAGTGTCTGCTGAGAATCGCCTATCACGGAAGGGACCAGGAAGAGACTGCGGGATTTGAACGATGGACGCCACAGCCTCAACTTTTTTTCAGGTACTATTTACAATGTAAAATTTCGCTGACTCGAGTATAAGCCGAGGGGGGGGGGGACTTTCAGCCCAAAAAAAGGGCTGAAAATCTCGGCTTATACTCGAGTATATACGGTATTTGTTAATATTATTTATTATTAATAAAGCCTTTTAATTGTAAGATTTGTTTTTTTTTAAACAAGACTTTCCTTTTTTTGATAAGAAAGTAGGGGCAGAGGCAATGGCAAAAAAATGGGGGAAGAGGAGAACAAAAAAGCTTTTTTTTTCTTCTTTTTTTGCTATACAGAGGACTGTGTAAAAGTCCTTTGACGTTTACACAAGGAGGAAAAACTGGCGAACCAGCGACAGGGTCGTGGGTGGCCAAGGCTCATTGATGCACATGGGGAGCAAAGGCTGGCTCATGTAGTCCAGTCCAGTGTTTCAACTCCAGTCCTCAAGGCGCACCAACAGGTCATGTTTTTGGGATTTCCTGCAGATGAAACAGCTGTGGTAATTACTAAGGCAGTGAAACTGCTCAAATCACCTGCGCAAATCAATGGAAATCCCAAAAACATGACCTGTTGGTGCGCCTTTAGGACTAGAGTTGAGAAACCCTGGTCCAGTCCAATAGAAGAGTTATTGTAGCTCAAATTGCTGAAAAAAGTTATTGTTTCTGTAATAGAAAGATGCCAGAACACACAGTGCATTGCAGTTTGTTGCGTATGAGGCTGCGTAGCTGCAGGCCGGTCAGGGTGCCCATGCTGATCATAGCCAAAAGTGCCTGTAATGGGCAATTGAGCATCAGAACTGGATCGTGGAGCAATGGAAGAAGGTGGCCTGGACTGATGAATTCAAGAATGGTTTGAGGAACACAATGAGATTGAGGTATTGACCTGGCCTCTAAATTCTTCTAACCTCAATCTGATGGCGCATCCCTGGGATGAGCTGGAAAAACAAATCTGATCCATGGAGGCCTCACCTTGCAACTTGCAGGATTTAAAGGATCTGCTACTGATGATTGGTGTTCGATAACACAGCATACCTTCAGAAGTCTGGTGAAGGCCATGACTTGACGGGTTATGGTCATAATGTTATGCCTGATTAGTGTTTGTGCAGCATTACTCCCTCATTCGCACTATTTTGCCAGTACTTGGGAGAGGACATGGGAAAAAATATTATGTAGTTCCTATGGATACAATCAGGAAGACTTTTATAGCTTTTTTCTTGGGCTGTCATAGCCCTATTCAATTTATTTGTTAGGCTAAAGGCTTTTGTCACTTCTTCCTTGGTAAGTTCTATTCAAAGTTCTCTCTCTCATCCGTCAGCGTAGTATGGGCGGGAAGTATATCGCTCTGACAAGAGATTATATAATTGGAGATATAGTTTGTATTGGTCCATTCAAGTGCTGACAAATGAGTTCAAAAGCTGTATGAAGACTGTGAAGTAAGTTTTTTTTTTTTTTTTGTATGTTTTTTTAGAGAAAATTGGAAAAGTCTTGCAATTGAATATAGTGAAGCCATCTAGCGGCTTAGATGGAATAATTTGTTATGATGGCTGTTGAGGTGTCTAAGAGGCTAATGGATAAGGAAAGACCTGGTTAGTGTCTTTGGAGCAGTGTCAAGTTGTACATTTTGAGGCGAAAAACGGTGTTTCCAATGATTTAGGGTCATCATGGGTCCTGTAATGTTTGAATAAATGTGTTGAAATCATACAAGAGAGTGCCATGATTTTAACAAGGATGGTTGGCAGAGAGGGAGTAGACAGCTACTGTCTGTCACTTTAGGGAATCCACAAGAGGAAGAATGGGGGGACTTGAGAAATGTGTTTCCAAATGGTAATCCTTAATTTATTTATCTTTATTTAGCAAAGGTCTATAATTTGGTTGAGAAGGCAAGCCTGATTATAGAGTTCTACATTCAGTTGGCCTGCTCCTCCCGCTCTTTTCCATCAGACCTTATAGCAGACTGGGACCCAGCTTGGTCCAGATGTATTTTAGCAGAGCAAATATGTTGAAAACGATTTAGATATTTGTACTAGTACCATCTGAAAGTGGTAAAAAAGTCTTGTGAGAATGTCAATTTTAAAGATGGCCATTCTGGCAAACCAAGAATGATTGAATGTATGCATAGGGGATTAAGAGATTTCAGAATGTTTTGGTGTTGCGGATAATTCAGGGTATATACATCAGTGGGGTCTGCTGGGATTTCATATAACCATCTTGTCTATCAGTGTGCATCATGACTAGTGATGAGCTCAGGTGGGTTCAGCCACAATTCTGAACCCATCTGCTTTATGCCGCCAGGAGGCCAATCATAATCAGTGGAGGCATTCCCTGTCCCACAGCCAAAAGTATACAAGGGGTATTTGTGTGGGTGGGGTGATGGGAAATGCTTTGGCTGTTTATGACTGTTTACTGGCTATCCTCAATGACAACTTTCTGGCTGAATATCTCAGGCGGGTTTGGACTTGTGTCTACCTAGTAGGGACACCTTAATAAAAGCTTGGCAGGGTCGTCTTTCACATCGAATATCTCATTGAAAAGAAAAAAGAAAAAAAAACAACAATGTAGTCTCTCTCTTTTGGATGCATTCTTTTGTAATGGAGAAACAAGCTGAATCAGGGAGACCCCCATAATTGGTACAGCAGGTAGAAGGAACTAGAATTTTAGATAGACATGGCACTGCCAAGGCACAAAGAGGTAAGTTATTTTGGTTTATTCAACCTTACAACATCCGCCAAAACCAAAATATCTATTCTCAGTACAGACTCACCAGGTTTGAGGTCACTTAAAAATGACTTCATGATTGCATGTGCCACACATACAGGAAGGCTTGTTCAGTCCCCATGTAATATTACTCATTGTTCTCTCTGGCACTTTACAGATCTCAGCTTTATTATGTTATTATTCGGTTTCCCCTTGTTCATTACCAGTTATAAGTCAATGGCACATCTAGCTGCGAGTGAGCACACAGTACAGCCAGCCTCATTGTGTAGGCAATAAGTAACCAGCTATGAGTAAAGCCGTGTGTAAATGAGAGAGAATATTTCATGCTTTCAGAAGCTGTCAGGCTCTGGGTGGTCCTTGAAAAACGCTCCTGCGGTAACATTTTAAAGGGGAGTTTGTTTGACAGGCAATAACCTTAATCTTTTGTGTTATTTCCTTTCAGCTTATGGTTGTATATCTTTAGAATTTCATTGATTGTTTTGAGAGTGTTTCATCTGAACAAGTTAATTAAGGCACATGCAGGGCATTGCCTTCCAATAGCCTAAACATGACTGCCCTCATATGGAGACCAGGAGCAGATACGCCTTACTCCTCACTTCTGCCAGTCATCACTAATTTGCCTTTTTTTTTTTTATTTTGGTGAAAAGCCAGATGAAAAAACGTAACATGCTTTATATCAAGCTGCTTTGAGGCATGCACCATTGATGCATCTCTACTGATTTCTAATGATGTATTTTACTTGTACAGATGCATGTTAAGCAGGCCATTATGAGACGCACCTAATGGCAAACAAATGCTCTTTAGGCAGGGAAAACTGTGCGTGCCAAATTGTGTAAATTATTTAAATGTGTACTCCGAGTATAAAAGCAGGTGAACAATGAGTGGCCATTCCCTTTAAAACTGTTCCTTTAGTGTAAAATTATACTCATTGATGAGAATCATTATATTTTTAAAAATAATTGATTATTGCAGTATTTTTTTTGTGACTTCTAAAGCTTACATTTTAACTATTAGGGTACTGATCTGAATATTACTATTAATGTTTATATAATGTCAGCATCCAAACAGCATGGTGCTAAACAAAATATGAGTAGAAAACTGTGGAAAGTAGTACAAATTCACAAAATGAGCATACACATTTCACAGCACATTATCATAATTACTCAGTTTTTTGTAGTTATCCATGTGAGTTTATAAAAATGTCTCACCGGAGTAATTTTTTAAATATAAGCATTTTGTGGCTTCCCGCCAGATAGTAAGGATTAAACCCTCATGTAGTCTGGGGCATTGTAAAGTAGAGCCCCCCCCCCCCATAGCCAGTGCTGTCCTCCATTCTTGGAATGTGGGCAGACCCCTAATGTGCTGACATGCAGTCCTGGACCGCTCATCTTGCATTGTATGTGATAATGTCGCAGAGGAGGTGACTGCACGACTGACAAAGTGGAGCAGCTTACCGGGACCAGGTATCTGGCAAAGGGAAGGCTGGATTGCTGCTTTTTTAAACCTTCCTAGACCTAACGACATTTAATGAGGGCAGCACAGTGGTGTAGTGGTTAGCACTTTCACCTAGCAGCAAAAGGGTCGCTGGTTCGAATCCGACCACAACACCATCTGCCTGGAGTTTGCAGGCACAGGAAGAACATGCAAGCTCCAGGCAGATGTGTTGTGGTTGGGATTCGAACCAGCGACCCTTTTTGCTGCTAGGTGAAAGTGCTAACCACTTATTCAAATGGGCTGTTATTTGACATAAATGGCATGTATATGAAAGTCTGGCTCCCATTGGCTCATGTTGCTGTCTAACACGGCTAATAAGGAGGGAGCAGGGGGGGTGGCAAGCCACACAGACACCGTGCCCCTCAGGAGCAAGTCACTTGCTATGGGGGCACTCAGCGGGGGGGGGGGAGCCAGACGCACTGGCAGAGGATGGTGGCAAACAAACCCCCCAGCTACCCCCCCAAGCCAATCCGATCACTTCTCCACCCGGCCAATCGGGTATCAGGACCTGCTTTCTGATTGGCCGGAAAGAGAAGCAGGAAGACATTAGTGAATATTTTCTAATCTCACACAAATGGGTGGGGTCAGGGTGCAGAGCCCACCCTTTTTGAAGCCAATTAGAGCTTCTGCCTCTAATCATGTGCTTCGCAAAAAAAAAACTGTAGAACCCTATGCGACTAGCGCCTCGCATGGAGATTAGGGGCCGGCGCATAGAGATTAGGGGGGCCGCGTCCCTTATGGATGGGCCGCTTCCTGGCTGTTTATTTCCTCAGTTGTGCAGTGGCATATGCTAAATAAAAATTTATAAAAGTAAAAATTTATAAAATGCACATGCCACTTATGGAACAGAAAAAGGATCAAACAAAAGAAAACAAATTTTTATGTGAAGGGGCAATAGTGACTAGTATGCTTGGTAGATGGTAAGAAAAAGACACAGCTGGTTGCATATACAGTTATAAACTTTTTTTTTTTTTTTTTCACGACAACAGACCAGTGTCCAGACACTTGTTTAAATGCTCTACACATGTGTAGACAGTGATGGCCAGTGACAGGAAGAGGAAATTCCCCTGTCATTTCTGTAGCTGCTAATAGAATCTCTCTGTTAAAATAGAAAGCCTGCTCTATGGTACATAGTATAGCATGCATTGCTCTTTTACCAGGTTCCTGTATTCAGAGCTGCCCCTTAATGTCTCTAACTCAGCTCATAGCATCCTCAGCTCCTTGGCACGACAACCACAATGCCCCCCCCCCCCCCCGCTCGCTGCCATTCGGTCCGGCACATATCCCATCTAGGTGGCGGGCAGCAGCTCCTGCGTCCTCTCCTCCATCAAGGCTGCTTCTGCCGTGCGGCCCCTCCCCTCCTCCTAGGGCACCCAATAGGATCACCTGTCCTTTCATGGGTCTCAATATTCATTCGCTATTGTAACACACCTGGGTGGGCTTAGTTCGCATTCTCTGCGCCCCAAGACCACCCTATTTTGAAGCCTATTCAAGCCTCTCTTTAATCAGGTGCTTAAAAAAAAAAAAGTGGAGGCGCATGCGCGGAGCCCGGAAGATGGCTGCCTAAGCCAGGAGCTCCTCACCACCCCAGCCCAGCGGCGCCTGTAAGTAGCGATAAAGCGGTCGGTGTGTGAAACCACCGTTATAAGAGGCACCCCCAGACACCCGGGCACCACCCCATCTAATCCGTTCCTATTTAGGAACACTTTTCCGCCGATTATCACTGTTTTAAAAATCGTCCGAAAATCCAAAATGGCCTCCGCAGCGTATTGACAGTGGAGCTGAGGTAATTCCAGGAGATGGGAGCCTGACAGGACAAATGTCCTTACAATATCCCTCACAGACACTTGGCAGCTCTCAACTGAAGTTGTCCTCCTCCATTATATCTACAGAATCTCTGAGGGAAATTACTGTAGAGAACTATTCTATGCATCCCATGGGTCCTGTTACTGTTAGTCAGGATGGCTCTTTTCCTGTCAGTACAGTGGCTGCAGCCTCTGCATTTTCTGTGACTGACTTATACCAGGCTCTGGCTGAACTCATTGATAGGGGCCTCTCACAAACAGCTGCTAAAATTACAGGAGAATTAAAAGCTGATTTTCAGAATTTGGGGACCAGAATTGAGAATATTGAAAGTAAGCTAGACCAAACAGTGTCCGCCACGAACCAGAATTCAGAACATATTCATTTTGTGCAAGAACAATTGGATATAGCTATGAATAGGATCGACGCTTTGGAAAACAGGTCCAGAAGATATAACATCCATATCAGGGGTCTTCCGGAAACAATAACCGACTTCCCAGCAGCAGTACAAAATGTGATTCAATCCCTGATCCCAGATATTTCACAACACCGCTTGGAAATGGATAGAGCACATAGGGCCTTGGATCCTCTCAGAAAGGATGGATTGCCGAGAGACATAATAGCTAAACCCCACTTTTATGCAGTAAAGGAAGAAGTTATGAGAAAGACTCGTTCCATATCTAATGTTCAGTGCCAGGGACACCAAGTCCAAATATATGCAGATCTTTCTCCTTCTACTATGCAACGCAGACGATCCCTAAAGCTTCTTCTCCTAGCCCTCATACAAAAGGACATTAAATATAAGTGGGCATTTCCATTTGCAGTGAAATTCACTGATAAAGGGAAGAATTATTATTTTTCCACTTTTCCTGATGGTGAAAGACTATTACTGAACCTCAAGATAATTACTCAGGGAGCTGATATGGACACCTCTCGTAGTGGTCCTAATTCTTCAAAGAGACCGAATCCTACCAGTCCCCAGTCTCCGCTGTGGACCAGGTCTAGGACCAAGAAGGCTAAGGACAATGTTCCCACTTGAGGAGGTCCAAGCTGATATTCTTTATCTCTTTCACCTTGATCCATCAAGGTGCCAGGAAGGATCCATTCTAAGAGACTAGATTGACTGTTATATTTAGTATTAATAATTTGGTTATTTTCAATACATTTTTCATTTAATATCTAGGAAGGATCTACTTCCTATGGGGTACGCTCCCCATTTTTGAATGACAGGGCCCTCACTCCTCTGTTTCCCTTGCAGGGGAGGACTGGGGGACCCTCTAGACATACCTGGTTCCGGTTGGTCTGGTCATCAATACCTAATTTCTAATTTTTTTTTCTCCTTTTCTAGGTTATTGCATTACAGACGGGGTTTCTCTCTTTTTGAAAATTTCGAATTTTAGTCTTAGTGTCTTTTTTTTTTTTTCTCAGGGTCGCCCGGGCTGGGGTGGGCCCCATGTGCTTCCACGTTTCCCCCCGAGTCTCCTAAAGGGCTTTGTGGAAAGGGTTGCCTTTTCCCTAGGGAATGGGCCTTACCTGTTCTACCTTGGTAGAAGTTCTTGGGGGGTATCTCCCCTTCCCTAGAACATTTTTCGTCTTTTTTATGTTTAAGTTTTTGGATTTTTTTTTTTATTTAAGAACATTTTTTTCTTTTAGTTTTTCTTCTTTTTCGGATCTTTTCTTTCCTTTTCTGTCTCTAATCCCTTTATCATGTGCCTAACCATTCTATGTTTTACAGCTTCCACTGATCTAGCGTTCAACTTGGGCTCTCGACAATCAGTTGTCAGGCAGGACTTCCTACAGGTCCTGAAGAAGTTGTATTGCCGAGGGGTGAGTAGAGTGGATGGCAGACACAGACATAGTACCTTCCTTGACTCCCATGGCTAATTCTACACAGAGCTCTCTCAAAATAGCCACACATAATGTTCAGGGCATGAACTCCCCCATTAAGAGACATAAACTATTTGACTTTTATAAATCTCTTGGTATTGACATACTCATGATTCAGGAGACCCATTTTCCTAGGCAGCACAATCCCAAATACATACACCCCCAATTCCCCCAATTCTTTTTGGCCAATGCCAAAAAGAAAACGAAAGGAGCTGCTATTTTTGTATCCAAGTCATGTCACTTTAGCTTCATGTCTGAATTTAAAGATCCTGAGGGTAGATTTATCTTAGTTAAGGGTACAATAGAGGGTAATTTATACTCTCTGATCTCTTATTATTCACCCAATTCGGGGCAAGATAAATTTTTCCGTCTCATCCTAGACACCCTTTCTCCTCAGTTGGAAGGCACAGTCATTTGGGGGGGGGTGATTCCAATGCGGCATTCGATCAGGGTTTGGACAAATCCAAACCCCCCCTCGGCCCAACTCACCAGACCCACTAGGTTAAGCCTGAAAATAGCCAATCTTCTACATGATAGAGGTTTGGCGGATGTTTGGCGAGAGTTTAACCCATCACTGAGAGATTTTACTCATTATTCTCACCCACACAATACCTATGCCAGGATTGACCATATCCTAGTTCCATCTTACATTCTCCCGGGAATTATAAAATCTTTCATCAAAGACACGGTCCTGTCTGACCACTCCATGGTGATTTATGTCCATTCGCACTAAAGCTGGTATGGCAAAGGGGGGTCATTGGAATCTAAATGCATCCATACTTTCCGACCCAGCCATAAAAGTAGAAATTGATAAGGCTCTTCAAGAATACTTCAGCTTAAATGATGTAGAGGATATTTCAGCTGAATCCCTGTGGGCTGCTCATAAGGCCTTTATTAGAGGCAAGCTTATTCAAATTTCGACTAGAATCAAAAAGGAACTGGAAGCGGACATTGAGCGATTGGAGAGGTCATACAGGACCCTGAGAACACAACATAAAAGGAACCCATCTCCATCCTTATTGGCTGAGATCGATAAGATTAGACTGGAACTCAATTTAGCACTCACAACGAAAGCGGATAAATCTCTCCGCTGGAATAGTAATACATTTTATACTCAGACGGGAAAAATAGGTTGTTTATTAGCATCCAAATTATCCCCTAAAACTAGGGTTTATTCTATGCCTAAGATCCGCATTGCAGGACGAGAACCTACAGCTATCCCGGAGAAAATTCTCGAGGCATTTCGGACGTTTTACTCCAAACTTTATAGCGCTCCTTCACATTTACCCCGGGACTCGATATCCACATTTTTGGATGGCCTACCTATTCCATCCTTAGATGTTGAACATAAAGATATCCTTGAAGCCCCATTTTCTGTTGAGGAAGTGTCAGCGGTTATTAGGGACTCAGAACGGGGTCTGCACCAGGACCTGATGGATTGTCGGTTCCCTACTACAAGGCCTTCATAGACACCCTTATCCCACATTTGACGAGATTTTTTAATTTTAAAACTCAGGGTTCCCAATTAGGTTCACAACTCAATACCGCTTACATTACTGTCATACCTAAACTGGATAAAAACCCGGAAGAAGTTTCCAATTACCGCCCTATTTCACTGATTAATAATGATTTAAAAATACTTACTAAAATTCTGGCCAATCGCCTCTCCTCTTTTATTTCTAAATATATCCATAAAGATCAGGTTGGATTTATGCCGGGAAGACAAGGCCCGGATCAAGTGAGAAGAGCGATTGATATAGTCTCCATTTTGCAGTCCAATTGGGATGGAGGTCAGAAACAACAGGGTTTCCTTTTAGCACTTGATCTGGAGAAGGCCTTCGACTAAGTGTCATGGCAGTATCTTCTTTCCTTGCTGGAACGATGGGGTTTTGGCCCATGTTTCATGGGTGTGATTAGAGCTCTTTATTCTCAACCCAAAGCTCAAATCCGTTTGCAGGGATATTATTCCTCCCCGATAGATATTGCCAGAGGTACGAGACAGGGATGTCCACTGTCCCCTATTATTTTTGCCATAGCAATTGAAACCCTAGCCATAGCCATTAGGCAAAATCCTGACATAAAGGGAGTAACCTGTGGGGATCAGATGCACAAATGCGGACTATTCGCGGACGATTTACTCCTCTTTCATACCTCTCCCACTACTTCCCTCCCGAACCTATAGAAAGTCATTTTTGATTTCTCTAAAATTTCTGGGCTTCGGGTAAATTTTACCAAATCACAGGCGCTAAATATATCCCTCCAGTCTTCCACAGTTTCCCTCCTCAAACAGTCATTTAATTTTGAATGGAACCCTTCTTCCATCAAGTATCTAGGAATTTCTCTAACTGCTCGAACAGAGTCCCTTTACGCAAGCAACTATCCACCCCTTTTCAATAAACTTATCTTAGATTTAAAAAATTGGGATAAATTTGAGCTATCTTGGTTGGGCAGGGTTAACTCCGTAAAAATGACCTTACTCCCTAGAATTTTGTATCTATTTCGCTCCCTCCCCATTCCCATCAGGAAAGACCAGTTACAATCTTTACAAAGTAGGATTCTCAAATTTATTTGGGGCAAATCGAGTTACAGAATTCCCCAGAACACTCTCTATTTACATAGGAAAAAGGGGGGGGGGTGGGATTACCTAATTTATATAATTACGTCTTAGCTGCCAGACTAGCACAATTTTTTATGATTTATTCAAATAAAGAAAAACTGGACTGGGTACTATTAGAGGAACAGGCTGTCCCCCAATTCTCCTTAGACTACCTGCTTTGGTGCCCCCAAAGACAGAGACCACCCATCTTATCTCCTTCCCTATCTCAATCCTTTGCCCTTTGGGACAGACTCCGTTCTCTTCCTGCTCTAGTTTCTGATGCACAACCGCTTGCACACATTTTTAATAACCCAAAGTTTTATCCTGGTTTAGATGCCATGGCCTTCAGTTGGTGGACGAACAAAGGTCTATATCGGATAGGACAATACTTTATGTCACAAGGTCCTATTACTATGTCCCACTGCCTGGGTAAATTGGATCTCCCGGATTCTGAAAAACATAGATTTGGACAGATTTCACAATTCTTGCATGATATTTGGAAGGAGAAACCTCTTCCTCCCAAATTTACAGATTATGAGCTCTGGTGTGGATTGGCCGTGGGACAAAGGGGAGGAATTTCTGTCATCTACTCTTCGCTTACTTGCCCAACTTCGAAATCCTCATATATGACGGCAGGGGAGGATGACCTCCAGCTAAAACTGGGACCTGGGCACATGGCATAGGGCATGTTTTAACTCATTCCAAGGTATTTTGAACATTTCCCTTATGGAAGCTAACTTGAAAATTTTTATGAGGTGGTATATGACTCCTGCCAGACTTGCGACCATCTACCCAGCATCAGATCCCAATTGCTTTAGAGGCTGCCAACTCTTGGGTTCGATGGTGCATGTCTGGTGGGAATGCCCTAGGATCAGACCGGTCTGGAAGAGGATTTTTAACCTCCTATTTAAGGTTACTAAGTGTTCGATTCCCAGGTCTGCTTCTATTGCTCTCCTCAATGCCTGTATTCCAAACGTCTCTAAACCCACTAGGAAGCTGATCCGCTTTATGCAAAAATCATTATTGCTAGATCCTGGAGGCAGCCAAGGGTTTCCACGATGGCTATACAAAATAAGATCTCTTGGATTATGGCGCAAGAGAAGTTGGTTTGCATCTTGGCAAATACAATCCCTAAATTTGAGGCAGTGTGGGAACCCTGGGCTGTTTTCTGTGGCATTTCTCTGATGGTTAGGAACGACTCTGATCACTCTAGTTCCTAAAAACATCTCGTTAGGCATGTGATTTCTTCCCTCTTTTCTTCTCTCTTTTCCTTTTTCTCTTTCTTCTTTACCCTTTTTTTTTTTACATTTTTATTTTATTTTATTTTTCTTATATTTTTGTCTTCAGGTTTTTAGACATGATTCAAGGGTTTGATAAAATTGATTGTTGTATAAGTATTTCGGCAACTCTATAATTTGAATCTGATATACATTTCAGAGTTTAAGTATAATTGAATTATTCTTTTATTGTCATAGTACCCTGGTATTGGGTTTAAGTGAGGGTGGCGGGCTGGGGGGGGGCAGACCGGGGCACAGGATGATCCCGTTAGGGGTGCCCAGGATGGGTAGGACTTCCCAGACTGTCTGACCTTCGGGTCCAGTTTTCATACTGTTCTCCTTTCCAGTTTCCAGGGGTTGTTTTATAACTTCAGTTCTTCATCACATAGTTGCTTTCTGAAATATCTATAGAGGATTTGATGCTGAGTCTATGTTTTATGAGGGGAAGAATCTGATATGTTAATTGTGATATTACCCTTTGTCATGATTTACCTATGTGTTATGTTATATCTGTACAAGATCTGATTTGAAAAAAAAAAATCTATTGAACGAAAAAAAAAAAAAAAAACTGTGCCCTTAACCACTTCCTTACAGGGCACTTTAACCCCCCTCCTGCTCAGACCAATTTTCAGCTTTCAGCACTGACGCACTTTGAATGACAACACTGTACCCAAATGATTTTTTTTCACACAAATAGAGCTTTCTTTTGGTGGTATTTAATCACCACTGGGGTTTTTATTTTTTGCTAAACAAACAAAAAACCATGGAAAATTTTGAAAAAAAATAAAATCATGTTTCATAGTTTGTTATAAAATTTTGCAAACAGGTAAATTTTTCTCCTTCGTTGATATGCACTGATGAGGCGGCACTGATAGGCTGCACTGGTGGGCACTGATGGGCACAGATAAGGTGGCACTGATAAGGCGGCGCTGATGGGCACAGATAAGGCGGCGCTGATGGGCACAGATAAGGCGGCGCTGATGGGCACAGATAAGGCGGCACTGATGGGCACTCCAACGCCTCTGCAGACAAGAAACCTATTGGATTTACTCTTTGAATACCATGTCGCTTCATGGCCTCAACAAAGAAATAGAAACCAACAACATCATCTAAAATTCTTGCATTACCATCACCTTATGCCCCTTTTTTATTATCAACCTTATCGCCTCCTTTATCCATGCGACTCCTTATGCGTTTTCTCGTTCTTGTACCAGACTGCCTATCCTTCTACTAGAGTTTTTTCTCAGATATATAGTAATATACTTTTCTTTTCTTCCATGTATGTATATGGATGTCCGTCCATTCATTATCTCAATGTTCCAACCCAATTAGACATATTCCCATATACATGCGTATATATATATATATATATATATATATATATATATATATATTGTATGTATATTGGGTTTCTGTTGTAGATCTACTACTACCCATGCTGCACAATTTTTTGGTGTATTTCTTATGAATTTCATATGTACCTCGTTTTAGGAATTTTCTCTATAGTTTTTTCCACACATAATTTTTTTATAATTTCTTTATATATATATTTCTTTTATATGTATTTATATATGTATTTCTCTTGTGATTTATGTGTATTTTATGTATATATTGTGAGGGGGTTAGCTCGGCAGCGGGTGTGTGTGACCCCCGGGATGGGCTCCCCACACAAAAACAGGCCCAGCAAACGGAGGTTGTGGTTTTCAAAATCAAAAAGGTGCGGTTTATTTTCTATTTACAGTGACAAAACACAGCAAAGCAAAAGAAACATAAATAAAATAAATCCTGGTCAACTTGACCTCTGAGTAAACATACAGGTTTCCTAACTAACAACTGGGATCAGCCTAGTGCTGTCCTAGTCCCTAAGTCCCTGGTTTTAAATGTCCAAGCAAATAGCCACACAGGCTTTTTCTCACCGCACAGGGGTTCACTCTCCCTAGACAGTCCACACAGGTCTGGTTCCAGGCATGAGCTAACATCTAATGAAGCTGGGAGTTCTTATAGAGGCCTAAATGAGCTGACAAGGTTCAGCTGGTCTCATCAACTCCCTGTCTGTACGACGCCCCACACTCTCCCTAGAGGTATGAGTCATCCATGAGCCCACTAGCCTTAGCTGGGCTTATACAACTCTCCACCTAGTTGTATAAGTCGGCGTAAAGCCTGAATCTGGGCGAAATATATCTACCCCCCTGGATGCAACCAGGTGACTTTACCTTCCTGCTGTCACATACCCCCCCCCTCTTGTTTTAACCTCGGGGTTGGAACACCAGAAATCAGGCATTCATGTACTCGAGACAAAGCATCCACATTCCCCATTTGAACGCCAGGGCGATGCTTTACTGTGAAGTTGAATTCCTGGAGGGCCAGGAACCACCTATTCACTCTTCTATTTGTTTCCTTGTTTTGAGCCATCCACTTTAACGGAGCGTGATCCGTAACCATGTCAAAGTGCCTACCTAGCAGGTAGTACCGAAGGGAATCTAGAGCCCACTTCACCGCTAAACACTCCTTTTCAACGGTGGCGTAATTTACCTCATGGGACTTCAACTTCCTGCTGAGGTAAATGACTGGGTGCTCTTCCCCGTTCCAGACCTGGGACAATACTGCTCCTAACCCCACATCTGACGCATCACTTTGTACGACAAAGTCTTTAGAGAAGTCGGGTGAGTACAACACTGGCTGGCTACATAAGGCTTGTTTCAAGAATTGGAATGCTGCCTCAGCCTCGGGGGTCCATTTAATCATGACCGACCCTTTCCCCTTCGTCAGGTTGGTTAGGGGCACAGCCTTAGAAGCAAAGTGGGGAATGAATCACCGATAATACCCAGCGATTCCCAGAAAGGCTCGTACCTGCTTCTTGCTGTTGGGACGTGGCCAACTCTGGATGGCCTCGACTTTGTTGAGTTGGGGTTTTATTACTCCCCTCCCAATGGTGTACCCAAGATATTTGGCCTCCTCCTGCCCAATGGTACACTTCTTGGGGTTAGCCGTAAACCCCGCTTCCCGAACAGAGTCCAGGACTGCTTGCACTTTTGGCAGATGTGAGGCCCAATCTGTGCTATGGACAATTACGTCATCCAGGTAAGCCGCAGCATACTTCCGATGGGGCCTCAGCATCTGGTCCATTTTCCGCTGGAATGTGGCCGGCGCATTCTGTAACCCGAACGGCATTCTTTTATATTGGAACGCCCCGTCTGGGGTTACAAATGCGGTTTTCTCTTTGGCCGACTTGGCCAGGGGGATTTGCCAATACCCTTTTGTGAGGTCAAGAGTCGTCATGTATCGGGCTGTTCCCAGCCGGTCGATCAACTCATCTATACGTGGCATGGGGTAGGTGTCAAATTTTGTAACTTTGTTCAACTGACGAAAATCGTTACAAAATCGCCAGCTCCCATCCGGTTTAGGCACCAACACAATGGGACTAGACCAATCACTTTGGGACTCCTCTATCACCCCTAAGTTCAGCATTTTCTGTACTTCCTCCCGTATTGCCTCCCGTCGGGCCTCTGGGATCCGATAGGGTTTTAACTTCACCCTTTCACCGGGCGGGGTAATGATGTCCTTCATCACCCCAGGCCAATAGAATCTCTGTAATACCCTCTCTCGGGTTTTCTCTGTCCCCAGATGACCTCCAAGAATGTGCCCATGGGCCAACTCCAACACCAACTTCCTGTAAGGTTTGGGCACCACAAGCTGCTCAACGGTTTCTTCTGCCCTTTTTGCCACCCGATACAGTAGGTCCTTCTCTACGCTGAAGTATGGGTAAGTGCAGGTATTATCTGGGTTCACTAACTCGCCATCTATTTCCACTACGTTTTCCCGTGCCTTTATTAGGGCGGGGTCTTTTAACTGTTCTGTGGCAAAATTTTCCCTGTGAACCTCCAGATCAGAAAACTCCACAGACGGTAGGTTTTCGTCTGAGGAGGTGGGCTCCTCTCCAGTTTCTTGAGTCTCCCCTGCCAATACTGACAAGGGAAATTCTGGAGAGTCCTCACCACTCTCAGAGGAGTTCTGGCTATCACATTCCTGGTACATAGGGGCACCAGTGGGGGGCTCAGGATCATCCCACAGTTCCCAGAACTTCGGAAAATCCCTTCCCACAATGGCATCATGCGGTAATTGAGATACTAACCCCACTGGATGAGAGAGGGTACCTTTGGGGGTCTCGAAACACACTGTAGTCACTGGATACTCTCGGGTGTCCCCATGCACACAAATAACAGCTACCTTGCTATTCCCAGAGACCTCTGTTTTAACTAATTCAGCCTTTATCAGGGTCACAAGGCTACCTGAATCCAGCAATACCACAACATTTCTACCATTAACACACATTTTGCATAAATGTTTCTCAGTTCCTCGAATGGCAGTGCATGCGACTGTCGCACACAGCGACTGACGTCTGCCCGTCAGAAAGTCACACTGCATGGGTTCCTCCACAACCGGGCAATTGGCTGCAATATGTCCCGCTTGCCGGCAGCGGTAGCAAACGATCCTTCTTGCCGCCTCTTGAGCCGCTGATTTCCCAGGCTGTTCTCGCCAAACTTGGGGTAGAGCTCCCACCCTCTCACTCTCTCCACCCTCACCCCTTGGAATCCTCTTATCCGCCCCTGGGGATGGTCTGGTCTTAGGGTGGAAAGTCCGAGTGTCTCTGGAAGAGGCCGTCAGGTTCTCTGTAGCCAAGTATTTCTCCACACGATCCACAAGACCATCGGCCGTCTCTGGGTCTCCATGGCTTACCCACTTTTGGATGGCAGTAGGAAGAGCTCTCAAAAACCGATCCATTACAACACGTTCCACAATCTTTGGTGCGGACAAAGTCTCTGGCTGTAGCCACTTTCTGCTCAGGTGAATGAGATCATACATTTGAGACCTGGGGGGTTTTCCAAGCTGGAAAGTCCAGTTATGCACACGCTGAGCCCGGACAGCCTGGGTGACACCCAGCCTTGCCAATATTTCAGCTTTTAGCATCACATAGTCTTTTGCTTGGTTAGGCTCTAGGTCATAGTAAGCTTTCTGCGATTCACCAGTTAACAGAGGAGCCACCAGTCCAGCCCACTGCTCCTCAGGCCACTTTTCTCTTTCAGCGGTCCTTTCAAATGTGGTCAAAAATACCTCTGGATCATCCTCTCCAGTCATTTTTGTCAATAAACGACTCACCCCAAAGGACGCGGTATTAGTGGGACGGCTTTCCTCACTGGTCTGCGGACGTTGCTGCATTACTGCTTCCATTTGTTGTAGTCTCTGCTCTAGCTTCTGTAACAGGTCTATGAAGCGGGCCTCAGATTGCTGCTGGGCTTGTTGCTGAGCTTCCAGACTCTGTTGGTGAGCTTGCTGCTGGGCTGCAAGGCTCCTTTGCAAACCTGCATTTGTCTGCTGTTGATTGGCATTTGCTAGAGCCAGCTGTTTCAGTATCTCCTCCATGCTGGCTTAAAAAAAAACTGCCCGCATTCTCCACCAACTGTGAGGGGGTTAGCTCGGCAGCGGGTGTGTGTGACCCCCGGGATGGGCTCCCCACACAAAAACAGGCCCAGCAAACGGAGGTTGTGGTTTTCAAAATCAAAAAGGTGCGGTTTATTTTCTATTTACAGTGACAAAACACAGCAAAGCAAAAGAAACATAAATAAAATAAATCCTGGTCAACTTGACCTCTGAGTAAACATACAGGTTTCCTAACTAACAACTGGGATCAGCCTAGTGCTGTCCTAGTCCCTAAATCCCTGGTTTTAAATGTCCAAGCAAATAGCCACACAGGCTTTTTCTCACCGCACAGGGGTTCACTCTCCCTAGACAGTCCACACAGGTCTGGTTCCAGGCATGAGCTAACATCTAATGAAGCTGGGAGTTCTTATAGAGGCCTAAATGAGCTGACAAGCTTCAGCTGGTCTCATCAACTCCCTGTCTGTACGACGCCCCACACTCTCCCTAGAGGTATGAGTCATCCATGAGCCCACTAGCCTTAGCTGGGCTTATACAACTCTCCACCTAGTTGTATAAGTCGGCGTAAAGCCTGAATCTGGGCGAAATATATCTACCCCCCTGGATGCAACCAGGTGACTTTACCTTCCTGCTGTCACAATATATATTCTTTATATATATATGATAGCCATGTTTATCATATTTTATTATGTTTATTATATTTTATCAACTCCCTCTGTATATCATATTTGAGTATAATTTTTGTTTCCCACCATAACCTCTCTTCTACCCCCTCCTCCTATTTTATCCCCCCCCCCTTTTTTGTGAATCAGATACCCACCTGAATACTCACCTATATGATAATCTTTATGTTACTTAATTTCCTTCGTCCCATATCCCCTATTAATATAATTTCTCCTTTTTTCACCCATATGAGTTTTTGGTCTTTTTTAAACTGGGTCGGCATTGCGTCCAGTCTTGGCCTCGGCCCTGGTGTCACAAACCCTAACTGAATGGGCCAAGCTTTTGCGCCAGGGTCTGAACAGTGAGCAGGTTCCCGCTGCTTATGTTGATTTAGCGGACCAGTTGGTCCATGGCCTGCAGTATATTTGTGCTGCAGCCTTGGATACATCTCCTGTGCTTTCCAAACTTTCTTTTTCAGCGGTGGTAATTAGACGTGTGCTGTGGCTTAAGAATTGGTTGGCAAACCAAGCCTCTAAAAAAGTGCTTATTGATCTGCCCTTTCAAGGCGACCGCCTGTTTGGGGCTACCCTAGATGACATCATTAAGGGTGTCACAGGGGGAAAGAGTACCTTCCTGCCTCAATCTAGGAAAGGGAAGGAGCCTCGTCGTAGATGGGGGCCTTCCTTCTCAGCCCATAAGAAATTCTTCCGGGCTCCCGGGACTGCAGATAAAGGAAACAGATCTCTCAAGTCTTCCCCGGAAAGTGCCAAGCAATCTTGGTCTGGTAAGCCTAGAGCAGGCTTCTCCGGATCCACTGATAAGTCTCCTTCAGCATGAAGGTCTGCCCTCACACATTGCTGGGGTGGGGGGAAATCTTCGCTGGTTTCCAGATTCGTGGACCTCCTTCGTGAGCGTAAAGGGGTTCCGCGGGTTGAACCTTGTGGGGGACAGAATTTGTCCACTTCGGGGGGCCTTGTGTCTCCTTGTGTGGGCATAATGCCTGTTAAGGTTCAGGTGACGTCCGAACTACCCAAGGTCACCTTGAGCCCTGTCCAGGAAATTGGGCTACCTGGGTCTGACCCTGGAGTGAATACTGACCAGGGTAGTAGTTTTTCTTCCCAAATGTCGGGCCCTTCAGCAGGTTCAGCTCAACGGGAAGTAACTGAGGCTCGTGGCAATCTCGCAAGTTCCTCTGGTAGGCACCGCAGTCGTCCTAGGGCCACTGCGGGGCCAACACCTTCCTCTTCTGCAGTGCCTGTGAAGGGCCGAGGGCGAAGGTCTTCTGGTGGCCGTAAATGTCCCTTGGAAGCTACCTCTCAAAGAGGACCAGTGGTACCGAGGGCTGAACTTCAATCCTGCTTTACAGTGGCTGGTTTTAACGGCCTAGCCATTGAGAGCCAGGTTCTGAGAGAGAGAGGGCTGTCGGGATCAGTGATCCCTACTATGGTAAAGCCGAGGAAGTCGACTTCTAGCAAGATTACCATCGTACGTGGAAAGCGTACATTTCTTGATGTGAGCCGATTAGCGTTCATCCTCGATCCTTTTCTGTGGCTCGGATCTTGGCTTTTCTTCAACAAGGCGTTGAGCAGAAGTTGACTTTGAGCACCATCAAGGGCCAGATGTTGGCCTTAGCAGTCTACTTTCAGCGACCCCTAGCCGCTCATTCTTTAGTCCGTACCTTCATTCAAGGAGTCCGCCATGTGGCTCCGCCTGTACGGTCTCTTTTGCAGTCATGGGACTTAAACTTGGTGCTATCGGTTCTCCAGAAACCTCCATTCGAGAATATTCGGGAGATTCCCTTACCTACGTTATCCCAGAAGGTGGCATTCTTGGTGGCCTTTACCTCGGCCCGCAGTGTTTCGGAGTTGGCGGCATTATCCTGTCGTAGTCCCTATTTAGTACTTCATAGGGATAAAGTGGTTCTTTGTCCCTGTCTGTCATTTATGCCCAAGGTTGTCTCTGACTTCCACTTGAATGAGGACATTGTGTTGCCGTCCTTGTGTCCCAAGCCGGCTCATCCCAAGGAATTTGCTTTGCATACTTTGGATGTGGTTCGTGCGATTCGGGTGTATCTGGCAGCCACTAAGTCCTTCCGGAGGTCAGACTCACTTTTTTTGGTTACACAGGGACCAAGGAAAGGGCTGGCTGCTTCTTCAGCTACCATCTCCAGATGGATCAGATAGACTGTGACTCAGGCCTATTCTATTAAGGTTCAGGTTCCTCCTTTCCCTGTCACGGCACATTCTACATGGGCGCTTAGTACTTCTTGGGCTTTCCGTCATCAGGCGTCAATTTCACAGGTTTGCAAGGTGGCCACTTGGTCGTCAGTGCATACCTTCACTAAATTCTATAAAGTAGATATTTTGGCATCTGCGGATGCTTCTTTTGGCCGCAAGGTTTTGCAGGCCGCTGTTTAAGAGGGGGTTCCCTCTTGAGGGGTGTTTTTTCTTTAAAAAATAAATACATTTTTATTTCAGATGAGGCTCTTGTCACCCGGTTAAGGCTTTTGTGTCCTGATTAGGGCTCTTGTGGTTAGCCTTGGGTTATTTTGCCCACCCCTCATTTTTCCTTGGCACTGCCTTTGGACGTCCCAGTAGTCCTGATTAACAAGGCGATGTGTCAGTCGATGAACGAAAGAGAACATGGGATTTTTGTACTCGCCGTAAAATCAATTTCTCTGAGTTCGACGGACACAGCGCCCACCCCTCTATGTAGTTTTTGAGACTTCTATTACTTCTTGCTACTAAACTGAATACCTAGAGCAGGGCGGGGGTTATATACTGACTGAGGACAGCCCATGGGCCTACGTAGCCAGGTATTTTTTTGTTCTGCCTAGTCCTACTCCTGCGGAGGCGATATAACCCAGTAGTCATGATTAAGGAGGCGCTGTGTCTGTCAAACTCCGAGAAATTTATTTTACGGTGAGTACAAAAATCCAATTTTTTTTACCATTATAACTAATTTCACGATTACTGAAAGTATCTTTGTTGTATAGAGGAGATGGGTATTTAAAAATAAACTTCCTTAAATGTGAAAGCTGCTAGGTAAGCCATTCTTATAGGCTAATAATTTTGTAATTACTGTGCTTTAGATAACCTAAAGTGGAGTTCTACCCAAAAGTGGAACTCCTCGGTTATATGCTTCCTCCCCCTCTCCCGTGCAACATTTGGCATCTTTCAGAGGGGAAGGGGGAACCTGTTTTTGACAGGTCCCCTTCCCCACTTCCGGCGACGGGCCCGCCCTTCTTCCCCCGCCGCCGTGCCAATTAGAAAGCGCAGCGTGCTTCGTGCATGCGGAGTAGGGAACAAGGAGTGAAGCCGAAAGTCTTCACAGCCTGGTTCCCTTACCAAAAATGGCGGCGGCAGCAGCATCCGGGAGTCGGTCCGAAGATCGGCTGGGGTACCAACATCGTGGGCTCCCTGGACAGGTCAGTGCCCTAATGTTAAAAGTCAGCAGCTACAGTATTTGTAGCTGCTGACTTAAAAAAAAAATTTCACTCAGGCAGGACCTCCTCTCTAACTTTTTTTTAGCATCAGGTTATTAATTGCAGTTCAACTAAACACTAACTGGGTGACTCTTTCATTGCTCTGAAGTTTGCTTTTTAGTTCTGTGCAAAAGTATGATTCCAGTAATTGCCTGAAAGATGTAAAGATTGTTGGTAGCCTGACGCACATGCTGTCACTTTAAGTGTGGAGGCATTTTATGCTTCAATGTACTGCTGCTTCTGCTCAAAGGAAGCACGAGGGGAGGATTACACTGATAATCACTCTTGGGGAATGGAGCTTTGAATTTCCAATAATTTTCCAGTAGAGAAAACTTTGACTTTGTCAAAAACCAATTTCTTCATGAACAGGGGGTCATTTAGATTTTAGTGATGGGAAAACTTTTAGTTAGGAATTTTTTTTTTTTTTTTTTTTTTCGTTTTCAGTAACCAGTAGCCAGTATACTGAATAATTCACACACTTACCTGCTAGTCTACTATAAGGTTTGGGTCCGAGAAGTAAAAAAAAAAAACAACTGTACTGCTGTAGTTTGGAAGGAAAACCCCCTTATAGATGGCTTGATTTGTTTGAATAAATAAATCCACGGTCACTCTAAAAATATATCTTAACAATGATAAGCCACTGTATTGTACCTCCTGGGCTTCCTATGATATGTGTCAGTTAAAATGAAGTGTCTGAAATATTTTCCTTGCTCACACACGACTTCTGTTTTTGTAGAAATTGCTTGTGGTTCCCCACATCAGCGCAGTATTCCCATTTTTGGAATACTTGGGTTCAAAAGATTACCTCTAACAAGGCTTGCGTATGTGCAAGGAAATCCAATAATAGGGCTATTAATAAAGCAGAGATTTTAGTATGACCACATCTGCCTGTGTCCAAGGAATGCATGTGTGAGGAATATTCTGTACAGTCAGGCTTAAGGGGAGGCCTTTTCTTACAACAAATGTTGTAGTTCCTGCACTGTTCAAAGGAATTTTTTAAATCACCATGAATCCTAATTATTATTAAAGTTAACCAAGGTCAAAATATATATATATATATATATATTTTGGGGGGGATTTTGTTAGTGTAGTGAGCGGGTTAGAACCATTGTCAGGCTTCTATTGCTGTCTGTGCTCCCATTGGGGGGGGGGGGGATTCACTCTCTCTATTTGTCCTAAACCCCATTGTTACTAGGAATAAAATTAAGGATACATGAACACATTTTGAGTTGCCACCAGAGAGAAAATCTTCCAATGGGGATGCTTGTTCCATGACACTTGTATCTTCTCGCTTCCTGTTGAGTCTATAGGACATAAAGTGAAGGAACAACTCTGTAATGAGACACAGATTGCAAAAAAAGATACAAAATCAAGAAAACGAGTTTAGGCTTTAGGTTTTTAGTTAAAGCTGATCTCCAGCTTTTCTTTCACTTTCATTTTAACTAAGCCAAGCTGTCCCAAATGAATTGTTTCCTACACTAACGGGTGCACTCTCTGAGTGCGCTGTAAGAACTTCCTCATCTTGCACCATGAACAAAATAGAGTTGCAATGAGCGTCACTCAGCCACTCATAGCCAGCTTTGTATTCTCACGTTATTCGCCCGCCTCTCTACGTCAGAGAAAGCTTTATATTCATTCAGAGAATGCAAAGCTGCCTATGAATGGCTGAGCACCCTAATGAGCACACCTGTTAGCCCAGTGGTCCCCAACCTTTTTGGCACCGGGGACCGCTTGCGTGGAAGAAAATTGTGCCAAGGACCGGGGGGGGGTCTCGATTTTTCGCGGGCAATGGCTGGTGTTAGCGCTTCAATCGTCACGGCACCATGCTTAATATGGTGTCAAGGTGATTGAAGTGCATTATTTCTATTATTACATTGTAGTAATAAATGAAATAGTTCAACTCCTCATAATGTAGAATCAGTGGGAGCCCCGAGCGTGTCACATGCCACTGTCGCCTGCTACCAGATGTGGATAGTCACTTGCCACGCTGCCTGTCACCAGATGCGGAATGTCACTTGCCACATCACCTGCCACAAGATGTGTAATGTCACTTGCCACATCACCTGCCACGCTTACTGCCACAAGATGTGTATTGTCACTTGCCACATCACCTGCCACGCTTACTGCCACAAAATGTGTATTGTCACTTGCCACATCACCTGCCACGCTTACTGCCACAAGATGTGTAATGTCACTTGCCACATCACCTGCCACGCTTACTGCCACAAGATGTGTAATGTCACTTGCCACATCACCTGCCACGCTTACTGCCACGAGATGTGGATTGTCACTTGCCACATTACCTGCCACAAGATGTGAATTGTCACTTGCCACGTTGCATGTCACCAGATGCAGAGTGAGTGGAGCGCCCCTTGTGGTATATCAGGCAGACAGCTGAGGGGGTGAACTACAAGTTCCAGCACACCTCACCTGTACTCCCACACACAGCTTACCTGTCACTGATGACGTCACATCTCTGTGGGATCGCCCCTCTGGATATAGCAGGGTGTCTCCTTTCTCATGCTGCAGCCGGTCTCCTTCGGCTGTCACTTTCTGGCTCCACCTCTCTGCCATGCCTGATTAGCTGTCCGGGGGGGGGCAGGCAATCTGCGCCGCTGAACAAGTTCTTACAGCGAGGAGCCGCAGGAGAGCGGTGATGCGTGGCGGGCAGTGTGAGATGTCATCTCTCTGCTCCCCGCCCCATCTCAGACACTGAGACAGAGCACTGACTTTGAGGGCGGAAAAGCTGTGATGCAGGGGGCGGAGAGAGATATCATCTCTGCTTGCCTGCCCGCTCGCTTCTTCCACTCACCCAGCGCTCTCATGCTGGCAGCTCAGCACAGCGTGTCTCTTGACGGCCGCCCGCACCCGTGGCCCGGCTGCAGAAGAGCCACGGCCCGGTAGTGGGCCGGGGACCGGGGGTTGATGACCCCTGTGTTAGCCTATTAGACTAGGTAATAGTTGGGCCATGTTGGCCCAAATTAACTAGTTAAAGGATAGGTTCACCTGTAGGCACATGTTGCACCCACATTTAGGTTGTAACATATAATATACTCCTATGCACCTGCCGCCAGCGCTCCCCTCTCTGTGACAGTATCCGCTGTCGCTTTTTGAAAAGAGCGTGACTATGTGGAGCTCCGCCCACACAGCTGCATCATTAATTCACAGATTCCTCTGAATGAAAAAAAAACACAGCTTCGGATGTGATTTCATCGTTCAGCACTCTTGTAGTTCATTCAGTCTTCCTCTAGCTATGTATCTTAAAGCCTATACAGGAATACAGCTAGAGGAAGACTGTGCAGGAGCCTGACATTGCACCCACAATCTGCTGTAACAAACACTCTCAATCTCTCAACTTCTCAAGGTTTCTCCCCAACCAAGCAAGGGACTTCCTAGCTTGGTGGATACCCAATCCAGCATTGGGAAGGGAATGTCTCCTCTCTCCTACCTTCACAGAAGGTGATAACCGATAACAGCCTCACAGGCTGTGATTGTATTATTCAATCTCTTACAGTTCAGGGAACATGGTCGCCCAGTAAAGCAAAGCTCCTCATAAACCTCTTGGAGCTCAGAGCAATCAAATTGGCTGTACACCACAGAACCCCGCTTCTCCAAAGACACTTAATCAGGAAGCCTCTATCGAATTAAGTCTGATCCCAGGAGAGGGCAATGGAATGGAGATTTACTCAGCCATCCCCACCTACACCAAAGAGGAATGATCCTTTTATCTGGACTTCTTCGATTTTCTATGTCATCAGTGGGGGACCCCAAATGTAAGCATCCTGGTTCAACAAGTTATCCCTTTTTGTGGCCAGGACTAAGGGTCCTCTGGCATCCAATGCTCTGGTGATCCTATGGATTCAGTCCGGGTTTAATATATGCCTTTCCTCCAGTGTGGATTCTTTATTAACTGCTCTGCAAGGTAGAGTAAGAAAAGAAAAACAGTCACTATGATTGCACCAAACTGGCAAACAAGAAACTGGTACCACAGACATATTCAAACTCTTAGACAACCTTTCACAAGGTCTTCTTTACCATCCTGTTTCACTGTCACTTGGAGGCCCAATTCTTGAAGGACGGGCTTATCTGTCATTCCTTTGTTACTCAGGGCCAAAAAGCCACTTTAAGAAATATCTTCTACTGCACTTGGAGATCTTTTTTCTCCTAATGTGAACAAAGGTATTTCAACCCCAAAGACCACTCGTGACCTAGCATTCTGGCTTTTCTGCAACCGGGACCTGACCAAAACTTGGCTATATACTAAGTGCTCATAAGGAATAGCCTTTGTCCTTCTGATTTCCTCTCTTGTAAAATCCTTTATTTGAAGGTGTTTATGAATCGGGCTTCTATTATAGCACGCTGTGCTTCCTTGGGATTTCAGTCTGGTCCTCTCTGCCCTGCAGAAACAACATTATGAACCCATTAGGAAACTTCCCTTGGGTGGTCTCTCCCGGCAAAGTGGCCTCTTTGGTAGCTATCACATCTGTCACACATGTTTCAGAGTTAGCAGCCCTCTCTTGTACAGAACCCTCCCTAATCCTTCACAGGGGCAATGTAGTCTTATGTACAAAATCCTCCTTTTTCCCTAACGTGGTATCCTCTTCCCACCTTATCCTACCTTCCTTGTGCCCTTATCCCAAGCATCCCAAGGAAATTGCTCTCCATTGTTTGGACGTAGTCAGGGCTGTCAGAGTCCATTTCAAATCCACAGCCTCTACATGAAAAACAGACTCTCTTTTTGTACTACCAAAAGGGTCTTGTAAAGAACACTATTCCTCCAAATCCACTATTGCCAGGTGGATAAGACCGCTCATCGTGAGCACATACCCTCCAAAAGGTATGGCACTTACTGAACTCTGATGGGGGTTTCCTGGGCATTCTGCCATCGGGCATCTGTTGCTCAGCTTTGTAGGGCTTCCACCTCGTCTTTAGTTAATACATTCTCTAAGTTCTACCAGGTAGATGCACAGCCCTCTGCAGATGCAGCTTTCAGCCACAGAGTTCTTTCATTGGCACTCTGTGTTGAGTCTGACTCCTTTCTATTTTATTGGGCTTGTTGGCTTGGTTCTGTTTGCTTTGTTGTTGACCACTCTTATGATCTATTGCTTGAGGATGCCTGAGTCTTTTACTGTACAATTAAGATAAAAGTAATTTAGACTTACCTGTAAATTCTGTATCTTGGAGTACAATACAGGACACAGACCATCCTCCTCTCTTTTTCTGTGTCGGTCTTCATTACTTTCTAAAAACCTGAGAACTCATGGCATTGGGGTAGGGTTATAGGGTAGGCACAAGAAGGATCATGTAAAAAAAGTGACCAAACACCTGAAGATAGCAGCCTATCATCCAGAGTCTATTATTATTCAGCATGGGTCCTGTACTGTGTTCCAAGATACAGAATTGAAGTAAAAAAAATAATGTTTTCCCTGATGTACACTTTTTGAATGCCATTATTTTTAATGCAATGATTGATTTTAGTTGCTTTTGTTCACAGGTACATTGCTGGGTACATTGCTGATTAAAAGCTACACATTGCAGTTCACTATTGTCTCAGAATGTTGCCTAACCTAGTTCTGTGATAACCTCTTTGTAATAATTATTGTTCCTTTTATTTTCCTGCTAGTGAGAATTGTACTCTGTAGCTATTTTAATCCTTTTTATATCTATTTATATTTATGAAATAGTCTCCAGCTGCTTTTGTAAATATAGCTCTATAGTTAAAATGTGTGCCAAGCTAGCACATTACTCTGTAAAGATTTTGTAAACAACTTAAGGACAGTTTTTCTAAATTTAGCAGTATTTTGGCAACACTGATACAAGAGTGACAATAAAATGAAATGCCTATAAGAGTATTAATAAGGAAAGTTCTACAAATTTTACAATTTATATTCAAAACCAGCATATAAAAATAATCTAACACCATCTTGAATCACTTTCCGTGGACATACAACAAAACTTTCATTAACATTTAAATGTATTTCCACTTTTGCAGCCAAATTGGGTTAACAACTACTTTATATTGTTTTATGTTCCTATTCACAAAACATAACTTAAAATCTTACTTTTTTTTTTTGCTTCTTTGTAATGTTAAGGATGGAGCTGGGAAGTTGTTGTTTACCATACTTACCCCTTGTCTGTACTGTGCTGTCACGTCTCATTATCAGTTGTAAACTAGATGTTGCATACTGTCTGTCCTAACAAAAGAATAAAAATTTCAAGGCTTTGGTGGTCAATCATATGTTGGCACACTTTTGAAGAAAAATCCATAAATTTGTCCCCTAATTGCACATTGCAAGCTATTGTGAACAGTTTTAACCTGCCTATCTAGTGTTTTTGTATAAACCTGCTGCAAAAAAACAAAGTTAAGAAATATTTTTTATTCATTTTTTTTTTTTTACGTATCCTGTGTGAACTGGTCATATAAGAAACCTATATTAGCAGTTTCTCAAATTTGACTGGAAAGTGAAAATAAACTGTAAAGTAGAGGTACACCATGCTAAATTGGTAAATGTCGATTGTATATATAACGTTTGCCAAAGGTTTTGGGTAGAAATGTCCATATGGATGCAGGTGTTGTTCAGGTATTCTGACAGCTGCTGGAGCTAGCTGTCAGAGTACAGTAGTCAGCAGGGGGGAGATTAATCAATCTGTGTGGTTTAACATGGATGGCATAATTGTTTAGATTTTTTTTCCCCCCCGGCTTGCCGGCTAAATGAAAAAAAATCTGTTTGGATGGCCAGCTTCGTGCCAACAGCTGACTATTCTGATCATCAGGTTTGGAAAAGGAACTCAGCAAGTTAAAAAAAAATAAGTTTACTACCACAGATTTTCTCTTAATTATGGCATAGACATGCAAACATATAATCTCTTTTTGGTTGAATTTGGAGTTCTTTTAACCGCCAATGACATATCTGACACATCATAGCATTGACTCATTTATCTAACCACATTTTTACTAGCTTATTTTAGATGCAGTTTTGACTGCTTAAAAGTCATGTAATCATGTCCACACTGCTAATTCATTTTTCTTTCTCGACATCACGGGACACAGAGCGACATAGTCATTACTATGTGGGTTATATAGATACCTTCAGGTGCTGGCACTGGCAACTTCCAAAACCGGAAGTACCCTCCCCTATATAAGCCCCTCCCATCCGGGAGTACCTCAGTTTTTTGCCAGTGTCTAAGGTGTTGGCCAAGAAGTAACATGTGTTTATCACTGAGCTTGCGTACAGGTTCTTTTGGGCCTCAGTAAGCTATTCCGGATCCGACCAAAAAAGCTTCATAGCTAAACGGTCGGTACCCGGGCCTTGCAAGAGAAGAGCAAGGTTTTGCCTGTAATGCCTCTCTTAGGAGGGCTGGACCCTGGGATCCAGAGCTCTGGTCATACCCACGACCAAGATGTTTTCTGTGCAGGGTGCTATACAGGTCCAGGGGAGTGGAATCCTTGGGAACCCGGTCCCTGAAGGTTTGATTACAATGCCTGCCGTGATAGGTGAAGTTTGGGCTTCTGTGGACCAAACAGAGTCCTGCGGCGAGGAAAAGGTAAGTGGGGGCCCTCAGGAACTTGGTTCTATTGGGGGACCCCCAAGCCTATTTTGTCTTTCTGCCTGTTACCTAAGGTATTCCCGCTAAATATTCTGTGCATGCCTGTTACTACTGAGAAAATGTAAATTTTTTTATAGTAGGCAAGAAAAAAAAAAAAAAGTAAGACCGCGGTACCTGTGTTAAACACTAGAGGCCGCTATGGTTCTTTTTTCTTGTAATGTGGATTTTTTTCTTCCGAAGTCAAATCCAGGCAGTTGGTAAGTTCTCTGCTGGGAAGCTGTCTCCTCTGCCCTGTTGCTGCGCTCATCCATCCCCGGGCCCTGCGGCAGGGACCCTGGCTCCCATCTAGCTCCTTGTTTTTTCAAAAAAGGCGCACGTGCCCGTGCGCGTGCGCGTGCACGCGCCTCTCTAAATTCATGAAGGGTTGCCCCCACTCAATCGGGTGGGGGGAAGACTCCAGTTGTTCGCAGAGACCTGGCGGGACACGATCAGAGACAGATGGGTGCTCTCCGCAGTAAGTCTGGGATACAGATTGGAGTTAAAAGACTCTCCTCCTTCCCATTTTATAAGGTCAAACGTGCCAAGGGATCCCTGGAAGAGAGAGTCCCTCCTGTTGGCACTAGAACAACTATTGCTCCAAGGAGTAATTATGGAGGTTCCCCTGGAAGAATGGGGGTTCGGGTTTTACTCAAACCTCTTTACAGTCCCGAAGCCAAACGGGGACGTGAGGCCCATATTAAATCTAAAAGGGCTAAACAAATTCCTGCATA
Source organism: Rana muscosa (assembly GCA_029206835.1). Lineage (NCBI taxonomy): Eukaryota > Metazoa > Chordata > Amphibia > Anura > Ranidae > Rana > Rana muscosa. The sequence continues at coordinate 108,869,467 of JARGYO010005626.1, forward strand.
TCAGGACTTTCCGGATGGAGTCGATCCGATCGGTGGCCACTGCCCTACAAGGGGAGGAATGGTTAGCCTCGATCGACATCAAAGATGCTTATTTGCGGTCTGGCCACAGCACCACGAGTGTTCACAAAAATTCTGGCCCCATTATTGGCCAATCTAAGAACGCAAGGTGTAACGATAATGGCATATCTAGACGACTTGTTGCTGATAGACCACTCAGTGAAAAAACTAGAAGTGGTCATTCACAAGACAATCAAGTATCTGGAATCTCACGGTTGGATTATCAACCGAGACAAGTCGGCCCTAAAACCAGTCAAAAGCCTGGAATACTTGGGGCTAAGGCTAGATTCAGGCCAGAAGAAAATATTCTTGCCTCGAAAAAAGGTGTTGTCTTGGAGAGATTTGATCCACTTAGTGGGTACAAAAAGACAGCCGTCCATACGCCTGCGCATGAGGCTGCTGGGAAAAATGGTGGCATCATTCGAAGCAGTACCCTACGGTCAATTCTATTCAAGGAATTTGCAAAGGGCCATACTGTCAGCCTGGAACAAGAAAGTTCAGGCCCTAGACTTACCAATGTCCTTGTCCCCTTCCGTTCGCAAGAGCCTCCGTTGGTGGTTGGTTCCCCAGAATCTGGAAAAAGGGAAATCCTTCAGTCCGATTTCTTGGAAGGTGGTCACTACAGATGCCAGCCTTATAGGCTGGGGAGCAGTACTGGAGCAATGGTCTCTCCAGGGCAGATGGTCGGATGCGGAAAAGGCCCTGCCCATCAATCTCTTAGAGATACGAGCAGCCCGGTATGCCCTAGTAGCATGGACATCCAAACTCCAAGGGTCCCCTGTCAGAATTCAATCAGACAATGCCACGGCAGTGGCATATATCAATCAGGGTGGCACCAGGAGTCGTGCAGCCCAGAGGGAGGTAAATTGCATCCTGAAATGGGCAGAAAGTTATGTCCCAGCCATATCCGCGGTATTCATTCCAGGAGTGGAGAATTGGAAGGCGGACTTTCTAAGTCGCCAACAATTATGCCCTTCACCCCGAGGTTTTTCGGACAATATGTCAGCGGTGGGGAACACCGGATGTAGATCTGCTAGCATCCAGATTCAACGCAAAGGTGGACAGGTTTGTCTCTTGGACAAGGGATCCCCTAGCTTGCGGCTCGGATGCCCTAGTGTTCCCTTGGGATCAGTTCAAGCTGATATATGCATTCCCACCGCCACAATTGTTACCTCGATTACTCCGCAGAATCAGGGTAGAAAAGAAACCAGTGATTCTGGTGGCTCCAGCGTGGCCCCGAAGAGCATGGTACGCGGAGATTGTAAAAATGTCAGTGGGGAGTCCTTGGACTCTCCCACATCGTCCGGACCTGCTTTCGCAAGGACCGATATACCACCCTTCCTTACCAGCCCTAGGTTTGACGGCCTGGCTATTGAAGCCCACATTCTAAAAAAGAGAGGGCTCTCTAATCCTGTGGTATCTACCATGATCAATGCCAGGAAGCCGGTATCCAGGCAGATCTACTATAGAATCTGGAAGGCGTACATCGCCTGGTGTGAGGCCAAGAAATGGCATCCACGTAAGTACGTAATAGGTAGGATTCTGGACTTCCTACAGTGGGCTGTAGATAGGAAGCTTGCCTTGAGTACTATCAAGGGTCAGATTTCGGCCTTGTCAATATTTTTTCAGAGGCCCTTGGCTTCGCATTCACTAGTCAAAGCCTTTATACAAGGAGTGATGCGTATTAGCCCTCCGGTTAATATTCCCATATGTCCATGGGTCTTAAACCTGGTTCTGTCGGTTCTACAGAAACAACCATTTGAACCATTACAGCATATTTCCCTGGTTCTTCTCACCAGGAAATTGATTTTTCTAGTAGCCATTTGTTCGGCTAAAAGAGTGTCAGAATTAGCAGCTATGTCCTGTAAGGAGCCATATCTGGTTATCCATAAGGACAGAGTAGTGTTACGTCCTCATCCAGCCTTTCTTCCTAAGGTGGTATCGAGGTTTCATTTGAACCAAGATGTGGTTCTTCCTTCGTTTTTTCCCAAACCTAGTTCGGTAGAGGAAAAGTTATTACATTCTTTGGATGTAGTAAGAGCAGTTAAAGCTTATCTAAAAGCCACTGCTCAGATTCGCAGAACGGATACTTTGTTTATTCTGCCGGAAGGCCCCAGAAAGGGTCAGGCAGCGTCAAAATCTACTTTAGCCAAGTGGATTCGACAGGTCATAATGCAAGCCTATGGCTTGAGAAGGAGACCGCCTCCGTTCAAAGTTAGAGCGCACTCCACGAGAGCAGTTGGAACTTCATGGGCAGTGCATCACCAGGCCTCCCTGGCTCAAATCTGTAAGGCCGCAACATGGTCTTCAGTACACACGTTTACTAGGTTCTACCAGGTGGACGTTAGAAGTCAGGAGGATGTCGCCTTTGGGCGCAGTGTGTTGCAGGCCGCAAAAGATCCTCATGTCTGATAGCGCTCAGCTTATGTATGGTGTATCCCCCCCCCTCATTGGGCATTGCTTTAGGACATCCCACATAGTAATGACTATGTCGCTCTGTGTCCCGTGATGTACGAGAAAGAAAATAGGATTTTTATAACAGCTTACCTGTAAAATCCTTTTCTTGGAGTACATCACGGGACACAGAGCTCCCACCCCTCTTTTGGGGACACTTATTGCTTTGCTACAAAACTGAGGTACTCCCGGATGGGAGGGGCTTATATAGGGGAGGGTACTTCCGGTTTTGGAAGTTGCCAGTGCCAGCACCTGAAGGTATCTATATAACCCACATAGTAATGACTATGTCGCTCTGTGTCCCGTGATGTACTCCAAGAAAAGGATTTTACAGGTAAGCTGTTATAAAAATCCTATTTTTTAAATGTAATTGAAATTATGTGGCTTATATTGTGTTTCTATATATAACTAATACTAATTAAAAATATGAAAATTCTGCTTTGATAGTGTGCAAGCATTGCAAAAAAAGAAAAAGATCTACCATCCTACAATGAATAGGTCCTCCTTTAACGTTATTGGTAACCTTAAAATGTTTTATTTTTAAAATTCCAAACATGGTATAGTCACTTGCTCTGTTCAATATATATGGTCACCTGCCTGCGCTTCTTCTCCCCTGCTGAGTACCCACCATATCAAGCCACTAGCTCTAGGGGCACTTGTGTGTGCTCTCTCCAAAGCTGGCTCTGTGTGTCCATTGATGCACAGAGTTCATTTTGGCCCTGCCCCCTGATCCCTACTCACTGGCTGTGATTTACAGCAGCGGGAGCCAATTGCTCCTGCTGCTGTCCCTGAGCCAGGGAGGAGGGAGAGAGCTGCTGCTCTCAAGCACGTCACTGGATGGAGATCACGCTGATCTGAGAACGTTTTTTATTAGAAAAAGGTGTGGCGCTACTACATCAAATCCATAGTTCACATAACATAATCAAAACCAAAAATCAAACCGCGCAATCACAAAAGTCCCGTATAATGTGTAATGGAATCTTCATAAAACAATCCAATCACCGTGATTATAGATGTATGGTGCTTGTAATTCTCCTTGCACCGTGATCCACCCAAAAAAAATGTGTGTAAAATGCACACTCACCAACTATCAACATAAAACACGCCTTATATCCAGCTCTTGGGTCACCAGCCATCAGGCAGATCCTATAGTGATATCGGGGAATTTCTAGCCCAAAATCTTCTCTAGCTCTTTCTGGGGACTCACACTCCTGATTTAGTGGGAGCCATTGTAATCTAAATGCAGCAGGAGCAGTGAGACTTCTTAACAGCTGGGAACTCAAAGAACCAGTGAGTGATCCATTTACTACACAAAACCGAATTTTTTTTGAATGGTATGTGCTTTATCACCATCACTTTTACAAATACCTTGACACGAAAGCTTGAACATGTTCAGGGTGCTACAAGCACAGCTACAGATGGTGAGATGAAATTGACATCCCCCTATACAGGCATATAAGGCACACATGGTTTGTCTGCCAGCAGCCTCTAATAATACAGGGCTCTGGAATATATGATACAGATAATGTCTTCAGTGTTCTTATTACAGTTCTATGAAGATATTGTTCCAGTATTGGCACAGCAGACAAAAGAATCAGCAGATACAAAACAGATGCACAATAGTGGCGGTTTGGTGAAAGAATGTGTAGATGTAACCGCAGCTCTAACACATTATATATTTCTGATCGTCTTCACATCTACCTCTATATGAAATAATGAACCTGTCTGGGGCAATCTGTTTCATTATGCATTGCATTTATTTTGGGTTGCATAGCTCAGCAATAGGCCCAGAGTGACAAAGATACCTATGCTTAGAATAATGTAGATCCGTGAGTAGGGTTGCACCGATACTAGTATCGGTACCGATACAGAGCATTTGCACGAGTACTTGTACTCGTGCAAATGCTCCAATGCCTAATCTGATGCCTGGGCAGTCGGCGGGTGATCGGTGGGGGGGAGTTACAGGCACCGATCTACCTGTACAGATTTCAATAAAGCAGCTGACAGCCGCCTCTCCTCTTCCCACCCCGTGCGGCTTTCAGCTGCTTTATTGAAATCTATACAAGGAGATCGGTGCTTGTATCTCCCCCCACCGCCACACCGATCACCCCCGACTGTCCCCTGTGTCCTCCTCCAGACCCCCTCCGTGTACCTTTCTGGTCCCCCCCTCTTTGCTCCTCCTCTGTACCCCTCCATTCCCCCCGCTGTGTGCCCCTCCGTTCCCCCTGCTGTGTGCCCCTCCGTTCCCCCCGCTGTGTGCCCCTCCGTTCCCCCCGCTGTGTGCCCCTCCGTTCCCCCCTCTGTGTGCTCTTCCGGTCCCCCTCTCTGTGCAGCCCTCCGGTCCCCCTCTGTGCTCCTCCTCCCGGTCCCCCTCTGTGTTCCTCCTCCCGGTCCCCCTCTGTGCCTCCTCCTCCCGGTCCCCCTCTGTGCCTCCTCCTCCCGGTCCCCCTCTGTGCCTCCTCCTCCCGGCCCCCCTCTGTGCTCCTCCTCCCGGCCCCCCTCTGTCCTTCTCCGGTCCCTCTTGTCCTGGATCTGTCAGGATGGAGAGCAGAGGAAGGAACCGGTAAATATGTAATTTACCGGTCCCCTCCTTTTCTGAAAACACAGTCAGTGATCACTGACTCTGTCCATTCATGACTGAGCATAGTAAACTGTGTTTACGATGCTTCAGTTTATGAATAGAGAGGAGCCGCTGTCTCCTGTTCATTTATCCTCAGTGCAGCTGAGGCTGCAGAGAAAGGGCCTGGGGAATCTCTGTCCTCAGTCCCTTTCCGTGTCTCAAAGGGGAGATGTCAGGGGTCTGTTTAGATCACTGATATCTCACCAAAGCCCCCCCCCCAACAGGGTTGTTAAAAAATAAAAAAAAGGAAACATTTTAATAAATATTTAAAAGTATAAGGGCTCTTTCACACGGAGGTCCGTTCAGGTCCGCCTGTCAGTTTTTTAGGCGGACCTGAAACGGATCCTCCATGTAGCCCTATGGAAGCACGGATGTCAGCGGAGACATGTCCGCTGACATCCGCTCTGCTCCGCCAAAGTGTGACGGAGGAAAACCCTATTTTTCCTTCCGTCGGCGGAGCGGATCGGATGACAACGGACTCTACGGTCCGTCGTCATCCGATTCCCCATAGGGGAGAGCGGCGCTCTGACAGGGCGGTCCCTGCACAGTGTGCGGGGACCGCCCAGTCATCCGTCGGCTCAGCGGGGATCAACGGAGCGATCCCCGCTGAGCAAGCGGAGCTTCACAGGGCGGATCTGCACGGATCCGCCCCGTGTGAAAGGACCCTAATTGTAAAAATAATAAAACACACCTGCTAAACAGGGACATATTCATTCTGGAGGGCAAACCAATGCCCCTGCCAATAGATGTGCAATTGCAGTATGCTGACAAAAAATAGAGCAGGCAGGATTATTTTTTAGCACAAGACATGTGCCGGCGGCAGGTGCATTTTGAGATGTCATCCAGAATGAATGGCATTGCACTTGTTCCCACAAGTAGATGGTAACAAGTAAACCCTTACATTGATGATAATTGGAAGGGAAAAAAATGCCCATGCATGGGCAATGGGAGAAAAAAAAAATACTTCACTGTTGGTGGTCTGTGGGAGAAAATATGCTTGGCATTATTAGTCAGTGGAAGGAAAAACACCCAACCTTATTTATCAGTGAGGAAAGAATCCCCCTGCATCATTGGTCAGTGGATATTGACGGCCCCTGCTTCACTGATCGGTGGGAGTAAAATGCCTCGTGTTTTTGGTCAATGGGAGGAAATAATGCCCTGGCAGCTGCAGGAACAAAATGCCTTGGTGCCATAGGCTCCTCCTTGATCCTTAATCAGTCCTCTCGTTAACATTCAGACTCCAGACAAGCCTCCCTTAACCTTCAGACCCCATATCAGTCCTCTTTTTAACATTCAGATCTTTTTTCTACTTTCCTCAAACCACTGCAGCACCTAGCAAGCAAAGTCTATCCCAGATGTTCTCATCACATGACCAAAAACAGAACGTGTTGTTTTCACCTAGGGCTGGAGAAAGCGTTGCATCACCCAGCCCTAGGACATGGGGTGGATCTTCAGTACCCTGAGATTTGGTTAAAATCCTGGGACAGTCCCATGGAAATCCGAACAATTGGGAGGTATGGAAAAATACTGACCCTGTCTTAATTCAACCATTTTCAACTTGTCATTAGCTTTTATACCAGTTGTAAATTTTACTGTCTTCCTTGAGTACCGCTTTAAAATCTTTTGTGAACTTTTACTCAACAATATTGAGAAGAACAAACGGCAATAGAAATGCCAAAACGACCAGCAAATGTTAGTATGCTTTCTGATTCTTTTTAATATTATTTCCTGGAATATTACATACAGAATGAAAAGCTGCTTTCACTTAAAAATCAATTTTTGTCTGGGCTTTACACTATTAGACTTCCATGTTCAGCAAATGTCACACCATTTTCTTTTCCTTTTTCTGTTAGCTTTTGGAACTCAACACAAGTTTGCAGAGAACATTCTTGTCTGTCTCCAAATTTCCCTGCCTGACATGCCCTGTCTTAGTGTGCAGGAAACACTCTTCTTATGCTAAGGCAGCCAAATATACATGAATACAAACTGTCAGATTTTGTAGAAATTGGTCAGCAGAGTTAAAAGTAAACTAATAATTACCTTTTGAGTTAATATTTAAATTTATTCCTGAATGTTTACAGCAGTAAGTACGAAGTTGTGTGGTTATCAGTCCCTGCTTCTAAAAAAAACAGTAATTTTTTTTTAGCACACCTATAGAGTCACAAATACAGTCTAAAGCTGGATGTACATGTTCAACTTTTTTTGATCAACCAGCAGGTTCAGTAAAAAAAACAAAGAAAAAAAAACTGACAGGTCCCCCGCATCAACACAAACAATGTGTGATGCAGATATCTCCCCTACTGCGCTATTGTATTTTGACAGCGGCGATACCCCCCCCCCCCCCAGGTCAAAAAAAGGCAATATAATCAATAACGGATTGTCTTTTTAAAGCATCACCCTGACATTCCATTATAGAAAGGAAGAAGGAAAGAAAAAAAAAAACACCCCAAAGACAAAAACAAAACAGTTTTACGCAGGAGCAACAGAAAATGAAAAACAATTATAAAATATCTAGTGGCAATCACTGATAAAGTTTCCGTCAGCCCAGTTTATAACAATGCCCTTGATTGACTTTATTTGAACAATATACATTCCTATACCAGTCTTAAGAAATAAGAAAAATAAATGAATTGAGAAAAAAAAAAAAAAAAAGAAGAACCTTTTCTCCTTCCTCTGTACAATGCTCAATATGTACAATGTTTATATATATACCTGTACCATCATTGTGATTTGTGTTTATACCTTGACCTTTTCTATAATAAAAATCGTTTGTAAACAGAAATGTGCACCATTGACCACACAGTGAGCCTTATACAAATTTTTCTTTATAGAATAAACCCATCACCCTAGAGTCTAAGTTGTTTAAATTGGCCATCCAACCAGTCCTGTGCATCCTGGCAAGACTGAAAAAATTGTACACGGCCTTCATCTCTCCTCCTTGCCTGTCAGATCCGGTGTGTGTGAGCCGACCCTCCACTCTCCTCCTGACGCTATTAGTAGCTGGCAGTAAAGTTAAATATATATTACTGCTAGCCCCTTCCTTTTATCAAGACATTACATCGTTTACCTGTTTGTGTAAAATGATGCCTGTAATTACCTTATCTCAGAGCTTTAATGGCCGGTCACATGACCTCCAGCCGCTCTCTTCCCATTTAAGGGCTACAGCTGGAGGGGCCGAGCACAGCTGTCACATCACCTCCCCGACTGTTGTTAACCACTTAAGCCCCGGACCATTTGGTAGCTAGAGGACCAGAGGTGAATTCAGAATTTTGCACTGCGCTGCTTTAACTGTAAATTGTGCGGACATGCAATGTTGTACCCAAACGAAATTTGCGTCCTTTTCTTCCCACAAATAGAGCTTTCTTTTAATGGTATTTGATTGCCTCTGCGATTTTTATTTTTTGCGATATAAACGGAAAAAGACCGAAAATTTTGAAAAAAAATGATATTTTCTACTTTTTGTTATAAGAAAAATCGAATAAACTCAATTGTAGTCATACATTTAGGCCAAAATGTATTCAGCCACATGTTTTTAGTAAAACAAATGTCAATAAGCGTATATTTATTGGTTTGCGCAAAAGTTATAGAGTTTACAAACTAGGGTACATTTTCTGAAATTTACACAGCTTTAAATTTATGACTGCCTATCTCATTTCTTGAGGTGCTAAAATAACAGGGCAGTACAAACCCCCCCCCAAATGACCCCATTTTGGAAAGTAGACACCCCAAGGAAATTGCTGAGAGGCATGTTGAGCCCATTGAATTTTTTATTTTTTTGTCCCAAGTGATTGAATGACTAAAAAAAAAAAAAAAAATTACAAAAAGTTGTCACTAAATGATATATTGCTCACACATGCCATGGTTATATGTGGAATTTCACCCCAAAATACATTTTGCTGCTTCTCCTGAGTACGGGGATACCACATGTGTGGGACTTTTTGGGAGCCTAGCCGCGTACGGGACCCCGGAAACCAAGCACCGCCTTCAGGATTTCTAAGGGCGCAAATTTTTGATTTCACTCCTCACTACCTATCACAGTTTTGAAGGCCATAAAATGCCAAAATCGCACAAAACCCCCCCAAATGACCCCATTTTGGAATATAGACACCCCAAGCTATTTGCTGAGAGGAATGGCGAGTATTTTACAGCTCTCATTTGTTTTTGAAAATGAAGAAAGAAAATATATATATATATATATATATATATATATATATTTTTTATTTTTTTTCAATTTTCAAAACTTTGTGACAAAAAGCGAGATCTGCAAAATACTCACAATACCTCTCAGCAAATAGCTTGGGGTGTCTACTTTCCAAAATGGGGTCATTTGGGGGGGTTTTGTGCTATCTGGGCATTCCATGGCCTCCGAAACTGTGATAGGCAGTGAGAAGTGAAATCAAAAATTTACACCCTTAGAAAGCCTGAAGGCGGTGCTTGGTTTTTGGGGTCCCGTACATGGCTAGGCTCCCAAAAAGTCTCACACATGTGGTATCCCCGTACTCGGGAGAAGCAACAGAATGTATTTTGGGGTGTAATTCCACATATGCCCATGGCATGTTTGAGCAATATATCATTTAGTGACAACTTTGTGCAAAAAAAAAAAAAAAAAATTGTTGTTTTTCCGCAACTTGTGTCAACATATAAAATATTCCATGGACTCGACATGCCTCTCAGTATATAGCTTGGGGTGTCTACTTTCCAAAATGGGGTCATTTGGGGGGGTTTTGAACTGTTCTGGCATTTTATACACAACATTAGGAAGCTTACATCCACTCTTCTAACCACTTGAAGACAAAGCCCTTTTTGACACTTTTTGTTTACATGAAAAAAAATTTTTTTTGCAAGAAAATTATGTTGAACCCCCAAACATTATATATATATATATATTTTTAAAGCAAAGGCCCTACAGATTAAAATGGTGGGTGTTGCATTTTTTTTTTCTACACAGTATTTGCGCAGCGATTTTTCAAACGCATTTTTTGGGTTAAAAAATACACTTTTTTTAATTTTAATGCACTAAAACACACTAAATTGCCCATATGTTTGATGAAATAAAAAAGATGATCTTAGGCCGAGTACATAGATACCAAACACGACATGCTTTAAAATTTCGCACAAACGCGCATTGGCGACAAACTACATACATTTTTAAAAGCCTTTAAAAGCCTTTACAGGTTACCCCAGTAGATTTACAGAGGAGGTCTACTGCTAAAATGATTGCCCTCGATCTGACCTTTGCGGTGATACCTCACATGCATGGTGCAATTGCTGTTTACATATGACGCCAGACCGACGCTTGCGTTCGCCATTGGGCAAGAGCAGGGCAGGACAGGGGTGCTTTTTTTTTTTTTTTTTTTTTTATTATTAATTTTGCTTTTTTATTTTATTTTTAAATTGTTCCTTCCAAGTTTTTTTTTTTTTTATAATTTTTATTGTTATCTCAGGGAATGTAAATATCCCCTATGATAGCAATAGGTAGTGACAGGTACTCTTTTTTTGAAAAAACTGGGGTCTTCTAGACCCTAGATTTTTCCTCTGCCCTCAAAGCATCTGACCACACCAAGATCGGTGTGATAAAATGCTTTCCCAATTTCCCAATGGCGCTTTTTATATCCGGGGGGGGGCATTCCCTCCCACTGCTTGTAAAAGCAGTCCAGAGGCTAATTAGCCGCTAGGATTGCTTTTACATGAAAGCCGGTCGCAGGCTGAAAAGAATGATACCAAGATGATACCTAAACCCGCAGGCATCATTCTGGTATAAACATTCAAAGTCCAGCAACATACCAGTACGTTGCTGGTCCTTGTTGGACATGTATTGTAATCTTTTTATTTCATGCAGCCAGTTGGCTGAACGAAAAAAGAGATTGATCGGTGGGTATGCCCACCATTAGAATACCGCCCTTCATCCACCCACTTCCAATGATGGGCATACACGCACCATTTATATATGCCGAAGCATGGGGGCATCCTCCCGCAAAAAAGTTATGCCGCACACACATGGTCGGACTTTTCCACGGGCAAGCCTCCGTCGGAATTTCGACCGTATGTACGCGGCATTAGGAGCAAAATCGCTCCTCCGCCCCTGCTGCCCCAATGCTTCGGCATATTTGCTTTTTTTTTTTTAACTGTGGTGGTGAAATCACCTCCTACAGCACTGGAGTCGCAGGGATCAGGCCTGTCTCTGCGAACGCTGCAGTTATGTGTGTTGTGTTTTGTAAGTGACAGTGATCGATCGATACTGCACTTGGGTGGCCTGGGCTGGACGGAGGGGCAAAACGCAGGTGCCAGCAGGTATCTGGGCTGATCCCGCTAACACTGCGTTTTTGGGAACCCTAAACTGCTGGGGACGCTAGTATAGATCTGATCAGATCAGATATTGATCTGTTCAGATACTATACCACTAAGGGGGGTGTATGCTTCACGCGTGGGTGTTAGCGTTACTGGCACTAACCTGACGCTGCCTGGGGTGTGACTCAGACCCTCTCTGACGCTAAAACCTAATTGATATCACCCGCCGGGCGATCAGGGGGTTAAACCTTTATTGGGTTATATACGGCGGGTGCCCTGACACTATAAAAAGCAAACTAACTAACCAGCGTCACCCGTAACCCGATATGGTGATCACTGGTGAAAGGGTTAACTAGGGGCAATCAGGGGGTTAAAACCTTTATTAGATAATATATTGGGGTACCTGACGCTATAAAAACCTGCGGCGAACCTAAAAAAAAATACTGGCTACGATCTGCATCACCGACACTAAGACAGCGTTTAGAAAAACAATTGCTTAGCGACAGTGGTGATAGGGGGTGAAAGGGTTACCTGGGGGGCGATCAAGGGGGTTAAACCTTTATTAGATAATATATTGGGGTACCTGACACTATAAAAACCTGCGGCGAACCTAAAAAAAATTACCGGCTACCGATCTGCATCACAGACACTAAGACAGCGTTTAGAAAAACGATCGCTTAGTGACAGTGGTGATAGGGGGTGAAAGGGTTACCTGGGGGGCGATCAAGGGGGTTAAACCTTTATTAGATAATATATTGGGGTACCTGACGCTATAAAAACATGCGGCGAACCTAAAAAAAATTACTGGCTACGATCTGCATCACCGACACTAAGACAGCGTTTAGAAAAACAATTGCTTAGCGACAGTGGTGATAGGGGGTGAAAGGGTTACCTGGGGGGCGATCAAGGGGGTTAAACCTTTATTAGATAATACATTGGGGTACCTGACGCTATAAAAACCTGCGGCGAACCTTAAAAAAAAATTACCGGCTACCGATCTGCATCACAGACACTAAGACAACGTTTAGAAAAACGATCGCTTAGTGATAGTGGTGATAGGGGGTGAAAGGGTTACCTGGGGGGCGATCAAGGGGGTTAAACCTTTACTAGATAATATATTGGGGTACCTGACGCTATAAAAACCTGCGGCGAACCTAAAAAAAATTACTGGCTGCCGATCGGCATCACTGACGCTAAGACAGCGGTCAGAAAAATGATCGCTAAGCGACAGTGGTGATAGGGGGTGAAAGGGTTATCTGGGGGGTGATCAGGGGGTTAAACCTTTATTAGGGGGGGTTATGGGGCTACACTGGACCTAAGACTAAACTTTGGTGACACTTTTACAGTCACAAATGTCACTGATTGCAGTGATCACTAAATAAATGGTCACTGCAATCAGTGACACTGTGACTGGGGGCTGGGGGGGTGATCTGGGGGGGCGATTTATGTCCCTATGTGTCCTGGTGTCAGTGTAGTTTTGTGTGCACTGACCTGATATCTTCTCTTGTACGGCGCTCGGTATATGTGAGCGCCGCACCAGAGATGACATCACTTCCTCCTGCTCCCTCTGTCTGACACAGACAGAGGGGGCATTTCTATTCGCCGGGAGCGATCGCGAGGGGGTGGCCAGAAACAAATGGCTGCCCCCTCATCCCGGAACGCTCCCGGACACTTAGCCACCGCTCACTGTATAGAAGGGGGGGTCCGATTGGACCCCCCAACTGTACAAAGGCAATCACGTACACTCTACGTGATTGTGCCTGTCGGTGCCATTCTGCCGACGTATATATACAGTGAGCGGTCGTTAAGTGGTTAAAGGAGAATCTCGGCCCCTCCCGCTTTAGCCCTTAGATCGGAGGAGGAAAGCGAAATCTCATCTGAATAGACTAGGAATGCCATATTGATAATTATCATAGATGCAAAGCAATCTTTCATTATCTTTTTTTTATTGTATATGGTGCTTTTGCCATGACTGTAAATTTGTGGCTACACTCATCCCAGACCTGAAAAAAAAGGACTAATTCTATATCCCTATATTTATGAAAGGCAATGGGAAAACATTGCACAATGCCTAGATACATAAGAATTTTTTTTTATTTATTTTTTTTATAAACAAGTTTTACCATACAAAGGAGAAAAAACATAATAGAAGTCACATACTTGAGAGGTAGGCTGTACACAACTAAAAATAAAAGGTTCCCAAGTACAAAATATGCTTGATCAATCGTATTGTAACATAAATGCTTTGTAAGTCAATAGAACATCAATCAAACCCTAGTAATGATGGTAGCACGGGGTATCAGATGTATTGTGATACCCAGGAAAAAAAGAGAAAACAACAACAAAAAAGACTTCTCCTTCCTAATAAACAAAAACCTACACTAAGAATAAATCCAGGGGTGTGTCTACAAGAGATCCTCAATAATGGTCTATGGTAATACTAGGCGTGGGGTTGTGCCATATCAAATAAACATTTATGTATCAGGTATCTCAGTGGAGTAATACATTCAACCTGCCCAAGTATCCTATAATTTATCCTCCAGGTTTTTAACCGAGCGCACCCAACATCCTGCTTCCATGATCTTATCCACCTCTCTCATCCAAGAGATTTTGCTGCATTAAGCAAGTGGGGAACAACACTTTTCTTAGGATTTACCAGATGAGGTATTCTGGAATAGAAATTGCAGGGGGTACCTGCTATGGGTGTAAGGGTCAGTTTTTTAATCCAAGGGGTGATTTCTTTCCAAAAGGCCTTAATCTTGGGGCATGACCACCAAAGATGTAACATGTAATGGTCAGTAGCAGGAAACATCTGTGCCAAACGGGAAAAGGTTATATACCATCTGGTAAAGAATTTGTAAGAAAATTTCTAGGTATGAGTATTAATGGAGGCAGTATGTATCAGTTGATCCATTTTCTGAATACTAAACTCCATGCCCAGCTCCCTCTCCCATTCTCTAAAATAATAGAGGTGGCCACCAATTGTGCACTCAATACAAACTTGTACATGTGAGAGACGATATGCCCAGAATCTGTGAGTTTCACCCGCAGTGATTCAAATAGGGAGAGGGAGTCTTGCGGTCGCAGGTCACGTCCAAGCCTGTTAAAAAAAAAAGTCTGCCAGCTGGTGATATCTCCAGTCTGTTAAGGGGAATGCTCCGTAAAGGGATTAAAGGACATCAAGGGGCAAATTTTGCACAGCAGTTTAGTCTGTCCCACACAGAAAGCATATGACAAGTCGAAATAGTAGAAGCCCAGTCTGAAAGTCCCCTGTCAGCCAATGGGATTCTTGGTGCCCCCAACAGATTTCTAACCGCCATCATTTCCTCAAATGGGACCCAAAGTTTAGTTGTGGCATTACGGCGCCAATTCAACAGAGAAATGTGTTTTAGCAATCTTTGCCCTACTTTGTCTTTTAACCACTTGCCTACAGGGCACTTTCACCCTCTTCCTGCCCAAGCCATTTTTCAGCTTTCAGCGCTGTCACACTTTGAATGACAATTGCGCAGTCATGCAACACTGTCCCCAAATGAAATGTTTATCATTTTTCCCCCACAAATAGAGCTTTCTTTTGGTGGTATTTGATCACTTCTGCTGTTTTCATTTCTTGCACTATAAACAAAAGTAGAGGGACAAGTTTGAAAAAAACACAATATTTTTTACTTTTTGCTATAATAAATATAAATTTTAATTTTTAAAACCTATTTTTTCCTCAGTTTAGGCCGATATGTATTCTTCTACATATTTTTGGTAAAAAAAATCGCAATAAGCGTATATTCATTGGTTTGCACAAAAGTTATAGCAGCTACAAAATAGGGGATAGATTTATAGCCTTTTTGTAAATAATTTTTATTTTTTTTTTTTACTAATAATGGCTGCGATCAGCGATTTTTATCGTGACTGCGATATTGCATCGGACACTTTTGACACATTTTCGGGACCATTCACATTTATTCAGTGATCCCTGCTATAAAAATGCATTGATTACTGTATAAATATGACTGGCAGGGAAGGGGTTAACACTAGGGGGCGATCAAGGGGTTAAATGTGTTCCCTGGGAGTGATTCTTACTGTGGGGGGAGGGGACTGACTGTAGGAGGTGACCGATGGTTGTCCCAATGTACAAGGGACACACCATCGGTCTCCTCTCCCTGACAGGACGTGGATCTCTGTGTTTACACACAGAGATCCACGGTCCTGCTCAGTTACTGGGCAATCGCGGGTGCCCGGCGGCCGCCGGGCATGCACATCGGGTCCCCAGTGACGCGGCTGGGGCGCGCGCGCCCCCTAGTGGCTTGGGAAGGCGCGACATCATATGACGTCCGCCCAGAACAACAGGGTCTAACCACCGTCATTTGACGGCAGGCAGTGGACAAGTGGTTAAACAAGGCCACGTTAAGTGTGAATTCAGCTTTTGCATGCCAAACACACCAGTCTACTTTTATATAAATGGTGCCAAACTCGATGCAATAATGCTAATTATATATTGGCACCTCTGCTAACTCAGTACTTTGGTGGGACCTAAATGACGATATTTGTATTCCAGTGCAGCATTTTGTCTTATTAGAATCAGTGTGGTGGAAGCCGAGTAATTCCAAGGAGATGAAAAAGCCTCTTTATTCAGATCCGAGGGCAATCCTGTCTAACAAACACCATACCTGCCAGAGTGCCTTCTTGAGCCTACTTTCACAAATCTAAGACTGCAATGCAGTTCAGTTCTAGATGCAATGCTTTTATTCTTTATTTAGCTGCTTATAGCACACTATGGTAGTTTAATTAGGATCAGTGTTGTTTCTATGTCTCTTTTCATCTGCCCACGATAATTGCAGTGCTACCCTTTTATCACTGTCTTTGGTGCTTCTACCAACAGGAAAGTAAATACAGGTCAAGGAAGTGAACATAAAATCTTCAAATGTGTGTATAAATCTTGCCAACACATTCCTCACCTGCTCAGGCCCCAAGATTGAACTATGAAGAAGTTATTATTATTTTTTAATTGGGTTGTAAAGGTTTCTTTGCCGAAGCTTAGCAGAAAATTTTGTATCCAAACATTTGCGGTTCCGCATCGGAGTGAATTATTCATGTACATGCGTATATCTCGTTCCCCAGTGGCAAGAAGTGCATCTTTATGTTCTATAAAAGCATGTGTCTGTTTTGAGTCCAAGGTAAATGTTAATACACTTGTTGGCGTGCTGAGCAGGTAGCTGATGGATGAACAGAGGCTTGTGTAGCAGGAAACGGGCACTCTCTACTGCTGACAGTCTTTTTTAACTGCATACAAAAACATTTTTCTTCAAATCTCCCTTGTGCACATAAATAGAGGAGGACAGTCACTGATATTTAATGCTAGAATAAGGAACCTTGAGATGACTGGACTCCTGCGTAAGATTTATGTGGATCTTTGCCTTGCTCCATTTTTTGTTATTCAAAGACTTGTTAGCACATTCCGTCTTCACCCATCCTCTATATGCTCGTGCACACATTCCCCTGTGAAATCCATCATTTCACTGTATGTTTAGTAGTGCTCCAGTGTTCCTGGGAATAATGCTCATACACATGTCAATTTAAACGGTTTTGTTAATTTTCAGGGTTGCTATTTTTATACGAAAGCACTTGGATATGTTATAATTACGGAAAAGCTGATATACGGGGGGGGGGGGGGGGTTTAAATTCTTCCACTGAAATTTAAACCCGTACATGTGTTTAGGATTCCCATGATAACAGATTTTAGGTTTTCTGGTTCTTTAAAGCAGGTCTGTCAAGTGAAACTGAAATCTGGAAGCTGTGCAAAAAGGCAGGCAGAGGGCAAAAGATTAGCTACCTGTATTGCCTGCCCTGTGGTACCCCTGTAGGCTGATCCTATCCCCTATTACTGACTTAGGATTTGAGGCAGCCATTTTGGATGAGGCAAGGTTTTTAATCCTCCAGCACAGAGAACGGTACGCAGCACAGAGGTGACATCAGTAGATATTCTCCAGCTCTGCTGCAACCCCAAATTCATGTGACATGTTTGTGACTTTTGTGACTTAACATTGCAGTCTATGGCACGCAAGCTGCACCAAAGTCACAGAAAAGTAGTGCAAGAACCTTTTATTTTGTCGCTGCTACTTGAGTCACATTGATTACCGTAAGTTGGCACCGATTTAATTGAATATGTTTTTACTTGTGATGCAACTTTGTGTCGCAAGTCGCATGATTAGTCACAGCAATGGGATCCAGGGCTCAGAGTACTTTAATCTCACTCTGCAAATTTACAGCTATGAAACTGTAGGCAAACATGCCAGGAAATGCACTGCTATTTTTCAGGCGAAATTCCAGACAAAAGGTAAATTTTTCAGGATAGTGCTTATGCACAATTAGACCCCTTTCACACTGAGGTGCTTTGCAGGCAATTTAACGCTAAAAATAGCGCCTGCAAAGCGCCCTGAAAGAGCCACTGCTGTCTCTCCAATGTGAAACCCCCGAGAGCTTTCACATTGGAGAGACAGCCGAGGGCTTTCACACTGGAGCGGTGCGCTAGCAGGATAGTAAAAAAAAGTCCTGCAAGCAGCATATTTTGAGCGGTGTGTATACCGCTCCTCCACCGCTCCTGTCCATTGAAATCAATGGGCACCACGGCTATACCGCCAGCAAAGCGCTGCTGCAGCGGCGCTTTTCACCGTTTTTTGGATGCTAGCGGGGGTTAAAAGTGCCCCGCTAGCGGCCGAATACCCCCGCAAATACGATGGTAAACGTCGCTAAATATAGCGTCACTTTACCGCCGACGTCCCGTGTGTGAAAGGGACCTTAAGGTTTCTAGATGTTCCATATAGCATAGCAAAAATTGACTTTTTGAACTAATCTTTAATATTCAAAGCATACTCGCCTATCCATCCATGCTTTATTTTGTTGAGAATTCACTTTCAATAACACCCCCCTAGCTTTTATAGCTGTGGCCATCTTGAAAAAGGGCAGATAATTCACATAGCATTTATTTTTCGGAATCCATGTTCCCTTAGTTCATGCATGAGGGTGTGCTCACTGCTTAGCTGAGAAAACCCCTCTTTCAGATGAAAGAAGAAAAACCTAAAGACTCCTGGGATTTCTGACATCATTTTGGCCTAGGCCAGAAACCAGGAAACAACAGACAAATGTACGTAAAAAAAGAAGTTTAAATAAGTAAATATAATATACTGTACTTTCCTATATATTTAGTAAGGCTAGCAGAATAAGGATTAAAAATGGTTAATGTTGATTGAGAGAAATTAGAGCTGTAACGTATCTGAATTGGAGTAATTTAATTCTGTGTTGCTGTGAAAATAATATATTGATACATGGTACCTGAAAAAGACAGCCAAACTACCATTCAAGTGGTGGGATTTATCAGTTATTACAGCCGAGTTGGACTATTACTGCAAGGTGACATACTCCTATGGGTTTTTCATAAGGCACAGTGAGATTGCTCTGTTAAGCGATGGCAGAACCAGAAGTTTTGTTAAGGTGTATATATACAACATTTCAGATAGACAATCTCTGTAAGTGACATGCAGAAAGTATTTATATGCTGTGGGGCCTTACAAATCTTTTTGGTCGAATGCAAAAGGTGAACAAACTGAGAAAGGTAAAGCAGTATTTACCGTATTTATCGGCGTATAGCACGCACAGGCATATAACACGCACCCTAACTTTAAGAGGGAAGTTTCAGGAAAAAAAACTTTCCACAGCCCCCTGCGTATAACACGCAGGC
This sequence comes from Rana muscosa, assembly GCA_029206835.1. NCBI lineage: Eukaryota > Metazoa > Chordata > Amphibia > Anura > Ranidae > Rana > Rana muscosa. The sequence continues at coordinate 108,888,612 of JARGYO010005626.1, forward strand.
AAAGTTTACCCTCTATTTTCAGGGTAAAAAAGTGAGTGTTATACGCCAATAAATACAGTAATCCAAAACCAAAAATGTAGTATATTGCTGTTTACCAATCATTAGATGTGGTAGTTGCATTTGTTTTCTTTTTTAGGCTTTTCCCTCTCTGTTTTCAAATTTAATGTTCATAAAAGATTTATAGGGAGCTGTAAAACAGTTATTTGACGTCTAGAGGAAAAGAGATTTCATCTCCAAATACGGAAAGGTTTCTTCACAGTAAGAGCTGTGAAAATGTGGAATAGACTCCCTGCAGAGGTGGTTCTGGCCAGCTCAGTAGATAGCTTTAAGAAAGGCCTGGATTCTTTCTTAAATGTACATAATATAACTGGGTACTGACATTTATAGGTAAAGTTGATCCGGGGAATATCCGATTGCCTCTCGGGGGATCAGGAAGGATTTTTTTCCCCTGCTGTAGCAAATTGGATCGTGCTCTGCTGGGGTTTTTTGCCTTTTTCTGGATCAACTGTGGGTATAGAATTAGGTATAATGGGATTTTATGATATTATTATTTTATTTTTTTATGGTTGAACTGGATAGACTTTTGTGTCTTTTTTCAACATGACTAACTATGTAACGATATAATTTTATTTGAATTGCTCCTCTGAAACCACTTTCTTTTTTAGTCATGTGACTGGCACAGCACCAATCATGGCTGTGCAGACACAGACTCACACTGTAGAAAGCATATATCAGCAGAAGCCCCTCCAAAGGATATTTCCCTGCAGATGACAAAAAACAGGTAAAGATCATGTGGTTACACAAAAGAGCTGCAGGAATAAGGTACTTGGAGGATTTAAAAATAAAAAAATAAATGCAGTGGCATAATATATACACTCGTCCTCAACTTTATTAGGTATACCTGTTCAGTTGCTTGGTAAATTGCTAATCAGCCAATCGCATGGCAGCAACTCGCATTTAGGCATCTAGATGTGGCGAAGCTGACTTGCTGAAGTTCCAACCGAGCATCAGAATGGGGAAGAAAGGGGATTTAAGTAACTTTGAATGTGGCATGATTGTTGGTGCCAGACGGGCTCGTCTGAGTATTTAAAAAACTGCTGATCTACTGGGATTTTCATGCACAACCATCTCTAGGGTTTACAGAAAATGGTTCGACAAAGAGAAAATAAACAGTGAGCGGCAGTTGTGTGGATGAAAATGCCTTGTTGAGGTCAGAGGAGAATGGACAAGACTGGTTTTAGATGATGGAAAGGCAACAGTAACTCAAATAACCACTCGTTACAACCAAGGTATGCAAAATATCATTTCTGAATGCACAACACATTGAACCTTGAAGCAGATGGGCTACAGCAGTAGAAGACCACCCTGGGTGCCACTCCTGTCAGCTAAGAACAGAAAACTCAGGCTACATTTTGCACAGGCTCAGCAAACAACAAACAGGGCATAACACCACTCCAGGTGATGGTAATGCCTTCCTTAATGATCAAGTTCAGGTCCAGTCCGTAATCTGAGAAATCTGATGCAGTAGACAAAACGATTGACCACACTCCAAGGATAAGGAACATTGCTTTATTGATATAAAAACATCCAACATGAAAAACCATTGAGGTTACAGCATCATGATAGCACAGAGGGGAGCATGGTTAATGTGTTTCACAAATTTCTTCGCTTAGCATAACCCATCACTTTATGACTACAGTGTACCCATCTTCTGATGGCTACTTCCAGCAGGATAATGCACCATGTCACAAAGCGCAAATCATCTCACCACTGGTTTCTTGAACATGACAATGAGGTCACTGTACTCCAATGGCCTCCACAGTCACCAGATCGCAATCAAATAGAGCACCTTTAGGATGTGGTGGATTGAGAGATTTGCATCATGGATGTGTGCAGCCGACAAATCTGCAGCAACTGCGTTATTCTATCATGTCAATATGGACCAAAATCTCTGAGGAATGTTTCCAACACCTTGTTGAATCTATGCCACAAAGAATTAAGTTGGTTCTGAAGGAGACAGGGGTTCCAACCCGGTACTAGCAAGGTGTACTTAATAAAGTGTCCGGTGTATGATTTATGTGAATGAATATTGGAGATTAACACTTCTCTGTTTAGCATCACTTTTTACGTCGCTCTGGACTAATAAATAATTTTTTGAAATGTCCTGATTGGAGGGATTTTCCAGTTGGGAACGTGCAGGGATTATCACCTTGATACTATTGTACTTTGTAGGGTTCCTGAAAACATATCAGCAGCTTTGCACTGATTATGCCATGTACCAGAGATACCGTATTTATCGGCGTATAACACGCACCCCAAGTTTAGGAGGGAATTTTAAGGAAAAAAACTTTTAGGAGGGAAATTCAAGGAAAAAAAACTTACATTTAAATGCAGCATGCAGCCTTGCCCAGTGTCCATCTGCAGCCTTGCCCAGTGTCCATCTGTCCATCTGCAGCCGTGCCCAGTGTCCATCTGTCCATCTGCAGCCGTGCCCAGTGTCCATCTGTCCATCTGCAGCCGTGTCCATCTGTCCATCTGTAGCCTTGCCCAGTGTCCATCTGTCCATCTGCAGCCGTGCCCAGTGTCCATCTGTAGCCTTGTCCAGTGTCCATCTGTCCATCTGCAGCCGTGCCCAGTGTCCATCTGTCCATCTGCAGCCGTGCCCAGTGTTCATCTGTCCATCTGCAGCCGTGCCCAGTGCCTTTGCGATCGTGTCAGTCCCGGCGGTTTTTAAAATTTGGCGCCGATTTCTGTGGAGAGGAGCGAGCGGGGCCGAGTGTACTTCGGCTGGACTCGGCTCCTCTCGCAGTTCCGCCCATCTCCACTGACTGCGCCGCTGACGGAGAAAGCCGAGTGTACTTCGCCTAGACTCGTGTCTGCTCACAGTCACAGGCAGGACTGCGAGAGGAGCCGAGACTAGGCGAAGTACACTCGGCTTTCTCCATCAGCGGCGCAGTCAGAGATGGGCGGGACTGCGAGAGGAGCCGAGTAAAGCCGATTGTACTTCGGCTTCGGCTCCGCTCGCTCCTCTCGCTCGTTTTCAGCAGGGGAATTCGACGGAGTATCGGCGTATAACACGCACCCACGATTTTCCCCTGATTTTAAGGGGAAAAAAGTGCGTGTTATACGCCGATAAATACGGTAGTTCTATCAATACATGCAATTAAGAAATGCTCTAAAGACTCGAGGCTTAACCCAGACTGTCTCTTTTTCTTCTGTTCCTATGTTTGACAGTATAGTTCAAGCAAATACACTAAAGGCCTTATTTGCAAGATATACAGTGGGTACGGAAAGTATTCAGACCCCCCCCAAATTTTCCACTCTTTGTTATATTGCAGCCATTTGCTAAAATCATTTAAGTTCATTTTTTTTCCTCATTAATGTACACACAGCACTACATATTGACAGAAAAACACAGAATTGTTGACATTTTTGCAGATTTATAAAAAAAAAAAAACTGAAATATCACATGATCCTAAGTATTCAGGCCCTTTGCTGTGACACTCATATATTTAACTCAGGTGCTGTCCATTTCTTCTGATCATCCTTGAGATGGTTCTACACCTTCCTTTGACTCCAGCTGTGTTTTATTATACTGATTGGACTTGATTAGGAAAGCCACACACCTATCTATATAAGACCTTACATCTCACAGTGCATGTCAGAGCAAATGAAAATCATGAGGTCAAAGGAACTGCATGAAGAGTTCAGAGACAGAATTGTGGCAAGGAACAGATCTGGCCAAGGTTACAAAAAAGGTTCCTAAGAGCACAGTGGCCTCCATAATCGTTAAATGGAAGACGTTTGTGACGACCAGAACCCTTCCTAGAGCTGGCCGTCCGGCCAAACTGAGTTATCGGGGGAGAAGATCCTTGGTGAGAGAGGTAAAGAAGAACCCAAAGATCACTGTGGCTGAGCTCCAGAGATGCATTTGGGAGATGGGAGAAAGTTGTAGAAAGTCAACCATCACTGCAGCCCCCCACCAGTCGGGGCTTTATAGCAGAGTGGCCCGACGGAAGCCTTTCCTCAGTGCAAGACGCATGAAAGCCCATATGGAGGTTGCAATCGAGGGAAAGATGAATGCGGCCAAGTACAGGCATATCCTGGACGAAAACCTTCTCCAGAGTGCTCAGGACCTCAGACTGGGCCCAAAGGTTTACCTTCCAACAAGACAATGACCCTAAGCACACAGCTAAAATAACGAAGGAGTGGCTCCACAACAACTCTGTGACTGTTCTTGAATGGCCCAGCCAGAGCCCTGACTTAAACCCAATTGAGCATCTCTGGAGAGACCTAAAAATGGCTGTCCACCAACGTTTACCATCCAACCGGACAGAAATGGAGAGGATCTGCAAGGAGGAATGGCAGAGGATCCCCAAATCCAGGTGTGAAAAACTTGTTGCATCTTTTCCAAAAAGACTCATGGTTGTATTAGCTCAAAGGGGAGCTTCTACTAAATACTGAGCAAAGGGTCTGAATACTTAGGACCATGTGATATTTCAGTTTTTCTTTTTGAATAAATCTGCAAAAATGTCAACAATTTTGTGTTTTTTGTCAATATGGGGTGCTGTGTGTACATTAATGAGGAACACAAATGATCTTAAATGATTTTAGTAAATGGCTGCAATATAACAAAGAGTGAAAAATTTATGGGGGTCTGAATACTTTCCGTACCCACTGTATATGCAATTGTTATTTAAACTGCTTCTTACATTTTCCACCCCATTTAGGCAAAGATGGGAGGCAGACATTGATGTAGTCCTAGGAGGTACAGGCATATGGGATGAGATACTGCAGAATGTAGAGCTTTTCTCATAATCTCCCACCCAGAGTGACTCGGCTCTTCATTCTGTATAGGACTTATAATTCTCCTGAATTTCTGGATAAAGTAGGCAGGAGAGACAATCCTGGAACAATATACAAACAATATTCGCGCTACTAACATATATAAGCAGCTACAATGCCTGTGAAGAAAAGCAGAAACAAACAATATACAAAAAATGTAGCGCTATGAATAAAAAATAACATAAATATATGACACCCAGGTGTGGTGCTCAAGATAAATAAGTCTTAAAAAGTCTTTATAAATAAATCCAAAATAAGTGAAATTGGTGTTGAAAGAGTCTCTGATGACAATTCAAAAATAATGGTGAAGCTCCCAAAATAGTGACTTTCAGAAAACCAAGTGACTGTGACGTGACCACCACCACAAGAAAGGGAGGCTTACCGAATTGAGTGGACCCAATAAACGTACGTCTACAGGGTCAACTGAGTCTTGATGTGTATATATATCCGTGGGTATAGGGTCCCAGCTGGCGTTGCACACATATATATATCCAAGATCCAGGATCAAATAAACACCAAATCTCCAAGCCCAATTGGATGGTTGAATGGCTCACAATGGGACCATAATAGAGGAAAGAAGGAGAGGGCACATAGCGTAATACAGTAAACAAAATTTATTAAAGTGGTTGTAAACCCACTTTTTTTTTTTTTTTTTACAACCTGTAAAAGAAAGGCATAATGAGCTATTATGACTAGCATAATAGCTCATTATGTTCCACTTACCTTAGATCGGGGCCCCCGAAGCCGTCCTCGTCCCTCTGTTCAGCCGCAGACATCAATGTTACTTCCGGTTATCGCCGCACCAGCCAATCACAGCGCCGCTCCGGCGCTGTGATTGGCCGGAGCGGCGGAGACGTCACTCTGCGCATGCGCGCAGGAGGCGTCCCACTCGGCTACGTCCAGCGATTGCTGGGAAGTAGCCGAGTTTGTGAATGGGATTAACCCCATGAGTGCGCCGTTGTCTACGGCGCGCATGCGCCGTAGACAGCGGCGCTTGTCATTTTAGTAAATATCTCCTAAACCGTGTAGGTTTAGGAGATATTTCTTGCACCTACAGGTAAGCCTTAATCTAGGCTTACCTGTAGGTGCAAGTTGAAAAAGTGGGTTTACAACCACTTTAAATGTAGGTAGATACACTTACATTCAGTCTGTAGAAAAAGCGCTTTGCAAATACACTCAGTGGCAGCAGTGGAGTGTCCCGACGCATTTCGCAATACCTTGCATCGTCAGACAATGCAAGGTATTGCGAAACACGTCTGGAGACTCCACTGCTGCCACTGAGTGTATTTGCAAAGCGCTTTTTCTACAGATTGAATGTAAGTGTATCTACCTACATTTAATAAATTTTGTTTACTGTATTACGCTATCTGCCCTCTCTTTCTTTCCTCTATTATGGTTCCATTGTGAGCCATTCAACCATCCAATTGGGCTTGGAGATTTGGTGTTTATTTGATCCTGGATCTTGGATATATATATGTGTGCAACGCCAGCTGGGACCCTAAACCCACGGATATATATACACATCAAGCCTCAGTTGACCCTGTAGACGTACGTTTATTGGGTCCACTCAATTCGGTAAGCCTCCCTTTCTTGTGGTGGTGGTCACGTCACAGTCACTTGGTTTTCTGAAAGTCACTATTTTGGGAGCTTCACCATTATTTTTGAATTGTCATCAGAGACTCTTTCAACACCAATTTCACTTATTTTGGATTTATTTATATAGACTTTTTAAGACTTATTTATCTTGAGCACCACACCTGGGTGTCATATGTTTGTTATTTTTTATGCATAGCGCTACATTTTTTGTATATTATAAGGAGAGACAATCCTGAATGTGTAAGAAGTTCTCAATCTCCCGGCTCCTTTATGCATCTGTTTTGGTGATGTCCAAAATAATATCGCTACTGTCAGGAAGTGTTAGAAATGTTAAAATCTGTATACAACAGCGTTGACTTTAAAACCCTATCCTATGCCTATTAGGGTATGTTATAGGAGAATTCTAATGACCTTGACCACGACCAGGTAGTGGCTGTTGCAAGATTACTTTTTGTTGCATGCAAGTTGATAGCCTCTCATTGGGTTTCGCCCAACCCTCCTACCTTTGGGGATTTAATACGGGAAATGGATAAAACATGTCATGATTGAAGAATACAACAAAACAATACTCCTGCGCTCTGATGTCTTGGTGTATGCGGGGCGTGTCGATCATTCCTCAGTAAACAGGCAACACTTTAGGAATCTTGCAGCCCTCCTCAGAACTATGGGTGTTCATACAACTGTAAAAAAACAAAAAACAGGAGGGCGCACCGACCTAGTGTATTACCAGATAAAATCTTTATTAAAATGTATAAAAACAGCAATGGTCCTACTCACAAGCAGAGCGTTAGAATGAGCTTTTTCTAGTGACCAGCCTGAATCATAGGACGACTGAAGTCAAAACTCGATGACCAGAGAGATGGATGGTACCTCAAATGTGCTGGACGGCTGACGCGTTTCCGGGGCACACCCCTTTCTTCAGAGCCTACACAGCTTGTACCACAAGCTGTGTAGGCTCTGAAGAAAGGGGTGCGCCCCGGAAACGCGTCAGCCGTCCAGCACATTTGAGGTACCATCCATCTCTCTGGTCATCGAGTTTTGACTTCAGTCGTCCTATGATTCAGGCTGGTCACTAGAAAAAGCTCATTCTAACGCTCTGCTTGTGAGTAGGACCATTGCTGTTTTTATACATTTTAATAAAGATTTTATCTGGTAATACACTAGGTCGGTGCGCCCTCCTGTTTTTTGATGATTGAAGAATATACATATGCTTAGCGTAATGCCTCTCAAAAATGTGAATAAAGTTGGACAAAATGGATGCATTACGTCCTACCCTTGCTTTATAATAGAGGTTGGGTATGTTTTGAGTAGGTTGGCATGTTATGTTACAGAAAGTTTCAACATATTATTGATATAATATATTGGTTATTCTGGAATATTTTCGAAATCTCTGATGGTTCTGAATCATGTATTGATGCTGTTATTTACTTTTTTTTGTGTGCTTATTGCCTTGTGAGGTAATCTAATCTTTGCTTTATCCATTTGTTTTTTTTTTTTTTTATCTTTTCTGTACTTCCTGTAGGAAAAAAAAAATCAGATTAATACATTTTAAAATAAATTAACTTTAAAGAGTATGTTCCTTAGCTTGGCTGTGCAGGTCAGCTTGTTAACATATTGTTTTCAGACATGTTTATATGTTTTATTTATATATATATATATATATATATATATATATATATATATTGTAATGTTTGGGGAACCAGCTACATCGCAGGAGACAGGCTTTTCAGTCCAAAAGAAGGTTTATTAAACTTAAATGGCTTTATAGCAGCAAAAACAAAAGAAATACCAGTCTCACCGACTTGTAGAGTTCAGAACTGCTTCCGCAGTTTAACAGTCCTTTCTTTAGGTTGTAGGTAACTTCCCCAGCTAGCAGGCTTCCAGGCAGGCCACTGCCATGTACATTCACAGCTTTTCACAGCCTCCACAGCTTTGCAATGTCCACCATTCACCATGCACAGTCTTCACTATACTCCTTCACTCTCACCTACAACTTCCTGTCTGTCTTAAACCACTTCCTTGGACAGGTGTGTTAACCCTTTCTGTTCCCTTAAAGGAACCACAGCCCAAACAGAGGGGAAATATAGCGTCCTTCCAGGACCCAGCCACGGCGTCCTGTACATATCCCCCCCCCCCCCCCGTGCCCTAACGCCAAGGAGGTGGAGGCAACAGTGGAGCTAAAACAATGGACTCGGGAGAGGGCATATGCATTTTGATGCAGTCTCCCGGGCCTATGCTCCACTACAAATTTAAATTCCTGGAGCGCCAGGAACCAACGTGTAATCCTGCCATTAGTCCCTTTACCTTGCCTCATCCATGTTAAAGGTGCATGGTCAGAAATCAACCTAAACTTCCTTCCCAAGAGGTAATATCTGAGGGACTCCAGAGCCCACTTAATGGCAAGACATTCTCCTTCAACTATAACACAGTTTTTCTCCGCTGGTGTCAACTTCCTACTGAGGAAGACTATTGGGTGCTCCTCACCATGAACAACCTGTGACAACACAGCTCCCAATCCTACATCGGAAGCATCAGTCTGGACAACGAACTTGTTTGAAAAATTGGGTGCTATCAGGACAGGGTGTTGGCACACTGCTGACTTGAGCTCCAAAAAAGCCTTTTCAGCATCTGTATTCCATTCCACCATGACCGATTTTCGACCCTTAGTCAGATCGGTCAATGGAGCCGCCAATGTGGCAAAGTTGGGTATGAATCTCCTGTTGTATCCCACCATGCCCAGGAATGCACGTACCTGCTTTTTTGTGAGGGGGCGGGGGCCAATTCTGTATAGCCTCTACCTTGCTAACCTGAGGTTTCACCACCCCTCTACCCATAATATAGCCCAGGTATTTCACCTCCTCCATCCCAAAGCACATTTTTCAGGGTTTATTGTAAACCCCTCCTTCCAAAGAGAGTCCAGTACTGCCTGGACTTTGGGCAAGTGTGATTCCCAGTCTCTGCTAAAAATGACTGTCGTCCAAGTACACTGAGGCATACTCCCGGTGAGGTCGTAAAATCCTATCCATTGCTCGCTGGAAAGTGGCTGGAGCAGTTTGTAGTCCAAAAGGCATTCATTTGTACTGAAAACTCCCCTCTAGGGTAGAAAAAGCAGTTTTCTCTCTAGCAGCCTTAGTCAACGGGATTTGCCAATACCCCTTGGTAAGGTCTAATGTTGTGATATACCTGGCTGGACCTAGTCTCTCAATAAGCTCATCTACCCGGGGCATGGGGTAGGCATCAAACCGTGAAACCTCATTAAGTTTCCGGAAATCATTGCAGAATCACAGAGCCCCGTTGGGCTTTGGTACCAACACAATCGGGCTCGACCACTCACTCTGTGATTCTTCAATGATCCCCAGGTCTAGCATCTTCACTTCCTCTGAAACGGCCTTCCTTTGAGCCTCTGGGATGTGGTAGGGCCGGACAAAAACTTTGACTCCAGGTTCTGTGATAATATCATGTTCTATGACACTGGTTAGCCCTGGCAAGTCTGAAAACTTTTCTTTATTTCTCTGCAAGATCTCCTTTGCCTGCTGACTTTGGATTTTAGAAAGGGTACTTGCTATTTGGACACTCTCCACCCCAACCTGAGGCTCAAGTCTTGCACTAGCCAGGGAGGTCACCGGTTCCCTGTCTGTCCAGGGCTTTAACAAGTTGACATGATATATCTGATACGGTTTCCTCTTGCCTGGCTGGTGGACTCTATAATTTACCTCTCCCACTTTTTCCACAACTTCAAAGGGACCTTGCCGTCTGGCCAAGAATTTACTTTCCACAGTGGGAATTAGCACCGCTACTCGATCCCCCACTTGGAAGTGCCTTATTTTAGCAGCCCTGTTATAGACCTGTCGTTGAGCCTCCTGGGCTTTTTGCAAATGCTCTTTGACTAGTGGCATCACAGTTTGGATCCTTTCCTGCATTTGGGAGACATATTCAAGAACACTCTTATGCTGAACAGGTTTACTTTCCCATTCCTCTTTAATAAAGTCAAGTAGTCCGCGAGGTCTCCGCCCATATACCAACTCAAAGGGCGAAAACTCCATGGAGGCATGGGGCACTTCCCTGATAGCAAACAGGAGTGCTGGTAACAGACAGTCTGTCTTTCCCATCCCTTTGTACCACTCTGTGAGTATTTCCTTGGGAAAACCAGTCTGTGTAAACAACTGGAATAATTCCCGGGCAATAGCCTTAGAGGAGGTATTCCGCAGGGGAAGCGCCTCAGGATATCGGGTGGCATAGTCAAGAATCACCAATATGTAGGAGTAACCTCGAGCCGACTTTACCAAGGGACCCACTATATCCATGGCTATCCTCTCGAACGGGACCTCAATTATGGGCAGAGAGACCAAAGGGCTCCGGAAGTGGGTCACCGGAGCGGTCAACTGACAGGTGGGACAAGAGGTACAGTATTTCTTTACCTCTGCTTTCAGACCTGGCCAGTAAAACCGGTCGGTGAACCGTGCCTCCATCTTCTCAACTCCCAGGTGTCCCCCTAACACATCGTCATGGGCCAGGTCCAGAACATTTCGTCAATATAGTTGGGGTACCAACAATTGTTCTACCACATTTTCTCTCACCTTGGTAACCCGATACAATAACTCATTATATATTGCAAAGTGTGGCCACCGCTCATTCGCACCTGGCTCTTGGGGAACCCCATTTACTACTACAACTTGTTCCCGTGCACGGGCCAAAGTGGGGTCCTGCATCTGAGCAGTACCAAACGCCCCCTGGGGAACACCCAAATCTGGCAGGGCAGGGGTAGAGGCCTCTTCCTCGTCCTCTTCCCCCAGCATTACCTGAAGTGGGGAAGATTCTCCCCCATTAGTGTTTTGGTAGGTCTGTGGACCACATATCTCGACATTCTCAACCGTATCAGCTCTACTTTCATCACCATTAACCCAAAAATTTGCATTTTCATCATTTGGATCCACATTAAGAACATTTGGCAGTTCAGGGTTATTCCTCTCAGCAGTAGGAACAGGGAGGCTAGTTTCTTCCCAATCTCTGAACTGTTCTCCTTGTTCCCACAGTTTTGTAAACAACGGACAGTCTCGTCCTATTATAACATCATGTACCAAGTTCTTTACCACCCCCACCTCTTGAGTACCAGTGCCACATGCTGAGGAGATGGACACCGAGATGAGAGGGTACTCTCTAGTGTCCCCGTGAATGCACACCACCCGTAAGGTTTTGCTTACCAGGCCGATCTTCCCAATTACTCTAGGATGAACCAGGGTTACCATGCTTCCGGAGGGAGGTGGTTCACTTCTACTTCACACTCAAATTTTTCCTCACCCAGGTCGAGATGTGTGGTGCATACTTTATGGGCATAAAAAGACCCCCTCCGAAGAACTCCGCATTCCATGGGCTCCTCTTGCAGTGGGCAGTGTGCCCGGGTATGACCCCAGGAATGACATCGCCAACATTGTACATCCCCTCCTCTCCGAACAGGAACAGAACGCTGAGGAGGTACCGGGAGTGACTCTTGACCTTCCGGGGTGTTTGCTCCAGGACTCCTTGGATCATCCTTTCGAAGGGCAGCAGTTGGTCGAACAGGCCGTGGCAGACTGGGGCCTATGCGCTTGGTAGGTCCGAGCAGGTCCTCCACCACTGTATATCGTTCCACCATCTCGACAAGGAGGTTTGCTGTTTTGGGGTCTCCATGGCTGACCCACCGTTGAAGGTCGTCTGGCAGGGATCTCAGGTATCGGTCCAGCACGACCCGTTCCACAATTTGGGGGCCAGACAACACCTCAGGCTGCAGCCATTTTTTTTACCAGTTGCACCAGGTCATGCATTTGAGACCGGGGTGGCCGATCTGGAGGATACTTCCATTGGTGTACTCGTTGGGCCCGAACGGCCGTAGTCACCCCCAGACGAGCCAGAATTTCTGCCTTTAACTTTTGATAGTCTTTAGCATCATCGGGTGGCAGGTCAAAGTAGGCTTTTTGAGGATCTCCGGTGAGAAAAGGAGCAATGAGGCCGGCCCACTGGTCCTGAGGCCACCCTTCTCTCTCTGCCGTCCTCTCAAATGTAGCAAGAAATGCCTCTACATCATCGCTCAGGGACAATTTCTGCAGAAAATGGCTTGCCCTCACAGTCACCTGGTTGCCAGGGGCAACAGCCGCTTGCTCCCGACCCTGAGATAGCTGCTGCACTGCTTCCTTTAAGACAGCCACCTGAGCCTGCATAACCTCTTGCTGGGCTGTCAACTGGGTCACCAACAGGCGAGTATTTTCTTGCTGGAGCTGATTAGCTTCCTCATGGCGAGTTTGCGCTTGCATATTAGCCAGGGACAGCTGTTTAATTAGCTCCTCTATTGCTTCAGCTTTCAACGTTTGTGCAGCTTTAACCCAGGACATAAATCCAATGTACTGTCACTTTAACTGTCAGTTCAATGTCAAGTTAAAAAAAAACAAAAAACATTTTTTTCTTCTTATGACTGTTATTCTGTCCTGCCCGCATTCTCCACCAGTGTAATGTTTGGGGAACCAGCTACATCACAGGACACAGGCTTTTCAGTCCAAAAGAAGGTTTATTAAACTTAATTGGCTTTACAGCAGCAAAAACAAAAGAAATACCAGTCTCATCCAATTTGTAGAGTTCAGAACTGCTACCGCAGTTTAACAGTCCTTTCTTTGAGTTGTAGGTAACTTCCCCAGCTAGCAGGCTTCTAGGCAGGCCACTGCCATGTACATTCACAGCTTTTCACAGCCTCCACAGCTTTGCAATGTTCACCATGCACAGTCTTCACTATACTCCTTCACTCTCACCTACAACTTCCTGTCTGTCTTAAACCACTTCCTTGGACAGGTGTGTTAACCCTTTCTGTTCCCTTAAAGGAACCACAGCCCAAACAGAGGGGAAATATAGCATCCTTCCAGGACCCAGCCACGGCGTCCTGTACAATATATATATATATATATATATATAATCTTGAAGAGGAACCCCACTCAAAATGGAAAAAATAAACAGCGTGGGGTCCCCCCCAATGATCCATACCAGGCCCTTATCTGAGCATGCAGCTCGGTAGGTCAAGAAAGGGGGGAGAATAAGCGAGCACCCCCCCCCTCATGGACCATACCAGGCCACATGCCCCCCAGACCCTGGCCCCCCACCCTACCCCTACCCATTCACCCCCAAAAAAAGTGTCAACAATAAAAACGGTACACAATCCAATTTCATCTCCCATTGGGTGGAGGGCTGGGATTTGGGGGCCCACTTGTTAAAGGGGGGCTTCCAGATTACGATAAACCCCCTGCCCGCAGACTACGACAACCACCAACCAGGGTTGTCGGGAATTGGCCCATGTCCCCATCAACATGGGGGACAAGTTGCTTTGGGGTAGGGGCAGAAGGGTCTGGTATGGATCTTGGGGGGGGGGGGGTAAGACTGTAGGCATGACACACTTGTCTTTGTACTCCTCACCTGGTTGCCGTCACACATGCTTGACGCCTTCTGAGCCAAATAAGTATATCTTGGTCTCCTAAGACCACAGGACATGGTTCCAGTAATCCATGTCCTTAGTCTGCTTGTAAACTTCAGCAAACTGTTTGCGGCTCTCTTGTGCATCATCTTTAGAAGAGGCTTCCTTCTGGGATGACAGCCATACAGACCAATTTGATGCCGTGTGCAGCGTATTGTCTGAGCACTGACAGGCTGACCCCCCCCCCCCCCCCTTCAACCTCTGCAGCAATGCTGGCAGCACTCGTATGTCTATTTCCCAAAGACAAGCTCTGGATATGATGCTGAGCACGTGCATTCAACTTCTTTGGTCAACCATGGCGAGGCCTGTTCTGAGTGGAACCTGTCCTAATAAACCGCTTTATGGTCTTGGCCACCGTACTACAGCTCGGTTTCAGGGTCTTGGCAATCTTCTTATAGCCTAGGCCATCTTTATGTAGAGCAACAATAATTTTTTCAGATCCTCAGAGTTTTTTGCCATGAGGTGCCATGTTGAACTTCCAGTGACCAGTATGTGAGAGTGCGAGCGATAACACCAAATTTAACACACCTGCTCCCCATTCACACCTGAGACCTTGTAACACTAACAAGTCACTTGACACCGGGGAGGGAAAATGGCTAATTGGGCCCAATTTGGATATTTTCACTTAGGTGTGTACTCCCTTTTGTTGCCAGCGGTTTAGACATGAATTGCTGTGTATTGAGTTATTTTGAGGAGACAGCCAATTTACACTGTTATACAAGCTGTACATTCATTACTTTACATTGTAGCATAGTGTCATTACTTCAGTGTTGTCACATGAAAAGATATAATAAAATATTTACAAAAATGTGAGGGGTGTACTCACTTTTGTGAGATACTGTATATATAAAATTACACCTAGTGACCTATAGTTAATTTTTGCTTTAGTGGCCTTGTTCATTTTAACTTTAAAAACTGCAAAGTCGCAGATGCACCAGCATGTCTTTTTCCCTTAATTTCTTTTTTTCCTTTTCCAGTGTGTTAGATCCATAAAAGAAGAATTTCAGCTTAATTTTTTTTTTTTTTTTCTGCTTTTAGTTGGGTTAGATGATGTGTGTTCCATGCTGAATTAAAGACGATGTTCCTCTTTGTTCTTCATAGTCTCCAGTGTTCCATGTCCTGAGTGTTCTAAGATTCCGTTGTTCATCATAAGTCGTGTCACTGCCAAGAGCAACTCCTCAACTGTCAGTGTGATGCACAGCACAGAGCTATGACATTAGAATGAAATGTTCAGTGAAAATAAAATTTCATGGAGACATAGGCTTCCCCCTCTGCCTTGGTCATCTGTCTTAAAATAAAGCACTGTAACACACATGTTAAAGTAATGGGTTTGGCAAACTCATGGCCTGTCAGCAAAAAAGACAAATTTATCTCAGGGTATAAAAAAAAAAATATTCACCAAGAGATTGCCAAGTGATTGTCATTTTGCAGACAATATTTTCAGCATAAGCCTTACCTGAATTCCCCTAAACTGTGTAATGTGTTTATATAGCTGCACATATGTGTACTGACCTGCAAAAAAAGTGTATGTATGTGTATCATATGTATTTTTTTATGTATATTTTATCATATGTGTGTGTTTGGATAAATACATATATAATGTCCCTGCCAACTAGCCTAATAAACATTTAATTGATAAAATATGTTCTGTTGAAGTTAATAAAATTGTTTAACAATTGGTCAAGAAAGTAGTGATTATTAGCTGAAATTGTGAGTGGTTTACCCCAGGGATCTGTCTTGGACCCCATGCTGTTCAGTTTGTTTATTAATGATATAGAAGTTGGAATCGAGGGCTCAATGTCAGTGTTTGCTGATGATACCAAATTATACAGGGACGTAACTGTGGCACAGGATATAGCATCATTCTCCCGTCAAGATTGCCACTTTGGCTCCTTCTGAATCATCCAAATCCTCTGTCCCAGGGCCTGCCCAACAACCTGCTTCTCAGTAGCAGGCATTAATGGCTTGGCTGTTTGAAGTCCAATTCCTGAGGGACAGGTGCCTAATCAGATTCAGTCTAACCTACCCTCTTGAAGGCTAAAAAGTTGGCTTCTCATAAAGTTTACTATCACACCTTGAAAGCCTATTTTGTGTGGTGCAAGACCAGGATATTTCTTCCTAGGGACAAATCCTGTCCTTCCTCCAGTCTGGTCTAGACAAGCATCTTGCCTTGAGTACATCAAGGGCCATCTTGCATTCCCTACTTAAGGCATTTGTGCAAGGTGTCGCACACATCTCTCTTTCTCTACATTTCACTGTAATTCTATGGGACCGTAACCTGTTTTTTTAGGCACTCGGGACCTGTTGGTGATATTTCTTGTTGATATCACCTCTGTGTGTGGGATGTCTGAATTAGCAGCCATGTCCCATGTTACACAAGGACGCGGTTGTCTTTAGTTCCAAATACTTTCTCCTTTAGGTGGTTTCCTCCTACTTTAACCAGAATATTGTCCTCCCCTCCTTTTGTGCCAAAATATCTCAAGGCAATTTCTCTCCTCTGTCTAATTTTATTTCCTTTTATTGTATTATAGGTATTTACAGTATGTAACACTGACAATTTATACAGTGCTTTGCATATATTGTAAATTTTCAACAATCCCTGCCTCAAGGACCTTACAGTCAAAGTTTGTTACCTTTTTATATGCATGCATACACATACTAGGGACAATTTTGACAGGGGCCAGTTAACCTACCAGCATGTCTTTGGGGTGTATGATGAAACGGGAGTATCCAGAGGAAGCCAACACAAGCACTAGGGAGAACTCTATGTTGTTATCGTCTTGGTTAGGCTTCAAACTGAAGTGCTGCATGGCAGAAGTGTTAACCACTAAGCCACAGTGCTACCCCAGTGTTTCCCTTTTTTGAATTGGTATGCAATGTAAGAGTCTACCTCCAAGCTACAGCCTCTTTTAGGGGATTGGATTCCCTGCTTCTTTCTTGCTCCACTGTTGCTAGATGGAATACACAAGTCAAAATTCATGCATATGGTATAAAAAGGATAGGGTTCCTCCCTCCCTCCCTTGGTATGGTGCATGCTACCAGATCCATTTCTTCATGGGCTTTTCAGCATCAGACATCTGTCTCTCAAATATGAAAGGAGGCCGCCTGGTCTGTTCACACGTTTTAAGTTTTACCTTTTAGATGTTCAGGCTTCCTCTGTTGCCTGTTTCAGGCGTAAGATGCTACAAGTTGATCTCTGAATTTGTTTAGCCCATCTTGACCTGTTCATCTCTGCCAGTCTTTTTTAGTCACTTCCTGTCTACTTTTTGGTACTTGCTCAACCATTGAATGCCTGTGATTGGAAAAGATTTAATGCAGTGGTGGCCGCTCCATATGGGGCACAGGGGCGCTGCCCCCCTAATGAATGTGCCCACCCCCTTGTTTGTTTCTATCCCATCAGGCAGGTGCTTCCACTACACATCATTGGTGTATTTAAAAGGGATTATACAGTCGTATTGTGTGTGCTGAGTTTTAGAGTAGTGATCTCTCTGCATCTCTCTGCTCTCCCTTGACCAGTGTACACTAGGATAAGGACAACTATAGTCAAGTTTATATAAGCATTATCTGCTTTCACCTCCCTCTGCTATGTAACAACATAAATTCTGGGCACCATGACAGCAGTTCCATCCCTTTTCCTGGGGTTTTATACCTCCTTAGCCCCAATAAATTTAGACATGATGAGAAGGTTTTTCTTTCTCGTACATCACGGGACACAGAGCGACATAGTCATTACTAATGGGTTATATAGATACCGTCAGGTGCTGGCACTGGCAACTTCCAAAACCGGAAGTACCCTCCCCTATATAAGCCCCTCCCATCCGGGAGCACCTCAGTTTTTTGCCAGTGTCTAAGGTGTTGGCCAAGAAGAAACATGTGTTTTTCACTGAGCTTGCGTACAGGTTCTTTTGGGCCTCAGTAAGCTATTCCGGATCCGACCAAAAAAGCTTCATAGCTAAACGGTCGGTACCCGGGCCTTGCAGAGAAGAGCAAGGTTTTGCCTGTAATGCTTCTCTTAGGAGAGCTGGACCCTGGGATCCAGAGCTCTGGTCATACCCACGACCAAGATGTTTTCTGTGCAGGGTGCTATACAGGTCCAGGGGAGTGGAATCCTTGGGAACCCGGTCCCTGAAGGTTTGATTACAATGCCTGCCGTGATAGGTGAAGTTTGGGCTTTTGTGGACCAAACAAAGTCCTGCGGCGGGGAACAGGTAAGTGGGGGCCCCCAGGAACTTGGTTCTATTGGGGGACCCCCAAGCCTAATTTGTCTTTCTGTCTGTTACCTAATGGTATTCCCGCAAAATTCTGTGCATGCCTGTAACTACTAAAAAAAAAATGTAATAATTTTTAATGGTGGTCAAGAAAAAAAAAAAAATTTTTTTTTATATATATTTAATATATTAGACTGCGGTACCTGTGTTTGTCCACTAGAGGCCGCTGTGGAATGTTTTCTTGTCATGTGGACTAGCTTCTTCTCAGCAGAGCAAAGTCCAGGCAGATGGTGAGTTCTCTTATAGGAAACTGCTTCCTCTGCCATGTTGCAGTGCTCGTCCATCCCCCGGCCTGCGGCAAAGAGGGGCCCTGGCTCCTGTCCCTTGTTACCATATTTGAAATTAGCGCC
Organism: Rana muscosa; assembly: GCA_029206835.1. Classification (NCBI taxonomy): domain Eukaryota; kingdom Metazoa; phylum Chordata; class Amphibia; order Anura; family Ranidae; genus Rana; species Rana muscosa. Next base: position 108,907,160 of record JARGYO010005626.1, read on the forward strand.
GAAGGCGCACGTGCCCGCGCGCGTGCGCGTGCACGCGCCTCTATATATAGAGGTGAGCCGGGAAAGGGGGCGGAGCCTGGGGGATGACGCTCTGTGCGCGCCGCAGCGCTTCTGCGCATGTGCGGGCGTCCCAGCAGTTTAAAAAAAAAAAAAACACAATATTGTAGTGAGCTGGCTATGAAGTACAGAGACAGAGCTGGCAACATTTAAAGGCATACAGCAAGCGGTTGATACAGGCATCCCCTAGAAAGGCACATTAGTAGACACCAACTGTGATATAGCAGCAATTGTGCTAGACTATTCTCAGTAAAAGTGGTGTATTACGGCTGGAATACCTCAGCTTTAGGCTTAGGAATATGCCGTCCAGAAGCTCCGGAACTGAATCTTCCAGGAAGCGAAGGGGGTCTCATCGGGCTCGGAGGATCTTGGGCATACTCCTGCTGCACCAGTCTCCCCTGAAGTTCAGAGGTAAGTGACCGTAGAGACCCCGCAGGGTACTTGGTACTGTGGCTGTCCTCAGTTCACCTGCTCCTGTGTATGTAACAGAGGAGGATTTTCCTCAGCTCTGGGAGGATTAGAGAGAGATTGTCAACATTTATCGCTGCCTCCCTGTCAGGGAAAGCACGCCCGATCTCCGTCTCCTCCTTCAGAGTGCCTGTTAGCAGAGCAACAGTCCCATACAGGGATCGACCTGCCTGAAGGGGATCAGGGTGAGGTTGATTCTGTTATAGAGGAATCAACAGTGGGGGAACCTTTTCTCAGCATCTTAAGCTGAAAGATTATGGGTTCAGTCTCTGACTAACATGGTCCGATCAGCATTTAAAAATGCACCTTGCGGAACCATCAACCACTACTGTATCCTCGTTGGGGTCGCTAGAAGCCCCCAGACTGTTTGTTCTTTTCCACTTCACCCTTTACTGAAAGGGCTCATTTACCAGGATTGGGAACGTCCTGAGAAAATATTTATTCCCCCAAGAGATTTCCGGTGGTCTATCCCATGGAGGATAAGTTCATCAAAAAAAAAAAAAAAAAAAAATGGAAGGTCCCTACAGTGGACGTAGCCATCTCTTGTATGTATAAATCACTGACATGTCCAGTGGATAATGTCCAAATGTTCAAGAACCCAATAGATAAAAGATTGGAGTCCTTATGAAAATCTGCTTGGTGATACAACCAGCAGTAGCAGCTATTGGGGTCTGCTAAGCAGTGAAGGATCAGTTGAAACAGGTCTTGAGGGACTTGACAGATCAGCAGGCTTTGCCCTAGCTGATCTACCTAGAGCCTTAGGCTTTGCGGTTGACGCCATAGAGGATTCAGTCCATCAGGCCTCCCGCCTTACGCTGTCTATAGTACATATGCGTAGGCTCCTATGGCTCAAAAACTGATCTGCTGAAGCTCCCTGTAAAGAATGGCTGGTTAGCGTCCCACTTCATGGTGAACGCTTATTCAGGGAAAACCTGGACAAATATATCCAGAAAATTTCCAGCGGTAAAAATACGCTCTTACCGGTTAAAAGCAGAGTTAAAGGTTCCTCTTTCAGAGGCCTGCTTCTCCAGTCCCTGGGGCATCGGCTGTGTAACAGTTCCGACGGCCTCCTCGGTCAATTCCCGGGGGTAAAAAACAGGGACAGTAGCAGGGTAATGAGAAACCCTGGGTCAGGGGAGGTACAAAACCTCCCCCAAAGTTAAATTCATTGAAGCCCCCACTCAGTCGGGTGGGGGGAGGACTCCAGTTGTTCGCAAGAGACCTGGCGGGACACGATCAAGACAGATAGGTGCTCTCCGCAGTAGGTTTGGGATACAGTTTGGAGTTAAAAGACTCTCCTCCTTCCCAATTTTGAGGTCAAACGTGCCAAGGGATCCCCGGAAGAGAGAGTCCCTCCTGTTGGCACTAGAACAACTATTGCTCCAAGGAGTAATTATGGAGGTTCCCCTGGAAGAATGAGGGTTCGAGTTTTACTCAAACCTCTTTACAGTCCCGAAGCAAACGCGGTCGGGAGGCCCATATTAATTCTAAAAGGGCTATACAAATTCCTGTATATCAGGACTTTCCGATGGAGTCGATCCGATCGGTGGCCACTGCCCTACAAGGGGAGGATTGGTCAGCCACGATCGACATCAAAGATGCTTATTTGCACATTCCCATCTTTCCAGTCCACCAAAAATTTCTACGCTTTGCAGTAGAAGGGCGCCATTTTCAGTTCAGAGCCTTACCCTTCGGTTTGGCCACAGCACCACGAGTGTTTACAAAAATTCTGGCCCTTTATTGGCCAATCTAAGAACACAAGGTGTAATGATAATGGCATATCTGGATGACTTGTTGCTGATAGACCACTCAGTGAAAAAACTAGACGTGGTCGTTCACAAGACAATCAAGTATCTGGAATCTCACGGTTGGATTATCAACCGAGACAAGTCAGCCCTAAAAACCAGTCAAAAGTCTGGAATACTTGGGGCTAAGGTTGGATTCAGGCCAGAGAAAAATATTCTTGCCTCGAGGAAAGGTGTTGTCTTTGAAAGATTTGATCCACTTAGTGGGTACAAAAAAGACAGCCGTCCATACGCCTGTATATGAGGCTGCTGGGAAAAATGGTGGCATCATTCGAAGCAGTACCCTACGGTCAATTCCATTCAAGGAATTTGCAAGGGGCCATACTGTCAGCCTGGAACAAAAAAGTTCAGGCCCTAGACTTACAATGTCCTTGTCCCCTTCCGTTCGCAAGAGCCTCCGTTGGTGGTGGGTTCCCCAGAATCTGGAAAAAAGGAAATCCTTCAGTCCGATTTCTTGGAAGGTGGTCACTACAGATGCCAGCCTTATAGGCTGGGGAGCAGTACTGGAGCAATAGTCTCTCCAGGGCAGATGGTCGGATGCAGAAAAGGCCCTGCCCATCAATCTCTTAGAGATACGAGCAGCCCGGTATGCCCTAGTAGCATGGACATCCAAACTCCAAGGGTCCCCTGTCAGAATGCAATCAGACAATGCCACAGCAGTGGCATATATCAATCATCAGGGGGGCACCAGGAGTCGTGCAGCCCAGAGGGAAGTAAATTACATCCTGAAATGGGCAGAAAAATATGTCCCAGCCATATCTGCGGTATTCATTCCAGGAGTGGAGAATTGGAAGGCGGACTTTCTAAGTCGCCAGCAATTAGGCCCAGAGGAAGGGTCCCTTCACCCCGAGGTTTTCTGGACAATATGTCAGCGGTGGGGAACATCGGATGTAGATCTTCTAGCATCCAGATTCAACGCAAAGGGGGACAGGTTTGTCTCTCGGACAAGGGATCCCCTAGCTTGCGGCTCGGATGCCCTAGTGTTCCCTTGGGATCAGTTCAAGCTGATATATGCATTCACACCGCCACAATGGTTACCTCGATTACTCCGCAGAATCACGGTAGAAAAGAAACCAGTGATTCCGGTGGCTCCAGCGTGGCCCCGAAGAGCGTGGTACGCGGAGATTGTAAAATTTCAGTGGGGAGTCCTTGGACTCTCCCACGTCGTCCGGCTTTCGCAAGGACCGATATACCACCCTTCCTTACCAGCCCTAGGTTTGACGGCCTGGCTATTGAAGCCCACATTCTAAAAAAGAGAGGGCTCTCTAATGCGGTGGTATCTACCATGATCAATGCCAGGAAGCCGGTATCCAGGCAGATCTACTATAGAATCTGGAAGGCGTACATCGCGTGGTGTGAGGCCAAGAAATGGCATCCACATAAGTACGTAATAGGTAGGATTCTGGACTTCCTACAGTGGGCTGTAGATAGGAAGCTTGCCTTGAGTACTATCAAGGGTCAGATTTCGGCCTTGTCAATATTTTTTCAAAGGCCCTTGGCTTCGCATTCACTAGTCAAAGCCTTTATACAAGGAGTGATGCGTATTAGTCCTCCGGTTAATATTCCCATATGTCCATGGGATCTAAACTTGGTTCTGTCGGTTCTACAGAAACAACCATTTGAACCATTACAGCATATTTCCTTGGTGCTTCTCACCAGGAAATTGATTTTTCTAGTAGCCATTTGTTCGGCTAAAAGAGTATCGGAATTAGCAGCTATGTCCTGTAAGGAGCCATATCTGGTTATCCATAAGGACAGAGTAGTGTTACGTCCTCATCCAGCCTTTCTTCCTAAGGTGGTATCGAGGTTTCATTTGAACCAAGATGTGGTTCTTCCTTCTTTTTTCCCCAAACCTACTTCGGTAGAGGAAAAGTTATTGCATTCTTTGGATGTAGTAAGAGCAGTTAAAGCTTATCTAAAAGCCACTGCTCAGATTCGCAGAACGGATACTTTGTTTATTCTGCCGGAAGGCCCCAGAAAGGGTCAGGCAGCGTCAAAGTCTACTTTAGCCAAGTGGATTCGACAGGTCATTATGCAAGCTTATGGCTTGAGAAGGAGACCGCCTCCGTTCAAAGTTAGAGCGCACTCCACGAGAGCAGTTGGAACTTCATGGGCAGTGCATCACCAGGCCTCCCTGGCTCAAATCTGTAAGGCCGCAACATGGTCTTCGGTACACGCGTTTACTAGGTTCTACCAGGTGGACGTTAGAAGTCAGGAGGATGTCGCCTTTGGGCGCAGTGTGTTGCAGGCCGCAAAAGATCCTCATGTCTGATAGCGCTCAGCTTATATATGGTGTATCCCCCCCCTCATTTGGCATTGCTTTAGGACATCCCATTAGTAATGACTATGTCGCTCTGTGTCCCGTGATGTACGAGAAAGAAAATAGGATTTTTATAACAGCTTACCTGTAAAATCCTTTTCTTGGAGTACATCACGGGACACAGAGCTCCCGCCCCTCTTTAGGGACACTTATTGCTTTGCTACAAAACTGAGGTGCTCCCGGATGGGAGGGGCTTATATAGGGGAGGGTACTTCCGGTTTTGGAAGTTGCCAGTGCCAGCACCTGACGGTATCTATATAACCCATTAGTAATGACTATGTCGCTCTGTGTCCCGTGATGTACTCCAAGAAAAGGATTTTACAGGTAAGCTGTTATAAAAATCCTATTTTTCTGAAGGAATTTAATTAAAAGCGATCTTCATTTCAGGTCTTCTAAAGATTCTGGTTATTTAAGTTTCTACATAAAATAACCTAATCTGCACTAAACATGTCTTACAGTATAAAATGTGCACAACCATTGTGATAGAAGGTGATATTAAAGCATGTGTGTACATATGTTCTAGATTTGCCAAGAATATTTGTGGCTCAGCTTCAAATGTAGATCATCTGTAGGCTAGTGGAAACCTTTTTCAGCCAATGACAAGTTTGGCAGGTCCTGAAGAAAGCCATTGTTGGCCAACAAGCTATTGGGGTTAGTGAGAGAGCTGGCAAGGTTCCTATCGCAATCTGTTTTGTATGCCAGTGCCAGTGCTAGTGCTTTGAAGACAAGCGATGGCGCCTTGTATATTTTTGAAATATATTTTTATCTTGTTATAAAAGTTAAATGTGCATATTGAGATATACAGTATATACAGTACTGTGCAAAGGTTTTAGGTAGATGTAAAAAATGCTGTAAATTAAAAATGCTTTCAGAAATAGATGTGCTAATAGTTTATTTTTTATCAATTGACAAACTGGAAAGTAAATGAACAGAAGAGAAATACAAATCAAATCACTATTTGGTGTGCCCACCCTTTGTCCTCAAAACCACATGAGTTCTTCTAGGTACACTTGTACACAGCTCTTGAAGGAATTTGGCAGGTATTTCCAAGCATCTTGGAGAACTAACCCCTAATCTTCTGTGAATGTAGGCTGCCTCAAATCCTTCTGTCTCTTCATGTAATCCCAGACAGACTCAATGTTGAGAGAATGGCTTTGTGGGGGCTAAGCCATCACTTCCATGACTTCTTGTACTTATTTAAACTGAAGATAGTTCCTAATGACATTGGCTGTATGTTTGAGGTCACCCTGCTGCAGAATAAATTAGGGGGCAACCACACGCCTCCCTGATGGTATGGCATGATAGGTAAGTATTTACCTGCATTTCTCAGCATTAAGGACATCATTGATCATGACCAAATCTCCAATTCCATTTGTAGTAACGCAGCCCCAAACTTGCAAAGAACCTCCACCATGCTTCACTGTTGCCTGTAGACACTCATAATTGTATGGCTCGCTAGCCCTTCAGCAAACAAACTGCCTCCTGCTACAGCCTACTATTTCAGATTTTGACTTCTCAATCCAGAGAACCTGCTGCCATATTTATGCACCCCAGTTCCTATGTTTACATGCATAGTTGAGTCACTTAGCCTTGTTTCCACATTGGAGGTATGGCTTTTTGGAAGCAATTCTTCCAGGAAGACCATTTTTGGCCAAATTTCTATGGACAGTAGATGGGTGCAGCTGGGTCCCACTGATTTCCTCCAGTTCTGTGCTGATGACCCTGCTGGACATCTTCTGATGTCAAAGGGAAGTAACCATGATGTGTCTTTCATCTGCTGCATTAAGTTTCCTTGGCCGGAACACTTATGCTTTTCCAAGAACTCAGGCAGGCGTATCTCCTGCCGGTCTCCTTCCAATTTAGGTACTGGCAGCTGAGACATGCCTTTGAGGCCCAATTCCCGGAGCCTATAACTCTGGAGTCAGACTCTATTGAGCGTCTCTTGTCCTCCGCTCTTATGGACCGTCCCCTCTCGTCCCTGTACCTATACCTCATGGTACAGTATGATACCAAGCTTACTAAACCTTGGGATGAATGGAGGGCTGAGATATTCCGTCGCTGGATGAGGAGGAGTGGAGGGACTGCCTCTCATCTTATATCCCTGTTATGATAGCTGCAAAGGATAGGTTTATACAATTTAAATTTCTCCACAGAGCCTACTACACCCCGCAGAGGTTAGCACGTATTTACCCGCAGCAAGATCCTAATTGTCAGAGATGCAGGCAGGAGACGGGTACATTTTGGCACATGGTCTGGTCGTGTCCGAAACTCCAGCCCTATTGGGAAGATGTGGCTTCCAGACTGATTGACGTGACTGGCTTGAACGTGCCGACTGACCCCAAGATCCTGCTGCTGAATCATATGGAGGACGTGGAGGGGGATAGATATTGTAGACTCTGCCTGACCTTCTCACTATTTTATGCTAGGCGGGAAATCCTGCTCAAGTGGAAATCTGAGGATCCCCCCACATGTGCTGCCTGGCAACGCTCAGTCGACTCAGTACTGCCTCTATATAAGTTGACTTATGAGAGTAGACAGTGCCCCGCGAAGATCGACAAAATTTGGTCTTCATGGCAGACCAATCGCTCTGACTTGGAATCCCCCCCTGGGTGTGACTGACTGGGCTATCTGTTTGTTGGGAGTGGTTTCCCCCCCCCCCCTTCCCCCCCCCGCCCTTCTTGGTCCTCGGACTTTACTACTACTCAGGGTTGCTTGTATGGCCGTGGAAGGGTGGACTAGAGTCGTTATTATGCACGATCGGGGTTGGGCCAATGGTTATTATCTGCATTTACTAACGAATGAGAGGGGTGTGATCCCCCGGATGTGACTCATTATTCTGTTTGTTTGCTCTGTACTAATGGATGTGCTATTTACTGGTTGTATTGTAATGCTGATTTGTCTAATAAAAATCTTTCTGTTAAAAAAAGTTTCCTTGGCCGACCACTGCGTCTACAGTCCTTAACGTTGCCAGTTTCTTTGTGCGTCTTCAAAAGAGCTTGAACCGCACATCTTGACACCCCAGTCTGCTTTGATATCTTTGCCTGGGAGAGACCTTGTTGACACGGTATAACTACTTTGTGTCTTGTTGCTGTGCTCAGTCTTGCCATGGTGTATGACCTGTGACATGACACCGTCTTTCACAACTTCACCGTTTGGCTGTTCCTCACCCAGTTTTAAGCTACTCACACAGCTGTTTATGTTAATGACTGTGTTTCAACCTACATATGAAGTTGGCAATCATTAGCACCTGCTTGGTATAATTGGTTAACCACTTCAGTACTGGCAACTTTCACCCCTTTCCTACCCAGGCCAATTTTCAGCTTTAAGTGCTGTCGCACTTTGAATGACAATTGGCAACACTGTACCCATAAGACATTTTATATCATTTTTTAGACGGCTTTCTTTTGGTGGTATTTAATCATTGCTGGGTTTGTTTGTTTTTTGCTTCACAAATTTTTATTGATTGAATATGAAAACACAATACAACATAATATTAAATAATCACGTAAACATGTTGAATATAACAATTGAGTTATAGTACAGTTTATAGTAAAGTATGTTATCAATATGGTTAGACACAACCAAGGATTTGATTTTATGTATATACTTATCATGGGTTTTTAATTTTTTGCCAAACAAATTAAAAATTCTGTTGTGCAAATAAGTAATTTTTCTTCTTCGCTGATGTACGCTGATAAGGCTGCACTGATGGGCACTGATTGAGATTGAATAAGACACATAAGTTGAAACGTCAAGGCAGGGCCAAGATTCTTCAAAGGTTTTATGGACTGATATGATGAGATGACTCTTGACGGACCAGATGGATGGGCCTGTGGCTGGATCAATAAGGGGCAAAGAGCTCCAATTCGACTCGGATGCCAGCAAGGTGGAGGTGGGGTACTGGTATGAGCTGGTATTATTAACCACTTAAGGACCGCCACACGGCGATGTATGTAGACAGAATGGCACGGACAGGAACAAGGGCGTACAGGTACGTCCCCTTTAAGAACCCGTCCGTGGGTCCCGCGCGTGACCCGCTGCAAAGCTCCATGACCGCGCCCGCAGGACCCGCGGACCCGATCGCCGATGGTGTCCCGCGATCGGGTCACAGAGCTGAAGAACGGGGAGAGGTAAGTGTAAACAAACCTTTCCCTGTTCTTCCTAGTGGCATGTCAGTGATCGTCTGTTCCCTGTCATAGGAAACGACGATCAGTGACGTCACACCCCCCTACAGTAAGAATAACTCATTAGGTCACAGTTAACCCCTACAGCGCCACCTATAGGTTAAACCATTCACTGCCAGTGTCATTTTCACAGTAATCAGTGCATATTTATAGCACTGATCATTGTAAAAATGACAATGGTCCCAAAAATGAGTCAAAAGTGTCTAATGTGTTCGCCATAATGTCGCAGTCACGATAAAAATCGCTGATCGCCGCCATTACTAGTAAAATAATATAAATGCCATAAAACTACCCCCTATTTTGTAGACACTATAACTTTTGCGCAAACCAATCAATAAATGCTTATTTTACCAAAAATATGTAGAATAATACGTATCGGCCTAAACTGAGGGAAAAAAAACGTTTTTTTTATGTATTTTTTGGGGATATTTGTTATAGCAAAAAGTAAAAAATGGTGAGAGGTGATGAAATACCACCAAAAGAAAGCTCTATTTGTGGGAAAAAAAGGACGTCAATTTTGTTTGGGAGCCACATCGCACGACTGCACAATTGTCTGTTAAAGCGACGCAGTGTTAAATTGCAAAAAGGGGCCTCGTCCTTTAGCAACAAAATGGTCCGGGGCTTAAGTGGTTAAAGATGAGCTAGTGGGACCTTTTCAGGTTGAAGATGGACTCAAAATCAAACCTACTGAAAAACTCTTACAATTCCTGGTAGTGCTGCTTTCCTTACAAATTCCGTTTGACTAGTTACTGTCATACACTGCCTTCAATAGGAATGTGCAGGAGGAAGGTAGGGGCAAGAAAACTTCAACACTGTTGGGAAGTTCTAAAGCCTCGTACACAGGACCGAGTTTTTCGTCATCAAAAACACGTTGTTTTTCTTGACGAGATTCTTGGACAAGAAACTTGTCCCGGCCAAGTGTACACACGCTCCTTTCAAAGAACCCGCAGTTCTTTGAATGGAGCGAACGCGGTGACGTAATCGACTACGACGAGCGTGCGCTCATCACATTCGATGCCGGCGCCGCCATCTTGCTACACCCTACCTATGCCTAGGAAGCTACCGCGCATGCGTTAAAGTCATTTCGAGCATGCGCGGGCTTCCCGGAGGACAGGTAAGTGTACACACACACACTTTTCTCATTGAGAAACATGCTGACAAGAATCTCAACGAGAAAATAGAGAGCAGGTTCTCTATTTTTCTCGTTGAGATTCTTGTCGGTTTTCTTCACGAGAAACATGATAGCCGCGTACACACAACCGTTTTACTCGGCAAGAAAGCTCTGCCAGCAAGTTTCCTGATGGTTCTTGCAGAGAAACTCGGTCGTGTGTACGAGGCTTCAGTCTTTGCCTGGCATAACAGTCCAGGATTCAGCTATGACATGAGGACTTGGGAAGCTGCTTCAATTACCTGCATCTTTTAGGTGCCTGCACAATATATTTGCAGTATTTTTTCTTTATTTATGACAGTCACTTTAATCTACTAATGCTATATTTGTTTAGCATGAAAAAAAAAAAAATTAAATAAATGAGCCTGGTTCAGTTTAAATCAATTCAGATCTATTTTCCCTCACTTGCATATGCCTTGTATAATGTGTTAGCTGGAAATTTGGCATGTAGCAAGGGTCTGAGAAGAGAAGATTGTTAGGCTTTCAATATGGGAATCATTATAGTATATATACCCCAGCGCATTCCCTCAGCTTGCATGAGTTTACTAAAGATTAATATTTTGTAGGAAGCTGTAGCCGGCTAACTTCCAGAATTTAATCAAGATTTGTTGAATGAAAATATTTGCGTTGGCAATGACAAGGAGAAGCTTTACGTCTCCTATTTTCTTCTGTAGAGGCCTCTCATAGTATTTGCAAGCTTATATGGTCACCTGTTGAACATCATGTATGTAAATCTCAGACCCGTAGCTCCTGGTTATTTTCTGCGAATAAATCTGCGTGAGAAAATGAAAAGCCTGATCTCTACGTACATTCCTGTGTCATAGGTTCTAAAGACTGTGCTTATTAGGAATGCTGTTGAATGGAGAGCTGAATCAGGAATACATTTTCTATAAGTAAAAGTAAACTGAGTAGAGTTAGAACCTCTGCCAGGTCTTTATGGCTGACTTTCGACCCCCCCCCCCCCCCGTTTTACTTATTTATTTTCATGGTGTCACTAGAATAGCAGATGGGCACTGGAGTCCCCAGTTTAAGTCCCATTTAGGACTGCATAAAGTTTTCATGTTCTACCTGTGCTTGCGTGGGTTTCCTCTGGGTTCTCCGGTTTCCTCCCACACTCTAGTAGTAGAATAATTGGCTCCTGTCTAAAATTGGCCCTAGTTTGCATGCCAAGATGGCTGCCTCACTGCCCAGTTATTTAAAAGCGCTATAGAAATATAAATTTATTTAAATTAATGAAATAAAGTGAGAAGAAATCTCTTCAGTAACAGCAATAACCATTGACAAGTTTTAAAGTGGTTGTAAACCCTTACAGACCACTTTTACCTCCAGGTAAGCCTAGATTAAGGCTTACCTATAGGTACAAGAAATATCTCCTAAACCTACATGGATTAGGAGATATTTGCAGAAAAGGCGGCATCGATGTCTATGGCGCAGAGCGTGCCTTTAGTGAAGGCGATCATGCCGTCACTGGCGGCTCGCGCGCACATGCGACTGGCCGGAGACGCGCTGTGATTGACCGGAGCCGCGATACACGGAAAAGATGGCGGCGACAGAGTAGGCGAACGAGGGCCTTGATCTCAAGTAAGGGGGCTTTGATCTCAAGTAAGTACCTCATAATGAGTTAGTATGCTATGCATACTAGCTCATTATGCCTTTGTCTTGCAGGGTGTATTTTATTTTTTTTATTTTTTCCAGGACGGTTTACTTTCTCTTTAAGTATCCCCTTCAAATGTATCTGTAAACTCCATCACTTCCCGTCAAAAAAAAAGAAATGATCTAAAGCATTGTCTTGTTCTTTCAAGACACTGAATACATGTATTGGAGCTTTACAGGCTCAAATAATGTCTTCAAAATTTGGAATGGTTGACTTTGCTTTGTGTTTAAAAGAGGCATGCCACCTGGAAAATTATAGCGCTATCATGGTTTATCTGATTTACCTCTTTCTTTTTATAATACGCTTATTTTTTTATATGTGGCATTGGCAAGTATTGTTGTTTCATTAGTACTAGTTTATCGATCTATGTATTTAGATAAGAGTTACATACTATAAAAATATAGAGGAGATGGTACAGCAACTTTAAATAAGTGTATGGAGAGATGATGGTAAACTTATGCTGTGTTCTCCTTCACCTAACAAAATAAGTTGTATAACTTGTTTGAGATATGAAACATATAATTAGAAAGTTATGTTTCACAGCTATTATTTATTTGTAATCACGATTGTTCGCCTTTAGATTAAAATATATGATTTGAGTTGGTGATTTAATTTGTTTTCTTGGTTTAATTTCTAGGTGCTGTGTTTCTGGCGAACATACAAGGTTTGGCAGTGAATGTGGACCCAGTGCTGTACACATGGCTTCTCTACCAGCCTCAGAGAAAAGGGGACAGACAGGCCCAACAGGTAATATATTCTGTAATGAGATAGTCATTCCTCATAACCATCATCCGATATATACCTGGTCTGTTGTTACTGTATGTTTAATGCTGAACAGGAATTCAGCCAGTTTGTAAAATCTGCTGGCTTACTATGAGTTAACACAGATGTGGTGCAAGCGACCTCATGGAGCTATCTCTATTATTTTCAAATGACAGTTTTACTAAGTGCTGGGAATACAGCTATTGTTATACTTCCTGCACTCTGACAGATACACTTCCTTTTCACACACAGCAGTTGTGCCCGTCTCTCCTCACTGCTGTTCATTTACAAAAGCTTTTGTATTATGTGAATCAGTTCACATATAAAAAGTGTTCTGTGATTGGGCAGGAGGAGGGGGATGGGTGGCCACAGCAACTGCATGCGACTCTGCAGCTTCAGAAGCTGAGACCAGAAGGTCCAGCGTCAGAGCGCCAGAGGTATAGTGATAGCTGTGCTCCGTACAAATGTAAACGGAATAAAGGAGGTAGGTCCATGAGGTGGCATGCACCTAGTTGGACCTATCCCATAATACAGTACATTTAACAAAGTTGCTAAAATCCCAGCGTTCAGCTTTAATGGGATATTAGCTCAGTCCTTTGAGCAAAGTTATATCAAAGCTAAACTCCAGGCAGGCCTACAATGCACAAACTCCATATTTATATTTAGGTTATTAAATGTAGTTTATTTTTTTGAATGCAACAACTTGAATTCGACTTGTTGTTCTCTGTACAGCAGGTTTCAAACTGGGTTTGGATGAATCAGCACAAGTAGCCGATCAGCAATGCGGCAGTGCTAACAAGGGACGTGCTGATAGAAGAGAATGCACAGTGGCCGATAGGGTTGTGCTGCTTTTCCATTCACTGTTTAATTGGGTACATGGGGGGATAGAAAGAGACAAAAAATATAATTTTTATCTAATTGCAGCAGAAATCATGTATCCTGTCCTGTGCTGCATGGCATGGCTCTGCTAATTTTAGAAATGGATTGACAAAAACACAAATCCAAAACTTTAAAAACAGCTTCCATATTCTGTATTTTGCACCTGTTTATTTAGTGGTTTGCCTAGACTTTAGCTTTAAATTCTTAGTCTGACTTAGTATCAACATTAAGAAGAAGTCTGGTGTTGAAACATTTCTTTTTATTTTTAAAGTGTAAAGAACCAATGCATATTATGTATCTAGAAATGATTCTATGATACTAGTTTTGGCAGAAGAACAAAAGTCATTGAAGCCCAGTTTTCCTTTTTGTTGCACGTGTTATAAGAATTGTCTGCTGTATATCCATCGGAATACACTTGTGTTCACATGCTACCGATAATCCTTGCGTTCATGCTTTTATTTCATGTTCACACTTTTTTCTGTGATGAGGTGCTGGAGAGAGAATAAATCAGTTGTCTGAATTGAACATTTATTCCTGCTTATTGTTAACCAAGTATATGCTTAATAGAACACAGATCGGCAAGCCTGCAGTGCTGCTTTTTTCTTTAAACCCACTGAAGGCCCAGGTCCAAGAGGACCAGGGGGCCTGGCAAGAGATACCCCTGTAAAGGGCGTAGGTACTCTGAGAAAAAAGATAGATCCAGGCTCATAAACCTCTGATTGACTGGTTATTCTGTAGTCACAAATATAGATTTATCAACTCTCTTTTTGATGTTTTCAACATTAAAGCACACCTGACATATGCCCATAAAAAGTAACATGGCAGTGCTCAATGCCTGAATTCCCTATTGTCAAGATCAAAAAGTGCCACAGCATTAGCAGCAGCATGCAAATATTGATTCTTAGAAAGTCTACATTTGCATATGTTCTTTGGGGTGGATTGCAGTCAAAAATTGGGAGGTGGGCTGGAATTCTGGCGCTGAAATTTGGTACCTAAAGAGTGGCCTTGTGCGTTTACACTTGCATATGACAGGTACAGTGGGGCAAAAAAGTGTTTAGTCAGCCACCAATTGTGCAAGTTCTCCCACTTAAAAAGATGAGAGATGCCTGTAATTGTCATCATAGGTATACCTCAACTATGAGAGACAAAATGTGGAAACAAATCCAGACAATCATATTGTCTGATTTGGAAATAATTTTATTTGCAAATTATGGTGGAAAATAAGTATTTGGTCACCTACAAACAAGCAAGATTTCTGGCTCTCACAGACCTGTATCTTCTTCTTTAAGAGGCTTCTCTGTCCTCCACTCATTACCTGTATTAATGACACCTGTTTGAACTTGTTATCAGTATAAAAGACACCTGTCCACAACCTCAAACAGTCACACTCCAAACTCCACTATGGTGAAGACCAAAGCGCTGTCGAAGGACACCAGAAACAAAATTGTAGACCTGTACCAGGCTGGGAAGACTAAATCTGCAATAGGCAAGCAGCTTGGTGTGAAGAAATCAACTGTGGGAGCAAAAATTAGAAAATGGAAGACATACAAGACCACTGATAATCTCCCTCGATCTGGGGCTCCACGCAAGATCTCACCCCGTGGGGTCAAAATGATCACAAGAACGGTGAGCAAAAATCCCAGAACCACACAGGGGGACCTAGTGAATGATCTGCAGAGATCTGGGACCAACGCTACAACGGCTACCATCAGTAACACACTACACCGCCAGGGACTCAGATCCTGCAGTGCCAGACGTGTCCCCCTGCTTAAGCCAGTACATGTCCAGGCCCGTCTGAGGTTTGCTAGAGAGCATTTGGATGATCCAGAAGAGGATTGGGAGAATGTCATATGGTCAGATGAAACCAAAGTAGAACTGTTTGGTAGAAACACAACTCATAGTGTTTGGAGGAGAGAGAATGCTGAGTTGCAACCAAAGAACACCATACCTACTGTGAAGCATGGGGGTGGCAACATCATGCTTTGGGGCTGTTTATCTGCAAAGGGAACAGGACGACTGATCCATGTACATGAAAGAATGAATCGTGAGATTTTGAGTGCAAAACTCCTCCCATCAGCAAGGGCATTGAAGATGAAACGTGGCTGGGTCTTTCAGCATGACAATGATCCCAAACACACCGCCCGGGCAACGAAGGAGTGGTTTCGTAAGAAGTATTTCAAGGCCCTGGAGTGGCCTAGCCAGTCTCCAGATCTCAACCCCATAGAAAACCTTTGGAGGGAGTTGAAAGTCCGTGTTGCCCAGCGACAGCCCCAAAACATCACTGCTCTAGAGGAGATCTGCATGGAAGAATGGGCCAACATACCAGCAACAGTGTGTGACAACCTTGTGAAGACTTACATAAAACGTTTGACCTCTGTCATTGCCAACAAAGGATATATAACAAAGTATTGAGATGAACTTTTGATATTGACCAAATACTTATTTTCCACCATAATTTGCAAATAAAATATTTCCAAATCAGACAATGTGATTGTCTGGATTTGTTTCCACATTTTGTCTCTCATAGTTGAGGTATAACTATGATGACAATTACAGGCCTCTCTCACCTTTTTAAGTGGGAGAACTTGCACAATTGGTGGCTGACTAAATACTTTTTTGACCCACTGTATGCTTTAAAGTGGATCTTGCATGTCATTATTTGACTATTAACAGTGTAATGATGCCCAGTCTGCTTTGAAGAATTGTCTAATAATAATTCTTACTTTTGTTACTTTCTGGTGTAAAGGGCCTGACCCTGTATACTTCAGCATGTAACTTATTTGTGGCGTTGCCAAATCTGATACTATAGCCCATATCCTGAAAATTACCTGGTATGCAGGCCACGTGATATGTTGTCAGCGGTTGCCAGCCACCGCTCTCCAGAGTTGTCTGCAGTCTTATGTGTTAACAATGACAGTAGGAGAAGAGTGAAACAAGGATTTTTTTTTTTTTTTTTAATGTTATTGTTTGTAGTACCAGAACTCTAGTTTGCACAGATAATGTAGATCAATATGTGTACCAGACAAAGTCCAGGACTGCAGGATTCAGGTTTTGATCTTATTTTTTTGCCACACTTTTTGCCCAAACACTTTCACCCCCACTATACACACCACAGCTTTATTATTATTATTATTATACACAATTTATATAGCGCCAACATTTTACGCAGCGCTTTACAATGTAGAGGGAGGACAGCACAATTACAGTACAGTTCAATACAGAAGGGAAAGGATGGCCCTGCTCATAAAGCTTAGATTCTAAAGGGAGGGGGTGGTGGTACAAAAGGTAATGGCTGCGGGGAATGATTTGATGGGGGGTGGCTCAGGGACAGTTGTTAGGTGGTTGTGGGATAGGCTTCCCTGAATAAATTCGTTTTCAGGGATCTCCTAAAGGTGGAGAGGTTAGTGGGCTGATCAGACATACCGGAGCAGGGATGAGAGAAGCTCTGGAGAAGTCCTGAAGGTGAGCATGGGAGGAATTAACAAAGGAGCTAGAGAGCAGGAGGTCCTGGGAGGCGCGAAGGGGACAATTTGGGCGATATCTGCAGATGAGGTTGGTGATGTAGCTGGGGGCGATGTTGTGGATGGCTTTGTATTTTGTGGTTAGCATTTTGAATTTTATACGGTAGGGGAAGCCAGCTTTATCCAGAAGTTTAGTCACCACAAGGTAACTAAAGCCGATTCCACATTGTTATGGAGAGTCCATTTTCGTATATTTATTTTTAGTGGGCTCGCAACCACCACGATGCAGGTTATAACACAGCTGCACTTTATTTTGTTAATGCAGGGTGCAACAACACAAAGTTGTTCATATCTGTGCATCACGGTGCATTAAAATGCATGCACATTGTGATTCCCTGTGTATGTGCATTGGAAAGCATTCAAAATGCTAAACAGAACCTTTTGTATATGGACTGTCTGACTGTTCCTACTGTCTAGAATTAGCTGGATTGGGCATGTCTTACTGCTCTTGTAGGCCTGAGACCAACGAAGAGGGAAAGCTAAGTTAAGTTAAAGTTATTATTATTATTGTTATACAGGATTTATATAGCGCCAACAGTTTACGCAGCGCTTTTCAATATAAAAGGGAGACAATACAGTTATAATACAATAGAATAATAGGGTGGGGTAGGTGGTACAAAAGGTTGTAACTGTGGGGAATGAGCTGATGGATGTGGTAAAAGATTAGTTGGAGATGTGATAGGCTTCCCTGAAGAGATGAGTTTTCAGAGATCGCCTGAAGGTAGCAAGTGTAGGGGATAGCCGGACAGGTTGAGGTAGCGAATTCCAGAGAATAGGAGAGGCTCTGGAGAAATCCTGGAGATGAGCATGGGAGGAGGAGATGAGAGAGCTTGACAGTAGGAGGTCTTGAGAAGAGCAGAGAGGACAGTTTGGGATATGTTTGGAGACAAGATTGGTGATGTAGCTCGGGGCAGAGTTGTGGATGGCTTTGTAGGTTGTGGTTAGTATTTTGAATTTCATTCGCTGGGTGATCGGGAGCCAGTGTAAGGATTGGAGGAGAGGGTTGGCAGACACTGAGCGGTTGGTAAGGTGGATAAGTCTGGCAGCAGCATTCATGATAGACTGATGAGGGGATAGCCCATGGAGAGGCAGGCCAATGAGAAGGGAGTTGCAATAGTCAAGGCAAGAGATCACAAGGGAGTGAATAAGGAGCTTGGTGGTTTCATTTGTTGAAAAGGGGCGAATTTTAGAGATGTTACGGAGATGAATTCTAAAAACTGTTGACAATGATTGGACTTGAGGCTGAAATGACAAGTCAGAGTCTAGGGGAATATTAGTAACTCAGTTTTAGAGAGATTTCGTTTAAGGAAGTGGTGCGACATCCATGCTGAGATGTCAGTTAGTAATGCGAGAGGAGACTGAAGGAGTGTGGTGAAGGAGTAGACAGATTTGGGTGTTATCGGCGTATAAGTGGTATAGGAAGCTGTGGGCAGTTATCAAGTGACCAAGGAAGGAGGTGTAGATAGAGAAGAGAAGGGGTCCAAGAACAGAGCCTTGGGGGACCCCCACAGAAAGGGACAATGGAGACAGAGTTGTAGGTAACACTGAAGGAGCGCTGTGATAGATAGGCAGAGAACCAGGATAGAGCAGAATCTTGGAGGTCAAGGGAATGTAGTTTATTGAGAAGGAGCTGGTGGTCAACGGTATAAAAGGCTGCAGAGAGGTCAAGTAGGAGTATGGAGTACTGGCTGTTGGTTTTAGCAGTTAGTAAATCGTTAGTGAGTTTTAGTAAGGCCGTTTCCGTGGAGTGCTGCGAGCGAAAGCCAGACTGTAAGGGGTCAAGTTTAGCCGTGTCAATGTTTTCCCCAACTACTGAGTTTTTTCCTAATGTAGCACTCACCACCCTGTTTCTGCTTTTCCTCCATTTCTGCAGTCAGGGCACACCTGCTACTTGCCCGGTATCCCCCCTTCTATGTAGAGAGGGGCTAGCGGTGTTAATGTTTTTGGGTCTTGCAGCGAGTTACCTCTCCAGAGCAGATCCCTGGCCTCCGTTGTCTGGGGAAGAAAGTCTCTTTGAATAAGGCCAATGAGTAAACACATGAGTAAAACCTAAGCAGCAAGGTTTTATTATTTTCTTGAGGTAAAACTTGGAAGAGAGAGTAGAAACGACAGAGTAGGGGGAGGTTCAGGCACGCAACACTTAGAGAACACTTTAGTCGCCACTCAAGCCTGAGTGGGTATTGCTCACCCGGATAGTCCCTTTGAAAGCGCACCTAGCAGCCGGAGTGGAGCACGGATGTCAGAGATGATGGATCCCCCTTTAGGTAGGCCTCCAGGCCTCTCCCCGAGACAGCAGTACCGTCGCTATCTCCGCCGGGACTGATCTTCCCCTGGAACTCCTTCCCTAAAGATGGGCCCCCTTCAACTGGGCAGCCTGGGATCCTTCTCTGAAGCGTAGGCCCTCGTTGGGAGAGCTGGGCCTACTATGCAGCAGCAGAGCCTCGGGCTAAAGGTGCCCGAGACCAAACACCATGCCATGAGGGCCACAAGACACGCTCACTGGACCAGAGATCCCCCCCCGAACGCCTTGGGTTCCCCCTGAAATCGCCTCACACCAAAAGGCGTCTGCCCCTTTTGTACCCTCTCCCAGCATGCACAGCGGGTAGACTACGCCCACTGCACGGCTGCCAAGAGAAGACACCCAAGGTGCTGTGATACCCCCGTGATCCAGCCTGTGCTGGCAGTGACAGTGCCACCTGCATGCAAAGGAGAATAACACTGCTGGGCAATATCACACCCAGAGCAAAAGCAAACAATTGAAATTGTAATTGGTCTGAGCCTAACTATTGGCTCAGACTGCCCCTAAATTTACACATATAGCGCCCCAAAATTGGGGTGGGTGCTAGACTAATAAAAAATGTAACACAGAAAAAAAAAGAAGACCCTCTGGTGGGACTTTAAAGGGCAATGACTCCAAAAAAGGTATATGCAAAATATATAAAAATAGAATTGTTTAATATTACAAAGTATAAAATATAAGACACAGCATTGACTATGAGATCATAACCACTAATTTTAAATCACTCTTGTACTAATAGACAGTGATACCCAATGCGTTTTGAGGTCATGCGTTATTCCTCTTCATCAGGAGCAAGTGGTATGGGTGTCTGATATCATGTAGAAGCAGGTGTCTTGATATGTCACATCAAGAGTTTTAAAAGCAAGGAAACATTGCTGTGCTAGCCCTGTGACGCCAAGAAGGACTGGAGACAAAAGCGGCCACCCCCGAATGACGGCCAAAGGGGAGGGGGGGGGGATCACCTGACCCAGAAGGAGTCTGCTGGCTCTCTGGAGTAAAACCTTCCCAGACCTGGGACATCCATGTCAAAGGCAGTCTATATGGTATATCTCATCATTGACGTATATAAAGGTGACCGTCCAGGTTCCTTTTAAGTAGATACTGTTTCACCTGCAACATGCTACATTATTTCTAAATAAGACATACTAATAGTATGACTCCCAATTATTTTTTTCCTGGATCCTCCAACTTGGAATTAGATCCCTGGTGTGGGTGTTACTTCCTTCGGCCCCCCCCCCCAGTGGTGTATTTAGGTTTTGTGCTGCCTTAGCCCTGACTAAACTCATGCACCCCTAATTTAAATACAGCCCACCCTTCCTGTCAAGGACGCACAGTGGTGACAATTGATGGGCACAGTGGTGACAATTGATGGGCACAGTGGTGACAATTGATGGGCACAGTGGTGACAATTGATGGGCACAGTGGTGACAATTGATGGGCACAGTGGCGACAATTGATGGGCACAGTGGCGACAATTGATGGGCACAGTGGCGACAATTGATGGGCACAGTGGCGACAATTGATGGCACAGTGGTGACGATGGGCATAGTGGCTGCATTTGATGGGCACAGTGGCGACAATTGATGGGCACAGTGGCAACAATTGATGGGCACAGTGGCGACAATTGATGGGCACAGTGGCGACAATTGATGGGCACAGTGGCGACAATTGATGGGCACAGTGGCGACAATTGATGGGCACAGTGGCGACAATTGATGGGCACAGTGGCGACAATTGATGGCACAGTGGCGACAATTGATGGCACAGTGGCGACAATTGATGGGCACAGTGGCTGCATTTGATAGCACAGTGGCGACAATTCAATACACCTTGAACTGAACAGCTACCAGGTAGGGCAACAGTTTTCACTAATCTTTCAGTTCTAGTACTCCTAAAGCATGGATATACGGTCTCCTTTGAACTATTCAGACTCCAGACGCAATATGCCATGTCTGTGTTTGAAACAGACAGAACAGATGCTTGAGGTAAAAGTTTTTGGTGTATTTAGTAGTAATTAGTTACAATCAACTGGTCTTCTGCAGTTGGAATGTCACTAACTACTTAACTAGTGCTAGACTGCTAGTAATACTTGTTGCTAAAGCTGCCTGGGTAAACACGTTTTTAAATTGGTCCATATTATAGATGGATTATAACGGGACCAATTTAAAAACTTGTTTACCCAGGCAGCTTTATACAAGCCTCATCAATTTTGTACCTGCTGTCTTGAGGTGAGGGTTCCCGCCGTCGTCCTCCACTCTCGCTCCTCCTCCTCTGGTTACGGAGAAACCCGTCCCCGCCCCGAGCTGGAAAGCAGGTGCCATGATGCCGCGCGGAGGTGGGTAGGCGGAGCAAAATGCTCCGCCTCCACCAGTTACACTATGTTCACCGGCCGGGTATCTAGTGACAGTCATTTATGGGGGCGGCAATCCCCCCCCCCCCACCGGCCATACTGCCCATGATAGCTCATATTGTATGAGCGGGGGGCGGCCGCGGGAAGCATCCATAATACATACCCATCCATGATAGCACTCGGTCTCGGGAGGCTGTATCTGAGCGAAGGCAGCCATGGGATGCTATGTATGTATGTATGAATGAGCGGGGGGCGGCCGCGGGAAGCATCCATATTACATACTAGTACTACTACCACCCATCCATGATGGCATTCGGGAGGCTGTATCTCAGCGGGAAGTGGCCGCGCAAAGCTATGTAAGCGGGAGGTGGCCACGGGAAGCTGGAAATGAGCGGGGGGACGGGTCGGGGGGTTTTCGTGCGGGGGGTGCTTTTTTGCCACCCCCCCCCCCCCGCAAAGTGCCGCCCTAGGCCTTGTCGGCCTAGGCCAAGACACAGCACTGCCCCCCCCCCTTTTGGCCGTTATTCGGGGTGGCCGCTCTTATACATATGTTACACATTTTCCATGCAATTTTTTTATTTTGTCTGACATAGTCAATGTTGTGTCTTATATTTTATACTTTGTAATATTAAACAATTATATTTTGCATATGTCTTTTTTGGAATCATTGCCCTTTAAAGTCCTCCTGTACCCCCACTAGAGTTGAACTATCCTACTTGCATAATAAAAACTGTAGGGTGAAACACACTTTGCAATCCAGTGTGTTGCACCAACTGTTACTGGAATGCAAGTTAACACATATAACATGCGTTGGCACACTGCAGTGCCATTCAGTTTGAAAGGTACCACAATGGATTATGGAAACGTGGATCTGATACACATGAGTTGCAAGAACAACAAAATGTAAATGGCCCACTGTGTATGTTACTTTAGCAACTTACAGTTGTTGCTAGATTTTGTATTTCTTTTATATCTTGGAAAGAAAAACTTAATAAAAAACAATTGAAGCAGAAAAATGTAAATGGCCCTTTAAAGAAAAAGCATGCTTACGTGATAAAAATGTAAAACAAAAAAAATAAAAAATCTTGCATCTCGCAGAGCCCAGCAGCTTGCAGTCCTCAGCTAATCGTTTCTATAGTCCAATTTGTTTTTACCTATGAACAGCAATGACTGTCAATCAAAAAGAAAAGCTGAGGGGCAATGGAGGAGAGGTAGGTGTTGCCTTCCCTTTTCTGTGTGAAAGACAGTGTCCCTGAAAACCTTTTTATATGCGTTTGCTCACTGCTCATCCTGAGAGTGTAGGCTGGGATGGAGGGATGTTAGAATTGATTTGCTTTATGTCTCTACATTTGAAGACATCTGCGTGTGTTCTGCACTTCTGAATGCATGAGCATTCAGACAGGAACTTTAATTAAAGAGGAGGTCCGCCCACTGCTGCAAAAATTAAAAGCCAGCAGCTACACATACTGCACCTGCTGGCTTTTAATAATAGGACCCTTGCCTGTCCTGGAGTCCAGCGATGACGGCACCACAGCTGATGTTTCCATCAGCTGTCGGGTGCTGCCTCCGCCTTTGCTGGTAAGGGGACCCAGCAGTGTAGCTGGCATTGCTCCTGTTTCTTCTTGCTGGAGGCTGCCATTTTGCTGAAGCCCAGAGCCCCTGAACAGCAGTTAATCATAAAGTGGAACTAAACTCAAGGATTTATCTGTTTCAAAAAACATTTACTGTATTTATTGGCATATAACACTCACTTTTTTACCCTGAAAATAGAGGGTAAACTGTGCCTGCGTGTTATACACAGGGGGTTGTGGAAAGTTTTTTTCCTGAAACTTCCCTCTTAAAGTTAGGGTGCGTGTTATACGCCGATAAATACGGTACATACCTGGGATGCCGGGATTGCTAACTATCACATTTGCTTGTGTCCTTAACCAAACCACTAAATGGCTGATATAACTGATCACATGTGCAGCACAATGGCAGTTCCAAATCAAACAGAAGCAGCTTCCTTGGCTGTAAAGGATAGGAGGGTTTAATTCCGCTTTAAAGCTGTCAGCAGATTGGACTTTACAAATTCTGCAGTGCCTAAATTGGAGAGCAGCTGAGCATGTGCAGAATAGGGTGAGACGGTGTATTACTGTATTTTAAACAGTGTAGGCACTTATTTTCTAATGCTTTACATAGCTATATCTGCAAAAGGGTCCCATCTGAAGTGACTAAAGGTCCACTTTAAGTAAGAAAAGTGGAAATGGAAAATGGTTAATTTGCATGCTTGCCTAATTTGCCTGGTTATGTTAAAGGCGCTGAGGCGTTACAGATCTTTCAGGTCGTGATAGAGTGGTTAAAAAGGCGAAAACACCCAAAGGGTGACAACAAGCTTAAGTATCTTGGGATCTTCACCTAATCATATGTTTTAATTGAAGAACAGGTGAAAGCAAAATATTCTGCACTTTGTTACTCTTCTATCCACAAGTACTCGTGGATCTCTTTTCATTAGGAGCTATGCATTTAAACATTCATGCAGTTAGCACACTTAGTTATTTTCCTGGTCTAGAAGTGAACCCGTGAAACACTTAACTGTTCCATTAGCTATGTTCACCTGCCGAAAAGAGCAGCACTGGTGTTTATTTTCTCTACTTTGCCTCCCCAGCCGTTGGGATCCACTTCTCTTGCCATGCCACTGTCGAGGAAGAAGGAGGATGAGGTGTCAGTTGGCAGTACGCCTTTGGCAAAGCAGGCATCAAATCAGCCGTCTGAGTATGCCAGCAGCCCTGTCAAAACAAAAACCGTAACAGGTATGCTCTCTTCTTTAGCTGAAAAAAAAAATACATATCGGGAGCTTTTAGTGGGTCAGCTGTGCAAACACGTTGAGGCACCTTTGGGCTTTTCACAAATACACCCTCTGTTAGAGATTTAATGTTTCTATAATTAAAATCCATCCGTTCTTATTATTTCTACTGCTCAGGTTCTGTTTTGATTTAACATTACTCCTATTTTGCTCATTTTGTTGTAAAACAGCTCATATGTACACTGCAGTTTTATGTTTAGAGTAGCAAAATCTTGACAATCTTGTTATGTTCCTTGTAACAGACCAGTGTATGTAGCATAGGTGCTCAGTTGTTGGATAAAACACATAGTGGTCAGAAATGAAAGTAAAAGATGGAACAATTTTTAGGGTTCCTAAACAGGCTTATGTATTAATGCTGAAAAAAGGAAGTGGTGGGTTGGAGCAGGCCTGAGTTGGCTGTATGACAATAATATTTGCCAAAAGCATTTGTCTTTATGATAGTGTCTGTGGGCTGGTGCGAGTTCCTGTGGGCAGCTTAGCCATAATTACTTGGTTTATAAAACAGCAGAGTTTACTGTTACTTAAATACAAGAGGGCTGATTTAAAGGGTAGTCGCAGGCAATATATAAAATTGAATCTGAGCTGATAATGCTATTCAGGTAACATTGTTGCTGTGCCAAATCCACTCACTTTATCTTTCGTGGAAATTTTCATAATTCCTAACAGCAATACCGGGGGGGGGGGGGGGAATAATTATTTGACCCCTGGGATATTTTGTAAGTTTGCCCACATACAAAGAAAATAAGGGTCTATAATTGTTAGCATAGGTGTATTTTAAATGATAGAGACAGAATATCAACCAAAAATTCAGAAAAAAACATGCTTCAAATTTTATAAATTGAGTTGCAGTTCAGCGAGTAAAATAAGTATTTGATCCCCAAGCAAAACGTGACTTAGTAGTTGGTGGAGAAACCCTTATTGCCAAGACAGAAGTAAGACATTTCTTATAGTTGGTTAACTTACCAGATTTGCACACTTCTGAGGAGGGATCTTCATCCACTCTTCTTTACAGATCTTCTCTAAATCTATAATGTTTCTTGGCAGTCGCTTGGCAACTCGAAGTTTCAGCTTCCTTCCTAAATTTTCTATAGGATTAAGGTCTGGAAACTGGCTAGGCCACTCCATGACCTTAATGTGCTTCTTTTTGAGCCACTCCTTTGTTGCCTTAGCAGTATGTTTTGGGTCATTATCATGCTGGAACACCCATCCACGACCCATCTTTGGTGTTCTGGCTGAGGGAAGAAGGTTCTCATCCAAGATTTTAGAATACTTGGCCCCGTCCATTGGCACCTCAGTGCGGCAAAGTCGGCCTGTACCTTTAGCAGAGAAACCGCCCCAAAGCATCATGTTTCCACCTCCGTGCTTGACTGTGGGGGTGGTGTTCTAAGGGTCATAGTCAGCGTTTTCTCCCTCCAAACACGGCAAGTAGATATTAATGCCAAAGAGCTCAATTTTGATCTCATCTGACCACAGCACATTCTCCCAATCCTTCTCTGAATCATTTAGATGTTCACTGGCAAACTTCAGACGAGCCTGAGGTGTCTTCTTTAGGAGGGGGACCTTGCGGCGCTGCAGGACTTAAATCCATGGTGGCATATTGTGTTACCAATGGTTTGTTGGGTGACTGTGGTCCCAACTGCCTTGAGATCATTCACAAGCTTTTCGCGTGTAGTTCTATCCTTATGATCATCCCTATCCCATGAGGCAAAATCTTGCATGGAGCTCCAGACCGAGGCTGATTAATGGTCATTTTGTATTTCTTCCATTTGCGAATAATCGCTCCAACAGTTGTCTCCTTCTCACCAAGCTTCTTGCTGATGGTTTTGTAGCACCTTCCAGCCTTGTGTAGGTCTACAGTCTTGTCCCTGATGTCTTTTGACAGCTCTTTGGACTTGCCCATGATGGTGAGGTTTGAATGGAAAAAAAAGAGATTCTGTGGACAGGTGTCTTTTATACACATAAAGAGTTGTTGTTAGGAGCACCTTCTTAAATTGACAGGACTAATCTGTGTACCACATTGGCGCATACTGTAGCCAGTCTGTAGGAGCCAGAATGATTTTTGGTTGGTAGGGGATCAAATACTTTACTCAATTTATAACATTTGTATCATGTTTTTTCTGGATTTTTGGTTGATATTCTGTCTCTCTCAATTAAAAATGCACCAATTAAAAACAATTCTAGACCTTTCATTTCTTTGTAAGTGGCCAAACTTACAAAATCTGCAGGGGATCAAATAATTATTTTTGGCATCTGATTTTGGCTTTTTTCATTTGATTCTCAGTTTTATCATCCCTTCCATGATTGGTTTATCATTCCTTCTTTGATCAAGCGCATGTAGCGGACCCCAGAAAGATGGGGCTCATCTACAATATTGAAACCGTAAACATTCTGGCCAGCATTTCTGTAGATTCAAAATATGTAGATACTGACAGCTATAGGGATTTTACTGCCATTTATTAGCATTAATTTATGTGGAATATTTTCTTGAGCAATGTACTTCTCTCTTTTTTTAATATTTTGTTTTTTTAAGGCCTCTACATATATACCTCAATGTGTATTTAACTCACACCACATGGATTAAAATCTTAACATGCATCCTAAAGGGAATTTTTTAGTGTTCCAAATACTGTATTCTTTAGAAGTTACTCATCATTTAATATAGAATAAATCCTTTCTGTCAGAACACTGTTTAGAATTCTTGATGAGTACAAATAAATATTTCATTCGATGTGCTGATCTAAAATATTTCCATTGTACCAAAAATATTCTTTTATAAACATCAGCTGATCAGAACTAAAATCTGGCAATTACTCTGTCTTCCCAGAAGTATTTAAATAGCAGTAATCAGTAATCTCCGGAGAATAGTGTGTTTTTTCACAAATGTGTGTGACCTTTCATAATGATTCTTCGAAACAACAGGGTCATTTCCACAGTTAAGACCAACAGGTGGCTGAAGAATATCCATCCTCAATTGACCTTTTAGATTTTTTTTTAAGGTTTTATTCCTTTTTCTCTTTTGGTTTATTTTGTTGAGGGTCATTATTTAGGGTGTTTTGGTGGCAGATATATTCCTGTATTAAAAGATGAAATATAATTTCTACATTTAATTTTCACAGTTTTATATTAGAGGATGAAAAAAACAAATTGCCGAAGCTGTGGACAGGTGTTAGACCGTTTTGCATCTTTAAAGTGGTTGTAAAGTCAGAAGGTTTTTATCCTAATGCATCCTATGCTACACCTTTGTGCAACAGCTCCCCTCAGCCCCCTCATTCTTACCTGGGCTCCCTCTCGATCCAGCAATATTGCATGAGAGATTTGGCTGTCTGGGACTCTCCCTCCTCATTCGCTGAAATAGCAGCGGGGTGCCATTGGCTCCCACTGCTGTCAATCCAAGTTAGCGAGCCAATCAGGGGAGAGAGGGGGCGGGCCCAAAACCACGACTCCATGTCTGAATGGAGACAGAGCAGCGGTTTGCTCTGGTGACCCCAGAGCAAGCTGCTTGCTGTGGGGGCATTTGGCAGGAGGGAGGAGCCAGGAAAGCTAGTCGTGGACCTGAGAAGAGGAGGATCTGGGCTGCTGTGTGCAAAACCACTGCACAGAGCAGGTAAGTTTAACATGTTTGTTATTTTTTATTAGAAAAAAGCCAAGACTTTAATGCCACTTTAAGATATGTCTTATCTGGGATTTTTTGGTTTTAAATCATGACCAACAAATACAGTGGGGCAAAAAAGTATTTAGTCAGCCACCAATTGTGCAAGTTCTCCCACTTAAAAAGATAAGAGAGGCCTCTAATTGTCATCATAGGTATACCTCAACTATGAGAGACAAAATGTAGAAACAAATCCAGACAATCACATTGTCTAATTTGGAAAGAATTTATTTGCAAATTATGGTGGAAAATAAGTATTTGGTCAATATCAAAAGTTTGTCTCAATACTTTGTTATATATCCTTTGTTGGCAATGACAGAGGTCAAACGTTTTCTGTAAGTCTTCACAAGGTTGTCACACACTGTTGATGGTATGTTGGCCCATTCCTCCATGCAGATCTTTTCTAGAGCAGTGATGTTTTGGGGCTGTCGCTGGGCAACACAGACTTTCAACTCCCTCCAAAGGTTTTCTATGGGGTTGAGATCTAGAGACTGGCTAGGCCACTCCAGGACCTTGAAATGCTTCTTAAGAAGCCACTCCTTCTTTGCCCGGGCGGTGTGTTTGGGATCATTGTCATGCTGAAAGAACCAGCCACGTTTCATCTTCAATGCCCTTGCTGATGGGAGGAGTTTTGCACTCAAAATCTCACGATACATGGTCCCATTCATTCTTTCATGTACACGGATCAGTCATCCTGTTCCCTTTGCAGAGAAAGAGCCCCAAAGCATGATGTTGCCACCCCCATGCTTCACAGTAGGTATGGTGTTCTTTGGTTGCAACTCAGCATTCTCTCTCCTCCAAACACGACAAGTTGTGTTTCTACCAAACAGTTCTACTTTGGTTTCATCTGACCATATGACATTCTCTCAATCCTCTTCTGGATCATCCAAATGCTCTCTAGCAAACCTCAGACGGGCCCGGACATGTACTGGCTTAAGCAGGGGGACACATCTGGTACTGCAGGATCTGAGTCCCTGGCGGCATAGTGTGTTACTGATGGTAGCCTTTGTTACAGTGGTCCCAGCTCTCTGCAGGTCATTCACTAGGTCCCCCTGTGTGGTTCTGGGATTTTTGCTTACCGTTCTTGTGATCATTTTGACCCCACGGGGTGAGATCTTGCGTGGAGGCCCAGATCGAGGGAGATTATCATTGGTCTTGTCTTGCATTTTCTAATTATTGCTCCCACAGTTGATTTCTTCACACCAAACTGCTTGCCTATTGCAGATTCCGTCTTCCCAGCCTGGTGCAGGTCTACAATTTTGTTTCTGGTGTCCTTCGACAGCTCTTTGGTCTTGACCATAGTGGAGTTTGGAGTGTGACTGTTTGAAGTTGTGGACAGGTGTCTTTTATACTGATAACAAGTTCAAACAGGTGCCATTAATACAGGTAATGCGTGGAGGACAAATGAGCCTCTTAAAGAAGATACATGTCTGTGAGAGCCAGAAATCTTGCTTGTTTGTAGGTGACCAAATACATATTTTCCACCATAATTTGCAAATAAATTCTTTCCAAATCAGACAATGTGATTGTCTGGATTTGTTTCCACATTTTGTCTCTCATAGTTGAGGTATACCTATGAT
This sequence comes from Rana muscosa, assembly GCA_029206835.1. Classification (NCBI taxonomy): domain Eukaryota; kingdom Metazoa; phylum Chordata; class Amphibia; order Anura; family Ranidae; genus Rana; species Rana muscosa. The sequence continues at coordinate 108,936,701 of JARGYO010005626.1, forward strand.
AACAATTACAGGCCTCTCATCTTTTTAAGTGGGAGAACTTGCACAATTGGTGGCTGACTAAATACATTTTTGCCCCACTGTATATGTATTAAATAGCAAACAAATCACAATAATTTCATGCACTTGCAAGGATTACACCTCTTGTATAGTAGTTTTACAGTGCAGCAGACCAGCCGCCATAAACACCAGCAAAGTTGACAAAAACTCAGATACACAATACAGTGTATAGCTGACCAATGGGGAAGCTAGATGAAAGACCAAAGGATCCAACACACCCCTCCTTGCTTGCATTCTCAGCACTTCCTAATTGGTAATGAGAATTACAGAAATAAATATGTAATCTGCAAACAAAGAGGAGTTTTGGAAATATGGGGAGATGTCATAATGTAGTCCTGTGATCCAACATGGGAGAACTCTGGCAAGGCTGACAACGCTTATTTGGGATTTCAATGCAGCAGATTTGGCTCACTTCAGAAAATTTAGAACTCACTATTTCTGGCAGGATCAAAATGTATATTTCTGTACTTGCAGCCTTTTTAAAGAGATAGAACATTGAAGAAGGTGCATGTATTTGTAGGGATGTATTTATTATGTCTATATATTGCTCAAATGTACAATTTAAAGCTATGTTAACAGACTTGTTTAATAATAGGGGAGAAAAACATACCTTCGTGAAAAATCTGTCTCTTGGTGCTGGCATCATGTCTGCGTAGCCAGTAGCCTTTTAAAAATATGGTCAATACTGAAAGAATTCCACTTTAGCTTCTGCTCTTGTGTGCATCCAATAAACTTGACAAGGTAATTAATATAGCTTTATGATGCCAACATCAGAGTAGAGGTGCAATTCACATGGTATGAGCTCTAGAATATCGGACGAATAATCGTCAGCTTTTTTTTTTTTTGCATACTAGTCTCATATCGAAAACAAATAGGTTACTAGAGTTAGGAAAATTCTTGTAAGACAGAATATAACTTCCTGCGATTTTGTATTGTAATGTATTATTTTGTTTCCATGTGGTCTTTGTCACTTGATTTTTTTTATGCACAAATACTTTACTGATTAAGCAAAAATAGTTCTTTCTGTTAATGTACAAGAAATTCTTTAGTGCTTGTTTCTTCGGATAATTTTGCATGAATTGTCGTGATTGGTACTCAAAAGCTGTGTACTAAGCACTATTTTCCATCCAATTTTCTCATATGTATTAGGCATTAGGGCATTTTGTAACACATTTCTCAGATACACTGGAACGTAAAGGGGAGTTGATACAACACAGAATCAAGTGACCCGAAGCAGCAGGCACTTTATGGGCCTGTGATTATCTACTCCTAAAAGTCAATAGGAATACAAAAGCGATTTGAAGTACGTCAGGAGGTCAAATGCGGTTGACATTTTGCCATGCTTTTTAGGTATGTCAGTAGAGCAAACAAAGTAGGAAAAGAGAGAAATGCTTGCTTTTTCTACAAAGGTATTCTTAAATGGCTTTAACAGATTTGCCGGTATCCCTAAACATATTATAAATAATATTTCAAACTATTTTAACCACTTCGCATCCGGGCCAATTCTGACACTTCGCTCCCTTTCTATACCCACACACACTCTACAGCAGTGGGAGGAAGCACATGCGATTCGGACAGGAATCACACCACATTCCTGTTCAAATCGCATACGATTCTTTGATGTGTGGTTTGCACCCATTTATTTTGTATTGACACAAATCGTACTGCAAAGTATCGGTTTTGGTATCAGAAGCATTTTTACGAGTACTCATCAAAATACCCGGTATTAAGTGCATCCTTACTTCCCTCTTATTCTTCCTAAGTTATCTGCTCAGACTTTAAACATTCAGTTGCTCTCCTGTGAAACCAAATGACCTGTTGATTCCACATAATGAGGGGAATTTCTGTTTTAAACAGTTTACACTGGAAACGCTGCCCCGTTGAAAGATTTGCCCACATTGCTTGTTCTGGTGACAATTGTAAAAATTTTGACTTCCTGTAATTTTTTTCTCTCTGCCAATGGTCACCAGAACAATTAGAGTGAATCCACCAAGTGGAGACACATGCAACGATAAAACACTTGACATGGGTTCCAACCCCTCCACACTGTACCCAAAACGTAAAATAAAATTTAGGCTTTAAATATACTATAGATTGTTCCTAGAGAAACTACTTGGGTAATAATTTTCTGGTTTTATCACCCCCAGTTAAGCTTTTTGAGCGCTTTCCTAATATTCTTGTCAGAATGAATACATTTACAATATCATTAATTAATCTTGTCATTCAGTTAATACAACTGGGAAAAAGGAACATGGATTTCTTTCAACCTCTTGCCATCTAAAATTATTATATAACAGCATTCACTCTTAGTGTGATTGACAAATCATTTCCTTGCAGCATCATTAGAAGAATAATAATCTTTAGAAAAATCAAGGTTGGCTCAAGTGCGTCTCATATGTCAATCCACTTATCTTGTAAATCTGGAGATTACTTCATCATAACCCACGGATCGAAATGATTAGCAGCATTGTTATTGTGCATCAGAATTCAGGAAGGAATGGAATTTTTGTGACTCTAAAATTAGCACCATATGCAGTGATGTTTATGCAGCTTATAACGTGCAACACCTCATATTTCAACTGTAATGACATCTGATGCATAGTGCCAGACAGTTACTTGCATTCTACTTTATATGAACATCTAATACATAATTTTTTTTTTCTATCAGGGATTTGTAATGATCGCCTAATACATAATTTATGATGCACATACAATCAAACAGGATAACGTGCTTTTAAAGTTGTGCAAGAAAATGGCTGAACTGTCAGTTTAAGAAATAAAGTATTGATTTCTGGAAGGTGAACCCTTTTGCCTGCTGTTTGTAACTTTGGCTAAAGGGACCCTGTTACCTGACTGACCTCTCTGCCTCTGCTGCACTATTATTAATTACAGTGCATCCGGAAAGTATTCACAGCGCTTCACTTTTTCCACATTTTGTTATGTTACAGCCTTATTCCAAAAAGGCTTAAAGTCATTATTTTTCTCAAAATTCTACAAACAATATCCCATAATGACAATATGAAAAAGCTTGTTTGAAATCTGCAAATGTATTTAAAATAAAAAACGAAAAAAACACGTACCGTGCTTTTAAAAAGTATTCATACCCCTTGAAATGTTAGACATTTTGTCATGTTACAACAAAAAACGTAAATGTATTTTATTGGGGATTTTATGTGCTGGACCAACACAAAGTGGCACATAATTGTGAGTCAATACTTAGTAGAACCACCTTTCGCTGCAATATACAACTGCGATTCTTTTTGGGGATGTCTCTACCAGCTTCACACATCTAGAGAGTGACATGTTTGCTGATTATTATTTGCAAAATAGCTCAAGCTCTGTCAGATTGGATGGAGAGTGTCTGTGAACATCAATTTTCAAGTCTTGTCACAGATTGTCAATTGGATTTAGGTCTGGATTTTGACTGGGCCATTCTAACACATGAATATGCTTTGATCTAAACCATTCCATTGTAGCTCTGGCTGTAGGTTTAGGGTCGTTGTCCTGCTGAAAGGTGAACCTCTGCCCCATTCTCATCTTTTGCTGACTCTAACAGGTTTTCTTCTAACATTGCCCTGTATTTGGCTCCATCCATCAACTCTCACCAGCTTCCCTGTCCCTGCTGAAGAAAAGCATCCCCACCACATGATGCTGCCACCACCATGTTTCAAGGTGGAGATGGTGTGTTCGGGGTAATGTTTAGTGTTAGTTTTCTGCCACACATAGCGTTTTGCTTTTTAGGCCAAAAAGTTAAATTTTGTCTTATCTGACCAGAGCACCTTCTTCCACATGTTTGCTGTGTCCCCCACATGTCTTCTCACAAACTGCAAACAAAACTTCTTATGGCTTTCTTTCAACATTTGCTTTCTTATTGCCACTCTTCCATAAAGGCCAGATTTGTTAAGGGCATGACTAATAGTTGTCCTGTGGACAGATTCTCCCACCTGAGATGTGGCTCTCTGCAGCTCCTCCAGAGTTACCATGGGCCTCTTGGCTGTTTCTCTGAATAATGTTCTCCTTGTCCAGCCTGTCAGTTTATGTAGATGGCCATGTCTTGGTAGGTTTGCAGTTGTGACACTCTTTCCATTTTCGGATGATGGATTGAACAGTGCTCCGTGAGATGTTCAAAGCTTGGGATATTTTTTTTATAACCTAACCCTGCCTTAAACCTCTCCACAACTTTATTCCTGACCTGTCTGGTGTGTTCCTTGCCCTTCATGATGCTGTTTTTTCACCAAGGTTCTCTAACAAACCCTTTGAGGGCTTCACAGAACAGCCGTATTTATACTGAGATTAAATTACACACAAGTGTGCGACTTCTGAAGGCAATTGGTTCCATTCGATTTTAATTAGGGGTATCAGAGTAAAAGATAATATTAATACAAATGCACACCACACTTTTTTTTTTATATTTATTTGTAAAGTGAAAACCATTTATCATTTTCCTTCCACTTCACAATTAACTGCCAATTTGTGTTGGTCTATCACATAAAAGCCCAATAATATACATTTACGTTTTTGGTTGTAACATGACAAAATTTGGAAAATTTCAAGGGGTATGAATACTTTTTCAAGGCACTGTACATAAGTATTCACAGCCTTTGCCATAACACTCGAAGTTGAGCTCAGGTGCATCCTGTTTTCAGTGTCCATTTTTGAGATATTTTTACAACTTGATTGAAGTCCACCTGTGGTAAATTCAGTTGACTTGACATGATTTGGAAAGGCACACACCTGCCTATATCAGGTCCCACAGTTAACAGTGCATGTCAGAGCACAAACCAAGCCATTAAGTTCAAGGAATTGTCTGTAGACCTCAGAGATAGGATTGTATCGAGGCACAGATCTAATTGGTTATAATAATTATTATTATTATACAGGGTTTATATAGCGTCAACAGTTTGCACAGCGTTTTACAACATGGGGGCAAACAGTACCGTTACAATGCAATTTAATACAGGAGGGATCAGAGGGCTCTGCTTGTTAGAGTTAACAATATAGAAGGGAGGGTCAAGTGGAACAAAAGGTAACAGCTGTGGGGGATAGTCAGATGGAGAAAATGAAAATAAGGTGGTTAGGTGTGGGTAGGATTGGCTTCTCTGAAAAGGAGGGTTTTCAGGGTTCGTCTAAAAGCTAATAGAGTAGGAGATAATCAAACAGATTGGGGTAAGGAGTTCCATATGATTGGAGAGGCTCTGGAAAAGTCCTAGAGGCGAGCATGGGAGGAGGTGATGAGGGAGATAGAGAGCAGAAGGTATTGAGAAGAACAAAGAGAACAATTAGGTTGGTATTTTGAGACTAGGCAAGTGATGTAGCTGCGGGCAGAGTTGTGGATGGCTTTGTAGTTGTTAGTATTTTGAATGTAATCCGTTGGGTGAGGGGAAGCCAGAGGAGGGATTGACAGAGAGGAGTAGCAGACACAGAGCGATTGGTAAGGTGGATGAGTCTGGAAGCAGCATTTATAATTCATAATGGCTTTTTGACTATGCTTCTCAGCAGTAAAGTTTATTGAGGTGGTGGTGGGATCCTGGAAAAATATTATTTACATGGATTAAAGTGAATTTTCAGGAGGGAAGAATCTTGGTGCCTCACTTCCGAAGGTATGACAATGTGGTCTTTGCCAGTGGCCCAGTAGCCCCCCTAACACTAAATTCAGTAGGCATGAGCGCAGTTTTTTCACAGACTTGAAAATAGTGATACTTCCTTTTTTCTCCTTCTTTCTTTTCCAAAGTTCACAAATACTTTTGTTTTCCTTGGACTTGCAGTTTGGATCCAAGTATCATGATTTAGCAGTTATTTTTAGCAACGAGGAGAAAGCAGCTCTTCACGCTTACACAAAGTCGAGACGAGGTGCGAGTCTCCACAACAAACTCATGTGTCATGAATCTGCACCAGGCCTCTCCAGGAAATATTACACCAATCTCAGTGCAGCCCATACCTCACTCACTGTCAGCATCACACAGAGAATAATCTACACCCCATTGCCTGTAATAGGGTTGTAAATTCCACTGGGGATATCTGATGATATCATAAACCACAGCAGCAAATGCTCTGCAGTTTAATAATGTCACCGGAACCCTTAGATGGAATTACAGTATGGCTCTTTTATGAAGCATTTGGGTGTTTTTTTATTTACTGTGATACATGGTAACCAAAAATATTAAACACCAATTTGTGCTTCTTAGGATCTTTTGGCAAAGAGAAAGGCAGTGACTTGAGCAAGACGCCATGAAAGAAATGATGGTGTTAGAATTGGATCAGAACTTAGGCTCCATGTACACAGAAGCTCAAAAACGGTTGTTTTTAAAGCAGCAGAAAAAGCTAGCTTTTATCAGCGTTTTTTTACTAGCTTTTATTAGCGTTTTTCAGTGTAGCTTTTTTTAGCTTTAAAAAAAAAATAAAAAAAAATAAAAAAATTTTTTTCAATGGACCAAAAAACGCTAAAAAAACGCTCGTTTTTGAGCGTTAATGAGCGTTTTTCGGCGTTTTGCGTTTTTTTTCTGCCGAAAAACGGCACTTTGAACGCAAATTTCTTGCGTTCAGAAAAAAGCACATTAACTCCACTGCTCATTAAAGCTAAAAAACGTTGTGTACATGAACACATAGGCTAACATAGAGTGCAGTTAATGGGCTTTTTAAAAAAACGGCAAAACGCCTATTAACTGCAGTTTATCAGCTTCTGTGTACATGGAGCCTTATAGTTGTAGATTCTTAATCACTTAAACACACTATTTTTATTACGTCGGGCTACTGCACAGGGCTAATTGGATGTAGTGATGTTGTAACACAAATAGCAGAGATACTGTAGCACCCACTATTAGCTGTTTTGATGTTTTTCTTTTTTAATTTTCAGAGGACACAAGAATCAAAATAGGGTCGTATTTGAAATCCTCCGAACATAAAATTGTTCTATTTACTATAATGTGCTATTTCTAATATACAGACATGTATGTGGACATTCTCACTGAATTTATTCACTGCAGCAGCCAAGACTTGGGTCATAGTGAAACCCTCCTTTTGTTCACAAGAAATTGTAACTGTCTGATGTGTCATTACATCACGCAGCCCTGCCCCTTTATGCAGATTCCTGCTCTGATTGGTAAGAACAGTTGATGGATCTGGCTCCACGCATATAATTGGAGCCTTACAGTTTAAGACAAATCTGACATTTGTGCAGTGATTGGTAAATAAATCAATTAAATAATAGTACAAAGAGGTAAGGCTCCACTAATAAAACATTTTACAAGTGGATATTCAGATTATTCCTTAATGCTACACCTGGTCTTCCTGTAGTGCTGTGTTGTGTAATTTCAAGGTGCTGCAGACAGGTGAGTTATCAGGTTCTACAGAGAAAATCATTTGTAGTATTTGCTCAGTGATATACACTATATTGCCAAAAGTATTGAGACACCTGCCTTTACATGCACGTTAATGGCAACAAAGTCTTCGTCCGTAGGGCTCAATATTGAGTTGACCCACCCTTTGCAGCTATAACAGCTTCAATGCTTCTGGGAAGGCTGTCCACAAGGTTTAGGAGTGTGTCTACGGAAATGTTTGACCATTCTTCCAGAAGCGCATTTGTGAGGTCAGGCACTGATGTGGAAGGCCTGGCTCGCAGTCTCCACTCTAATTCATCCCAAAGGTGTTCTATCAGAGTGAGGTCAGGACTCTGTGCACGCCAGTCAAGTTCCTCCACCCCAAACTCGCTCATCCATTTCTTTATGCATCTTGTTTGTGCACTGGTGCGCAGTCATGTTGGAACAGTAAGGGGCCATCCTCAATTTATTTCCCCAAAGATGGGAGCTTGAAATTGTCCAAAATTTCTTGGTAAGCTGATTCCTTAAGAGTTCCCTTCACTGGAACTAAGGGGCCAGCCCAACACCTGAAAAACAACCCCACACCATAATTCCACCTCCACCAAATGATTTGGACCAGTGCACAAAGCAAGGCCCATATAAAGACATAGATGAGGGAGTTTGTGGGGGAGTAATTGACTGGCCTGCACAAAGTCCTGACCTCGAACTGATAGAAAATCTTTGGGATGAATTAGTGTGGAGACTGTGAGCCAGGCATTTTCATCAACATCAGTGCTGCACCTCACAAATGCGCTTCTGGAAGAATGGTCAAACATTCCCATAGACACACTCCTAAACCTTGTGGACAGCCTTCCCAGAAGAGTTGAAGCTGTTATAGCTGCAAAGGGTGGGCCAACTCAATATTGAGCCCTACGGACTAAGACTGGGATGCCATTGAAGTTCATGTGCGTGTAAAGGAAGCTGTCCTAATACTTTTGATAATATGGGGTATAAGCATGTGATCTTGAAGGATTTTTGGACTTGAAACACGGTAATGGAAAAACTTCTTATCACTAATGCCTAATGCACACGACCAGTTTTCCCCGCAGGAAAACTGCCATGAGAGCTTTTGGCCGGGAATCCTGGCTGTGTGTATGCTCTATCGCAGTTTTCCCAACAGGAAAACCGCAGGGGGAATCCCGGCGGGAAAAATAAGAACATGTTCTCTTTTTTCCTGCCGGGAATCCTGGCGGTTTTTAAGCCGGCAATTTACCTATGGGAAACACTGCGGTGGAGCATACACACGGCCGGGTTTCCCGACCAAAGCTCTCATGGCAGTTTTCCTCCCAGGAAACCCGGCCGTGTGTAGGGGGAAAAAGCTACCGAGCAGGTTCTCGGTTTTCCCCTCGGTTTTCCCAACTGACTTTTTACCGCTGGGGAAACTGATCGTGTGTACTAGGCATTATATGCTTGTTTCATAACTGTATGCTTAGGCTGCACAGTGGCATGGTGGGTAAAGTGAACCTTTGAATTTTCCAGGCATGTAGATTTAGTGGTGGCTTCATAATCCATTTAATTGGCTGTTTTTAAACACACACCTTCTTTTGCTCAAAGTGTGCAACCTAAATGGACCTGCTAATGATGTAGAAATTTTGTCTCTCTGTAAAATGTCAAAAGCTAAGGTCTTTTCTTCATAACTAACCACCATTATGACACATGGCTACCACAGGAAAGAGCTCAGACGAGTTGTGTTTAACAGCTTGGCTTCACTTTCCCTTTGCTGTGTGAGAGGTTAGAATAAGATGGTAGCATCTAAAAGGGCAATTACCGGCTCTTAACTGTGCACCAGAGTTGTTTTAGTAAACTGAATAGTTCTTATATGGTGGTTGGTTCTGTACAAACTGGTAAAGTAAAAGGTTGCTTTAACATTGTGGCCTTTTCACCCTTTCAGTGACTGTAAGCTTCTCTGGGGCAGGGATTGATGGGAATCATCTACGCAAACTGGATTATTTTAGTGCTTCGCAATTAAGTTACATAACTGTTAATGATGATGCAGAGCAAAAAAAATCTGACAAAAAAACTTTAACTAGTCTGTTAGTTTCATTATTTGCCTTCACACATTTGCCTTTGTTTAGCTATAAAATTAACCCATAAGCAATAGTAGTGAAGGTATTTGGCTTATGCGAAATATTTTTGGTTATCACATCACAGGCTTTGCACTCAGTGAGCCGAATGATCATGGTTTATTCATGCCTGCTGCGTAGTACTTGACCACTAATTAGAAGGAACAAAATCAGCAGGGAAGGCTCACCAGGGTTAAGCAGCCTTGCATGAACGGAACAGTCATGAGCTGCCAAGGATTTTACTGAGGTATTATACTAGTTACAGTGTCCATACCGTGTGAGATGAACACCATGAGCAGCTCTGGAAATGGTGTACATTACACATGCACTGACAGTTTGGAAACAAAAACCCCTATTATTGTGGGCTGGTTCAAAAGATTTCTGTGATTTGAAAATAGTCTCCTGCTTTCATCTCTGTTCAGGTGGCAAGACCTTCATGATACGAGAATGTAAAAAGCAAGTGTAAGCATAGTGATGAGCCATCTTTAACAAACAGAAAGAAAAGTTACGTCTGTTCAGTGTGTATTAGCACCATTCTCAGGCTGTATAAGCTGGTAAATGCTAATGGATAATTTGAACAATCCACCTCAGTGGCACATGCAACCTAATGAAGATGGAAATGGGAATAACTGGAATTATGCTTTGCTGGTTCCCCTAATGGGACTTACTGCTTTCCAAGCAGTTTGATTCACCTATATGGGCTGGAGATCGTTTCAGATGTTATCTAACCCTTAGGGGTACACAGCTTTTTTGCCAAACATGAGAATGTGAGGCAAATCTATTTGGTGAGTCTAGAACTAACAGGGAAGTGGTGGCACATTTTGACGTGGTGCGGTGTGAAGATTTATTAATGTCACACCATCAGAAAATTATGGACTGCACTCTTTAAACACTTTTCATTGTGTTTGTTTGGACTATGTTATGAACTTTTTTCACAGTCACTAATTCCATCACTGGGTGATATCTTAAAAAAAATTGAGAAGCACTAGGTGTCACTGATCCCAGCGCTCTAATGGATAAAGAAAGGTAAATGCACTATAGCAGCTATTATATAAGCAAACAATTTATAAAATATGCAAAGATAAAAATTGAAATAATCATCCCGGCACTAACAGCGCTAGCAGATTAACTAGAAGTATTCAGTGCAAACAATGGCATTTAAAACCACCTAAATAGTCAATAGGTATGCGGAAAAGCAAGTCTGTAAAGGGCTCTTATAATATATGTAGTGCTCCGTATCCCCTCGGAAACAAAGGGAAAAACTCCTCGTCTGAATACCATCACCAGAAGTCACCTCGTGCACAGATAATCCCCGTTGGTAATGCACTCACCACAAATATACAATAAAAAGCCTTGTATCACCATACAGTGTTGGATGAACTCCTGTCCTTAGATTCCTCCAGGAACGGTGCAATGTCAAGAGCTCTAGAGCCTGTTATCACCTTATACTGTGGGGTGGACTCCTGTCCTTGGATTATATTGATTCATTCATAGGGCAGTTCATAAAGTGCATCATGTAAAATAAGAGGGGAATTGGCAGGTGTCCACATTACAATTGCATTTCCAGCCTAAAGAAACATTATCGGTAACCTGGAAGTGTCTTGGGTGATATCTTAGTTTGATTTAGAGTCTTATTACTTATTTGGTCATCAGAGTTTTTTATTTACATTTTTTTTTTGAGTATATTGTTTCACTATGTAGCGCCGCTATTTACCTTGCTTTTTTTTGGTGAATTTGGTTTCAAACCGAAAGATTAGATTGCGTATGTGTATTATAATATATAAAGATATACTTAAGTAAACTGCTTTACATTTTTTAGGTTAGAATAGAGGTTATTGCATGCATTTGCAAATACAGGAGCACGTCCAAAGGGTGGTGACACATAGCGTATGTTTAGGATGGTCTGGAGTTGTTAGCGGGGTGCCCTAGGGAATATAAACGTATCTACATGCCAAACGCACAACAATACAAATATAAACAAAACGCAAGAAAGGCTGAAAACTCAACGCAATTAGTTTACAAATGTGACCAGAGATGAGGGAAATTATAAGTGTAACATAATCCTATACAAATTCGTAATCCAAAAGTCAATATTCCTCCATGAATATAAATGATGTACACCATCAGCATTAGCAGATTCTCTCCAGATGGCAGGATTGGGGTTATTCCCGCTTGCAGACTCGTGTATATAAAAGAGAATGAAAGAGAAACTGCACCACCGACTAAATGTAGTAGTTTATTAGCTCTCATAAAAACAAAGATGATATCCACTCACAGTATGTGATCCAAAAAGCAGCATGTACTGCAATTCCACTAGATGGCAGCCTTTTTCCAGTCAAGGCACTTCCTCATGCAGATAGCCTCTTGCCAGGAACCAGAAGGGTTACAGTGGACCACATGGAGATCGTCAAGGCGGAAGCAGGGCACCAAAATGGTGTGATGATGCCAGAGAAGGCGTGGCAACATGTTTCCGGGTATCTTTAAGAAATGGGCAGGTACATGTTGCCATGCTTTCTTTGACATCATGACACATGCATTTCACGGGACAAATACACTCCCCCTCCAAGTACTAATACAAAGGTCATAACTATAAATATAAAAATAATAATGTAATATTATACGATCATATAGTATAATATTTCACTCTTTCTTTCCCTGTTCCTGAGAGGAGTCACGGTTTTGTGTCGTTATGCAAAAAAAACTGAATCCTGCCACACCTTTGGCAGGGCGATATACAAGTGTTTACACACACATGGTCCCTCATGGTAGGATCACCAGGTATATTTTAAACGAAACATAAAATTATTGTTAAAATTGGATTAACGCGTAACAGCTTACATGAGATTTTAGTGATTGTGTTTACTTATCTTATATGGGAGAAAAGAAACAACCCCTGAAAGACACCCTAACACACACACACAATGTTTTTTGGTGAAAGTTAAAGCTGCATCGCACAGCCAAGCAGGTGACGCCCATTATTTGCTACTTCCTCTTCCCTTTGTGCCTGCTCATTGAACAGTAAATTGGCAGCTGGAAGCAGCATGGCTGACCCAGGAAATTAGTAGTTATCTTCCTAGTAGAGTCACGTAGCAGATGTATGTAAATGACTGAATACAATTGAAAATCCCTTGGCAGATAGTACAGTAACCATATATGCGTTTCAACTGCATATTTAGCTGCTTACATGAAGTTCATGATTACTACTGGTCTGCCTGTATATTTTCACAGTTGACTGTATATTATTAGTGGTCTGCCTGGGTATTTTCATATTTGCCTGTGTATAGCTACTAGGCTGCCAGAAAATTAATAAAATTGTGTATCAGTCCTGTGTTGCCCCAGTTTTATGTTAGGGAGCCTGGCAAAAGCCTGGTTCTATTAAACCATGCCTTTTAAAACAGATATTTTATCCAGTTTCTAAATTCAGCAACATTGCATTCTTATAGTTACAGAGTTATCATTTTTTTTTCTACACAAATGTTTGCACTGCTCCTCACCCCAAACGAAAGTTCAGGCTCATGGAGTTATAAATGTTTCAGTGTATGACTGTTTGTAATTTAGGGGTCTGTTTGTGTCTGTCCCCCAACGTTACACACTGGTTCTTGGTCTGGTTCATTTTCTGGTGCAAGTGAATTTAAAAACAGGTAGTGGGTTGGAAATCGATTGACTGCAGATGTAAAAAGATAGATCCCATTGGCCCCCAATAGCCAGTGCCATCCAAAAAGGCAGAACGCCTATGAACAATAAGGTAGAGACTAGAGCTGGGCTCTGGCTTGTTCGAAATCCCACATGCCCGATTCCTCCAGGAAGCCGACACTGCACAGCACTAATCACAGGCAGTGAAACATTTCCCGGTCTGCAGCTGCACAGTTTAGAAAATGATGAAACCTGTGATTAGCGCCGTGCAGTTTCTGCTTCATGGAGGAATCGGGCATATGGGATTTCGAACACGTCCGAGCCCATCTCTAGCAGAGACTGATTGAAGAGTCCTTTCAGGCAATGAGTGGAATTTGATTTGATTGTATACTGCTAATACTATCCAACTAATACTACAACAGTGGCAGCAATGATTTGTCTCCCACCACATAGAGAATCAAAAATGATTGAAGTATACTATTTTGATTAAAGAAATTACTAAAATAAATGTTTAACAGAAATCAGATTAACCTTAACCACTTCAGCCCCGGAAGATTTTACCCCCTTCACTTTTTACAATTTGGCACTGCGTGACTTTAGCTGACAATTGCATGGTCATGCAATGCATTACCCAAACTAAATTTGCATCCTTATTTTCCCACAAATAGAGCTTTCTTTGGTCATATTTGATCACCTCCTGCAGTTTTTATTTTTTGCGCTATAAACAAAAAATGCGAAAATTTTGAAAAAAAAAAAAAAAAAATACTTTTTGCTATAATAAATATCCCCAAAAATGTTTATAACCACTTAAGCCCCGGACCATTTGGCTGGCCAAAGACCAGGCCACTTTTTGCGATTCGGCACTGCGTCGCTTTAATTGACAATTGTGGGGTCGTGCGACTTGGCTCCCAAACAAAATTGACGTCCTTTTTTTTCCCCCACAAATAGAGCTTTCTTTTGGTGGTATTTGATCACCTCTGCGGTTTTTATTTTTTTCGCTATAAACAAAAATAGAGTGGCAATTTTGAAAAAAAAAACTATTTTTTGCTATATAATAAATATCCCCCAAAAATATATACAAATTATTATTTTTTCCTCAGTTTAGGCCGATACGTATTCTTCTACATAATTTTGGTTAAAAAAATTGCAATAAGCGTTTATGGATTGGTTTGCGCAAAAGTTACAGCGTCTATAAAATAGGGGATCGTTTTATGGCATTTTTAATAATATATATATTTTTTTTACTAGTAATGGCGGCGATCAGCGATTTTTATCGTGACTGTGACATTATGGCGGACACATCAGACCCTTTTGACACCATTTTGGAACCATTGTCATTTTTACAGCGATTAGTGCTATAAAAATGCACTGATTACTGTAAAAATGGCAGTTGAGGGGTTAACCTGTAGGGGGTGCTGAAGGGGGAAAGTGTGTCCTAGGGAGTGCTTCTAACTGTTGGGGGGCTTGGCTACCAGTGACACGTCGCTGATCGCTGTTGCAGATGTGAGGGAACATTCGATCAGTGACATGTGACTAGGAAGAACGGGGAGATGTTGTGACATCGAGTCCGCAGGTCCCGCAAGCACGGTCACAGAGCTCACTACAGGGTCGCGAGCGCTGCCAGCAGTGTGCGCGACCACACGGCGGCAAATTAAAGGGGACGTACCTGTACGCCCATTTTCTTCGTCCGTGCCATTCTGTCTACGTAAATCTGCGTGCGGCGGTCATTAAGCGGTTAAAAAACGAATTTCTTCATCAGTTTAGGCCAATATATATTCTAAAATCGCTATAAGCGTATATTGATTGGTTTGTGCAACTGGGGGAGGAGACTTATTGTTGTTCCGGCTGGTCACGGGGAACCGCTATGAAATATGGTAAAGGAGGCATTTTTTTTAATAAAGCACAAAGACAGCAGCTCCTGTCATTAGGAAAGAAGGATTATTTAGGGTCCATGCACACTAGTAGCAAAAAAAAAATATGCCAGAACCTCTGGCAGAAAAAGGGGCAGAAAATATGCTGATAGTAGCTTGTATTGCACAAGAGTTTAGGAGAGTTTATGGACATTTGCTTTTATAAGCTTTTTTTCCCCAAAATATTTTCTCCTTTTTCTGTCTAAAAAATTCCTCTCAAAAAACGCATTTGTAAAGGTTTTTTTCTCTGCCTCTAAACTCTCCTCTTGAAATATGCCTCTAAATGTAAGGTATCTGTGATAGGTAGTGTCCGAAGTGGAACTTGTGTGCTGAGGATTTAGGCAAAAACGTAGTCAGGCAGATTAGGTTGGCAACAGATCAGGCAAAATGGTACACGATCGAAATCCAGAGAGTGGTCAGGCTGGCAAAGGTCATACACAAGCTGGCAGTGAAGTACAAAATCAGCAGGCTAGAGAGTAGTCAGGAATTCAGGCAGAAGTTCAACACGAAAATCAAAATCAAAAAGCAGTCACAACACCCAGGGAGTTATTCCACACAAATGGGCGCTGAGAGATAGCGTCACTTCCTTTTTATGGGCTGCTTTGATTGAGAATTGTCCACAGCTGGCAGCAGGTGGGGCTAGTGAGTCCAAGGTAATGCTTAATACTGAGAGGACATTTCCAAAAGTCTAGATCTGCTCCGTAGCACAACAGGTAAGGCTGCAGCTGTGGGACCAGGAAGATCCCGGTTCAAATACACCCAGGTACATGACACTAAATGCCCCAATGTGCATATATACATATGATAACATTGAACTGCTTTTATAGGCAGAAACTAAATGCAACACTCTTGTAGAAGCAGCATTTTTAAGCCTAGTGTGCTTGAACCTTTAAAAACACCCCTCACTAACCTTTGCAGCTGCAGGCACTGTGGAACAATTCATCCATACATTTAACAGCAGAATCAACTCAACTCACCTTTCTCCACCCTGCCAGCTGTGACTTGGCAGTTGGGTGCTTTGGGTGTGGAGAGCAGGGGCAGCTGAGCTACAGAGACTCTGCAGAGAGGGGGAACATGGTGAGTAGAGCTGCCAAGTCACTGCTGGGGAGGCAGGGTGAACTGAGCTACTGAATCATTTATTGGAGAGGGAACAGAGTAAACTGAGTTGCTGAGTCACTGCTGGAAGAGGATGGGGGGGGGGGGGCTGCTGAGAAAGGGACTTTAACAACTTCAGTTCCTCTGATGTAAATCTTGAAAATGAATTTCTCTTTCGTTCATGGACGGACACAGCCTTAATCTTGACAAAGTTCGTATTAGCCTTCATTCAGGAGTGACTAGGCAGAATGTGTTAACAACATCAAAGCTGAACAGCCCCGCCCAGGTGGTGGTCTTACTGGCTATATCCCTTCAGCCTGCACTCAGCAGCTCAGTTTTTTTTCTGCCTAGCAAAGGAGAAAGACATGGCTCCCTTCAGGCCCATAGGCCTGGAGGTTTATTTCTAGTTTTAATTCTATTTTTTGTTCCTGCGATCAGCTGGAGAGTTGGTTTGTCCAGGAATTTGGGAAGGACTGTTTATCCCCCTGTTTTTTTTTCGAGCACGTCCACAGAGTTCCCGGCCGACCGCTTCCCGCTGGCAACCCCCCTCGCACTATGGTGGGGACCGGGACGCTATCCTGCGTGCTGCCCGCATGAAAGGGAGCCTGAAAATCAATAATGCATCAGTGTCCCTTTTTCCTGATTACTCCCCTGCTGTCCGGACTTCGAGGGCCAAGTACCAACATGTTAAGCAAAAGTTGAGGGAGAAGACCATCCAGTACTCCATGTTTCCTGCGACGCTGAGAGTTGTGCACCAAGGCCAGGTGCACTTTTTCCAAACCCCTGCAAATGCTTCATCCTGGTTTGAGTCCATGCACCAGCCTGGTCGTTTGTCTGACCGGGCGCCTGACACTTGATTTGCTTTTTTCCCCTGATAAAGTGTTCTATATTTTTTTCTCTACCCCACTCACTAGGACTATACCTGTGGCATATCTTTCGTTAACCGCCTTGACAGGAGGATGCTGATCTCCACTTGGTGACTATGGTGCTACCGTTCATTTAATTTTTCTCTACTTTGTTTTTTGTCCCTTTTTTGATCACTGACTGATCTAAAGTTTGTTCGCTGACTTGTCTGTGTTGGCCATGTTCCTAGTGTGTACATGCAGTTCGGCGTTTAGGCCAGCCCCTCGATTTTTGGGGCCTGTCAGGGGTTAAATTTGGGCTACTGCCTATTCTGAATGTGTGTCAGTTTGTCATATTTCTGCTGTGTAAAGGGATGAATGAAGTGTGTCTGTGTATGCTCTCCACCTTGCCTCCTCCCTCTGGGTTTGCAGCCGTGTGGGGACCTATGTTTTGCTCATGACAATTCTAATCCATACCGTGCAAATGTTTTGCTTAATTTTTTATATCTCACCATGTCTATGGTCAGGTGTGTCTCCTGGAATGTCCGGGGGTTAAACTCAAAATTTAAGTGGGCCTCTCTGTTTGATTTCCTGAAGACCCATAATCCTCATATATTGTGCCTACAGGAGACGCACCTTATGGGATCAAAAGTGCTGGCTTTAAAAAAAACACTGGGTCTTGCATGGATATCACTCCACATACTCCAATTATGCCAGAGGGGTGTCCATCCTTATACGGAAGGACCTCCCATTTTCCTGTGACCGAGTGGTGCTCGATCCCAAGGGTTGTTATATTTTTCTTCAATGCACGCAACACCACTGTTAGTGGTTGTGTATGCTCTCCCCCCTGTCACGGCTGCAATCTTCACAGATTTAAGTGTACAATTTGCCACCTTTCCAACTTTGGCTACCCTTATAGTGGGGGACTTCAATTCAGTGCTAGATCCTGGCATGGACTGCCTGAATCCTCTCCAGTATGACTCTAGGCTGTTTGGTCAGTGGTGTGCTTCATTTGGCTATGTGGACCTCTGGCGACAAAAACATCCTATGGTAAGGGAATACTCATGTCAGTCTCGGACGTAACGTACTCTTTCCAGGCTGGACTATGCCCTGGGGACTCCTGACCTAGTCTCCTCTATCCAGGCGGTCACTTACTTACCTCAGACCATCTCTGACCACTCCGCCCTATCTGTGGAAATGCTATTAGGCCATAGACCCCCTTTTCGGTTGTGGAGGCTCAGTTCCTTCTGGATCTCCACCTCTGAATTCCAGGAGCCGGTCCGGCAGGACATGTCCCACTACTGGGGGGATAATGCAGGTTCCGCTTCCTTTTGGCCCCACGTGGGATGCCTTTAAGGCGTCGGTGCGAGGTTCCTATATCTCTAATATTGCCCGGCATCGGAAGTCCTCTCGAGCTGCCCTCTTGGCCTTGGAGTCCTCCCTGGAGCAAGCCAGGGCCCAATACTCTGCGCTTCCCACTCCATACTCCCATGGGGTCCTGGTGGGGGCGCATAGGGCTCTGGACCTCCATAGGGTGGACGCAACACGGAAACAGCAAAATTACTTGTCGGCCAGGTTGCTTGAACACGGCAGTAAAAATGGTAAGATGTTGGCCTTTCTCTCCCGCACGGATTACATTGACAAGACTATACCACACATTCCGTTACCTGACGGCTCAGTCACATCTGACCCCCTGCTTATTAATCAGACATGTAAGTCCTTTTATGAGAACCTCTATTCTGCCCCATCCCCCCCGGGTGAACTCGAGACGCTGGGGTTTTTGGAATCTCTGCAGTTCCCAGTACTGGATGAATCTCATAACCTTATATTAGACAAACCCCTGACAATTGAGGAAGTCACAGAGGCCATATGCTCTCTTCCCCCTAATAAAGCCCCTGGATTGGACGGTTTGCCCGCCGAATGGTACAGAAACTATGCTGAAGACCTGGCACAGAAATTACACTCACTGTTTGGCCGTGCACTGAAGGAGGGTGAGCTCCCCTCCATGTGTGAAGCCTTGATTGTTGTACTGCCTAAACCTGATAAAGACAAACTGTTGTGTGGGTCTTACCATCTAATCTCGCTACTGAATAGTGACGTCAAGGTGTTGGCCAAAATTCTAGCCCTACAACTACTAAAGGTCATTCTCCATCTCATTCATAGGGATCAGACTGGGTTCATGCCTGGGAAGAGTACGTATGACAATATTCGCTGGCTCTATCTGCACATTCACAGGGCTGCCACTGACCAAAGGAGTGGCCTGGTGTTATCATTGGATGTGCTCAAAGCCTTTGATACAGTTAACTGGTCCTTCCTTTGGGAAAGCATGCATCGTATGGGCTTCAGCTCCCAATTTATTAAGTGGGTCCGTTTGCTTTATACCAACCCTAGGGCTAGGATAAGTACTGATAAGGATGTCTCTGATGTCTTTACTTTGCAGAGGGGAACCAGGCAGGGCTGCCCGCTCTCGCCGCTTCTGTTTGTTCTTGCCATAGAGTCTCTTGCTCTGGCGGTGCGACAGACGGCGACGGTAGGTGGCATTTGCTATGGAGACCTGACTGAAAAGATTTCCCTCTATGCACATGATGCCCTAATCTACCTGGATGGGACTGAGCAGTCGTTTGTTTCGCTACTGGGTGTTGTGGAGGAGTTTGGGAAGGTCTCTGGGTTACGAGTTGGGTGGGATAAATCGGTGGCATTCCCTATAGGCCCTGAACTAGATTACACCTACCTCTCTACATCCAAATTGACCGTTCAACACACGTTTAAGTATCAGGGGATACATATTAATGCTGACCTATCTTCGTTTGAAAACCTTAATGTTACCCTGATTATAACACACATGGAGACCAGGCTGCGTACCTGGGCCGCCTCACCACTTAATCTGATAGGCCATGTGAATATCTTTAAAATTATATATTTACCTAAATTCCTATATGTTTTTCGGGCATCCCCAATCTTTTTGTTTAAAAAACTCTTTAACAGGATTAACTCGCTCCTCTCCACCGTCCTCTGGCAGGGGTCGACTCCACGAATAGCTAGGGCCTCTCTTCAAGCTGCTAAACTTGATGGCGGATTGGCCTGCCCTAATCTGCAACACTATTTTATAGCGTCACAGCTAGCTTATGTTTATGACTGGTTCCTGGAGGCCTCCTCATCCTGTTCCACTGCTCTATTGACTGCACTGGTGGGTTCTAGTGCCTCACTTGTGGATGATTTACACAGGTCTGTACCCAGGCGTTGTTCTCAAGGCTCCCCGTTACAAATTAGCTGGTTAGCCTGGCATGAAGGTAACAAGGTGCTTGCGGACTCGGATGGGATGTCTCCCAGGTCCCCCCTGTGGCGGAACCCAAATTTCCCTGAGCTTCTGAGTCACCCGGACTCCTTGTGGTGGACACAACTCGGGGTCACGCATGTCTCCCACATTTTTGTTAATGATACGTTTATCTCCTTTGAGGATTTGAATGTACGGTGTGGGGTGACGGATAAATTCTACTATAAGTATTTGTTACTATGTTATGCCGTTCGGGCACAATTTACTGGGTTGACCCAGGAGCTCATTGAATTGCCTTTGGAGAAGCTGCTGTCGTACCAGGATATTGAAACGTTTTTCACGACTATTTATTCCCGCCTGCAGTCTTCTGGGGTTAATCCCTTTCAGATTGCTCAGCGGAAATGGGAGGTGGACATTCCGGGGCTGTCTGAGGAGGGGTGGGAGGAGGCCTTGGAGGTTTGCTTTCAGGACCTTATTGGATCTAATGATCTGTATGTACAGTTTAAATTTATAAACCAATTGCATTATACTCCTGCCATGCTGGCTCACATGGGTTTTGCCTCTGCTGCTTCTTGTTCTAGGTGTGACTCCACTGATGCTGGATACATACCGTATATACTCGAGTATAAGCCGAGTTTTTAAGCACAATGTTTTGTGCTGAAAATGCCTCCCTCGGTTTATACTCGAGTCACCTTTTTGCACCTGATCTCCCGGACTTTGGGGAGCCGCTACCGGCCGGCCGTAGGTCCCCTGGAACCCAAACTTGGCACATATATAGCCCCACTCTTCCTCTACAAGTGTGCAATGTTTCCTGTCCGGGGGTCCTACGGTCGGGGAGCACCGATTTTTCAAAATCGGGCACCCCTTTCATAGACTCCCATGTTAAACGTCAGTCTAGTCATGGAGACAGTGAGGCATGGACACAGTGAGGCAAAGTGAGACACACCCTAGGCTCGAGTCAATACGTTTTCCCAGTTTTTGAGGTATAATTAGGTGCCTCGGCTTATATTCGGGTCGGCTTATACTCGAGTATATACGGTACATATGTTTTGGTCTTGTTCTGCTTTGTTGACGTTTTGGAAGGACTTGTTTTATTTTTTCAAGGACACCTTACATTTACCAATACCTTGTACACTGGAGGTTGGACTGTTGGGAGTTCTCAATGAGTTCATACCCAGGACCCATGCTCGAATTCTGGTGCGCACTATTATTTTTTACGCTAGGAAATTCATTCTGTTACAATGGAAGAGTGCCTCTGCTCCAGATGTTCAAAGGCTGTACCGACTGATAAATAAGGTTATACCCATTTTTAAATGCATCTACAAGGGTAGGGCCTGTCCTAGCTTGACATTGCAGATTCCTTTTGGAAGGACACCCCGCTCTCCCAAACCTAATGGGTATTGCCCTGGGGTGGCTGCAGCCTGCTGGGGACGATGTTGTTGGTTTGGTGCTCTCGGGTTCTGGTTGGAGGTGTGGTGGGCGGTGAGGTGTGTGTGTGTGTGTGTGTGTGTTTGTGTGTGTGTTTGTGCGTGGTGCTATGTAGGGGTTGACTGTACTTGGTTATATCTCCACTGCTTATTATACTATGATTTCCCATATTGGGGCCCTACGTGGCCCACTTTGGTCGACCTACTTATTTTGTTTTTTTAGTTTTCCTCCTTTGAGGAACCGGGGGTTCACAATTTTTTTGATAATACCATATAGCCCTGTGGTGCTATCATTAATGTGCAATGTTATATACATGTGATGTAACCATTTGTGAGACTGTTTGCTTTGCACATAAAATAACTCAATAAATAAATCGTTAAAAAAAAAAAAAAAAAGAAGTGCCTGGCGGTCTTCTAGGCCATCTCTAGGTGGATCCCACAGATCGTGATTCAGGCTTACGCCAGAAAGGGTTGGGCGCCCCCCTTTCCCATCACGGCACATTCGACCAGGGCAATAGGTTTCCCTTCTGGGCTTTCCGACATCAAGCGTCTGTTTCCCAGTTGTGTAAAGCGGCGACCTGGTCGTCCGTTCACACGTTCACTAAAACTTACAAGGTTGATGTGAGTGCATCTTCGGATGCTTCTTTCGGCCGCAAGGTTTTGCAGGCGGCTGTTTAGAGTTGCAACTCATCCGTTGAGCTCTGTTTTGTTTTGGGGTGAAGTTTGTTTTAATGCTGTTCCCGCCCCTCGTTTTTTGACACTGCTTTGGGACGTCCCACTTTGTCAAGATTAAGGCTATGTCCGTCCATGAACGAAAAAAAAATAGGATTTTTTACTCACCGTAAAATCCTTTTCTCTGAGTTCATGGACGGACACAGCACCCACCCCTCCTTTTTAAGTTTGTACTGCTTTTGACGAACTGAGCTGCTGAGTGCAGGCTGAGGGGATATAGCCAGTAGGACCGCCCCCTGGGCGGGGCTGTTCAGCTTTGATGTTGTTAACACATTCTGCCTAGTCACTCCCTATTGAAGGCTAATACCCACTTTGTCAAGATTAAGGCTGTGTCCGTCCATGAACTCAGAGAAAAGGATTTTACGGTGAGTAAAAAATCCTATTTTCTCCACAATGCATGCAGCTACACAAATCATTGAAGGCTTGTTCCAAAGCTCGTTTGCTGCTTTTTAAGATGATGTAAATACTTGAGTGTTCTTAGCCTGTCCACAGGTTCTCTAGAAGTAATTTCTATCTATGAGTAGTAATGTACTGTATGCTTTTAGAATAAATCCCTATAACCAAGGCAATCCTTTGATAAAGTTGCCCACCAGTCCAGGACATTAAAAAAGCATTGCAAGCCACTTCGTAAAGTGAACCTTGCAGTAAAATGCAAGGTTTGCATATTCTGTCTGGACCCTGTCCCTCTGCATAAATTACTTGCTTATAGTAGGCCCACAACTTGCCTGTAGAGAAATGTTTTTCATTACCTTACCTTCATTTTGGACAATCAGCAGGTCATTTATGAAAGGGCGAGGGGACCCAGAGAGTATACTTGCTTTACTCTGGTCCACTTCAAACAACTTTGCTGCTTGTGGGTAAAATCTGCATGTTATATTCTTCTGCTCTGTTCCACATAAAAGGCAACACAATAAATACTAAAGCAACTCAGAAGCAACCTAAAAATAACTCAAATCAGAACACCTTCTTTAAGTGGATGTAAACCCGAATTTTTTATTTATTTTTGCTGTCACAATGTAGTGTATAAGCTTTCCTATCATTTGTGACAGGTCTTGCCACAAAGAGTTAATCCAGCTCTGAGCAATCCTCTTTTATTGTTCAGTGAGATCAAAACGGACAGAGTTACCTTTTGTCTGTTCCGCCCCCTTGCTTTGAGTGACAGGTTATTTACATATCTCATGCACTAACTTTAGACAGACATTATTTTTTAATTCCCACCCCCACTCTTTTTCTGAAGTCATGTGGTTACTTTTCTGGATTTTGACTGGATGTTAGTGATCATAGCAGAAGGAATACACGGGATAAAATGCATGTTGACAAGGGGAGTGTAGAGGTGGGCAGGGAGTCTACTGACATCACAACTCCACCCACCGAGCTCCAGACAACCAATCCACCCACAGAAACTGCAGTTTTTTGACAGATAAGGATACATGCAGGAGGCATCTATATCCTTTTATAGATCAGCATTATGGCAGTAGTTTAGAAAGGATGAGAGTGGGTTTACATCCACTTTAAAGCATGCTGTATTTGACCTGTTTTTGAGTCTAAAGTCTGTCTGTAATAGCATCTTGAAGAAAGTTTGCTGAGCTCTAAGGTGACCTTGACTAATCATTTGACTTTTTTTTTCAGGTTCGCAAACTTCTCAAGTAGAGTAATTTCCTATATATTCGCTCTTACTGACGTTGATTCATGCTCTTTGTTAAGAACATAAAATTGTTTTTTTTCATTAACTTCCAGTCACTTGTTATGTGAAGCATTTACTTGTGGTGATACATGTTACATGATGGTCAGGAACCATTTTTCAGAATATTCCCAAAGTACCTGACTAATCTGACAAGAATGTGCCTGACAATGACAAACTATGGATAGTGTTCTATTGTGACAGGGGAGACTAATGGATATTACAGTATGATTACAATGTAGCTTGGATGGATAAAGCTGTTTTTAAATCCAAAACTTGTCTTTGTCTTAAGCTACAGGAGTGCTCTCTTGACTCCTTAGTTATTTGTACCTTTAGTTTTAAGGCATATATTAGATGTCATCCATGCTTACTGAAAGGTACTCACCAGAGAAATGTGAACATTTTATATTTAAACTTGGTCAGGGAATGCAGCTACCTGCTAAGTGGCTCTACATTTATCCCTGAACTCTTCCTGAGTGGCTGCTTATCATACTTGCTAAATCCTCTTGCCTATATCTGGGTGGTAGTAAAGGCACAAGGTTTGTGTGTGTAAACGGCCATACAAAGCCACAGGTCGGGAGCACGCCTGCTTGGGTGCCCTCAGAGTAAGCTGCTTGCTGTTTGTGTACCCGACAGGAGAGAGGGACCAGGAGTGCTGGCGTGGGACCCAAGAAGAGGAGGATCCGGTCTGCTCTGTTCAAAACCACTGCACAGAGAAGGTAAGTATAACATGTTTGTTTAAAAAAAAAAAGCTTAAATATCACCTTAATTTCCTGATTGGCCTTGACACATGTCCTCTCCTTCATTTTCTTCATCTGGGGTAGGGTGGTCCTAAATGCTACAAAGATCACTGCTTTGAGCGCATTTCTCTGCAGCATTCTCCTCTGAGCCCAGGGTGACTTTAATGAAAATGAGCTGAAATTGGGTCTTTTAAGGGTGGCCCCACCAACAGTTTATGATTAACCATTTTTCACTCCCCCGCTGTCTGTTCAGCCACTGGAAGTGAATAATGCTGGTACTCCTTGTATCTGCATAAGTAAAGCACAGATTTACAGTACTTTAAATGAAGGCAATTAAATATATATAGTGCATGCTGAACTGGTTAAGAGCCCAAAGGAGTCCTAAAACCATGTAACCAAGGAGAGGACAACTACCCATTTTTTTTCCCATGCTTGGTACCTGTCATTATTGGCCACTTGGGCTTTTGTAAGGGTTACCCTTTTTTCCGTGATCCTTCTCTTGGGAACCCCAAATGCTGAAAGGCACAATGATTAGTATTAGCATGACAGGGTTGCATGTTTATGGTATGCATGTACTGTTCATCATTCTTAGTTTAGCTTTTGGGTCTTAATACAGGAAAATCACTTATGTATATAGTAATGCTCATCGGAGTTGATCTACTAAAACTGGAGCGTGCAAAATCTAGTGCAGCTCTACATAAAAACCAGTCATTTTCCGGCTGGGTTCACACTAGTGCGACACGACATCTGTCCTACTTTGGATCCAACTTTGCCCTGCGACATGAAGCCGACATATGTCCGACTTTCAATGAACGGGGATCCGACTTGGATCCCCGCCAATATCAGGCACTGTGTTTGGTATGAATCTTGAGGGGGAACTCCAGGCCAAATTTTAAATAAAAAACCGGCATGGGTTCCCCCTCCAGAGGCATACCAGGCCCTTGGGTCTGGTCTGGATTTGAAGGGGCGCCCCTACGCTGAAAAAACGGCGTGGGGGTCCCCCCCAAAATCCAAACCAGACCCTTATCCGAGCACACAACCTGGCCGGCCGCAGGGGAAGAGGGGGGACGAGAGAGCGGCCCCCCTCCCTCCTGAACCGTACCAGGCCGCATGTCCTCAACATGGGGGGTTTGGTGCTCTGGGGCAGGGGGGCGACCTGCGGCCCCCCCACCCCAGAGCACCCTGCCCCCATGTTGATGAGGACAGGGCCTCTTCCCGACAACCCTGGCCGTTGGTTGTCGGGTCTGCGGGTGGGGGGCTTATCGGAATCCGGGAGCCCCCTTTAATAAAGGGGCCCCTGGATCCCGGCCCCCCCACCCTATGTGAATGAGTATGGGGTACATCGTACCCCTACCCATTCACCTGGTGGAAAAAAATTGCAATAAAAAAACCACACAGCTTTTTAAAGTATTTTATTGCACAGCTCCGGGGGTCTTCTTCCGACTTCGGGGGTCTCCGGTGTCGTCGCCGCGCTCCGGTTCTTTCTTCCGCCGGGCCTCCGCTAACTTCTTTTTAGCTCTTTTGCTAACGGAGGCCCGGTCTTCTCCGTCGTCTCCTCCGGCTCTCCGTTGTCCTTCTGCCGGCCCCTCCACTAACTTCTTTAGCTCTTTTGCTAGTGGAGGGGCCGGTCTTCCCGTCGTCGGCGTCTTCTTCCCTCTTCTCCTTCTCGATGTTGACGCGTCGCTTCCTCCCGCTGTAATACTGGCTCTCCGCTCCGCATTAATATAGGCTTCCCATGACGTCACAGTCACATGTTCCCATGACGTCACAGTCACATGCTCCGGGGCCATGTGCCCCGGAACATGTGACTGTGACGTCATGAGAAGCCTATATTAATGCGGAGCGGAGCGGAGAGCCAGTATTACAGCGGGAGGAAGCAACGCGTCAACATCGAGAAGGAGAAGAGGGAAGAAGACGCCGACGACGGGAAGACCGGCCCCTCCACTAGCAAAAGAGCTAAAGAAGTTAGTGGAGGGGCCGGCAGAAGGACAACGGAGAGCCGGACGAGATGACGGAGAAGACCGGGCTTCCGTTAGCAAAAGAGCTAAAAAGAAGTTAGCGGAGGCCCGGCGGAAGAAAGAACCGGAGAGCGGGAGAAGAACCGGAGAGTGGGAGAAGAAGAAGGCGACGGAGAAGACCGGGCCTCCGTTAGCAAAAGAGCTAAAAAGAAGTTAGCGGAGGCCCGACAGAAGAAAGAACCGGAGAGCGCGGCGACGACACCGGAGACCCCCGAAGTCGGAAGAAGACCCCCGGAGCTGTGCAATAAAATACTTTAAAAAGCTGTGTGGTTTTTTTATTGCAATTTTTTTCCACCAGGTGAATGGGTAGGGGTACGATGTACCCCATACTCATTCACATAGGGTGGGGGGGCCGGGATCCAGGGGCCCCTTTATTAAAGGGGGCTCCCGGATTCCGATAATCCCCCCACCCGCAGACCCCGACAACCAACGGCCAGGGTTGTCGGGAAGAGGCCCTGTCCTCATCAACATGGGGGCAGGGTGCTCTGGGGTGGGGGGGCCGCAGGTCGCCCCCCTGCCCCGGAGCACCAAACCCCCCATGTTGAGGGCATGCGGCCTGGTACGGTTCAGGAGGGAGGGGGGGCCGCTCTCTCGTCCCCCCCTCTTCCCCTGCGGCCGGCCAGGTTGTGTGCTTGGATAAGGGTCTGGTTTGGATTTTGGGGGGGACCCCCACGCCCCTTCAAATCCAGACCAAACCCAAGGGCCTGGTATGCCTCTGGAGGGGGAACCCATGCCGGTTTTTTATTTAAAATTTGGCCTGGAGTTCCCCCTCAAGAGCAGTCCAGCACAAGTCGCATGCCAAAGTCGGATCATGCAAGACTGCGGTCCGACTTTGATCCGACTTCAATGATAGTCAATGGGCTGAAGTCGGATCAAAGTCGGACCAAAGTAGTACAGGGAGCATTTTCAAAGTCGGACCGACATGTGTCGGACCAGTTAAGACGGCTCCCATAGGGAAACATTGATTTTCACACGTCATGCGACATGAGCTCCCAATGTCGGAGCGTTGGTCGCCCCAGTGTGAACCAGGCCTCAGGCCTCGTACACACGGCCGAGATTCTCGTTGAAAAAAACATGTCGTTTTTTTCGACGAGATTCTTGGACAAGAAACTTGTCCCGGCCGAGTGTACACACGCTCGTTTCAAAGAACCCGCGGTTCTTTGAATGGAGCGTACGCGGTGACGTCATCGACTACGACGAGCATGCGCTCGTCACATTCGATGCCGTCGCCGCCATCTTGGTATACCCTACGTATGCGTAGGAAGCTACCGCGCATGCGTCGAATTCATTTCGAACATGCGCGGGCTTCCCGGCAGAAACAGGCTGACGAGAATCTCGACGAGAAAATAGAGAGCAGGTTCTCTATTTTCTCGTCGAGGTTACTTGTCGGTTTTCTCGACGAGAAACCCGATAGCCGCGTACACACGACCGATTTACTCGGCAAGACATCTCTGCCAGCAAGTTTCTTGCTGGTTCTTGCCGAGAAAATCGGTCGTGTGTACGAGGCCTCAAGGTCTTTTTTTGTCAAAGCTTAATTGAACAAGCTGAAGTTGGAGGATGATTGGCTACCATGCTCAGCTGCACCTGCACTCTACAGTATTAGTAAATCAACCCCATTGTCTCCCCACCAATACAAATAAAAACTTTCACTAGAGCCAAACTTTCCTGTCTATGAACCTGCCTGGCAGTGGTGACACCTGAGCACATTCTGTGAATGCATGCCTGACCATGCCATGCAGTCTGTGACCAAGCTACTTTACAAACATAAGATAAGTAGTAATTGTACATTATCTCTGGTACAAACATAGGGGTTAATTTACTAAAACTGAAGGGTGCAAAATCTGGTGAAGCTCTAATTAGAGACCAATCAGCTTCCATTTTTTTTTTTTTTTAAAGCTTAAAGGGACACTAAAGTTTCCCATTTAAAAAATAAATAAAATAACAAACATGTTATACTTACCTCCACTGTGCAGCTCGTTTTGCACAACGTGGCCCCGATCCTGGTCTTCTGGGGTCCCTCGGCAGCTGTCTCGGCTCCTCCCCGCATCAGCTAACCCCCTTCATGGGAAGCGCTCTCCCAAGGGGGTTAGCTTGCGGGCGTGCTCCCGTGATACAGCCGGCGGCCATAGCTGCCGACTGTATCATACGGTCCAGCGCGCCGCGTCATGTGATTGACAGCAGCACAAGCCAATGGAAGAGGACGCCGGGGGACGCGCACAGCAGATTCGGGGCTCAGTTAACCACTTAAGCCCCAGACCATTATGCAGGTTAAGGACCAGAGGTGTTTTCAGAATTTGGCACTGCGCTGCTTTAACTGGAAATTGTGCGGACATGCAATGTTGTACCCAAACGAAATTTGCGTCCTTTTCTTCCCACAAATAGAGCTTTCTTTTAATGGTATTTGATTGCCTCTGCGATTTTTTTTTTTTGCGATATAAACGGAAAAAGACTGAAAAGTTTGAAAAAAATATATATATTTTCTACTTTTTGTTATAAGAAAAATCGAATAAACTCAATTTTTGTCATACATTTAGGCCAAAATGTATTCAGCCACATGTCTTTAGTAAAAAAAAATGTCAATAAGCGTATATTAATTGGTTTGCGCAAAAGTTATAGGGTCTACAAACTAGGGTACATTTTCTGAAATTTACACAGCTTTTAATTTATGACTGCCTATCTCATTTCTTGAGGTGCTAAAATGGCAGGGCAGTACAAAACCCCCGCAAATGACCCCATTTTTGAAAGAAGACACCCCAAGGAAATTGCTGAGAGGCATGTTGAGCCCATTGAATATTTTTTTTTGTCCCAAGTGATTGAATAATGACAAAAAAAAAAATATATATATATACAAAAAGTTGTCACTAAATGATATATTGCTCACACATGCCATGGTTATATGTGGAATTGCACCCCAAAATACATTTTGCTGCTTCTCCTGAGTACAGGGATACCACATGTGTGGGACTTTTTGGGAGCCTAGCCGCGTACGGGCCCCCAAAAACCAAGCACCGCCTTCAGGATTTCTAAGGGCGCAAATTTTTGATTTCACTCCTCACTACCTATCACAGTTTCGAAGGCCATAAAATGCCAAAATAGCACAAAACCCCCTCAAATGACCCCATTTTGGAAAGTAGACACCCCAAGCTATTTTCTGAGAGGCATGGTGAGTATTTTACAGCTCATTTGTTTTTGAAAATGAAGAAAGAAAATATATATATATATATTTTTTAAATTTTCAAAACTTTGTGACAAAAAGCGAGATCTGCAAAATACTCACCATAACTCTCAGCAAATAGCTTGGGGTGTCTACTTTCCAAAATGGGGTCATTTGGGGCGGTTTTGTGCCATCTGGGCATTCCATGGCCTCCGAAACTGTGATAGGCAGTGAGGAGTGAAATCAAAAATGTATACCCTTAGAAAGCCTGAAGGCGGTGCTTGGTTTTTGGGGTCCCGTACGTGGCTAGTCTCACACATGTGGTATCCCTGTACTCAGGAGAAGCAACAGAATGTATTTTGGGGTGTAATTCCACATTTGCCCATGGCATGTTTGAGCAATATATCATTTAGTGACAACTTTGTGCAAAAAAAAAAAAATTGTCTTTTTTCCGCAACTTGTGTCAACATATAAAATATTCCATGGAATCGACATGCCTCTCAGTATATAGCTTGGGGTGTCTGCTTTCCAAAATGGGGTCATTTGGGGGGTTTTGAACTGTCCTGGCATTTTATACACAACATTAGGAAGCTTACATCCACTCTTCTAACCACTTGAAGACAAAGCCCTTTCTGACACTTTTTGTTTACATGAAAACCTTTTTTTTTTTTTTTTTTTTGCAAGAAAATTATGTTGAACCCCCAAACATTATATATTTTTTTTAAAGCAAAGGCCCTACAGATTAAAATGGTGGGTGTTGCATTTTTTTTTTCCACACAGTATTTGCGCAGCGATTTTTCAAACGCATTTTTTGGGGAAAAAATACACTTTTTTTTAATTTAATGCACTAAAACACACTATATTGCCCAAATGTTTGATGAAATAAAAAAGATGATCCTAGGCCGAGTACATAGATACCAAACATGACATTATTTAAAATTTCGCACAAACGCGCAGTGGCGACAAACTACATACATTTTTAAAAGCCTTTATAGGGTACCACGTTAGATTTACAGAGGAGGTCTACTGCTAAAATGACTGCCCTCGATCTGATTTTCGCGGTGATACCTCACATGCATGATGCAATTGCTGTTTACATATGACGCCAGACCGACGCTTGCGTTCGCTATTGCGCAAGAGCAGGGCGGGACAGGGGTGCTTTTTTTTTTTTTTTTTTATTATTAATTTTGCTTTTTTATTTTATTTTTAAACTGTTCTTTCCATATTTATTTATTTATTTTTATCATTTTTATTGTTATCTCAGGGAATGTAAATATCCCCTATGATAGCAATAGGTAGTGACAGGTACTCTTTTTTTAAAAAAAACTGGGGTCTATTGGACCCTAGATCTTTCCTCTGCCCTCAAAGCATCTGACCACACCAAGATCGGTGTGATAAAATGCTTTCCCAATTTCCCAATGGCGCTTTTTATATCCGGGGGGGGACATTCCCTCCCACTGCTTGTAAAAGCAGTCCAGAGGCTAATTATCCACTAGGATTGCTTTTACATGAAAGTCGGCCGCTGGCTGAAAAGAATGCTACCAAGATGATACCTAAACCCACAGGCATCAATCTGGTATAACCAAAGTCCAGCAACATACTGTACCAGTACGTTGCTGGTCCTTTTTGTGACATGTATTGTAATCTTTTTTTTTCATGCAGCCTGTTGGTTGAATGAAAAAAAGAGATTGATCAGTGGGTATGCCCACCATTAGAATACCTCCCTTCATTCACCCACTTCTAACGATGGGCATACATGCACCATTTATATATGCCGAAGCATGGGTGCATCCTCCTGCAAAAGTTATGCCGCACACACATGGTCGGACTTTTCCACGGGCATGCCTCAGTCGGAATTTTTACCGTATGTACGCGGCATTAGGAGCAAAATCGCTCCTCCTCCCCTGCTGCCCCCATGCTTCGGCATATATGCTTCTTTTTTTTTTAACTGTGGTGGTGAAATCACCTCCTACAGCACTGGAGTCGCAGGGATCAGGCCTGTCTCTGCGAACGCTGCAGTTATGTGTGTTGTGTTTTGTAAGTGACAGTGATCGATCGATACTGCACTTGGGTGGCCTGGGCTGGACGGAGGGGCAAAACGCAGGTGCTAGCAGGTATCTGGGCTGATCCCGCTAACACTGCGTTTTTGGGAACCCTAAATTGCTGGGGACGCTAGTATAGATCTGATCAGATCAGATATTGATCTGTTCAGATACTATACCACTAAGGGAGGTGTATGCTTCACGCGTGGGTGTTAGCGTTACTGGCACTAACCTGACGCTGCCTGGGGCAACGCAGACCCTCTCTGATGCTAAAACCTAATTGATATCACCCGCCGGGCGATCAGGGGGTCAAACCTTTATTGGGTTATATACAGCGGGTGCCCTGACACTATAAAAAGCAAACTAACTAACCAGCATCACCCGTAACACTTATATGGTGATCACTGGTGAAAGGGTTAACTAGGGGCAATCAGGGGGTTAAACCTTTATCAGGTAATATATGGGGGTACCCGACGCTATAAAAACCTGCGGCGAACCTAAAAAAAATAACTGGCTACCTATCGGTATCACCGACACTAAAACAGCGATCAGAAAAACGATCGCTTAGTGACGGCGGTGCTAGGGGGTGAAAGGGTTACCTGGGGGGCGATCAAGGGGTTAAACCTTTATTAGGGGGGGTTAGGGGGCTACACTGGACCTAAAACTAACTGCCCTGACGCTTTTACAGTCACAAATGTCACTGATTGCAGTGATCAGTAAATACATGGTCACTGCAATCAGTGACACTGTTACTGGGGGGGCCTGGGGGGGCGATCATGTGCCTATGTGTGCTGGTGTTAGTGTAGTGTTTGTGCACTAACCTCTGTGTCTTCTCTAATGCGGCGCTCGGTATATGTGAGCGCCGCATGAGGGATGACATCACTTCCTGCTGCCTGTGTAAACATTACACAGGCAGAGGAAGCTTTTCATTCGCCGGGAGCGATCGCAAGGGGGTGGCCAGAATTGAATGGCGTCCCCCTCATCATGGATCGCTCCCGAAGCGATCCCGGCCGCTCACTGTACCGGAGGGGGGTCCGATTGGACCCCCCACCCATACGAAGGCAGGCACGTACAGGTACGTGATTGTGCCATTTTGCCGACGTATATTTACAGTGGGCGGTCGTTAAGTGGTTAAGTAAAACGGGGGGCCGTCATTGCCAGTATTTTTTTTTCACCTTAATGCATAGGATGCATTAAGGTGAAAAAAAAATGACCTATTCAACCCCTTTAAGGCTGGGTTCACACTGGTACGACACGACTGTTGTACGATTGTCATACTACTTTGCCCTGCAACATGGGTCCTACTTAGGTCCTAGTTCCATCCGACTTGAATGAACAAGATAAGATTTTGCTCCGACTTTGAGATAGTCTGACTTGTTGTTTGACCAATCAAAACAATCCCAGTGTGAGATAATATCCTTTTACTGCTGCTGTAATCACCATGTCGGATGTCACAAGTCGGATGGTTAGGACAAGGATCCTACTTTGATCCGACTTCAATGATAGTCAATGGGTTGAAGTAGGACCAAAGTCGGACCAAAGTAGTTGAGGGAGCATTTTCAAAGTCGGACCAGTTAAGACAGCTTTCATAGGGAATCATCGATTTGCACACGTCCTGCGACCTGAGCTCCCAATGTTGGAGCATTTGTCTTACAAGTGTGAACCCAGCCTAATTGAACAAGCTGAACTTAGAAGCTGATTGGCTACCATGCACAGCTGCACCAAATTTTGCACTCTCCAGTTTAAGTAAACCAATCCCACTGTTTTATGGTCCCTATGCTAGTAATCTTGTTACTGTCTCTAGGTTTAACAGCATGGCACCTCTCTGTGTGTGGTAATATGTTATTCTTTGTATTGTGGCATTGTCAATTTTGGTGACTGATTTTAGGCCTCATACACACAGCAAAGGAAGAAAAGCAAGTGCAGCTGGTACTCCTCGAACTATTTAGAACCATTACAACTGCCAGCTGTGGTGGTTCTGAGCAGGAGACACCCCTGCTTATAGCGTAAAATCATACAGCTGGGCATTTACATTTGTGAAATATCTACAACTTAGCAGTGATGTAATACTTATCAGAATGCTACTATTAGTATGATCTATATAGTAATAAAACCAGAGCAAATGACCTAACAGGATGATGTGGATAAACTGAAATGACAACCAAAGGTTTATTACACAATTCCAGAAACTATGCAGCTTTAATCACCCAAAAAAAGAAAAAAAAATCTCCCATCTGCCCACATTTTACATTTTCACTCTATTTTCATTTATAGGGAAAGATTACTCATGTTTAATGATGAGATCTGCCATAACCATGTTCTGTAATTTCCAGCTGTAACACATAATTTATTACAGTGCTGATATTAATAAAAACAGAAGCATGAGAAACACACCTGCATCAAACTATACCTACAGGACTAGCGGTTGGTATAGAAATAAAATGACTAAAAAAAATAGATTTTTTTTCTGGGAATACATTACCCTCTGTTTGTATCTTTGTCTCTATAGCAACATAGTAGCCTGCTACATGGATATGGTTGTCTGTATACACAGGGCATTGCAGTTAGCAGTGACCTCAACATTTTTCCAGATCAAATGGACCCTGTGTAAGCTATCAGTTGTGTATATTGCCTTTTGGGCATGTCTTTGATGTGCTTGAAACCTTTTCTCTGTTAAAAATGTAATTTATAGATGGGATGTGTAGTTTTATAAAACAGGGTTCCATAGTAAAATGCTGGTAATGATTAATTTAAATTACATGCCTGTCTCAGGTACATTGGTGTATCTATGTAGAGCAGGGGTAGACAACCTGGGGCCCTCCAGCTGTTGTGGGACTACATTTCCCATGAGGCATTGCAAGGCATTACAATTACTCCCAGAGGCATGATGGGACTTGTCGTTCTGCAACAGCTGGGTGGCCCTAGGTTGCCTACCCCTGATGTAGAGCAAACAATCCAGTGCTTATTTCCATTTTTGTTTGACATATATTTGCAGTAAACCAGACCAATTTTCTGAAGAACTGATATTTTGAGAATACTCATTCCTGTGCTTCAGTATATTCTAGGCTCCTGAGAGAAAATGAAAGTAAAGCAGCACCCAGTCATTTTAACAAAAGTTTTTCAATCCCTCTCAGCAACATGTAAACACTTGTAAAAAATCAAAGTGGTAAGGATTACATAAAAAAAAAAAAACGAATTGAAAGTAGATGTAAACACTAACTAGATGACTCTATGGGTGTACTCGTCTCACACTAGACAAGGTTGAAGTTTGATTGTCCTCCCCCCCTCACATGTGTGCTCTGGTACAGTTTGCGTTTACACTTAAGTGAAAAGTACCCAACTACAAGTAAACTATGCTCCGGATCACCTCTTTCAAGCAGTTCTGGGCATGGTACACCTAACCTTACTCTGGCTCGGTTCGAAGCACTCAAACAAACCAGACCAGAGGTATGAACTGTGCCTGGGCATAGTTAAAACAGCCAACGTTTGTACGCCCTTAAATTGCTGCAGTGCTGTGTGTCATAAATGTATTTCCTTAAGTATAGTTGGCTCCCTTTTATCCTTTTTGCATCACAGTGTTGCTGATCTCCTCCAGCCCTCCTGTGTACATGCGCTCCCTCCAGCCTTGGCTGTACACCATTGCACTGGACCAACAATATGATAGTGACAACAGGGGAACATGTCTTGGCAAGTGTGTGTTAGAATGGCTTGTAGTCTCCATCGGGGGTGCATGTGACAGGGAGATGATGCTCGAGCACATATGGTCACCTTTAAGGAAGTAACTGAACAAGAACCTTTATATCATGGTCACTATCACCAAGGGCAACACTGGCATGACTTACCCAAAATGCAAGCAATCTGTAGATTTCTGAACATTGTTAGTGTGACACAGTTGTCATATAGACTACAATAATAAATAAAAAGTCACGCAATTCCTTTAAGTCTATAGCTTGCGGTTAATATAATTATAGTAGACTACACTAAATTCCCTGTTTTAAAAAATACACCTAACAAAAAAAATAAATAATAATATACGGAGTCATGCCCCAAAAAAACAAAAACATAGTCACAAATATTAAAACTTTCCATGTTGGTATTGGTTTATGTATGTAGTCCTATAATTCAGGAAAGTATGGAAGGATTTTTTGATTTTCATGGATTTATTTAACCATAGTGGTTTGAATATTTGTGAATATTAAAATATCTTCGAGGTGATATGACTCATATTATTGTGGCTTTTTTTGTTTGGTTATACTTTTTTAATGGTCTAATACAATCTTTTTGATTCCATTCGAAGTCTTGCTACTGTAAATATTTTTTTTTCCCTTCCACTAAAGTCTTTAAAATCGTTGATCTGTAAATTATGTATTTTTTTTTCTTTTTTGAGTCTGCTGTCATACTAAACTGGGAATGTTGTGTAGTCTTGTACAGTCCCCATTAAGACAATGATCAAGATTTACCTGAAATTCAAAGTGAAACGTGATGTAAATCTAACACTTTCCACGGCTCAGAAAACAGACCTGCAGACTCAAGTAGGGAAGTGTCAGCAAGTCTTCTTGTTGAAACAGAAATAAACATTGTTATGTACACAATTAAGGATATTTGTGCCAGATAACATGTTTCAGTCAGAAAAAAAATGATATAAAACTGTTGGGAAATGTTTTAGCAGAACAATTATATCAAACACCGGGCCAAAGTAAAATTGTAATGGACTTCATTTCCACAGTGGCCCAATCAAAGTCTTAATATCAATCCAATTTAAAATGTGTAGCACGGTTTTAAAACTTGCAGTGCACTAGCCTCATCTGCCTAACTTGAGTAAACATGCAAAGTATTTACTGATGTCTGTAGCGGCAAGTACTACTGGGCAATTCAGTTTCAAAATTCAGAGCAAAGTCATTCCCTTGGAAGCTCAGCTCCCCTGCCCCACACTAGAGCTTTTGTTTGTCTTATCTGTAAAGCCCCAGTCAAACATGCA
Organism: Rana muscosa; assembly: GCA_029206835.1. NCBI lineage: Eukaryota > Metazoa > Chordata > Amphibia > Anura > Ranidae > Rana > Rana muscosa. Next base: position 108,973,702 of record JARGYO010005626.1, read on the forward strand.
ACTGGGGCCAGTTGCGATTAACTGCAGGAGATCTAGTAGGGTGCCCTGTGACTAACTGCGGGCAGACTGTCTGCAGCCAGTGCAAATATGTGCCATCGACCACAAATAGCTGCAGAAGCTGTCAGCCTCCCATTTATTTTAATGACCCCCTGGGTCTCCTGCAGCTAAGCGCAAACTGCCCTATTCGCAAGAGTTTATGGGGCCCTAAGATTAGAAGGATGCTGGGTGACTGCTGGGAGAGGGAGCAGGGAGAGATAAGCTGTTGAGGAAATGGTTTGAATTATTTCAGTGCTTTATTTAATTATTTATTATTCTTATTTAATTATTTAGTGCTTTTGCTGTGAATTTAACAGTGCTTGCAACTACACAGGTTATTGAGGGTTTTGTTTTAAAGTTAATTTACTACACGTTAAGATTTTGTACAAACTTGATTTAGTTGATTCATCCCCTGCCCATAAGTTAAATTAGGAAGTGACCCCTACAATATTTAAAAGCCAAAACCACCATATCGATAAAACCAAATACAGTTTAATACACTGCTTGGCCTGACATTTATAGGTAAAGTTGATCCAGGGAAAATTTGATTGCCTCTCGGGGGATCAGGAAGGATTTTTTCCCCTGCTGTAGCAAATTGGATCATGTTCTGCTGAGGGTTTTCGCCTTCCTCTTTATCAACTGTGGGTATAGATTGGGTATATGGGATTGTATGATATTATTATTTTTTTTTTATGGTTGAACTGGATGGACTTGTGTCTTTTTTCAACCTGACTAACTATGCAAATTGGATACAACCTTCCTCAGTCCCTTTTAGCGTTATAGCATGTGGTTTGAGGGGAGCTGAAATTGTAGGAGATCGAACGTCCCTCCTATACCACTACAGACGAATGTGGGACTTGACCTCTGACAAGCTGAATATTTCCCAACTCAATGACAATACTCCCCTATGGCAAATAAAGGCTATCAGAGCTCCTCTTTGTCTCTAGTGCCGACTCATGGAATACAAGAGGTGTCTACTATTTATGTCACCTTCTCTAAACTAGTAATCTCAAAACATGTGATAGACTCAGAGAGGACTTCTCATTACCCAACCACATTTTCTTCAGATTTCTGCAGGTTCGCCATGCCATGCAAACACGGTTTTCATCAGAATTCACTCAGTCAGTCCCTAACCCATTAATGAAAGTGGTTGAAAGCACAGAACCCTGTACATTCATCTCCATATTTTATGGTATGTTACTCATTCCCTCTTCGTCCCAAATAGTTTATGGGATTAAGACAAAGTGGGAGAATGATATGGGTAATATAGAGGATGAACAATAGAGTGATGCACTAGACACCTGCAAGACGGTATCGCTCAAGTTGTTAGACCATCTTACCCATTTTATATATACTGCACCGCTCATATCTTCCCTTTCTCAGATTGGCCCGTTACAAAAGCAAGCAAAGTACTCTATGCCGGATGTGTAACTGTGCTAATGGTACATTCTGCCACTTGCTTTGAAGTTGTTCAATTATACAGGGCTTTTCAACACAAGTTGTCAAATTTCTTCATGAAATGATGGGTTCTCCTTTAACATTACACCTCAAACCATGCTATTAGGAATATTTCCTGACTCAGACCTAGATAAATTGATCAAGATTTTCCTGCAAGAAACCCTATTTACAGACAGAAAAGTGATGGCTCAAAAATGGGTGAGGGACTCGCCTCCTGAGTCTACCTACCACCTTAATACCTGAAATAAATAACACCTTGTTTTGAAAAAAAATGTATACATTCACAGGGGATGCCCCTCTAAATATAATAAAATTTCGGACCGCTGGTTACAATCTTCTGAAACGTGTGTTTAAATACCTTATATCCTTGATACAATCCCTTGGTCTCTAACTATTGACATCCGGATGTATCGATCGACGACTATGTATTGTTTGTCATTATCTTTATGTGCATGTTTTAATACGGACAGTATTTTTCTTTGTTTTCTCTTATATTTCATATATTGTGCCTTGTTACTCAGTGTTATTGGGGGATAAACAAACTTCAACCGTTACTTTACACTCGTTGTGTCTTCTATGAACTTTTATGTGTACTTATCTTAATAAAGTTCATGTTTTAAAGGAAAAAAAAGCCAAAAATAAAGTCATGCATGCAAAGAAAGTGGTTAATTAATAATCCATCCTGCTTTCCATAACACCAGTCTTGACTGAAGCATCTTCAGCATCTGCCACAGTTTTGGGACTGTTGGATGCCTTGTCGTCTGCTGTGTGGATCCTTCCTGTAGCGCCTGCATCACTTAAAGCAACAACTAAATCCAAGTTGTGTAATTCATTGCATCCAGAATTTAATCAGCTCCTTAAATAATTTGTGGGAGATATTGCTTTTTTGAAGTGTGTGCTGTTTTATTATTTTCCCTAACCTAGTGTAATAGTAACATTCAGATAACAAGGTTGGTTTAAATCTGATTGGCAGCTGTAAAAAAAAATATATATATATTTGTACTGCCACTTTATTACATCAGACTTTCTGTATGTGACAGACAAAAAGAGAACATTAAGGCCCCATGCACACAGGGCGTTTTTACAGCCGCTTTTTTTAGAGCTTAAAAACGCCTGTCCATGTTTTGTAAACATTTTTTGACCTTTTAAAAAAAAATAAAAAAATCCCGGACCTCAAAAACGCAAATCACGGCGTTTTTGCGGCGGTTTTTGCGCGTTTATGCGCGTTTAATAGCGTCAGGCGTTTTTGCAGCTCGAACCTGGAGCTCCAGAACGCACTGGAATTGGGTTTTTTTTGCAGCTGGAAAACGCCTATGCCACTTGGAGCTCATAAAAGCTCTAGTGTGCATGACACAATAGAATAACATGGATGGGCGTTTTGAAGCTGTAAAAAAAAACGTCTAAAGCTGCTGTTAGCAGCTGCAAAAAACGCCCTGTGTGCATGGGGCCTTAGGCCCCATGCACACAGGGCGTTTTTACAGCCACGTTTTTTACAGCTTAAAAACGCCTGTCCATGTTTTGTAAACATTTTTTGACCTTTTTTTCAAAAAAAAATAAAATAAAATCCTGGAGCTCAAAAACGCAAATCGCAGCGTTTTTGCGCGTTTTCGCAGCGTTTTTGCGCGTTTTCGCGCGTTGGGCGTTTTTGCAGCTCAAACCTGGAGCTCCAGAACGCACTGGAATTGGGTTTTTTTTGCAGCTGGAAAACGCCTATGCCACTTGGAGCTCATAAAAGCTCTATGTGTGCATGACACAATAGAATAACATGGATGGGCGTTTTGCAGCTGTAAAAAAAAACATCTAACGCTGCTGTTAGGAGCTGCAAAAACGCCCTGTGTGCATGGGGCCTAAAGGGGTTGTAAAGGTTTGTTCTTTATTTTCTAAATAGGTTCCTTTAAGCTAGTGCAATGTTGGTTCACTTACCTTTTCCTTTGATTTACCTTCTAAATGTTTTTTTTTCTTTGTCTGAATTTCTCACTTCCTGTTTCTCCTCACTAAACTTCACACCATCATCCGAGTGGTGTGGAGTCAGCCAGAACAGCTTACTGAACAGCTTACTGAGGAGGAACAGGAAGTGAGAAATTCAGACAAAGAAAACAAAGAAAAAAAAATATTTAGAAGGTAAATCTAAGGAAAAGGTAAGTGAACCAACAATGCACTAGCTTAAAGGAACCTATTTAGAAAATAAAAAAACAAACCTTTACAACCCCTTTAAGCTAATGCCACCACTGTGCTTTCTGCACAATTTTCGTAGAGCCAGAACTTGAAAACAACAGCATGGAGGTAAGTGCAATTAACACTTTGCCCTTCCCTTCTGCAGTCCTTTCCAGTTATAATTTTTGGTGATCAGCTTTAAAAACTTGTTGATCCCAGCAGCTATTTTTCTGGGCATGCACACCACTTTTGCCAGTCAAAAAGATTTACATTTCATTTTGCCAATAGGTTGAAGCAAAGTGATGAACTATAAAGAGATGTGTTAGAGCTACAAAATGTTATAAAGATGAACTCGACTTTAAGATCTAAATGCCTTCTTAGAATCTTACAAATTCCCTTTTGGCTCCTTTTAATTTTTATGTAGAGAAAAAAAATGCAAGTTAGAAGAACTTGTGCATGTACTGTAAAGTTGTTCTGTAATGCGATTTCCATGGCTGTTGCCAGGACTACGTGAATTGTACAAGTGTTGTGTTGTGATCCACTGTGACACCTCAGCACATATTCAGCTGGGAGCCTGTGATGTTAGCAGGGTTCTGTTACTCACACTCCAATGATGTCATTCAGGAGACTTCACTCCAAAGCAAAGACTTATAAACTACCATAATTGTCAAGATTCTAATGGTTATTGCAGTTTTATAGGAAATAATGTAGGAAAACGGCACTTTCACATAATTAACTTTCTTGTGATGTCATCTGGAGATCTAAGTGCACCTGCTAGAAAGACTAGAATCTGTAATGTTTGAGATGAAAACTGCACCATTATAGTTCCTACAGCTAAAAAGCAAAAGGTGTCCCCTGCTGGTGGCCAAAACCCCCTACACCCTGTATCAAGCTCAGCCTAGGTATTAAACTAGTGCTGGGGTAGACAACATCAGCACTTCACTGTGGTGAAATTACAAGTCTCATCATGCTCTTGACTCCTGGGGGTCATGGCTTTGGTTGTTAGAACCTGCAATGCTTCATGGGACTTGTAGTTCCACAACAGCTGGAGTACTGAAGGGTTTCCTGTCCCTGACCAAGCGTATATATTACAGGGGGGTAGGCATCCCTGGGGAGGTGGAGATGTACCTGAACAACTTGGAAGAGATCACCAGTGTGCCACATACTTTTTTTTTTTGTTCAATCATTTTTTTTTAAAACAAGAAGTACAAGTCAAGAAAGGAACAATGCCATTAATATGCAGCCATCTATACATCAATAAAGTAAGCTGGTGTCCTATAAGGAAGCAGTGATGGCCAATGTCACATTCGATACAACAAATCTATAGTCTGAGGCAGAGGGCCATGTAGCACACATGTTATGGCACATGGGAACAAAGAAGATGTTTGTACAATCAGATTGTATAGTGTATGGCCATCTTTATACACCTAAAATTTTTAACGGCACACCAAACACAGAAGCAAACACACATTTTGCCATGTGCAAAAACGAATGGCAAATGCTGCAAATCACACAGTAAAAAACATTCAACCAACATGACCCATGAGCAACATGTAGTGCAGCCAATTGAAATCAACGGGCTGCCCTATGCATGTCACAGAAAAAACGAGCCACAAAATGTGTTCTCCCACTATGCTAGATGTGAATGGGGCCTGAAAGTGAAATTGCTGCGTTTACACAAGAACAATGAGGCTCTATTCACATTTATGCATTTCCTTGCATTTCAGAAACGTGGTGCCAAGCTCCACTCTAAAAAAAACTTCTGAAGTTTCTTTGGGGCGATTGCTGTGTGTAGAGCAGCCCATTCAAGTGGATCGGCTGCCCTATGCGTGATGAGTGAACGGGGCTTGACAGCTGAGTGGTTTCTGTCCACTCTCTCTTATGTATGTACTTGTATAAAGAAAAATACAATCTGATTGTATATTGTGTATTTAGTGAGAAGGGTGATCACTGATTGATTGCATTTCATTTAAAAAACGTGAAACTGGGTGGGTAGGTAGAAGGGTAGATGATGCAGGGTGTGTGCTAATGAGGTCAGCTGGTCAACTCCTTCCTGTGTCATGACCTCTAGTCTGTCCAGGAAGTAAGCCATTACTAATGGATACATTTAGAAACATGAATGAGGACAAGTGAAGTAAGTTAAATATAAAGAGTCCTGTGAGCCTCCACTAATCCAAAATGCCTTAATTATCAAAATCAGCCTCGTATAGCATGTAAAAGTGGATAAATATATATATACGCTGCGCTTTCCAAAGTCCTACACTATACCAGTGTAGAAAGAACTATATAAAAAAATATATATAAAAACCTCCAATAGTGAAAAAAAACATCTTACCTGACAGTGAAAGTGACAATAGTGCAATAAATGAACACATATATTAAATATAAAAATAAATAAATATATAAGATGTGTATAGAAAAGCATAAACAATGATGATAATTGATACAAAGTGCTACTGTGCAAAGATGTGCAATTCCCACTTTTATGATCCTGTATAGATTATCAGTGACCCACTAATGCATAAAAAAGTGCTCATGTGCATAGCATCCAGTATTATATAGTTTATCAATATTGCATTGCTGGGTTGTTCAAAAAAGTGCTCCTGTGCAAGTGTATGGTATCCAAAAAGAGTCTATCCAGGTGTAATAGAGTTCATGCGATTATAAAAAAAAAAGTTAATAAAACTGCTAGGTGATCCAGAACATGCCGTGGTGTTCCTCACTCTGGTGCTCCCCTTAGGTATTTAATGCTCACCTCAGAGCGTGTGACTTTGCAATTAAGCGCAGTTAAAACACGCGTATGAACCACCTCTGGGCTCTTGTAGTTAAACCGGAATCCTGGACTCGTCAGTATGGTACCTCGGTAAGTGTATGGAATAAAGACTTGATAGTGTAATAGAGTTTTAACGGTTTAATAAACAGAAAGCAAATAAACCCCCATCTGGGGTACTCACATACTTGCAAAGAAGTATTTAGTCAGCCACCAATTGTGCAAGTTCTCCCACCTAAATAGATGAGAGAGGCCTGTAATTGTCATGATAGGTATACCTCAACTATGAGAGATAAAATGTGGAAACAAATCCAGACAATCACATTGTATCATTTGGAAATATTTTTTTTTGCAAAATATGGTGGAAAATAAGTATTTGGTCACCTACAAACAAGCAAGATTTCTGGCTCTCACAGACCTGTATCTTCTTCTTTAAGAGGCTCCTCTGTCCTCCGCTCATTACATGTATTAATGGCACCTGTTTGAACTTGTTATCAGTATAAAGATGGAAGACATACAAGACCACTGATAATGTCCCTCGATCTGGGGCTCCAAGCAAGATATCACCCCGTGGGGTCAAAATTATCACAAGAACGGTGAGCAAAAATCCCAGAACCACACGGGGGGACCTAGTGAATGACCTGCAGAGAGCTGGGACCAACGTAAAAAAAAGGCTACCATCAGTAACACACTATGCCGCCAGGGACTCAGATCCTGCAGTGCCAGACGTGTCCCCCTGCTTAAGCCAGTACATGTCCGGGCCCGTCTGAGGTTTGCTTGAGAGCATTTGGATGATCCAGAAGAGGATTGGGAGAATATCATATGGTCAGATGAAACCAAAGTAGAACTGTTTGGTAGAAACACAACTCGTCGTGTTTGGAGGAGAGAGAATGCTGAGTTACAACAAAAGAACACCATACCTACTGTGAAGCATGGGGGTGGCAACATCATGCTTTGGGGCTGTTTCTCTGCAAAGGGAACAGGACGACTGATCCGTGTACATGAAAGAATGAATGGGGCCATGTATCGTGAGATTTTGAGTGCAAACCTCCTCCCATCAGCAAGGGCATTGAAGATGAAACATGGCTGGGTCTTTCAGCATGACAATGATCCCAAACACACCGCCCGGGCAACAAAGGCGTGGCTTCGTAAGGAGCATTTCAAGGTCCTGGAGTGGCCTAGCCAGTCACCAGATCTCAACCCCATAGAAAACCTTTGGAGGGAGTTGAAAGTCCGTGCTGCCCAGCGACAGCCCCAAAACATCACTGCTCTAGAGGAGATCTGCATGGAGGAATGGGCCAACATACCAGCAACAGTGTGTGACAACCTTGTGAAGACTTCCAGAAAACGTTTGACCTCTGTCATTGCCAACAAAGGATATGTAACAAAGTATTGAGATGAACTTTTGATATTGACCAAATACTTATTTTCCACCATAATTTGCAAAATAAATTCTTTCCAAATCAGACAATGTGATTGTCTGGATTTGTTTCCACATTTTGTCTCTCGTAGTTGAGGTATACCTATGATGACAATTACAGGCCTCTCTCAGATTTTTAAGTGGGAGAACTTGCACAATTGGTGGCTGACTAAATACTTTTTTGCCCCACTGTAGATTAGGTGTGCCAGTGCACTGCTCTATATCAGGTAAAACAATGGTAAATATCGGACTGGTATCGGGATGGTATGTTGTTCCTCTCTGACAGATCACCTGTGCAAATGTGCCATCCTGTCCCCTTCCCCTACACGTCTCGATACAGGGGTTTCCGTATCTTCTTAAGGGGGAAATCTGATTTTTATTGCATGAATGTTTTTATAATCGCATGAACTTTATTACACCTGGAATAGACTCTTTTTGGATACCATACACTTGCACAGGAGCACTTCTTTGAACAACCCAGCAATGCAATATTGATAAACTATATAATACTGGATGCTTTGCACATGCACAGGAGCACTTTTTTTATGCATCAGTGGGTCACTGATAATCTATACAGCAGGGATATGCAATTAGCGGACCTCCAGCTGTTGCAAAACTACAAGTCCCATCATGCCTCTGCCTCTGGGTGTCATGCTTGTGGGTTTCAGAGTCTTGCTATGCCTCATGGGACTTGTAGTTTGGCAACAGCTGGAGGTCCGCTAATTGCATATCCCTGCTATACAGGATCATAAAAGTGGGAATTGCACATCTTTGCACAGTAGCACTTTGTATCAATTATCATCATTGTTTATGCTTTTATATATTTTTATATTTAATATATGTGTTCATTTATTGCACTATTGTCACTTTCCACTGTCAGGAAAGAAGGTTTTTTCACTATTGGAGGTTTTTATATATATTTTTTTATATATTTCTTTCTACACTGGTATAGTGTGTGACTTTGGAAAGCGCAGTGTATATATTTATTTAAGTGAAGTAAGTGTCTGTAGATTTAATAGAAAGCTTTGATATTTTTGCAAAATAAGTACATTAATGCTATATTGGTACTAGGGGGGTTGGAATTTAGAAGAAAAAAAGAAACACGAACAAAGGTAAACTTAACCTTTGTCAAAAATGTTTAGAACACCATCTGGACATATTTGATTAAGATACTTGATTCCTTTGGAGGCCCATATATTAGGATCAGGAGAGATGTAGAATTTTTGAAGGGGTTCAGCCAGAGAGGTGTGTTGGGTGACTGCTAATGGGACAATTTAGGGTGTTGCAACTGCCAAACCCTGAGAACAGCCTTCATGGACTGTGTAATGGGAAAGGGGGCCGAGGAACCTCTATACAGTAAAATATGCAAGGCCTCATAGGAGCCAAGATGTGCCGCTTCCATCACTACCGCTGCAATAGTTGTAATCTGCCACCAACCAGTTTGTTAGCCCCAACATATCTAAAAGAGAGACTTTCAGCACTAAACAATCTATTAAAAAGCATTCCATAAAATAGTATAAAACTCATGCAGTATTTTATGAGTGCTCAACCTGCACTCAGGAATAATCACCTTTTAGGTTCCGTCTGCCATACTACCAAACAATGTGCAGCGGTCAAGCCCTGTATGTAATGATGCTAATCTTCCGTTACCCTACCAAGTTAGATCAATGCATATACTGTATGCATTAAAGATCATACCTAGAGTTCAGCTTTAATGTTCTGCATTGGGGTACTATGCTAACAAATCCCTACAGTACTGGTACTCACAGATTCTGAATGGCCCTGATTTTTTGCCAGGAGGAGTACAGAACGGTCTGTTCCAGGATTCCAGCAGCACCCTCTCTTTAAACCCCCTGCTGTCTCAGTCACATGCATTAGAGGTGAAGTTAGCACAGCACAAAATAATGTGACAGGTAGCCTCAGTCTCTCCAGACCATTTCTGACATATCTGAAAATCTTTGTATGGTAGCAAATGTTTTCTATTCTAATGCTGGTCATACACTAGTAGACTTTCCTTGAATAATGTTTTGTTTCAGGAATGTTTGTTTGACTTTCCAATTGTCAGTGGGGTCAAATTGATGTTTGTTTTTGACCACAGTGATGAGAAAACTCTAAGGAGCAGGATAGCAATTTGTGGTTTCAGTTTGGTAAAGTCAATTTGTTCCAAAATGAAGTGTTATAAGCAAACCAAATTTAGAAAATGTCCATACATACATTTGTTCAAAAATGTATTGGTGCATGGCCAACTTTAAAAGCACTTGGCATAGCCCACCAGTTAAACCCTATGATCTCACAATCGGTGTAGGAGACACTTGGTGTTTTTGCATTACTTGGACGTGTGTGGCCATCTTTAGGGAATCGTGTAAATCCCATGCATCTCTGTTTTTGTGTGCTTAAAGTGTTTGTAAACCCCGTAGACAATTTTTTTTTTTTTACTTACCTGCAAGACAAAGCTATAATGAGCTAGTATGACTAGCATACTAGCTCATTATGTACCACTTACCTTCGATCGGGGCCCCCGAAGTCGTCCGTGTCCCTCCTCTAGCCGCATCCATCGCTGCGGCGATAGCCGGAATGTTACTTCCGGGTATCGCCGCTGCAGCCAATCACAGCGCCGCTCCGGCGCTGTGATTGGCCGGAGCGGCGAAGACGTGACTCCGCGCATGCGCGCGTGAGCTGTCGAATTCGGCTACGTCGTTGAATGTTGCGACCTAGCCGAATTTGTGAATGGGGTGACGTCAGCGTCGCCGCATTTACATACAAATATCTCCTTAACTGTGTAGGTTAAGGAGATATTTCAAGCACCTACAGGTAAGCCTTAATCTAGGCTTACCTGTAGGTCTTTGTTTAAAAAGTGGGTTTACAACCACTTTAATAGTGGCAGCTAGAAAAAAAATGAAAAATAAAAAGGTCTAAAAATGTTTTGCCCCTTTTCATTTTCCCATCCAGAAAACTAGCAAATTGCTAGGTTGCTCTCATATGTGTAGGCATCCATTTCATCTAGGTTACACTGAAGTGTTGTTTAAAAGTTTTTAAATGTGTGTATGTTCACAGATAAATGCAGCCAGTGAACCATTAACCACTTACCGACCGCTCACTGTATATATACGTCGGCATAATGGCACGGACAGGCACAATCACGTACCTGTACGTGCCTGCCTTCGTATAGTTGGACCCCCCTTCTATACAGTGAGCGGTGGTTCTCGGTGCAGGAGCGATCCGTGATGAGGGGACGGCCATTCGTTTCCGGCCACCCCCTCGCGATCGCTCCCAGCGAATGAGAATCTTCCTCTGCCTGTGTAATGTAAACACAGGCAGAGGAAGTGATGTCATCTCTCCATGCGGCGGTCTTTTCGTCCAGAGCGCCGTGGAGAGAAGACATCAGGTTAGTGCACCAACACTACACTAACACGTAGGTACATATAAGCACACATTTCACCCCCAGATCACCCCCAGATCACCCCCCAGGTCATCCCCTGCACCCCCAGTCACAGTGTCACTGATTGCAGTGATCATTTATTTACTGATCACTGCATTTAGTGTCATTTGTGACTGTAAAAAGTGTCAGGGCAGTTAGGTTTAGGCCCCTTTAGGTCCAGGGTAGCCCCCTAACCCCCCCTAATAAAGGTTTAACCCCTTGATCGCCCCCCAGGTAACCCTTTCACCCCCTAACGCCAGCATCACTAAGCGATCATATTTCTGTTAGCTGTATTTAGTGCCGGTGGTGCCCTAGATAGCCAGTTATTCATTTTTAGGTTCGCCACAGGTTTTTATAACGTCAGGTACCCCCATATATTATTTTAACCCCCTGATTGCCCCTAGAGTTAACCCTTTCACCAGTGATACCGTATAAGTTTTACTGGTGACACTGGTTAGCCAGTTAGTTATTTATTTAGTTATTTAGATTATCCGTCAGGTTTTTATATAGCGTCAGGTACCCCCATATATAACCTAATAAAGGTTTTAACCCCCTGATTGCCCCTAGTTAACCCTTTCACCAGTGATCACCATATAAGTTTTACGGGTGACGCTGGTTGGTTAGTTTGCTTTTTATAGCATCAGGGCACCCGCCGTATATAACCCAATAAAGGTTTAACCCCCTGATCGCCCGGTGGCTGATATCAATTAGGTTTTAGCGCCAGAGAGGGTCTTCGTCGCCCCAGGCAGCGTCGGGTTAGTGCCAGTAACGCTAACACCCACGCGCAAAGCATACACCTCCCTTAGTGGTATAGTATCTGAACAGATCAATATCTGATCAGATCTATACTAGCGTCCCCAGCGGTTTAGGGTTCCCAAAAACACAGTTAGCGGGATCAGCCCAGATACCTGCTAGCACCTGCGTTTAGCCCCTCAGCCCAGCCCACCCAAGTGCAGTATCGATCGATCACTGTCACTTACCAAACACAACACACATAACTGCAGCGTTCGCAGAGACAGTCCTGATCCCTGCGATCGCTAACAGTTTTTTTTTTTTTTTTAAGCGTTTGATACATTTGCTGACAGTCAGGTGCTTTTTTTACCTGTGAATCTTACTAGTGTACCCCTAAATTTAGAGTCAAAAATGGCAAATCGAAGGTACACTAGTAAAGAGGCCTACGAGATTCTGAGCATGACAGATAGTGAAGAGGAGGTCACACATCTGTCAGATTCAGGCTCAGAATATCTTCCCGTAGAAGACAGTGAAGTCAGCGGCTCCATGTCAGATAGCTCTAAAGACGAAGATGAGGTCCCTGCTAAGGTCAGGCATACCCAATCCCGATCTTCTGAGGTTGTTAAGGAGCAAGAACCGCAGGGCTCTTGTATCATGGAGCAGAGTAGTACTAGCGCCGCTATTCCTTCTGGTGAATTGGCAAGCACCATCGGCCTAGTACAGCCTGGGTGTACATCCAGCACTGCAGTATCATGTGGTGACGTGGCGAGTCCCATAAGTGCAGTTCAAGCTGGCGAGGTGGGAAGCACAAGTAGTGTCCCGCTGCCACCAAGAAGAAGACAAAGGCAGGCCCAGCGTGCCCATATTGCCCTTCCTGCAGAATTCGCCTATCCTGATTGGGTCCCCATCACTTCTGCAGAACCCGTACTTCCCCCATTCCCTGCCCAAACCCGGTATTCAGGTGGAAACAGCTGATTTTATGCCAATTGATTTTTATTCGCTGTTTTTCACGGAAGATCTCTATAGATCTATTGTGGACCAGAGTAATTTATATGCTGGTCAATTCATCGACGCTAGTCCCCAGTTGCCTTCCATTGCCAAAGATTGGAAAGCAATTATGGTTTCCGAATTTAAGACCTTTCTGGGCCTTTCCCTCAACATGGGCACACATAAATTCCCGTCATTGCGTGCTTATTGGTCCACGCACCCAATTGACCACATGCCCGTGTTCTCTGCCTCCATGCCCAGGAAACGATACGAGCAGATCTTGCGGTTCATGCATTTCAACGACAATGAACTTTGTCGTCCACGTGGAGACCCTGAATACGACCGGCTCTACAAAATTCGGCCCCTCATAAACCATTTCAACGAACGTTTTGCAGCCTTGTTTATTCCCGATCAAGTTGTCTGCGTTGATGAGTCCCTGATTAAATTTTCTGGCCGCTTGTCTTTCAAGCAGTACCTTCCCAGCAAGCGTGCCAGATACAGGGTCAAGCTCTATAAGTTTTGTGACAGGGCAACAGGCTATGTATGGAGCTTTATGGTTTATGAGGGAAAAGATAGTCAGGTTGAGCCGGTCAACTGCCCAGATTACATAGGGAGCGCTGGCAAGATAGTGTGGAACTTGGTGTCACCCTTATTCGGAAAGGGGTACCACTTGTATGTGGACAATTATTACACGAGCGTGCCACTGTTTAGTCACTTGTTTGATCATCAGATTGGAGCATGTGGCACTGTGCGACCTAATCGCCGGGGCTTTCCCCAGAGGCTTGTAGATTCCCGTCTTAGGCTGGGGGAGAGAGCCTGCGTAAAGTGTAATAACTTGCTCGCTATGAAGTGGAGGGACAATAAGAATGTTTTCCTTCTTACCTCCCTTCATGCAGACACGACAGTCCAAATTCCTACGGCGACTGGTGTTGTGGAGAAACCCCTCTGTGTCCACGAATATAACAAAAATATGGGAGGGGTGGACCTCAACGACCAGTTGTTGGCGCCGTATCTAATTGACCGTAAGGCGAGACGCTGGTACAAAAAAGTTTCTCTATCCTTATTGCAATTGGCTTTGCTGAACGCTCATGTGCTATACAGAGCTTCAGGCGGGACGTTATCTCTCCTAAAATTCCAGGATGAGATAGTCACAGAACTCCTGTATCCAGGCGGTTCTGCACCTCACCATCCCCTACCAAATGCAGTAAGCCGGCTGCATGAGAGGCATTATCCGTATGTCCTCGAGAGTACCCCTACCCAACGAGCCCCCCAAAAAAGATGTCGTGTCTGTAGCAAGAGCGGATTTAGGCGTGACACCCGTTATTTTTGTCCACGCTGTCCTGACAATCCTGGTCTTTGCATTGGTAAATGTTTTGAACACTTCCACTCAAAAGTGAAGTTTTAGCGTAGGGTACAGCATTGCACAGAACAGGACACACTTACACAGGGTCTCCCAAGATGCCATCGCATTTTGAGAGACCCGAACCATTACAGTTAAAGTTACAAAATAAAGTGTAAAAAAGAAAAAAAAATGTAAAAACAAAAAACACAAAGAAAATATAAAATAAAAAAACCAAAAATAGTTGTTGTTTTATTGTTCTCTCTCTCTCTATTTTCTCTCTATTGTTCTGCTCTTTTTTACTGTATTCTATTCTGCAATGTTTTATCATGCTTGCTTTTCAGGTATGTAATTTTTTGTTTTCAGGTGCGCCATTCAGCTGCAGCGCGGAATTATTTATCTTGACAGCAACAGCGTTTTCTCCCACGATACATAAAGCCGTGACTCCATTGCTGTAGGAGGTGATTTCACCACCACAGTTAAAAAAAAAGAGCATATATGCCGAAGCATAGGGGCGGAGGAGCGATTTTGCTCCTAATGCCGCGTACATACGGTCGAAATTCCGACGGAGGCTTGCCCGTGGAAAAGTCTGACCGTGTGTACGCGGCATACTTTTTTTGCGGGAGGATGCCCCCATGCTTCGGCATATATATATTTTAGGCACAGGTTGCGTTTAAAAAAATTATTTATTTTTTACTAGTTTTTTTTGTTGGTATTTGCTTTGCAGGTATGGTATGGTAAGGTCTTACTGTTATACTGTAATGTTACTTTGTTTTAACGTTAACCATCATTTGCTTAGCAGGTACGCCATTCAGTTGCAGCGCGGATCTATTTATCTTGACAGCAACAGCGTTTGCTCCCACGATACATAAAGCCGTGACTCCAACGCTGTAGGAGGTGATTTCACCACCACAGTTAAAAAAAAAAAGAGCATATATGCCGAAGCATGGGGGCAGCAGGGGTCAGAGGAGCGATTACTCTTTCGTCCATGGACCGACACAGCTTCTCTATTGACAAAGTGGGTATTATCCGTTAATTAGGAGTGACTAGGCAGAAAAACTTGTAAAAAGTGTTGCATCACACCTTCTACAGTACCGCCCAGGGGCGGACCCTCTGGGTATACCCTCTCAGTCTGCATCTTCGCAGATCAGTTTTTTTCTGTCTAGCAAGGAGTAGGACATGGCTCCCTTCGGGCCCATTGGTCCGGGGAAAAAAGATATATATATATATATTTTAATTTTTTTGCTACATTTGTTGTTTCCTGCGATCTTCGATCAACTGCCGACTGGGTGACAGGCTGGATCCTCGATCCTTGTAGTCTCCCCAGTTTCGGCCATCGAACGTGTGCCGACCCTAGCTACGCGCTGGGTTTTCCACGACATGCCCGTCGCTCCACGGGTGGCCGGTGAGCTTACGCTCCAGGGCCTGCATCGGACCGCTCAGCTTCGGCTGAACTTACGGCCAAGTCGCAGCAGCCTGGCCGTGAGCTTACGCTCCAAGGCTTGCATCGGACCGCTCAGCTTCGGCTGACCTTACGGCCGAGTCGCAGCAGCCTGTCCGGTGAGCGTCATGCTCCAGGGCATACATATGATCGTCTCTTCTGGGTCCAATCACAGCATTCCTGGCCAACAGTCACCTTCCGTGCGCGGACGATGATATGTTTGGAATGTCTTCCAGCAGAATACATGCAGGATAGGTAAGTAAAACTCCCCTGCCTCGGCTGGGTGATTTAGCTGGGCATTCCTGGAGAGATCAAGTAAGTGGTTGTGGCCCCTTTCTTCCCTCTCTCCCTGCCTTTCCCTCCTCCCTGGGCTTCTAGCTAAAGGTTGCTGGGTGCTAGGGGTCACCTAGGGGGTCCCACTGGAGCGGGGCTGGCTGTAACTAACATTTAAAAGAAATGTAATTTTTTCTTACCTGTGTTTGTGTCCTTCCTCCTCCATGCTGTCGGCAGCCATTTTGAGGTGGTCCATGCCAAGTTTGGCCTCTTGTGACTGCCCGGCGGCCATCTTCCTGTGGTTCGGCCACACCCACTGGCCCCTATCAGCTGATCGGCGGCCATGTTTGTCCACCCTGTATGCAGATATTGCCGTTCGGCGGCCATCTTTTTGTGGGCTATGGCTGCTTGACCTCTATCTTCTGTCGGCGGCCATTTTCTTAGAGCCCACATTATCTTCCATACAGACGTTTTTGGCAACCATTTTTCGAGAGCCTCCGGCATCTAGGGTGCATTACACTGGCGCGAAAATTCACACAGGAATTGCTGATAAAAGAAGCAGACTGACACAGCAGCAGGGGGACAGCATCACAGGCGCAGCATAGCAGTACCTATCCAGGGTGGTGAGTCCTCTGGGTGACCCGGCCTCTCTGCAGCACAGGAGGGTGGCCTATTGATATCTTGCCTGGAGCCCTGTGAGTGTCAGCGTGTGGTCAGCATGGCATCTGAGCCAGATGTCTTCTCCCCTGAAACACCAGATTTAGCAGCTGGTGCCCCTGAGGTGTCTATGAACGCTATGACTGCAATTCTAGAGGCGTTTGCTGCCAGGGTGGAAGCAGCACACGGGAATACAGGGGGTAGTAAACACCCCATCCCCTGCAAGCTTCTGGGGATAATTCTGGTGCAGAACCAGGTCCAGCTACGGCTCGGGGCCCAGATTCTGACGCATCAGAGACTGCAGACCGTGACCGGACAGTGAGAATGACTCAAAGTCCAGGTCAGTACGCGAGACGGCTTTGGTATCTGACCTTATTACTGCAGTGCGGGATATGCTAAAATTGGAAAATACTGCAGAAGCAGCAGAGACTCCGGTCCACTTGGGTTTCATAGACCTGCCCGCACTGCTAAGGTGTTCCCTTGTGTGTCTTTTGATAAACTCTTATACAAGGAATGGGAGAACCCACTGAGGGTCTTTACAGCCCCAAAGAGGTTTGCGGTACGGTACCCCTTTTGAGGAGAGTTTTCTGAAGAAATGGACCTCTCCCCCTATAGTGGACCCTCCGTTGTCCAGACTTAATAGAGCCATCACAATTCCTGTAGAAGGGGCTCCTGTTTTCAAGGACCCTGTGGATAAGAAGGCTGAAGCACTCGCTTGCTACCTATACTCAGTGGTAGGCTCGGCAGTACGCCCGGCATTGGCGGGGGCCCTAGTGTATCACACACTTACTGAATGGGCAAGATTGCTACTCCAGGGGTTAAGGAGCGAGATGCTCCTCCTGATGAGATAACATTGGCCGACCTGTTGGTCCAGGGCCTTAGGTTTGTCTGCGAGTCAGACATGAATACTATTCCCCTGCTGTCTAAAACTTTGGTTTATGCAGTAGCAATACGCCGCCTGATCTGGCTAAAAGGCTGGTCTGCGGACCAGACTTCCAAGAAAGCCCTGTTGGATCTGCCTTTTAAGGGCGACAGACTTTTTGGGGCTTCTCTGGATGACATCATCAAGGATGCCACAGGAAGTAAAAGCACTTTGCTTCCCCAAATTAGCAAGAGTAAGGGGCCACGCCAAGGACAAGGGCCCTCCTTTACTGCACGCAAGTGTTTTTTTCGTCCCCCTAGGGCGACAGGGAAAAGACCCCAGGCCGATAAAGCGCCTGCCCAAGGACAAAAGCGTCCCTGGTCCCGCATATCCAATAAGCCTGCGGACAAATTTGCGTCCGCATGAAGGTCCACCCCCACCCAGCTCTTGGGTGGGGAGACGTCTTCGCAAATTCGCGACTCAGTGGACAGCACTAATCTCCGACAGGTGGGTTTGCGAAGTAATCTCCTCAGGCTACAAGATAGAGTTTCTCTCTTGTCCACCGGACAGATTCAACACCTCCAATCTCCAGCTACTACCGACCCGTCGGGAGGCCCTGTATGGGGGCGGTCCAGGGTCTACTGGAACGCGGGGTAGTTATTCCAGTTCCAGAACTGGAACGGGGTTTTTACTCAAATCTGTTCATTGTGCCGAAGAAGGAGGGGGTTCGTCCAAGCTTGGATCTCAGAGCCCTCAATTGCTTTGTGAAGGTACAAAGTTTTCGGATGGAGTCGGTTCGATCTGTAGTCACGGCTCTCCATCCGGGGGACTTTCTGGCCTCCTTGGACATCAAGGACGCATACCTGCATGTCCCCATATACTCCAGACACCAGAGGTTTCTGCGATTTGCTATCGGGAAGGACCACTACCAGTTTGTGGCCCTCCCGTTGGGCCTTGCCTCAGCACCCAGGACGTTCACCAAGGTGCTCGCTCCGATTCTGGCACTTCTAAGACAGCGGGGTATCGCTATCACAGGCTACTTATACGACCTTCTGCTGAAGGCCCCTTCAAGCTCAGAATTAGAGGTAAGCGTGTCCATTACCTGTCAGACTCTTCGAGACTGTGGTTGGATACTAAACACGCAAAAGTCAGTATTGGTGCCCACTCAACGCCTAGGGTACCTGGGGTTGATTCTGGATTCTTCAGAGGCAAAGGTATTCCTCCCTGTGGAGAAGTTGCAGACCCTCCGGGCTGCAGTACGGCAGCTGACTTCCAGGAATTGGTCGTCACTCCGTTTTTTGCATGCGAGTGTTGGGCCTCAGGGTAGCCACCTTCGAGGCGGTTCCATATGGTCAATACCACACTCGAGTGTTACAGAAGGAAGTTCTGTCCAGATGGAACAGATGTCCATCATCTCTGGATTATCAAATCCGAGTGAGCCAC
Organism: Rana muscosa; assembly: GCA_029206835.1. Classification (NCBI taxonomy): domain Eukaryota; kingdom Metazoa; phylum Chordata; class Amphibia; order Anura; family Ranidae; genus Rana; species Rana muscosa. The sequence goes on from JARGYO010005626.1 coordinate 108,992,692, forward strand.
GTAGTCAGGAGATCCCTGGTATGGTGGCTGACAGCACCGGCTCTAATGGCCGGGAAGTCATTTCTTCCGGTTTACTGGATAGTGATCACGACGGACGCCAGCCTTACAGGTTGGGGGGGAGTCTGGGGTGTTCAGTCGGCGCAAGGTCGCTGGACCCCAGAGGAAGCCCTCCTGCCGATCAATGTCCTGGTAATCCGGGCGATCAGGCTGTGCCTCTTCAAATGGTCTCAGAGGCTGCAGGGGCGTCCAGTCAGGATCCAGTCAGACAACGCCACAGCAGTGGCATATGTCAATCATCAAGGAGGAACAAGAAGCTCAGCTGCAGCATCGGAGATCGCTCACATCCTGAAGTGGGCAGAGAGGAGCATACCGGCACTGTCGGCCGTGTACATTCCGGGTGTGGAAAACTGGCAGGCGGACTACCTGAGCCGCCAGATGCTGGACCAGGGAGAAGGGTCCTTACACCCGGAGGTGTTCCAACTCCTCTGCCAAAGATGGGGCACACCAGACGTAGATCTTCTGGCTTCCCGACTCAATCGGAGGGTATTGAGATTTGTGGCCCGGTCAAGAGACCCATGGGCAGACGCAACGGACGCGTTAGTAGCATCGTGGGGTCAGTATCGGCTAATCTATGCCTTCCCTCCCTTAAGGCTTCTTCCTCTTCTGCTCCGCAGAGTGGAGGCAGAGGGAATTCCAATGATCCTAATCGCTCCAGATTGGCCTCAGCGTCCTTGGTACGCCGATCTAGTACGTCTGGTAGCAGACGTCCCCTGGCGCCTACCACTACGGAAGGACCTGCTATCGCAAGGTCCCATATTCCATCCTGCTTTACAGTCATTGGCTTTAACGGCATGGCTGTTGAGAACCAGGTACTGAGAGACCGGGGCCTGTCAGACTCAGTAATCTCTACTATGAGAAGTGCTCGAAAACCGTCCTCTAGGAAGGTCTATCACCGCACCTGGAGGGCCTACATCTCCATGTGTGAGGAAATGAAATGGCATCCGCGTACCTATTTGGTTTCTAGAATCCTGCTGTTTTTACAGCATGGGGTGGACCAAGGGCTTGCCCTAAGTACGATTTAAGGGACAGATATCTGCCCTGGCTGTCTTTTTTCAGCGACCCCTGGCGACTCACTCTCTCGTGAGTACATTTGTGCAGGGGGTCCGACATGTGGCCCCTCCGGTCCGTCCCCCGTTACCTCCGTGGGACTTGAACCTGGTCCTCTCGGTGCTTCAGAAGGCACCGTTTGAGAATATTAGAGATATTCCCCTGTTGACACTTTCTCAGAAAGTGGTCTTTTTGGTGGCTGTTACGTCAGACGAGTCTCTGAGCTGGCAGCCTTGTCCTGCAAGGCTCCCTATTTGATTTTCCACAAGGATAAGGTGGTGCTGCGGCCGCAGCCTTCCTTTCTTCCGAAAGTCGTTTCGGCTTTTCATCTCAACGAAGACATTGTACTTCCATCCTTGTGTCCTCAGCCGTCGAATCCTAAGGAGTCAGCGTTGCATTCCTTGGACGTTGTCCGAGCTTTGAGAGTATACCTATCTGCTACTTCCCTGTTCCGGAAGTCAGACTCACTGTTTGTTTCGGTGGCTGGTCCCAAGAAGGGCCAAGCAGTCTCATCGGCCACCATCTCTAGGTGGATCCGACAGATAGTAATCCAGGCTTACGCCTTAAAGTGTCAGGCGCCCCCCTTTCCTGTCACGGCGCATTCGACCAGGGCAATAGGTGCCTCTTGGGCTTTCCGACATCAAGCGTCTGTTTCCCAATTATGTAAAGCGGCGACTTGGTCGTCCGCTCACACTTTCACAAAATTCTACAAAATTGATGTAGGTGCATCTTCGGATGCCTCTTTTGGCCGCAAGGTTTTGCAAGCGGCTGTTTAGAGTTGCAACTCCTCCGTTGGAGGAGTGCTGTTTTGTGTTTGGGGTGAAGTTTATTTTTATGCTGTTACCACCCCTCGTTTTTTCTCTGACACTGCTTTGGGACGTCCCACTTTGTCAATAGAGAAGCTGTGTCGGTCCATGGACGAAAGAGTAAATAGGATTTTTTACTCACCGTAAAATCCTTTTCTCTGAGTCCATGGACCGACACAGCACCCACCCCTCCTTTTAAGTTTGTACTACTTTTTGACGAACTGATCTGCGAAGATGCAGACTGAGAGGGTATACCCAGAGGGTCCGCCCCTGGGCGGTACTGTAGAAGGTGTGATGCAACACTTTTTACAAGTTTTTCTGCCTAGTCACTCCTAATTAACGGATAATACCCACTTTGTCAATAGAGAAGCTGTGTCGGTCCATGGACTCAGAGAAAAGGATTTTACGGTGAGTAAAAAATCCTATTTTTGCTCCTAATGCCGCGTACATACGGTCGAAATTCCGACGGAGGCTTGCCCGTGGAAAAGTCTGACCGTGTGTACGCAGCATAACTTTTTTGCGGGAGGATGCCCCCATGCTTCGGCATATATAAATGGTGCATGTATGCCCATCATTAGAAGTCGGTGGATGAAGGGAGGTATTCTAATGGTGGGCATACCCACCGATCAATCTCTTTTTTTCATTCAGCCAACAGGCTGCATGAAAAAAAAGATTACAATACATGTCCAACAAGGACCAGCAACATACTGGTATGTTGCTGGACTTTGAATGGTTATACCAGAATGATGCCTGCGGGTTTAGGTATCATCTTGGTATCATTCTTTTCAGCCAGCAGCCGGCTTTCATGTAAAAGCAATCCTAGTAGATAATTAGCCTCTAGACTGCTTTTACAAGCAGTGGGAGGGAATGTCCCCCCCCCCGGATATAAACAGCGCCATTGGGAAAGCATTTTATCACACCAATCTTGGTGTGGTCAGATGCTTTGAGGGCAGAGGAAAGATCTAGGGTCTAACCCCCCAATTTTTTTTTAAAAAAAAGTACCTGTCACTACCTATTGCTATCATAGGGGATATTTACATTCCCTGAGATAACACAAAAAATGGTAAAAAAATAAAAATATGGAAGGAACAGTTTAAAAATAAAATAAAAAAGCAAAATAAATAATAATAAAAAAAAAAACACCCCTGTCCCCCTCTGCTCTTGCGCAAAGGCGAACGCAAGCGTCGGTCTAGCGTCATATGTAAACAGCAATTGCTCCATGCATGTGAGGTATCACCGCGAAGGTCAGATCGAGGGCAGTAATTTTAGCAGTGGACCTCTGTAAATCTAATGTGGTAACCTGTAAAGGCTTTTAAAGGCTTTTAAAAATGTATGTAGTTTGTCGCCGCTGCGTGTTTGTGCGCAATTTTAAAGCATGTCGTGTTTGGTATCCACGTACTCGGCCTAAGATCTTCTTTTTTATTTCATCAAAAATTTGGGCAATATGCATTAAAGATAAAAAAAGTGTGTTTTTTTCCCCCAAAAATGCGTTTGAAAAATCGCTGCGCAAATACTGTGTGGGAAAAAAAATGCAACACCCACTATTTTAATCTGTAGGGCATTTGCTTTAAAAAAATGTATAATGTTTGGGGGTTCAACGTAATTTTCTTGCAAAAAAAAAAAAAATATCATGTAAACAAAAAGTGTCAGAAAGGGCTTTGTCTAAAAGGGGTTAGAAGAGTGGATGATGTGTGACATAAGCTTCCTAATGTTGTGCATAAAATGCCAGGACAGTTCAACCCCCCCCCCAAATTACCTCATTTTGGAAAGTAGACACCCCAAGCTATGTTGAGCCCATTGAATATTTTTTTTTTGTCCCAAGTGATTGAATAATGACAAAAAGAAAAAAAAAATGTACAAAAAGTTGTCACTAAATGATATATTGCTCAAACATGCCATGGTTATATGTGGAATTGCACCCTAAAATACATTCTGTTGCTTCTCCTGAGTACGGGGATACCACATGTGTGAGACATTTTCAGAGCTTAGCCGCATACAGGACCCCAAAAACCAAGCACCGCCTTCAGGATTTCTAAGGGTGTAAATTTTTGATTTCACTCCTCACTGCCTATCACAGTTTCGGAGGCCATGGAATGCCCAGATGGCACAAACCCCCCCCCCCCCAAATGACCCCAATTTGGAAAGTAGACACCCCAAGCTATTTGCTGAGAGATATGGTGAGTATTTTGCAGATCTCACTTTTTGTCACAAAGTTTTGAAAATTGAAAAAAGAAAAAAAATGTCTTTCTTCATTTTCAAAAACAAATGAGAGCTGTAAAATACTCGCCATGCCTCTCAGCAAATATCTTGGGGTGTCTACTTTCCAAAATGGGGTCATTTGTGGGGGTTTTGGCATTTTATGGCCTTCAAAACTGTGATAGGTAGTGAGGAGTGAAATCAAATATTTACGCCCTTAGAAATCCTGAAGGCGGTGCTTGGTTTTCGGGGTCCTGTATGCGGCTAGGCTCTCAAAAAGTCCCACACATGTGGTATCCCCATACTCAGGAGAAGCAGCAAAATGTATTTTGGGGTGTTATTTCACATATGCCCATGGCATGTGTGAGCAATATATCATTTAGTGACAACTTTGTGCAAAAAAAAAAAAAGTTTGTCATATTCCCGCAACTTGTGGCAAAATATAAAATATTCCATGGACTCAACATGCCTCTCAGTAAATAGCTTGGGGTGTCTACTTTCCAAAATGGGGTAATTTGGGGGGGGGTTTGTGCTATTTTGGCATTTTATGGCCTTCGAAACTGTGATAGGTAGTGAGGAGTGAAATCAAAAATTTGCACCCTTAGAAATCCTGAAGGCGGTGCTTGGTTTTCGGGGGCCCGTACGCGGCTAGGCTCCTAAAAAGTCCCACACATGTGGTATCCCCATACTCAGGAGAAGCAACAAAATGTATTTTGGGGTGCAATTCCACATATAACCATGGCATGTGTGAGCAATATATCATTTAGTGACAACTTTTTGTAATTGTTTGTAATTTTTTTTTGTCATTATTCAATCACTTGGGACAAAAAAAAAATATTCAATGGGCTCAACATGCCTCTCAGCAATTTCCTTGGGGTGTCTACTTTCCAAAATGGGGTAATTTGGGGGGGTTTTGTACTGCCCTGCCATTTTAGCACCTCAAGAAATGAGATAGGCAGTCATAAACTAAAAGCTGTGTAAATTCCAGAAAATGTACCCTAGTTTGTAGACGCTATAACTTTTGCGCAAACCAATAAATATACGCTTATTGACATTTTTTTTTACTAAAGACATGTGGCTGAATAAATTTTTGCCTAAATGTATGACTAAAATTTAGCTTATTCGATTTTTCTTATAACAAAAAGTAGAAAATATACTTTTTTTTTCAACATTTTCAGTCTTTTTCCGTTCATATCGCAAAAAAAAAAAAATCGCAGAGGCAATCAAATACCATTAAAAGAAAGCTCTATTTGTGGGAAGAAAAGGACGCAAATTTCGTTTGGGTACAACATTGCATGTCCGCACAATTTCCAGTTAAAGCAGCGCAGTGCCAAATTCTGAAAACACCTCTGGTCTTTAAGCTGCATAATGGTCCGGGGCTTAAGTGGTTGAAAGTTTTTCTGACCAATCTATCAAATGACTTGTGACATTGTTGGATTACTGTTCATTAACTAAGACAGTGAGAAGAAAAAAAAAAGATGCCATATTGCCATTAGCCCATAAGTAAGGCTTGTTAAGCAGTGCCAGGAATGTATTCTGTCGACCAGATCCCTCAGCAATACCTAGTGTAGTGTTTAATAAATAAAATGGATCAAACGGTACTCTTCAAGGCATTTGCTTTCAGTAAGTGCTCGTAAAGGCGCAGTTGTAATTGCTGTTATGCGTTAGGATGGGTTGATTATGCTCAGTCTTTGATCATGTGTAACGTGATTTCATTTGCTTAACCAAACATTCCTGGAGCATGCCATTCAGCACAGAACCTTACTTTGTTTGGAGAAGGAACTAATAATTAGCTCTCTACCTATTTGGACACAGTTAATGTGTTGTACTAAAGTGCCTTATTTCATGGTCTTTACATAATATCCTTCATAAGCCCCATAAAGTATAAGTACTTTAAGGAACACAGTAGTCATGTATGTAGCAGTATGTTTTCATTGTCAATATTGTAGATCAGTAAGGACACTGTAGATCATATCTGGAAGCTTAAACACATGTACACGCTTTTTTAAAGTGTGTTTTGATAAATGAGACCACCCTGAATTGCTGGGTGGTCTTCATATATATGCGCTTTACATATGCCTGAATCGAGAATCTTCTTAAAGCTGTGTTTAGGTACAGATTACAATATCGAAGTGAAATTCCATATTTTTTTAGTTGAGGTGTTTTAACAGTACTGTTGATTGGAATTCAGTTTTTTATTTTGTCTTTTTTTGTGTGTGTGTAGCATGAATTTAAAAAAGGTTTACAAAAAAAAGTAAATGCTTCACATATGCATCCTGTATTTGATTTACATATATACTCTATTTTTTTAATTCAAGATATTTTTTTTAATTTGTTAGATTTAGTTTTATCAGATTCTGGTGCTTTTTGCTGGTAAAGTGTAACCCTTTTACTGCCAAACCCAGCCTCCCATTTTTCACCTCCGGTTCGCTGGACCATTTTTTACTTATAGCTTTGAAAATGAGAAAAATAAGAGTATTGTCAGGGTCACCTGTGGCCAGGTGACAGATGCACACCGTAGGGGGACAGGAGTGCACCGCGAGGTAGTGAACCCTATGGCTGGCTTCTGTGGATAGGAAACTGGGTGGTTGTGGAAAGCGGGACCAGAGGAGCACAACCGGGATCCCAACGGAAGCGAGAGCCAAGATTCCCCAGGGCGCGGAGTCTAAGACCCAGCTGGTCTTCTCCAGGGCCTCTAGTGGTGAGGATGTTACGCTGTAGGCTGGGACCAGGTCGCGGCCCCTGGAGTTTCCTAGCTCACGCCCCGTAGGATAAGGGGAAGCAGCAGCACACGATAGAGAGAACCGAATAACAAGCCGAAGGTCAGGGGCCACAAGCAGACAAGGATAACGAAGAACGAGCCGAAGGTCAAGGGTCACGAGCAGACAGGGATGGTCGGGGACAAGCCAATAACGTAACAGAGAGACAGACGTAGCACACGGCAGGCAGGAACCCAAACACACAATGCCTAACAAACACGTTGATCAGCAAAGCAGGCTTGCAGTGCACAGGTTAATATAGTGTTCAGTGATAGGGCCTGGGGTGGAGTCAGGCTGGGAGGAGATTATAAAGGAAGCCAGGTGAAGGAGGTCTGGTCTCTAGATGAACACATGAGGAGGAAGGTAAGATGGCAGACAGACATTAATGCATATCCATGACAGTACCCTCCCTCTTACGAGGCCTCCCCCTTCCCCGCCTGGGCCCAGGTTTAGAGGGAAACTTCAGATGAAACTCCTTTAACAGACGAGGTGCAAAGACCTCAGATGCAGTGATCCAAGACCTCTCCTCAGGACCAAACCCTTTCCAATGAACGAGGTACTGAAGAACGCCTTTACAGAGTCGGGAGTCCAGAATTTGACTGATCTCGTACTCCTGATTATCCTCCGAGACAGGCGCCACGGTAGGAAGAGGACGAGAGAATTTATTGAGGACTAAAGGCTTTAGAAGAGCAACATGAAAGGAGTTAGTGATTTTAAGGCTCTTAGGAATCTGGAGTTTGAAACAAACCGGATTCAGTTTAGCAGTTACCGTGTATGGACCGATGAATCGTGGAGCAAACTTCAGAGAAGGAACTCGGAGCTTGATGTTCCTGGTAGAGAGCCAGACTTTGTCCCCTGGCTGAAGAGAAGGCGGTTTACGCCTGCGGCGGTCGGCAAAGCCTTTGAATTTTTCAGCAGCTGCCCGGAGGGAATCATGAACATGACCCCAAACGGAATTGAGAGACTCCTGAACCGAAGCCAAAGCTGGAATGTCTGGAGAACAGATCATAGGAAGAGGAAGTTGAGGGTGTTTTCCATAAACTGTGAAAAAGGGTGTCTTCTGCGAACTGGTATTCACATGATTGTTATGGGAGAATTCTGCCCACGGGAGTAGAGAGGACCAATCGTCATGGTGAGAAGACACAAAGGTGCGAAGAAAGACCTCTAACTCCTGATTAACCCTCTCAGTCTGTCCATTGGATTGGGGATGGTAAGAAGAAGAAAAATCCAAGACAATATTGAGGGATTTGCAAAAGGCTCTCCAAAAACGAGACGTGAATTGGACTCCCCTGTCGGAAACAATATGAGAAGGGACCCCATGTAGGCGGAGAATTTCTCGAATGAAAATGGGAACCAAGGCAGGGGCAGAAGGAAGACCAGGAAGAGGAACAAAATGAGCCATCTTGGAGAATCGATCGATTACCACCCAAATGACTGTATTATTCTCAGACAGTGGGAGATCGGTGATAAAATCCATGGCAATATGGGCCCAGGGTTCCTTAGGAATAGGCAAGGGCATGAGGAGACCAGCAGGAGCTTGTGTGGAGGATTTGGACTGAGCACAGACATGACAAGCTTTAACGTAGTCTTTGACGTCTGAGCGGAGATTAGGCCACCAGTAGTGACGACTGATGAGTAGGAAGGATCGGAGGAATCCAGAATGCCCTGCCACCTTGGAATCATGTCCCCAACGAAGGATCTTAGCTCTTAGCTCAGTGGGGACAAAGGTCTTACCAGGCGGAATTTTAGACTTCAGGGTGGTAGAGTGGGCAACAATGCATGAGGTGGGAATGATCGGCTCAGGTTCAGGGGCGGACTCCTCGTCCAAAGTGTCAAATGACCTAGAGAGCGCATCAGCCCGACCGTTGCAGGAACCAGGTTTGTAGGTAATCGTGAAATTAAAACGGGCAAAGAAGAGACTCCACCTGGCCTGTCTAGGATTCAGACGTTTAGCATTCTGTAGATACTGTAAATTCTTGTGATCGGTAAAGATCGTTATGGAGTGAGGGGAACCCTCCAAGAGATGACGCCACTCCTCTAACGCCAATTTAATTGCGAGAAGTTCCCGATCACCGATGGCATAATTCCTCTCCGCCTGAGAAAATTTTTTGGAGAAGAACGCACATGGTTGGCGTCTCTTCTCAAAGATTTGAAGAAGCACAGCTCCCACCCCCATTGAGGAAGCGTCCACTTCAATAAAAAATGCATTCCCAGGATTTGGTCTCCTCAAGAGGGGGCCAGAAACAAAGGCCTGTTTCAGGTTGTGAAATGCAGAGACAGCTTCGGGAGGCCAGTCTCTGGCATTCACACCCTTCTTGGTCAAAGCGATAATAGGCGCGGCAATGGAAGAGTAATTCCTTATGAACTGCCTATAATAATTAGTGAAGCCAAGAAAGCGCTGTGTGGCCTTGAGGCTAGCAGGAAGAGGCCAGTTGGTGATAGCCAAGACCTTCCCAGGGTCCATACGAAGCCCCGAACATGAGACAAAGCACCCCAAAAACAGGACCTCAGAACATTCAAAGGAACATTTCTCCAGCTTGGCATAGAGATTGTTCTCTCTAAGACGTTGAAGTACAGTGCGGACATGGTTTCTGTGGACGAGCAGATTTTCAGAAAAGATCAGAATGTCATCCAGATAGATGACAACAAACTGGTACAGCAGATCTCTGAAGATTTCATTGACAAAGTTTTGAAACACGGCTGGAGCATTACACAGACCAAAAGGCATCACCAGATATTCGTAATGCCCGTCTCTAGTGTTAAATGCAGTCTTCCATTCGTCACCCTCCCGTATTCGAATGAGATTGTACGCGCCTCTGAGATCCAACTTGGTGAAAATGGAGGCACCCTTCAACCTATCGAATAGCTCAGATATTAAGGGTAAGGGGTATCGATTTTTAATAGTAACCGCATTTAAACCCCGATAATCGATGCAGGGTCTTAAGGTACCATCCTTTTTGGCAACAAAAAAGAACCCTGCCCCTGCAGGCGATGAGGATTTCCGGATGAACCCTCTCTCCAGATTCTCTGCTACATACTCCGACATGGCCTGGGTCTCTGGGATGGACAGAGGGTAGGTACGACCCCTGGGTAGAGTTGCTCCGGGGACAAGATCAATAGCACAGTCAAAAGACCTGTGGGGAGGAAGCACCTCAGCTGATTTTTTACAGAACACATCCCGGTAATCGCTGTATGCGGCGGGAAGATCAGAAGAAACAGAAGTGGCAGCAACCGGAAGACTCTCCTTGGGGGTCACCTTGAGAAGACACGACGAGAAACATGAGGAACCCCAGGCCAGGATCTGCCCAGAGACCCAGTCCACATGTGGAGAGTGGAGCTGTAGCCAAGGGAGGCCCAATACAACTGGGGTAGAGGCCTTGGGTAGAATAAGAAAGGATATCCACTCCTGGTGGAGAATCCCTACCGACATCCTAATGGGTAGCGTCTGGAAGCGAATAGGGCCCCCTGGGAGAACAGTGCCATCAATTGCCGAGACTACCAATGGGGTAGTGAGAGGTGAAAGGGTAAGCTTCATAGAAGAAGCAGTTCTCCAATCCATGAAATTGCCGGCAGCCCCGGAATCCAGGTATGCAAGGGTTGACTGAGGAGAAATGCCTACATGAAGGGACACCGGCAAGAGCAGGCGAGAAGGTGATGTTTCTGGGTCCAATACTCCACCTTCCAAATGTATTAGACCCGAGCGTTTCCCGGACGAAGCGAGCAGGAGTCACGAAAATGACCCTTGCCCCCACAATAGAGGCACAAGCCCAGAGTTCTGCGCCTAGCACGTTCTTCGGGGGTTAGTCTGGTCCGGCCCAGCTGCATAGGTTCTTCAGCAGGTAGAGGATGCTCCACGGAATGAAGGGAGGGGAGCTCAGACTGGCTAGGACCCAGAGAGTGCTGGCGTCTTTTTTCTAAGGACCTCTCTTGAAAACGAATGTCGATCTGGTTGCATAATGAAATTACATCGTCCAGACCGACGGGAATGGCTCTTCCCGCTAATTCGTCTTTCACTCGGTCAGAGAGGCCATGTAAAAAGGTAGCGACCAGGGCCTCATTATTCCAGCTCAATTCAGCTGTGTGGATACGGAACTGAAGAGCATATTGCCCCACTGAACTAGATTCTTGGCGAAGACGTAAGACAGCACTAGCCGCTGAAGAAGCCCGAGCCGGCTCTTCGAAGATATTACGAAAGAGCTTCAGGAATTCGGACAGACTGGAAACCACCGGATCGTTCCTCTCCCACAGGGGGGCAGCCCAGGCCAAAGCTTCACCGGAGAGGAGGGAAATGATATAGGCTACCTTAGCCCGGTCAGATAGGAAGCTTTGAGGCTGAAGCTCAAAATGAATAGTGCATTGGCTGAGAAACCCCCTGCAGGCCTTGGAGTCCCCAGAGAAACGGAACGGAGCTGGCAATCTTAGTGAGTGTGAGGCTGCGACTGGTGCGATAGGTACAGCCGCTGGTTGTACTTGGGGTTGCGGATTCGGGGTTCCCAAGGAGACCTGAAGCTGCTCGAATCGAGAAGCGAGATCCTGGAGGAATCGCATCACCTGGGTCTGATTTGATTCCTGGGTCTCAAGTCTGCGAACTATGCCCTGCAATGGATCATCCGCGGGAAGCGGGATGTCAGCCGGGTTCATGGCTGATCAAACTGTCAGGGTCACCTGTGGCCAGGTGACAGATGCACACCGTAGGGGGACAGGAGTGCACCGCGAGGTAGTGAACCCTATGGCTGGCTTCTGTGGATAGGAAACTGGGTGGTTGTGGAAAGCGGGACCAGAGGAGCACAACCGGGATCCCAACGGAAGCGAGAGCCAAGATTCCCCAGGGCGCGGAGTCTAAGACCCAGCTGGTCTTCTCCAGGGCCTCTAGTGGTGAGGATGTTACGCTGCAGGCTGGGACCAGGTCGCGGCCCCTGGAGTTTCCTAGCTCACGCCCCGTAGGATAAGGGGAAGCAGCAGCACACGATAGAGAGAACCGAATAACAAGCCGAAGGTCAGGGGCCACAAGCAGACAAGGATAACGAAGAACGAGCCGAAGGTCAAGGGTCACGAGCAGACAGGGATGGTCGGGGACAAGCCAATAACGTAACAGAGAGACAGACGTAGCACACGGCAGGCAGGAACCCAAACACACAATGCCTAACAAACACGTTGATCAGCAAAGCAGGCTTGCAGTGCACAGGTTAATATAGTGTTCAGTGATAGGGCCTGGGGTGGAGTCAGGCTGGGAGGAGATTATAAAGGAAGCCAGGTGAAGGAGGTCTGGTCTCTAGATGAACACATGAGGAGGAAGGTAAGATGGCAGACAGACATTAATGCATATCCATGACAAGTATATTTTATAAAAGCACAGGAGCTGTAGAATTAAATGATCATGTTAATGTTTCTTTTTTTTACATTCCAATATAGTTGTGCTAATGTTTTTCGCAACTATATTAAAAAAGAAAAAACAACCATAAAATCATTATACACGAATACAGCATAACTTAAGAAATTCTTAAAGTGGTTGTAAACCCACTTAGAAAACAAAAACAAAAAAAAACATGCAAGACAAAGGTATAATGAGCCTGCATAGCATACTAGCTCATTATGAATTACTTACCTTAGATATAAGCCCCCCACAGCGGTCGTCGTACACCGCCCCGGTCGGCAGCATCGCTCCTGGAGTAACTGCTGGGTATCGCCGGCTCCGGCGCTGTGATTGGCCGGAGCCGCGATGACGTCACTCCCGCGGGTGCACGCGGGAGCCGCCGGTAATGGCATACTCGCTGAAGGCACGGACGTGCAGGTTTAGGAGTTATGCGGGGTAGCTACAGGTAAACCTTATTAAAGGCTTAACTGTAGCAAAAAGTGGTTGTAAAGGGTTTACAACTACTTTAATAAACATAACATATAAAAATGTTAATAAATAACAAATATATGTTAATATATTGTGCCATTATGTGAAAAGGTGAAAATGGAAAGAACACAAACCATTAAATAAGTGACTTTGGCCAACATTTGGCCGATGTGTATGGCAGCCAGCTTCTTTTGGACGAGCATGCTGGAAAACCAGCAGCTGACCAACTCCCAATCAGCTCTCTCAGCCAATGACTGAGAGCACTAACCAGAGTGTTCTGGCGGGGGGGGGCGCCCCCCTGTCGGAACACAATAGCTCAGCGGGGGAGATTGCTGTACCAACAACCCGCTGGGTTGAACGAAAAAAAAATCTGATACTGTGTACTAGGCTTAATACTTCCCTCCTCTGAGACTGACAATGCTGCTGTCCAAATCTGCCCCCTGTGCTCGTTTATCCGAATAATAATACAGGAGGTCTGTTACTGGCCAAATAACCAGAGAAATACAGAGGGAAAAAAAATCCTTAAAAAATAAAAATAAAATAGCCACCATATCTAATCATTGGTAAGCTGCAATATATTATATTTTTGGTTTTGGGTTAACAACCACTTTAAAGTGAACCTGTGTTTTATACATAAAACAATCAGTTAAATTGTGCTTCTTATTCCCCAAGACACTCGTATAGCCTCCTCTCTTTTGCTGTTAGAGAAACCTTGGAATTTAAGTGAACCTGTTGTTTTCCCTACATGAGCACATCAGACCACCAGAATAGGTGTCCCCATTGTGGCAGTCCACTATGTGAACAACTTTATTCATAGCAGAGAAATTAGGATCTGATCAATAAAGTTAATTTCATTTGCTTTGTGATTAATAGCACTACTTCTTGCACATTTTAGTATGTACACATTTCTTTCTGAAAGTTCCAGGGGGGCAAGGGTTGGGAATTGGGAAGCATAAAACTGTACAATAATGTGGTTATCCTTTAAAGTATAACTAAAGGCAAAACTTTTTTCTAGTTGTGGCCAGATTGGAGATGGATTAGTACAGTTGTCAGGACTGTATTGCTACCTCTGCTCCCGTTAGGGGGATTCAAACTCTATATTTGTCTTGTTTATCATTATCGAAAGTAAAAGAAAATTGGGATGTCCCTAGAACAGTAACAGAGGGAAAATATTCCAATGGGGACACTAGCTCTGGTGACCTGGGGGGGGGGGGCAATGGGTTGCCTTAATTTCCATTTTTTTTCCACTTACTGTGTCAGTTATGAGACAGGAAGTGAAGGTAAATCTCCCCAATGGAACACAGATTAAAAAAAAAAAATGACAGCAGTTATAACCCTTCCTTACTCTATCCAAGTTGAATAAAAAAGGTTTTGCCTATATTTCTACTTTAAGTTACTTTAGTCTATATGATGAATATAATTTGCACAGTGTTCTAAGCTATTAAAGTAAATAAAGAATAAAACAAAAATACTGTTTGGGAATTTGAATCCTTATTGCAGATGCCATTTTTTTTAGTTTCCGTTATTAATTATTTATATATTATGTTGTGCAGAATCACGTCCTCTATCAGTTCCAGCAAAGCTAGTGCAGACCTCCAAAGAGAGCTGCAAGAGCCCAGAAGAGAGGATGAAAGAGTTCATGGGAACTGTTTGGAATGCAGTAAAGCGTCTTACACTTCAGGTGAGATTACAGTTGATGTTGAAATGTTCACCCATAAAGGTATATTTTAGCTGTAGATGTAGTCTGCTTGGCTTCTTAATTTTAATGAGAACCCAGTTGAATGGGGCTTACCTCATAGTGCCTAAATCTGGTCATGTACATCATGAATTTTCAATTGTGGATTTACCTACCCCGGGGTGTCCTTCCCCCCCCTTGCTTGCACTCTCTAAAATATGAAATAAAGGGTGGTGATGCCAATTCATTATTGCAAAGACAGCTTTGCAGAGATCTTGGAAAAACTAAGAATTATAAGATACTTGTAGTTTACTTTTAAATCTTTATCAATCTTTTCCTTCGGGTGGACTATTTCTTTAATTGCAGCTTATCTTTATTTTTGAATTATCAGTAATATCAGCTTGGAAACTGACATTGCAGAAATTCTGCTTGAAGCAATATTTAAATCAAAATTTTGTTTGGATTTTTTTTTTTTAAATCCAAACTGTGCCCTGAACAAAATCCCACAGATATTTCAGAGATACAACATCCCCCTCTGTGTAATAACTTTTAACTTTTTTTTTTTTTAATCATGTCCCAGTAGCTAGAAAACCAACAAAACCCTACCATTCCTATTGGTTCTCCTTGTTTGTTCTTTTGCTGGCAGCTCTGATTCGTTAAAACATGCATGAAACACTGCATCCCTTGCACCCTATTCCACTGTTTCCACATCAATAGGCTGTGCTTCCAATGTTCAAAACTGGATGGTACTGTACCTGCAGTATATGAACAGCAGCAGCATAGTAGATTGCCTTGTAACAAAAATGCTAAAGATGTCAAGGTTTACATAACTCCTTTCCTTTCTTACCCTATGGGGTAAAAGAATGAGTCGTATACCAGGTGAATTGTTTCATTGGAATCATAGTTAGGATGTGGGGAATCTTAGCAGATACAAACATTTTAGAGTCTATACAGCAAAGTTCTGGTGCTACAACACAAAAAAATTGAATATATGTGCCAAAGCAGTCGGGTGCAGGATAAGCAGTTGAAAGCTGCAAGCATAATATTAAAACAAAGCAATCTGCAATTCTTTACTTGCTCTTTGAAATCTTCAAGGTTCTCCATAAAAGACACTCTTACATACAGCAGATGGTAACGCGTTTCAGCTCTGTCAGCCCTGTTGTGTACAAGGTTGACAAGGCTGAAACGCGTTAACATCTGCTGCATGAAACCCTGTCTTTTATGGAGAACTAATAAACCTTGAAGGTTTTAAAGAGCAAGTAAGGAGTTGCGGATTGCATTGTCTTAATACAAACATTTTAGCACAATATATTTGCCTATATTTACAGCTTGCTAATACAGATTTATTTGCCATTTTAGTTGATTCTGGATTTGTAAAGGAAAATGAATGTTCCTGCGCTTAAGATGGAATATATGTTGTATATTGTAGAGCTGCAGCCCCCCTAATGAGATCCTGTAAAGGGATCCTAAATAAGTAAGAAAATTGCTGTGTGGTACGGCGCTGCTCACCCCTCAGGTGTGAGCCAGAGGGTTCAAAGTAAAAAATATATAAAGGGAGACAGGAACTGATTGGACCCCTCCCCTATTTAGGTGGGTCCTACTTATTGCACAGGTAGACTGGTGGCTGAACAATAAAAAATAAGAGACTCAAAAGCCCATTATTGTAGTGGCCACAAATGGCCTATGCTACCAATGGGGGGTGGTGCTCTAAAGTGCTAATAGGATAGCAGCAACCTAGTTACTGTTAGTGATCCAAAGATATTAAATAAATGCAGTGAATGATTCAGTAAAAAATGGAATGTACTACAATTCCTCCAAGTGTATACCACCGTAGTGATACGTTACATGAAATACGTGTAATAACAAAATAATAAAAAATATAATACAAAATATATAACAATATATATGTGCCGGTGTATAAAGTCCACTTTCTATAGTGCAAAAAAACACATATATATAGATGTTAAATATGTGATTCCAATTTCCAGAGTGATTAATAATCTGTGCCGACAAATCTTCCAAAAACTTCATAGATGCTCCCCCACAAGGGTCCCCACTCACCAGCTCCTCGCACCTCCACAGGGGTAGACAGCATGTAAGACTAGATCCAGGTGAGGTCTATATTTGAGTCACACGATTTCCCAGCCAGGTTGCTACCAGGATGAAGTATAAGGCTGCAGCACGTTTCCAGTATCCACGGCTCCTCACTTCCCAGGGAGGTTTAAATGGCAAGCAGCAGGTTATCCAGAAACCTCTAATAATTTGATCGATCGAATTTTATGGCACCATGATTTTTACGTTTTTGCTCCGACTGAACTTAAATTCAAAGATTTTTTTGTAAGCCTCCGTGAAAATGATATAAAGCTCCTATGTTACAGGAAGACATTAAGAGCTCTATTCACAAGAAATATTATGTGCCTATTTCTTTCTCGTACATCACGGGACACAGAGCGACATAGTCATTACTAATGGGTTATATAGTTACCGTCAGGTGCTGGCACTGGCAACTTCCAAAACCGGAAGTACCCTCCCCTATATAAGCCCCTCCCATCCGGGAGCACCTCAGTTTTTTGCCAGTGTCTAAGGTGTTGGCCAAGAAGAAACATGTGTTTTTCACTGAGCTTGCGTACAGGTTCTTTTGGGCCTCAGTAAGCTATTCCGGATCCGACCAAAAAAGCTTCATAGCTAAACGGTCGGTACCCGGGCCTTGCAGAGAAGAGCAAGGTTCTGCCTGTAATGCTTCTCTTAGGAGAGCTGGACCCTGGGATCCAGAGCTCTGGTCATACCCACGACCAAGATGTTTTCTGTGCAGGGTGCTATACAGGTCCAGGGGAGTGGAATCCTTGGGAACCCGGTCCCTGAAGGTTTGATTACAATGCCTGCCGTGATAGGTGAAGTTTGGGCTTTTGTGGACCAAACAAAGTCCTGCGGCGGGGAACAGGTAAGTGGGGGCCCCCAGGAACTTGGTTCTATTGGGGGACCCCCAAGCCTAATTTGTCTTTCTGTCTGTTACCTAACGGTATTCCCGCTAATATCTGTGCATGCCTGTAACTACTAAAAAAATGTAATAATTTTTAATGGTGGTCAAGAAAAAAAAAAAAAAAAAAAAGAATGTTTTTTTATATATGTTTAGTATATTAAACTACGGTACCTGTGTTTGTCCACTAGAGGCCGCTGTGGAATGTTTTTCTTGTCATATGGACTAGTTTCTTCTCAGAGAACAAAGTCCAGGCAGCTGGTGAGTTCTCCTACAGGAAACTGTTTCCTCTGCCATGTTGCAGTGTTCGTCTATCCCCCGGCCTGCGGCAAAGGGGGCCCTGGCTCCTGTCCCTGGTTTCCATGTTTGAAAATTAGCGCCGAGGCGCACGTGGCCGCGCGCGTGCACACGCCTCTATATATAGAGGTGGCCGGAAAAAGGGGCGGGGCCTGGGGGATGACGCTCTGTGCGCGCCGCAGCGCTTCTGCGCATGTGCGGGCGTCCCAGCAGGTTTTTAAAAAGCCACATTATTGCAGTAAGCTGGCTATGAAGTACAGAGACAGAGCTGGCAACATTTAAAGGCATACAGCAAGCGGTTGATACAGGCATCCCCTAGAAAGGCACATTAGTAGACACCAACTGTGATATAGCAGCAATTGTGCTAGACTATTCTCAGTAAAAGTGGTGTATTACGGCTGGAATACCTCAGCTTTAGGCTTAGGAATATGCCGTCCAGTAGCTCCGGAACTAAATCTTCCAGGAAGCGAAGGGGGTCTCATCGGGCTCTGAGGATCTTGGGCATACTCCTGCTGCACCAGTCTCCCCTGAAGTTCAGAGGTAAGTGACCGTAGAGACCCCGCAGGGGTACTTGGTACTGTGGCTGTCCTCAGCACCTGCTCCTGTGTATGTAACAGAGGAGGTTTTTTCCTCAGCTCTGGGAGGATTAGAGAGAGATTGTCAACATTGATCGCTGCCTCCCTGTCAGGGAAAGCACGCCCGATCTCCGTCTCCTCCTTCAGAGTGCCTGTTAGCAGAGCAACAGTCCCATACAGGGATCGACCTGCCTGAAGGGGATCAGGATAAGGTTGATTCTGTTATAGAGGAATCAACAGTGGGGGAACCTTTTCTCAGCATCTCAAGCTGAAAGATTATGGGTTCAGTCTCTGACTAACATGGTCCGATCAGCATTTAAAAATGCACCTTGCGGAACCATCAACCACTACTGTATCCTCGTTGGGGTCGCTAGAAGCCCCCAGACTGTTTGTTCTTTTCCACTTCACCCTTTACTGAAAGGGCTCATTTACCAGGATTGGGAACGTCCTGAGAAAATATTTATTCCCCCAAGAGATTTCCGGTGGTCTATCCCATGGAGGATAAGTTCATAAAAAAAAAAAAAAAATGGAAGGTCCCTACAGTGGACGCAGCCATCTCTTGTATGTATAAATCACTGACATGTCCAGTGGATAATGTCCAAATGTTCAAGAACCCAATAGATAAAAGATTGGAGTCCTTATGAAAATCTGCTTGGTGATACAACCAGCAGTAGCAGCTATTGGGGTCTGCTAAGCAGTGAAGGATCAGTTGAAACAGGTCTTGAGGGACTTGACAGATCAGCAGGCTTTGCCCTAGCTGATCTACCTAGAGCCTTAGGCTTTGCGGTTGACGCCATAGAGGATTCAGTCCATCAGGCCTCCCGCCTTACGCTGTCTATAGTACATATGCGTAGGCTCCTATGGCTCAGAAACTGGTCTGCTGAAGCTCCCTGTAAAGAATGGCTGGTTAGCGTCCCATTTCATGGTGAACGCTTATTCAGGGAAAACCTGGACAAATATATCCAGAAAATTTCCAGCGGTAAAAATATGCTCTTGCCGGTTAAAAGCAGAGTTAGAGGTCCCTCTTTAAGAGGCCTGCTTCTCCAGTCCCTGGGGCATCGGCTGTGTAACAGTTCCGACGGCCTCCTCGGTCAAATCCCGGGGGTAAAAAACAGGGACAGTAGCAGGGTAATGAGAAACCCTGGGTCAGGGGAGGTACAAAACCTCCCCCAAAGTTAAATTCATTGAAGCCCCCACTCAGTCGGGTGGGGGGAGGACTCCAGTTGTTCGCAAAGAGACCTGGCGGGACACGATCAAGACAGATAGGTGCTCTCCGCAGTAGGTTTGGGATACAGTTTGGAGTTAAAAGACTCTCCTCCTTCCCATTTTGAGGTCAAACGTGCCAAGGGATCCCCGGAAGAGAGAGTCCCTCCTGTTGGCACTAGAACAACTATTGCTCCAAGGAGTAATTATGGAGGTTCCCCTGGAAGAATGAGGGTTCGGGTTTTACTCAAACCTCTTTACAGTCCCGAAGCAAACGCGGACGGGAGGCCCATATTAATTCTAAAAGGGCTATACAAATTCCTGTATATCAGGACTTTCCGATGGAGTCGATCCGATCGGTGGCCACTGCCCTACAAGGGGAGGATTGGTTAGCCACGATCGACATCAAAGATGCTTATTTGCACATTCCCATCTTTCCAGTCCACCAAAAATTTCTACGCTTTGCAGTAGAAGGGCGCCATTTTCAGTTCAGAGCCTTACCCTTCGGTTTGGCCACAGCACCAAGAGTGTTCACAAAAATTCTGGCCCTTTATTGGCCAATCTAAGAACACAAGGTGTAATGATAATGGCATATCTGGATGACTTGTTGCTGATAGACCACTCAGTGAAAAAACTAGACGTGGTCGTTCACAAGACGATCAAGTATCTGGAATCTCACGGTTGGATTATCAACCGAGACAAGTCAGCCCTAAAAACCAGTCAAAAGTCTGGAATACTTGGGGCTAAGGTTGGATTCAGGCCAGAGAAAAATATTCTTGCCTCGAGGAAAGGTGTTGTCTTTGAAAGATTTGATCCACTTAGTGGGTACAAAAAAGACAGCCGTCCATACGCCTGTATATGAGGCTGCTGGGAAAAATGGTGGCATCATTCGAAGCAGTACCCTACGGTCAATTCCATTCAAGGAATTTGCAAGGGGCCATACTGTCAGCCTGGAACAAAAAAGTTCAGGCCCTAGACTTACAATGTCCTTGTCCCCTTCCGTTCGCAAGAGCCTCCGTTGCTGGTGGGTTCCCCAGAATCTGGAAAAAAGGAAATCCTTCAGTCCGATTTCTTGGAAGGTGGTCACTACAGATGCCAGCCTTATAGGCTGGGGAGCAGTACTGGAGCAATAGTCTCTCCAGGGCAGATGGTCGGATGCAGAAAAGGCCCTGCCCATCAATCTCTTAGAGATACGAGCAGCCCGGTATGCCCTAGTAGCATGGACATCCAAACTCCAAGGGTCCCCTGTCAGAATTCAATCAGACAATGCCACAGCAGTGGCATATATCAATCATCAGGGGGGCACCAGGAGTCGTGCAGCCCAGAGGGAAGTAAATTACATCCTGAAATGGACAGGAAAAATCTGTCCCAGCCATATCTGCGGTATTCATTCCAGGAGTGGAGAATTGGAAGGCGGACTTTCTAAGTCGCCAGCAATTAGGCCCAGAGGAAGGGTCCCTTCACCCCGAGGTTTTCTGGACAATATGTCAGCGGTGGGGAACATCGGATGTAGATCTTCTAGCATCCAGATTCAACGCAAAGGGGGATAGGTTTGTCTCTCGGACAAGGGATCCCCTAGCTTGCGGCTCGGATGCCCTAGTGTTCCCTGGGGATCAGTTCAAGCTGATATATGCATTCACACCGCCACAATGGTTACCTCGATTACTCCGCAGAATCAGGGTAGAAAAGAAACCAGTGATTCCGGTGGCTCCAGCGTGGCCCCGAAGAGCGTGGTACGCGGAGATTGTAAAATTTCAGTGGGGAGTCCTTGGACTCTCCCACGTCGTCCGGCTTTCGCAAGGACCGATATACCACCCTTCCTTACGAGCCCTAGGTTTGACGGCCTGGCTATTGAAGCCCACATTCTAAAAAAGAGAGGGCTCTCTAATGCTGTGGTATCTACCATGATCAATGCCAGGAAGCCGGTATCCAGGCAGATCTACTATAAAATCTGGAAGGCGTACATCACGTGGTGTGAGGCCAAGAAATGGCATCCACATAAGTACGTAATAGGTAGGATTCTGGACTTCCTACAGTGGGCTGTAGATAGGAAGCTTGCCTTGAGTACTATCAAGGGTCAGATTTCGGCCTTGTCAATATTTTTTCAAAGGCCCTTGGCTTCGCATTCACTAGTCAAAGCCTTTATACAAGGAGTGATGCGTATTAGGCCTCCGGTTAATATTCCCATATGTTCATGGGATCTAAACTTGGTTCTGTCGGTTCTACAGAAACAACCATTTGAACCATTACAGCATATTTCCTTGGTGCTTCTCACCAGGAAATTGATTTTTCTAGTAGCCATTTGTTCGGCTAAAAGAGTATCGGAATTAGCAGCTATGTCCTGTAAGGAGCCATATCTGGTTATCCATAAGGACAGAGTAGTGTTACGTCCTCATCCAGCCTTTCTTCCTAAGGTGGTATCGAGGTTTCATTTGAACCAAGATGTGGTTCTTCCTTCTTTTTTCCCCAAACCTACTTCGGTAGAGGAAAAGTTATTGCATTCTTTGGATGTAGTAAGAGCAGTTAAAGCTTATCTAAAAGCCACTGCTCAGATTCGCAGAACGGATACTTTGTTTATTCTGCCGGAAGGCCCCAGAAAGGGTCAGGCAGCGTCAAAGTCTACTTTAGCCAAGTGGATTCGACAGGTCATTATGCAAGCTTATGGCTTGAGAAGGAGACCGCCTCCGTTCAAAGTTAGAGCGCACTCCACGAGAGCAGTTGGAACTTCATGGGCAGTGCATCACCAGGCCTCCCTGGCTCAAATCTGTAAGGCCGCAACATGGTCTTCGGTACACACGTTTACTAGGTCCTACCAGGTGGACGTTAGAAGTCAGGAGGATGTCGCCTTTGGGCGCAGTGTGTTGCAGGCCGCAAAAGATCCTCATGTCTGATAGCGCTCAGCTTATATATGGTGTATCCCCCCCCTCATTTGGCATTGCTTTAGGACATCCCATTAGTAATGACTATGTCGCTCTGTGTCCCGTGATGTACGAGAAAGAAAATAGGATTTTTATAACCGCTTACCTGTAAAATCCTTTTCTTGGAGTACATCACGGGACACAGAGCTCCCGCCCCTCTTTGGGGACACTTATTGCTTTGCTACAAAACTGAGGTGCTCCCGGATGGGAGGGGCTTATATAGGGGAGGGTACTTCCGGTTTTGGAAGTTGCCAGTGCCAGCACCTGACGGTAACTATATAACCCATTAGTAATGACTATGTCGCTCTGTGTCCCGTGATGTACTCCAAGAAAAGGATTTTACAGGTAAGCTGTTATAAAAATCCTATTTTCTTGCCCACAAGTTAGCTGAAGCTGATCCTTTAACTATACTGATATTCACATGAAACTTGGCTGTGATTAACAAGTCGTGTTTTCTTAGAGGAAAAACAGGATGAAACTCTGATCATGTTATACTATCTAATTTCTGTGATTTAAACAGACTAATCTTTTGTCTTAATCGGCAAAAACATATTTTTTTCTGGTTATTAAAAAAAGTAAAAACCTAAAATATTGCAAAACAGTGCAAAAAATGAATTTTTTTTTTTTTTAAATATTCTGAAATAAGTGGATTATAAAGAAAAAAAATAAAAAATAAAGTCTATAGGGAACAACAAAGTCCAATTAAGATGCAGAGGACAAGTCCATTTAAAGTGGTTGTAAACCCACTTTTAGAAAAAATAAAATAAAAATTACACCTGCAAGAAAAAGACATAATGAGCTAGTATGCTATGCATACTAGCTCATTATGTGGCACTTACCTCAGATTGAAGCCTTTGAAGCGCTCCTCGTCCCCCTCCGCCGCCGTCATGTCCGCTCCGACCGTCTTCCTGTTATCGCGGCTCCGGCACTGTGATTGGCCGGAGCGGCAATGAAGTCACACGCATGCGCGCGGGGCCGGCTTTCTCCATTGAGAAAACCGACAGTCTCCATTGAGAAAACCGGCAACGCGCAGTGCGCCGGCGCCGCTTTCTACGGCGTGCATGCGCCGTACACATCGGTGCAGGGTTTTCTGATAATATCTCCTTAACCGTGTAGGTTAAGGAGATATTTCTTGCACCTACAGGTAAGCCTTAATCTAGGCTTACCTGTAGGTGCAAGTTGTGTGGTTGGGTTTACAACCACTTTAAGAACAGCTCCTAAAGCTTGGTGGTGATCCAGGAAGCAAAGATACAAATCTTCCTCCTTTGTTTCCACGCTGCAAACAGGATAATAAAAGTGCAAAGTGGCCGCTTACCAGATAGGTTGGATCAGTGGTGTATTTAGGTTTTGTGCTGCCCCAGGCCTGACTAAACTTGTGCACCCCCTAATTTAAATATGACCCACCCCTTCCTGTCAAAGCCACACCCCTTCTTTTTAAGACCCGCCCTGTCATCTTCATGGGAGGAAGACAGAGGGACGCCACGGGAAGAGGACAGAGGGACGCCGCGGGAAGAGGACAGAGGGACGCCGCGGGAAGAGGACAGAGGGACGCCGCAGTAAGAGGACAGAGGGACGCCGCGGGAGAAGGACGCCGTGGGAAGAGGACAGAGAGGGATGTTGTGGCGGTCGATAAGGCCTAGAGAATAGCAGACTAGGCACTTCCTAATGGCTCAGTCCCTGGGAATAGTAATGGATAATGGCCAACAGGACCACTTACCAGACCCAGCGAAAAAGCAACAGTGATCCCTCTGGCTGGACGTTCGCTCACTCTGGGTTGCACGGGGTGATTCTAGTCAGTAGTGTAGCATGTCTGTATCCTGGCAGTGGCTCAGTCTTTCTCCCCCTCTGGTGGTGCGGGTAGAGCGTGGCTCTCTGGTGGTGTGGGTACAGCCTGGCTCTCTGGTGGTGCGGGTACAGCGTGGCTCTCTGGTGGTGCGGGTACAGCGTGGCTCTCTGGTGGTGCGGGTACAGCGTGGCTCTCTGGTGGTGCGGGTACAGCGTGGCTCTCTGGTGGTGCGGGGTACAGCGTGGCTCTCTGGTGGTGCGGGGTACAGCGTGGCTCTCTGGTGTTGTGGGGTACAGCGTGGCTCTCTGGTGTTGCGGGGTACAGCGTGGCTCTCTGGTGTTGCGGGGTACAGCGTGGCTCTCTGGTGGTGCGGGATACAGTGTGGCTCTCTGGTGGTGCGGGGTACAGCGTGGCTCTCTGGTGGTGCGGGGTACAGCGTGGCTCTCTGGTGGTGCGGGGTACAGCGTGGCTCTCTGGTGGTGCGGGGTACAGCGTGGCTCCCTGGTGGTGCGGGGTACAGCGTGGCTCCCTGGTGGTGCGGGGTACAGCGGCTCTTATTTCAACTGCTTCCTGGACCCCTCCGCACCCGGCGCGAGCCACTGCACTGCTAAGCAGTACTCCCCTGATAGTGGCCCTGCGTGCGGGAAGAGGGCGCGGGTGCAACTTTCATGGGGGGGGGGAGGCCTGAAACGGAACACATCCGCCTCCTGGGTCACCAGGGTGCATAGCTTATACCTCCTCAGCAATAATCACAATTGCTAAGGGAAAAAAGCTTGTCATGATCATACTAACAGACATAAAAGCTGATAAAAAAGAAGAACCTTTACAACCATTAATAAAAAAATTATAAAAATTGGACATTAATCATATATTAAAAAACATATTAAAAACAAGGATATAACTCAGTATGCATTTCTATATATAGCCTGATTTGCCCATTGCTCTTATTATGGGCAATAACGGGCATCCCAGAGGCACAATCCTGGCATACATATATCAAAAAATGTGATTCAGATCATAAATACAGTGGAATAAATTTTATGACTTCTCACATGTATCTATGGTAGGATGTTCTATTTTTATTTTAAAGGGGAACCCCCCATCCTATGTGAAAATATATATATATATATATATATATATATATATAACTACGATTTCCAAACAAAAGATGTAGGGATGGTTCAAGAGAGAAAGGAGGGACAGAGCTTTTGTAAGAATAAAGGATTGAACTGGGTGGATTTTAACTATTATTAATGTAGCAATTTATATCCCACTCAATGTTGAGGCCTAGTGGGCGATAGCACTGTATGTCAAAAATCCACCGCGTTTCTCTACGGGATATATGGCATTTTAAATCACTTCCTCTCCAATGTGGAGAGTATCCCTCAATGCCTATAACCTCCAATAGGGATGGGTCCCCGATTGTGGCATTGGCAAAAATGCCAAGAGACGCTATGGCCAATGAAACCCTTACCCCTACCCCCAGCATTTTTGCCAATGCCACAATTGGGACCCCATCCCTATTGGAGGTTATAGGCATTGAGGGATACTCTCCACATTGGAGAGGAAGTGATTTGAAACGCCATATATCCCGTAGAGAAACGCAGTGGATTTTTGACATACAGTGCTATCGCCCACTAGGCCTCAACATTGAGTGGGATATAAATTGCTACATAATAGTTAAAATCCACCAAGTTCAATCCTTTATTCCTACAAAAGCTCTATCCCTCCTTTCTCTCTTGAACCATCCTACATCTTTTGTTTGGAAATGGTAGTTATATATATATATTTTTCACATAGGATGGGGGGTTCCCCATTAAAATAAAAATATAACATCCTACCATAGATAAATGTGAGAAGTCATAACATTTATTCCACTGTATTTATAATCTGAATCACATTTTTTGATATATGTATGCCAGGATTGTGCCTCTGGGATGCCCGTTATTGTTGCAGAGATATATCCTTGTTTTTAATGTGTTTTTTAATATATGTTTAATGTCTAATTTTTATGAATTTTTTATTACTGGTTGTAAAGGTGGTTCTTCTTTTTTATTATCAGCTTTAATGTCTGTTAGTATGATCATGACAAGCTTTTTTCCCTTAGCGATTGTGATTATTGCTGAGGAGGTATAAGCTATGCACCCTGGTGACCCAGAGGCGGATGTGTTCCGTTTCAGGCTTCCTGTGTCACTCTCCTGCAGATACTTAATGTGTGGTGGGTGGCGTCCAGATCCAGCCTCCTTTCCCAGTAGTCGCCTCATACGGAGAAACGCAGTGTCGGGTGGAGCCGGAGATCCTGACGTCACCACACCCACAGCTGTGTTAGCCTGAGCCACGGCTGTGTGAATGTCTGTTTTTTAAACTACACTTTAAAACCTTGTTTGATGTCAGTTGCCCAGCTATTCGATTAAAGGGTACACTCTTTTATCAAAGTACTGCACCATGAAGTGTTTTTTATCTTTCCTCTTCATACATATGGTCCCTTGTACTGCTGCACTGAGACAGTAAAGGATTTTTTTAAACACACACCCAGCTGACCAGTGGATTCAGTGATGGAAGGTTGACCAGATCGCTGCTGTTACCAGGAGGATATCTTTTGATACTGAGCTCATAAGATCTCCGTTATAGAGATCCAACCTATCTTGTAAGCGGCCACTTTGCACTTTTAGTATCCTGTGTTTGCAGCTTGGAAACAAAGGAGGAAGATTTGTATCTTTGCTTCCTGTATCACCACCAAGCTTTAGGAGCTGTTCTTAATTGGACTTTTCCTTTGCATCTTAATTGGACTTTGTTGTTCCCTATGGCTAACTTGTTGCACTACATGCACTTTTTATACATATGGGGGTAGCGCGGATTACTCTTTCGTTCATGGACCGACACAGCTTCCAATTGACAAGTATTATCCGTTATTTAGGAGTGACTAGGCAGAAAAAAACTTGTAAAAAGTGTTGCATCACACCTTCTACAGTACCGCCAAGGGGGCGGGCCCTCTGGGTATATCCCCTCACTCTGCATCTCACAGATCAGTTTTTTTCTGTCTAGCAAGGAGTAGGACATATCTCCCTTCGGGCCCATTGGTCGGGGGAATTTTTTTTCTAGATTTTGTTTTTTGTTTCCTGCGTTCTTTGATCAACTGCCGACTGGGTGACAGGCTGGGTCCTCGATCCTTGTAGTCTCCCCAGTTCGGCCATCGAGCGTGTGCCGACCCTAGCTACGCGCTGGGTTTTCCACAACATGCCCGACGCTCTACGGGTGGCCGGTGAGCTTACGCTCCAAGGCTTGCACCAGACCGCTCAGCTTCGGCTGAACTTACGGCCGAGTCGCAGTAGCCTGTCCGGTGAGCACTCCGCGGCATGCATATGATCGCTCCCGAGGGTTCAATCACAGCATGCCTGGCCGACAGTCACCTCCGTGCGCGGATGATGATCTGTCCGGAATGTCTTCCTGCAGGATTCAGCAGGAAGAGTAAGTAGCTCCCCTGCTTCGGCAGGGTGACTTGGCTGGACATTCCTGGAGAGATCAAGTAAGTGGTTGTGACCCCTTTCTTTCACTCTCTCTCCCTGCCCTCCCTCCTCCCTGGGCTTTAGCTAAGGTTGCTGGGTGCTGGGGGTCACCTGGGGGGCTCCATCTGGAGCGGGACTGCGCTGTGTATCATTTTTTAAAAATGTCACTTTGGTTACCTGTGTGTCTGTGTGCTTCTCCCTCCATGCTGTAGGCGGCCATTTTGCAGTGGTCCATGCTGGTTTCGGCCTCTAGTGACTGTCCGGCGGCCATTTTCTTGTGGTTTTGCGCCAATAGCTATAGATCGCCGCTCGGCGGCCATTTTCTTGTGGTTCGCACCCGTTTTGGCCTCTACCGACTGTTCGGTGGCCATGTTTCCTAGGATTCATGCCTGTATGTATATATCGCCGCTCGCCAGCCATCTTTTTGTGGTCCGCGGCCGCTTTGGCCTCTATATTTGGCCCAGCGGCCATTTTCTTAGAGCCCACATTGTTCAATATAGCCACTTGGCCATTTTGCGGTAGTCTCCGGCCTCTAGGGTGCATGTCAATGGCGCAAAATTCACACGGGGAACGCTGATGAGAATCAGACTGACACAGGCAGCAGTGGGATGGCATCACAGGCGGAGCACATGGCAGCATAGCGGTACTGTTCCAAGGGTGATAAGTCCTCTGGGAGACCCTGCATCTCTGAAGCAGCTAGGAGGGTGGCCTATGTTACCTCGCCTGGAGCCCTTTGGGTGTCAGCGCGTGGGTCAGCAGGGCGTCTGAAGCAGACATTTGTTTCCCCTGAAACACCAGACTTGTTAGCTGGTGCCCCTGATGTATCTGTGGATGCTATGTCTGTTGCCAGGGTGGAAGAGGCACACAGGAACACGGGGTGTAGTAATCGCCCCCATCCCCTGCAATCTTCCGGGGATAAGTCTGATGCAGAACCAGGTCCAGCTATGGCTCATGGCCCAGATTCTGAAGCATCAGAGACTGCAGACCGTGATTGATCGGACAGTGAGAATGCTCCAAGTCCAGGTCAGCACACAAGAAGGCTTTGGTATCTGACCTTTGTTTGCAGTGCGGAATACGCTAAAAAATAGAGATGCTGCAGAAGCAGCAGTGATACAGGTCCCCTTTGGGTTCCGTTAGCCAGACCGCACTGCTAAGGGCTTCCTTGTGTGGCTTATTTTGATAAGCTCTTGTACAAGGAATGGGAAGACCCACTGAGGATTTTTTTGCAGCCCCAAAATGTTTTATTTATTTAATTTTGTTGGGCAGTCTGGTACCCCTTGGGGAGAGTCACGAAAGGATGAACCCCCCCCTGATAGTGGACCCCCCCCTGTGTTCAAACTTTACAAGTTACCACAATTTCAGTGGAAGGGCTCCTATATTTAGGGACAGTCTCTACCTATATACAGGGGGGCTCAACGGTACGCCCAGCAGGGCTGGGGGTTTTCTGATGTCTCAGACACTGAATGAGTAGGCAAAGATGCTACTCCAGGGGTTAAAGGCACGGGAGGCTCCTCCGAACGAGGTAGCTCTGGTCGTCCAGCTGGTACAGGACCTTGAGTCTGTCTGCAAGTCAGACATGGATACTATCCCCTTGCTGCCTAGGGCATGCAGTGGCGCTATGCCACCTGAAATGGTCTGCGGACCAATCTTCCAAGAAGGCCCTGTGGGATCTGCCCTGGTAGGGCAACAGACATTTTTGGGGCCTCTCTGGATGACATCAGTAAAGATGCCCCAGGAGGTAATAGCACGTTGCTCCCACAATCCTAAGAAGGTAAGGAGCCACGCCATAGGCAAGGGCCCTCCTTACCACGCACAAGTGGTCTTTCGCCCGCCTAGGGTGGCAAGTTAACGACCCCAGGCCGATAAAGTGCCTTCTGAGGGACAGAAACGTCCCTGGGTTCGCAAGTCCAACCTTGCTTGCCTACCGAACAGATTTTTTCACTCAAAACCACCAGCTTCAACCGACTCGTCGGAAAGTCTTATATGGGGCGGTATAAGATCTGCTGATACACAGGGTGGTCCTTCCCGTCTCAGTACAGAAAAGGATTCAAGGGTTTTACTCTATCTGTTCGTAGTGCTGAAAACGCGATGTTGTCGCCGCCCTCCATCCGGGGGATTTTCTGGCATCCTTGACAATCTAGGATACAAGCTTGCATGTCCCCAGATGCACCAGACATCAGAGATGCCTGAGTTGGCGGCCGGGGAAGACCACTACCAATGGTGGCTCTCCCCTTTGGCCTAGCATCGGCACCAAGGGTCTTCACCAAGGTGCTTACCCTGATGCTGGCCCTACTAGACAGCGTGGCATCGCTATCATGGACAATTTGGACGATCTTCTTCTGAGGGTCACTTCAAACTCAAATCTACAAGTGAGCAAGTCTATAACCTGTCAGACCCTCCGATGCTTGGTTGGGTGCTGAACACTCAGAAGTCAGTATTGGTAACCTCCTTCGAGGCGGTACCATAGGCACGATTCACTAGTTCACACGCTAGTGTTACAGAAGGTAACTCTGTCCTGAATGGTCAAGTGCCCTTCATCCCTGGATTATTAAAATCCGGGTAAGCCACTTAATCAGGACCTCCCTAGTTGGTGGCCGACATCACAGGCATTTCTGTCTGGGAAGTCGTTCCTTCCTCTTTACTGGATGGTGGTCACGGCGGACGCCTGTCCTCCCGGTTACAGAGCTCAGTCAACCTGGGTCGCTGAACTCCGGAGGAATCCCATTGCAGATCATTGGCCCGTAAACCGGGCGATCTGGCTTTGCCTCTCCATATGGTCTCAGAGGCTACAAGGGCATCCAGTCAGAATCCAGT
Organism: Rana muscosa; assembly: GCA_029206835.1. Classification (NCBI taxonomy): domain Eukaryota; kingdom Metazoa; phylum Chordata; class Amphibia; order Anura; family Ranidae; genus Rana; species Rana muscosa. The sequence continues at coordinate 109,023,153 of JARGYO010005626.1, forward strand.
CGGACAAACACCATAGTGTGGCGTATGTCAAACATCAAGGAGGAACAAGCAGCTCTGCTGCAGCATCGGAGGTCGCTCACCTCCTAATTGGGGCAGAAAGGAGCATACCAGGCCTGTCGGGCCTTATACATTCTGGGTGTGGAAAACTGACAGGCGAACTGCCTGAGTTGCCAGGCTGGACCAAAGAGAATGGTCTTTACACCCGGAGGCCTTTCAGCTCTTTTACCAGAAGGGAGGCACGCCAGTCGTATATCTTCTGGCTCCTCGACTCAATCGGAAGGTATTGAGGTTTGTGGCCAGGTCTAGAGACCCAAGGGCAACATGATGGGTGTGTTGGTGGCACCGTGGAGTCAGTACAGGCTAATCTATGCCTTCCTTCCTCTGAAGCGCTTCCTCATCTGCTTCGCAGACTGGAGGCAGAGAGGATTCCAATGGTCCTAATTGCTATCGAGTTGCCCTCGGCGTCCTTGGTACGCCAATCTAGTGTGTCTGGTAGCAGACGCCTTTTTGACATCTACCATCAAGAAGGCCCTTCTGTCTTTTACAGTCACTGGCTTAAGGGCATGGCTTGAGAGCCAGGTACTAAGAGACCGGGGCCTGTCAGACTCGGTATCTCTACCATAAGGAGTGCGTGGAAATCATCCTCTAGGAAAATCTACCGTTGCACCTGGAAGCCCTACAGATCCAATTGTGAGGAAATGAGGTGTCATCCGCGTACTTATTTGGTTCCAGAGTCCTGCTGTTCTTCAGCAGGGAACGGGCCAAAAATTTTACTTAAGTACAATTAGGGGGCAGGTATCTGCCCTGGCTGTCCTTTTTTCAACAACCCCTGGTGGCTCACTTACTAGTGAGAATATTTGTACAGTGGGTTCGGCAGGTGGCCCCTCCGGTCCACCCTCCACTACCTCCGTGGGGCTTGTGTAGCAGACGTCTTTTTGGCGTCTACCACTAAGAGAGGACCTGCTGTCGTAGGGTCCCAGACGCCATCCTGCTTGCAGGCAATGGCTTCAACGGCATGGCCTCTATGTGCCTCAGAAACCACTGTTTAAGAACTTCAGGGAAATTCCCTTGTTGACACTTTCTTAGAAAGGGGTCCCTTTTAGTGGCTGTTACGCCAGTTAAGACGGGTTTCTGAGCAGGCAGTCTTGTCATGCAAGCCTCCCTATCTGATCATCCACAAGGATAAGGTGGTGCTGTGTCCGCAGCCTTCTTTGCTTCCTTCTCAAGGAAGACATTGTACTGCCATACTTGTGTCCTCATTCGTCGCCTAAAGAGACGACGTTGCATTCCTTGGATGTTGTCCAAACTCTAAGAGAATGCTTGTCTGGTACTGCTCCGTTCCGGAGTCCAGACTCACCGTTTGTTCGGTGGCTGGTTCCAAGTAGGGCCCAGCGGTCTTGTCGTCCACCATCTCTAGGTGGATCTGACAGATCAGATCAAGTCCAGACTCACCGTTTGTTTCGGTGACGAGTACCAAGTAGGGCCCAGCGGTCTTGTCGGCCACCATCTCTAGGTGGATCTGACAGATCGGGATCAGGCTTACGCTATGAAGAGTCAGGCGCCTCCCTTTCTCGGCGCATTCGACCAGGGCAAGAGATACGTCTTGGTGCTATGTCAGTAAGTCGGTTGTCTGAGCCGGCAGCCTTATCATGCAAGGCTCCTTATCTGATCTTCCACAAGGATAGGTGGTGCTGCGTCCGCAGCTTTCTTCTTCCATCTGAAGGAAGACATTGTACTGCCATCCTTGTGTACTCATCCGTCGAATCCAAGGAGACGACGTTGTATATTTTGGACGCTGTCTGAGCTCTGAGAGCATCAAGTGTCTGTTTTCACAGGTGTAAAACGGCGATCTGCTCGTCCGTTCACACTTTCACTAAACTTTACAAGTTGATGTGTGTGCATCTTCGGATGCTTCTTTCGGCCGCAAGGTTTGCGGCTGTTTAGAGTTGCAACTCCTCTGTTGAGGAGCTCTGTTTTGTTGGGGTGAAGTTTTAATGCTGTTCCCACCCCTCGTTTTTTGACACTGCTTTGGGACGTCCCACTTGTCAATTGGAAGCTGTGTCGGTCCATGAACGAAAGAGTAAATATGATTTTTTTACTCACCGTAAAATACTTTTCTCTGAGTTCATGGACCGACACAGCACCCACCCCTCGTTTTTTAAGTTTGTACTGCTTTTTGACGAACTGATCTGCGAGATGCAGAGTGAGGGGATATACCCAGAGGGCCCGCCCCCTGGGCGGTACTGTAGAAGGTGTGATGTAACAGTTTTTACATGTTTTTTTTTTCTTCTGCCTATTCACTCCTAAATAACGGATAGTACCCACTTGTCAATTGGAAGCTGTGTGTCGGTCCATGAACTCAGAGAAAAGGATTTTACAGTGAGTAAAAAATCCTATTACTCTTTCGTCCATGGACCGACACAGCTTCTCTATTGACAAAGTGGGTATTATCCGTTAATTAGGAGTGACTAGGCAGAAAAACTTGTAAAGAGTGTTGCATCACACCTTCTACAGTACCGCCCAGGGGGCGGACCACCTCTGGGTATAACCTCTCAGTCTGCATCTCGCAGATCAGTTTTTTTCTGTCTAGCAAGGAGTAGGACATGGCTCCCTTTGGGCCCATTGGTCCGGGGGAAAAAGATATATATATTTTTTTGCTACATTTTTGTTTCCTGCGTTCTTCGATCAACTGCCGACTGGGTGACAGGCTGGATCCTCGATCCTTGTAGTCTCCCCAGTTTCGGCCATCGAGCGTGTGCCGACCCTAGCTACGCGCTGGGTTTTCCACGACATGCCCGTCGCTCCACGGGTGGCCGGGGAGCCTACGCTCCAGGGCCTGCATCGGACCGCTCAGCTTCGGTTGACCTTACGGCCGAGTCACAGCAGCCTGGCCGGTGAGCTTACGCTCCAAGGCTTGCATCGGACCGCTCAGCTTCGGCTGACCTTACGGCCGAGTCACAGCAGCCTGTCCGGTGAGCTTCACGCTCCAGGGCATACATATGATCGTCCCTTTTGGGTCCAATCACAGCATGCCTGGCCAACAGACACCTTCCGTGCGCGGACAATGATCTGTTTGGAATGTCTTCCAGCATAATACATGCAGGATAGGTAAGTAAAACTCCCCTGCCTCGGCTGGGTGATTTAGCTGGACATTCCTGGAGAGATCAAGTAAGTGGTTGTGGCCCCTTTCTTCCCTCTCTCCCTGCCTTTCCCTCCTCCCTGGGCTTCTAGCTAAAGGTTGCTGGGTGCTGGGGGTCACCTAAGGGGTTCCACTGGAGCGGGGCTGGCTGTAACTAACATTTAAAAGAAATGTCATTTCTGCTTACCTGTGTGTGTGTGCGCTTCCTCCTCCATGCTGTCGGCGGCCATTTTGAGGTGGTCCATGTCGAGTTTGGCCTCTTGTGACTGACCGGCGGCCATCTTCCTGTGGTTCGGCCACACCCACTGACCCCTATCAGCTGATCGGCGGCCATGTTTGTCCACCCTGTATGTATATATTGCCATTCGGCGGCCATCTTTTTGTGGGCTACGGCTGCTTGACCTCTATCTTCGGCTCGGCGGCCATTTTCTTAGAGCCCACATTATCTTCCATACAGACGTTTTTGGCAGCCATTTTGCGAGAGCCTCTAGGGTGCATTACACTGGCACGAAAATTCACACATGAAGTGCTGATAAAAGAAGCAGACTGACACAGCAGCAGTGGGACAGCATCACAGGCGCAGCACACGGCAGCATAGCAGTACCGGTCCAGGGTGGTGAGTCCTCTGGGTAACCCAGCATCTCGGCAGCGCAGGAGGGTGGCCTATTGATATCTTGCCTGGAGCCCTGTGAGTGTCAGCTTGTGGTCAGCATGGCATCTGAGCCAGATGTCTTCTCCCCTGAAACACCAGATTTAGCAGCTGGTGCCCCTGAGGTGTCTATGAACGCTATGACGGCAATCCTAGAGGCGTTTGCTGCCAGGGTGGAAGCAGCACACGGGAATACAGGGGGTAGTAAACGCCCCATCCCCTGCAAGCTTCTGGGGATAATTCTGATACAGAACCAGGTCCAGCTATGGCTCCGGGCCCAGATTCTGGCGCATCAGAGACTGCAGACCGTGACCGGACAGTGAGGATGACTCCAAGTCCAGGTCAGTACGCGAGACGGCTTGGTATCTGACCTTATTACTGCAGTGCGGGATACGCTAAAGTTGGAAAATACTGCAGAAGCAGCAGAGACTCCGGTCCACTTGGGTTTCATAGACCTGCCCGCACTGCTAAGGTGTTCCCTTGTGTGTCTTTTGATAAACTCTTATACAAGGAATGGGAGAACCCACTGAGGGTCTTTACAGCCCCAAAGAGGTTTGTGGTACGATACCCCTTTGAGGAGACTTTTCTGAAGAGATGGACCTCTCCCCCTATAGTGGACCCTCCGGTGTCCAGACTTAATAGAGCCACCACAATTCCTGTAGAAGGACCTGTTTTCAAGGACCCTGTGGATAAGAAGGCTGAAGCACTCACTTGCTACCTATACTCAGTGGTAGGCTCGGCAGTACGCCCGGCATTGGCGGCATTGGCGGGGGCCCTAGTGTCTCACACACTTACTGAATGGGCAAGATTGCTACTCCAGGGGTTAAGGAGCGAGATGCTCCTCCTGATGAGATAACATTGGCCGACCTGTTGGTCCAGGGCCTTAGGTTGTCTGCGAGTCAGACATGGATACTATTCCCCTGCTGTCTAAAGCTTCGGTTTATGCAGTAGCAATACGCCGCCTGATCTGGCTAAAAGGCTGGTCTGCGGACCAGACTTCCAAGAAAGCCCTGTTGGATCTGCCTTTTAAGGGCGACAGACTTTTTGGGGCTCTCTGGATGACATCATCAAGGGTGCCACAGGAGGTAAAAGCACTTTGCTTCCCCAAATTAGCAAGGGTAAGGGGCCACGCCAAGGGCAAGGGCCCTCCTTTACTGCACGCAAGCATTTTTTTCGTCCCCCTAGGGCGACAGGGAAAAGACTCCATGCCGATAAAGCGCCTGTCCAAGGACAGAAGCGTCCTTGGTCCCGCATACCCAATAATCCTGCGGACAAATTTGCGTCCGCATGAAGGTCCACCCCCACCCAGCTCTCAGGTGGGGGGACGTCTTCGCAAATTCGCGACTCAGTGGACAGCTCTAATCTCCGACAGGTGGGTTTGCGAAGTAATCGCCTCAGGCTGCAAGATAGAGTTTCTCTCTTGTCCACCGGACAGATTCAACACCTCCAATCTCCAGCTACTACCGACCCGTTGGGAGGCCCTGTATGGGGCGGTCCAGGGTCTACTGGAACGCGGGATAGTTATTCCAGTTCCAGAACTGGAACGTGGTTTTTACTCAAATCTGTTCATTGTGCCGAAGAAGGAGGGGGTTCGTCCAAGCTTGGATCTCAGAGCCCTCAATTGCTTTGTAAAAGTACAAAGATTTCGGATGGAGTCGGTTCGATCTGTAGTCACGACTCTCCATCCGGGGGACTTTCTGGCCTCCTTGGACATCAAGGACGCATACCTGCATGTCCCCATATACTCCAGACACCAGAGGTTTCTGCGATTTGCTATTGGGAAGAACCACTACCAGTTTGTGGCCCTCCCGTTTGGCCTTGCCTCAGCACCCAGGACGTTCACCAAGGTGCTCGCTCTGATTCTGGCACTTCTAAGACAGCGGGGTATCGCTATCATGGGCTACTTGGACGACCTTCTACTGAAGGCCCCTTCAAGCTCAGAATTAGAGGTAAGCGTGTCTATTACCTGTCAGACTCTTCGAGACTGTGGTTGGATACTAAACACGCAAAAGTCAGTATTGGTGCCCACTCAACGCCTAGTGTACCTGGGGTTGATTCTGGATTGCTCAGAGGCAAAGGTATTCCTCCCTGTGGAGAAGTTGCAGACCCTCCGGGCTGCAGTACGGCAGCTGACTTCCAGGAATTGGTCGTCACTCCGTTTTTGCATGCGAGTGTTGGGCCTCATGGTAGCCTCCTTCGAGATGATCCCATATGCTCAATACCACGCTCGAGTGTTACAGAAGGAAGTTCTGTCCAGATGGAACAGATGCCCTTCATCTCTGGATTATCAAATCCGAGTGAGCCACCTAGTCAGGAGATCCCTGGCATGGTGGCTGACAGCACCGGCTCTAATGGCCGGGAAGTAATTTCTTCCGGTTTACTGGATAGTGATCACGACGGACGCCAGCCTTACAGGTTGGGGGGGGGGGGAGTCTGGGGTGTTCAGTCGGCGCAAGGTCGCTGGACCCCAGAGGAAGCCCTCCTGCTGATCAATGTCCTGGAAATCCGGGCGATCAGGCTGTGCCTCTTCAAATGGTCTCAGAGGCTGCAAGGGCGTCCAGTCAGGATCCAGTCAGACAACGCCACAGCGGTGGCATATGTCAATCATCAAGGAGGAACAAGAAGCTCAGCTGCAGCATCGGAGGTTGCTCGCATCCTGGAGTGGGCAGAGAAGAGCGTACCGGCACTGTCGGCCGTGTACATTCCGGGTGTGGAAAACTGGCAGGCAGACTACCTGAGCCGCCAGATGCTGGACCAGGGAGAATGGTCCTTACACCCGGAGGTGTTCCAACTCCTCTGCCAAAGATGGGGCACACCAGACGTAGATCTTCTGGCTTCCTGACTCAATCGGAAGGTATTGAGGTTTGTGGCCCGGTCAAGAGACCCATGGGCAGACGCAACGGACGCGTTGGTTGCATCGTGGGGTCAGTATCGGCTAATCTATGCCTTCCCTCCCTTAAGGCTTCTTCCTCTTCTGCTCCGCAGAGTGGAGGCAGAGGGAATTCCAATGATCCTAATCGCTCCAGATTGGCCTCAGCATCCTTGGTACGCCGATCTAGTACGTCTGGTAGCAGACGTCCCCTGGTGCCTACCACTACGGAAGGACCTGCTATCGCAAGGTCCCATACTCCAGAATCCTGCTGTTTTTACAGCATGGGGTGGACCAAAGGCTTGCCCTAAGTACGATTAAGGGACAGATATCTGCCCTGGCTGTCTTTTTTCAGCGACCCCTGGCGACTCACTCTCTCGTGAGTACATTTGTGCAGGGGGTTCGACATTTGGCCCCTCCAGTCCGTCCCCCGTTACCTCCGTGGGACTTGAACCTGGTCCTCTCGGTGCTTCAGAAGGCACCGTTTGAGAATATTAGAGATATTCCCCTGTTGACACTTTCTCAGAAAGTGGTCTTTTTGGTGGCTGTTACGTCAGTTAGACGAGTCTCTGAGCTGGCAGCCTTGTCCTGCAAGGCTCCCTATTTGATTTTCCACAAGGATAAGGTGGTGCTGCGGCCGCAGCCTTCCTTTCTTCCGAAGGTCGTTTCGGCTTTTCATCTCAACGAAGACATTGTACTTCCATCCTTGTGTCCTCATCCGTCGAATCCTAAGGAGTCGGCGTTGCATTCCTTGGACGTTGTCCGAGCTTTGAGAGTATACCTATCTGCTACTTCCCTGTTCCGGAAGTCAGACTCACTGTTTGTTTCGGTGGCTGGTCCCAAGAAGGGCCAAGCAGTCTCATCGGCCACCATCTCTAGGTGGATCCGACAGATAGTAATCCAGGCTTACGCCTTAAAGGGTCAAGCACCCCCCTTTCCGGTCACGGCACATTCGACCAGGGCAAGAGGTGCCTCTTGGGCTTTCTGACATCAAGCGTCTGTTTCCCAATTATGTAAAGCGGCGACTTGGTCGTCCGCTCACACTATCACAAAATTCTACAAAGTTGATGTAGGTGCATCTTCGGATGCCTCTTTTCGGCCGCAAGGTTTTACAAGCGGCTGTTTAGAGTTGCAGCTCCTCCGTTGGAGGAGTAATGTTTTGTGTTTTGGGGTGAAGTTTATTTTTATGCTGTTACCACCCCTCGTTTTTTCTCTGACACTGCTTTGGGACGTCCCACTTTGTCAATAGAGAAGCTGTGTCGGTCCATGGACGAAAGAGTAAATAGGATTTTTTACTCACCGTAAAATCCTTTTCTCTGAGTCCATGGACCGACACAGCACCCACCCCTCATTCTAAGTTTGTACTGCTTTTTGACGAACTGATCTGCGAGATGCAGACTGAGAGGTTATACCCAGAGGGGGTCCGCCCCCTGGGCGGTACTGTAGAAGGTGTGATGCAACACTTTTTACAAGTTTTTCTGCCTAGTCACTCCTAATTAACAGATAATACCCACTTTGTCAATAGAGAAGCTGTGTCGGTCCATGGACTCAGAGAAAAGGATTTTACGGTGAGTAAAAAATCCTATTTTTTTCATGCTTAACATTTTCTGGTTATTAAACACAGCCAAATGACACACTTTTCAATTCTTCAAACAAAAAAACAGTAAATGCAACTGGTTGTGTTCTTTACAAGCCAGAGATCCCTGTTTTCACATTATATTCTCGTAGAATATTTGCCATTTTTTACCTTTTTATATTTTCATCTTTGGCTTCCTTTTTTTTATCTTTCTTTAAATCAACTTTGTAGTGTTTCTCAGGTCTCATGTTGGCAAGTGGTGATGTGTACATATGTCAGCCTTCGTGGATAAAAAACAGTGGCTGCTGTAATCAACTCTTTGGCTGCCAGTCATGCAGAGTGATGGTGCAGGAGAAAAATAATATATGTACAGAAGGCTGCAGTTTTTTCATTTCCAATGATTATATTTAGAAAAAAAAAATAAGTTATACAAAGCCATAAATTGCCATTGTATAAGTCAGTGCTTCTCAACTCCAGTCCTCAAGGCGCCCCAACAGGTCATGTTTTCAGGCTCTCCATTATTTTGCACAGGTGATTTTATCAGTTTCACTGCCTTAGTAATTACCACAGCCGTTCCATCGGAGGGAAATCCTGAAAACATGACCTGTTGGGGCGCCATGAGGACTGGAGTTGAAAAACACTGGTATAAGGTAACAGTCTCTGGTTACAAACGGGTTTTAAGTCATATGCGTTACAGAGAAGAAACATACTATTTTGTCGCTACTCCTGGCTCATCATTATCCCAATTTCTGGGATATAAAATAAAAGAAAATGACAAAAAAAAATAAGCAAAAAGAGAAACAAGTATAACAATTTAAATAGGCATCAAGCGGTGTGGAAGGAAAGCACACAATGTCCCATCCTCTCACGTCATGCCTCTCCAAAGGCGAACATAATAAGGGAGGAGACGCTCAAATAAAGCCCTTTGAATGCTAGAGTACCCCACAACTTGATTCATAATCCAAGGACATGGGATAACATATAGAAGGGAGAACAGAGCTATTTTATCATTCAAAATAGCAATTGGCATTCATTCACCATTATCCAAGATATCTTGGATTTTAGCAGGTGGAAAGGGACCATTGGGGATTTCCAAGACCTGGCTATGTAAATTCTGTCTGCAACAATTAAAAAGGCAATAAGCCTCCTCGTATGTTTCGGAGTCCCCTGCACTGGACGCCCCAACAGTGCCTGCAGGGGCACTGACGTCATCGGCACATGCACACTAAATAGACGGTCCACTGGTGCTGTTTCTTCAGGAGTCGTGATGTCACCTGGCAGCTCCCGCACACGTGCAGGACTGACGTCATCACGACTCCGTCCAATCACAGCGCCGGAGCCGCAAACCCGGAAGTAACTCCGGTGGCCGATGCTGATTTAGGGCATCGTTCTAAGTTAAGTATTTCATAATGAGCTAGTATGCGAAGCATGCTAGCTCATTATGCCTTTGTCTTGCAGGTTTTTTTTTTTTTTTTTCGAGGTTTACAACCTCTTTAAGGTAGAAAAACAGGGATTTGATTTTATATAATGAAATGTCTACTTTATTTACAGTAGGAGAACATCAATTTAGTCTAACACCTCACAACCTCAGAAGTCATGCATCTGTATCCCTACCCTCTACTATATGACATGAGTTACATAAAGTATGTCATCTGGGGTAGGAGAGAGTTCATCAAGCACCACATCCCATCCCATATATTTTAGAATGCACAAAAGCATAAAGAGAGGAGGGACTTTAAAGGTGCTAATTACCACACAATTGTTTAAAATTTAACAATTTTATTTTTTCAATTAAAAAGTTTTTCCTTTAATAGCAGCAACTATAAATGGATTCCATTTCGTTATAACAGACTAGGTTTACATATTCCATGCTACAGCAAATGCAACAATCTCAATATGTTTTGTCAAGTTTACAGCTTCTTCAGGTGTTTATGTAGCAAACTGGACTGTATAGCAAACTATTACATTAAAGTTACAAAGGAATATCATCTGTATTTATGTCAAGGTCTGGAACCAATGTACTGATGACCAATGTATCTGGGTGGATGGAAATAGCAGAGACAAAGTCCAAGAAAGGGACCATTAATATATTGCATCACAAGGGGGTATCTTCAGACCCTGCTTTATGTTGGTGCAATCTGGTAGAGTTTGTATATTAAACACACTGTGCAGTGTGTCTAAGGAAATAATGCTCCTCGTGGCTCCAGCTCAGCTTTCAGGTGGCAGGGTGCAGGGATCTGACATCACACACTGCACAGCACAGAGCAGAGAGCCAAGTGTAATCTGACACCTAAATGGAGTGACCAGGCACACACTCTCTACACCGTCTCATATGGAAACTTGCACATTTGAGGTTGTCGATTGCCTTATGTGTGCTAGAAAAGGGGGGCGGGCTGTCACCATGGATTGCCTGTTGTCAGAGAAAACTGTCTAAAGTGACTCGTGCATGAAGCAGGGGAAGGAGAGAGCAGCTAAGAGCCAAACTTAGTGCTATGAATTAAAGCAAGTAGTACATGCTATGTAAGGATATTCTTTTATCCTTTTAAATTTCAGAGGTGTACAACCACTTTAAAGTGAAAAATCAGTAGTATTTAGATTTTCTTAATATCACAAAGACTAGAATAAAAAAAAATGGTGTCAATCACTTTACCTTCTGTAGTGCACTGGGGTCTCCTCTGTAGCCTAGTCGACTTCACCTTCCCTAGGCTATACTCTTAGCATTTTTCATGTAGCAGTATGACCCCCATTAAACTGATGGTTAGCTTCCACTCAGGTGCTACCAGTGCCCATGAAGATCCTGGGACTGAGTAAGATCATGTTGCTGTGATGGATAGGTAAGTAAACACCTCTCTAGGGAAAGTCTAGGGAAAAATAAAAGAAGATTTACTTCCCTGATCCTCCGCTTTCTCCCATAGCTAGATCGGTCCCTGTAGCGTATGCACCCCCATGCTCCCAACAGTCTAGGGTTCTGACATCATCAAGACCAAAGCAGGGTCTTGAGGACCCCGAGAGACAGTCCACTGCTGCATGGTGGGGGAGCAGAGGATCAGGTAAGTAAAACTATTTCTCCTCGCCCCTAGGCAAAACAGCTATTAATCCTTCAAATACCAGCACAATTTTACTGCAAGAGATGAATTCTTATTTGCCCGGAGCCCGGGCTTTAAGGAAAACTTGTTCTTTAAGGGTTTTTGACCAGGGAATAGCATATTGGCAAGTAAGTAGCAGTGACAGTAAAGTGATTCTGCTGTTCTCACTCATTACTATGAATGAAAATCACATTTCTGAATCAATGGCCAAATGATGCATGAGAAAGAAATTATACCAAAAATGACCAATGAAAATATTTGCCTCTTCCATGATTTGTCATCTGCTCATGGTTACTTTTTCTGCCCTCATGAGAACATAGTTGGTTACAGATGATGCTTGCCGACAGATGGACAACAGTACTATTTGAAATGCTTGCTTCATCTCCGAACAGGATGTTTTGACTCATTAAACAATGAAATATCAAGTGAAGCTTTCTCCTAAACCCATGCAGCCTTGTTTAACAGACAACACTCAAATGTAAAACACATAATTTAGCAATGCTAACAAAAATGATTTACCTGTGTAGTCTTTCAGGCCTTGTATACACCATTTATAAGAAAACCCAATGTTCTATAATGTTGGAGCCTGTAGCATGAAATAGAGTCTGATTGTGCTATGGTGTGGCTGGCTCTTGCTTTTGCACACAATACAAGTTTATCCACCTCTATGCCCCTCCTACCACTGCCTCAGAATGATATATTTAGAAACGAGTACACATTTGTAAACATATTTGCATTGCTGAATCACAAAAATAAAATAAAAAAAATACTGAACTAGAATTTCATACTTGTTGGCTTGCCAACGTAATTTAAAAATAAATTTTCCAGCATTTTTTAAATCTACAACCTCCATTGAAATAATACTTGGTGATTCTATCATGAAGGTTCTTGTGGAGGTACTACCTGTTATAGGGTGAAAATGATTTGTCTGATCCCTATTTTTTTTTTTTTTTTGTTGTCTCTGTGTCAAAGACCTACTATCCCATGTTACATGCTTTTCCAATGGAAACTACAAGTGATTGTGCCAACACACTTTGCATAGGTATTAGGTCATGATCAAGCAGCACAATTTTTATGAGGCCCTTGGAAACCTCTGTGTGGCATCTGGCATTGTCGGCTAGCTACAAAATACTAGGGGGTGTTCTTCAAAGCAATTTCTCCACAAAGTAAAGTATAGAAACATGGATAGATTGGTCAATTGCTGTAAATATTAAAAATGGGGAGGAGGACTGGACTGTACAACTAAAGCCTTTGGGTTAAACTAAAAACAAACTAACCATTTCCTTAACACAAACAATGTAGATGGAGGAATCTCTCCCGCCTGGACACTGTATTCCGACAGCGGGATTCACCGCTGTCGGAATACACTGAATCAGTGTCTGCAGCTGTTGTTTAACCAACCCGTCAGTTTTCCAACATGTCGACAGAAGTTGATAAAACAGTCGACTTCTGTTGAGTAGGAACTTGCTCCCGAGCTGTGTATGTTTATGGAGCCACACTTGATCCCACCCTACTTCCTCCTCGCATCATTTGATTGACAGCAGCAGGAGCCAATTGCTCCTGCTACCGTCTGAGTCCCTGTATGACGGGGAAGAGAGGAGAGAAGGAATCCAGCCGTGCACAGTGCTGGATCGATTAAGAACTCAGGTAAGTATTTTACCTTACTCAGGGAATGCATTGAGATAAAATAAAGTTTAGGCTTTAGAATCACTTTACACACCCAACAGCCATTAAAAATGCTTGCCGCATTGAGAAAGCGAGAGAGATCTGACTAGCAATAATCCTGAAGAGTCCTGCACCCCTGACGTCCGCTTTTCTAGACTGTAAAACTTTTAGTGAATCAGGGGCACCATCAATTTAAATTTCACAATTTCTTAATAATACACACAAACATTTTCTGTTTGCCTCACCATCCACCCACCCCATAGCGGCAGTATAGTTGAAAATAATATAAAAGTTCTGACATATATATGTACATGACGCCAAGGTTGGGTCCTGGACAGGTGGGGAAAAAAAACATGTGAGAGTCGACAATACTGCATACCCCAAAAGCGTACAAAAGCATGGAAGAAATTTTCCCCAGGGGGTTTTTAGCAGCAAAGTATTTATGAAAAACACGTTCAATTAAAGGTCTTTATTTTGTCATAAAATCCTGGACAGGCGCTATATAGCACCAGTATTTTGGTTGTGGTCCCTTTAAGAAGTTGTGATAGTGTTCAGGGATCACCCAGAATGGGTGAGAAATTCTCGGCAATTGAATTAATCCAGAGAAGACTGGCTCGCAGTCCTCTCTGTCTTGATAGAGTAATTTGGGGCCCGGAATTTCAGAGGCTCTAAAGTGATATTCGGGTGTTAAAGAGCCTCCACCCCTGACCACTGGGAGTCAGCACACAGGGGGTTAAAGGTCTCCAGGGAACAGCTCATAAGACAAGAAATGGTGCTAGAGGTGTGGTAAGGAGGATTGCACCTGTCATGATGAGCTGTGTGTCTGCTGGAAGCTGCTAAGGATTCATCAAGGACTCTGGAAGTTTTGGGGCGAAGACCGATCCACAAAAAACTGTATGTGCCTTTTCTTTAATTTGTTTTGTACTGAAGACAAGTGGACTTTATTTTATGCTGAAGATAAGCTGACTTTGTTTTAGATTTTTCCTGTGTGCTGAATGAAGCTTTATTTTTGGTTTATTTACAAATAAAAGCCTTTTTGTTAAAGGTCACACGGTTTATGCACTTGGTCCCGTGGAGCTATAATCCCCAAAAGTTCACATATACATCATTTATTATAATAGTATAATGTAAATTATAATATTAAAGCATCTTAGCAAATGTCCTTTGTCAAGGACCAATTCACTGCATTGCCCCAGTTTAATGCATGTATTATGATGCATGTTACTACAAAATGATAATGCACATTGGTATGCTGTTGTGTCATGCATTCTGAATGGCAATGCATCTGTTCACCTTTGCAGAGTTGCTCTACTGAAAATGTGAGTTTCTCTTTCGTTCATGGACGGACACTGCCTTAATCTTGACAAGTGGGTATTAGCCTTCATTCAGGAGTGACTAGGCAGAAAACTTGTAGAAAGTGTTCATCAGAAACACATCACACCTTATACAGTACCGCCCAGGGGGCAGACCCTCTGGGTATAATCCCTCTCTCTGCATCTCACAGATCAGTTTTTTTCTGCCTAGCATAGAAGGACATGGCTCCCTTTGGGCCCATAGGTCCGGGTTTTTTCTTTTTTTTCTACGATTTTTTCTTCCTGCGATCCCCGATCAACTGCCGACTGGGTGACAGGCTGGATCCCAGATCCTTGTAGTCTCTCCAGTTTCGGCCATCGAGCGTGTGCCGACCCTAGCTACGCGCTGGGTTTTTCTACGACATGCCCGGTGAGCTTCGCGCTCCAGGGCATGCATATGACCGGTCTCTATGGCTGAATCACAGCATGCCAAGCCGACAGTCACCTCCGTAACTGCACGGAAGATGGTCTGTCTGGGATGTTTCCAGCATAATCCATGCAGAAAGGGTAAGTAGCTTCCCCTGCTTCGGCAGAAGGGCATAACTGGACATTCCTAGAGAGATCAAGTAAGTGGTTTTACCCTTTCTTTCCTCTCTCCCTTCCTTCCCTCCTCCCTGGGCTCTGCGAAATAGGCTGGTTGCTGGGGGCTCGGGGGTTCACCTGGGGGAGCTCCATCTGGAGCGGGAACTGCGCTGTATGTCTGCTTCTGGGGTGCTAGTGGGCTGCCATTAGAAATGTCAGTTTTTGCTTACCTGTGTATTCTCCCTCCATGCTGTCGGCGGCCATTTTCTTGTGGTCTGCGCCCGTTTTGGCCTCTGTCTACCGCTCGGTGGCCATTTTCTTGTGGCCCGCACCTGCTGGCTCTATTTGCCGCTTGGCGGCCATTTTCTTGTGGTCCACGCCGTTCTAAAGCACGGCCGCTCGGCGGACATTTTGTGGAAGTCTCTGGCCTCTAGGGTGCAATTTTTGCGGCGCAAAATAAACAGACACACGCTGACGGAGGGTCAGACTGACACAGGCAGCTGTGGAAAGAGCATCTCAGGCGGGAGCAGACAGCAGCAGTAACAGTGACCATTCTAAGGGTGGTGAGTCCTCTGGGGGACCCCACATCTCTGTAGCAGCTAGGAGGGTGGGCTGTTGATACCTTGCCTGGAGTCCCTGTGGGTGTCAGGCGCATGTGTCAGCATGGCGTCCGAAGCAGACGTTTTTTCCCCTGAAACACCTGAGTTGGCAACTGGTGCCCCTGCTATATCAATGGACGCTATGTCGGTGATCCTGGAGGCTTTTGTTGCCAAGGTGGAAGCGGCGCGTGGGAAGACGGGGGGCAGGAAGTGCCCCCTCCCCGCCATCTTCTGGGGATAATTCTGATGCAGAGCCAGGCCCAGTTGTGGCTCATGGCCCTGATTCTAATGCGTCAGAGGGCGGTGACAGTGAGGATGACTCCGGGTCAGCACGCAAAAAGGCTTTGGTATCTGATCTTATCACCGCAGTGCGGGATACGCTGAAGATGAAGAATTCTGCAGAAGCAGCAGAGACAGCGTCCCCTATGGGTTCCGTAAGCCGGCCTGCACTGCCAAGATGTTTCCTTGTGTGTCTTATCTTGATAAACTTTTATACAAGGAGTGGGAAAAACCACAGAAGTTTTTTTCGGCCCCAAAAAATTTGGCAGCCCGTTACCCCTTTGAGGAGAGTTTCCTGGAAAAAATGGACCTCTCCCCCGATAGTGGACCCCCCTGTGTCCAGACTTAACAAAGTAACCACGATTCCAGTGGAAGGGGCTCCTGTCTTCAAGGACCCTGTGGACAAGAAGGCTGAGGCAATCGCTTGCTACCTATACACAGTAGTGGGCTCAGCGGTGCGTCCAGCAATGGCTGGGGCTTTGGTGTCTCAGACACTTAGTGAGTGGACAAAGATGCTACTCCAGGGGTTAAAAACATGGGAGGCTCCTCCGGACGAGGTAGCTTTGGCCGACCAGTTGGTACAGGGCCTTAAGTTTGTGAGTAAGACATGGATACTATCCCCTTGCTGTCCAGAGCCTCGGTTTATGCAGTGGTGTTTCGCCGCCTGATCTGGCTAAAGTGCTGGTCTGCGGACCAATCTTCTAAGAAGGCCCTGTCTGATCTGCCCTTTAAGGGCGACAGACTTTTTGGAGCCTCTCTGGATGACATCATTAAGGATGCCACAGGAGGTAAGAGCGCGCTGCTCCCGCAATCCAAAAAGGGTAAGAAGCCACGCCATAGGCAAGGGCCCTCCTTCACAACACACAAGCATTTTTTTTGTTCGCCCAGTGCTGCAGGTAAAAGATCCCAGCCAGCTAAAGCGCCTGCTCAGGGACAAACGCATCCCTGGTTTTGCAAGCCCAACAAGCCTGCGGACAAATCTACGTCCGCAGGGAGGTCTGCCCCCGCCCATCTCTCGGGTGGGGGGACGTCTTTGCGACTCGGTGGACATCTCTGATCTCTGACCGGTGGGTTTGCAAAGTAATTTTCTCAGGCTACAAGATAGTTTCTCTCTTGCCCGCCGAACAGATTTTTTCCCTCCAACTTCAGCCGACCCGTCGGGAAGCCCTGTATGGGGCGGTCCAGGATCTGCTTGTACGCGGGGTGATCATTCCTGTCCCAGTGCAGGAACGGTTTCAGGGTTTTTACTTGAATCTGTTTAGTACCAAAGAAGGATGGGGTTTGTCCAATCCTGGATCTCAAGGCCCTCAATTGCTTTGTGCAAGTACAAAGATTCCGGATGGAGTTGGTTCGCTCTGTAGTCACTGCTCTCCATCCAGGGGACTTTCTGGCGTCCTTGGACATCAAGGACGCATACCTGCATGTTCCCATGTGCTCCAGGCATCAAAGATTTCTGCGCTTCACAGTCGGGGAGGACCACTATCAATTTGTGACCCTCCCGTTTGGCCTGGCCTGGCATTGGCACCCAGGGTGTTTACCAAGGTGCTCGACCCTGATTCTGGCCCTGCTAAAGCAGCGGGGCATCGCTATCGTGGGCTACTTGGACAATCTTCTTCTAAAGGGCCGCTTCAAGCTCTGAATTAGAGGAGAGCGTGTCTATAACCTGTCAGACCCTCTGAGACTTTGGATGGGTGCTAAACACGCAAAAGTCAGTGTTGGTGCCGACTCAACGCCTAGTGTATCTGGGGTTGATTCTGGATTCCTCCGAGGCGAAGGTTTTTCTCCCTGTGGAAAAATTGCAGACCCTTCGGGCTGTGCAGTGCGACAGTCTGCATCCAAAAGATGGTTGTCACTCTGCTTTTGCATGCGAGTCCTGGGCCTCATGGTAGTCTCCTTCGAGGTGGTTCCATATGCTCAATATCACACTCGAGTGTTGCAGAAGGAAATTCTGTCAAGATGGGACAAATGCCCGTTGTCCCTGGATTGTCAAATCCGGGTGAGCCACCTGGTCAGGACCTCCCTAGTTTGATGGCTGCCATCACCGGCACTTCTGTCCGGGAAGTCGTTCCTTCCTTTTTACTGGATGGTAATCACGATGGATGCCAGCTTTACCGGTTGGGGGGGAGTCTGGGGTGTTCAGTCAATGCAAGGTCGCTGGACTCCGGAGCAATCCCGCCTGCCGATCAATGTCCTGGAACTCCGGGCGATTAGGCAGTGCCTCTCCACGTGGTCTCAGAGGCTGCAAGGGCATCCAGTCAGGATCCAGTTGGACAATGCCACGGCGGTGGCATATGTCAATCATCAAGGAGGAACAAGAAGCTCGGCTGCAGCGTCGGAGGTCGCTTGCAGCCTGAGGTGGGCAGAAAGGAGCGTACCGGGCCTGTCGGCTGTATACATTCCGGGTGTGGAGAACTGGCAGGCGGACTACCTGAGTCGCCAGATGCTGGATCAAGGAGAGTGGTCTCTACACCCGGATGTGTTTCAGCTCCTCTGCCAAAGATGGGGCACGCCAGACGTAGATCTCCTGGCGTCCCAACTCAATCGGAAGGTATTGAGGTTTGTGGCCCGGTCAAGAGACCCATGGGCAGACGCGACAGACGCGTTGGTGGCACCGTGGGGTCAGTATCGGCTAATCTATACCTTCCCTCCCCTGAAGCTCCTCCCTCATCTGCTTCGCAGAGTGGAGGCAGAGGGGATTCCGATGATCCTGATCGCTCCAGATTGGCCTCGGTGTCCTTGGTACACCGATATAGTACGTCTGGTAGCAGACGTCCCTTCTCATCTACCACTACGAAAGGACCTGCTGTCGCAAGGTCCCATACTTCATCCTGCTTTACAGTCGCTGGCTTTAACGGCATGGCTATTGATTGGTGCTGAGAGACTGGGGCCTGTCGGATTCGGTAATCTCTACCATGAGGAGTGCTCAGAAGTCATCCTATAGGAAGGTTTACCATCGCACTTGGAAGGCCTACATATCCATGTGTGAGGAAATGAGGTGGCATCCGCGTACTTATTTGGTTTCCAGAGTCCTGCTGTTCTTACAGCGTTGGGTGGACCAAAAGCTTGCCTTAAGTATGATTAAGGGGTAGATATCTGCCCTGGCTGTCTTTTCTCTTTTCGTCCATGGACGGACACAGCTCCTTAATTCTTGACAGTTGGGTTATGTTCCTGTTCATAGGAGAGTTGAACAGTCCCGCCCTCCTTACATAACCCTCCTACCTGCAGTCAGCAGCCTCAGTTTTTTTCTGCCTAGCAGAGGAGATGGACGTGGCTCCCTTTGGGACCTGAGTCCTGAAGAAATTTTTATTTTATTTTATCTTATTTTATTTTTAAGATCTTCTATCAACTGCCGGCTGAGCATGACAGGCAGGATATTATAGATCTTTGTAGTCCCCCCAGTCTGGCCATCAAGCATGTTACAGTCCCTTGCAAATAGTCACGACATACCCCATGACTCCAGGGGTGGCCGGTGAGCTTCTGCTCCACATATGACTGAGCTGCTTGCTGTCTCACTCACAGTGGACCGAGCCGACAGCTACTCCGTACCGCTCGGTTGTAGGCCTGTCAGGAACGCACCAGCAGATCCTCATTTGGATGGGTAAGTACAGTTCCCTATGCCTCGGCGGGGGGCTCCGGGTCCCGTGGGGAGTCTGTGTGGTATCGTAGCCTTCTCGTCCACATCGCAGTGCTCGGGCGCCATTTTCAAGGTGTTTTCTATTGCATTGCTTTTTCCCATTGGCGGCCATCTTGCCGTGGCCGCGCTCTGGCGCAGATGCTATTGCGGGCGGCCATTTTCTTGTGGCCGCGCCCTTTCCTGAGGCGTCCGGCGGCCATCTTTGGTGCAGTGCGGGCCTATAGTGCTGGCTCCTGGATGGCACGCACAATTCTCCTCACAACGTCCCTCACTGTTTCCACACACACTGCTTATAGAGCAGCATGTATATTAGTGATACACAGTCTTAGTGTATAGAGGCGGGCAATGACGCTGAGCAGTCTCATTCTGGGCAGGTGTGTCCCCTGGGTGACCCCCCGGTCGGTGCAGCATGGAGGGGGGGGGACTTTGGTCATTAGTTTGACTAGTCCTGAGAGCTTTCTGTGTGACATGGAGTCAGTATCTGAGAGGCAACAGCCCCTGCACCTGTGGTTTCCCGCCATTTCCTGAAGGATGCTCTGACTCTGACAGGACCACTGTTATGAGTGTCAGAGGTTGTTTTTTGTGTGCAGTTTGATGCTTGCTTCGGCAGCACTTATACTCAGTGTCAGGGTCACCTGTGGCCAGGTGACAGATGCACACCATAGGGGGACAGGAGTGCACCGCGAGGTAGTGAACCCTATGGCTGGCTTCTGCGGATAGGGAACTGGGTGGTTGTGGAAAGCGGGACCAGAGGAGCACAACCGGGATCCAAACGGAAGCTAGAGCCAAGATTCCCCAGGGCACGGAGTCTAAGACCCAGCTGGTCTTCTCCAGGGCCTCTAGTGGTGAGGATGTTAGCTGCAGGCTGGGACCAGGTCGCGGCCCCTGGAGTTTCCTAGCTCACGCCCCGTAGGATAAGGGGAAAAGAGGGGAAGCAGCAGCACACGAAGAGAGAACCGAATAACAAGCTGAAGGTCAGGGGCCACAAGCAGACAAGGATAACGAAGAACGAGCCGAAGGTCAAGGGTCACAAGCAGACAGGGATAGTCGGGGACAAGCCAATAACGTAACAGAGAGACAGACGTAGCACACGGCAGGCAGGAACCCAAACACACAATGCCTAACAAACACGTTGATCGGCAAAGCAGGCTTGCAGTGCACAGGTTAATATAGTGTTCAGTGATAGGGCCTGGGGTGGAGTCAGGCTGGGAGGAGATTATAAAGGAAGCCAGGTGAAGGAGGTCTGGTCTCTAGATGAACACATGAGGAGGAAGGTAAGATGGCAGACAGACATTAATGCATATCCATGACAGTACCCTCCCTCTTACGAGGCCTCCCCCTTCCCCGCCTGGGCCCAGGTTTAGAGGGAAACTTCAGATGAAACTCCTTTAACAGACGAGGTGCAAAGACCTCAGATGCAGTGATCCAAGACCTCTCCTCAGGACCAAACCCTTTCCAATGAACGAGGTACTGAAGAACGCCTTTACAGAGTCGGGAGTCCAGAATTTGACTGATCTCGTACTCCTGATTATCCTCAGAGACAGGCGCCACGGTAGGGAGAGGACGAGAGAATTTATTGAGGACTAAAGGCTTTAGAAGAGCAACATGAAAGGAGTTAGTGATTTTAAGGCTCTTAGGAATCTGGAGTTTGAAACAAACCGGATTCAGTTTAGCAGTTACCGTGTATGGACCGATGAATCGTGGAGCAAACTTCAGAGAAGGAACTCGGAGCTTGATGTTCCTGGTAGAGAGCCAGACTTTGTCCCCAGGCTGAAGAGAAGGCGGTTTACGCCTGCGGCGGTCGGCAAAGCCTTTGAATTTTTCAGCAGCTGCCCAGAGGGAATCATGAACGTGACCCCAAACGGAATTGAGAGACTCCTGAACCGAAGCCAAAGCTGGAATGTCTGGAGAACAGATCATGGGAGGAGGAAGTTGAGGGTGTTTTCCATAAACTGTGAAAAAGGGTGTCTTCTGCGAACTGGTATTCACATGATTGTTATGGGAGAATTCTGCCCACGGGAGTAGAGAGGACCAATCGTCATGGTGAGAAGACACAAAGGTGCGAAGAAAGACCTCTAACTCCTGATTAACCCTCTCAGTCTGTCCATTGGATTGGGGATGGTAAGAAGAAGAAAAATCCAAGACAATATTGAGGGATTTGCAAAAGGCTCTCCAAAAACGAGACGTGAATTGGACTCCCCTGTCGGAAACAATATGAGAAGGGACCCCATGTAGGCGGAGAATTTCTCGAATGAAAATGGGAACCAAGGCAGGGGCAGAAGGAAGACCAGGAAGAGGAACAAAATGAGCCATCTTGGAGAATCGATCGATTACCACCCAAATGACAGTATTATTCTCAGACAGTGGGAGATCGGTGATAAAATCCATGGCAATATGGGCCCAGGGTTCCTTAGGAATGGGCAAGGGCATGAGGAGACCAGCAGGAGCTTGTGTGGAGGATTTGGACTGAGCACAGACATGACAAGCTTTAACGTAGTCTTTGACGTCTGAGCGGAGATTAGGCCACCAGTAGTGACGACTGATGAGTAGGAAGGATCGGAGGAATCCAGAATGCCCTGCCACCTTGGAATCATGTCCCCAACAAAGGATCTTAGCTCTTAGCTCAGTGGGGACAAAGGTCTTACCAGGCGGAATTTTTGACTTCAGGGTGGTAGAGTGGGCAACAATGCATGAGGTGGGAATGATCGGCTCAGGTTCAGGGGCGGACTCCTCGTCCAAAGTGTCAAATGACCTAGAGAGCGCATCAGCCCGACCGTTGCAGGAACCAGGTTTGTAGGTAATCGTGAAATTAAAACGGGCAAAGAAGAGACTCCACCTGGCCTGTCTAGGATTCAGACGTTTAGCATTCTGTAGATACTGTAAATTCTTGTGATCGGTAAAGATCGTTATGGAGTGAGGGGAACCCTCCAAGAGATGACGCCACTCCTCTAACGCCAATTTAATTGCGAGAAGTTCCCGATCACCGATGGCATAATTCCTCTCTGCCTGAGAATTTTTTTTGGAGAAGAACGCACATGGTTGGCGTCTCTTCTCAAAGATTTGAAGAAGCACAGCTCCCACCCCCATTGAGGAAGCGTCCACTTCAATAAAAAATGCATTCCCAGGATTTGGTCTCCTCAAGAGGGGGCCAGAAACAAAGGCCTGTTTCAGGTTGTGAAATGCAGAGACAGCTTCGGGAGGCCAGTCTCTGGCATTCACACCCTTCTTGGTCAAAGCGATAATAGGCGCGGCAATGGAAGAGTAATTCCTTATGAACTGCCTATAATAATTAGTGAAGCCAAGAAAGCGCTGTGTGGCCTTGAGGCTAGCAGGAAGAGGCCAGTTGGTGATAGCCAAGACCTTCCCAGGGTCCATACGAAGACCCGAACATGAGACGAAGCACCCCAAAAACAGGACCTCAGAACATTCAATGGAACATTTCTCTAGCTTGGCATAGAGATTGTTCTCTCTAAGACGTAGAAGTACAGTGCGGACATGGTTTCTGTGGACGAGCAGATTTTCAGAAAAGATCAGAATGTCATCCAGATAGATGACAACAAACTGGTACAGCAGATCTCTGAAGATTTCATTGACAAAGTTTTGAAACACGGCTGGAGCATTACACAGACCAAAAGGCATCACCAGATATTCGTAATGCCCGTCTCTAGTGTTGAATGCAGTCTTCCATTCGTCACCCTCCCGTATTCGAATGAGATTGTACGCGCCTCTGAGATCCAACTTGGTGAAAATGGAGGCCCCCTTCAACCTATCGAATAGCTCAGATATTAAGGGTAAGGGGTATCGATTTTTAATAGTAACTGCATTTAAACCCCGATAATCGATGCAGGGTCTTAAGGTACCATCCTTTTTGGCAACAAAAAAGAACCCTGCCCCTGCAGGCGATGAGGATTTCCGGATGAAACCTCTCTCCAGATTCTCTGCAACATACTCCGACATGGCCTGGGTCTCTGGGATGGACAGAGGGTAGGTACGACCCCTGGGTAGAGTTGCTCCGGGGACAAGATCAATAGCACAGTCAAAAGACCTGTGGGGAGGAAGCACCTCAGCTGATTTCTTACAGAACACATCCCGGTAATCGCTGTATGCAGCAGGAAGATCAGAAGAAACAGAAGTGGCAGCAACCGGAAGACTCTTCTTGGGGGTCACCTCGAGAAGACACGACGAGAAACATGAGGAACCCCAGGCCAGGATCTGCCCAGAGACCCAGTCCACATGTGGAGAGTGGAGCTGTAGCCAAGGGAGGCCCAATACAACTAGGGTAGAGGCCTTGGGTAGAATAAGAAAGGATATCCACTCCTGGTGGAGAATCCCTACCGACATCCTAATGGGTAGCGTCTGGAAGCGAATAGGGCCCCCTGGGAGAACAGTGCCATCAATTGCCGAGACTACCAATGGGGTAGTGAGAGGTGAAAGGGTAAGCTTCATAGAAGAAGCAGTTCTCCAATCCATAAAATTGCCGGCAGCCCCGGAATCCAGGTATGCAAGGGTTGACTGAGGAGAAGTGCCTACATGAAGGAACACCGGCAAGAGCAGGCGAGAAGGTGATGTTTCTGGGTCCAATACTCCACCTTCCAAATGTATTAGACCCGAGCGTTTCCCGGACAAAGCGAGCAGGAGTCACGAAAATGACCCTTGCCCCCACAATAGAGGCACAAGCCCAGAGTTCTGCGCCTAGCACGTTCTTCGGGGGTTAGTCTGGTCCGAGCCAGCTGCATAGGTTCTTCAGCAGGTAGAGGATGCTCCACAGAATGAAGGGAGGGGAGCTCAGACTGGCTAGGACCCAGAGAGTGCTGGCGTTTTTTTTCTAAGGACCTCTCTTGAAAACGAATGTCGATCTGGTTGCATAATGAAATTACATCGTCCAGACCGACGGGAATGGCTCTTCCCGCTAATTCGTCTTTCACTCGGTCAGAGAGGCCATGTAAAAAGGTAGCGACCAGGGCCTCATTATTCCAGCTCAATTCAGCTGTGTGGATACGAAACTGAAGAGCATATTGCCCCACTGAACTAGATTCTTGGCGAAGACGTAAGACAGCACTAGCCGCTGAAGAAGCCCGAGCCGGCTCTTCGAAGATGTTACGAAAGAGCTTCAAGAAATCGGACAGACTGGAAACCACCGGATCGTTCCTCTCCCACAGGGGGGCAGCCCAGGCCAAAGCTTCACCGGAGAGGAGGGAAATGATATAGGCTACCTTAGCCCGGTCAGACAGGAAGCTTTGAGGCTGAAGCTCAAAATGAATTGTGCATTGGCTGAGAAACCCCCTGCAGGCCTTGGAGTCCCCAGAGAAACGGAACGGAGCTGGTAATCTTAGTGAGTGTGAGGCTGCGACTGGTGCGATAGGTACAGCCGCTGGTTGTACTTGGGGTTGCGGATTCGGGGTTCCCAAGGAGACCTGAAGCTGCTCGAATCGAGAAGCCAGATCCTGGAGGAATCACATCACCTGAGTCTGATTTGATTCCTGGGTCTCAAGTCTGCGAACTATGCCCTGCAATGGATCATCCGCGGGAAGCGGGATGTCAGCCGGGTTCATGGCTGATCAAACTGTCAGGGTCACCTGTGGCCAGGTGACAGATGCACACCGTAGGGGGACAGGAGTGCCCCGCGAGGTAGTGAACCCTATGGCTGGCTTCTGCGGATAGGGAACTGGGTGGTTGTGGAAAGCGGGACCAGAGGAGCACAACCGGGATCCAAACAGAAGCTAGAGCCAAGATTCCCCAGGGCGCGGAGTCTAAGACCCAGCTGGTCTTCTCCAGGGCCTCTAGTGGTGAGGATGTTAGCTGCAGGCTGGCACCAGGTCGCGGCCCCTGGAGTTTCCTAGCTCACGCCCCGTAGGATAAGGGGAAAAGAGGGGAAGCAGCAGCACACGAAGAGAGAACCGAATAACAAGCTGAAGGTCAGGGGCCACAAGCAGACAAGGATAACGAAGAACGAGCCGAAGGTCAAGGGTCACGAGCAGACAGGGATAGTCGGGGACAAGCCAATAACGTAACAGAGAGACAGACGTAGCACACGGCAGGCAGGAACCCAAACACACAATGCCTAACAAACACGTTGATCAGCAAAGCAGGCTTGCAGTGCACAGGTTAATATAGTGTTCAGTGATAGGGCCTGGGGTGGAGTCAGGCTCGGAGGAGATTATAAAGGAAGCCAGGTGAAGGAGGTCTGGTCTCTAGATGAACACATGAGGAGGAAGGTAAGATGGCAGACAGACATTAATGCATATCCATGACACTCAGATTGGATTCATAGAGGATTAAACGCCATTGGCGCCATAGTTTAAACATACACAATTATGTTTATAGTGTCTGCGTGGGTTTCCTCCGGGCCTTCCTTCTCCAATATATTGCAGTGTTTCTTGGGGGTTGTCATACCCATACCGCTGCAGGACAGATTCAGATCTGTTCATGGCTCTTAGGCCTCAAGGCCCTGACTGCCTTTGTGTAGCCGTCCTGTTTTTCCGACCATGGAGTTTGTGAAGTGGTCGCTTCATAAAAGATCAATGTTTTCTTACTTATTCACCGGATGGTTTCTTTGTCCTACAGTCTCGTCGGACTGCCCTGATGGGGCAGTAGAAGACTGGGTGGGGATTTGGAAATTCAGGATGGAGTTGGTTCGCTCCATCCAGGGACGTGATCTGGCATGTCCCCAGATGCGACAGGCACCAGAAGTTCCTGTGATTTAGCGGTCAGGGAGAACCACTATTAATTTATGACTCTCCTTTTTGACCTAGCGGCACCGGGAGTTTTCACCAGGGTGCTCGCTTCGATTCTAGCCTTGCTGAGTCAACATGATATTATCATCATTGGTCTCTGCATGGTCTTCTTTTATAACCTGTTTTCAGTTTAGAATCAAAGGAAGACATGTCTATAGTCAGTCACCATCCTGGGGCTGGTTCTGTGCTCATCAGAGGCGAGAATTTTTCTTTCTCCAGAAAAGTTGCGGATGCTCCAGGGGTCAGTGAAATGGGTCTTATGATGGCCTCCTTCGAGGCAGCACCGTTTGTCCGAGTCCACACTCAGAGGGGGGTTTCGGTCCTATGGAACACATCCCCATTGTCTCTGGCTTGATGGCTGACATTCCGGCACTTCTGTCCGGGAAGTTTTTCCCTTCTTTACTATTGAAGGGAGGTTGGGGGGTCCAGTCGGTCCAGGTCACTGAACGAATCACGTCTGCCGGTCAATGTTCTGGCACTTCAGACGATCAGGAAGTCGTGGAGACTACAAGGCCGCCCGATCAGGTTCCAGTTGGACAATGCCATGGCTGTGGCTTATGTCAACCTTCTGGTTATCCTGCGGTGAACGTGAAGAAGCGTGTCGGCTGTCTACATTCTCGGTGTGGAACTCTAACTGGCGGACTATTTGAGTCGCCAGTTGTTGAACATGGGGAATGCTCTTGCACCCGGAGGGGTTTCTTCTCCCTTTGCCGGAGGTGGGCGTCAGACGTGGACCTCCTGGCTTTGCGACTCGTTTACATGATGCTTCATGGTCCGGTGATCCCTGGACAGACGTGTCAGATGCATGGAGGCTAGTTTATGCCTGTCTTCCACTGATGTGGCTACCTCGGCTGCTCCTCAGTGTGCTGATCGCGGGGAATCCCGGTGATCCTAATCGCTCTGGATTGGACCTGGCATCCTTGGTACGCCGACTTCGTACACCAGGTGGCGGATGCGCTGGCGGATGCCAATGCGGAAGGACCCTCATCTCAAGGTCCCACACTTCATCCTGCCTTACAGCCGCAGGCCGTATGGCATGGTTATCGTCAGCCAGGTACTGAGGGACCGAGGTCTTTCGGATTCGGTCATCTCGAACATGCTGAGGGCACTGAATTCTTCCTCCTGCAAGATCTACCATCGCACCTGGAAGGCCTACATCTCCAGTTGCGCGAAGATGAAGTGCCGTCCACGGACGTGCTCGGTTCCCATTGTCCTGCTGTTTTTACAGCATGGAGTTCTTTTTAAAAAACTTGTTTTAAGCACCACCAAGGGTCAGTCTCAACCTTGGCTGTTTTCTTTCTATGGCTGTTGGCATTCCATTCCTGGTGGGTACCTTTTGTACAGGAGTTATGATATCGGCTTCCCCCAATTAGACAGCTTCTCCCTCCTCGGGATTTGAACCTGGTGCTCTTGGTTCTTCAGGAACCTACTTTTGAGAACAACAGTGAGATTCCTCTCCTGACGTGATCTCAGAAGGTGGCTTTTCTAGTGGCCATTACTTCTGTCAGAAGGGTTTCTGAATTGACGGCCTTGCCTTGCAAGTCCCCATGTTGATCCTCCATAAGGATTTAGCGGTACTACGCCTGCAACCTTAGTTTATTCCACAGGTGATTTCGGCTTTTCACCTGAAAGAGGACATTGTACTTCCATCCTTGTGTCCTCGGTCATCGCATCCCAGAGAGTCTGCGCTCCACACTTTGGACGTGGTACGGGCCTTGCGGGTGTACCTGTCTGTTACGGCTCTGTTTCGGAGGTCTGACTCACTGTTTGTGTCGGTGTCCGGTCCACAAAAGGGACCAGGCAGTCTCATCGGCCACCATTTCTCGGTGGATCAGGCAGACCGTCATCCAGTGATAAAAAGAAATAAATGCACTTCCCAAAAAACACATAAATAATAACAACTCTATAGAGGGAGGTGAAGCAGCTGTGCTGGAATGTGACAAATTCAAACAAAGTGGAAGGTAATAGTACAGCGCTACATATAGGCCAGTAAAAACTGGACTGTAACTCAAATGTGACCATAAATGGAAACACACAAAAAAGTGAGAAGGGGCAGGCTGAACGCCCTACCCAATATATATAAAATGACCACAATAATAAACAAAAACAAAAAAATTAAGAGTGTCCAAAACAGTGGGTAAATAACAAGGAATGGATGTAAAACTTCTGGCACAATTCTTCACGTGGATGGTGACATTCATGTGTGCTTACCAGAAACGTTGGACCCGAATGTCCTACGACAGCGGATCAATCGAGCTTGAGAGTATCTCCAACGGCTGCTCCACAGGAACGTCCCCGGATCTCTGATGGATGTAGAGGTATACCGGCTAGACGATCGGATGTCTTCAATCCTGGGTGGAACTGATGGATGCAGTACTTCTCGGGTCTCCAATACCCCCAAGGCTGGAGATCCCACCAGAAGACTGGCACTCTGGATCCCGGTATTCAACCGGACGATGGGATACAATCAAACTTAAATGGAAAATACCCCGACAAGGGTATTGTAGAAGGACCAACTGGAGAAAACTGAAAAAACTTTTCCCCACCAATTTCATGCAAAGAGAAGAAAAAAATGGGGGGCTCCAATGGTGTAGGTAAAAAAAAAAAGGGTTTTTAATCAGAAAAACACCAACATACAAAGATAAAAAGTGATCACAGTTCATATATTAAAAGACAACATGGGAAGCAAAATGCATAGCCCGACGCGTTTCGTTCCTAACAGGACGTCTACAGGGGCATTAACCTGCTCCCCCAAATTGCCATATATATATAGTAAAAGTTATGGGAGTCATAATCAATGACCCACCAATGGAACAACATTTCATAAAGGCGGGCATTCTGATTGGACAAACAACAATCACATGACCAAATCATGATAGTGCTTCCCCATGGGGGACCAATCCTAGCACAGGGAACAAGCCCTTCCTGGTTCAAATCAATAAAACCAGGAAGTGGCAGGTAGTAGCACATGGCAAACATAACATCAAAAAGTCCGCCAAATTCCAACCAATCAGCCGTGCGATGGTGTCAGTCCAATCAATGCCTCAACAAACACACAATGAGATCTCTAGCCAATGGAAACTAACATTACATAAAAATGCAAAGGGACACACGATTGGACTGGGGAATAAATGAAGATATTACCCAATCATTATGTCCAGGAAGCTGGAAATAACCAGTAACAAAAGCCAGATAGATCTTAGAGCAGGAGATTGAGACTAACATCCGCCTCATGTGACCGGGAGCACACCGAAAATGCGCCCAATCACATTCTCCTTCAGATCATCACATGACCCAGAAGGTCATTTGAATAAATAGAGGGATATGATAGGATATACACAGGAGCGCGTCGTCAAGGAAACAGACGACGAGCAGCCTGTAATATGTGCAATCACGTAATGGGGGCGGTGCCATCAGCGCGGCGATCATGTGACCCAGCGTCACGCCCATCATGTCTGAATGACATGGAAGAAGGCTGCGCTGGCGTCGCCCTCACCGCGAGCAGGCCAATGAGAGGAGGGGGAGGGAACAGAAACCATACCAATACTGCAGTGGGAGTGGCGCAGTGAGCCCGGCGACCATGTGACCGGGCATCACATCCATCATGTCAATAAGACATGAAGGAAGGCCACGCCGGCGTCACTCCCACGGCAACAAATCTATCAGAGGGGAAACACCTATGTTCCCAAACGGTCTGGGAGTCACCCCCAGTCGTAAAGGGCTGCGAGGGGACATCCCAAAGGCCGCGGGTATAGGATCCCATTGATCTAATGAATAAACTGGGTCAGTATAAATAGGACTGGGAATCTGAAACACACATCGCCATCTAGCGATGGCAATGTGAATTGCAGTAAAAGCCACACAATATCCTCAAGGAGAGGAAATATGAAACACACAGACATGTTAAGTTGCAATACTGAACAGTATGTATAATACATCCTCTAAAAAACACAAAATGACGCCAAAAATAGAACAAATGCAGTAATAAAAGAGAGAGAATATTAGAAAAGCGAGTCAAGATTTAAGCTGAATTAATGAACAAGTTGACGTCCCACTCTACGTTCATTCCGAACGGCGTGTAGGTACGCAACTCAAAAATCCAATAGGTCTCCAAACGGGAGACACCCCGTAATCGGGATTCTCCTCTCCAGTGCGGCACGAACTGATCTATAACCAGGAATTGTGTCCCTGCAGGATCACGATTGTGATATTGCAAATAAGATCTGGGGACACTGTAATTAATTTTTCCTTTCTTAATCTTCGCAATATGTTCGTTCACACGAATGGAAGAAAGTTCTAATCGTGCGTCCTACATATTGTTGTTTGCCAGGACATGTTAGAAGATACACAATATATTGACTGGCGCAAGTGGTGAAACGCTTCATCTGGTAGATACGCAAGGTGACATGATTGAAAGGTGACGCTCTTACGTTTCCCATTGGTATTGTGTAAACGCACCTTACATTTACGGCAAGGGAAGAAGCCTTTACATTCCGGAAAGAATGAGGGCTTGCTGGGGGGATCCATCACATTAGGGGCTATTTGTCCCTGGATGGATCTCGCTCCCCTGAAAATCACACCCGCCCTTTCAGGAAGGACAGGTCCCAGGAGTCTATCATTTTGAAGGACACCCCAATGTTTTTTCAAAATCTCTTTTACCTGTCTGGATTGCACCGAGTAGGTAGTAAAGAAAAAGACCATCTAAACTTGGTGTCCATGATCTTTTTGGGTTTTACTTGTAATAGTGAATCTCGATCAATCCGCAGGATTCGATCGATCTCGCCATCAAGTTCGGTGGGCAGGTATCCCTTTTCCAAAAATCTTCCCTTAAGAATCGAAGTCCTCCACTCTGGTACAGTTTCTCCGTAAACGGAGAAACTGACTGCGTGGTACAGATTTAAACCATTGAGTATGGTGACAACTATCGACCGGAATGTAGCCATTCCGGTCGGTAGGTTTGAAAAAAGTGGAGAACTCCAATTGTTGCTCGACCACTTTAATTTCCAAATCCAGAAAGTGTACAGAGGACAAACTTGTTTCGTAAGTCAAACGTATACCTCTGGTGTTGGAGTTAAGTAAGGACATACAATCCTCCAGGGATCGCTGGTCGCCCTTCCATAGGAGGAGGATGTCATCTATGTAGCGAGCCCGAACGACCAATTCAGGTCTCTTATGGGCATAGACGACATCCTCCTCCCACTTGGCCATAAAAAGATTGGCCAAGCTTGGGCCAAATTTAGCCCCCATGGCAACTCCCCTGGTATGCACATAAAACTGGTTCTGAAACCAGAAATAGTTATGTTGTGCAGCAAACCTGAGGAGATCCATGATAAAGTTACGTTGGATTAAGGAAAGAGTGGTACTCTGAGATAAGTAATATTCCACTGCCCCAAAGCCCAAATCGTGTGGAATACATGTGTACAGGGCGGCAACATCTGCTGTCACTAGAATCATGCCGTCCTCATACACAATGGGCTTTTACTGCAATTCACATTGCCATCGCTAGATGGCGATGTGTGTTTCAGATTCCCAGTCCTATTTATACTGACCCAGTTTATTCATTAGATCAATGGGATCCTATACCCGCGGCCTTTGGGATGTCCCCTCGCAGCCCTTTACAACTGGGGGTGACTCCCAGACCGTTTGGGAACATAGGTGTTTCCCCTCTGATAGATTTTTTTGCCGTGGGAGTGACGCTGGCGTGGCCTTCCTTCATGTCTTATTGACATGATGGATGTGATGCCCGGTCACATGATCGCCGGGCTCACTGCGCCACTCCCACTGCAGTATTGGTATGGTTTCTGTTCCCTCCCCCTCCTCTCATTGGCCTGCTCGCGGTGAGGGCGACGCCAGCGCAGCCTTCTTCCATGTCATTCAGACATGATGGGCGTGACGCTGGGTCACATGATCGCCGCGCTGATGGCACCGCCCCCATTACGTGATCGCACATATTACAGGCTGCGCGTCGTCTGTTTCCTTGACGACGCGCTCCTGTGTATATCCTATCATATCCCTCTATTTATTCAAATTACCTTCTGGGTCATGTGATGATCTGAAGGAGAATGTGATTGGGCGCATTTTCGGTGTGCTCCCGGTCACATGAGCCGGATGTTAGTCACAATCTCCTGCTCTAAGATCTATCTGGCTTTTGTTACTGGTTATTTCCAGCTTCCTGGACATAATGATTGGGTAATATCTTCATTTATTCCCCAGTCCAATCGTGTGTCCCTTTGCATTTTTATGTAATGTTAGTTTCCATTGGCTAGAGATCTCATTGTGTTTGTTGAGGCATTGATTGGACTGACACCATCGCACGGCTGATTGGTTGGAATTTGGCAGACTTTTTGATGTTATATTTGCCATGTGCTACTACCTGCCACTTCCTGGTTTTATTGATTTGAACCAGGAAGGGCTTGTTCCCTGTGTTAGGATTGGTCCCCCACGGGGAAGCACTATCCTGATTTGGTCATGTGATTGTTGTTTGTCCAATCAGAATGCCCACCTTTATGAAATGTTGTTCCATTGGTGGGTCATTGATTATGACTCCCATAACTTTTACTATATATATAGCAATTTGGGGGAGCAGGTTAATGCCCCTGTAGACGTCCTGTTAGGAACGAAATGCGTTGGGCTATGCATTTTGCTTCCCATGTTGTCTTTTAATATATGAACTGTGATCACTTTTTATCTTTGTATGTTGGTGTTTTTCTGATTAAAAGCCCAATTTTTTTTTTGACCTACACCATTGGAGCCCCCCATTTTTTTTTTCTTCTCTTTGCATGAAATTGGTGAGGAAAAGTTTTTTCAGTTTTCTCCAGTTGGTCCTTCTACAATACCCTTGTCGGGGTATTTTCCATTTAAGTATGATCGTATCCCATCATCCGGTTGAATACCGGGATCCAGAGTGCCAGTCTTCTGGTGGGATCTCCAGCCTTGGGGGTATTGGAGACCCGAGAAGTACTGTATCCATCAGTTCCACCCAGGATTGAAGACATCCGATCGTCTAGCCGGTATACCTCTACATCCATCAGAGATCCGGGGACGTTCCTGTGGAGCAGCCGTTGGAGATACTCTCAAGCTTGATTGATCCGCTGTCGTATGACATTCGGGTCCAACATTTCTGGTAAGCACACATGAATGTCACCATCCACGTGAAGAATTGTGCCAGAAGTTTTACATCCATTCCTTGTTATTTACCCACTGTTTTGGACACTCTTAATTTTTTTGTTTTTGTTTATTATTGTGGTCATTTTATATATATTGGGTAGGGCGTTCAGCCTGCCCCTTCTCACTTTTTTGTGTGTTTCCATTTATGGTCACATTTGAGTTACAGTCCAGTTTTTACTGGCCTATATATAGCGCTGTACTATTACCAGACCGTCATCCAGGCCTATGCCCTCAGGGGCGGGCGCCTCTCTTTCCCGTTAGGGCACATTCGACCAGGGCTTTTGGTGCCTCTTGGGCTTTCCGACTTCAGTCATCTGTATCACAAGTGTGTAAGGTGGCGACCTCGTCATCTGTTTACGCTTTTTCCAAATTTTACAAGATTGATGTGAGTGCATCTTCGGATGCTAGCTTCGGCCGCAAAGTTTTGCAGGCTGCGGTTTTGAGGCTGCAACTCCTCCGTTGAGGAGCTCAGCTTGTTTGGGGTGAAAATGTTTTTTTTGATGCTGTGCCCACCCCTCGTTTTTTTGACACTGCTTTGGGACATCCCAACTGTCAAGAATTAAGGAGCTGTGTCCGTCCATGGACGGAAAGAGAAAATACGATTTTTGTACTCACCGTAAAATCCTTTTCTCTGTCGTCCATGGACGGACACAGCACCCACCCCTTTTTTTTCTAGTTTGTACTGCTTTACTACGAACTGAGGCTGCTGACTGCAGGTAGGAGGGTTATGTAAGGAGGGACTATTCATTTCTGTTCAAGTTACATGTTTTAAGATAACTAACATGTTCTGCCTAGTCCTCTCCTATGAACAGGAACATAACCCAACTGTCAAGAATTAAGGAGCTGTACGACAGAGAAAAGTATTTTACGGTGAGTACAAAAATCCTATTTTTTCAGCGACCTCTGGCGTCTCACTCTCTCGTGAGTACGTTTGTGCAGGGGGTTCTGCATGTGGCCCCTCCGGTTCGTCCTCCACTACCTCCGTGGGACTTGAATCTGGTCCTCTCGGTGCTTCAGAAGTCACCGTTTGAGAACATTAGGGAAATTCCCTTGTTGACACTTTCTCAGAAAGTGGTCTTTTTGGTGGCTGTTACATCAGTTAGACGGGTTTCTGAGCTGGCAGCCTTGTCATGCAAGGCTCCCTATCTGGTCATCCACAAGGATAAGGTGGTGCTGCTGCGTCCGCAGCCTTCCTTTCTTCCTAAGGTCATTTTGGCCCTTCTATCTCAATGAGGACATTGTACTGCCATCCTTGTGTCCTCATCCATCGAATCCTAAGGAGTCGGCGTTGCATTCCTTGGACGTTGTCCGAGCTCTGAGAGTATACTTATCTGCTACTGCTCCGTTCCGGAGGTCAGACTCACTGTTTGTTTCGGTGGCTGGTCCCAAGAAGAGCCTAGCGGTCTCGTCGGCCACCATCTCGAGGTGGATCCGACATATAGTGATTCAGGCTTACGCCATAAAGGGTCGGGCGCCCCCCTTTCCTGTCACGGCGCATTGGACCAGGGCAATAGGTGCCTCTTGGGCTTTCCGACATCAAGCATCTGTTTCCCAATTGTGTAAGGCGGCGACCTGGTCGTCCGTTCACACTTTAACTAAATTCTACAAGGTTGATATAGGTGATAGGTTGATATAGGTGCATCTTCGGATGCTTCTTTCAGTTTTGCAGGCGGCTGTTTAGAGTTGCAACTCCTCAGTTGAGGAGATCTGTTTTGTTTTGGGGTGAAGTTTATTTTTATGCTGTTTCCACCCCTCGTTTTTTGACACTGCTTCATGGAGTTCATGGACGGACACAGCGCCCACCCCTCCTTTTTAAGTTTGTACTGCTTTTTGACGAACTGATCTGCAAGATACAGAGAGAGGGGTTATACCCAGAGGGTCCGCCCCCTGGGCAGTACTGTATAAGGTGTGATGTGTTTAACACTTTCTACAAGTTTTCTGCCTAGTCACTCCTGAATGAAGACTAATACCCACTTGTCAAGATTAAGGCTGTGTCCATCCATGAACTCAGAGAAAAGGATTTTACGGTGAGTACAAAAATCCAATTTTTTTCTTAATTTATTGTGATGCTTTAGGCAGCCCATTCAAATTAATAGGCTGCTCTAATGAACTGTGTTTTGCTATACAATGCATCACGCTTTAAAGCAGGCCAGGATGGTGTAAATGGACCATTATTATTACTGTATTATATGTTCACAAATATAAGGTGGGCAGGAGAGACCCTGGTATTGCACAGTTAAATGACAGCTGCAGAGTTTAGTGCTAGAAGGGAGACATCAGGGTACAGAAATACAATTACTGGTACTGATCCAACAAAATGGCAAAAAAATATATTTTATATTGTATTTTTTCAGAATATCATCGAAGGTTACATTACACAATGCCACATGGTATTTTACACAATTAAACATTTTTGTCCATACTTTTAAACATATTTAACATATTATAAATCTCTATGTACAATATCTCACAAAAGTGAGCACACCCCTCACATTTTTGTAAATATTTTATTATATCTTTTCATGTGACAACACTGAAGAAATTACACTTTGCTACAATGTGAAGTAGTGAGTGTACAGCTTGTATAAAGGTGTAAATTTGTTGTCCCCTTAAAATAACTCAACACACGGCCATTCATGTCTAAACCGCTGGCAACAAAAGTGAGTATACCCCTAAGTGAAAATTTCCAAATTGGTCCCAAAGTGTCTATTTTGTGTGGCCACCATTATTTTCCAGCATTGCCTTAACCCTCTTGGGTATGGAGTTCACCAGAGCTTCCCAGGTTGCCACTGGAGTCCTCTTCCACTCCTCCAGGACGACATCACAGAGCTGGTGGATGTTAGAGACCTTGCGCTCCTCCACCTTCTGTTTGAGGATGCCCTACAGATGCTCAATAGGGTTTAGGTCTGGAGTCATGCTTGGCCAGTCCATCACCTTTACCCTCAGCTAATTTAGCAAGACTGTGGTCATCTTGGAGGTGTGTTTGGGGTCATTATCATGTTGGAATACTGCACAGTCTCTGAAGGGAGAGGATCATGCTCTGCTTCAGTATGTCACAGTATATGTTGGCATGCATGGTTCCCTCAATGAACTGTAGCTCCCCGCTTGTCTTTGTACTTGTCTTTGTACTTGTCTTTATACTCCTCACCTGATTGCCGCCACAAAAGTTTGACACCATCTAAACCAAATACGTTTATCTTGGTCTCATCAGACCACAGGACATGGTTCCAGTAATCCATGTCCTTAGTCTGCTTGTCTTCAGCAAACTGTTTGCAGGCTTTCTTGTGCATCATCTTAAGAAGAGGCTTCCTTCTGGGACGACAGCCATGCGGACCAATTTGATGCAGTGTGTGGCGTATGGTCTGAGCACTGACAGGCTGACCCCCCCACCCCTTCAACCTTTGCAGCAATGCTGACAGCACTTATATGTATAGACATAGTTCCCAAAGACAAGCTCTGGATATGATGCTGAGCACGTGCACTCAACTTCTTTGGTCGACCATGGCGAGGCCTGTTCTGAGTGGAACCTGTCCTGTTAAACCGCTGTATGGTATTGGCCACCGTGCTGCAGCTCAGTTTCAGGATCTTGGCAATCTTTATATAGCCTAGGCATCTTTATGTAGAGAAACAATTCTTTTTTTTTTTTAGATCCTCAGAGTTTTTTGCCATGAGGTGCCATGTTGAATTTCCAGTGACCAGTGTGAGAGTGATAACACCAAATTTAACACACCTGCTCCCCATTCACACCTGCTCCCCATTCACACCTGAGACCTTGTAACACTAATGAGTCACATGACACGGGGGATGAAAATGGACAATTGAGCCCACTTTGGACATTTTCACTTAGGGGTGTACTCACTTTTGTTGCCAGCGGTTTAGACATGATTGGCTGTGTGTTGAGTTATTTTGAGGGGACAGCAAATTTACACTGTTATACAAGCTGTATACTCACTACTTTACATTGTAGCAAACTGTAATTTCTTCAGTGTTGTCACATGAAAAGATATAATAAAATATTCACAAAAATGTGAGGAGTGTACTCACATTTGTGAGATTACTGTAAGTGCCCATTTAATGCATCCATTTACATTTTGTTCACTGTCGTTCACTGTCAGAATTGTGGAATGTAAACCTGTACTGGGAAATAAATGGCATTTTAAAACTCATCAAGCATGATATGGGGAAAGGTGGTTAAATTAGCCTGTAAAGTATGTGCATGCTGCTGTAGCAAGGAGAGTCCCATCCTTCTTCAGCGGTTTGTCATATGACCAGGATCTTGGAGGACTGGTGTTTAGACATGATTAACCAGTTAGCAGCTTGGTGTGGCTGTACGACAAGTAAACTTGTGACGCTGTTGCTGGTAGCAGGACACTGACACCGCAATTTGGGGCTTTGGAGTGGGTGCGTGACATACATCAAGCGCACACTTCAGGTCCACCGCGACTGCAGTACACCGCTGAGCCTTTTGTTTTTCTGTGGTTTTCACTTCATGCTGATTTTATGAGTTTGAAATGTGAGTGCATATATTGAAGTGTTTGTGTGATTTTAATAAACTGGTTGAAGCGATATCACGCTATTGGAGCACTTTTTTTCGTTTCAAATGTGGAGAGATTTTGATTTGAAACACGGTTGAACAATGGATGATCGTTTTAACCCATTGGGAGGGTCAAAAAGCATCTGTGCCAAACATGAGAGTGGGAGGCAATTTAAGCTGGTGAGTGCGGTTTCAGAGGGAGAGGTGTCACAATCATGTTGGAGTGATGGAAGATAAAAGTTATAAGAAGATTCATCACTAAGAACTTTTTATTTGAGCACTAGGTTATAGTTTATGGACTATTAATTTGTCACTTGTCACTGGGTGATATTTTATATCAATGTTATATATCAATCATTTTATTAAACTTGGACTGTAAGTTATCACCCTATGGTCTATGTCCTCTCCTTTACACCGGTCCTGTTTGTTGATTTACCCGTGATCGGGAGGATCGGGGGAAGAACGATTGGCGGTGCTGTGTGTTGTCTCCAGATCCGGTTGGTTCATCCACTCAAGGCCGCGGCTGGGTCACAGTCGATTGTTTATTGTGGGCTTACCTTTGGTAAGCTGCCATTCTATGTGGTGGAGGGCACTGTCTGTTTATGAGATCACCGGGTGTTGCAGTCACTACCATCTGTGTGTCCATATCCCTCCATCGGATATCCTCCAGCCTTACATTGGACTGTTATTGAATTGGGTCGGCGGTGGGTTCAATCAATAACCAACCTTTGGACTTTATACTTTTTCTTTCTCGTACATCACGGGACACAGAGCGGCATAGTCATTACTATGTGGGTTATATAGATACCTTCAGGTGCTGGCACTGGCAACTTCCAAAACCGGAAGTACCCTCCCCTATATAAGCCCCTCCCATCCGGGAGTACCTCAGTTTTTTGCCAGTGTCTAAGGTGTTGGCCAAGAAGTAACATGTGTTTTTCACTGAGCTTGCGTACAGGTTCTTTTGGGCCTCAGTAAGCTATTCCGGATCCGACCAAAAAAGCTTCATAGCTAAACGGTCGGTACCCGGGCCTTGCAAAGAGAAGAGCAAGGTTTTGCCTGTAATGCCTCTCTTAGGAGGGCTGGACCCTGGAATCCAGAGCTCTGGTCATACCCACGACCAAGATGTTTTCTGTGCAGGGTGCTATACAGGTCCAGGGGAGTGGAATCCTTGGGAACCCGGTCCCTGAAGGTTTAATTACAATGCCTGCCGTGATAGGTGAAGTTTGGGCTTCTGTGGACCAAACAGAGTCCTGCGGCGAGGAAAAGGTAAGTGGGGGCCCTCAGGAACTTGGTTCTATTGGGGGACCCCCAAGCCTATTTTGTCTTTCTGCCTGTTACCTAAGGTATTCCCGCTAATATTCTGTGCATGCCTGTTACTACTGAGAAAATGTAAAAATTTTAATAGTAGGCAAGAAAAAAATAAATAAAAAATGTAAGACCGCGGTACCTGTGTTAAACACTAGAGGCCGCTATGGTTCTTTTTCTTGTAATGTGGATTTTTTTCTTCCAAAATCAAATCCAGGCAGTTGGTAAGTTCTCTGCTGGGAAGCTGTCTCCTCTGCCCTGTTGCTGCGCTCATCCATCCCCGGGCCCTGCGGCAGGGACCCTGGCTCCCATCTAGCTCCTTATTTTTTTTTCAAAAAAGAGCGCCGAAGGCGCACATGCCCGCGCGCGTGCGCGTGCACGCGCCTCTATATATAGAGGCGATCTGGAAAAAGGGGCGGAGCGGGTGGATGGCGCTCGGTGTGCGCCGCGGCGCTACTGCGCATGTGCGGGCGTCCAGCGTTGTTTAAAAGCACAATCACAGCTGGCTATTGAAGTGCACAGACAGAGCTAGCAACAGTAAAAAGGCACACAGAGGCGGTTGATGCAGGCATCCCCTAGAAAGGCACTTTAGCAGACACCAACTGTTATATAGCAGCAATTGTGCTAGACTATTATCAGTAAAAGTGGTGTATTACGGCTGGAATACCTCAGCTTTGGGCTTAGGAATATGCCGTCCAGAAGCTCCGGAACTAAATCTTCCAGGAAGCGAAGGGGGTCTCCATCGGGCTCTGAGGATCTTGGGCATGCTTCTGCTGCACCAGTCTCCCCTGAAAATTCAGAGGTTAGTGACCGTAGAGACCCTGCAGGAGTACCTGGTACTGTGGCTGTCCTCAGTTCACCTGCTCCTGTGTATGTAACAGAGGAGGTTTTTTCCTCAGCTCTGGGAGGATTGGAAGAGAGATTGTCAACATTGATCACTGCCTCCCTGTCACAGGGAAAGCATGCCCGATCTCCGTCTCCTCCTTCAGAGTACCTGTTAGCAGAGCAACAGTCCCATACAGGGATCGACCTGCCTGAAGGGGATCAGGATGAGGTTGATTCTGTTATAGAGGAATCAACAGTGGAGGAACCTTTCTCAGCATCTCAAGCTGAAAGATTATGGGTTCAGTCTCTGACTAACATGGTCCGATCAGCATTTAAAATGCACCTTGCGGAACCATCAACCACTACTGTCTCCTCGCTGGGGTCGCTAAAAGCTCCCCAGACTGTCTGTTCCTTTCCACTTCACCCTTTACTGGAAGGGCTCATTTACCAGGATTGGGAACATCCTGATAAAATATTTACTCCCCCCAAGAGATTTCCGGTGGTCTATCCCATGGAGGATAAGTTCATCAAAAAATGGAGGGTCCCTACAGTGGACACAGCCATCTCTTGTGTGAATAAATCACTGACATGTCCAGTGGATAATGTCCAAATGTTCAAGGACCCAATAGATAAAAAATTGGAGTCCTTATTAAAATCTGCTTTTTCTACAGCAAGCTTGGTGACACAACCAGCAGTAGCAGCTATTGGGGTCTGCCAAGCAGTGAAGGATCAGTTGAAACGGGTCTTAAGGGACTTTGCAGATCAGCAGGCCCTTGCCCTAGCTGATCTACCTAGAGCCTTATGCTTTGCGGTTGACACCATAAAGGATTCAATCCATCAGGCCTCCCGCCTTACGCTGTCTGTAGTACATATGCGCAGGCTTCTATGGCTCAAAAACTGGTCTGCTGAAGCTCCCTGTAAAAAATTGCTGGTTAGCTTCCCATTTCATGGTGAACGCTTATTCAGGGAAGACCTGGACAAATATATCCAGAAAATTTCCAGCGGTAAAAGTACACTCTTGCCGGTTAAAAACAGAGTTAGAGGTCCCTCTTTTAAGAGGCCTGCTTCTCCAGTCCCTGGGGCATCGGCTGTGAAACAGTTCCGACGGCCTCCTCGGTCAAATCCCGGGGGTAAAAATCAGGGACAATCGCAGGGTAACAAGAAGCCCTGGGTCAGGAGAGGTACAAAACCTCCCCCAAAGTCAAATGCATGAAGGGTTGCCCCCACTCAATCGGGTGGGGGGAAGACTCCAGTTGTTCGCAGAGACCTGGTGGGACACGATCAGAGACAGATGGGTGCTCTCCGCAGTAAGTCTGGGATACAGATTGGAGTTAAAAGACTCTCCTCCTTCCCATTTTATGTGGTCAAACGTGCCAAGGGATCCCCGGAAGATAGAGTCCCTCCTGTTGGCACTAGAACAACTATTGCTCCAAGGAGTAATTATGGAGGTTCCCCTGGAAGAATTTGGGTTCGGGTTTTACTCAAACCTCTTTACAGTCCCGAAGCCAAACGGGGACGTGAGGCCCATATTAAATCTAAAAGGGCTAAACAAATTCCTGCATATCAGGACTTTCCGGATGGAGTCGATCCGATCGGTGGCCACTGCCCTACAAGGGGAGGGAATGGTTAGCCTTGATCGACATCAAAGATGCTTATTTGCACGTTCCCATCTTTCTAGTCCACCAAAAATGTCTACGCTTTGCAGTAGAAGGGCGCCATTTTCAGTTCAGAGCCTTACCCTTCAGTCTGGCCACAGCACCACGAGTGTTCACAAAAATTCTGGCCCCATTATTGGCCAATCTAAGAACACAAGGTGTAACGATAATGGCATATCTAGACGACTTGTTGCTGATAGACCACTCAGTGAAAAAACTAGAAGTGGTCGTTCACAAGACAATCAAGTATCTGGAATCTCACGGTTGGATTATCAACCGAGACAAGTCAGCCCTAAAACCAGTCAAAAGTCTGGAATACTTGGGGCTAAGGCTAGATTCAGGCCAGAGAAAAATATTCTTGCCTCAAAAAAAGGTGTTGTCTTTGAGAGATTTGATCCACCTAGTGGGTACAAAAAGACAGCCGTCCATACGCCTGTGCATGAGGCTGCTGGGAAAAATGGTGGCATCATTCGAAGCAGTACCCTACGGTCAATTCCATTCAAGGAATTTGCAAAGGGCCATACTGTCAGCCTGGAACAAGAGAGTTCAGGCCCTAGACTTACCAATGTCCTTGTCCCCTTCCGTTCGCAAGAGCCTCCGTTGGTGGTTGGTTCCCCAGAATCTGGAAAAAGGGAAATCCTTCAGTCCGATTTCTTGGAAGGTGGTCACTACAGATGCCAACCTTATAGGCTGGGGAGCAGTACTGGAGCAATGGTCTCTCCAGGGCAGATGGTCGGATGCAGAAAAGGCCCTGCCCATCAATCTCTTAGAGATACGAGCAGCCCGGTATGCCCTAGTAGCATGGACATCCAAACTCCAAGGGTCCCCTGTCAGAATTCAATCGGACAATGCCACGGCAGTGGCATATATCAATCATCAGGGTGGCACCAGGAGTCGTGCAGCCCAGAGGGAAGTAAATTGCATCCTGAAATGGGCAGAAAGATATGTCCCAGCCATATCCGCGGTATTCATTCCAGGAGTGGAGAATTGGAAGGCGGACTTTCTAAGTCGCCAACAATTATGCCCAGGGGAATGGTCCCCTCACCCCGAGGTTTTCCGGACAATATGTCAGCGGTGGGGAACACCGGATGTAGATCTGCTAGCATCCAGATTCAACGCAAAGGTGGACAGGTTTGTCTCTTGGACAAGGGATCCCCTAGCTTGCGGCTCGGATGCCCTAGTGTTCCCTTGGGATCAGTTCAAGCTGATATATGCATTCCCACCGCCACAATTGTTACCTCGATTACTCCGCAGAATCAGGGTAGAAAAGAAACCAGTGATTCTGGTGGCTCCAGCGTGGCCCCGAAGAGCATGGTACGCGGAGATTGTAAAAATGTCTGTGGGGAGTCCTTGGACCCTCCCACATCGTCCGGACCTGCTTTCGCAAGGACCGATATAACACCCTTCCTTACCAGCCCTAGGTTTGACGGCCTGGCTATTGAAGCCCACATTCTAAAAAAGAGAGGTCTCTCTAATCCTGTGGTATCTACCATGATCAATGCCAGGAAGCCGGTATCCAGGCAGATCTACTATAGAATCTGGAAGGCGTACATCGCCTGGTGTGAGGCCAAGAAATGGCATCCACGTAAGTACGTAATAGGTAGGATTCTGGACTTCCTACAGTGGGCTGTAGATAGGAAGCTTGCCTTGAGTACTATCAAGGGTCAGATTTCGGCCTTGTCAATATTTTTTCAGAGGCCC
Source organism: Rana muscosa (assembly GCA_029206835.1). Lineage (NCBI taxonomy): Eukaryota > Metazoa > Chordata > Amphibia > Anura > Ranidae > Rana > Rana muscosa. The sequence goes on from JARGYO010005626.1 coordinate 109,066,444, forward strand.
TTGGCTTCGCATTCACTAGTCAAAGCCTGTATACAAGGAGTGATGCGTATTAGCCCTCCGGTTAATATTCCCATATGTCCATGGGACTTAAACCTGGTTCTGTCGGTTCTACAGAAACAACCATTTGAACCATTACAGCATATTTCCCTGGTTCTTCTCACCAGGAAATTGATTTTTCTAGTAGCCATTTGTTCAGCTAAAAGAGTGTCGGAATTAGCCGCTATGTCCTGTAGGGAGCCATATCTGGTTATCCATAAGGACAGAGTAGTGTTATGTCCTCATCCACCCTTTCTTCCTAAGGTGGTATCGAGGTTTCATTTGAACCAAGATGTGGTTCTTCCTTCTTTTTTCCCCAAACCTAGTTCAGTAGAGGAAAAATTATTACATTCTTTGGATGTAGTAAGAGCAGTTAAAGCTTATCTAAAAGCCACTGCTCAGATTCGCAGAACGGATACTTTGTTTATTCTGCCCCAGAAAGGGTCAGGCAGCGTCAAAATCTACTTTAGCCAAGTGGATTCGATAGGTCATTATGCAAGCCTATGGCTTGAGAAGGAGACCGCCTCCGTTCAAAGTTAGGGCGCACTCCACGAGAGCAGTTGGAACTTCATGGGCAGTGCATCACCAGGCCTCCCTGGCTCAAATCTGTAAGGCCGCAACATGGTCTTCAGTACACACGTTTACTAGGTTCTACCAGGTGGACGTTAGAAGTCAGGAGGATGTCGCCTTTGGGCGCAGTGTGTTGCAGGCCGCAAAAGATCCTCATGTCTGATAGCGCTCAGCTTATGTATGGTGTATCCCCCCCCTCATTGGGCATTGCTTTAGGACATCCCACATAGTAATGACTATGCCGCTCTGTGTCCCGTGATGTACGAGAAAGAAAATAGGATTTTTATAACAGCTTACCTGTAAAATCCTTTTCTTGGAGTACATCACGGGACACAGAGCTCCCACCCGTCTTTTGGGGACACTTATTGCTTTGCTACAAAACTGAGGTACTCCCGGATGGGAGGGGCTTATATAGGGGAGGGTACTTCCGGTTTTGGAAGTTGCCAGTGCCAGCACCTGAAGGTATCTATATAACCCACATAGTAATGACTATGCCGCTCTGTGTCCCGTGATGTACTCCAAGAAAAGGATTTTACAGGTAAGCTGTTATAAAAATCCTATTATTTCCACTTTCTAGAGGCTGCGGATTAGTGTGTTGTGTTGTGCTTCACACAGATCAGCCTCTGGTCATTACTAGTGGTTTATTATTGGTGCAATTTTTTCTGTTTTGTTTCTGTTCGCGTTTATGTCACCATTATTGCAGCCTTTTTTTGATTTATATATTTAGCACAGTTTTCTTTTGTGTATAAATTTATTAATAACGTTAAAATATTATAATTGGTTTACATAGACCATAAGATGCTTGAAATATGAAACAAGATACTTCGTTGTGCAGACAGCCAACATGTTTAACATAGTTGTGCTTCATCAGGGCCTTTCACTCATCTTTAGTTTCATCTGGTTCATACAAGACACAAGAATATGTCGTTAGTATCAAACAATAATTTTAACAATAGTACATAAAGGTTTTATCATGATAATTAATATATATTTAGCAGTAAGGACTGCTTAGTGCTCACCTGGTCTAAAGAGGTTGGATAACTTATACACAGCTTAGCACACGCCAGTACCGGTAGGACACAATCTGCGACTGTCCCGTGGATGTCAGATCCACCAGGGAGGTAAGTAAGGATGTTAGATGGTTTCAACAGGCCAATAAACACATCGTACAGATTTATAAATTTAAAGTAAATGATAATAATGATAGTAATAATCATAATAGTGATATGCTTGTTTAAGCCACAGTAGCTAAGTTTTGCCCATTTGTAATGCTTTACGTCTATATAGGTCAGATATCCTATAATTATATTGCCATTGCCATTACCAGTACCATTACATTACTGTACATGGTTACAGAACGTAGATGTATTTAAATGTAATGATACCCCTGATAAAGGGGTGTGCTTATTGGGCCAAGAAAATGGTAGAATTATTTATGCTACAAAGTACATGGGGCCAGACATAGATATATAGATATGTGTGCAATGTGATTATTACTGGGGGAGAGGGAGGGACAGGGACAGGGAAGGAAAGGCTTCCTCACAGTGCTCATACAATAATATAATATAAGCCCTCCTGATTGGAGATTCTTACCTTGTAATGTAACGATTAATATATGAAGATGTAGAAAGTCCCCAACAGAGAAGTCCTCCAGTAGTGAGATGGAGTGAGGCTATCCAAGCAGACAAACATGATCATTTAGAGTAAATGAATAGCGATCTCATATTTGAACAACAGTTTCAATATTAGTTAAAAACACAAATACAATGTTCATTACCATAAAAGCAAAACAATTCACTGGTGTTTAAGTTGATATCAGGTATAAAACTTCAAATATAGACATCCATTTGTGTATGGTATACACCCTTGGATGATTAAATTGAGTTATCGGTCATGAAGCAAAAATATAATGGGGACATATACCTACACAAATGAATAATTGATAAAGAAAAAATAATGCTTCTTGCATGCTATCAGCATAGGCGCAATCCATCTCACTACCTGAGGACTTCTCTGTGTGCTAAGCTGTGTATAAGTTATGCAACCTCGTTAGACCAGGTGAGCACTGAGCAGTCCTTACTGCTAATATATAGTAATTATCATTAAAAAACCTTTATGTACTATCGTTATTGTTAAAATTATTGTTTGATACTAACAACATATTCTTGTGTCTTGTATGAACCAGATGAAACTAAAGATGAGTGCAAGGCCCTGATGAAGCACAACTGTGTGAAACATGTTGGCTGGTCTGCACAACAAAGTATCTTGTTTCATATTTCAAGCATATTTTCTGGTCTATGTAAACCAATTATAATATTTTAATGTTATTAATAAATTTATATTTTTTCTTAAAATCTTGTCAAGTGTGCTCACCTTACAAACAGACCTGGTGTCTCCCATAAAAATCCCATTACCTTGTGAGAACCCTGTCTCTCTCCTTTTCTTCTTTTAATGACACAAATATTAATTTTCACACGATCTGCTGCCTCAGATTTTTTGATGGCAATTTGCATATACTCTAGAATGTTATGAAAAGTGATCAGATGGATTTCAATTAATTGCAAAGTCCCTCTTTGCCATGAAAATGAACTGAATCCCATAAAATACATTTCCACTGCATTTGTAAAGACAGCTTCAGGGTGCCCAAGAAAGTCCAGCAAGTGCCAGGACCGTCGCCTACAGTTGAATTAGCTGTGGGATTGGGGTACCGCCAGTGCAGAGCTTGCTCAGGAATGGCAGCAGGCAGGTGTGGGTGCATCTGCTTGCACAGTGAGGCAAATGCCCCGTACACACGATCGGATTTTCCGTTGGAAAAACCTTGGATGTTTTTTCCGACGGAATTCCGCTCAAGCTTGACTTGCATACACACGGTCACAAAAAAGTTCTCTGAACTTTCGACCGTCAAGAACGTGGTGACCTACAACACTACGACGGGCCAAGAAAATGAAGTTCAATGCTTCCGAGCATGTGTCAAATTGTTTCCGAGCATGCGTCGGAATCTGCGCGTCGGAATTGCTACGGACGATCAAAATTTCCAATCGGAAAAATTGAGAACCTGCTCTCAATCTTTTGCTGGCGGAAATTTCGACCGCAAAAGTCCGATGGAGCATACACACGGTCGGAATTTCCGCCGAAAAGCTCACATCTGACTTTTCTTGTCGGAAAATCCGACCACGTATACACGGAAAAAGACTTTTGGAGGATGGCCTGTGTCAAGAAGCGCAACAAAGAAACCACTTCTCTCCAGGAAAAAAACATCAGGGACAGACCAATATTATGCAAAAGGTACAGGGATTGGACTGCTGAGAACTGGGGTATAGTCATTTTCTCTGATGTATCCCCTTTCTGATTGTTTGGGGGATCCGGAAAAATCCTTGTCCAGAGAAGGAAAAGTGAGCGCTACCATCAGTCATGTGTCATGCCAACAGTAAAGCATCCTGATGCCTCGTACACACGACCGGTTTTCCTGTCAGGAAAACTGCCATGAGAGCTTTTGGCTGGGAATCCCGGCTGTGTGTATGCTCCATCGCAGTTTTCCCGACAGAAAAACTGCCAGAAAAAAAAAGAACCAGCTCTCGGCGGTCTTTTTCCCGGCAGTTTTTCTATGTGAAAAACTGCGATGGAGCATACACACGGCCGGGATTCTTAATGTAATTGTCAAAAACCCTTTGACACTTATGGAATGCTTCTAATTATACCTCAGTATACCATGGTAATATCTGACAAAACGATCTAAAAACACTGAAGCACCAGACTTTGTGAAAATTTATATTTCTTTCTCGTACATCACGGGACACAGAGCGTCATAGTCATTACTAATGGGTTATATAGTTACCGTCAGGTGCTGGCACTGGCAACTTCCAAAACCGGAAGTACCCTCCCCTATATAAGCCCCTCCCATCCGGGAGCACCTCAGTTTTTTGCCAGTGTCTAAGGTGTTGGCCAAGAAGAAACATGTGTTTTTCACTGAGCTTGCGTACAGGTTCTTTTGGGCCTCAGTAAGCTATTCCGGATCCGACCAAAAAAGCTTCATAGCTAAACGGTCGGTACCCGGGCCTTGCAAAGAGAAGAGCAAGGTTCTGCCTGTAATGCTTCTCTTAGGAGAGCTGGACCCTGGGATCCAGAGCTCTGGTCATACCCACGACCAAGATGTTTTCTGTGCAGGGTGCTATACAGGTCCAGGGGAGTGGAATCCTTGGGAACCCGGTCCCTGAAGGTTTGATTACAATGCCTGCCGTGATAGGTGAAGTTTGGGCTTTTGTGGACCAAACAAAGTCCTGCGGCGAGGAACAGGTAAGTGGGGGCCCCCAGGAACTTGGTTCTATTGGGGGACCCCCAAGCCTAATTTGTCTTTCTGTCTGTTACCTAATGGTATTCCCGCAAGATTCTGTGCATGCCTGTAACTACTAAAAAAATGTAATAATTTTTAATGGTGGTCAAGAAAAAGCCACAATATTGTAGTAAGCTGGCTATGAAGTACAGAGACAGAGCTGGCAACATTTAAAGGCATACAGCAAGCGGTTGATACAGGCATCCCCTAGAAAGGCACATTAGTAGACACCAACTGTTTATTATAGCAGCATTTATGCTAGACTATTATCAGTAACTGGTGTATTTCGGCTGGAATACCTCAGCTTTGTGGCTTAGGAATATGCCGTCTAAAAACTCCGGGACTAGAAATTCCAGGAGGAATAGGGGGTCTCCATCGGGCTCTGAGGATCTTGGGCATGCTTTGGCTGCACCAGTCTCCCCTGAAGAATCAGAGGTTAGTGACCGTAGGGCACCCCCAGGAGTACCTGGTACTGTGGCTGTCCTCAGTTCACCTGCTCCTGTGTATGTAACAGAGGAGGTTTTTTCCTCAGCTCTGGGAGGACTGGAAGAGAGATTGTCAGCATTAATCGCTGCTTCCCTGTCACAGGAGAAAAGCGCTCGATCTCCGTCTCCTCCCTCAGAGTGCCTGTTAACAGAGCAACAGTCCCATACAGAGGTCGACCTACCTGAGGGGGATCAGGATGAGGTTGATTCGGTTGTAGAGGAATCAACAGTGGAAGAGCCGTTCTCAGCATCACATGCTGAGAGGTTATGGGTTCAGTCCCTGACTAATATGGTCCGATCAGCATTTAAAATGCCACTTGCGGAGCCATCCTCCACTTCTGTCTCCTCGTTGGGGTCGCTAAAAGCTCCCCAGACTGTTTGTTCCTTTCCGATCCATCCTTTACTGGAGGGGCTCATTTACCAGGATTGGGAGCATCCTGACAAAATATTTACTCCCCCCAAGAGATTTCCGGTGGTCTATCCCATGGAGGATAAGTTCATCAGAAAATGGAAGGTCCCTACAGTGGACGCAGCCATCTCTTGTGTGAATAAATCACTGACATGTCCGGTGGAAAATTTCCAAATGTTCAAGGACCCAATAGATAAAAAATTGGAGTCATTATTGAAATCTGCTTTTTCTACAGCAGGATTGGTGACACAACCAGCAGTGGCAGCTATAGGGGTCTGCCAAGCAGTGAAGGATCAGTTGAAACAGGTCTTAAGAGACTTGCCGGATCAGCAGGCTCTTGCCCTAGCTGATCTACCTAGAGCCTTATGCTTTGCGGTGGACGCTATAAAGGATTCAATCCATCAGGCCTCCCGCCTTACGCTGTCTGTAGTACATATGCGCAGGCTTCTATGGCTCAAAAACTGGTCTGCTGAAGCTCCCTGTAAAAAATTGCTGGTCAGCTTCCCATTTCATGGGGTGCGCTTATTCGGGGAAGACCTGGACAAGTATATCCAGAGAATTTCCAGCGGTAAAAGTACACTTTTGCCGGTTAAAAATAGAGTTAGAGGTCCCTCCTTTAAGAGGCCGGCTTCTCCAGTCCCTAGGACATCGGCTGTGAAACAGTTCCGACGGCCTCCCCGGTCAAATCCCGGAGGTAAAAATCAGGGACAGTTGCAGGGTAACAAGAAGCCCTGGAGCAGGAGAGGTACAAAACCTCCCCCAAAGTCAAATGCATGAAGGGTTGCCCCCACCCAATCGGGTGGGGGGAAGACTTCAGTTGTTCACAGAAACCTGGCGGGACACGATCCGAGACAGATGGGTGCTCTCCGCAGTAAATCTGGGATACAAATTGGAGTTAAAAAACTCCCCTCCTTCCCGCTTTATAAGGTCGAACGTGCCAAGGGATCCCCAGAAGAGAGGATCCCTCCTGTTGGCACTGGAACAATTATTGCTTCAAGCAGTAATTATAGAGGTCCCCCTAGAAGAATGGGGGTTCGGGTTTTACTCAAACCTCTTTACAGTTCCGAAGCCAAACGGGGACGTGAGGCCCATATTAAATCTAAAAGGGCTAAACAAATTCCTACATATCAGGACTTTCCGGATGGAGTCGATCCGATCGGTAGCCACTGCCCTACAAGGGGAGGAATGGTTAGCCTCGATCGACATCAAAGATGCGTATTTGCACATCCCCATCTTTCCAGCCCACCAAAAATTTCTACGCTTTGCGATAGAAGGGCGCCATTTTCAGTTCAGAGCCTTACCCTTCGGTCTGGCCACAGCACCAAGAGTGTTCACAAAAATTCTGGCCCCATTATTGGCCAATCTAAGAACACGAGGTGTAACGATAATGGCATATCTAGACGACTTGTTGCTGATAGACCACTCAGTGGAAAAACTAGAAGTGGTTGTTCACGAGACAATCAAGTATCTGGAATATCACGGTTGGATTATCAACCGAGACAAGTCAGCCCTAAAACCAGTCAAAAGTCTGGAATACTTGGGGCTAAGGCTGGATTCAGACCAGAGAAAAATTTTCTTGCCTCGAGAAAAGGGGTCGTCTTTGAGAGATTTGATCCACTTAGTGGGTTCAAAAAGACAGCCATCCATACGCCTGTGCATGAGGCTGCTGGGAAAAATGGTGGCATCATTCGAAGCAGTACCCTACGGTCAATTCCATTCAAGGAAGTTGCAAAGGGCCATACTGTCAGCCTGGAACAAAAAAAGTTCAGGCTCTGGACGTACCAATGTCCTTGTCCCCTTCCGTTCGCAGAAGCCTCCGTTGGTGGTTGGTTCCCCGGAATCTGGAAAGAGGGAAATCCTTCAGTCCGATTTCTTGGAAGGTGGTCACTACAGATGCCAGCCTTTTAGGCTGGGGAGCAGTACTGGAGCAATGGTCTCTCCAGGGCAGATGGTCGGATGCGGAAAAGGCCCTGCCCATCAATCTCTTAGAGATACGAGCAGCCCGGTATGCCCTAGTAGCATGGACATCCAAACTCCAAGGGTCCCCTGTCAGAGTTCAGTCAGACAATGCCACAGCAGTGGCATATATCAATCGTCAGGGGGGCACCAGGAGTCGTGCAGCCCAAAGGGAAGTAAATTACATCCTGAGATGGGCAGAAAGATATGTCCCAGCCATATCTGCGGTATTCATTCCAGGGGTGGAGAATTGGAAGGCGGACTTTCTAAGTCGCCAACAATTATGCCCAGGGGAATGGTCCCTTCATCCCGAGGTTTTCCGGACAATATGTCAGCGGTGGGGAACACCGGATGTAGATCTGCTAGCATCCAGATTCAACACAAAAGTGGACAGGTTTGTCTCTTGGGCAAGGGATCCCCTAGCGTGCGGCTCGGATGCCCTAGTGTTCCCTTGGGATCAGTTCAAGCTGATATATGCATTCCCACCGCCACAATTGTTACCTCGATTACTCCGCAGAATCAGGGTAGAAAAGAAACCAGTGATTCTGGTGGCTCCAGCGTGGCCCCGAAGAGCATGGTACGCGGAGATTGTAAAAATGTCTGTGGGGAGTCCTTGGACCCTCCCACATCGTCCGGACCTGCTTTCGCAGGGACCGATATACCACCCTTCCTTACCAGCCCTAGGTTTGACGGCCTGGCTATTGAAGCCCACATTCTAAAAAAGAGAGGGCTCTCTAATGCTGTGGTATCTACCATGATCAATGCCAGGAAGCCGGTATCCAGGCAGATCTACTATAGAATCTGGAAGGCGTACATCGCCTGGTGTGAAGCCAAGAAATGGCATCCACGTAAATACGTAATAGGTAGGATTCTGGACTTCCTACAATGGGCTGTAGATAGGAAGCTTGCCTTGAGTACTATCAAGGGTCAGATTTCGGCCTTGTCAATATTTTTTCAAAGGCCCTTGGCTTCGCATTCACTAGTCAAAGCCTTTATACAAGGAGTGATGCGTATTAGTCCTCCGGTTAATATTCCCATATGTCCATGGAATCTAAACTTGGTTCTGTCGGTTCTACAGAAACAACCATTTGAACCATTACAGCATATTTCCTTAGTGCTTCTCACCAGGAAATTGATTTTTCTAGTAGCCATTTGTTCGGCTAAAAGAGTATCGGAATTAGCAGCTATGTCCTGTAAGGAGCCATATCTGGTTATCCATAAGGACAGAGTAGTGTTACGTCCTCATCCAGCCTTTCTTCCTAAGGTGGTATCGAGTTTTCATTTGAACCAAGATGTGGTTCTTCCTTCTTTTTTCCCCAAGCCTACTTCGGTAGAGGAAAAGTTATTGCATTCTTTGGATGTAGTAAGAGCAGTTAAAGCTTATCTAAAAGCCACTGCTCAGATTCGCAGACTGGATACTTTATTTATTCTGCCGGAAGGCCCCAGAAAGGGTCAGGCAGCGTCAAAATCTACTTTAGCCAAGTGGATTCGACAGGTCATAATACAAGCCTATAGCTTGAGAAGTAGACCGCCTCCGTTCAAAGTTAGGGCGCACTCCACGAGAGCAGTTGGAACTTCATGGGCAGTGCATCACCAGGCCTCCCTGGCTCAAATCTGTAAGGCCGCAACATGGTCTTCGGTACACACGTTTACTAGGTTCTACCAGGTGGACGTTAGAAGTCAGGAGGATGTCGCCTTTGGGCGCAGTGTGTTGCAGGCCGCAAAAGATCCTCATGTCTGATAGCGCTCAGCTTATATATGGTGTATCCCCCCCCTCATTTGGCATTGCTTTAGGACATCCCATTAGTAATGACTATGTCGCTCTGTGTCCCGTGATGTACGAGAAAGAAAATAGGATTTTTATAACAGCTTACCTGTAAAATCCTTTTCTTGGAGTACATCACGGGACACAGAGCTCCCGCCCCTCTTTGGGGACACTTATTGCTTTGCTACAAAACTGAGGTGCTCCCGGATGGGAGGGGCTTATATAGGGGAGGGTACTTCCGGTTTTGGAAGTTGCCAGTGCCAGCACCTGACGGTAACTATATAACCCATTAGTAATGACTATGTCGCTCTGTGTCCCGTGATGTACTCCAAGAAAAGGATTTTACAGGTAAGCTGTTATAAAATCCTATTTTTGCCATTCTCAACTTTTGGCCATGGCTGTACATATGTATTCCTATGTGGCAAAAATTCAAACCATAATTATTTATTGAATAGAGAATGTTGCAAATGTGATATTATTTCAGTTTGTATTTTTACGGCACCTCACAGTTTTTAATTCAGATAATTATTCAACGTTTCTGAAACCTGTAAAGTGTTAGAATGACATAGCCTACTTCTGTGAATGAAGTCAGTATGGTAACATGACATTCTTCAATGCTTCATCATTAGCAATTGATATTTTTCATATGCAGCACTTGACATAACAGGAATTAAAATAGGAGGTGATTCTATTTCAAGAATTTGCAATAATTCCTCTTCTTTAACACATAAATGTGTCCAATATTGGCCAGAGAACACGTTGCTACCAAAACTGTAACAAGATCCTTGAAACAGAGATGGCGTTTCCATGGAAAAATGAAGTAACGCTCGCTACAGCTGTGATACATTAATGACTAGGATTTTTTTTTTTTAATCATTTGTGTTTGGTGTGGCTCAGCGGGTCCTGACCAGATGGTTTCCATGAACAAGATGTGACCCCCAGCTCCAGGACTCTTAGCTAGTAACTTCTTTCTGTTTCTACTTCCTCTCGCTCGGCAGTGTCACATCCTTATGATAATACGGGGCTTAAGAGTGACCTATCGTATTGTCAGGGTTGTGGTTTAGAGGAGGTTGCTTAACTAAAAGTTAGTAGTAAGGGGTTAGTAGGAACCCTGGTGAAAGAGCAGTGTCCTAAAATGGACAACTTAGGCCTGACTCACCATTAAGAACCAGGTAGTTTAATCAAAGTGAAAGATTTTTTTATTTTTGCAATAGATATACTCCACTTGATGTTGCTGGCATAATACGCAATATAATCATCTTTTATGGTGTTTGAGTAAAGCTGTGAGACAAACCAAGCCAAGGTTTATTCAAAAGCTTTCTGTCGCATTGGACAGACTCTTAGGGTCCACTCACACTATACATTGGGGGGAATTTACAAAAACTGGTGCACTCAGAATCTGGTGCTGCTGTGTGTGGTAGCCAACCAGCTTCTAACTTCAGCTAGTTCAATTAAGCTTTGGCAAAAAAAAAACTGGAAGCTGATTGGTTTCTATGCAGAGCTGTACCAGATTTTGCACCCTCCAGCTTTAGTAAATAACCCCCACAGTGCTGGGTTGATGCACTGCATTGTCATGGACTTAGGCCCTCCTAGTTAAAGCAGCTTAATCATTTAAAATGAGTTGGGATGCCAAGCAAAATGAAAGAGACTGCAACGCATGGCGACTCATGCGTTGAAGTAATACGCAAATAAATTGTAATTTTATGCTCATTATAATAATGCATTAGTGCTAATGGGCCATTACCGTATTTTTCGCACCATAAGACGCACCTGACCATAAGACGCACCTAGGTTTTAGAGGAGGAAAACAAGAAAAAAAATATTCTGAACCAAATTGTGTACTAAAATATTTTCCAGTGCCCATTAAATGCAGCCTGACCATTGCCATAGTAAACGCAGAGGGACCATGCCATAGTAAACGCAGAGGGACCATGCCATAGTAAACGCAGAGGGACCATGCCATAGTAAACGCAGAGGGACCATGCCACAGTAAACGCAGAGTGACCATGCCACAGTAAACGCAGCGTGACCATGCCATCAGTGGTGTATTTAGGTTTTGTGCTGCCCTAGGCCTGACTAAACTTGCGCACCCCCTAATTTAAATATGACCCACCCCTTCCTGTCAAGGCCCACCCTGTCATCTTCATGGGAAGAGGACAGAGGGGGCGCTGTGGGAAGAGGACAGAGGGTTGCCGTGGGTGAAGGACAAAGGGACACCCTGGGAAGAGGACAGAGTAACGCCCTGGGATAAGGATGCCGTGGGAAGAGGACAGAGGGGACACAGTGGGAAGAGGACAGAGGGGACGCCGTGGGAAGAGGACAGAGAGGGACGTTGTGGCGGTCAATAAGGCTTAGAGGATATCAGGTTAGGCACTTCCTAATGGCTCAGTCCCTGGGAACAGTAATGAATAATGGCCAACAGGCCCTCTTACCAGACCCAGCGAAATCGCAACAGTGATCCCTCTGGCTGGACGTTCGCTCACTCTGGGTTGCCTGGGGTGACTCTAGTCAGTAGTGTAGCATGTCTGTATCCTGGCAGTGGCTCGGTCTTTCTCCCTCTCTGGTGGTGCGGGTACAATGTGGCTCCCTCTCTGGTGGTGCGGGTACAGCGGTTAAAGTGTGGCTCCCTCTCTGGTGGTGCAGGAACAGTGTGGCTCCCTCTCTGATGGTGTGGGTACAGCGTGGCTCTCTGGCGGTGTGGGTACAGCGTGGCTCTCTGGTGGTGTGGGTACAGCGTGGCTCTCTGGCGGTGTGGGTACAGCGTGGCTCTCTGGCGGTGTGGGTACAGCATGGCTCTCTGGCAGTGTGGGTACAGCGTGGCTCTCTGGCAGTGTGGGTACAGCGTGCCTCTGGTGGTGCAGGGTACAGCGTGGCTCTCTGGTGGTGCGGGGTACAGCGTGGCTCCCTGGTGGTGCGGGGTACAGCGTGGCTCTGTGGTGGTGCGGGGTACAGCGTGGCTCTCTGGTGGTGTGGGGTACAGCGTGGCTCCCTGGTGGTGCAGGGTACAGCGTGGCTCCCTGGTGGTGCGGGGTACAGCGTGGCTCTCTGGTGGTGCGGGGTACAGCGTGGCTCTCTGGTGGTGCGGGGTACAGCGTGGCTCTCTGGTGGTGCAGGGTACAGCGTGGCTCTCTGGTGGTGCGGGGTACAGCATGGCTCTCTGGTGGTGCGGGGTACAGCGTGGCTCTCTAGTGGTGCGGGGTACAGCGTGGCTCCCTGGTGGTGCGGGGTACAGCGTGGCTCTCTGGTGGTGCGGGGTACAGCGTGGCTCTCTGGTGGTGCGGGGTACAGCATGGCTCTCTGGTGGTGCGGGGTACAGCGTGGCTCCCTGGTGGTGCGGGGTACAGCGTGGCTCCCTGGTGGTGCGGGGTACAGCGTGGCTCTCTGGTGGTGCGGGGTACAGCGTGGCTCTCTGGTGGTGCCCCCCAGCAGAGTATTCTCTTTTGCTCCTCTTCAAGTTCTAACACCCCCTCCCTCCCCTCCGGCAGAGTGCTTGCATGCTGGGGGAACTGGTGCCATAAACTCTGCAGGGACTTCATTTCCCATGATGCTCCCAGTGTCTTCTGATTGGCCCTCTGCTGTGGCCAATCATGGGGGGGGAAACAGTGGGCAGGAAGCTGGGTGGCGACCCAGCAAATCCAATTAGAGCCGCTCTCTCTCTCTCTTTCTCTTTTGCTTACAGAAAGGGAAGGGGGGCGGCGGGGATATACAGACAGCCCGCAGCTCTCCTCTCCCTGTCACAGCGCCGCTGCTCTATTTGCCAGAGAACTCGGCAGCGGCGCTGTGACAGGGAAAGGAGAGCTGCGGGCTGTCTGTATATCCCCCGCCGCCCCCCTTCCCTTTCTGTAAGCAAAAGAGAGAGAGAGCGGCTCTAATTCGATTCGCAAAGCCCCTGACACTGCGGCGGGGGGGGCGGAGCCAGTGGCGGCGGTCGGGGGATTCCAGAGGCTGTGAGCGGATGGCAGGGGCGGTGCCAGCGATGGCGGGGGGCGGGGCCCCTGTTATGTATTCGGACCATAAGACGCAGGGACATTTTCCCCCATATTTCTGGGGGGAAAAAGTGCGTCTTATAGTCCGAAAAATACGGTAATTCAGTTTTTAGCGTGTTCTGTCTTCTGTAGCTTTTTTCACTGCAACTGTGACAAAACATCTAGTATTAAAGAAGATTTAATGACATGCAAATCTTATGGTCATTTACGCGATGTTGCCTTTTTCTGTGTGCTTTTGTACCTATACAGTGCCTTGAAAAAAGTATTCATACCCCTTGAAATTTTGCAAATTTTGTCATCTTACAACCAGCCAGGTCAGGGATAAAGTTGTGGAGAAGTTTAAAGCAGGGTTAGGTTATAAAATAACTATCCCAAGCCTTAACCTCCCTGGCGGTATGATTATTTCAGATTTTAGGTGCTGAAAGCGGTGCCATTATTTTGCATGGAAATTTGGCGTTTTACATTGTAGGCCTGCAATTCTTAAGAATAACTCGCCTAAATCTGTCCAAACCAGAGTCTAGTAGACATCTCGGGTATGATAACGTTTGAAACACAAAATCATAAATTATAATATAATAAATAATAACAAATAATAATTTAATAATAATAATACTTTTTATTCAATAAATTGTAGTAAATAATATAATCAAAAACACTGACATTTTTTTTTTTGCTCAAACAAGGGTGCAATATTAGAAGTCTTATTGCGTCAGTAAACATCTCGGGTATGGAAAATCTTAAAACAAGGTACAGCACAAAGTCCAACGTCACAGTCGGGACAATAGAAACGGGTTTCTTTTCGGATTTTCCTTCCGGAGTCATCACGCTTGGAGCAGCAAACCACACACATCCTTGTGGGTGCTGTCTTCTTTTCAGTTGGTAGAATGTGGTCCATAAAGTGACGACCAGTCAGGTGTTCCGGGTTCACAACGCCAGCAGCCCGACGTCCAGATCTGTTTACTGCCGTTGGCGTCTGGTGCTTCAGAAATATGAGTTTGGCAACCTTCCACACAAAGTCCGCATGAATCATAGGCCTGTCACTCTTTTTTTTTCTGAAGAATGAATGTATTCCACAGGCACTGTTCCAGAAGATGCCTGAAATTTTTGTTATAATATTTTTTTTGTTGCTTTTTTGTTGCTTCCTCATGGCAGGATAAAAGGTCATGGCCTGGTCAGCCCTGTCCATACCTCCCATGGTATGGTTGTAATCCAACTCGACCTGTGGCTTCATGACATCTTTTCCACCTTTGGTATGTACCATTACAGTAGAGGTGTTGTGAATGGTACTCAGAAGGCACATGTTTTTTTTGTCCCGCCATCTGATTGCCATAATTTTTCCTTTCTGCCAGGCCACTATTTTTCCTGCTCTAATTTTTTTATTGGCAAAGGTTGGCGGCATGTCACGCCGGTTAGGCCTAACGGTCCCATAGACATCCGTCTTGTTTAGAAGAAGGAATTCATAGAGTTCTGGGGACGTATAAAAATTGTCTGTGGTGACACCGTAGCCCTGGTTCAGCAATGGCTCAATCAAAGAAAGAACCGAAGCGGTTGCCATTCCAAAACTGCTGAATCGATCGTTGAATTTGGTCCCTTTCCCGGTTTACAGGACTGAATTCCAGATGTACCCAAAGCTGGATTCACACAGCATAAATTACTTCATGCCAAAACGAGCTCGCTTTGATGCAATAAACTGTATCCAGCTAAGTCTACCTTTGTAGGCCATAAGACTTTCATCAATACTTATGTCTCTGTCCGGCACATAGGTCTGCTGGAAATTATTCAAAATTAGTTGGTAAATCTCCCAATTTTTTTTTCAGTTTTGGAGCTGGATGAGAACTCTCATCAAAGTCTTCATTATTTGCAAAGTGCAAATATTTCATTATGAGCGAAAATTTGTATTCCGACATAACGGTGCCAAAAAGAGGAGTGGCCAGCAATTTGTTGGTTGTCCAGTACCATTTCTGCAGGGGTTTCCCCACCACTCCTTGAAGTATTATAAGGCCCAGAAACTTCCAGATGTCCTCTCTGGTTACCGGTTCCCATTTTCTGGTCCTTGAAAAGCGCTGATGGGTAGCAGCTTGTTGCTCCTGGTAGCGATTCGTCTCCATAACAATTTTGGCAATTACTTCATCAGTCAGAAAGAGCTCAAGGTATGCCAAGGGGTTATCATCCTCAACATCCACTTTGATCCCAGGTGCTCCTGTAAATGGAAATCTTGGGGGCACTACGCACTCCGTACCACAATCAATTGAGCACCAAGTCCGCACATCGCTGGACACAGTCGCAGGATCGTCGCTGAAATCGCTTTCTGCGTCTGATGACGAACTTACGTACGAGTCGCTGTCACTCAACTTCGATGAAAGCGATTCTGTATCGCTGTCGCTGTTGTCCAACAGGTCATATAGCGATTTTGAAGTGGAGGCGCGCCTTTTTGATGCCATGGTCGCTGTGCAGTTTACAGACACAAAGTACAGTAAAACTCCAGACAAGGGCACTGGAGAAAGCACTGGGGGGGGGCAATCTAAGGTCAATTTATTTTATTTTCTATTGTAATCCAATAGGATTACATTGTATCAGTGCGTTTGTGCTTTATACTTTTTGAATTTACCGCCGGTCCCCCCCCCTGCGTCACGACGCTCGCAGGGAAGTGAATCAGGGGAACACAGTGCATCGGGCGGAAGATCGGGCCGCTGTACACTGCGGAAATACATTGTGGGATTCCGGGGACAAGGTAAGTCACCTCTTCCAGGATCCAGTGTGGCTCTGGGTTACCGCTTTAGGTACTAAAATCTCACCCCGAGCCACACTCGGGAATTCCGCCAGGGAGGTTAAACGTCTCACGGAGCACTTTTCAATCCATCATTCAAAAATGGAAAGAGTATGGCACAACTGCAAACCTACCAATACATGGCCGTCCACCTAAACTGACAGGGCGGGCAAGGAGAACATTAATCAGAGAGGCAGCCAAGAGGTAACTCTGGAGGAACTACAGAGATCCACAGCTCAGGTGGGAGAATCTGTCCACAGGAAAACTATTGTTCATGCTTTCCACAAATCTTGCCTTTTATGGAAGAGTGGCAAGAAGAAAGTCATTGTTGCAAGAAAGCAATAAGATGTCCCATTTGCAGTTTGCGAGAAGCCATGTGGGGGACACGGCAAACCTGTGGAAGAAGGGACTCTGGTCAAATGAGACCAAAATTTTACTTACTCTTTCGTTCATGGACTGACACAGCTTCCTATTGACAAGTGGTATTATCCGTTATTTAGGAGTGACTATGCAGAAAAAAACTTTTAAACAGTGTTGCATCACACCTTCTCCGGGACCGCCCAGGGGGCGGAACCCTCGGTATATCCCCTCTCTCTGCATCTCACAGATCAGTTTTTTTCTGTCTAGCAAGGAGAAGGACATGGCTCCCTTGGGGCCCATTGGTCCGGGGGGATTTTTTTCTACATTTTTTGTTTTTTGGTTCCTGCGATCTTCGATCAACTTCCGACTGGGTGACAGGCTGGATCCTCGATCCTTGTAGTCCCCCCACTTTCGGCCATTGAGCGTGTGCCGACCCTAGCTACGCGCTGGGTTTTCCACGACATGCCCTTCGCTCTACGGGTGGCCGGTGAGCCTTACGGCTGAGTCGCAAAAGCCTGGCCAGTGAGCTTACGCTCCAGGGCTTGCATCGGACCGCTCAGCTTCGGCTGACCTTACCGCTCAGCTTCGGCTGACCTTACCGCTGAGTCGCAGTAGCCTGTCCGGTGAGCTCACGCTCCAGGGCATTCATACGATCGTTCCCTAGGGTTCAATCACAGCATGCCTGACCGAAAGTCCCCTCCATGCGTGAATGATGAGCTGTCTGGAATGTCTTCCAGCATGATCCACGCAGGAAAGGTAAGTAGCTCCCTTGCTTTGGCAGAGTGACTTGGCTGGACATTTCTGGAGAGATCAAGTAAGTGGTTGTAGCCCCTTTCTTTCCCCTCTCCCTGCCTTCCCTCCTCCCGGGGCTGTGAGCCAAGGTTGCTAGGTGCTGGGGGTCACCTGGGGGCTCCATCTGGAGCGGGGCTGCGCTGTAGCTGTCGTTTCAAAAAAAAAATCATTTTGCTTACCTGTGTGTGCCTTTCTCCCTCCATGCTGTCGGCGGCCATTTTGGGGTGGTCCATGCCTGTTGGCCTCTAGTGACTGTCTGGCGGCCATTTTCTTGTGGTTCGCGCCAATAT
The DNA here is from genome assembly GCA_029206835.1 of Rana muscosa. Classification (NCBI taxonomy): domain Eukaryota; kingdom Metazoa; phylum Chordata; class Amphibia; order Anura; family Ranidae; genus Rana; species Rana muscosa. Next base: position 109,084,190 of record JARGYO010005626.1, read on the forward strand.
GTATTATTCGCCGCTTGGTGGCCATTTTCCTGTGGTTTGCGCCCGCTTTGGCCCTTTATCGACTGCTCGGCGGCCATGTTTCTTAGGATTCACACCTGTATGTATATTCCGGGCATTTTGCTGTAGTCTCCGGCCTCTAGGGTGCATTTCACTGGCGCACATTCACACAGGGAACGCTGATAAGAATCAGACTGACACAGGCAGCGGTGGGATAGCATCACAGGCGGAGAACACGGCAGCAATAGCAGTACCGTTCCAAGGGTGGTGAGTCCTCTGGGAGACCCTGCAACTCTGTATCAGCTAGGAGGGTGGCCTATTGATAACTTGCCTGGAGCCCCTGTGGGTGTCAGCGCGTGGGTCAGCATGGCGTCTGAAGCAGATTTTTTTTCCCCTGAAACACCTGACTTGGTAGCTGTTGCCCCTGATATATCTGTGGACGCTATGTCGACAATCCTAGAGGCTTTTGTTGCCAGGGTGAAAGCGGCACACAGGAACACGGGAAGTAGTAAACGCCCCCGTCCCCTGCAATCTACCGGGGATAATTCTGAGGCAGAACCAGGGCCAGCTATGGCTCATGGCCCGAATTCTGATGCATCAAAGACTGCAGACCATGACCGATCAGACAATGAGAATGACTCCAGGTCAGCACGCAGCACGCAAAAAGGCTTTGGTATCTGACCTTATTACTGCAGTGCAGGATACGCTAAAATTGGAGAATGCTGCAGAAGCAGCAGAGACACCGGTTCCCTTTGGGTTCCGTAAACCGGCCCGCACTGCTAAGGTGTTTCCTTGTGTGTCTTATTTTGATAAGCTTTTGTACAAGGAGTGGGAAAACCCACTAAGGGTTTTTACATCCCCAAAGAACTTTGCGGTGCGGTACCCCTTTGAGGAGAGTTTCCTGAAAAAATGTACCTCTCCCCCGATAGTGGACCCTCCGGTGTCCAGATTAAATAAAGCTACCACAATTCCAGTGGAAGGGACTCCTGTTTTTAAGCACCCTGTGGATAAGAAGGCTGAAGCACTCGCTCGCTACCTATACACAGTGGTAGGCTCAGCAGTGCGCCCGGCATTGGGCATTGGGCATTGGGCATTGTCTCAGACACTCACTGAATGGGCAAAGTTACTACTCCAGGGGTTAAAGGAGCGAGATGCTCCTCCTAATGAGGTAACTTTGGCCGACCAGTTGGTACAGGGCCTTAAGTTTGTCTGCGAGTCAGACGTGGATACCATCCCCTTGCTGTCTAAAGCATCGGTTTATGCGGTAGCATTACGACGCCAGATCTGGCTAAAGGGCTGGTCTGCAGACCAGGCTTCCAAGAAGGCCCTGTTGGATATGCCCTTTAAGGGCGACAGACTTTTTGGGGCCTCTCTGGATGACATCATCAAGGATGCCACAGGAGGTAAGAGCACATTGCTTCCTCAAACCAAGAAAGGGTAAGGGGACAGACACGCCAGGGGCAAGGGCCCTCCTTTACTGCACACAAGCATTTTTTTTGTCCGCCCAGGGCGACAGGGAAAAGACCCCAGGCCGACAAAGCGCCTGCTCAAGGACAAAAACGTCCTTAGTCCCGCGAACCCAACAAGCCTGCGGACAAATCTGTGTCCGCATGAAGGTCCGCCCCCACCCAGCTTTCGGGTGGGGGGACGTCTTCGTGAATTTGCGACTCAGTGGACATCTCTGATCTCCGACCAGTGGGTTTGCGAAGTGATCTCCTCAGGCTACAAGAGATTATTTCCCTCCAACCTCCAGCTACAGCCGACCCGTCGGGAGGCCCTGTATGGGGCGGTCCAGGGTCTGCTGGAACGCGGGGTGGTCATTCCAGTACCAGAGCAGGAACGATTTCAGGGTTTTTACTCTAATCTGTTCATAGTGCCAAAGAAGGATGGGGTTCGTCCAATCTTGGATCTCAGGGCCCTCAATTGCTTTGTGAAGGTACAAAGATTCCAGATGGAGTCGGTTCGATCTGTAGTCACTGCTCTCCATTCAGGGGACTTTCTGGCGTCCTTGGACATCAAGGACGCATACCTACATGTTCCCATATACTCCAGACACCAGAGGTTTCTGCGATTCGCAATCGGGGAGAAACACTATCAGTTTGTGGCCCTCCCTATTGGCCTTGCTTCGGCACCCAGGACGTTCACCAAGGAGCTCGACCCAATTCTGGCCCTTCTAAAACAGCGGGGCATCGCTATTGTGAGCTACTTGGACGACCTTCTTCTGATGGCCGCTTCAGGCTCAGAATTAGAGGTGAGCGTGTCCATAACCTGTCAGACTCTCTGAGACTGTGGTTGGGTGCTAAACACGCAGATGTCACTATTGGTGCCGACTCAACGCCTAGTGTATCTGGGGTTGATTCTGGATTCCTCAGAGGCAAGAGTATTCCTGCATGTGGAAAAGTTGCAGACCCTTCAAGTTGCAGTGCAGCAGCTGACGTCCAAGAGTTGGTCGTCACTCCGTTTTTGCATGCAAGTTTTGGGCCTCATGGTAGCCTCCTTCGAGGCAGTCCCATATGCTCAAGATCACACTTGGGTGTTACAGAAATAGATTTTGTCCAGATGGAACAGATGCCCATCATCTCTGGATTATCAAATCCGGGTAAGCCACCTGGTCAGGACATCCCTGGTATGGTGGCTGACATCACCGGCTCTTCTGGCCAGGAAGTCATTTCTTCCTGTTCATTGGATGGTGATCACGACGGGCACCAGCCTTACAGGTTGGGGGGGAGTCTGGGGTGTTCAGTCGACGCATGGTCGCTGGACCCCGGAGGAATCCTGCCTGCTGATCAATGTCCTGGAACTCCGGGCGATCAGGCTGTGCCTCTTCAGATGGTCTCAGAGGCTGCAAGGGCGTCCAGTCAGGATCCAGTCAGACAACACCACAGCTGTGGCATATGTAAATCATCAAGGAGGAACAAGAAGCTCAGCTGCAGCATCAGAGGTCGCTTGCATCATGAGGTGGGCAGAAAGGGGCGTACCAGCACTGTCGGCCGCGTACATTCCGGGTGTGGAGAACTGGCAGGCGGACTACTCGCCAAATGCTGGACCAGGGAGAATGGTCCTTACACCCGGAGGTGTTCCAGTTCCTCTGCCAAAGATGGGGCACGCCAGACGTAGATCTTATGGCGTCCTGACTCAATCAGAAGGTATGAGGTTGAGGTTTGTGGCCCGGTCAAAGGACCCATGGGCAGACGCAACGGACGCGTTGGTAGCATCGTCGGGTCAGTATCGGATAATCTATGCCTTCCCTCCCATGAGGCTCCTTCCTCATCTGCTTCGCAGAGTGGAGGCAGAGGGAATTCCAATGATCCTGATCGCTCCAGATTGGTCTCATTGTCCTTGGTACGCCGATTTAGTACGTCTGATAGCAGACGTCCCCTGGCGCCTACCACTACGGAAAGACCTGCTATCGCAAGGTCCCATACTCCATCCTGCTTTACAGTCACTGGCTTTAATGGCAGGACTATTGAGAACCAGGGCCTGTCAGATTCAGTAATCTCTACTATGAGAAGTGCTCGGAAGCCGTCCTCTAGGAGGGTTTATCAGCGCACTTGGAAGGCCTACATTTTTATGTGTGAGGAAATTAAATGGCATCCGCGTTCTTATTTGGTCTCCAGAATCCTGCTGTTTCTACAGCGTGGGGTGGACCAAAGGCTTGCCCTAAGTACGATTAAGGGACAGATATCTGTCCTGGCTGTCTTTTTTCAGCGACCCCTGGCGGCTCACTCTCTTGTGAGTACATTTGTGTAGGGGGTTCGACATGTGGCTCCTTCGGTCCGTCCCCCGCTACCTCTGTGGGACTTGAACCTGGTCCTCTCGGTGCTTCAGAAGTCACCGTTTGAGAATATTAGGGATATTCCCTTGTTGACACTTTCTCAGAAAGTGGTATTTTTGGTGGCTGTTACGTCAGTTAGACGAGTTTCTTAGGGAGCCTTGCATGACAATGCTGCCAGCTATCTGATCTTCCACAAGGATAAGGTGGTGCTGCGGCCGCAGCCTTCCTTTCTTTCAAAGGTCGTTTCAGCTTTTCATATCAATGAGGACATTGTACTTCCATCCTTGTGTCCTCATCCATGGAATCCTAAGGAGTCAGCGTTGCATTCCTTGGACGTTGTCCGAGCTTTGAGAGTATACCTCTCTGCTACTTTTTTGTTCCGGAAGTCAGACTCACTGTTTGTTTCGGTGGCTGGTCCCAAGAAGGGCCTAGCAGTCTCGTCGGCCACCATCTCGAAGTGGATCCGGCAGATAGTAATCCAGGCTTACGCCTTAAAGGGTCAAGCGCCCCCCTTCCCTGTCACGGCGCATTCGACCAGAGCAATAGGTGCCTCTTGGGCTTTCCAACATCAAGCGTCTGTTTCCCAATTATGTAAAGCAGCGACTTGGTCGTTCGCTCACACTTTTCACTAAATTCTACAAGGTTGATGTAGGTGCATCTTTGGGTGCCTCTTTCGGCCGCAAAGTTTTGCAGGCGGCTGTTTAGAGTTGCAACTCCTCCGTGGAGAAGCGCTGTTTTGTTTTGTGGTGAAGCTTACTTTTACGCTGTTACCACCCCTCGTTTTTTTTTTACACTGCTTTGGGACGTCCCACTTGTCAATAGGAAGCTGTGTCAGTCCATGAACGAAAGAGTAAATAGGATGTTTTACTCACCGTAAAATCCTTTTCTCTGAGTTCATGGACTGACACAGCACCCACCCCTCCTTTTTTTGTTCAGTTTTTACTGCTTTTTGACTAACTGATCCGTGAGATGCAGATAGAGGGGATATACCTAGAGGGTCCGCCCCCTGGGCAGTACTGTAGAAGATGTGATGCAACACTTTTTACAAGTTTTTTTCTGTCTAGTCACTCCTAAATAACGGATAATACCACTTGTTAATAGGAAGCTGTGTCAGTCCATGAACCCAGAGAAAAGGATTTTACGGTGAGTAGAAAATCCTATTTTTTTTCCTAAAACCAAACGCTATATGTGGCAGAAAACTAAAACTAACACTGCACATCAACCTGAACACACCATCCCCATTGTGAAACATGGGGGTGGCAGCATCATGTTGTGGGGATGCTTTTCTTCAGTAGGGACAGGAAAGCTAGTCAGAGTTAATGGGAAGATGGATGGAGCCAAATACAAGGCAATCTTAGAAGAAAACCTGTTGCAACCTGTCTGCAAAAGACTTGAGACTGTGGCAGAGGTTCAACTTCCAGAAGGACAATGACTGTAAACATACAGCCAGAGCTACAATGAAATGGTTTAGATTGAAGCATATTCATGTGTTAGAATCGCCCAGTCAAAGTCCAGACCTAAATCCAATTGAGAATCTATGGCTAGACTTGATTGACTGTTCACAGATGCTCTTCATGCAATTTGACAGAGCTTGAGCTATTTTGCAAAGAAGAATGGGCAAAAATGTCACTCTCTAGATGTACAAAGCTGTAGGAGACATACCCAAACTGATTTGCAGCTGTAATTGCAGCGAAAGGTGGTTCTACAAAGTATTGACTCAGGGGGGTTGAATTCAAATGCACGCCACACTTTTCAGATATTTATTTGTAAAAAAAAATGAAAACGATTTATCATTTTCCTTCCACTTCAGCTATGTGCCACTTTGTGTTGGTCTATCACATAAAATCCCAATAAAATACATTTACGTTTTGGTTGTAACATGACAAAATGTGGAAAATTTCAAGGGGTATGAATACTTTTCAAGGCGCTGCACATGATCCAGTTACTAGGCAAATAGGGATCCCCACTGTGGACATATAAATATTGTAATGGCTTCTGTTGTCCCTTGCATAATATAGAAGACAAGACTTGATATTAGATGTGGATATGTTAATTGTGAGCCAGATCATCTAGATCTTCACACCTATATTATTTATTTTTACTATTTCTGATTTCTATTCCAGTGGTTCCCAACCTTAGTCCTCAAGTACCGTCAATCATTTGTTTTCAGGACTTCCTTCACCATGCACAGGTGCCTTAATCAATGCAAATGGCTTGGTATTATTGAAAGCTATTTTATCTAAGGAAAATTCCCAAAACTTGGCCTGTGGGGGATACTTGAGGAATAAGGTTGGGAACCACTGCTTTATTCTGTTATGCTCCAATATGTACATACTGTACTCAATCATTTAGAAGACTTTAAAAAAAAAAAAAAAAGCATTATTTAATATTTATGTACAGCATGTTTTTTGTTTTTTTGTACATAATATTAAATCGCACAATCCTATTTAATAATACACATTGTACACTAACATTTCTTTATTGTACACATGGTTTACACAGTCAAGGTCTTTGATGGAAAAAGCATTTGAACCTTTGCATACAGCCCTTAGTGGGATCTGCTAAATTGGCAGCAACCTCAGCCACATGTTATATGTAGCTGATCGGGCTTGCACAGTCATTAACGGATAGATAGTTTGCATTCATTCATATACAACAGTTCCTGTAGTGATCTGGAATACCCAGGTAGGATAAAAATTCATTTTCAAGAAAACATTTTTTGTCTATTTCCCATGTGCTAACTTTCAAAGACCATTAGTCTGGTTCATTTTTTTTTTTTTTGTGGTAAAGGTTTTAGGCAGGTGTGAAGAAATGCTGTAGTAGGAATAGATTGTAACACAGTCATTTACTAAAATAGAAACTGCTGTGTATGAGGCTTAAAACTGGGTGAGAAACAGCCAAACTATGCTACTAAGGTGAAGTTCTGGAAGGCAATGTCATGTCACAGGTCATACACCATGGCAAGACTGAGCACAGCAACAAGGTACAAGGTAGTTTTACTGCATCAGCAAGGTCTCTCCCATGGAAAAAAATTCAAAGCTGACTGGGGTTTCAAGATGTGCTGTTCAAGCTTTTTTGAAGATGCAGAAAAAAAAACTGGCAATGTTGAGGACCGTAGACACAGTATGCTTACTTGCCTTCAAAATCAGAAGATATCCAGCAGTGCCATCAGCACAGAATTGGTGGAACCCAGCTGCACACCCATCTGCTGCCCAGGAAAGTCTGGTGAGAAGTGGTCTTCATTGAAGAATTGCATCCAAAAAGCTATGCCTCTGACATGGAAACAAGGCTAAGCAACTCAACTATGCATTACAACATAGAAACTGGGGTGCAGAAAAATGGCAGCAGGTGCTCTGGACTGATGAGTCAACATTTGGCTGTAGCAGGAGGCAGTTTGTTCGCCAAAGGGCCTGGAGAGCTGTACAATAATGAGTGTCTGCAGGCAACTGTGAAGCTTGGTGGACGTTCTTAAAAAGTTTAAGGCTGAATTTCTGCAAATGGAGTTGGATATTTGGTCAGGATCAATGGTGTCCTCAATGCTGAGAAATACAGGCAGATACGTAACCATCATGCCATACCATCATGGAGGTGTGTGATTGGCCCCAATTGTATTCTGCAGCAGGACAACGACCCCAAACATATGCAGCCAATGTCATTAGGAATTATCTTCAACATATACAAGAACAAGGGTTCCTGGAAGTGACAATTTGGCGCCCCACAGAGCCCTGATCTCAACATCATGAAGTCTGTCTGGGATTACATGAAGAGACAGAAGGATTTGAGGCAGCCTACGTCCACAGAAGATCTGTGGTTAGTTCTCCAAGATGTTTGGAACAAGGCAAATGGTGGTTACACCAAATATTGATTTAGGTTTCTCCTCTGTTCATTTACTTTTTATTTTGTTAATTGACCAAAATAACCTACTAACACTTCTATTTCTGAAGCCATTCTTTACTGAATTTTTTCACACATGTCTAAAACATTTGAACCATACTGTATGTGCTTTGCTGTTGGTTATATCTTTGGGGATTGTAGGACTTCACCTTGCAAAAATCTGCCTAGATGTGGATTTTCAAATCTTGAGAATTCTTAATACCTCTGAGTTCTCTGGAATGGATCATATTTTATTTAGGCTTATTTATATGAAGATTTGACAACCTGATACATTTATTGCAATACCTGATTGCATCCACAATTTTTTTTTTTTAAATGTCTGCTACCCTGATTTTCTTAAAGCTGAACTCTGGACACTAAAAGATTGTTGGGCTGATTTATTTGAGGAATTAAGAATCAAAATAACCTTCACACAATACATTTTGTAAATACTAATTTCTAAAAAACCATGCATGTGAAAATAAAACTTCTGTTCCCTTTTGAATACCCGGTCATGTGTACTTTAAATGCCCAGTCAAGAGATAAGTATACAGAAGTTTGATTTTCACATGATTGGATAATAGAAGAGATTATTTGCATAATATATTTTCTATAGATTCTCAGTTCCTTTAGTAAACCAGCCTCCATGTGTTTTGGCACATTATTTTCTATTTTCTTCCATAAAATTGGCAAGCAGAGTAATTAAGTTTCTGTGTATATGGGTTGCTTATATACATTATATGACATATTTTAAGATCGTTTTGTAGGGTTTGAGCTGAATTTAATGAAAACAAATAAAAAATTATTGAAACAAAAGTGTGGTGTCATAAATATGTGTGTGTGTGTGTGTATGTATATGTGTGTATATATATATATATATATATCAGTGTTTGTGGTCACACAGCTAACCACGCTGTCTGTTAGCTGTCGTCTCAACCCAGGAACACCGCTTTTCGAGTGATCTGCAGAGTGGTGAGAGACAGGCACGCAAGTGAGACAGGACTTGGAATTGTTGTATGCTTTTTACGTTTTGGAATCTTGTAACTGTACAGCTGTAAGAGGGGATTTTAACCAATAAAATCTTTACAGAATTACGCTAATTGTAAACATTCTTGTTGTTGTGAGTGATATATAGATGGAAGGAGGCATCTTCTGATATAAAGAAACAATCAATACAGGCACAGATTTTTGTTTCATCTGGTGAGTTGATTACCACAGGGGAGTTTACACACGCGGTTTGATGACGGGATCTAAAGATTGGATCTAAACCCTATATGAACTTCATTAATGGACGTTTGATTTGATGGTGTTTTAGGCACTTTATCATGCACCATTGTGACAAATGTGAATTTTTCCAGCAATGCTAATGTTATAATTTATTGTAACATATTTGTGTATTTTATATATATATATATATATATATATATATATATATATATATATATATATATATATATATATATATAAAAAAGGTTGGTGTATAAGTGAACACGTCACATGTTACATTGCCAATCACGCCACAGCAGATAGAATGAAAGTGAAAATCACAGTTCACTTGGGGACTGTGGGTGGTCTGCTCAAAGCTTGTTGAACATGGTTTAAGGTAAACAGCTTCTATTTTAAATGACTGTAATTTAATCACAAGGAAGGTGTTAGTGACAAATATGTTTGGATATCTTGCTAATTGGTACCATGTTTTACAATCATGGTTGTAAATGTTCTGAGATCTATTAAGATTGTTCTTGTTTAGATGAAGACTCTTGTATGGCGTGGTGTGCTTGATATTTAGTAATCTAGAAATTGTATTCTCCATTTTATGTAGAAATTGTATTTTTCTTCATTTTAAGATACCATGGGGATCTGCCTGGCAGGCATATCACTGTTTTCAAAAGAAGTGTATCATAGAAAATTAAAGCAAATCTTATTTATTAAATTAAGTTCTGCTACTTTTAGTGTTCTGTAATATGCTATTATCCACTGATATCCCATTTGTATTCATCTGCAGTATTGTAGTTCGAAGTAATGATGTCCTTATAAGAATATCATTTTGTAGCCCTCTATCGGAATGGGAATGCCACCATTGATACCTGTGCCATCCTCCTACTTAACCCTGCAGAATTGTCCTAATGGAAGTCTAATAAATACATTCAAATTAACCAGAATAATTTGCCAAATGTTACAGCTTTCAAAGGGATATCTGCATGCATTACTAAACATATTGTGCTGCTGATCTCCACGGAAGCAGTATAGACTGCTTTGGTTATCATTACATCCTTATTTGTATTTCAGTTTTTTTTTTTTTTTTTTTACCATAATGTGGCAAGAGCATATACAGTATTTACATAATTTAAAGATGATCAGAGCTGGTTGAAAAATACACATTTTTATTCTCCTTTATATACGGGGTGCATGCGTTTAACTTTACTTCATTGGCTATGAAGTTGCTAGATTCTCCACAAATCAGACAAATCTATGTTTACCTTTTCAAGAAAATCAAGAAGTGACAAAATTGCAATTTTCCTGATGAAAGTGCAGTGCTAACAATTGTGCAACAGTAAATTACCTGTGGTAAATCACCTGCTAACACCTATCTAATTTCTCTGATTACCTTCCTAGTCACTCGAGTACTCCCATACACTTAGGCTTGGATAACTAATATGCAAATTTGATTTGTGTTTTTAACCACATCCAATTCGCATACCATGTGAATCGGACTGGCTTTCAATGGAGCAGGTTCACACATGTGCCGGGCGGCCACAGTGCAGTTTAAAAAAGGGTCCTGTGCGTTTTTGGGTCCACTCCAGGGGCGATTTCAGGTAAAAATTTGCATCTGAATCACACCGGAACCGGTGAACAGAAGTGTACCAGACTGCTGCACTTAAACTGCGGCCGCATATGTGTAAACCCAATTTGATGCAGAAGTTTGCATGTGTATGCATATAAAGAAAAAAACTGGCACCCACTGGATCAATTTTAAAGTGAACATAGATCTTGCAGTGTGGAAGGGGTAATTGACTAAGAAAACAATTCAGTAATATATTCCCTGATACTCAACCATGCCAAACAGCGAAAAGGGTTTGTTAAACATGAATGCTTATAATTTCAGAAAAGGAAGTCTCACTTGCAGATGTGTGGAAGCTGCACACCATCGAGGAGCTTCTATATACTGCAGTCCTCCAGCAGAATGACTTGTAGGGTTCAATAATTGGAGATCAAGCTATCCACATAGCTTTCCCATCTCTTTCAGATGTGGAAAAATGCAATTAAAAACTTGTTTGTGCACCACGTGAAACACACTGAAAATTCAACTGCTCAATCAGCTGAAAACAAGCCGAGTGGTGTTCTGCGGGAGGTGTTTTTTTGTAAAATGTACAATACACTACCATATTCCCCAGCATTTAGCCTAGCCAGTCAGCAAAAAAAAACGTGTTAGTCTGTTTCTAATTAAAAAAAAATAGAGGCAATGAATGCATTCTGTATATATCCATGCATATTTGTCCAATTCACAGAGTTGTACAATAAATTATAGTAAATATGTAGCTGTAATCTTCGACAGGGCAACTTTATTACAAAATGTTAAGTCATTTAGGATGTTTGGGTTTTCTTTAAAGCAGTGGCATGCCCAACATTCAGACACACAGATCTTGTGACCCAAAGTCTACAGAGAGCGGGGCAGCTTTTAAACTGTTAAATTTTGCAAAGAGTCAGCAGTTGCATAAATTAAAAAATTAGACATGGATGCTGCAGCTAAGCTGAGTCAACGCAATAAAGGAGAAAAGGGGTTCTGAATTAGGTTTTCCTCACTAGAATAAAAATGGCAACCACTCCAATGTACCGTATTTTTCCGTGTATAAGACGCCCCCCACTTTTCCTACCCAAAATCAAGAAATCAATGTTTTAAACATAGGTAAAACAGAACACATTTTTATTTAGTAATGTTTACATACCAGTATATTATGCAGAATATCACTTTATTCAGCCTCTGTTGCATCAATGTTCTCTTCTTCATCACTAGTTCCAGACAGAATTTCTTCAACTTCTTTTGCATCACTGCTGTCTTCTGAATCACTGTTTATATATGTGAGATCATCCTCAGTTCCGTCCATGGCATTGCTGATTCCACATTTCTTGAAGGACTTCACAATCACCTCTTGTTTGACGCCATGCCATGAGTTTAGGACCCAATTGCAGACCTCAGTAATGGTTGGTTTTTTCAGTCTTCCTGCCGGTGTCAAGTTATCACCTGCTTTTTGCATCCATCTACTCCATTCTTCTCTCATCAGGACCTTAAATGGCTTATTTATTGAAACATCTAGTGGCTGTAGCTGCCCTGTAAGGCCACCAGGAATAACTGCTAGGTATGTTCGCAAATCCGATGCAACCCTTTTAGTCCTTTCTGTTAAATGTGCTCGGAATTGATCATAGACAAGCAGAGCTGGCTTCTTTAAGAGCCCTCCAGGTCTTCTGGACCAAACCTTTGCAAACCAAATGGCCATAATGTCTTCATTCATCCATCCCTTCTCTTGAACTTGCACAATAATGCCAGGTGGTATGGTCTCTTTAGGAAAGGTTTTCCTCTTAAAAATAAGCATAGGAGGCAGTTTAGTACCATCTGCACAGCATGCAAGCACAGCAGTATAGTGTGTCTTTTCATGGCCACTTGTTTTGATTGCCACTGTTTTTATTCCTTTCACATCAACAGTTCTGTTGGAAGGCACATAAAAATTGAGAGGGACCTCATCCATGTTTGCAATCTGACTTGGTTCAAAATCATATTTTTTCCTAAGTTGTATGACATAGGAGTGAAACTGTTGGATTTTATCCTCATAAACTGGTGGCATTTTCTGAGCTAACTTTGTTCATGTTCTCATGGCCAACCCTTCTCTCCTCATGAAATTGAAGCACCATTTTGCCTTTCCTGTAAAATCAACAATGTTCATTTCGCTTGCAAACATTCTTGCCTGACATTGAATAAGCTTGGTTGACACACATAAGCCACTCTGGCGCTGCTCCAAAATCCAAGTCTTAAGCCTCTGCTCCAAATTTGGCCATTTTGCTGGTTTTCCTCTTAGGGCCTTCTTCTTTTTTGGCATCTTAAGGAGTTGTTCTTCCTGTTTTCTCCACTGTCTGATCATACTCTCAGTGGGGGGAGGTCCAAACTGTCTCTCTGCAGCTCTATTTCCATGCTCTTTCGCATAGCTGACAACATTCAGTTTGAATTTTGCACAATAAGACAATCGCTTACCGGTACTTTTATTATTCTGTGACATCTCAATATGCTCCGGTCCCTGATCTGCGCACTCTCCACGTCCAATAGGATCGCATCTGCACACTATCCACACTCTCCACCTCCTCCTCCAACTCCAGCTGACGTCACTAACACAAAGCTCGTGATTGGAGGAAGCCGTTCGACGGCCGTTCGACGACCTATGACCCGCTACGCACCCACGTGTCTCTCTCCAAGGCTGACTGACCGTGTATAAGACGCTGCTTGATTTTCCGTCGAATTATTTTAGCAAAAAGTAGCGTCTTATACACGGAAAAATACGGTATAACTATCTTCTTAAAATAAGGTGCACAACTAACACAACACAAATATTTTATACCTGTTTCGATGCCTTATGATTTTTCTACCTGTTCAGGCTGCTTGAAATATTTATTATAACTCATGAGGAAGGTAACATAAGGCACATGAGCACATATCAAGGGGAGAAAATTAACCTAACCAACAGATTTGTATGGGATGTTGACATGCTCATGGATTGGGGGGGGGGGGAATTTTCTATTGACCATTTGTGGCCCAAGCATTGTCAGGATTGTAAATCCTGACAATGTGGCCTATATCAAGTCACCACTGTTTAGAAAGTCATATTTCTATAATTTAGTCCTCTGTAGGCCTGCTCTATTGAAGCACACCACTATCATCCTCATATTTTGTAGTAGTTTGCTACTAATAAATCCTTGAAGTTTATTTTATAGCAGACCGCTGTTATATTTTGCTGCAGTGTGTTATTTTTTTTTTCTGTCCATTAATATTTTTTGTTTATTTTAATGATGATTACTGAAAATATTTTTTTTTATATATAGGAGTGTGTATGTGTTTGGATAGGGGTGAAAAGAAGAAAAAAAAAACTGTCCTTGTTGTTGAGTAAGCTAGGTATGCCACTGCTTAAATATTGAATGATATTTTATTAAGGGAGTATTGTGTATGTTACCGTATATACTTGAGTATAAGCCGACCCGAGTATAAGCCGAGGTACCTACTTTTACCACAAAAAACTGGGAAAACGTATTGACTCGAGTATAAGCAGAGGGGAGGAAATGTGCCCATTGCCACCTCACTGTGCCCCCTTACTGTGCCCATTGCCATCTCACTGTTCCACCTCACTGTGCCCATTGTCACCTCACTGTGCCCCCTTACTGTGCCCATTGCCATCTCACTGTGCCACCTCACTGCCCATTTTCACCTTACTGTGCCCATTGTTACCTCACTGTGCCCCCTTACTGTGTCCATTGCAGCCTCCCTGTGCCCGAGTCAGTGTACCTCAAAATCTTGTAATTCCGCGGCCGGCGTCCATTGTTCAAATCTCGCGCCGTTCTCCCTGTCCCTTCCGTGATAGGCGTTTCCAGCAAACACTGTGTTGAGTGTTGCGCCTATCACGGAGGTCCTCTCATTCTCCGACTCCGTTTCCCAGCAGGCACTGTGTTCAGTGCTCCGCCAATCACGGACGTCTGACAAGAGGACCTCCATGATAGGCGCAACACACAACACAAGTTTTTGCTGGAAACGCCTATCGCGGAAGGGACAAAGGCGCTAGATTTAAACAATGGACGCCGGCCGCGGAATTTCAAGATTTTCAGGTACTGACTCGAGTATAAGCCGAGGGGTATACTTTCAGCCCTAAAAAAAAGGGCTGAAAAACTCGGCTTATACTCGAGTATATACGATAGCTTAAATTTTAATACATGGGATTACTTTTCTTTGTTTCCCACATTAAACATATTGTTTGCTGTACAAGAAACAAAAAAATGCATATGGCGATCCCGTTAGTTGCCTTGATAATAATGGGCTTCCTGTTTGTTCCTGGCCGCTGTTGCAAATCTTTGCTAATGGGGTCAGGTTGTGTCCCTTCTTTTGTAACATCGGCAGAAACAGTCAATCATTTTTTGCAGTTTCCATTCACCTTCTTGTGGGCCTTTACATAACGTGGTATAAAGTGTATATTGCTGGCTTTTTTAAGATTTGATTTGTAGGGCATGAATAAGGAAACTTGCAGCAATGTTATTCCGTGATCTGATAAAGTATTTACATGTTGCTAAAGAAATCGTAGCATAGATATTGATCTTTCATTGAACATAACAAGGACAGCATAGCTCAACTTGATTCTGACCTGTTCCTAATGAACCGGAAAATGGTTGTGGATGTCAGAGGAACAAACCTTGAAAACCTTTACACAGTGACTAATTCTAGCAGGGGTTTTTAGAAAAATCTAAATGCGTTACATCTGGAACAATACATGGTCCAGGATAAATAAAGTCCGTCCTGCAACCTTGGATCAATAAACTACTTATCAAAGGCGTAATTAACTTCAACGCATGACTCAAATAGCACTAACACCAGATACAAACAGAGACTTTGTGAAACAATATATTTATTTTTCCAGAATTACACTATTTTCCTGCAATGAATTCTTGTCAGGTTTTCTAAGCAAAAACCCAGAGAACTGTTTAATTGGGGATGCATATGTAGGTTGTATGTGCCAGGTTTTTACATTATTTATATCGAGAATTACCATGACGATTTTACAATTATGGGGTCGTTTTAACCTTAGTGGGGCCTAGATTTCATACTGCCTCATTGCGTTCTATGGTGAAGTACTATTGTCTTCAAGTATAACTAAAGGCAAAAACTTTTTTTTTTTGGTTTTAGATGAAGTGGAGAGGGATTAGAATGTTTGTCGGGATTTATTGCTGTCAGTGCCCCCTGTTAGAGATTCACTCTCTCTATTAGTTCTGGTGACTTGTGGGTCCCAAGGGAATTCCCTTAATTTGCATGAAATTTCCTCTTAATTCCAGTTTGGCTATGGGCAAGGAAGGGAAGGGAAATCTCTGCACTGGGACACAGATGGCGAAAAAAAAAAATATGTCAGGCTCTATCCAAAAGGAAAAATAAAGATTTGCCTATAGTTCCACCCAATTCTGGGTAGATGATGGGAAGTTTATTCACCCATTACCTTTTTTTTTCTTCTCCCTTCCTGCTAGTCTGGACAACCTTTCCCCCCATCCTGCCACGCACTTTAGTTTCTAGTAATACAATTGTTTTGGTGTGGCAGCTTTAGCGCCAACTAATTTTAATCACCTAAAATACAATTTCTTTTCACATGAAATTAAAATTTATTGTGCTTGAAAACCCCATGCTAGAATAAACCACCCTTAATCTCAATTAAAACCTTAAAGCCAAACTCCAGCCTCAGTTCTTTTCAATTTTGTATGTATTTATTTTTTATGCTTACTGATAGTATAACAGCTCTTACTATGCTACTGACTGTCCATCTTTTGCTATGTTCCACAAAATTTTCATTGTTGTACATTTAAAGTGTGCGTTACACTACATATTCCTCATCACAGTTATAAATAAGCACTTTTCAGACCACCATGTGAAGGAGAACAACAATTTTCCAAATTTGCATTACTGCTCTGCCAGTAATATTTATTTATTAATAATTATTACTATTATTAAAAATAGTTTTGCAGTGTAGCACAGCCCTGAGTGTCAGATATGCCATATTCCCTTTTCTTACAACTTACTGTCCTATAAACTGTAGTTCTTTTTAGTAGGGAATCTCTGGGACCTGGGTTACTTCATTTAAAAAAAAAAAAGGATGAGAAGAGCTGCTGTAAGGACAGTGGAGGTTAATTTCTGGTAAGTACTGTCGAGGGAAAAATATGAAATCAAATTAGAACCCGGTATTGATGGAGTGGGAAAAAAAAGGGTAAAAAATAAATAAAAAAATGCGTGCATCGTGAAATTTAGCTTTCTCTCAAGCTCACATTTAACTTGGACCTGCCTGTTACTTTAACCTTTACGTTCAGGTGTCCTAGGATGCCTGATATTAACTGTATTAACCAGAAAACACTCAGAAAACAAAACATCTCTGTAATTTTATTTTACTTTATCAAGAGCTCAAATTGCCTGGCATCTGACTCATGCCCACCTGTCTGCATGCACCTAGTATAATAAGATTTCTTCTTAGCCACTGAAGTTCAGTTATTAAATGAGTCAAATTCCAATTTCTTTTTTTTTAATAAAGCACCTTTATATGAACTCCCCACAAAAGGTTAACAGGAAAGTTATTTTAAAAGCTGCAGTTTTGTGAACTGTAGTACATGTTGATTAACCCACTTTCAGCTAAGCCCTAAATCTTATGTTTTGGAAGGAAACATAAGCCACAATCTTATAGGAGATCTCAACCACAATTACAAGCCTAGAAAAAAGTTTAGTATTTTTAACCTCAAAACATCTTTTCATCTCAGTCTCTTAATTCATCAGTTGCTCCTTTTATGAATAGGCGTGAAGCTTTAAATGAAGACTCGCGTCTAAAATAATAACCAGAATCTACAGTGTCATGAAAAAAGTATTCATACCCCTTGACATTTTATATATCTTGTCATGTTACAACCAAAAACATAAATGTATTTTATTGGGATTTTATGTGATAGACCGACACAAAGTGGCACATAATTGTGAAGTGGAAAGAAAATGAGAAATGTTTTTTTAACATTTTTTACAAATAAATATCTGAAAAGTGTGGCGTGCATTTGTATTCAGTCCCCCTAAGTCAATACTTTGTATAACCACCTTTTGCTGCAGTTACAGCTGAAAGTTATTTTTTTTTTGGAGATGTCTCTACCAGCTTTGCACATCTAGAGAGTGACATTTTTGTCCATTCTTCTTTGCAAAATAGCTCAAGCACTGTCAGGTTGAATGGAGAGCGTCTGTGAACAGCAATTTTCAAGTTTTGCCACAGATTCTCAATTGGATTTAGGTCTGGACTTTGACTGGGACATTTTAACACATGGATATGCTTTTATCTAAACCAGGAGTCTCCAAACTTTCTAAACAAAGGGCCAGTTTACTGTTCTTTAGACTTTAGGGGGGCAGAGTGTAGCCAGTGGGAGTAGGAAATATCCTGACATGGGGGTAAACAGTGCTCCATCTTTAGTATTAGGGGGAGGAATAGTGCCCCATCATTGGTGTCAGTGGGAGGAATAGTGCCCCAAGGGCCAGATAAGGGCAATCAAAGGGCCGCATCTGGCCCCCGGGCCACATTTTGGAGACCCCTGATCTAAACCATTCCATTGTAGCTCTGGCTGTATGTTTAGGGTCATTGTCCTGCTGGAAGGTGAACCTCCACCCCAGTCTCAAGTCTTTTCAGACTCTAACAGGTTTTCTTCTAAGATTGCCTTATATTTGGCTCCATCCTTCTTCCCATCAACTCTAACCAGCTTCCCTGTCCCTACTGACATCCCCACAACATAATGCTGCCACCACCATGTTTCATGGTGGAGATGGTGTGTTCAGGGTGATGTGCAGTGTTAGTTTTCCGCCACACATAGCGTTTTAATTTTAAGGACGAAAAGGGATGTTTCATTTTGGTCTCATCTGACCAGAGCACCTTCTTTCACATGTTTGCTGTGTCCCCCACATGGCTTCTCGCAAACTGCAAATGGGACTTCTTATGGCTTTCTTTCAACAATGGCTTTCTTCTTGCCATGCTTCCAAATTTGTGGAGTGCACGACTAATAGTTGTCCTGTGAACAGATTCCCCCACCTGAGCTGTGGATCTCTGCAGCTTGTCCAGAGTTACCATGAGCCTCTTGGCTGCCTCTCTGATTAATGTTCTCCTTGTCTAGCCTGTCAGTTTAGGTGGATGGCCATGTATTGGTAGGTTTGCAGTTGTGCCATACTCTTTCCATTGTCGAATGATGGATTGAAAATTGCTCAGTGAGACATTTAAGGCTTGGGATAGTTATTTTATAACATTTTATAACCTTTAAACTTCTCCACAACTTTATCCCTGACCTGGCTGGTGTGTTTTTTACTTGGCCTTCATGATGCTGTTTGTTCACTAATGTTCTCTAACAAACCTCTGAGGGCTTCACAGAACAGCCATATTTATACTGAGATTAAATTTAACACTGGTGGATTCTATTTACTAATTAGGTGACTCCTATAAAATACATTTACATTTTTTGGTTGTAACATGACAAAATTTGGAAAATTTCAAGGGGTATGAATACTTTTTCAAGGCACTGTATCTGGAAAATGCTTACTTTCTGTTTGCAGCCAATGCTTGGCCCTGTCAATGTCCCACGTGCAATAGGTCTACTTTACACAAAAGGCAAAGGCTATATCCGTCTTCTGTAGAGTCTTAACACTACCTACCACCTTTCACATGTCTATGCTCTTCTTGACTTGTTGAATGTCGCCTAATTTGTTTTAAATCCTAATACATGCCTGCAGTATTAAAGGTCAAATTGTCTTGTGATTAGGGTTGCCTAAATAATCTGCAAATTATAGCTCATTGCAACCTTCAAGCGGAGTTCCACCCAAAAATGTAACTTCCACTGTCTGGAATTCTCCCCCCTCCGGTGTCACATTCAGGGGGGAGCGGGGAGCAGATACATGTCTAATACAGGTATTTGCTCCCACATCCGGCGAAAAATCGCTGCAGTATCTGTGGGGATCTACACCATGTCCAGCCCCTCCTCTGTCCTCCCGCTGTCTTCTGAGAGGCACAGAGGTCCCAGAAGACAACAGGGACCATGCAGCACGACTCGCACATGTGCAGTAGAAACTAGACATGTGCATTCGTTTTCGTCCGAATGCAATTTCGTCCGAATTTCAGCTATTTTCGTTATCGTTTTAACAAACGAAAACGAAAGCACAGAATCTGAAAACCGAAAGATCCGACATAAACAAATGCTTTATTTTCGTTTTCGTTGCTACAACAGTTCGATATAGATAGGAGATTTGACGTGACGCTGACAATAACAATCTGTGTCTATCGAACCTGTGGTCGAATGTGCCTAACCTTAACTCTATTAGTCCAAGATTATTCTACATAGGAGAGAAAAGATTCGACATTATAGAGAGAAAAGATTCGACATAGGAGAGAAAGATTCGACATAGGAGAG
Source organism: Rana muscosa (assembly GCA_029206835.1). Lineage (NCBI taxonomy): Eukaryota > Metazoa > Chordata > Amphibia > Anura > Ranidae > Rana > Rana muscosa. Next base: position 109,104,033 of record JARGYO010005626.1, read on the forward strand.
AAAAGATTCGACATTATAGAGAGAAAATATTCGACATAGGAGAGAAAAGATTCGACATAGGAGAGAAAAGATTCGACATAGGAGAGAAAAGATTCGACATAGAGAGAAAAGATCACTGCTGGAATTGGGTGGGGGAAGTAAAATAAAAATAAAGTTGATGATGAATGTTATTGGCTGATTGTAACCAAAGAGGAGGAGCAGTAAAATAGCTAGAATGACGAAGATTCGACAAAGCATCGAAAGTTAGAAGATTCGACGGTGCAGCAAAACTGTACGACGCTGCAATCGTACATTTCCGGTCAAATGCATCCGCCCATAGGCTATAGAAGAATTCTAATGTTGGTTGACTAGTAATAGTAATGAATAAATATAATTATTACTAGTCATACAACATTAGAATTCTTCTATAGCTTGTGGGCGGAACATTCGACCGGAAATGTATGATTGCAGCGTCGTACAGTTTCACTGCTCCGTCGAATCTTCTTTGAACATTCGACAGACACCATAAGCCTTCAATGACAGATTCGACCTTAATTAATTCAGATTTTCGGACGAATGCAATTTCTAACGAAAAACAAAATAAATAAAAACGAATTTCGGGAGTAACTAAATAAATTTATTTTTCGGACGAAAACGAAATTCCGAAACGAAATATTTCAGTGTGCACATGTCTAGTAGAAACCAGGCTTTACTTAATGATTCCCTTACTAGCAATGCTAGCACCTCCACCTAGAGCCGAGGGACGGGTCGGCTTCGGGTGAGTACATTGCGGGCACCCTGGGCAGTTAGGTGTCCTTATTTTAAAAGTCAGCAGCTGCAGTATTTGTAGCTGCTGACTTTAATTTTTTTTTTTTTTCTTTTTTTTTTTTTTATTAGGCACAGTAATGGGCAATCAAGAAAATTACCTATATGCTGCAATCAGTCAATACAATCAACACAGCAGATTTTGTTTTTGTTCCTCTGTAACAGTTCTAGTATCTTCTGTTGATCCTAAAAAAAAATAAAAAAATAACCAGGTGACCACGCTGTTGGTTTTGCAGAGAAATTGTTGCAGTGTTACAGGCTATCTTTAGATGCATAAGAGACAAACCGATAAAAGCCTAAATCTAGCTAGCTTTCTAAGCATTAAAGTTACATGCATACTGGGTGTTCAGCTATGTGCATTAAATGGCAGTTTTCATGTGCATGGGAGGCACAGGTACAGTGCCCAGCCCTGCTGCCAGCAGCCCTTTAAAGTCTGTGATATACAGCCCTGAAGTACCACATGGTACAGCATCCAGCCATTCCAGCTGCCGTATCTTTTAGCCTGTCATAGATTTTGACAGGCTGCTGGTAGCAGGGCTTGACGCTGCTCTGTTTTCTCGGAGCGCATTAAAACACAGGGATTTGATGCACTGGGGCTATACAGTCAGTGTGCATGAGGCCTTGAAGTTTATTTTTTCAGATAAAGCTTGATAAAAATAAAAATAAAGGCATGTAAAATAAAAATAAATAATTCAAATACTCTATATTTCATTGCAGGTTTTAACAGTTACCAGATACATTTCAGGATAGTGGCCCTTTACTATATATACCAGAATAATTAGGCTACTATCTGGTCAATTTAATTGTTATACTTGCTTTGTAAACTTTATTCTGGAGCTGCCATATTTGAATATCCGTGCAGTGTTTATTGCTTCTTGTCAGTTTGATGCTTTTTGAAATCTTATGAAACTTAGAGACTCTGTCATCTTGCCATTATAAGGCAGAGTGATAGTGTCTTTGCAAAGCCCCTCACATTGCCACCACTCCCCCATCACATTTTCCTCTGTGTCAGCTGGCACTAAAACTCCCAGTGTCAGCTGGTGTCGGACACTAAGAGGAGCGGTGACGTCACTCCTTCTGTAATTGGCTTTTAGACTTGAACACTATATGCTCACCCATCTGGAAGAACAAGGTATTTTCACCTGCTGTGACACAGGAAGGAGTAGCAAGTGAGTCCCGGAAAAGTGAGCATCATTGAGTCATGGGGGCCCCTTTGCAAAGATGCTGTCACTTTATGGACAATGTCACAATACCTCTTATAAGTAATTCTGTCATAAGGGAAACCAGGAAGCTGTCTTTGCTTCTAGTTGTCTGGCTGCCATGCTTGAATCTCTTGTTTCAGTACTTTAGTTACTGACCTGGAACAGATTTGCACTTGGACTTATGAGTTGTCGTGCTGTTTTTCTTGATTTGTATACGTGTTCTAGGTCAGTAAATCATCAGTGAAGTTGGTTTTAATCATAACAGCCAGGCAGCTACCATCTTCAGGAGATAAGCAGTGGCAGTCCCATTTTCTTTTCTGATCATAGGATTAGTGTAAGGGTCCATTCGCATTTGTGCAGTAGAACCTCTCTTAGGTTTACTGCGTTGAACCCAAAACAGGAGGTGAGCAATAGTGTACATCAAACCACAGCACAAACAGTATTAGTGTTCCAATGTTCTCACAACAAATGACAAAAGTGCCACAACTGTGCATACACAATAGATGTAGTCCAACAAATTGTATATTTCAAACAAATATTTTAAGAGTCCAAAGTAATATATAGAGATTATGTGTTGTTGATATTGGATATAAACACCCTGAATAACCTCTATCACCACTGCGCCAATGAAAAAAATGTGCAAGTAACTATAGCTGGCACTTAGTGAATAAAAATTTAAAACAGAAAAAAACTTTACTCAAAACAATCTGAGTGAGAAAAGCAAATAGTAGCGCTAAAAAACAATAAAACTATATAATAGTGTAATAAACTCAATAACACCACGTGACAAGTGATATAAAGTCCATAACATAAATGATGAAATCGATGAAAAAATTCCTTATTTGTGTAAATCTTCCACCACCGTGCTGTGCCAACTTACCCTTTGCACATATCTTTCCATGGAATGCGATAGCAACATTCGAGTTGACTTAAGGTTGTGCGTTTTTGGTCAGCATGAATGACATTATTATACTAATCAATTATGTTTGCATTAGACTGAAGGGTCAATCTTATTAATGTTGAGATGGGCTTGGCAGACTGATCATTCATTGGTGGGACAGATATAAATTATGCAGTTTTAAGAAATTGCATTATTTTTATCAGATTTTTTTTTTTAAATGTTTTAATTTACATGCTTCATATTTTGTATTGCACTTTTATTGAACTCATTAATGATATTCATTATCTATTGTATTGCATATATCTTTCCCTGGAATGTGATAGTAACATTCGGGTTGACTTAAGGTTGTGTGTTTTTGGTCAATATGAATGACATTATTATAGGGTCAATCTTATTAATGTTGAGAAGGGCTTGGCAGACTGATTGCTCATTAGTGGGATAGATATAAATTATGCCGCTTTTAAGAAATGGCATTATTTTTATCGGATCATTTTTAACAAATAGGTTCTCTTTAAAATGTCTTAATTGTTTTATTTCACATGCTCCATGTCTTGTATTGCTTTACTGCAGTGCTGCTCTTCAGAGTGAGTCAGCACACAGATGGATGTGGGATTGCTTAGATGTAGTGCTCACATCATGCAGCTTACCACATCAAGGTTTTACAAACTGCTGTGCTTCGCGGTCATGGGCACATGACGTGGGTGCATGCGCGGGATGATCAATCACGTGATCAGGCATGGGGAGTCTATATAGGAAGTGAGAGATATCCCAGTGGCCAATCCCATGACTAAGCATATACTGCAAAACATGTCGGGAACTTGGCTACAACTTTATTAGCTTTACCTATTAGGGACGCCATTGCTGTTTGGACCATCTGCCGCTATTGTGAGCCAGAAACCTGGAGTGTGGTGAGATTTACCAGCATAAAACACACCTCAGGTCCGCCTTGGCCGCTTAGCACCGCAGAGCCAATCTTACACTGTTGATTGCTGTGAATTTCATTTGAAGGTTTTTTTTTTACTTTTTACATGCGAGTTGAATGATTGAAGTGTTGCTGTGATTTTATTATTAAACTGAAGTTACAATTTTACACTATTGGAGCACTTTCTTTATTCTTATGTGTGCAACATTGAGGACAATCACGGTGATTCAGCTGAGATTGCTTTTTCCATTTGTGGGATCATACACAAGCAAATTTAGCCTGACACGAGAGTGAAAGGCAATTTTATTTGGTGAGTGCGTTTTTCAAAGGGGAAGTTGGCACAACGCGGTGGTGTGGTGGAAGATTTACAGAAATAAGGATTTTTTTCACCGATTTCTTCATTTTTGTTATGGACTTTATATCACTTGTCACGTGGTGTTATTGAGTTTATTTTGCTATTATATAGTTTTGTTTTTTAGCGCTACTATTTGCTTTTCTCACTCAGATTGTTTTGAGTAAAGTTTTTTCTGTTTTAAGAATATAGAGAGAAAAAAGTCCCAAAATAACTTTCTTACAATGTGCTGATTTTCAGAAATTGCTTAAGTGCTGTAGTGCTCCAAACGGTCTCACTGTGAACTGTGCTCCACACAACCCCCTTGTGCTTTTACTCACCAAGACAGTATGGATCCCTTAGCAATATTACATGTGGGTCTATTGGGCTTAAACTGGTGAGCGGGGAGATGTATCCCACTGGTCCTCTGTTTCTTCCTATGTAGTCACCATTCATACATGAAGGAAAGAGAATCCCTATAGTGTAGCATGTTCTTGTTTATTTTATAAAAAGTAAAAAAAAAAAAAAAAACACACTTACAGTGTTCCAGAGAATATACGCTTTGCACATAAAAATGTTGTTTATGCAGAGAAGTCGGCTCACTCCAGGAACTCGCTCGGTTGCTACAACCTCGCGTTCGTTCCACCACTTGTTCAACGCATTTTGCCCTTTCCACATGGCATTCTCAAAGACCAGGAGGTGAGCAAACCTATATATATACAACAGGAACATGAAGATAATTGGAACAGATTAGAACTGTCAGGTCCTCATTTTTGCTGTCCACTTTGTGAAAGTTTTCTGTTGCGTCCAGTCTTGGTGGTTACCAGGTGGGTGGGGTGTACCTCAGAGGGAGCTTGGATCTAAAGCTAGGAGAGATGAGCTCTTCTCTTCCTAATTAATGGGATTACAGACACTGTGGTGGTGCCAGCTAAATTATATAGACATGTTAAGGCGGAACTTCAGTCATTTTTTTCAACTTTCCATCTATTAAATCTTCTGCTCTTGTTGTAAAACATTTTTTTCTGCCAGTAAATACCTTATACAACCCACTTCCTGTTTCTTGTCTGGTAAATAGCCTTGGCTTATGACATGCACAGCTCACTCACTCTCGTGAGCGTTTGCCAGGAAGGGAGGTGGCTAAGTCATAAGAGGGCCAATGAGAGCTGCAGAGCTGGAGGTGTGCCTTTGTGTAAATCCGGGAAGTGAACCAGCAGCAGCTTCAGCTGCCCACAGTTAAAATGGTTGCAGCCAGACTTGGTGGAGGGAGATTTCTGATGCATATTTGGCAAGTACAGAATCACAGTATATATAAAATTACAGTGAGTACGGAAAGTATTCAGACACCCTTAAATTTTTCACTCTTTGTTATATTGCAGCCATTTGCTAAAATTATTTAAGTTCATTTTTTTCCTCATTAATGTACTCACAGCACCCCATATTGACAGAAAAACACAGAGTTGTTGAAATTTTTGCAGATTTATTAAAACAGAAAAACGGAAATATCACATGGTTCTAAGTATTCAGACCCTTTGCTCAGTATTTAGTAGAATGTTTTGATCTAATACAGCCAAGAGTCTTTTTGGGAAAGATGCAACAACTTTTTCACACCAGGATTTGGGGATACTCTGCCATTCCTCCTTGCAGATCCTCCCCAGTTCTGTCAGGTTGGATGGTAAGCGTTGGTGGACAGCCATTTTTAGGTCTCTCCAGAGATGCTTAATTGGGTTTAAATCAGGGCTCTGGCTGGGCCACTCAAGAACAGTCACAAAGTTGTTGTGAATCCACTCCTTCGTTATTTTAGCTGTGTGCTTAGGGTCATTGTCTTGTTGGAAGGTAAACCTTCGGCCCAGTCTGAGGTCCTGAGCACTCTGGAGAAGGTTTTCCTCCAGGATATCCCTGTACTTAGCCGCATTCATCTTTCCCTCGATTGCAACCAGTTGTCCTGTCCCTGCAGCTGAAAAACACCCCACAGCATGATGCTGCCCCCACCATGCTTCACTGTTGGGACTGTATTGGACAGGTGATGAGCAGTGCCTGGTTTTCTCCACACATATCGCTTAGAATTAAGGCCAAAAAGTTCTATCTTGGTCTCATCAGACCAGAGAATCTTCTTTCTCACCATCTTGGAGTCCTTTAGGTGTTTATTAGCAAACTCCATGCAGGCTTTCATGTGTCTTGCACTGAGGAGAGGCTTCCGTCGGGCCACTCTGCCATAAAGCCCCGAATGGTGGAGGGCTGCAGTGATGGTTGACTTTCTACAACTTTCTCCTATCTCCGGACTGCATCCCTGGAACTCAGCCACAGTGATCTTTGGGTTCTTCTTTACCTCTCTCACCAAGGCTCTTCTCCCCCGTTAGCTCAGTTTGGCCGGACGGCCAGCTCTAGGAAGGGTTCTGGTCGTCCCAAACGTCTTCCATTTAAGGATTATGGAGGCCACTGTGCTCTTAGGAACCTTAAGTGCAGCAGAATTTTTTTGTAACCTTGGCCAGATCTGTGCCTTGCCACAATTCTGTCTCTGAGCTCTTCAGGCAGTTCCTTTGACCTCATGATTCTCATTTGCTCTGACATGCACTGTGAGCTGTAAGGTCTTATATCGACAGGTGTGTGGCTTTCCTAATCAAGTCCAATCAGTATAATCAAACACAGCTGGACTCAAATGAAGGTGTAGAACCATCTCAAGGATAATCAGAAGAAATGGACAGCACCTGAGTTAAATATGTGAGTGTCACAGAAAAGGGTCTGAATACTTTTCAGCTGCAGGGACAGGACGACTGGTTGCAATCGAGGGAAAGATGACTGTGGCCAAGTACAGGGATATCCTGGAGGAAAACCTTCTCCAGAGTGCTCAGGACCTCAGACTGAGCCAAAGGTTTACCTTCCAACAAAACAATGACCCTAAGCACACAGCTAAAATAACAAAGAAGTGGCTTCACAACAACTCTGTGACTGTAATTGAATGGCCCAGCCAGAGCCCTGACTTAAACCCAATTGAGCATCTCTGGAGAGACCTAAAAATGGCTGTCTACCAACGCTTACCATCCAACCTGACAGAACTGGAGAGGATCTGCAAGGAGGAATGGCAGAGTATCCCCAAATCCTGGTGTGAAAAAGTTGTTGCATCTTTCCCAAAAAGACTCATGGCTGTATTAGATCAAAAGGGTGCTTCTACTAAATACTGAGCAAAGGGTCTGAATACTTAGGACCATGTGATCTTTCAGTTTTTTTTTTTTTAATAAATCTGCAAAAATGTCAATTCTGTGTTTTTCTGTCAATATGGGGTGCTGTGTGTACATTAATGAGAAAAAAATGAACTTAAATGAGTTTAGAAAATGGCTGCAATATAACAGAGTGAAAAATTTAAGGGTTTCTGAATACTTTCCGTACCCACTGTATATGCAAAATGGTTGGATGGAAGCTTCAGAATGGCAAATATGTTTTCATTACAAATTATGTGAGCAGACTGCAGTTCCTATTTAAGTTTCCATTAAGTGTGTTAAAGCCCTGCTGAGCCTAACAATATATGCTTATGAAAAATGTGTGTGTAATTCAGGAAAAGCTTGACTTTAATGTGAAATGAAGTAAAGGGAATACAATTTTTCATTCATGTTCAATGGAACTGTGTATTCTAGAAGTTTTTTGAATGGCATTAGCAGTTTTCACAGATTTATTTTATTTGTCACCTGAAGTTTGCTGTGTATCATAGCTTAGAAAGCTGAAAACAAATCCTACCTGGAAATGAACCATGCTTTCTCCTTTAAGTGTAAAGTGTAAGGTCTTATCAGTCCAGTATATTGCAGTCTGTGGATAGCAGTAGCAGTGTTCTGTCTGGTACAAAGGTAATGAACTGCAAACAAAAGAGGATTTTCTCACCCGATGTGCCAAGGCGAGCTGCAAAGCAGTCATATTTTCTTGGATTGACTTGTGGAAAGGTGGATAGATTTTTCATTATACACACATGGCTGTTACTTATGGACCTCTTTTACGGAGGGCCAGTGTCCGACTTTTCATTGCTGGGAACATGAAATGAAAACATGGCATATTTTATGTGCTGGATTTGAGCACATTCCAGCAATCGTTTTCACAAAACGTGTAAATAGAATCTTTTCATGTTTCTCTTTAAGATTTCCATTTAGAATCCTTGTTCTTTATTCACTGCTTATTGTTAGCCATAATGCAACTTTATGCTATTCTTAAAAAGTATTCTTGCAATAATATTTGCAGGACACATTGTAGGATGTTCACCTATATATTTTAAGTAATCTTGTTACTATATAAATAGTATACAGTTACATGGTTAATAGGGTTGGAAAAAAGACCCAAGTCCATCTAGTTTAACCAACAGAGAGATAAAAATAGAGTAAACAAATATAAAAACACCATATACCAAATTCGTTACCCACAGGTGATCCAGAGGAAGGCAGAATTGAGGGATGCTGAACAATTTCTAAATTCACCCTTCACTCTTTTTATGTTTCAGGTTGAGATCCAGTCATGCTGCATTTTCTTACCCAATGACAGTCTACCATCACCAAGCACCATTGTGTCTAGTGACATCCCAGGCACGGTTAGAAGCTGGTACCATGGGCAGACCTCGATGCCAGGAACCCTTGTTGTCTGCTTGCCACAAATCAAGATAATGAGTACCGGACACAAATACATGGAACCAATTCAGGAGATTCCATTTGTGGTACCAAGGCCTATAGTGGAGGAAGGTAAGGTGCATTATCTTTACAATGCAGAAAAAAAAAACTGGATTATTATCCCACACCTTGACAACGTATGGCTTTACGCAGAAACAACCTGGCAAGATTTTAAGGTCACGTCAAACAATTTTGTAGCAGCTACAAATATATTTTCTTATTGTTGATAGCTGATTGGAGCAGTATACAAAATTTCCACTGCAGCTGGTTATTATACATCTGTTCAGATGCAGACCACTAGTGTGGCATGGTTTTTGTAGCTAAATTGAAAGAAAAAATGAGCTGCTGAAGCTGGCAACAGTATTGCTGGAATTGGAATAATGTAGTTCTTGCATTAGCTGCATTTTTTTTTTTTTCAACAAACGACACACAAATCTTTATTTTAGGTGACTGTTCCTCGTTTCCCATATCTTGGATAAGACAACAGCGGCTTTGAGTTGGCGATGTTTAATAAACCAATCAGTGATCTGCTAAAAGTTTAGAGAAAAATGTGGAAAAGTCTAGAGCCTAAAATATGATCCCAATTTTTGGTTCCCAGGACATGTAAACTAGGATTAGCTCCCTAAAAAATAAACATTCCCTGCAAAATTGGGCAGTTGATAAATTACTTTTATCATGCTTTGTACCTGTTATTTTTAGCCTAGCTTTCATCTTAATAAGACACAAAGCTAAAAGTTCCAAAATACACTTTGAATAAAAACCAATGTTCCATTGCCCTGATGTTTACACTTCGGCTTCTGTTATATTCCTCCTGTAAGGAGTCACGACTTAAAGCTCATGTATGAAAATTAGAATTAAGATAAATTGAACAGTTTACCAAAGCTAACATTTGTATTCCTAGTTCATCTTATAAGTATATAAAACATTAACTTCCCTCATAGGGCAGGTGTCTCCAATCTTTCTAAACAAAGGACCAGTTTATGTTCCTACAGACTATGAGGGGGGGGAGGGGGGTGGTGGATCCGTGACCAGTGGGAATAGAACATGCCTTAAGCCGCGTACACACGGCCGAGTTTCTCGTCGTAAAACAAACGTTGTTTTTCTCATCGGTTTTCATGTCAAGTTTGACGAGATTCTTGTGAAGCTTTGCTTACATACACACTGTCATTCCAAAATCTCGTCGGTCTAAAAATGCGGTGACATACAACACGTACAACGGCAGTATAAAGGGGAAGTTCCATTTTCATGGCGTCCTCCCTTGGGCTGCTTTTGCTAATCTCGTGTTGCCACGTGTTAGTTAAAGTTTGGGAAGAGACGATTAGCGCTTTTCAGACTTTGTGCTTTCAGTTAGTTTTCTGCGGTTCAGTAGGTGCTTGTGGGTTCGTATCTCGTCTTTCAGGGCGAGTAGTCAGGTTATATCTGTTTTTCAGTGCGTTCTTGTCCACTTGTTTCTGTTTTTCAGGTCGTTCTTCATAGGCCTTGCTGTTCTTCAGTGCGTTCTGTTTAGTTTGTTCTGTTCAGACGACCGTTTCTTAGCCATGTTGTGGATACATTCTCATCGTAGAGATCATGTTGTGCACCGACTTTGTGTGTGTGTTGGTCTTCTTGTATTGGACCAAGACAAGTCTATGAACAGGGTGAGGAGGAGTTCATGGACCAATAATTGGTTGCTCCAGCGCGACCAATTCTCTCACATGCTTCTGCTGCGGGAGATCGTGGAGAATAATCCTGAGGACTACAGGAATTTTCTGCGGATGTCTGACCCCGTATTTCCGCATCTGTTGGCTTTGGTGTCCCCCTATATTACCAGGCAGGACACCGTTATGCGGGAAGCCATCAGTGCTGAGCAGAGGCTCATCGCCACGTTGCGCTATCTGGCGACAGGGAGAAGTCTGCAGGACCTGAAGTTCACCACAGGCATCTCCCCCCAGGCTCTGGACGTCATAATCCCAGAGACCTGTTCTGCTATCATCCAAGTCCTGCAGGATGACTATATGAGGGTAAGTTTTCATATATAATATCACATTCTATGTATTTAATGCATGATATTGTATTTCTTTCATCCTTCCCTAATTAGCATGATTGTAATATGCTGAGAATGTCCCCTTTGTCCCCATGCATGCTGTCCTTTTTTAAGTCATTTTGGGCCTACATGCATTTTTACCTTTTACTTACCTCTCCAGCATGCTCTCCTGGGCCCAAACACATCTAGCCTAGTCTGTTAACAATGTATTTTTTCAGATCCCTTGTAGTCCCCCCCCCTCTCCTGGGCCCAAACATATAATAATCCTTAACCAAAATGTTATACTTATGTTGGCCACATATTTTTTTGTCTAATCTGCTTGCAAAGTTATTTGCAAAAGTACTAAAAATGTTTTATCTTGTTTGATTCCCCAGCTTCCTTCCACGCCAGAGGAATGGCAGACTGTGGCATTGGAGTTTGCCAGGCGGTGGGACTTCCCCAACTGCGGAGGAGCAATTGACGGAAAGCACATCCGCATCGTGCCACCACCCCGTTCTGGCTCCTTTTTTTACAACTACAAGGGGTTTCATAGTATCGTGCTGATGGCGGTGGTGTCAGCACAGTATGAATTCCTCTATGTGAATGTGGGGAAGAATGGCCGGATGTCGGATGGGGGAGCCTTCGCCCAGATGGAGTTTGCCCTTCGTCTACAGTGTGATGACCTTGCATTGCCACCGGATGCAGGGAATGTGGAAGGGACTCCCCTTTGTCTTTTTGGCTGATGAAGCCTTTGGCCTGGGTCGGCATCTCATGAGCCCTTTCCCCCAGAGGACCCTCCCCCCGGAGAGGAGGGTCTTCAACTACCGGCTGGCCAGGGCCCGAAGAGTTGTGGAGAATGCCTTCGGGATAATGGCCAGCCGGTTCCGAGTTTTTCTGACTCCTATTAATCTTGCAGAGTACAAATTTAACTATATTGTGTTTTGTTGTTGTCTACTGCACAATTTTTGGAGGAAGAAATCTTCTACATATATGTCCACAGTTGGGCCCGAGCCAGGACTTGCTGCGGACAATGCCCTGCCGGGCCTGGAACCTGTCTGTGCTGGCTTGCCCCCCCAAAGTGCCCGTGCAATCTGGCAGAAATATGTGGATTATTTCATGGGTAGGGGGGCCATTCCAATGCCAGAGAATCTGTCCGAATTATAATTTTGCCGTAAAAAAAATAAAAAAATATCAACTTTCAATTAGTAGTTTTGCTTTGTTTATATTAGAGGTGTGTGCTATATTTTCAAAGTGTACTTGTAGTGCCAAGTGTATTTTCCTTAGTAAACAACAAACATTTCACTGCTAACAACAAAACTAAATCCCAAAAAGATTAGAATGGTTAAAAAAATAACGACATTTTTTGTATTTTCTTGTTTTTTACTCAATCACACATATGGTTAGGTATACATTTTTGGTGTCTGAACATTTTAGAAACCCACTTTCGCCTTTTCTCCTAACATGGCAAATTTTGCTGGTAATGAACTTACAAAAAATCTCCTCAACATTCCTCCAAATACAACAATGTTAAACGTATAAGGCAACATGTCAGACCAATTTTGTAAAAACAAATGTCTATCTGCCCTTCCTCAAAAATGGAGTGTTGTCACCCCTGAACCTGACAAATTTAGAAGATGCACACATTTTTAGGGGGGGGAACTAGGTTAGTTACTTCATCATCCCTATTGTCACCATGTCCTACCCGCCATCATGGGGGATCATTCAACATGTTTTGGGGGGGCAACCCCTTCTTCCTTTCTCCTTCTTGAGTTGTGAGGAAGAGGTTGCACCCCCAAAACACGTACGTGGAGATTCTGTGATGGCAGATAGCACATGTTGACCCACTGTGTGCATCTTCTAAATTTGTTTGTGCAACAAAGTGCTCCAAAAGTGAACACAAACTTGAGAAAAAAAGTTTTTTTTAGTCTATTCTCCCCAACACATCTATGATGTCCTTAAATGTTTTCTCCATATCCTGAATCCTTTTTTTAATCAAGTCCAGATGAGTACTACAATCCATTACTTGTTGTATGAGTCTTTGTGCACTATCCCTGGAGAATCTTGGACTTTCAGCAACATATTCATCCCCTAAAATAAAAATATAACAATCTCCAGGCCTACATCTCTTTTACCTAAAGCTGTGGTGACAGATACTGACCTGCTGTAGTGACAAGTTCCACCACCTCATCCACCTCTCCTTCCTCGACTCCTCCTTCCTCCACCTCTCGTTTATCTAATTCAACATCCTCCACATCCTCAGGTTGGGCTTGTTGGGGAGGGTGGGGTTCTTTAGAAGGTGTGGTTTTGCTGGGCTCCGAGGAGTGGTGTCCTCCCAGTCTTCTCTCCCCTATGAGATTCAAACAAATGGTACACTTAAACACATATATGAAGTCAGAACTAGGAATATGAATCATTGTTTGCAGGTGGGTTACACTTGTCTGTTTAGGCCCAGTTCCAAGATGAAGACCAGATTCGAGAACTATACCAAGCTAAAAAACAGACCTTTTTGGTGACAATTTTATCACATGCCCACCCCCCAGTACCCACTGTAGCACCTGTGGTGGACACCCTAAAAAGGTTCTTATGGTGACCCACACTATAGTGCTCCTGTGAGTGCAGATGTGTAAACAACTGCTGAGTTTCCTCTCCTTTACATTGATTCAAGTTTGCATTTCATTCTATTTTCAAACACATCATCTGACAACAATGTCATAACATTTAGTGATTTTAAACATACATTTTTTGTTGGAATTAAAAAAGAACGGATATTGCCAAATCATCGTATGTAGTGTGCAAACGATGTGTCTATATCGACCGATTACTGTGCCCACTAAATTGTAGAAGATGTCATTTAAGAATGTTAATTAATAAATTACCACAACAGGGAGCAACATGCAAGTTGGGAAATACAACAATAGGGACACAGGAGAAGTACTTACTTTTTTTAAGCATTCTGTTAATGCTCCTTAACTGCTCCGGCTTCCTCAGTTTGAGGTCAGACCACCTCTTTCTGAGCTGCTCCTTGGATCTTTTCACCCCGAAATTATTATTCAAACTTTTCACTACTTTCTTCATAATTTTGTCCTTCCGAAGATTAAGGTGGGAATACTGCCATCTCCTCAAAGGACATATTAGATGCCTTGTAGCGCCTCCTTGTTTGTGACGTTTCCCGCTCTGGGCTTGTCCCCTCATTGGAATTCTCTGAATTCACAGACACCTGCTGTGACTCCGCTAAGTGTCGCCTGCGCGCCGAAAGAGAAGGGGTGGGGAAACATCGAGAAAAGACCGTCATGGGCGGGCGACGTGTGTCACGCATGCGTAGCGTATATAAAGCTAACACACACATGTGACGTGCCTAGGTTCTGTGTGCGGCAGAAGGAGTTTAGAGCGCCGAACGTTAGGCCCGAAGGTATCATTTGCTAATTGGTACATCAGTGGCCTATACTGCATAGAGATTGGAGAGGCATATATGAGCATAAAGATTTCACTAGTTTAGAGTGTGATTGTCATTTTTAATTATGTCTGGTGTTTTGTCTTGCAGAAACAATGAATGTGTTTGGGGAAAAATAATTTCTGGCAGAATTCATTGACAGATTAAGGGAGCTGCCCGCTCTGTGGGAGACCAAAAATCCACAGCATAAAAAAGGGGGTTCGGAGAGCAGCGCTGGAGAGCCTGCTCCCATTTGTGCAGACCAGGGTGCCCCATGCAACCATTGAGCAGTTTGACACCAAAATTGGGACCTTAAGAGGCACATATAGGACTGCGCGCAATCGGGTCCTGGCATCTCAGAGGTCAGGAGCAGCAGCAGGGGAGGTATATGTCCCACATTTGTGGTACTATGACAGGTTGGCCTTTCTGAATGACCACATTACAGCAAGGGAATCACTGTCCAGCCTTCCCTCCAGCCAAAATGTTCCTTCCCAGGATCAGGAGGAGCCTTCCATCTTGGATGAGGACCCAGATCTGTCCGTCTGGAGCCAGGTATAGTATTTTTATCACATTTCTTTGTCAAAAATGAATGATGTAAAATAGATGTTAAGATGGGTAAAAATGTAGGCAATCAAGAAAAAGGGATTGACATAGCAATAGACAGTAGTGGGCAAAAAAGTTGGGGAGGAGATAGGAAAATGATGGGGGCATAATGAGAGCTTACTCATAGCACTACAATAGTGTGAAACACGTTAGCCAGATGTGATCAGTTTGCTGTGTTGTGCAGTGTGTTTTGGTTTCCTGAACCTTTTTTGGAATAAAGGCTTTTTAATCGGAGTGCTGCTTCCAGAAGACTTTTCTTTCCTTTAAATAAGGGGTTGAGGGGCAGACTCACAGAGAGCACTGTTATCTGTGACCACGGCCATCCTCCTGCACCTTCCTATTCTCCTCCACCTCCTTCTTCTCCACCTCCAATTTCACAACCTCCTCCTTCCTCTTCTCCTCCACCTCCTTCTTCTTCTCTTCCACCTCCTTCTTCTTCTCCTCCACCTCCTCCTTCTTCTTCTCCTCCACCTCCTCCTTCCTCTTCTCCTCCACCTCCTTCTTCTTCTCCTCCTTCCTCGTCTCCTCCACCTCCTCCTTCCTCTTCTCCTCCTCCTTCTTCTTCTTCTTCTCCTCCACCTCTTTCTTCTCCAGCTCCACCTCCTTCTTCTCCACCTCCTCCTCCTGACATGAGTACACCTCCTGAGGCACAGCCTCCAGCCAGGCGGACAAGGAAGGCTGCAGAGAAGGCTGCAGGGAAGCCTACCCAGAAGGCTGCAGGGAAGCGGAGCAAGAAGACCAGGAAGTGATTCCCTTGCTGCAATGTGGTCAGACAGAAGGCAGCCTGTTGTAGCTCCACATACTTGGGACATGTATCTAACCTGCTGCTGTTCCTGACCTCTGGGAGTCCAAGACCAGATTGTGCTCAGTAATGTATATGTGCTTCTCAAGGTCCCAATTTTGGTGTCCACACAGTCGTACAAATTGCAGCAGGCTCTCCAGCACTGCCTTCTAGTTTGCTTCTTATTATTTTGTATACCAGAATAAATGTTTTTTTGTGTTACAGTTAATACTTGCCTATGTGTTTTTGTTAAAGTTACATATTTAGCTGGTGAGTAGGCAGGTAATTTACTAAAACTCCAAAGCTAGAGTTTAAATGCAACAGATAACACCAAAAAAACGCCTTAAAGGACAAAAAAAAGAGGATAATTTTATACTATTTATGTCAAATTTACACCGGATAAAAAAAAAAAAAAAAAAAAAAAAATTGAACACTAGAAATTAAAGAAGATTTTAAAATGCATATCTGAAAAAAATCATACAAATTAAAAAAAAAAAAAAAAATCTTGCTCGATCAACTAAAATAACATATTCATGAGATCTGCATTCAGAAATGTTGGTAAAAATTTGTCATAAATATGCGTGAATATCTGCAGCCAAAAAAGTTCATAATTGCGCATCATTGTACCATTCTAAAGAAGATTTAAATGTGCAGCATTTAAACGTCGCTAAAATTGGTAACGCGTGACGAATGTGCTATCTCCATTCAAAACGCTTGTTTTACAAGAAGGTGCGCTCCCGTCTCATATTGAGTCTGACCATGCGTGGTTTTTGAAGACTCAGAAAAGCATACACACGAACGGTTTTCTCGTCCAAACAGTCTGATGAGAATTACGCCGAGAAAAAATGAGACTCCGACGAGCAAAAAGACCGCAGGTCGTCTTTTTTCTCGTTGAGATTTTGGACAGTTTTCTCGACGAGAAAGCATACACACGAACGGTTTTCTCGGCAAAAAAAGACAAGTAAACTGTTGGGAGAGCTTTTTTGCAGAGAAAACCGGTCGTGTGTACGCGGCCTCAGAGTCATTTGGAGTAAACAATACTTCATCATTGGTATTTGTAGGAGGAATAGTGCCCCATTGTTGGTATCATCAGAATAAATGTATGCTCCATCCTTGGTGTCGGTGTGAGGAACAGTGCCTCAAACCATTGGGAGCAATAGTGCGCCAAGGGCTGGATAAAGGCAAATATAGTACTGCAGTTTTGAGACCACTGTCATAGGGCAACAGCTTATGATTTCTAGTCTTTATACATCATTTCATTATAAGGAAGCATTATAATACTATTAGGGCAAGAGGCAGTGCTGGGACAAGGTCATCTAGAGCCCGGGGAAAACATGCCCAAAAAAATATTGAACACAAATCCACATGCTTACCTCCTAAGCATAAATTCCCCTCCTCCCAGGACAAATCTGTCCCCCTCCTAGCACAAATATTTGCCCCCCAACACCTATATCCCCCCTGAAAAATATCACCCCTCCTAGCAGGAATCTTCTACCCCTCAAATTTGAGTACACTCTCTCCCCCAATCCCACATCCCCCTAATCATCCTTAATAGCCCAAATACCCCCACCACCACCATATCACCTTTTGTAGCACAACCCCCCCAAATCCCCCCTCTTCCTCGTTCTAGCACAAATTCCCCCAATCTCCTCAAATCGCCCCCTTACATAATGCCACAGTGCCCAGGGCAGCTTCCCCTCCTACCCACCCCTTGTCCTGACCTTGGCAAGAGGTTTACTTTATTGAAGTTTAATAAGAGCCATATGTACGGCCTCACAATAACCAATCATAATCAGACTTTTTTTTCTACAACTGTCATTTCCCTTTTTAAATTTGAGTGCTTGTTGGTGAGGAAATATAGACGCCACACTCTACTTCTTTGTCTTATCAGTGCACTCACCCAGCATTCTGGTCTGGGACCTTATATTTGTCAGTACTGAAACTGCTATATAAACCTGAGGTTCTGGGTTTATGTAAGTTCAGAATAAGGCTGTCATAAAGAAATGAATAATTAATTACAATTTGTTAAGGGATATACCAAATCTTTAACGCAGAAGCTTGAAGTTGCCATTCGCATATTGATGGCCCTGGATCAGGGTCTCCTAGGACACACCGGAATGTGGTTGTGCTGGTTTGATAACATTTACTTTTTTGCAGATTTAATTTAATGGTGTCGAATTTCAAAAACATACCGAGCATGTTGTAAATTCTAGAGTTTCAAATCTTTTTTCCTGTGCTATGCGTTTTATGTAATGCATGATGTAATGAGCCCTGGTTGATGATAGACAGTAGATAAGGATCACTCAGTTACCTCTCCTGTCACTAGTTGATTGTATGTCTCACACCATATTTCAACCCTCTGGCTTTTTCTGCTCTTAGAAGTTTTTTATCTCACCCGGGTGGAATTCATTAACTGGAACAGGAAACAAACTTGATACCTGTAATGCCACAAGCATGTGCTCTTACTCAAGAATATAACTATAGCTCAACTACTGGAACTAATGATACAGGGCTCATTTACACAGACATCTTTCTTGAATATATAGAAATTGTTATTATAAATGCATTTGCCATGCAAGTGACTGCATTGTATGTACTTCTGTATAATCTACAAAGGTTTTTTCCTAAGTTGGCAGTACCACCTGGTCAGTGATGACACCCAACTTGAGTTGTTTGTTTTGTTTAAATGGTTCAACAGCTTACCTTCCATGTGCTGGATCCCAATTGCTGTTATTGTTATCATTGTCAAAGTGGACTGGTGTACTATCCAACAATATCTGGCTCTGGGTTCACTTCCTTAGAATAAAATAGGCAGTAGATAAAGGCAAGGCTCACCAGTTAGATTTAACCTGGTTTCTCTTCAGCCTGCTTCAATAAACTAATATATTGTTGTACCAGTGCAAAGAGAACACATTTTATCCTATACAGTCCTCCTCAAGCCCTGATATGCAGCCATGATTTCATGTCAATCATCTGCTGTTACATAGTTGCCAACATTGCAAAAAAAACATCTGGGACACTTTTTTTGTATTGAGACGGAGCCTTGCTATAATTAGGGGGCGGGGCATTCGTATGTAGGTGTGTCATGCTGGAATGAAAAATGCGGCGTAGTTTCCGCACGATAGTGGGTGTGGCTTAAATGGGCGTGGTTCAAAGGGGTGTGGCTAGAGTCCGAGGTGAGAGAAAGAAATAGAAAGAAAGAAGCCAGATCCTACACCACAATAGAAATGTGTAACAAAATTGGCAGATAAGGATACTCCAAAACACCTGTTGGCGCTTCAATCATCCCGGCACCATGGTTGTTACGGTGTCAGGATGATTGAAGTGCATTATTTCTATTATTACATTGTAATATAAAATGAAATCATTCAACTCACCATAATGCCGAATCAGTGGAAGTGTGTCACCTGCCACCAGATGCCTCCCCAGCAGTCCGTCCTTGCATCAGGTGCTCCCAGAAGCATAGCCCCTCTTTACAGAACTGTGTCCCTGGCAGCGGAGCCCTCCTTTACATCTGGTGTTCCGGCAGTGGAGCCCTCCTTACAGATCTGTGTCCCCCAGCAACAGAGCCCTCCTTACTTCAGTGTCCCCAGCAGCTGGCAGCAGCGGAGCCCTCCTTTACATCTGGTGTCCTCCAGCAGCAGAGCCCTCCTTTACATCTGGTGTCCTCCAGCAGCAGAGCCCTCCTTTACATCTGGTGTCCTCCAGCAGCAGAGCCCTCCTTTACATCTGGTGTCCTCCAGCAGCAGAGCCCTCCTTTACATCTGGTGTCCTCCAGCAGCAGAGCCCTCCTTTACATCTGGTGTCCTCCAGCAGCAGAGCCCTCCTTTACATCTGGTGTCCTCCAGCAGCGGAGCCCTCCTTTACATCTGGTGTCCTCCAGCAGCGGAGCCCTCCTTTACATCTGGTGTCCTCCAGCAGCGGAGCCCTCCTTTACATCTGGTGGTGTCCCCCCCAGCAGCAGCGGAGCCCTCCTTACATGTCTGTGTCCCCTAGCAGCGGCAGCCAGCCCCGGGGAACAGATGCTCTCACCTCCCGGCGTCTCCGTGTATGTGCTGGAGGCAGAGGCAGCTCCGCGGTCCATGATCATTTCCCAGCGGTGTCGTGCCGAGAATGGTTCCCCCGCCGGATTCTGTTCCCCCTGGCTCTCCCGACTCCTATCGGAACTCCGCCTCCCCAGCCCTGTACATTGCCGCTCCCTCACGAATGATAATACCGCCCCACCTCCACATGTGTGAACACAGAGAGGGGAGAAGCCGATTGGCTGCTCCTCCCCTCACCACTGAACACAAGAGGAAATAATCCTTGTGTCTGCAGCGGCGGCCATCTTTGTGTAGCCCGCCGTTTTTTTACCTCAAGCATTCCCGATTTTCCCGGCGGCCGGGACAAAGGCAAAATACCGGGAAAATAGACGGGACAAAATAAATACGGGACAAGGGTCCCAAATCCGTGATTGTCCCGGGAAAAACGGGACTGTTGGCAACTATGCTGTTAGTGTAAAATTGTATAGGACCTTGACAAAAGGAAATTGGGTGGGCAGTAGCTTTTTATGAACTAAGGTAAAAAAATCTTCAGTGTCCATGATCCCCCCTGCCCCCTTTTTTTTACCTAAGAGTGATTTCGATCCAGCACTGTGCACGAGAGCAAAGGCTCTCTCCCTTCTCACTAGGCAGATTGATAGCAGCGGGAGCTATTGGCTACTTCTGCTGTCAATCAAAACGTATAATGAGGGAGTGGGGGCAGAGCGAAGCCCCACAGTCTGCGTCTATCAATACAGCCAGCGGGGCTCCAGAACAAGCCAGCTTTATTACCCCCTGTAGCAAGTGGCCAGGAGTGCCTGCGGGGGACCCAGAAGAGTAAGTATAACATGTTTGTAATAAAAATAAAAAAAAAGTGAAAGTTTAAAATCACCTTTCGGATGACCTACCACTGTCACTGATCTACGTGTATTCACTGTGTGTTCCCATACAGAATCTAATATAGGACAGGTGATAAAGCATCTTTGTTTATTGTACCCTTTTGTGAAGCCTTTGTAGGGAAATTTGGCAATACACATAATGTAATCAAACTGATATTTGGGGGGCTTTTTTTTATTTATTTTTTTCATAGTACCAGCTCTTGACTGAGAGTCTTGACCACAGTGTATGTTCAGGGACATTCTTTGTTGCTAGTTAGGATTAGAGAATTGTAACTCGAAATTAGAACAGAGGTCTGTAGGAAGGCTATTCTTGAAATGAACAACATTCACCCACATGCCAGCAGTTTCTCTGTACTGATATAGCTAAAAAAACTAGCAGGTTTGCTTATTAAAGTAGAACTTCCCTTTCTCAATCAACATTGATACATTGATTTTTCTTAACCATCATGCTGCTAGCAATAGGAAAGTAGATCATATTTACTTGTTTTAAACTGTATTTATTTTTACATTACTTCAGTTACTTCCTGGTTTCTTGCCTAGGCAAATTATGGCATATCCCAGGAGTCTTCGGGAGAGGAGGAGGGGTTTTCTTAGCTAAGCACACTCTCCTGCCTGCATGCTTGAGCTATGGGCACATGAATTCCGGGAAGTAAGTGCTACATGAATCATCTGCCCTTGCTCAAGATGACCACGGCCAAAAATGCTTGGGTGGTATTTTTCTAAGTGATTTCTTAACAAAATAAAGCATAGATAAATGGATGGATTGGGGCAGGGGATTTTGATTATTAAAAATGAATACATTTTTAGCTTGTGGTGCTCAGATGCAGTAAAGATCTCCTTTAAAGTGGTGTTCCACTAAAAAGTGGAATTTCAGCTCATTTTTCTGCTCCCCCTCTCCAGCGCCACATTTGGCACCTTTCGGGGGGGGGGAGCAGATACCTGTGTTTGACAGGTATCCTGTCTCCACTTCCAGGAGACCAAGCCACTGCGCATTATGTCAGCAGCTCAGCTCCCTCCTCCTTCTCCCGCTGCCGGGCCAGTAGGAGAGCGCAGCGGTACCTTATGAATGTGCAGTAGGGACCCGGCGTGAATCCGTAATGGGTATACTACTGGGTTCCCGTACCGGCATTGGTGGCGGCAGCACTCAACAGCTGATGGAAACCGCTGCAGTGCCGACATCGCTGGACTCCAGGACAGGTAAGTGTCCTATTAATAAAAGTCAGCAGCTGCAGTATGTGTAGCTATAAAAGTAAGCTTACTGAGACATTAGATATTTCAAAAGTGAAAGACCCATTTTCCATTGTTCACAGTTTAGCTTATTCATAAATATGTTGCCTATGCGTGATGAGATGCCATGATAGAGGCAGGAAAATTAACTAAAAAGGTAAAATTAAACATGAAGTCTGAAAAGTCGATGTTAGAAACCAAAATGAATGTAAAGCAGATTGTAATAAGTCTACTGTACATTCCCCAGCAAACATGAAATGTGAGGTGATGATAATTGAATCAGTGGTCATGCTACTGGATTCTGATGTAAATTAAGCATATAAGTGGAAGAGGCTGTGAATTGCAAATCAATGGAATTAATCAAAATGTTTCCCAATCAGAGAATGGACGGGAAGTTTGGCTGCATCAAAGAATGAAATTGAAAGAAATTATGTCCAGTAAATTAAAAACATGGTTTGGTATGGAAGCTCCATATGGCTGTCATTGCTAGATTATAACCATGAACTGGAAGTAAACAATATGAGGTGATCTATGTTCATTATGTATTTAGCCGTATTAAAATAAATTATTTTCATCTACTGTACAGCATTTTTTAGACAAAGTATCTTCACATAACTTCCTGCCCTGTCTAATGTCCCTAACACTACCCATACAGGAAGGTTAAACAGCCCTTCTGTCATTTTGATTGTGTTAGATGTGAGAACAGTTGTTAGGTTAGGGCTGAATGTTGGCACATTGCACAAGGGGAATGGAAAGTTTCCTGCAATTTTCAGTTTATGTACAAACCATACATTGGGGCCCCGTTCACACCTATGTGAATTGGTTGCGGCTTAAACCGCATCCAATTCGCATAACATTTTAAAATATATTGATTTCAATGAGGCTGGTTCACATGTGTGCGATGCATTCACACTGTGCATTACCCAAAAAACTTGTGTGTTTTCTAGGCATTGCGGTGCGAATTGTCTGCCCATTATGTTCTATGGGAATGCATCTGATTCGCAGATGTGTTGTGTTCTGAACACAGTACGTATGAATCATGAGGGGGAACTCCACGCCAAATTTTTAATAACAAAACGGCATGGGTTCCCCTCCAGGAGCATACCAGGCCCTTAGGTCTGGTATGGATTTTAAGCGGAACCCCTACACCGAAAAAACGGTGTGGGGGTCCCCCCAAGATCCATGCCAGACCCCTATCGGAGCACGCAGCCCAGCCGGTCAGGAAAGGGGGTGGGGACGAGCGAGCGCCCCCCCCTGAACCGTACCAGGCCGCATGCCCTCAACATGGGGGGGTGGGTGCTTGTCGGGGTCTGTGGATGGGGGGCTTATCCGAATCCGGGAGCCCCCTTTAATAAGGGGTCCCCCAGATCCCAGCCCCCCACCCTATGTGAATGAGTATGGGGTACATCGTACCCCTACCCATTCATCTGGTGGAAAAAAAATGGCAATAAAAAAACACACTACACAGGTTTTTAAAGTAATTTATTAAGCAGCTCTGGGGGTCTTCTTCCGACTTCGGGGGTCTCTTACTTCTGCGCCCCAGTATCGTCTCCGCGCTCTCTGGTTCTTCTCCCGCTCTCCGGTGCCTTCTTCCTTCTGCCGGGCGCCTCCGCTATCTTATTCCAGCTCTTTTGCTAGCGGCGGCCCGGTCTTCTCCGTAGTCTTCTTCCCTCTTCTCTTCCTCGATGTTGACACAACGCTGCCTCCCGCTATAATGCTGGGTGCGCAACGATTTATATAGGCATGGGGTGTGGTCACCGGGTGATGCCACCCGGTGACCCCGCCCCGTATGACGTCACAGTCCCGAGGAACCAACGGCCAGGGTTGTTGGGTAGAGGCCCTTGTCCTCATCAACATGGGGGCAAGGTGTTTTGGGCTGGGGGGGCCACAGGGCCCCTCCTGCCCCAAAGCACCCACCCCCCATGTTGAGGGCATGCGGCCTGGTACAGTTCAAGGGGGGGTGGGCGGGGGGCGCTCGCTCGTCCCCACTCCTTCCTGACTGGCCGGGCTGCCTGGTCGGATAAGGGTCTGGTATGGATTTGTGGATTTTGGGGGGACCCCCATGCCATTTTTTTGGTGTAGTGGTTCCGCTTAAAATCCATACCAGACCTAAGGGCCTGGTATGCTCCTGAAGGGAAACCCATGCCGGTTTTTATAAAAAATTTGGCGTGGAGTTCTCCCCTCATGATAACAGCGGCTTCCCTCCCCTCTCCTCTCCTCGCCCAGGTCAGCAAATCCGCAGCTAGAATGCAGACGAACCGCTGAACCACTGATTGATATCTTGCCAAAGACTCTGGAGCTCAAAAACGCAACGCACAAGTGTGAATCCAGCCTAAAAGAGAAGTATAGGTTTCCTTTTTTTTGCTTACATCTATTCTATGTGAGCTGCTGATATCGATAAACCCTCCCAGCCCTCTCAGAAGTGCTCCCATTCTGTTAAAATCGAGATAAATACCTGTGGGTGGTTCTACAGTCTTTCATACAGCATCATCCTGGCAATGGCCTAGATATGAAGTCTGGATCCACCCCCTTTCCTGTCATTTTATTTGATTGATGTCAGCTCTCCTCCCTCTGCTCGTTCCTGAAACTTCACAGAGCATAGCTGCTCCCCCCTCCCTTCTCACTCCTCTCTCCTCCACCTCCCTCCTCCTCTGCAGCATGTTTCAATGGTCAGAAGAGTCAGCAGAGATTTCAGCACTTCAGTGAGTGTAATGTGAGAGAAGTCACTGATAGTGCTGTGTATGAGAATCTACACTATATATTTCTATCTATCAACACAGCCACGTCTCTTAGGGGAGGGGGGACAGAGGCATGGGGTGTGTTGGTGCAGATGTACACACCCCCTGAAACTTTTCAAAGTGAAAATGGACCGTTTTTGTCAGCTGAAGGAAAGTTCATGTGCACATGCTGTAAAAACTAAAAGAGGTAGGAATACCGAGCCCCAGCTGACACACCTATACCAGCTTACCCACTTGAGCTCTATGGACTCTAAAACACAAGAGACGAACTTCAAGATTCTGTCACGCTGGTATAGGGTGCCTACCGACCTAGCCCGGATGTACCCTACCAACTCTGAGTTATGCTGGCAGGGCTGTGGGGGCCGGGGATCATTACTACATATATGGTGGGACTGTTCACTGATTGTACCCTTCTGGAAGGACATTAAAGTACAGGTTAAGGGAATCATGGGGCTAGATGTTCCCCTCTCTCCGGTTCATTTTCTCCTGCACGTTCCTCCCATGCCGATAAGTCACTATAAAAAAAGCGCGCTGCCCCACCTGCTGAATGCAGCCAGGCGGACACTTCCTGTCTTCTGGAAGAAAACACAGGTCCCGAGCAGGGAGGAGTGGATACGCAGGGTGAATGAGACCAGAGAGGCGGAGGACTGGATTGCTACATGCAGGGGCACCAGAGATAAATTTACCAACACGTGGTCCCTGTGGACGGACCACTTTTACGATCCCAATCACGTTCCTTCTAGCCTAGATGTGCCACTGTTAGTGCTAGCGGAGCCAACCCTTGGTCACCGCAACCGACCTCAATAGTAGGGGACCCTACACCCCTTAGGCAGGGGCACTGCCAGAGGACATTGTACACCCCAGATTTGACAGATGACGCTGAGGCCTGGCGGTGGGGAGCCCGGTGTGAGTGCGGAAAACTCTTAAGAGCTCAAAGGTACGATCCTGTTTCCCCCCTCCTACCTATTCCCCCCATCTTCCCCCTAGATCTCTCTTTTCCCCCTTTTTATATCCCTTTTCCTTTGTTTTTATTTTGTTTTTGTTTTTGTTTTTTTTGTTTTTAATTGCTCAAGGTTAATATAGCATTGGGACCTGGACCGTGTGTGCCTTATTTTGTTATAGCTGTTAAGTACTATGCAGTTTCCCTGCCTGGGAATTGGCGACCAAGTGGATTGTGATAGTGTTCCACCTCCCACTGGAGCTCTGGAGGGACCCGGGTGTGGTTTGGGCCTGGGTGGACTGCTGGAGGAGGTTAGTTGGAGGTCCTGGTACCCCCCTCCTCTAGCGGGGGCTTGGGCCGGGCAGCACATGGAACAGATTGAACTCCCTCACCTGCGGAGGCCGTCACGGGACGGGTGGCTGGCTCTTTGTATAGTGGCCTGTCCCGTTGGTCATTACTTACTTGGAGGCAGGAAACTCAAGCCTACCACTAAGATGACAAGCCGATGGCAACACAAGGGGCATGTACCCTCTACATAACAGACACTCTTCTCAAACGATATTGTTCTATTGATGTCTGTTACTTTGTTTTTGTTTTTTGTTTGTTTTTGTTTTTTCTGTTTTCTATTGAAATTATAAAATCTGAGTCACCATTGCCCTTCCACTGCTAATGTATGTCAAGATGTGACCGAACCCAATAAACAAAGTTTAAAAAAAAAAAGAGGTAGGGAAAAAAAAGATTAGCTGATATGTGACTAATGTAATATGTACTAGTTATTTAACCCATCCCATACTTCTCCTTTAAAGCATATATAGATATCTCCTGACATGCACTGTTCACATCAGATGAAGAAGCAGTTTTGCAAGGGTGTGATCAAGCTAACATTTAAAAAATAAGTTCACTTGCAACGGCTGCTTTTACATGAAGGCCAGTTTTATTGTAAATCCTTAAAGTCCAAAAGCAAGGGAGGTAACCAGGGAGCTCAGAGGAAAACCACATAAACCTGGGTATCCTGTACAAACCCCCATACATTTCTGCACTGATTTTAATTTTAAAAAAAAAACAACACATTAATCTGGTGGCCTGGATTTTAAAGTGTATCTAAACCCATCAACTGAAATCCTAGATTATTATTATACAGGATTTATATAGCGCCAACAGTTTATGCAGCGCTTTAATTATCATTATCTCATGGTAATTCTTTTAAAAATAAAATCATTACAAAATAGCTGGTGTTCCTTCCTCTATGGTCCTTTTGCAAGCACTGCACAGGCCTGTTATATAGTGACACCATTCTGTCCCTATCTACCAATTTGTCCCCTGTGTTTTCACCCTTGCAAACAAGCATCTGATGGGGACTACAAGTGACAACATTAGATTAGCACAAATTATGTCTTTCAGCATTAGGAAACCTACGCTGAGAAATGCTATTCAGCCATCACTGGAGTGCATGCGAGTAAACAGGAGCAACAAATATAAAAAAAAAAGGTGAAAACAACATATGATACACATATATGATAGTGCTTTAACAAACTGAGATTACATCTACTAGAAGTGATTATTATTGATTACTAGGGCCCAACTTAAAGCAGGGATCTCCAAACTATGGCCCTCCAGCTGTTGCCAAACTACACGTCCCATGAGGCACTGTACAACTCTGACATTCACAGACATGACTAGGCATAATGGGAATTGTAGTCCCTGAACAACTGGGCGGCCATAGTTTGGAGACCCCGGACTTAAAGGGATAGTTCACCTTTACCACAAAATTGCCTATGCAGATAAGGGACATTTATAGATCAAAAAAATAACTATGCAGCTCTGACTAAAGTTAAATAAAGCCCCTGCTATAGTTATAGGCTATTACCATACCTGATGAAACCTGACTGGAATACTCCCAGGATGTTGCGAGATACTCCCAGGACGTTGTTAAGTGAGGCCTAGTCATCTTCCACCATCACAGCAGTGAGCTCAGAGCTACTGCAACAGGGGAGAGAAAGTGCACGTGAGGGGGTGTGAATCGGACAAAGTGCTCACTTCTGTGGTGGAGGTGAGCAGTGACGACTAAGCCTCACTTGGCACCATCTTGGGAGTACTTTGCAACGTTGTGGGAGTATTCCATTCAGGCTTTATAAGGTATATAAATGGCCTACACCTATAGCAAGGGTAATATTCATCTCGAGTCACAGCTGCACAGTTTTTTTTAATCTACAAACATCCCTTACCTGCATAGGCAGTTTTTTTTTGTAAAGGTGAACTATCCTTTTAAGTGTGCACTGAAAACTGCAGAGATTTCTCTTCATGAGCATTCATTGTACATTTTTCATTAGAGATCTCTGGATGAAAAAAAACAGGAGCTAGGGAAAAAAAAAATGTTTTTTTTTTGTACTCACCGTAAAATCCTTTTCTCTGTCGTCCATGGACGGACGCAGCTCCTTAAATCTTGACATGCGGGTTATGTTCCTGTTCCTAGGAGAGGACTAGGCAGAACATGTTAGTTATCTTAAAACATGCAACTTTAACAGAGTTAAACAGCCCCGCCCAGGGGGCGGTCCCTCCGGTCATAACCCCTCACCCTGCAGCATGCAGCTCAGTTCGTCAAAAAGCAGTACAAACCTAAAAAGGAGGGGTGGGTGCTGTGTGCGTCCATGGACGACAGAGAAAAGGATTTTACGGTGAGTACAAAAAAAATCCTATTTTCGCTTTTCGTCCATGGACGGACACGGCTCCTTAAATCTTCACTTGTGGGACGTCCCCAAGCAGTGTCAGAAAAAACGAGGGGTGGGAACAACAATCAAAAGAAGACTTAACTTCACCCCAAAAAAACACAGCTCCCCAACGGAGGAGTTGCAACCTCAAACAGCCGCCTGCAAAACCTTGCGGCCAAAGGAAGCATCCGAAGATGCATTCACATTAATCTTATAAAACTTTGAGAAAGTGTGAACAGACGACCAGGTCACTGCCTTACACACCTGTGAGACAGATACTTGATGTCGGAAAGCCCAGGAAAAAACAATTGCCCTGGTCGAATGCGCGGTGACAGGAAAGGGAGGCGCCCGCCCCTTAAGGGCATAGGCCTGAATAACGGTCTGCCTGATCCACCCAGAAAGGTGGCAGACGAAAACCGCCAGGCCCTACTGTGGACCAGATACCGACACGAACAGTGAGTCAGATCTCCGGAACCGAGCCGTAGCAAATAGGCACACCTGTAGGGCACGTACCCCGTTCAAATTATGTAGCGCAACCTCCATGGGATGCGAAGGCCGAGGACACAAGGATGAAAGTACAATGTCCTCGTTTAGGTGAAAAGCCGAAACTACCTTAGGGAGGATTGAGGGCTGCGGGCGCAGCACCGCTTATCCTTATGGAGGACCAAGTAAGAAGACTTGCAAAACGAGGCCGCCAATTCAGAAACCCTTCTGACCGATGTAATGGCAACTAGAAAAACTATTTCCTGAGAAAGCGTTGAGAGGAATACTCCCTGGTGTTCTCAAAGGAAGGTTCCAGAAGTACCGAGAGAACCAGATTCAAGTCCCACGGAGGAAGCAGTGGTCCAATTAGGGCAATCATGTGTCGGACCCCCTCTACAAACATACTTACCAGTGAGTGAGCCGCTAGGGGTCGTTGGAAGAAGACAGCCAAGGCTGAAATCTGCCCCTAATAGTGCTTAAGGCAAGTTTCTGATCTGTGAGAACAGCAGGATCTGAGAAACCGAATATGCCCATGGGCGCCAAGACATCTCTCCACACACAGAGATGTATGCTTTCCAGTGCGATGGTAGATCTTCCGGGAAGAAGATTTCCAGGCCCTCAACATGGTAGAGATTACCAAACCTGACAGACCACGGTCCCTCAGTACCTGGCTTTCAATAGCATGCCGTTAAAGCCAGCGACTGTAAAGCAGAATTAAGTATGGGACCTTGAGACAGAAGGTCCTCCCGCATTGGCAGACGCCAGGGAGCGTCTGCTAACCGTCTCACGAGATTGGCGTTCCAGGGACGCCGGGGCCAGTCTGGGGCGATTAGAATCACCGGAATCCCCTCGGCCTCCACTCCGCGGAGTAGACGAGGAAGCATATTCATTGGGGGAAAGGCATAAATTTGCTGATACTGACCCCATGGAGCCACCAACGTGTCTGGACCTGGCCACAAACCTCGACACCTTGCGATTGAGTTGAGAGGCCAGGAGATCCACATCTGGTGTGCCCCACTTCTGACAAGGAGTTGAAACACCTCCGAGTGTAACGACCATTCCCCTCGGTCCAGCATCTGGCGACTCAGATAGTCCGCCTGCCAGTTATTACGCCCAGAATGTAAGCAGCCGATAGAGCCGGTACGCTCCTTTCGGACCATCTCAGGATATGAGCGACCTCTGACGCTGCGGCCGAACTCCTTGTTCCACCCTGATGGTTTACATAAGCCACCTCTGTGGCGTTGTCCGACTGGATTCTGACTGGACGCCCTTGAAACCTCTGCAACCACTTGGAGAGGCACAGTCTAATCGCTCGGAGTTTGAGGACATTTATCGGTAGGAGAGATTCTTCCGGAGTCCAGCGGCCCTGGGCCGACCGAACCCCCCCAGACTCCCCCCCCCCCCCCCAACCGGTCAGGCTGGCGTCCACCGTGATCACAGTCCAGTGGAAAGGAAGGAAAGACTTCCCGGACTGAAGTGTCAGGGATGTCAGCCGCCAAGTCAGAGAGGCCTTGACTAGGCGACTTACCTGATCTGATGATCCAGACACAATGGGGATTTGTTCCATTTGGATAGAATCTCCTTCTGCAGCACCCAAGTATGGGGTTGAGCATACGGTACTGCCTCGAAGGAGGCTACCATGAGGCCCAGGACTCTCATGCAGAAACGGAGAGACGACCAATTGCGGGATGTTAACGACCTCACTGCAGCCTGGAGTGTCTACAACTTTTCTGGAGGGAGAAGACTCTCCCCTCCGATGAGTCCCGAATCAGCCCCAGGTATTCTAGGCACTGAATCGGAACTAACACCGACTTCCGGAGGTTCAGCATCCATCCAAATTCTTGGAGAGTCTGACTGGCTATAGACATGTCCTCCTCTAATTCTGGGCTGGAAGCAGCTCTCAGAAGATGATTGTCTAACCTACGACGGCAATGCCTCGCTGTCTCAGCAAAACTAGAATAGGGGCAAGCACCCTGGTGAAAACTCTTGGTGCTGATGCTAGGCCAAAGGGAAGAGCCACAAATTGATAGTGGTCCTCGCCGATCGCAAAGCGCAGAAAATCTCTGATGCCTGTCGCATATGGTGACATGCAAGTAGGCGTTTTTGATGTCTAGGGACGCCAGAAAATCCCCCGGATGATTTTGCACCCTCACAAAGGCATTTGAGGGCCAAGAGGTCCAAGATTGGATGGACACCCTCCTTCTTTGGGACATAAACGGAGTCCAAATAGAATCCCTTAAACCCTTCCTCCAGGGGTACAAGTGAATTACACCGCACCTGAGCAAGTCTAGTACTGCTCCTATCAAAGCAGACCTACGAGCCGGAAGGAGAGGAAGAATCGAGGGAAAGAATCAGTATGGCGGACAAGAAAGAAACTCCTATCTTGTACCCCGAAGCGACCACCTCGCAGACCCACTGGTCGGAGAGCAGGGAGGACTACCGAGCTACAAATTCGCGAAGCCGTCCCCCCACCCTGAGTCGGGCGGGGGCAAAACCTCATGTGTTAAGCTTATTAGCCGTCTTGTCCCCCAACAGGAGCCTGTCAGTCAGGGAGGATCTGATGAAAATACCGCTTCTGCGTGGAATAGGAGGGGCCCCGCTTACGGCGTGGCTCCTTCCCCATAGAGGACAGTTGCTCTTACCTCCAGTGACATCTTTAATAATGTCGTCTAGCGAGGTACCAAAAAGCCTTCCACCTTTGAAGGGCAAATCTGCTAGAGCTTTTTTGGATGCTTGGTCAGCGGACCAGCATGTCACAGGCGGCGCAATACCACTGCAGATACAGAGGCTCTGGAAATCCAGAGGGCCACATCCAGAGTGGCATCACAGACATACACAAGGCCCTGGACCATTGGTCAGCCAGCCTTACGCACTCTTGAGGAAGCTGATGCTCCTCAACTGTCAGTTGCAAAATCTTTGCCCATTCAGTGAGAGTCTGGGGCACCAAAGCTGCAGCTAATATAGGTCACAACTCTGACCCCAGCATAGCGAACATGAAGAAGGTCACCGTTCCAGACCTCCTATCATTAGGGCCTTTAAAGGCAGGAGTCCCCTCTACCGGGAGAGAGGTTACCCTATGTACCTAAGAGACCGGAGGGTCCACGACCGGAGGAGAGGCCCATTTTTCAAAAGGCTCTCCTCAAAAGGATAACGTACCGTCATGCACTGAGGGTCCACAAAGGACCTCTGCGGTATTGCCCATTCCTTATCTATGACTTATCAAAGTAACATAAGGAAAAACTTCCACAGAGCGGTTAGATTAGTGTGATCAATAAGTGCACTCATACGTGCTCTGTCCAGCACTGACCCAGACGAGGGGTCCTCCCCACCAGGGAGGACCTGGTCCGCATCCTCTGACATACCAGAACCGGGGTCCTGAGCCGCAGCCAGGCCCGAATCTGAGTCAGAGCAATCCCCCAGAAGGTGGCGGGGGGGAGGGGGCGCCTTTTTACCCCCCCTTACGCCCGCACACCGATCTACCCTGGCAACAAATAATTCCAGGACCGCCGACAGCATATCCATGGAAGGCACAGGGGCACCTTTGCTGCCTCTGGCAATTTAGGGGAAGAAAGGTCAGATACTGACAGCCCTCAGGGACTAAGTGAAAAGACACTTAAGAAGTCCACCCTCCTTGCTGCGCTGACCTAGGGGGTTACCCAGGGGACTCACCACCCAGAGGGAGACCGCTCAGCACCGCTGCCCGCCTTCTTTGTATACACTGCATGTTTGTGAGGAAAAAAAACTGAGAACAAGCTGTGCGCCATTCAGAAAGCCAGTGCTAGAGGCCAAACCCACTCCAAAATGGCCGCCAGACGCCTCATATAAAAGGGTGTGGACCACAAGAAAATGGCTGCCCGCAATACCGACCTGCGTCACAGCGTGTCCATGACAAAATGGGCGCCAATGGAATTTTCAATGGAGAAAGGCAGATACACAAAAAATGGCGTTGGCGCTCTAAAAATGGTGCCTGAGCACCGCAATGTGGATGAGAAGGCCGTGCAGGGACTTTTCCAGGAGATAGCCCCCCCCCAACATGTACACCCTGGTCGCAGCGGGCCCTAGGGCATGAGGGGAAAGGGCGACAGAGAGCAGGGAAAGGGAGGACAGGAGAACCCCTTAATCCCGGGAATGCCCAGCTGTCCCATCCTGCCGAGACAGGAGGAACCGTACTTACCCGTCCTTGCGAGGACTTGCTGGTGCGTCCCTGACAGACCCACAACCGATGGTACGGAGTAGCTGTCGGCCTGGTCCACTGTGAGTGAGACAACAATAGCCCAGTCATATGTGGACCCCGGAGCATATGCTCACCGGCCACCCCTGGAGCCATGGGGTATGTCGTGGCAGAACCAGCGCATAGCTAAAGACTGGCACACTCGATGGCCGGACTGGGAAGACTACAAGGATCTCTAATATCCAGCCTGTCGCCCAGCTGACAGTTGATAGAAGAATCGAAAAATAAAATAAATAAAAATTAAAAATTGCTTCAGGACTCTGGGCCCAAAGGGAGCCACGTCCTTCTCCTCTGCTAGGCAGAAAAAAAAAATGAGCTGCATGCTGCAGGGTGAGGGGTTATGACCCGAGGGAACGCCATCTGGGCGGGGCTGTTCAACTCTGTTAAAGTTACATGTTTTAAGATAACTAACATGTTCTGCTTAGTCCTCTCCTATGAACAGGAACATAACCCACATGTCAAGATTTAAGGAGCTGTGTCCGTCCATGGATGAAAAGAGAAAACAACTTTTGTTGGTGTGTGAGGATTGATGGGCAGATGGATACAGTGGTGTCTTGTAACAATATAAGAATTATCTGTTTATACTCAACCGAAAGCTGCACATGTGCAGATCCCTTAGGCCTCATGTACACTGCTACTCTGAAACTCATGTTTAGGAGCTTTTGCCATTTTTTTGCCAAAGTCCCTGAACTCAACTCAAAAAAAGCCTATTTGTTCCTGTATACATAGGCTTTTACCAGAGTTAAGGAGCAACACAGTTTAGAGGCAGTCAAAGCTCCTCTTCTGAATTCAGAAGAATCACTTTCAGGAGAGGAGTTTTTGGGCATAAAAAATGGCAAATGTGCATAAATGTATCCAAATGTGCTTAAATTCTAGGCGCGTTTAGCACTTCAGCATTTATTCATGGCCACAATAAAATAAAATTCTGGACAATGATCTCAATAAACTCCAAATGCTGCCAAACTATTTTGAAAGCAGCTTATGTGAGTTTATGATTTTCTTCTGTCAGAAGAAACAACCTTTGCAATGAACCAGTGTGCATGAAGCCTTACTAAGGACAATGGGCCTTACCATACTCATTGTTATGCTATAACTTCTACAACTTGGTTCCACCATGATTTGTCTTCAAACTCAGACATCTTGCTACTGCAAATGAAGAAATCATGACATTTGTTTATGGAAATGCATACTGTAGAAAATTTATGCAAGGGCTTCAATCAGTTGTAATATCAGTATCAGTTTGTAATACCCCTTCATTACCAGGCCAGTTTTCACTGCTGTGATAGTGTCACTGACAGTTGCTCTATCATGCATCAGTGTACCCAAATGAATTGTGTATAATTTTTTTGAGACAGATATAGGTTTCTTTTGATGGTATTTAATAACCATTTTTTTTTTTACTATATAAAAAACAAAACACTTGGGAAAAACAGTTCCCCCTTTTACTATCAAATCAAAACACCAGGACACTATGAACACCTCCAAAATGACCCCTTTTTGGAAATACATGCCAAGGTGAACACAGTCATCACAAGGTACCTAGCAATACAGATCTTCTCTGTACACTGTGGCTCTGATCTGAGCTGTCCAATGAGGTTCTCAGACCACAGTCATAAATGGGCACAGTGGCTGCCCAAGGGCGTTTTCACATTTTATAAATGTCCACTACTCATATAAATTTCCACTACTCAGCCGGTCTTAATTGTACAGCGATAGTAAAAGTGGTTATGCTTCCCAATTTATTTTGATTTGTACAGGGGTTGGTCACAGTTCTTGAAAATATCTGGTATTATAGGGAATCCTAAATTATCAATAAATGCCAAACAAATATTACTCCAATTATAGATTCTGTGATATTGGACAAAAAGTAGTTTTGTGTAGGCCCACCTTTATTATCTGATAAATTATTTAATGCTTTTATTTCATATGTTAGCAGTGGTGAAAATATTATTTTAAAGGAACTTGGCATTGATTGAAATATTCGGGCTGCTATCACATACTTGTTTTTGAAGGTATACTATACAGCCAAATGTTTCGATTTTCCCTCCACCCCACTCCTCTTTGTGGTTATAAACAGCTTCTGGGAAGCCTTTCCATAAGGTTTTGTGTCTGTGTAGATTTTATGCCCATCCATCCATTTGTGAGGCCAGGTACTGATGTTGGACAAGAAAACCTGGTTTGCAATTCATTCCAAAGTTGCTCAGTAGGGTTGGGATCAGCGCTCTGTGTGGGCCACGTAAATTTTTTCACACTAAACCTGTCAGACCATGTCTTAAGAAATGTGGCTGAGTTGTCCAAAATCTCTGTGTATGCTAACCTTTGTGTGGATGTTGTATGGCTATGTGCTTGACTTTAATCACCTTGTTTTTGGATGGGATGACTATAGTGGTGCAACGGATCAGTGACGGGTCACCCTGTTCAGATAAGCACACCACATGATCCGCGGAGCTCTCCGCAGCCTCGGCCATAGGAAAGGCCCTGGCTTCGGCCTAGCTCCGAAGCGGCGGCCATCTTGGTACACCCGACGGCGGCTGTCTCGTCAGGAAGTGACGTTTCGTTGCCGCCATCTTGCTCCACCCCACACTCCTGCACAGTAATGATAGTGAGAAGTGGGCAAGCAGACATCTTGTTACACCCAACGGAGTTTTAGATTTCACAGTTATTTTCAACACAAAACTGAGCTTATATGCTTAACCACCTGCCTACCGGGCACTAAAACCCCCTTTCTGCCCAAGCCATTTTTCAGCTTTTAGCGCTGTCACACTTTGAATGACAATTGTGCGGTCGTGCAACACTGTACCCAAACGAAATTTGCGTCCTTTTTTTCCCACAAATAGAGCTTTCTTTTGGTGGTATTTGATCACCTCTGCGGTTTTTATTTTTTGCGCTATAAACAAAATAAGAGCGTCAAGTTTGAAAGAAAACACAATATTACTCTTTCGTCCATGGACCGACACAGCTTCTCTATTGACAAAGTGGGTATTATCCGTTAATTAGGAGTGACTAGGCAGAAAAACTTGTAAAAAGTGTTGCATCACACCTTCTACAGTACCGCCCAGGGGGCGGACCCTCTGGGTATACCCTCTCAGTCTGCATCTTCGCAGATCAGTTTTTTTCTGTCTAGCAAGGAGTAGGATATGGCTCCCTTCCGGGGAAAAAAGATATATATATATATATATATATATTTTTTTATTTTTTTTGCTACATTTGTTGTTTCCTGCGATCTTCGATCAACTGCCGACTGGGTGACAGGCTGGATCCTCGATCCTTGTAGTCTCCCCAGTTTCGGCCATCGAGCGTGTGCCGACCCTAGCTACGCGCTGGGTTTTCCACGACATGCCCGTCGCTCCACGGGTGGCCGGTGAGCTTACGCTCCAGGGCCTGCATCGGACCGCTCAGCTTCGGCTGACCTTACGGCCGAGTCGCAGCAGCCTGGCCGGTGAGCTTACGCTCCAAGGCTTGCATCGGACCGCTCAGCTTCGGCTGACCTTACGGCCGAGTCGCAGCAGCCTGTCCGGTGAGCGTCATGCTCCAGGGCATACATATGATCGTCCCTTCTGGGTCCAATCACAGCATGCCTGGCCAACAGTCACCTTCCGTGCGCGGACGATGATCTGTTTGGAATGTCTTCCAGCAGAATACATGCAGGATAGGTAAGTAAAACTCCCCTGCCTCGGCTGGGTGATTTAGCTGGACATTCCTGGAGAGATCAAGTAAGTGGTTGTGGCCCCTTTCTTCCCTTTCTCCCTGCCTTTCCCTCCTCCCTGGGCTTCTAGCTAAAGGTTGCTGGGGGTCACCTAGGGGGTCCCACTGGAGCGGGGCTGGCTGTAACTAACATTTAAAAGAAATGTCATTTTTTCTTACCTGTGTTTGTGTCCTTCCTCCTCCATGCTGTCGGCGGCCATTTTGAGGTGGTCCATGCCAAGTTTGGCCTCTTGTGACTGCCCGGCGGCCATCTTCCTGTGGTTCGGCCACACCCACTGGCCCCTATCAGCTGATCGGCGGCCATGTTTGTCCACCCTGTATGCAGATATTGCCGTTCGGCGGCCATCTTTTTGTGGGCTATGGCTGCTTGACCTCTATCTTATGTCGGCGGCCATTTTCTTAGAGCCCACATTATCTTCCATACAGACGTTTTTGGCAACCATTTTTCGAGAGCCTCCAGCCTCTAGGGTGCATTACACTGGCGCGAAAATTCACACAGGAAGTGCTGATAAAAGAAGCAGAC
The DNA here is from genome assembly GCA_029206835.1 of Rana muscosa. Classification (NCBI taxonomy): domain Eukaryota; kingdom Metazoa; phylum Chordata; class Amphibia; order Anura; family Ranidae; genus Rana; species Rana muscosa. The sequence goes on from JARGYO010005626.1 coordinate 109,141,122, forward strand.
TGACACAGCAGCAGGGGGACAGCATCACAGGCGCAGCATAGCAGTACCTATCCAGGGTGGTGAGTCCTCTGGGTGACCCGGCCTCTCTGCAGCACAGGAGGGTGGCCTATTGATATCTTGCCTGGAGCCCTGTGAGTGTCAGCGTGTGGTCAGCATGGCATCTGAGCCAGATGTCTTCTCCCCTGAAACACCAGATTTAGCAGCTGGTGCCCCTGAGGTGTCTATGAACGCTATGACTGCAATCCTAGAGGCGTTTGCTGCCAGGGTGGAAGCAGCACACGGGAATACAGGGGGTAGTAAACGCCCCATCCCCTGCAAGCTTCTGGGGATAATTCTGGTGCAGAACCAGGTCCAGCTACGGCTCGGGCCCAGATTCTGAAGCATCAGAGACTGCAGACCGTGACCGGACAGTGAGGATGACTCAAAGTCCAGGTCAGTACGCGAGACGGCTTTGGTATCTGACCTATTACTGCAGTGCGGGATATGCTAAAATTGGAAAATACTGCAGAAGCAGCAGAGACTCCGGTCCACTTGGGTTTCATAGACCTGCCCGCACTGCTAAGGTGTTCCCTTGTGTGTCTTTTGATAAACTCTTATACAAGGAATGGGAGAACCCACTGAGGGTCTTTACAGCCCCAAAGAGGTTTGCGGTACGGTACCCCTTTTGAGGAGAGTTTTCTGAAGAAATGGACCTCTCCCCCCTATAGTGGACCCTCCGGTGTCCAGACTTGATAGAGCCACCACAATTCCTGTAGAAGGGGCTCCTGTTTTCAAGGACCCTGTGGATAAGAAGGCTGAAGCACTCGCTTGCTACCTATACTCAGTGGTAGTCTCGGCAGTACGCCCGGCATTGGCGGGGGCCCTAGTGTCTCACACACTTACTGAATGGGCAAGATTGCTACTCCAGGGGTTAAGGAGCGAGATGCTCCTCCTGATGAGATAACATTGGCCGACCTGTTGGTCCAGGGCCTTAGGTTTGTCTGCGAGTCAGACATGAATACTATTCTCCTGCTGTCTAAAACTTCGGTTTATGCAGTAGCAATACGCCGCCTGATCTGGCTAAAAGGCTGGTCTGCGGACCAGACTTCCAAGAAAGCCCTGTTGGATCTGCCTTTTAAGGGCGACAGACTTTTTGGGGCTTCTCTGGATGACATCATCAAGGATGCCACAGGAAGTAAAAGCACTTTGCTTCCCCAAATTAGCAAGGGTAAGGGGCCACGCCAAGGGCAAGGGCCCTCCTTTACTGCACGCAAGTGTTTTTTTCGTCCCCCTAGGGCGACAGGGAAAAGACCCCAGGCCGATAAAGCGCCTGCCCAAGGACAAAAGCGTCCCTGGTCCCGCATACCCAATAAGCCTGCGGACAAATTTGCGTCCGCATGAAGGTCCACCCCCACCCAGCTCTCTGGTGGGGAGACGTCTTCGCAAATTCGCGACTCAGTGGACAGCACTAATCTCCGACAGGTGGGTTTGCGAAGTAATCTCCTCAGGCTACAAGATAGAGTTTCTCTCTTGTCCACCGGACAGATTCAACACCTCCAATCTCCAGCTACTACCGACCCGCCGGGAGGCCCTGTATGGGGCGGTCCAGGGTCTACTGGAACGCGGGGTAGTTATTCCAGTTCCAGAACTGGAACTGGGTTTTTACTCAAATCTGTTCATTGTGCCGAAGAAGGAGGGGGTTCGTCCAAGCTTGGATCTCAGAGCCCTCAATTGCTTTGTGAAGGTACAAAGTTTTCGGATGGAGTCGGTTCGATCTGTAGTCACGGCTCTCCATCCGGGGGACTTTCTGGCCTCCTTGGACATCAAGGACGCATACCTGCATGTCCCCATATACTCCAGACACCAGAGGTTTCTGCGATTTGCTATCGGGAAGGACCACTACCAGTTTGTGGCCCTCCCGTTGGGCCTTGCCTCAGCACCCAGGACGTTCACCAAGGTGCTCGCTCCGATTCTGGCACTTCTAAGACAGCGGGGTATCGCTATCACAGGCTACTTAGACGACCTTCTGCTGAAGGCCCCTTCAAGCTCAGAATTAGAGGTAAGCGTGTCCTTAACCTGTCAGACTCTTCGAGACTGTGGTTGGATACTAAACACGCAAAAGTCAGTATTGGTGCCCACTCAACGCCTAGGGTACCTGGGGTTGATTCTGGATTCTTCAGAGGCAAAGGTATTCCTCCCTGTGGAGAAGTTGCAGACCCTCCGGGCTGCAGTACGGCAGCTGACTTCCAGGAATTGGTCGTCACTCCGTTTTTTGCATGCAAGTGTTGGGCCTCAGGGTAGCCTCCTTCGAGGCGGTTCCATATGCTCAATACCACACTCGAGTGTTACAGAAGGAAGTTCTGTCCAGATGGAACAGATGTCCATCATCTCTGGATTATCAAATCCGAGTGAGCCACATAGTCAGGAGATCCCTGGTATGGTGGCTGACAGCACCGGCTCTAATGGCCGGGAAGTAATTTCTTCCGGTTTACTGGATAGTGATCACGACGGACGCCAGCCTTACAGGTTGGGGGGGAGTCTGGGGTGTTCAGTCGGCGCAAGGTCGCTGGACCCCAGAGGAAGCCCTCCTGCCGATCAATGTCCTGGTAATCCGGGCGATCAGGCTGTGCCTCTTCAAATGGTCTCAGAGGCTGCAAGGGCGTCCAGTCAGGATCCAGTCAGACAACGCCACAGCAGTGGCATATGTCAATCATCAAGGAGGAACAAGAAGCTCAGCTGCAACATCGGAGATCGCTCGCATCCTGAAGTGGGCAGAGAGGAGCGTACCGGCACTGTCGGCCGTGTACATTCCGGGTGTGGAAAACTGGCAGGCGGACTACCTGAGCCGCCAGATGCTGGACCAGGGAGAAGGGTCCTTACACCCGGAGGTGTTCCAACTCCTCTGCCAAAGATGGGGCACACCAGACGTAGATCTTCTGGCTTCCCGACTCAATCGGAAGGTATTGAGATTTGTGGCCCGGTCAAGAGACCCATGGGCAGACGCAACGGACGCGTTGGTAGCATCGTGGGGTCAGTATCGGCTAATCTATGCCTTCCCTCCCTTAAGGCTTCTTCCTCTTCTACTCCGCAGAGTGGAGGCAGAGGGAATTCCAATGATCCTAATCGCTCCAGATTGGCCTCAGCGTCCTTGGTACGCCGATCTAGTACGTCTGGTAGCAGACGTCCCCTGGCGCCTACCACTACGGAAGGACCTGCTATCGCAAGGTCCCATATTCCATCCTGCTTTACAGTCATTGGCTTTAACGGCATGGCTGTTGAGAACCAGGTACTGAGAGACCGGGGCCTGTCAGACTCAGTAATCTCTACTATGAGAAGTGCTTGAAAACCGTCCTCTAGGAAGGTCTATCACCGCACTTGGAGGGCCTACATCTCCATGTGTGAGGAAATGAAATGGCATCCGCGTACCTATTTGGTTTCCAGAATCCTGCTGTTTTTACAGCATGGGGTGGACCAAGGGCTTGCCCTAAGTACGATTTAAGGGACAGATATCTGCCCTGGCTGTCTTTTTTCAGCGACCCCTGGTGACTCACTCTCTCGTGAGTACATTTGTGCAGGGGGTCCGACATGTGGCCCCTCCGGTCCGTCCCCCGTTACCTCCGTGGGACTTGAACCTGGTCCTCTCGGTGCTTCAGAAGGCACTGTTTGAGAATATTAGAGATATTCCCCTGTTGACACTTTCTCAGAAAGTGGTCTTTTTGGTGGCTGTTACGTCAGTTAGACGAGTCTCTGAGCTGGCAGCCTTGTCCTGCAAGGCTCCCTATTTGATTTTCCACAAGGATAAGGTGGTGCTGCGGCCGCAGCCTTCCTTTCTTCCGAAAGTCGTTTCGGCTTTTCATCTCATTGAAGACATTGTACTTCCATCCTTGTGTCCTCAGCCGTCGAATCCTAAGGAGTCGGCGTTGCATTCCTTGGACGTTGTCCGAGCTTTGAGAGTATACCTATCTGCTACTTCCCTGTTCCGGAAGTCAGACTCACTGTTTGTTTCGGTGGCTGGTCCCAAGAAGGGCCAAGCAGTCTCATCGGCCACCATCTCTAGGTGGATCCGACAGATAGTAATCCAGGCTTACGCCTTAAAGGGTCAGGCGCCCCTCTTTCCTGTCACGGCGCATTCGACCAGGGCAATAGGTGCCTCTTGGGCTTTCCGACATCAAGCGTCTGTTTCCCAATTATGTAAAGCGGCGACTTGGTCGTCCGCACACACTTTCACAAAATTCTACAAAATTGATGTAGGTGCATCTTCGGATGCCTCTTTCGGCCGCAAGGTTTTGCAAGCGGCTGTTTAGAGTTGCAACTCCTCCATTGGAGGAGTGCTGTTTTGTGTTTGGGGTGAAGTTTATTTTTATGCTGTTATCACCCCTCGTTTTTTCTCTGACACTGCTTTGGGACGTCCCACTTTGTCAATAGAGAAGCTGTGTCGGTCCATGGACGAAAGAGTAAATAGGATTTTTTACTCACCGTAAAATCCTTTTCTCTGAGTCCATGGACCGACACAGCACCCACCCTTTTAAGTTTGTACTGCTTTTTGACGAACTGATCTGCGAAGATGCAGACTGAGAGGGTATACCCAGAGGGTCCGCCCCCTGGGCGGTACTGTAGAAGGTGTGATGCAACACTTTTTACAAGTTTTTCTGCCTAGTCACTCCTAATTAACGGATAATACCCACTTTGTCAATAGAGAAGCTGTGTCGGTCCATGGACTCAGAGAAAAGGATTTTACGGTGAGTAAAAAATCCTATTTTTTTACTTTTTGCTATAATAAATATCCATTTTTTAAAAAAATTTCTCAGTTTAGGCCGATACGTATTCTTCTACATATTTTTGGTAAAAAAAAATCGCAATAAGCGTATATTGATTGGTTTGCGCAAAAGTTATAGCAGATACAAAATAGGGGCTAGATTTATAATTTTTTTTTTTTTTTACTAGTAATGGCGGCGATGTGCGATTTTTATCATGACTGCGATATTGCGGCGGACACATCGGATACTTTTGAATTTTTTTTGGGACCATTCACATTTATACAGTGATCCCTGCTATAAAAATGCATTGATTACTGTATAAATGTGACTGGCAGGGAAGGGGTTAACACTAGGGGGCGAGGAAGGGGTAAAATTTATTCCCTGGAAGTGATTCTTACTGTGGGGGGAGGGGACTGACTGGGGGAGGTGACCAATGGTTGTTCCTATGTACAAGGGACACACCATCAGTCTCCTCTACCTGACAGGACGTGGATCTGTGTGTTTACACACACAGATCCACGGTCCTGCTTGGTTACTGGGCAATCGCGGGTGCGCGGCGGCCATCACGGCCGCCCGGTGCGCGCATCGGGTCCTACGTCATATGACGTCCAGTCAAAACGAGAGAGTCTTCCGCCCGCCGTCATTTGACGGTGGGCGGTAGACAAGTGGTTAAATACAGTATTTGGAAATCCAACGGACTGTTTACATGTTAAATTTTAAAAGCAGCAGCAAACCTTACATGTTTGCTAATGTGACAGAACACCTCTGATTTTCACATTTAACATTTAGTTAAATGTGAAAATCAGAGGTTTTCTGTCACATTAGCAACCATGTAAGGTCAGCAGGTTTGCTGCTGCTTTTAAAATTTAACATCTAAACAGTCTGTCGAATTTACAAATACTGTATTTAAGCATATAAGCTCCATTTTGTGTTGAAAATAACTGTGAAATCTAAAACTCCGGTGGGGGTAGCAAGATTTGTCTTGTTTTTTTTTTTTTTTTTTGCTGAACCGAAAAATGATCCGATCCGTGACTCTGATCCGAGGATCAATCCGATCCGTGAGTTTTTTGATCCGTTGCACCCCTAGATGACTAATGAGCTGACATAGGTGTTATGGTTCGATATATCTGGACATATAGAGGCATACTTATAAAACTGTAAATCTGACATTCACTGCAGATGGATGTGTTTTTAAATGACAGTGATTGTCACCACTAGTGAATTTTTGGTGAAAGTTGTACTCCCTGCTCTGTAATTGGACCCCGCAGTACATGTATTAAGGCAATCTTTGTATCACTACTTGGTGAGTCAGTGACCAGGACCAAGCATGTTTATAACAGGTGTTGGCAAACTAATATATGCATATTTGTTAAGGGTCAATGAAACACTATCCAAGATGAGGAAGGCAGGGGAAAGCTTTCACCTTTAAAATCAAGTCACCAGTGGCAACTCCCAAATTTCCATTCAGACAGGTTCCTTTTAGGTTTTCCAATTCCAAGACATCAGGGCTGAGTTGCTTATGCTACTCCCCTCGTGTAGTATATAAGCCTGTTCACGTTCCTTTGTGTGTAAATGTGGAAATCCAAACTTTCTGCGACCACTTAACTCCCAGGTGACATGATTATGTTTCCAATTACCTCTGCTATCTCCATATCCTGTGTAAGGTGCCCAGATTTTCCTGTGTCCCTTTATTCTCTGTACCCGGAAGATCAAAGGAAATCTTTACTATTAAAATCACATATGAGAAAATTTGTTTCCTTTCACACCCAGGAGTCAGGCTTGTGTCTGACTCTTTGAAATGTGACTGTAAAAAGTCCTGAGCCCTCTTTGAGCTTAAGACATAAGAACTGTCCCGTGTGATGAGAAGGCTCAGTCTAGATGGACAGATGATAAGCAAGTAGCCGCTTCAACATTGCATCTGATTTCAGAATCCGGCAATTCAATCTGCTCTATAAAGGAAGAAATTTTCCCTTGTTACGATAGGCTAAATCCCTTTATAAAAAGTTTATTTTTATAGTGGTTTGTGCGCTGGGAATAATGCCAACCAAATGTTCACATAATCCCGATATTTTCAATTCTTTAATGTAGCTGACGCCGATTCTTCATGCCGGAACTCTGGCCTTATTGAGACAATTATGGGGCACATTTTAAATCATTCAAGGTGATTTTCCTCCCTCTCTTGTTGTACATATGGATATCTGTCATGAGTTGTTAAAGGATAATATCTTACAGTTTTTTCCTCAAAAAATAATTCATGCAAGAATGGTGAAATATTTCCGTTCTCAATATCTCTTTGAAATATTTCAAAGTAAAAGAAAAACTAGGAGCTCGAGTGACGAGACAGATGACAATAATGATATTACATTAATTGTTGATACAGAGTTCAGGTGCACCTTGTGACAGTTGTTAAGTGGATGATCTTAACTCTTTTTTTTTTTTATGGGCAGAAGTCATTAAAGCTTGGGTGCCAAGACCAAATTAATCAGCATCAATATGCGTCCGTTAACTTGCCTATAAATATAGTGCAAATAGTTTTGCGCTTCCGGTTTACATACCTTGACAATAGAATAAACAAAGAGATACTTAAGTAATGCCACCATCTCCAAAAAATGCACGCCTCTTACCAGAAGCTTTAGATTTTCTTTTCTTGTTCGAACAATTTTATTGAAGAATAAAATTGGTTTACAAAGACCAAGATCAAAAGGGAAGAGTTTTAACAATAGAAGTGGTGAGGCAGAGTGTTCAATAACTCAATATGAAGATAGGGATTCAGCCCTTATAGAATGTAGGCTCAAAAGGTGAAGCTAACACAGGGATCATAAAACATTCTATAACATATAGTTGCAGTGAGGCAAAATTAAACCAAATAACGCAATGGAAAATAAGAGAGCTAAAAGGAACCCCATATAACTTCCAGAGGTTTGGGGTTCAGTGTGATGCTAAGGAAAAGGTAGCTAGTAGGGGAAGAGATTGGGGGCTCCACTGCATGAAACAAAGGTCGGGAAGTAGTTACCCTGTGGAGGGACAATAGTTTTTGAAGAGTGGTCGCAGATGGCAGCCAAGCAGCCTTAAAAGAGCTAGTAAGCCTATATTGGTAGGGTAGGTCCCTATTACAAACAGAATAGTAAAGGTCTGAAGATTAGAAAAGAGAAAGGGGGGAGGAAGCAGAAGACGGGGAAAGAATGTGCCAGTGATATAAGGGAGGCTAGAGGACAATCCCGAGGGGTGGGGGAGAGAGGGGGGTGGTGTAAGGGGAGCCTTGAAATGAGGGTTCTGGCTAGTAATAATGAGAACAATCGGGGATAGTAGTGTAGCGTCAAAATCAGTTGGGGGGGTATTGCTCTACCCAGGGTTTCCATAGAATATCATGTTTGTTGACTGTATCTATCAGAATTTCTTCAACCTTGGTTTGGATCATGGCTCTAGTAATTCTATTCTTAGTTTCCGCAATGCTAAGGTTAGGGGTTTTCCATGCCTTGGCTATAGTTTGTTTGGCAGTGGTCGTGACCTGCCGGAGAAGTTTAAATTGTCTGGTCACGGCTGACTGTTTTTGGTTCTGGATCAGGGTCCAGGTAACAGATAAATAGGTTGGATAAGATATGAAAAATCTCGGTCCAAAACAAATAGGCCGTTTGGCAGCTCCACCAAATATGGAGGTGCATGCCATTGTCTGACCATCCTCGAAAGCATGTAGGGGAGTAGGACAGGAGAAATTTGGCTGGCCGGGCAGGGACTAGGTACCATCTTATTAGGACTTTATAATTTGTTTCAAGAATATCAACCAAAAATACAGAAAAAAAAACGCATGATACAAATGTTATAAATTGAGTTGCAGTTCAGTGAGTAAAATGAGTATTCGATCCCCTACCAACCAACAATAATACTGGTTCCCACAGACCTGCTACAGTATGTACCAATGTGGTACACAGATTAGTCCTGTCAATTTAAGAAGGTGCTCCTAACGACAACTCATTATGTGTATAAAAGACACCTGTCCACAGAATCTTTTTTTCTATTCAAACCTTATTATCATGGGCAAGACCAAAGAGCTGTCAAAGGATGTTGGGGTCAAGATTCTAGACCTGCTGATAAGGACATCTTCATTGTTGGTAACTGTGGTAGAGATTTTTCAAATCCATATTTATAACAAGAAGCTTCAAGGGAACTCTCTAATTAAAAGGATTCTACATGTATATATGGTTGTATATGTTTTTACAATACTTTATTATTAAGGTGACTTAAAATTATCTTTCAATGACTCTATAGTGGTAGAACATGTTTAGAATACTTAGCATACACAGCTGTGGAATTTCATCTGACAAAAGGCTTATCTGACCATTTGTTGGCATGCTGAGGTGAATTCAAAGGAGGTGGGAGGTGACAAAGGAACAGGTTAGGTCCTGGCTTAACTGAGTCCCTCACCCAATCTAGCAACCCCCTACCCCTCAAGGGAATGCAAGGTCTTAGCATATGGAAAGGGGGGGGGGTGAGGAGGGGTGGGGTTTTACAAGGGTGTGTATATATCTGGATGCAGACCCAAAGCTCAGCCTCTTAGAATGAAGATCTGACGCAGACGACATGGTGACGTAATAAGCTCTCTCCCTCTCTCTCCCTCTCCCTCTCTCTCCCTCTCCCTCCCTCTCCCTCTCTCCCTCTCTCTCTCTCTCCCATAAGGGAGCCGCTGCTTCTCTTTTGCTCTCTTGTTCCTATTGGTATTATCATGTAACATTGGTATCATCTTCATCATAGGTATTATCATGTTTGTCATAGCAATATTCCTATTATGTATCGTGTAACATTGGTATACTCCTTGCTATTAGGTGGTATCGTTTCTGTATAAATAAATGTCATTGTTTTCTCTTTTCCCACCGCTATCGTTTGATTTCATTTTATATAGACAAAAGGTTTTTAATCACTTATTTTAAGCATTTAAGCGAGACTTATATTTCCGTAACATAACCCTTTAGTTACTGGAAGAACGGCCTGTTTGTATCGAGTCGGCCGGCTTATTATGCATGTTTTACACTTATTGTAAGTGCAACCTTTTTTATATACCATTAAAATGTCAAAGATTTTACACTATGGAAGCCTTATTTCTTTTGGGGTGTCTATGTGATAGTGTTCTGCCTTAAGTGGTAGATGCTTTGCAGCGTGATCTTCCTAGATGAAAAGGCCCTGGCTGGGTGTAAAGCCACAAGTGAGAAAGACCTTCTGTGATAGGATAAGGAGCTGGTAAGCGTCTGATGAACTTTTTTCAGGGGGGGCATCATTCTTGAGGATAATTCTGCTTCACTCCATGCCCATATAAATATAGCCCAGAGAATATACCGTATTTATCGGCGTATAACACGCACCGGCGTATAACACGCACCCCAAGTTTAGGAGGGAATTTTAGGGAAAAAAACTTTTAGGAGGGAAGTTTAAGGAAAAAAACAAAAAAAAAAACTTACATTTAAATGCAGCCTTACCAGTGTCCGTTGCAGCCTTGTCAGCAGTGTCCATTGCAGCCTTTGCCCAGTGTCCAGTGCAGCTTTGTCCAGTGCAGCCTTTGCCCAGTGTCCAGTGCAGCTTTGCCCAGTGTCCAGTGCAGCCTTTGCCCAGTGCAGCTTTGTCCAGTGCAGCCTTTGCCCAGTGTAGCTTTGCCCAGTGTCCAGTGCAGCCTTTGCTAAGTGCAGCCTTGCCCCAGTTTTCAAAATTGGCGCAGCCGAGATCGCCGCAGAGACTAGGCGGAGCGGGGCGAACGCCGCCGAGAACGCAGGGAACGCAGGGACTGGGCGGAGCCGCCGCCGAGATACACATAGCCGAGTGTACTCGGCTATACTCGGCTTTTCTCGGCTCCGCTCACAGTCACGCCGAGTCCCGCCCTATGATGGACATATCACAGGTCCAATGGCGGGACTGGGCGTGACTGTGAGCAGAGCCGAGAAAAGCCGAGTATAGCCGAGTACACTCGGCTATGTGTATCTCGGCGGCGATCGCTGCGCTCCGCTCAGTCAGCGGAGATCGCCGGGATCAGTGGGTATCGGCGTATAACACACACCCACGATTTTCCCCTGATTTTAAGGGGAAAAAAGTGCGTGTTATACGCCGATAAATACGGTACATCTTTCGATATTGCAATGTATTGCAATACATCTGTTGTGGCCATATTTTGATCTTGATGAAAACAGCCTATACTGTATACTGTAGCCACAACACAGATGTATTGCAATACAAAAAAGATGTACACAGTGGTGTCGTGGCACAGGCACTGCTGTTACCTGTAGTTCTTCAGCGATAGGGCAGGCACAGGCAGCGTATTCAGTCTCTTGTCTCGGCCACTGCACGCACCTGTAGGAGGAGCCGGCACCGCGCCGGCTGGATCCGCATAGGCACATTTACACAGGCAGAGACAGCAGCCAATCACGGATCAGCCGGGTCAGGGTCACGGTGGTGTTAAGCAGAGGCCCAAATGGCAGAGCCAATCCGATGCTCAGGCCGGAGGTGAGGAGGGAGGGACGGATAGTCGGAAAAGACTGAGAGCAGCCCCAGCCCCCAGGCCAGCAGCAGTCTGCAGACTTAGAAAAAAAAGTCCACGGCTGCCGCGGAGGTGGCCGCGGCAGCCATTGCAACACAGGGGGCAAGTGTGTCTTCACTCTGACTTCCAGGGGGGGCAATTGACCCCCCTTGCCCTATGGAGCGGACACCCATGGTAAGCGGCCATTTTTTAAGGTGGAGACTTTCTGGAATTCACACACCATTTGGGTAAATGTTTAAATACACAGTGGGATATGTTGGATTTCTTATCACCATTGGACACTTTGTTGCAGTGTGTCTGCATTTTTTCTTTTTCTTATTTACACAGCAACTTTATTGTATAATTTAAGATTGTAGACCTGAAAAGGCTGCAATGGGCTACAAGACCATCAGCAAGAAGATTGGTGAGAAGGAGACAACTGTTGGAGCGATTGTTAGCAAATGGAAGAAATACAAAATCACCATCGCCCTTGGTCTCGAGCTGCATGCAAGAATTCACCTCATGGGATAGGGATGATCATGACAAAAATCAGTCCACAACTACACAAGAGGATCTTGTGAATGATCTCAAGGCAGTTAGGACCACAGTCACCAAACAAACCATTGGTAACACAATAGGCCGCCATGGATTGAAATTCTTCAGCGTCTTTCTCATCAAGAAGGCACATGTACAGGCCTGTCTGAAGTTTGCCAATGAATATCTAAGTGATTCAGAGAAAGATTGGGATAATGTGATGTGGTCAGATGAGACTAAAATTGAGCTCTTTGGCATTAACTTAACTCTCCCTGTTTGGAGGGAGAAAAATGCTGTCTATGACCCTAAGAACACCATCCCTACAATCAAGCACAAAGATGGAAACATTATGCTTTGGGGCTGTTTCTCTGCTAATGGTGCAGGCCGGATTTGCCGCATTAAGGGGCCAATGGACAGGGCCCATGTATTGTAAAATCTTGGATGATAACCTTCTTCCCAAAACACTGAAGATGGGTCGTGGATGGGTCTTCTAGTATGACAATAACCCAAAACTTTCCGCCAATGCAACGAAGGAGTGGCTCAAGAATAAGCACATTAAGGTCATGCAGTGGCCTAGCCAGTCTCCAGACCTTAATCCTATAGAAAATTTATGAAGAGAGCTGAAACTTCGAGTTGCCAAGCGACAGCCAAGAAACCTTAAGAATTTAGAGAAGATCCGTAAAGAAGAAGTGGACTGAAATCCCTCCTGAGATGTGTGCAAACCTTGGTAACCAACTACAAGGATTGTCTTACCTCAGGGGGGTGGGGGGGTGGCATTGGTGGTTATAGTGTGAGACAAGAGTATGCATATATTTGTCATTAGTGGACTTTGCTTGTGCTAGGTGTGTCAGTACAACCACTGGTAGTCTCCAACAGGTGCAAGTGGGACAAAAGGAAACCATAACAGGAAGTGCCTGAATATTGACCTGTATGGCAGAATCACCATGTGTTGTTTTGATAAAAGCTGCAGATGTAGGACTTGTGTCATGCTTTGGCTTATGAATGCAGCTCGACATTCGGTTAAGATGCCCCTGGGCTTCAGAATTCACTACAGGTGCATTTACAACTGACCGCCTCCTGACCTGCATTTGAGCTGCTTGCAGCAGCTTTTTGCATGGGGAAAGAATCCTTTCTGATGCAAATTTAAGCCCTTTTGACACTGGCCTTTAAAGTGTATGATGTGCCCACATTTTTGTAAGCATTAAATAAAGTAGCAAATTGGTTAGAATCCTTGTTTTTACTGTAACCCCATGTCACTGTAAAATTTATGATGCATGGATATTTTTAGCCCCCAATTGCATAATTTTACATTTATCAACATTAAATACTATTTTCCACATAGTTGCCCAATTAAACAGAGCATTGAGGTTGGCTTGTCAATTGGAGACATCCTTTAAGGAAGTTATTCAACTGCATAACTTGGTGTCATCTGCAAAGACTGAAATTGTACTGTTGATCCTAGCATCTATATAATTTTTATAAATGTATTAAAAAGTAAGGGTCCCAACACTGAACCTTGGGGTACACCATTAATAACCCTAGATCATTCAGAGTATGAATCATTAACCAACTATTCTCTGAATTCAGTCTTTTAGCCAGCTTTCTATCCATTTAGAAACTGATTTTTCAAAGCCTGTAGACTTTACCTTTTACATTAACTGTGTGCAGGGAACTGTGTATAATGCTTTTGCAAAATCCAAGTACAGTATCTCACCAAAGTGAGTACACCCCTCTAATTTCTGTAAATTATTTATTATATCTTTTCATGTGATAACACTGAAGAAATTATAATTTGCTACAATGTAAAGTAGTGAGTGTACAGCTTGTATAACGTTGTAAATTTGCTGTCCTCTCAAAATAACTCAACACACAGCCATTAATGTCTAAATCACTGGCAACAAAAGTGAGTACACCCCCAAGTTAAAATATGTCCAAATTTGGCCCAAGTAGCCATTTTTCCTCCCATTGTCATGTGACTCCTTAGTGTTACAAGGTCTCAGGTGTGAAATTTGGTGTTATCGCTTTCACTCTCTTACTGGTCACTGGAAGTTCAACATGGCACCTCATGGCAAAGAACTCTCTGAGGCTCTGAAAAAAAAAATTGTTTGCTCCACATAAAGATGGCCTAGGCTATAAGAAGATTGCCAAGACCCTGAAACTGAGCTGCAGCACAGTGGACAAGACCATACAGCAGTTTAATAGGACAGGTTACACTCAGAACAGGCCTCACCATGGTAGACCAAAGAAGTTGAGTGCACGTGCTCAGCGTCATATCCAGAGGTGGTCTTTGGGAAATAGATGTATGAGTGCTGCCAGCATTGCTGCCGAGGTTGAAGGGGTGGGAGGTCGGCCTGTCAGTGTTCAGACCACACACAACACTGCATCAAATTGGTCGGCATGGCTGTCGTCCCAGAAGGAAGCCTCTTCTAATGATGATGCACAAGAAAGCCCACAAACACTTTGCTGAAGACAAACCGACAAAGTCCATGGATTACTGGAACCATGTCCTGTGGTCTGATGAAACCAAGATAAACTTATTTGGTTCAGATGGTGTCAAGCTTGTGTGGCGGCAACCAGATGAGGAGTACAAAGACAAGCATGTCTTGCCTACAGTCAAGCATGGTGGTGGGAGTGTCATGGTCTGGGGCTGCATGAGTGCTGCGGACACTGGGGAGCTAGAGTTCCTTGAGGGAACCATGAATACCAACATGTACTGTGACATACTGAAGCAGAGTATGATCCCCTCCCTTCAGGGACTGGGCCGCCGGGCAGTATTCCAACATAACGACCCTAAACACACCTCCAAGATGACCACTGCCTTGCCAAAGAAGCTGAGGGTAAAGGTGATAGACTGACCAAGCATGTCTCCAGACCTTAACCCTATTGAGCATCTGTGGGGCATTCTCAAACGGAAGGTGGAGGAGCGCAAGGTCTCTAACATCCATGCGTTGAGTTAGTTTGAGGGGACAGGACATTTACACTGTTATACAAACTGTACATTCAATACTTTACATTGTAGCAAAGTGTAATTTCTTCACTGTTGTCACATGAAAAGAAATATGAGGGTGTACTCTCTTTTGTGAGATACTGTATATTATATCCACAGGCACTCTTTTGTCTAAGATTTTGCTTACCTCCTCAAGAAAATAAATCTGATTTGTTGGACATCTTCTGTCTTCCATGGAACCATGTTGGCTTTTGTTTAAAGTGTTTTTGTTTTGTTTTTACTAGCAACAACTCAACTATGTGGTCTTTTATTAATCTCTCAATTATCTTCCTGACCATAGAAGTTCAACTAACATGTCTATAGTTACTTTGTGAAGACTTTGACCCCTTTTTATTTCAAATAATTTTTATTGAAAATTTGCAATAGTACAAGAATGGACAAACAAAGTCCAGAACAATTTTGTGTACAAAAGACAATGACCACAAGAATGTGACAGTATAGTTCACACAATAACAATGGGTTATCTAGTGGTTTCCGTCATCTTCACCTCCCACACCCCTTCCGGGATCAAGCTGTGCAGGAGGTAGCCAGGTCGGGTCACCCAAACAATAAAAAAAAACATGTGCGTCAGAAAAAATATAGCAGAGATGTGGTCAGGGAGTCAGGCACTCGTAAAGCAGAGCTCTGGACCATCACTGCTAGAAGCTTTAAAAATAAGCCACCCTGTGAGCCCAGGTAGGAGAGAAAAATCATTCCTACTCTGGCTCAAGTGATCAATTTCGTGGAGACAAAGAAAAAAAAAACAGAACCTCAGCCAAGGAACAACGTATTAAATGCCTGTGGGGGTTCATGCCTGCATCAAGTGCATATGCAATTAAAAAAAGAGGAAATACAGCAAGAATGAGGCAAGAGGGGGGGAGAGCAGAAGAGAAGAAGAGGGGTAGGAGAGGAGGAGGATGTACACGAAAGGCTAGTGACCAAGGGGAACACGGACATGGCATCAGATAGGTAGGTGACCAGCATTCTCCATACCAGGGTCAAATAGGAACCCAGATATGTGGGGCCCAGGATTCCCAGGTGAGTTTAAATTTGTCAACCGTGTCGAGGATGGTGTTGAAAATCTTTTCCTGGGACATTATCCATGAGATTTTTTGTTTAGTTAATCGATAGGAAACTGTCAGAGATTTCCAGACCCGGACAATAGTCATTTTGGCATCTAAAATAATGAAGCAAATCAGAGTCTGAGTTGGTTTGGGGGTTTTAGGATTGAGACAGTTGAGTAAAGCAATTGTAGGGTCTTGCTTAATCGCTAGTCCAGTGGTTGTGCGAATTAAATAAAAAAAATTGTTCCAATATACTCTGATTCTGGGACACTCCCACAGAGTATGGAGGAGAGGGACCATGTGGCTGCATCCTTTGAATCTTAGGGGGGAGGATTGCGGGTAATATTTGGCAAGACGGGTAGGTAGGTACTAGGTACCAGCGGGTTATGTCCTTGAGACTTGCCTCAATCAGGGAAATATTCAAGATGCCCTTGTATGAACGGTCAAAATTAGAGTGCCCAGAATCTAGATCCCAGTCAAGTTCAAGGTCTCGTTCCCAGCTCAGCATATAGGTCGCTTTCTCCAAAGGCTCAGCTAAGGCTGAGTATATTAAGGAGATATCCCCTCTCTTATCCATGGCTGAGGAGCACCATTGCTCGTAAGGAGTTACCGAAAGTGGAGTTGCGCTACTTTTCCATATCTGGTTAAGGAAGTGTGCCAGTTGGTGGAACCAAAATTTTTCGGAGGGGGCATCTCAAGTTTTGAGGTATAGTAGCTTAATGTGAGGGGGCCATTTTAGTTAAAAAAGAGTCGATTCTGTATAGGCCTTTGTCCAGCCAC
The DNA here is from genome assembly GCA_029206835.1 of Rana muscosa. Taxonomy (NCBI): domain Eukaryota; kingdom Metazoa; phylum Chordata; class Amphibia; order Anura; family Ranidae; genus Rana; species Rana muscosa. Next base: position 109,157,718 of record JARGYO010005626.1, read on the forward strand.
CACTTGAAGGCTTTGATATCTAACCCTGGAGGGAACTGGGGGTTGTGGAAAATGTGGGCGAGTGGGTGCCAGGTAGAAGTCAGGGGTTTCAGTTTGTGTAGGGAGTCGCATAGTGTCATTGAGTGGGATAGTGTAGGGGCTAGGATTGGGGGGCAGCATTTGGATGGGCTCCAGAGTAAGAAGTCCAAGTGTAGCCAGGGATTGCTTCTCGTTCCATGGTCACCCAATCGGGTTTAGGCCCTTTCAAGTAAACAATCGAAAACCGGGCCGCCTGATAGTACCACCACAGGTTGGGTAGGCCTAGGCCTCCTTTTGTTCTGGGCCTAAAAAGGATATTCTTTGAGACAATGCCCTTTTTTGTCCCAGATGAAGCAGATGATTGCAGATTGTAATTTGTTAATGTGTAGTTTGGTGACTGGTATAGGGAGGGAGTGGAAAAGATATAAGAGTCTGGGTAAAAGGTTCATCTTGACCGCATTTATTCTGCCTAGCCAGGACATTTTGTACAGAGACCATTGGAGAAGGTCTTCCGTAAGCTTTTTGAACATAGGAGGGTAGCTATATTTGTATAGATGATCAATTCTAGATGTAAGATTAATGCCTATATAGGGAATAGATGTAGAGTTCCAGGAGAAGGGGAAGTGGTCTTTTAGTCTATCTACCAAGTCTTGGGGAGTTGAGACATTTAGGGCTACAGATTTAGTCAAATTAGCTTGTAGGCCCGAGGCACGCCCAAAATCATTAAGTAGTTGTATAATGTTGGGGGTTAAGAATAAGGGGGGACGTAATAAAGAGGAGGACATCGTCCGCAAATAGTGCGCATTTGTGTGTCGATTGGCCACAGCGAACCCCATGAATATCTGGGTGGAGTCTAACCGCGATAGCCAGAGTGTCTATGGCTACCGCGAAAAGAAGGGGGGAGAGGGGGCAACCCTGCCGTGTGCCTTTCTTGATTGGGAACTGTTCTGAGAAATGTCCCTGAAGTCTAACCTGTGCCTTGGGTTGAGATTAAAGGGCCTCCAGTATTTTAATGAAGTCAGGATCAAAGCCCCATTTCTGAAGCAAAGTGAAGAGATGGGGCCAGGCGACCCTATCCAAACGCCTTTTGGAGGTCTATGGAGAGGAGGTAGCCCTCCTGGGGGGTACCCCTGTCCCACCCCTACTTTATAAGAAAATTATGATTAATCGTTTTAAAAATATTGACACTTTGTAAGTACCATTCCTGTCACTGCTTTTAAAGATTAATAAATACTGTGTGAACATACTACACTATCTGGTATCTTCCCTTTCTATTCATACCCCCTCATATACATGGAATACCACACTAATGAGAGACACCCTGGCATCTAGTACCTGGAGAAACAGCATCTTGGGCATACAGCGTGTGAATCGCGTTTATCGGCGAAACCCCAGAGGAACACAGAGCATTTATTACCCTCAGGTAAGAGGCCATCTACACCAGAGTGCACTCTCACTGAAGTGTGTCCGCACAGGAAGAAGAGCAGACAGCCCCATCACACACCTCCTTTCTCTCATTTGCACCTTGCACAAGAAAAGGAGCAGACTTTTTCACCATTCACTAATCGTCATAAAAGCATCTTTGCACATTTAAAGTCACATATTTTGTATTTTTTTCTGTAATTTTTTTGGACATTGAAGTCGTATTTGCACATTTAAAGTCTCATGATTTGCATTTTTTCTGCATTTTTTTTGCACATTGAAGTCGCATTTTTTTGCAATTGTTTGGATATATTTTTTTCTGCACTTTATATATTTGATATATATAATTTCCTTGCACTTTAAGCATATTCTTGCACTTTGCACTTTATTCATGTTCTAGCACAATATATATATCTGTTATTTTTACATTTTCGCACTGTTTGCACGCAGTTCGCGGCACGTTTATTTGAATCTGTGAAAGTCATTTGAGTTTACATTACTTTGCAACTTGCACAGTTTGTTATTTGCACAGCAATATATTTATTGATATATAGGTGTAATTGGAAGGAAGTACACATTTACATTATTGTTCAACAGCGCAGCATCACTTTTTCATTATATTTATCTCCCTTTTGGGTATGGTTTGACCCTTTCGGTGCTTGCAGCAGTTTACCCATAGCTAGCTATCTCATAAGTAGTGCGGGAATACACATATATACTTTGAGGGAAGTGAGTTTCCTGGAGGAGGATTATTTCAATGCCCCTAGAGTTCTAACTTTGGAAGGCTTTGCGTCTCTTAGTGGGGGAATTTAGGCCCTGGGTATTATAAGAGGCTATTTTAAGAGCCGCCTGTAGGGGGGAGGAATCAGCCATGGATACGAGAAATTGGGAGCGAGTACATGTGAGATGGGCCTACCTTGGTCCTTGATGATCGGGGGGCGGGTTGAGAATGTCCGAGCGGGGTCCTCCTCTGGGTGTTCTGGATTAAATTGGCCTTCCGTGTAGGTTCCTGGGGGGAGTAAGAGGGGAGAGAAAGTAAAGGGGAAGCAAACATAGGGAAGAAAGGGAAAAAAAATAGGGAAAGTGATTGAAAAGGGTGAGTGAGAAGTCCTAGGCAAGATTAAATAGGGTAGTGGAGGTGCAGAACTGGCCGACAAAGTCCTTATCCGGAGCCCACTGAGAGACTGGGCTCGGAGGAGTAACAACCTCTGGAGAGGTTGCTGTCCTGATGTCACCAGAGGAGAGAACACCTCTAGGTCACAGCAGATAGAGTGGCATGCATGACCGCTGCGGCCGCCGGGTCCCCAGTACATATAATAATTTGGTGTGGGGGCGTGGCTTGGCGCGCAACGGGTATGGACGCACACTAGGAGAGCTCCGGCACACACACAGCCTGCAATCGCCTAATTTCCCGACCCTAAGCCTCCAGATGCCGGGCAAACGCCTGTACAACACCCCGCACTCACGCCCGAGGAGAGGTTCGGCTTCCACCACAGCGCGGAACATCACAGAGCTATTTAAACCTGCGGCGGGGACCCGCAACAACGTGGGGAAGACCAAGATGGCGCTGATGCAGCCACACGAGGAGGAATACAGTGAGGACTCCCAATCCCCGCCTGAGGACTCAGGTAAGGGAAACGCCCGCTTGAATCATCCCCTCACCCTAGCCGATATGTCAGTGATAGCCGCGGATATTAAATCCTCCTTCTCGGCCGCCATCACTGACATTAAATCTAACCTATTGGCTCTGAATGAGCGGATGGCGGTGTCTGAGGCAGCGGGAAGGCACAGGGACAAAGCAATTCTCAGATTGGAGAAGAAGTGCACGACTCAAAACCACCATTTTATTGAAATAAATAGGCATTTAGAAGACCTGGACAATAGGGGAAGGAGGGCCAATATACGGGTGAGGGGTATCCCTGAGACAGTAGACTCAGCTCAAATCATTCCGGCATTACAATGAGTTTTCAATAGCTTGCTAGAGCGGCAGGAAGACATGGCGATCGATTTTGTCAGGGCTCACAGAGCACTCAGACCAAAAGGCCCAGATGATGCTCCTCCAAGGGACATCATATGTTGCCTTCAGAGCTTCATGCTTAAAGAGGACATAATGAGAAAGGCGAGGAGAAATGAACATATTATTTTCAATGGAGCCACTATCCTGTTGTTTCAGGACTTATCTCAGATTACCCTGAGAAACCGAAGAGCCTTGCGCCTTCTGCTGGAGAAACTCAGGGAACGTGAATTAAAATACACCTGGAAGTTCCCTTTTGCACTATCCGTGCACTACAATGGACATCAATACATTCTGCGTGATCCGGATGACCTTCCAGACTTCTGTGCCGCTCTGGACCTTGAATACATCCCATTGCCTGACTGGTATGCTGAGTTCCAGGAACCACCTCGAGACCGGTCACCTTCCAGATCCCCCTTCTCCACTCCTGACAAAAGAGTGAACAAGAAACAGAAGCCGAACCGCTCTGGGAAATTTGGAACCCCAGGTCCCAGCAGAGAGGAACGCAGAGATCATGCTGATGACTGATCGACACTTGCTGAGTTCAACCTGTTATGCTCATTTGTTTTTATACGTTTACTATGGGTTCCCTTTGGGTCTCCCTTGGGAAAAATTAACAACTTTGCTAAAAATTTATCACGCGCCCCCTACTCCCTGGTTTGTTCTCCTGGCTGGCCTTACCCCCCCTCCCCCCCCTTTTTTTTTTTTTCTTGACCTACCCCCCCTATGTGAAGCCAGAGTCTGTCCCTCTGTCACCTACCACAGTGCCATGTACCCCCTCCTAGCCTGGAAGCCTGCTGACCTGGGCCTACATGGGACAATTGCTGCTGTCCAGATAAGACGGACTTGGGTCTTGAGCTTCGACACTGGCTCTCAGGCTACATGTTCACAGGGAGTCATAGTTGGAGGTTGGTCATATGCTGCCCAGGCTTGAAGACTAAAAACTCTGATACTGAATAACATTCCCTGTGACCAGGTGCCTAACGACCAAAGAGGGTCCGGGACTATGGGGGGCACTGGGTGAAATGGGGGAGTCCCTCCTCCTCCCCCCCTTTTTTTTTTTTGGACAGACCGAGGAGGGAAATACTGTTGCATGTTGCTGCGTATAGGGGCGCTTTATCTAATGTGTTGCCCGTGAGCACTTAAGTTTGTACCACCCCTGGGTCGGGGGGGGAAACACTTTCATCTAGTAATAGATGAGGCTAGTTTTGCTTTCATGTGCAGGCTGTGTGTGTTATGTTGCAACCTATCCACATACATTTAACGTTTACTCTTACAGAGTTATACTGGCAGAGTCGAGTAGCTGACTGTTTTACCCTGTTGTCAGCTGCCTCCCTCTACCCCCACCAAGTGCCTCCTCGCCTACTGGTTGGGCGTGAGACGCACTAACCTACCTACTACTCAGGTCAGGATTTCCGGCCTGTCTAGGGAATTCTTTAAATTGCTCCATCATCTTTACTCTCCCCTTTTCTGACTCACCTTTTCCTTCTTCTTCTTCTCCTTTTTTTTTTTTTTTTTTTTATTTACTCCTATGAATATAGTTGTATTGGTTCTAACCTGATATTAACAGCTTTGTACTCTAGGTTCACTCCGGGCCGTCTCACTCTGGGCTCCCGGCATGGCGTACGCAGATCTCGGCCGAAAACCACTCGTTATATCCCACAATGTTAGGGGCTTGAACATACCCGAAAGGCGCTCCACTCTGCTGAGGGAGCTCAAAAAAGGTAGGCCGCATTTCGTATTTTTACAAGAGACCCATTTCAAAACGCATCATGTCCCCAAACTCACGAGTTCTTACTTTAACGAGGCATTTCACGCTACGAGTGATGATTCCAGGGCCAGGGGGGCATCTATTCTGATTGGTAGAGATGCACCCTTCACCCTACAGGAAAAAAGGCTAGACCCCAAGGGTAGATATGTATTCCTCAAGGGTTTGTATAACAATACACCCATGACGTTAGCCAATGTCTACTTTCCAAACAAGTCTCATATATCCTTTTGTCAGCAAATTGTTCAAGAGCTTTTGGGGTTTTCCTCGGGATGTATGATCCTGGGTGGAGACTTCAACGTGCCACTCAGCCCGCTGCAGGATACGTCCAACGGGAAAACATGCATCACGTATAGGACCCTTAAACGAATTAAGGCTATGCTACAATCCTTGCACCTGACTGACACCTGGAGATTTGTGCACCCTGACGGTCGTGACTTTACGTTTTTCTCCCCCCCCCACAACCGACACTCCCGCATAGACTACCTTTTCATTACACAAAAGGATTTAGCCCTCATAACGGGAGCTCACATTGGCATCCAATCCTTCTCGGACCATGCCCCAATTTCACTCTGCGTAAAGGAAGTCACTCCAGCCCCCAAATCATTCGCTTGGAGGTTGAATGCTTCCCTGCTAACTGACCCAGCCCTCCTGGCAGAACTGACCGCTTCCCTGACTGATTTCTTTCAGCAAAATTCTTCCGCTGATACTGACCCACTAATGACCTCGGAGGCGCACAAGTGCACGATTAGGGGGGTCCTCATGGCAATGGCCGCGAGGCGTAAAAAAGAAAGAGAAAAACTTGTCAAGAACCTGACAGACCGGATAAAACATTTAGAAACGCTTCATAAACAATCCCTTACTGTCCAGACAGCCACCAAACTTTTAGAGAAAAGGAAGGCCCTTCAACAGGTTTTCGATGACAAGTCACGGAGATTCCTGTTCTTTAAGAGGGGAATCTACTATGAGTCTGGAAATAAGTCGGGGTAATTTTTGGCGAGGGCCCTAAAGGAGCAGACGGGGAAAAATTTTATACAGGGTATTAGGAGGGCGGATGGCAATTTGGATGTATCCACTGACGCCATAGCGAACCACTTCCATGCCTTCTACACAAAGCTATATAACCTACCAACCCATCATAGACTGGCAGACATGGAGGGAGAGAGACCATAGATCATTCGTGATTACCTAGAGAAGAGTGGCATGCCCACCCTCTCAGATTCGGACATATAGCTCTTGGAGGGACCAGTTACGGCAGAGGAGATCGCGGTGGCCATTAAGCAACGTAAATCTGGTAAGAGCCCAGGACCAGATGGATTCACTTCCATTTATTATAAAACCTTTACCAACATATTAGTGGACCCACTTAGGGCCGCGCTAGACTCTATGTCTGAACCTAGAGTAATTACCCCAGACTTTTTGTCAGCACACATCACGGTGATCCATAAGGAAGGTAAAGATCCGGCAGATTGTGCAAGTTATCGCCCTATATCTTTGCTAAATCTAGACGCCAAAATACACGCTAAGATCCTGGCCTCGCGATTGAGCCCTTTGCTCGCGGACTTAATAGGAATGGACCAGGTAGGCTTCATGCCTGGCCGTGAAGCCAAAGACAACATTATAAAAGCTATGCTCTTGATTCAAGCGGCCCGGGACGGTAACACAGAGGGTCTTCTCCTGTCCACGGATGCGGAGAAGGCCTTCGATCGTGTTGCCTGGGACTACATGCTGGCTGTATGTTCTAGAATCGGATTGGGTCCACACATGATGGCCAGGATCTCGGCGTTGTACCAGTGTCCTTCGGCGAAGCTTACAATTAATGGTGCTTTATCAGACAAGGTCCAGATACTAAATGGCACAAGACAGGGCTGCCCGCTGTCTCCTCTGCTGTTCATACTATCCCTGGAACCGTTCATTAGATTAATCACAGCTAATACAGACATCCGGGGCTTCAGGGTCTTGGATAAGGAATACAAGGTCGCCGCTTATGCGGATGACCTGCTCTTCTTTTTAACAAGCCCAGTCACATCCCTACCCGTTCTCCTCAGGGAGTTTGCGGTATACGGATGCGTCTCTAATCTCAAAATCAACTATGCCAAATCTGAGGCCCTGAATGTCTCCTTGCCAGACAACCTGCTAGGCCGAGTAAAGTCGACATCTTCCTTTTAGATGGGAACCTGCGAAACTTAAGTACCTTGGAGTGTGGCTCACGCCCAGATTGGCCGACACTTATGGACAGAAATTTCCGAGGTTTCTCAAGACTGTTAAGGAGGACTTGGACAGATGGCAGTCAGGCTATTTTTCTTGGTTTGGCCGCGCGGCCATAATCAAGATGATGATCCTACCCAGGTTACTTTATCTGCTCCATGCCCTACCCCTCAAGATCCCTACAGCCTTCTTCTCCTCGCTGAAAACCATTTTGTTGAGATTTCTCTGGAATGCTCAGCGACCGAGGATCAGGTATTCCCTCTTGATGAAACCAAAGGACTTTGGTGGCATGGGTATACCTGACTTTGGGTCCTACTACCAGGCCACGCACCTGACCAGGATAGTCGACTGGCACTGTCATGGAAATACCAAAGATTGGGTGACCCTGGAAAATGACTTATGTCCACTCCCGTTAAAATTCTCTCCGTGGATCACATGGGATAACTGTCCGAATAACCTTAAAAAGCACCCCGTCACCGGATGTACCTTGGAGATTTTCCACAGACTGACCAAAACCTTGGACATATCCTCACAACCCAGCCCCCTGACCCCCTTAAAAGACAACCCGGACTTTGAGCCTGGCCTGTTTAACCCGCACTTCCAACCCTCGGACACCTCTAAACCGTTCCTACTAGGAGACTGCTTTGACGGAGGGGTAATAAGGGAATGGACAACACTTAAATTGAAACTGAATAACCCACGTCTACCCTTTTGGACGTACCTGCAACTCCGCAGCTACTTAGGAAGGCTGCCAGATAAAACTAAGATCTATAGGCCCCCCACGGCCCTGGAGAAGATCTGCCTTGCTGGTGCCAAGTGCCCAAAAGCCACTTCCATGGCCTACGCGTGGTTACGAGATTTGAAATATGGGCCGGAGGAGGCGCTCAGAGTGAGATGGGCCACGGATCTACAGACGGAAATAACTACTAAAGACTGGAGGTATGCGTGTATTCTGACTCATAAGTGCTCAATAAGCTCAAAAATGCAAGAGACCGCCTCACACACTGGTACAACACCCCAGCCAAGATACATGGATGGAACCCACAATTTCCAGACACCTGCTGGAGGTGTAAAACTGAAAAGGGCACACTGCTACACATTTGGTGGCAATGTCCGCTAATCGCACAATTTTGAGAGGAAGTTAACCTTCTAATCAAGAAAATAACTGAGACCAAAATTAGCTTAAATGCTGCAGCATGCCTACTCCATATCACAAATGTCTCGTTGAGATACAAAAACTCCTTGACGAGACATCTCCTAAATGCGGCAAAATCTCTGATTCCGCTGAACTGGAAGTCTCAAAGGGTTCCCTCCATTGCAGAATGGCTTAACAGGGTCTCTGACATCTACAAGATGGAAGAGACGCTGACCCAGACCACTGATGAGGTGAAAAAATTTCATGAGACATGGCAGCCCTGGCTGCTCTTTAAATACTCAGCTGAATATACTGATATTATACCGCCCCCTCCAGACTGAGACTGTTCGCATAGGCTACACTGACCAAATTTGTCCTTCCACTACTGCTCTACATACTTTTCCTCTTGATTTCTTCTTTCTTTTCTCTTTCCCTTTGCTATTGACTGCTTATAATTTTTTGGCTCTAGTTGGTAATAGTGAGTACCGACTTGAAACATGATTGCATAAAGCTCCAGTGATGTACAAGTTTGTACTAGCATACTATGTTCTAATAGGTCTTATTACCTAAACTAATCGGAATGTTGCATCAAGAGTAGTTGCGCCTACTCCTGTTTCTCTTTGTAACACTCTTTATTTGCTCAATAAACTTGTAATGTTTAAAAAAAAAAGAATTTGGTGTGGGATCTCGAGGCATGGGAGCTGAAAAGAAAAAGACAGCAAGAAAACAAAAAAACTAAACAAAAGGGGGACATTTAGGCAGACAAATGAACATTAATGCAAACATAGTGAACATTAACTGACTATCTCTGAAGATACTGTAAATGTGGACGGGAAGGGTAAGGGTGGGCGGGGGGAAGGGGAATGGGGGAGGAAGTAGCACCAAGTCCAAAACAACTAGCTATGGTAAACTAAATAGAGCAAGTTCAATCGAAGAGCGGTGGGGGGCTAGCCCATCCGGAAGAAAAATAAAAAAATGAAAATAAAAATAAATAAATAAAAAATAAAAAGTAAAAAAATTAAAAATAAAAGATAAAATGTAAAAAAGAATATTTTCCGATAGGAACTTCCCTCAAAATCTTCAAGGGATAGCTTGAACAGAGGTAATGAGGAAGACAAATTCTGTTTCAACAAGTAGAACAGATAAACCGCTGGGTGTAGTTCAATTCACTACACGTCGGGGGGTAAAAACACCCGAAAAAGAAACCACGCTCCCAGGAGGATAGGTGGCGTGGGGAGACATCTTGGGGGGTGAGAGTCTGGGTGTCTCTTTGTTTGCTGTTTGTTCCACAGCGGCGTAATAGGGCTGCCTGATGGTGGCCTCTTAGAGGAGCTTGGTCGTTGGGTGGACTCCTAAGGAGGTAATTTTTGGGCGATGAATCCAAGTCACAGGAGCAGACGTTCACCTTCTTGGAAGCTGGAGAAGCCGTATGATTTGTCCTTGTATTGGAACTGAAGTTGAAAAGGGAAGGACCATTGGTACTTTATGGATTTCTGTGTTAAGATTTCCAGAAGAGGTTTCAGGGTTCTCCGCTTCTGTATTGTGGTTGGAGAGATATCTGCGAAGATTTGTATTTTGTTTCCTTGTATGGTGAGGTCATCAAGATTGCAGGATCTTTTCATAATTTCCTCTTTTACTCCATAGTAGTGTGGTTTAACCACTACATTCCTAGGGAGCCCATCTTGGCGGGGGGGCTGCAGAGCTCTATGGGCCTTGTCTAGCTCAAGTCTATGACCTGGGATCTCTGGGATACTTCCTTTATGAAGAGTTTAACTGCTTCTGGGATATCTGTGACCGATTCAGGGATACTTCTGATGCGGAAGTTGTATCTCCTGCTCCTATTCTCTAAATCGTCAAGTTTGGGGAGTGTGATTTCAAGTTGATCTTGCAGCGTCTGAATGCAAGTTGTGTTTTGGTTTGTACGGGCAGCAGTGTTGTCTACTGCCTGTTCAATGACATCTATGTGGGCCCCAAGGCTCTGCAGGTCTGCTTTGATAGAAGAGGTGATCTGTGATGCATTCTGAGCTAGACCTGCTGCAAGCATGTCTGAAAAGCAATTTAGCAGTTGGGCCATGTCATTCTGGTGGGCTGGAAGCTGGCGGTAGGCCTGCTGTAAGCCTGTGTGGCTGAGGGGAGATTGCAGCATGGGGGGTGTTCAGTATGTCTGCCATTGTCCTGCTGAGGAGTGATTCAGTGGAGGTCGGGGAGGCAGAGTGTGGGGGCAGGTTACTCACAGGGGTTGCCAGCAGAGGATAGGCATGCTGGATCGGTGTTGGAGGATCGAGCTGCCGGCTGACCTCCCTTCTGTCGCTGTCTCTCGGCATCCAGGCCGGTGCTGTGCACCTTCCGCAGGCTAGGGGGGACTGTTTTGGGGGGTCCCACTGTTTATTGCTGGCGTGGGAATCTCGGAAGGCCGAAGCAGGTTGGAGCTCCCGGTCAGCACGTCTTTACGGAAGTCCCGCGCATGCGCACTCCCTTGACCCCTTTTTAAATATAAGCACCACATTAGCCTTAAGCTAATCCAGTGCCAGTCATTAACCACTTGCCATCCGCCCACTGTCAAATGATGGAGGGATGGTGCGGCTCTCATTCTGGATGGACATCATATGATGGCACACCCAAATGGCTGCTCCCACGTGGGCTCACGGCTGTGCCGTGTTACTAGGACACAGCGTTTCCCTGATCTATGCTAACAGTTTTTTAACCAATGACAACCAATGTGTCCAATCACAGCCTGTCACTTGTTAATACAGTTAGTGACGTTAATCGGCTCGCCTCAAAATGACAGAGTGTGCGGTGAGGAGAGCCGATCAGCGGCATCTCCTCAGCGGAGAACAGGGCATGTAATCAGGGCGCTGATCATCAGTGCCCTGATTACAGTAAAGCCCCAGAAGTGCCACCAATTGGTGCTCATGAGTGCCACCAATTGGTGCTCATGAGTGCCACCAATTGGTGCTCATGAGTGCCACCAATTGGTGCTCATGAGTGCCACCAATTGGTGCTCATGAGTGCCACCAATTGGTGCCCATGAGTGCCACCAATCGGTGCCCATGAGTGACACAAATCACTGCTCATTACTGGCGCCAGTCAGCGCTGCCTTTTACTGCCCATCAGTGACACCCATTAGTGCCTCCTATCCATAACTACCAGTGCCACATATTAGTGCCCATCAGTGCGGCATAATAATGCCTCCTCATCTGTGCCACCTAATAAGTGCCCATAAGTGCCGCCTCATCAGTGCCTATAACTGCCACCTTATCAGTGCCCATCAGTGCAGCCTGTCAATGCCGCCTCATCAGCGCACATCATTGAAGGAGACATTTTTACTTATTTACAGAATTTACTGACAGAAACTAAGAAAACCCTTATTTATTTTTTTCAAAATTTTTGGTATTTTTTCTGTAAAACATAAAAAAAAACAGCAATGAATAAATACAGCCAAAAGAAAGCTCTGTTTGTGTGAAGAAAATTATTAAAAATTAATTTGTGTACAGTGTTACATGACAGCGCAATTGTCATTCAAAGTGTGACAGCGCTGAAAAATGGCCTGAGCAGGAAGGGGGTGAAAGTGCCCTGTATTGAGGTGGTTACAGAGTCCCTACAATTTAGAAACAATGGCTTGGAAATTATTGGAATTATTAATTTTATTTATTTGTGTAATGAAATATTTGTGATCTTTGTCCTAAGTTCACACCAGCATCTCACTTTTAGCTATGCTTCTAAAATCCCCATAAAAAATCTGAGGTAGTGAAACAATTTTATGAAGTGATATATCTTGTGCTTGAACACTACAGACAATAAAGACATACAGTACGTATTTGCCAAAGAAAACGTATAACAATTATACTGGGATCAGGCTCTCTGAAGCTTGTAGTTCTTCAGCAGGGACATAGGAATCCAAAACCAAGCATTCTGTGATCTCGTCAAGGAGCCAAGATTCGGATGAAAGGCACTGAGATTCTTTGCTATGAGCTCCACGTGAATTTAATTATTGATTCTCACGCCATCATGATGTCATGGAAACAAAGATTATTTTGTATGAAAAATTATTTTTGTATTCTACCGTGAGATGAAACCAGATCAGCAAAAAAATAATTTTTGGGTTCGTTATGTTTGAAAATGTTATTTTTTTTCTGGCATTTCTTCCTTCATGCACACACAACTCATCTGTTATTTGTCCTTAATGTCATTGTTTCACAGAGCCACTGCCTATTCTAAGAAACGGTTGAGCCTCAACATTTTCTTTGGTTAATTGTGCTTAATATTAGGGGATAAATATATTCTCCTCCTTCCTTTGTACTGCTTTGAAGGATATTTGGAGGTTTGTGGCTGAATCTCCTCTGATTGCTCTGAAGTGTTTCAGACTTCCAGATTTGGTTGTGCCCACAATTGAAGTCAGACCTGTCCTTTTACCATGCAAACAGCCACCCGTGAATAATAATATTCATACATCAAGAGGATTTATTAAATATACAAGTACATTTGCAGGCATTTGGCAGTATAGGTTAGGAACAAACGGTTGCCATAGATAATTTCTGGATACTATTCTGCATGGGAAAAAGGCAGATCTGTAGTTTTCAGCATTACAACAAATTGTGCTGTTCAAAGTAAAATGTAATATGGTTCTGTTCATGTAGAGTTATAATGCTGTCCATGTTCTCATTCTATAAATTGCTAAATTCGTTATTTTAGCTATTTTTAATGTGAGGGTACAAGTGTTTTTTTTTTGTTTGTTTTTTTCAAAGTGGCTACATATTAAAAAGAGAACAGAGTTTACTTTTATTTTGAAATGATGTGCAGTTCCAGAGATATCGGAAACTAAATTTATATGCACATCTCAACTTTGCTTGAATACTGTGATTAGTGTCCTTCTTCTGTTCTCTTCTTCCTATTTCAGTCCTGTTCTATTTCATTCCCTCTTTTTTTTCTCTCGGTCCCCTGATCTGGGAGGTCTTAGTTACTATGTTTCTTTACTATCCTTTGTGCAGGGCCCGACTCTCACATCCAATCCAAGAGTGTCCCCCAATTTACAGTTAAAACACACTTTACCCCCCCCCCACACACACACTTTTCCTTTCCTAATTATCCTCTTGTAGTTCATAAAATACTTGTTGATCTTTACTATAATCACCTGTACTGTTTTCTGTGACTTACGAATGCACTCTGAAAAATAATTTCATAAGTTGGGTATTTTTTGTACATTTGTACGAGTCACATTATGTATCCTGCTAAACTTCAATAAAAACTTATAGTAAGTGAAAACTGTGATTAGCACCACTACTGGACCCTCGCTATTTGTCCATTTTAGCTGAGCTCCTAACAGCTAAACACATCATTGAAATACATGTAAGAGTGCCATTTTACCTGCCAAAGGATTTGTATTTCTCTTTACCCAGTCCTGAGATATACACAATGCCCACCATACTGCACAGTGAGCCTGCTGACCTGCCTTTTCTCCGATTCTGTCAAGCAATGAAGCCAGGTCACCTTCCAGTCTGATTGAACAGTGAAGGAACATAGACAGGAAATACGCATCTGGATCCTCCCCCTCCCATGACCTGGTCGTGGAGGAACAGATGAGATCTCTAATAAAATCCCACGGCTTGGTGGATGCCTGGCGGGAGCTCCATCCCCGCGACCGCGACTTCACGTACTACTCCAGCCCATATGATAGCTTCTGTAGGATCGACCACGTTTTCATTCCTCTGCGCTTCATCTCCAATATCCATAAGATTATGATCCCCCCTTCCGCGTGGTCGGAACACGACCCTATCGTTTTTCTGCTCATCCTCTCAGGTCTGACCCGCCCTACCTTTCAGTGGCGATTAAACGACTCGCTCCTTACATCTCAAGACGCCCTCCTTAAGATTAATACACGACTCCAAACTTTCTTCAAGGAAAATGTAGGCTCAGTGTCTTCGCCTATCTCTCTCTGGGAAGCCCATAAAGCTACCATGAGGGGCCACTGTATACAGCTAGCATCCCTCAGAAAACGCCACAGAGAAAAGCAGATCCAGGAACTTACAGATCTTCTGGCCTCCGCTGATGCAGAGTGGAAATCCCATCCCTCGCCAGCGAATAAGAAGGCTAGAGACACTTTGGCTGCTGAACTAGACTTGTTGGCCTCCGACCGAGCCGAGAAGGCTCTACGGTGGACTAAACACAAATTTTATTCCTGCGCAAATAAACCGGGCGCAATGCTTGCCAAGAAACTTAATGCCACATCTCGTGGCCATAAACCCATCCGTCTCCGTTCCGCCAACGGGGACCTCACCTCGAATCCGAACAAAGTCTCGGCGGCTCTGGCAGACTTTCTAGCCTCGCTTTACAGCCAACCTTCCCCCTTCCCTCTTAATCTTGTGGATGATTTCTTCCGCAATCTTCATCTTCCTCCCCTCTCCTCAACAGCTTGTGCATCTCTTAATGCTGATATTACCGAATTGGAGGTGGCTCAGGCCATTAAGGGCATTCATGTTTCGAAGGCCCCGGGACCAGATGGCTTCACCGGACTTTACTACCGCAAGTTTTCTCTCCTCTTGCTCCCCCACCTAACGGCCTACTTTAATTGCATGAAACATGGTGCGCTGCCCTCCCCAGACTCATTATGTGCTCACATCTCCATGATTCCCAAGACCACAGAGGCCTCCTATGAACCCCAGGCATTTCGTGCCTGGCCATCAGGCGGGGGACAATGTCTGGGAAGTTGTCCACCTGATCACCCTATTGCAGCAACGCAAAATTCCCGGCTTTCTCTTTTCGCTTGATATATATAAAGCCTTCGATACCCTCTCATGGGACTATCTGCGGTACGTACTACAACATTGGGGTTTTGGAGACTCGATCCTGTCGTGGTTGCCGGCCCTATACTCATCCCCCTCTGCCTCAGTCCGCTATGCTGGTTGCCTCTCGCCCTCCTTTCCCATCTTCAGGGGAACGAGGCAAGGATGCCCTCTATCCCCGGTCCTTTTTGTTCTTGCCCTCGAACCGCTAGCTATCGCCCTTAGGTCAGACCCTAATATCAAGGGCATCCCCTACGCAGGTGATAACTATAAACTGAACATGTTCGCTGACGATGCCCTCCTGACCCTCACCAACCCTATTGTCACCCTACATTACTCTTCCAAATCCCCAAGTCTTACATCTCCAATCTTCCTTCCCCTACCGTTGGGCAAGCTCCTCACTAGACTATTTGGGCATCAAGTTGACCCCTTCTTATGCTTCCCTTTTCTCCGCCAACTACTACCCACTCTTGCACACTATCACTGCTCTCATGGCGTCTTGGCGATTCCCCACTCTATCCTGTATCGGTCGTATTCACGCGGTCAAGATGACCATCCTCCCGAAGATTCTTTATTTTTTTCGGACTTTCCCTGTCCGGGTCCCTGCTTTTTATCTGCGGCTGCTCCATAACAGACTTATCGCCTTTATTTGGGCACATAAGGTTTCCCGCTCTACTCTCTATGCCCATGGGCGTTCCAGACGTTGCAAAATATTATCAGGCAGCTCAAATTTCCCAACTTTCCATGCTCCATGCAATGTCTGACACCCCCCTGTGGGTTCTGCTGGAGGTGCCTAACTGCGCGCCGGTCCCTATCTCTGCTTTACTGTGGCTACCCCCTAAAATGCGACCTCCTTCTGTCAGCCCCCTCGTGATACACAGTCTGAAATTATGGAACTCAATACGGTACTCGGGCAAACTTATGTCCCCATCCCTGCCGCTACTTCCCGTCCTGGATAATCCCATGTTCCCGCCTGGCTCAGAACAATCCAACCCTTTTTCGTGGTGGCCTGCTCATGGGTTCTCACTGGTTCGTCACTTTCTTCGTAGCCGCGCCTTCCCCATGTGGTCCTCGATTCAAGAGACACACGAAGCTCCACCTGCCGAACTCTATCGCTACATTCAGCTGCGTCACTGGATAACCTCCCTTTGGCGCCTTGGCTCCTTTCCGTATCAAATAACTGCTTTTGAGCACACCTGCCAGCATTGCCCAGGTGCTCGCGGCACCATCTCTATGATCTACTCCTTACTAACTTCTGGCAGCTCTTCCACTACCCTTTCCTATGTACTTAAATGGGAACGTGACCTGTCCCCCATAGATCTTGCAGACTGGAGTAAGGCCTGGTCCAGCATAGCAAAATGCTCTTTTAACACTGCCACGTTGGAGGCAGCCTATAAGGTCCTTCTGCGTTGGTACTGGGTCCCAGCCCGTATCGCCAAGTCAAACCCATCATGCAATGACAGGTGCTTTCGGGGTTGTGGTCAACGAGGAGATGAACTGCACACGTGGTGGTCTTGCCCCCGTCTTGTAAGATTTTGGTCAAGGGTCTTTGGCCTGCTATCTTCCCTATTTCATGTTCCCTTCCGTAGGGACCCCAAATTTGCATTACTCCATTGCCCGATCCCGGGCCTTTTCTCTCACCAGCAGAAACTAGCCACATACTTATTTATCGCTGCCAAACGAACAATAGCGAGGGCTTGGAAAAAGCCTTCAGTCTAATTTCCGGAGGTCAAGAATACCTTGATGACCCTTATGATCCATGAAAAAATGTCAAGCGTCCTCCACGACTCCCATGCAAAATTCCTCAAGGTATG
Source organism: Rana muscosa (assembly GCA_029206835.1). Taxonomy (NCBI): domain Eukaryota; kingdom Metazoa; phylum Chordata; class Amphibia; order Anura; family Ranidae; genus Rana; species Rana muscosa. The sequence continues at coordinate 109,174,876 of JARGYO010005626.1, forward strand.
GGCCCCGTGGTGGTCCTGTACACTCCCTAACCTACACCCGACTAGTCTAGGACTCTAAATTGTATTTGACCCCATCTCCAGCCTGAGGGAACCTCCTTTCTCTTTCCCACTCCTTCTTTGTTTCTGGGCTTCTTGCTCGCTGCTCTGTTCTACACCCCCCCCTGTGGTGTACGTGTTTCTCTGTTTTTTTTTTGGGGGGTCTTTTTGTGTGTCTTTGTGCCCCCCCTTTTAATTTTTTATTTTTTTTCGTTATTTCCCCCCCCCCCCCCCCGTTATGCGGACAACTCCGCTCCCCCTTGTCTGCCTTGGCTCCTGGGTCTCAAGGCTCAGGCATAACGCACTGACCCCGGCCCTGGCCGGTGGGTCGGTGTCAGTTCATAATACAGACCCATATAATATATATTTTATCATGTACTTTAACTTGTACTTCTTTGTTTCATGTCCATATCCCCTGCGTGGGAATTTTACTGCTTTCCCTTTTTTCATATCTCAATAAAAAATCATTGTACCAGAACAGTGAAGGAACATCAGTAGTTACCCCTCTGCACACACTACTCTTTCCATCAACAGTATGTGTCTTCTCAGCACGTACATACAGTAGAGCCAGATTCCCTCTTCCAATCTGAGTACTACAGCACAGGATTTTACAAGAGGCTTATATTTAGTGGCAGACTTTATTTAGAGTATGGGAAATTCCTTTTTCCCCCATTCTGCTAAGCAGCGGTAACCCATCCTCACCCTACCATACTTGCCCTGTTCTGGCCATGAAAGCCCTGAAGCAATGTTTGTATCTTGCAGGTGGGCTTTCTCTTCCAATACCTTTTTTAAAACCAATCCAAACATTAGACAAGAAAGTTTCCTTAACCTTAAAGTCGATAAACAGCCAGCCTCGATCTTCACAGGAATAATCTACATTTGTGTATAAATTCAACTGCCCTTTTTTTTGCAGATCGTATGTCTGTTTTGACATGCAATTTTCAGTGAATATAACATCTACTTAAATTGCCCAGGTTCAAAAAAAAAAAAAAAATTGCCCAGGTTCTGTATAACAATGCTAAAGCATTTTTATACACTCTTTGCAACCCTACTTCAGCAGGCAAACTCTTTTAGACAGGACTACTGCACTCAAAAATTGGCAGTCGTCACTTTAACATTTCCTCTCTCATCTAAAGGAGGAGCATATGTTTACTATTCAGAGTGACTTTTCATTTGCTGATTTGCAATGATGTGAAAATTCACTTTGCAAAGGATACTCATTCATCAGAAAGAGAATTTTCACTTCATTTAACTCATTCACTAAGCTAAGTAAAAATTCACTTTGAAAAGTGAACATTATCTAAATCAACCCCACTATTTGTCTGTTTATCTCTTCCAAAAGTATAAATAAGTCCTATATTGGTATTTTGTTTTCTGTGGTCCTTTGAGAACCGTGTTGATAGGCAATGACTCAACAACAGAGTGTCTTTGGGAAGCTGTTTTTAGATGTTGACAATTTTAAAAATTAGTTTTTCCTTATTTAGGAAGGATTGTGTACTTAGTCTTGTTACCATTGTAAAGAAACAACAGTTTTCTTAGCCACCATGTATGAAAATGTGAAAAACACCATCTAACATTGTTTTCTTCATGCATGACAGTGGTTGTTAGTCATTTACATTCCACTCCGCTTTAAATCTACAAACGTCTTACTTCTCTCTCCCCACAAATGAAAAGCACATTTACAATAGGAGGTGCAGGCTTATCCCTCCTTCCTAAAACCTTTCAATATGGTTTGCTTTTCCCAAAATATGTTGTCTCCGCTGGTTAATAAGACAATTTACCAATGCCTATTATCTTTGTCCAAGTAAGGCGGTTAGTGCAGCTACGAGTTACTGAATGTCTATCAGATGTACATGGTGATGGACCGCAAAGAAATGCTTTTCTGTGCTCTTATTTTTTATTAACAATAGTACTGTCTGAGACAGAGAGTATAGGAAAATAATGTCCGTTTGCATTTTATACCATACACTGTATTCTTTGCACTCTAGTTAGGAAAAGTGAAGTGTTGCCCTTAATAACCCATTGAATACTCACTTCACTTTCCTAGCTGACTTCCATTTGGCTGTTTTGGGGCTTATCCCATTTTCCTTTCCCCTTGCTTTTGTGCAGAAGCAGCAGCACACTCGCTCCTCTATTTGAAATATTTTAGTTCATCGTTTGTAGACCCCAATACACAAGGCTGGCAAAATTATAAGCCAAGCAATGTAAAAAATATGAGCTCTAAATTTCAAAGTTAAATCTTTTTGCTGTTTTGATTTCACACACTTTTACCTCTGGTCTCTGCATTGGCTTTCTCTCTTGTAGTATTCCTAATAAGAATGCATAGGGACATTTGAAACATAGGCATTTATTGAACTTTGCACATGGCTATTGTATACAAGGCCTTGCAAAATCCTTCCTTGTTAATGTGTTGTTAAGCAGAATTTTTTGTTACTTGTTTCAACCACTTAAATTTCCCCTTTTAGACAACCAGTGTAATTTAGAGAAATAATGAGAAAATCTAATTAGTTGCTATAGGCAGTACATAGTAATTGCAGGCATTTCCATCTAGAAGACTCAGTTTGGCACTTTTTTCTTGTACAAAGGTTTTTATTAAAGATTCACATCAATAAAAAGAATACAAAAGAGAAAAAAAAAAAATGGAACTGGACACAATGAAAATGCGCAATTATTACAACAGTATATTGCATGGGGATGCTCCCGGATTCCGTGCTAAAAACTATAAGACCTACTGGATTATACCAAGAGTATGGGTAGCAGGGCATTCAGGAGAGACCAATGAGTCCTGAATCTTGGTATAATGATGTGGCCCTGAAGCTAACTGAAATGCATATTGTCGCTCCAGATCGAATTTGAAACATGAGGCAAAATAACAATATAACAAACAATATCTTGTGAGCGCATTAAACTGGACAACCATCTAGGGGAATGGTGTTGTTCCCCGATGAAAACAACAAAAGCAAATAAAAACCAAAATAAAGTAAAATCTTAAGAAGGAAAAGGGGAATGTGTCCTGTCAGGTAACCAGTCCCAGCAGGGTCTGCCCCGTATCCTGGGGAGACCCAAAGGTAGAATAAGAAGAAAGTTGAGAAAGAGCGCCAGGAGTGGTGATGTGAGCCCTTAGTGTAGAGAAGGAGAGGAGGTTGAAATAAAGAGAGGAACCAGAGAAAGAAGGGAAATGAGAGGGAAAGGGAAAAGGGAGGGGGCCCCGGGGTGGGGGGGAACAGAGGCTTGTCACAGGGAGAGGAGCGTTGTATCAAATCGCGAAGGGCGGATATGAGTCACCCAGGGTTGCCATATCCGGAGGAACTTAGCGTGGGTGTCTGTCAACACGGCAGTAAGTTTCTCATTCACCATAATGTCGTTCACACTGTTTTTAACTTTTTCAAAGCTGAGGGCCGGGGTTTTCCAAGCACGTGCTATGGTCAGTTTAGTTGCAGTAAAGATGTGTGCGGCCAATAGACGTTCAGAACACAGAAGTACCTCAATGGGTTTGCACAATAGGGCCTCAAAAGGGTCCCTCTTTATAGTGGTGTCGAAAAGATTACGAAGTAACGCATACACTCTGATCCACAGTCTGCGTACCCTGGGGCAGGACCACCAGATGTGCGCCATTGTGCCCTCCTGTGAGCACCCTCGAAAGCATAGAGGGGAGTAAGACAGGATAAAGCTCGCTAATCTGGCCGGGGTGTAGTACCACCTATAAAAGACCTTGTAGGCATTTTCCAAGAAGAGGACATTCTTCGAGCATTTGGTTAGCGCCGTGGTCATTTTCCACCAGTCATCCGGCTCTAGTTGTTTCCCAAGTTCAGCCTCCCATTGGCAATGATAAGGTCTCAGTGGTGGTTTCCTGGAGCTTATAATAGCCGTATATATGAGCGATATCATGCCCGAGGATTGAGGACGCGATCTACATAAACTTTCAAAAGGGGTCATAGCATAGGGAGTAGGTTGGGATTTTGTTAATTTTTGGAGAAAGTGTCGGAGTTGCATATAGCTATAATGTTCCTTTAGGGGGATATCGTGTGAAGAGCGTAGAGCAGCGAATGGGACAATTTTGGTCGGAGTAAGCAGAGACTGAACGTCCACAAAATCGTGGTTGGTCCACCAAGCAAATCGCGAGGGGTTATCACATCCCGGCGGGAACAACGGGCAGCGAAGGAGTCGGAGTAAGGGAAGATGGGGAGAAATCAGGCCTGCTGAGAACTTAACTGAGTCCCATAACCGTAGGGAATGAGTCAAGCATGGACCTACGGAAGATGGGCGGTGAGCCATGGGGAGCCAAGGAAGAGAGGCCAGGGGAACCGGGTGGGAGTCCACCAGATCAATGACGGCCCACAGTGGTAATTGTTGTTTCTCGTGGAGAAGAGCGAGTGGGGCGATACCGGCCGCTGTATAGTAGGCTTGCAGGTTCGGGACCGAAAGGCCTCCATCTATTCTACGTGCGTAGAGCACTTGCCGTTTGATCCTGGGCTTCGTCTTGCCCCAGATGAATTGCATGATCTTGCGTTGGTGAATTCGGAGGATATGGGAGGGAATCCGGACCGGTAAAACCCGAAAGTAATAAAGCAGTTTCGGGAGGTAGGCCATGCGTACTGTCGCTATTCTGCCGAACCAGGATAATGGAAGAGTGGACCAAGAATCGAGCATGTTTGTCAATTTCCGCAATAGTGAGGGGTAATTGGCTTGATATAGACCCAAGTAACTAGGAGTAAGTTTGACCCCCAAGTAGGGTAAAGAATTGGTCCATTGGAAGGAAAAAGCCGCCTTCAATGATTCCAACTCTGAGGGCTGAAGATTGATTGACATGGCTTTGGATTTAGCCGGGTTGACAGATAGACCCGATAACGTGGCGAAGGTATCTAAAAGGGACATCAAATTGGGGAGGGAGATTCTGGGTTTAGTGAGCGACAATAAAATATCGTCGGCAAATAGGGATAGTTTATGCGAGGTCCCCGCCACTTCCACCCCAGTTATGTCGACATGCGATCGAATGGCCTCCGCCAAGGGTTCCAGTGCCAAGATAAATAGAAGAGGAGAGAGTGGACACCCTTGGCGGGTTCCCCTTTTTATGGGGAAGGTGGGCGACTCGTGACCATAGTATCGCACCTTAGCTTGGGGGGAATCATAAATGGCTGAGATCCAGCTCATAAAGGAGGTACCAAAGCCATAGTGACCTAGAACCTGTGTCAGATAGGGCCAAGACAAGGTGTCAAAGGCTTTATTGACATCTAAAGACAGAAACATGGTTTCCAAAGACCTATCATGCGCTATTTGTTGGATTTGAAGGAGCCTCCTAATAGCATCCCCTGCCTGTCTACGGGGGACAAATCCCACCTGCTCTTTTTTTATCAAACGCGGGAGAAATGAGTTCAGGCGGTTGGCCAGGATCTTCGTCAGGATTTTTATGTCAATATTTATTAAGGAAATTGGGCGGAAATTGGCCCAAGAAGAGTGGTCCCTGTCTGGCTTGGGAATCATTACAATATTGGCGGTCAGCAGATCTGGAGTAAATGAGTGGCCGTCTTTTATCGAATTATACATAGCCGCTAAATGTGGGGCAAGGACCTCTGCAAATTTCCGGTAGTACAGGGCTGTGAAGCCATCAGGGCCCGGTCTCTTGCCTATCTTTAATTCTTTGATGCATTGGAGAACTTCTGATACCTGCACGTCTCTGTCCATGACAGACCTGTGGGTGGGAGACAGGGAAGGTAAGGGCAAATCCTTCAGGAAGTGAGTCAGGCCTTCGGTAGAAGCTTGGGTAGGGGCAGAATAAAGTTTGGTGAGACGGTGACGAAATTCGTCCAGGACCCGACGCGGGTTGCCCGTAAGGATATTGTGGCGGGTGCGTAAGGCTATAGGGGCGAATTTCGGGGTGAAAGTGCGCAATCTATTGGCTAACATCGTTGTGGGCTTATTTGCCTTAGCGTACCATTTCTGACAAGCCCAGCGTAGGGTGCGTTCTGCATCATCCGTTACACATAAATCCAGGTCCGATCGGGCTGCGTCTAAAAGTTTACGATTGGTCGGAGTAGGATCCTTTTTAAAGGCTGTGGAGAGGGCCTCCAGGTTATGCTCAAGTCTACGCCGGGTTTGGGTTCGCTCTTTTTTGCGCTTTGACGCTATACGAATAACGTGGCCCCGGAGGACCGCTTTATATGCTTCCCAAAGGGTCACCGGAGAGGAGACCGTCCCTGTATTCAATTTAAAGTAGTCTATCGATGCTTTGTGAATCTCAGTAAGGATCGGCTCAAATGACAAAAGGGAGTCATTCATGACCCAAGGAGCGCGCTGTGGTTTGCTGAGCAAGGAGTGGCAAATAGTCAGAATTGGGTCGTGGTCTGACCAGGGGGTTGCTAGAATAAAGACTGCGTCAATCAGGGTTAGATGCTGCCGTAACACAAACATGTGGTCAATCCTGGAGTGTGAGTGATGGGGATGGGAATAGTGGGTGTAATCCCTACCAAGGGGATGGAGCTCCCGCCAGATGTCGACTAGGTCATGATTGTGTAGGGTTCGTAAAAAGGTTTTTGCGGCTGGGGAGGGGACCCTATGGTCCGATGGGTAATTATCCAGGGAGGGGTTTAGCGAGACATTAGAGTCACCTGCCAACAGGAGGATGCCCCTCTGGTGATCCCTTAACAGGGCACAGACGTGTGTCAGAAAGGGGCCTGGGTTAACATTTGGGGCGTAATACGTCATGATAGTTACCTCATTGTCCTGAACTGAACCTTGCAGGAGAAGGTATCTGCCGTCCGGGTCAGCAATTTGTTTACTGCAAATAAACGGGACTGATTTTCTTATGGCTATGAGAACCCCTTTCTGTTTAGTAGGACCGCTTGCTAAGTAAACTTGAGGATAATTTGCATCGAAATATTTGGGGCAAGAGGAGGCGGGGAAATGGGTCTCCTGTAGGCATGCTATGTCAATATTGTGTTGCTTAAGGAATTTGAAAGCCTTGACCCGTTTTTGAGGCGAGTTCATGCCCTGAACATTCAGGGACAGCCAGCGGAGGGTCATTGGATCAAACACAAGAAGCAGTGTAGTACTCTGTTCCCGCACCCCGGGGTTATAGGAGAAGGGAAGGAAGGAAGGAGGGGGGGAAAGACCGGGAGGAGAGAGGAAAACAGAAAGAAAAGAGGAGAGATAGAAAAGATGAGAAAACCGAGGAAGGCTCGGCGTAGAACATATGCCATACGCGTAAATGTAGCGTAACATGGGTTATAAAACCCACTACGGGTTGGGAGCCCGGCCAAGAAAAACCTCTTAGCCAGGTGCCAACACATGGGGGTAGCAGTGGTCCGTCGGAACTACCGGACTGTGATGAAAACAGTACAAACATTTTAAACATTTTTTTTTTGTTTGACATAGGATCTGGATGATGGAACCTGAAAAAAAAAAGTCAACAAAACAAGGAAGCTACAGACAGTGACAATAAGGCAACCACTGTACAACATTAACAAATTGGAGTGTAGGACGGAGATCCCTCGATCCCCCCAAGGGAACAGCCATCAGACCATTCCCCCAAGGGGGTCAGGCAGGACCATACATACCAAACACCATCCCAGCCCCGCCAGTCCAGAATTAAGGGCTGGAGAGCCGCAACAGAGCAATATATCGAGTGATCAATAAGCAAAAAGATAAACATGTGCCCCCACCCAACTTGACCTGCAACCCCCCCACCCCCCAGCAAACCACGAGACCCCTAAAGAAGACAAAAAACAAACAAACAAAGGGCTACAGGTAGCAGCCCAAACCACATGGGTACTCATGGACGCGGCAGGGTGGGGGAGGCAGGTTGATGCCGAAGTTCCGCCTGGTCCCCTAAGGTGGGTAGAGTACGCCCCGGGCCGCCATCTCACAAGCGGGGCAGCCTATCCTGGGGCGACCCCCGCCGACCAGGTATCAGAAACCAGTGTTAAGAAAAATATGGTGAGGGAACTACTTCAAAAACATGTCACTCTGGTTCCCATATAAAAACAACCAGTAGTTCAAGGGGAACTGGGCAGCACGAACTCAGATGAGCAAAAAAAAAAAGCTGAAATGAATAAAAGAATGAACTTAGCTTCGTCATCCATTGTTAGATAGATGGAAACGTTGCGCTTGCAGGTCACGGAGCGCCTGGGAGCCAGATTGGGACTTTTGGGATGCTTGAGAAGCTTGACAAGGAAGCTTGGAGGGTCCCGGCCTGGAGGGTCCAGGCCTAGCGGTCTTGGGTGGGGCATCAGGCTGAGACGGAGGAAGGTCCAGCTGTAGTTCCTGGAAATGGCGTTTCAGGTCCGAAGGAGAGGTGGCTTGGAATTGGCGGCCTAGGTGGGAGAAGGAGAGCCTAAATGGGAACCCCCATCTATATTTGATTTCATGAGCTTGTAAGACTTGGAGGTAGGGTTTGAGATTTCGACGTCTGGCGATAGTGACCGGAGAGAGGTCTGCGAATAGCTGGAGGGTGTTACCCTGGAAGGAGAGGTTCTGTCGCTCTCTAGCAGCTTGTAAAAGTCTCTCTTTGGTCCGGTAGTAGTGGAACTTGATGATGATATCCCTCGGGGGTCCTTCAGAGGGTTTTGGAGCCAGGGATCTGTGGATACGGTCAAACTCCAATCTTTCCACCGGAAGTTCTGGGGCCATTTCTTGGAAAAATGCGGTAGCTGTACCCTGCAGGTCAGTAATTACCTCAGGGATGCCACGGATACGGAGGTTGTCCCTCCGGGCCCTATTTTCTGCGTCCTCCAACTTGTCTCTGAGGGCTTCCAGCTCCCCGGACATTTTGTCCACCTCCTCCTCATGGCCCTCCAGCACAGTGGTCGCCAAGTCCATGCGGTGCTCTAGTTGATTAGTGCGGTGGCCTATCTCTTTAAGGCCTCGCACCAAGTCAGAGGAAAGCTTGCGGGATGCTATTGTGATTTCATCTCTGACAATGGCGCGGAATTTGGCCAGCATGTCCTCTGATTCCACAGGGGGGGGGACTCACCCGGTCCGTGGGAAATAGATGCAGGCTATCCACAGGGGACTCCGGGCCTGCAGCAGAAAGCTGGGTCTCGTCGTCAGGCTCCGGAGGATCGGGCGCCATCTTGGATCTTCCTCTGCCTGACGCTGGGGAGAGCTTGTTATGCTGCCGGCTCTTAGGGGGCTTTTTAGCCGACCCACGCATCACCGCCAGGAGCCTGAGATGTTCCGGAGGCACCGGAGCTCCGTGTGCAGCGTCCTCTCTGTGCCTATGTCGAATTAGGCCGGTGGTTACGTTCCGACGGCGCGGAGCAGTGGAGTCAGGCGGCCATCTCCGTTGCTCGCACGCATGCGCCCCCGGCACTTTTTTAAAGGAATGTTTTGCTTAGCAATTCTTAATGGGGCCCACTATGAGATCTATGTTCAGAAAATAAAACAAGAAAACCTTGTTCCGACCAAGCAGCCAGTCACATAGAAACAGTAGATTTCAGTGCTTGTACTATGGCACTGATATATTTTGTCATGGAAGGACTTGGTCTTTGGAGCACAAAATACTGCACATGGGATGTGGATGCTCAGACAAATTGTTAAAGCTGACCTCTGACACAAGTGACTACCGCAAAATATGTAATAAAGTTTAGATGTATTTTCCAATGTGCTAATGTAAATGCACCAAATTTACTTGGTAGTAGCCTCTTGCAATCTTTTATTTTATTTATTATAGGTATTTATATAGCACTGTCAATTTACGCAGCTCTTTACACATACAGTATATATTGCACATCCACGTCAGTCCCTGCCCTCAAGGAGCCTACAATCTTAATCCTCATCCACACAATTGTATTTTCCGATGATGACAGGCTGTTGCCGAAAAATCCGACCAATTGTACGCTCCATCGGACAATGGTCGGATTTTCCGCGAACAAGTGTTGGATAGCAGGCTTTAAAAAATTTCGTGGACAATTGTCTGTCCTCTGATTTTACGAGTGTGTGTACACAAGTCAGTCGGACAAAAGTCCAAAGTACAAACGTCCAAGTACAAACACGCATGCTCGGAATCAAGGCTCACCAAACACAACATTAGCAGAAGGTGCCCAAAGGGTGGCGCTAAAGAGCTGAAAAACACCTAGTTTCGTGTTTGTTGGCCGACAATTGTGTGCCCTTTGTATGCAAGACAAATTCCTGGCTAACGCCCTTGGGACAAAAGTCCTACGCTTTTTATGCAGAAAATTTGATCGTGTGTATGAGGCTTTAGGTCCATAACTCGCATTCATACATACTAGGGCCAATTGAGGCAGAAGCCAATTAACCTAACAGCATGTCTTTGGAGTGTGGGAGGAAACCCGTTGTCAGGGCTGGGCTTCTGCTAATTAATAAGTAGCTCTTTTTTTTCAGTACTCAGAAGTTACTCAGCTATTGGCCAACTTCCAGTCACTTGTTGTTACCACAGTGACTCACCTGGTTACCATTAACCTGTCTCTTGAGTCCTTTCTACAGCCAGCACCTTTTTGATATTTAAGCAGCTGAGCTCATTTCCTCCCTGCGTGATCTCTAAGTGCGTTCCTTGCTCTTCTTCTGACTTAGCCTGGCTGTAGGGCCGAAACAATGAATCGATTAATCGACAACTAATCGATTATGAAATTAATTGATTACCATTTTCATAACCGATTAATCAGCCAGTAACATAATGGGGTTAATCATAATAGGGTATATTTCTGGGACATTTTCGTATGTTTAGTGGGTACTTCCACAAAGGGTATATTTCTGGGACATTTTCATATGTTTAGTGGGTATATCCACATCCATTTATCACTTACATGTAGTCCCCTTGAGGGAACACCTAGTTGACCCTCACATTCCACTTTTATTAATTAATTTATACTTACCCTATTATCATTTATCCCTGTAGGACATTTAGCACGTTAAGCACACATATCACATTGGATTGTGCTGTGGTCATCTGGCTTCACTTTTGCTGCTTCCCTCTGCTCTTGGAAGGTTTTCCTGCCTCAACCCGGGGGAGATACCTGAGACCCCCACTAATTCCCACGTAGAGTTTGGACCCAGTCTTGGGGCGAGTTGTAAGTCATTAGCTTGTCGCCATTTCTTTGGAAATATTTTTTTCTTTCCCCTCTTCAGAGGGCCTTTTTTTAATCCTTTTTAATCTTTTTTTAATTGTTGATTCTTTACAGTTATACTGTCATATTACGCTCCTGATGAGTGGCTGTAATGCCATGAAACGCGTCAAGTGCTACTATATGTCAAGATACAGCTGGTCTCCTTATGCATATATGTCTGTATATCAATTTATTGTTTGTCATGTCAATCCATTTATGTAATTTATGCTAAGTCATGTGACTACCAATTCATGTCCATTTAAGAGTTTTGATATATTTTTTTTAATAATCAATGAATTTATCATATTTACATATATGTTTTCTGCTCTATTTGATATGACGGGCCTCATTTAAAGTCCCATTTTTATCCTTTCCTGCAACATAATGGGGTTAAATAGTCTTCAATTAGCCCTTTATAGTACAAAAAGAAAAAATAATCGCTACTGTAAATATTACTTTCACTGTTCCACAGTAAAACAATTAACCCCTTAGGCCCCTTTCACACCTGTGGACCGTTCAGATCCGCCTGTCAGTTTTTTCAGGCGGATTTGAACGGGCGCTCCATGTATCTCTGGAGCGTCGGATTTCAGCGGCGACATGTCCGCTGACACCCGATCAGCCTCGATCCGATCCTCTCCGCTAAAATGTGAGGGATGCAAACCCTATTTTGCATCCGTCTGGTGATGCGGATCAGATGAAAACGAACAGACAGTTCGTTTTCATCCGATCCCCCATAGAGGAGAGCAGAGATTTTACAGGGTGGTCCCTGCACACTGTGCAGAGACAGACCTGTCATCTGCCGGCTCAGCGGGGATCAACTGAGCGATCCCCGCTGAGCAAGCCGATGTCCAAAAACAGATCCACACGGGATCCGTATGTGTGAAAGGGGCCTTACAGTAGTGATTATCTGCTCTTTTTGTACTATAAAGAGCTAATTATCGTTTTTTAACCCTGTTATGTTACTAAACGTCTAATGCCCCGTACACATGACCAGTTTTCTCGTCAGAAAAAGTCAGATGAGAGCTTTTCGTCGGAAATCCCGATCGTGTGTATGCTCCATAGAAAACTGTTCGTCTGTCTGCTTTTCCAATGCACAAAAAAAACACGCATGCTCCGAAGCAAATTGACGCATGCTCCGAAGCATAGAACTTAGTTTTCTCGGCTCGTCGTAGTCTTTTACGTCACCGCGTTCTTGGCAGTCAAAAGTTCACTGGACTTTTGTGTGACCGTGTGTATGCAAGACAGGCTTGAGAGGAATTCCATCGGGAAAACTATTGTTTTTTTTTTTTCAGACGGGAAAACCGGTCGTGTGTACGGGGCATTAGGCCTGGTTCTCTCACCTCCTGTGCTTTTTGCAGAAACACACTACTGTTCATTTAACATGATTTCCTATGGGATACGTACCCATCTATGCTTTTTTCAGCTGTTGCTTATTTAGAAAGGGTCAGGGGCTTTTTTCAGCGCAAAACTGTGCTTTTTTTCGTTCAATATACTTCAGTGGAGAAGCTGCAGAAAAGTATGTAATGCGTTTTTGCAGCAATTTGTTTTTTAATCTGCCCAACAACAAATTGGGCAAAAAAAATTAAAAACCATAAAAAATGTAAAAACGCAAATCGCAGCAAAATCACGTGCACAACAATCAAAACACATAACTAAAAGCACTGCAGAAACAGCTCAAAAGCAAACTGCATAGGTGTGTACCGAGCTTTATGCTGGCCACACGGATCAATTTTCAGACGAGAATATTCATACGAATATTTGTACATTCGCTGAATGAATTTTTTTTTTAAATTTTCACTTGCCTTTAATATTCTTTTTTAAAATGAATGCAATTTCTGAACGAAAACAACATACGCTGTGTGAAAATTCCTTTGACCAAGAAGTTTTCTATTTCAAAATTTTCCCATCACTGTGGTTGAAAACAAACGTCGATTTGACCCCACTAACAATTAGAAAATCGAACAAACGTTCTTATGCCGCGTACACACAATCGTTTTTCACGTCGTTAAAAATGCAATTTTTTAACTTGGGCATTAAAAACGATCGTATGTAGGCTCTAGAGCATTTTTAATGACGTGAAAAACGGCCTAAAAAAATTTAGAACCTGCTCAATTTTTTCACCTCGTTTTTCATGTCGTTTTTTTTCCCGTCGTGAAAAACGGTAGTGTATATGCTTTTACGAGGGGAAAAAAACGCGCATGCTCAGAATCAAGTATGAGACGGGAGCGCTCGTTCTGGTAAAACTAGCGTTCGTAATGGAGATAGCACATTTGTCACGCTGTAACGGACTGAAAAGCACGAGGCTGAAAAGCGCGAATCGTCGTTCAACAAACTTTACTAACATAAAGGGTGGCGCCATCCGAATGGAACTTCCCCTTTATAGTGCCATCGTACGTGTTGGACGTCACCGCGCTTTACTCGAACATTTTTTTCCACGATAGTGTGTAGGTAAGGCAGGCTTGAGAGGAAACACGAAAAATCACGTCGCGAAAAATGCATTTTTTTTCAATGACATTAAAACCGGTCGTGTGTACGCGGCATTAAATGACATTTTTTTTTTTTAGGAAGACATTGTTTTTGTATGAACAGCATATAATATATTACAATTTTTAACTTTAACTTTTTTTTTTTTCTTTAAATAATAAAAATGTGATCTGAGTCTGATTATATTTACCAGATTCAACCTCTATTAGTATATACAGTGTATCTCCTCTAATGGTATATACAGTGTATCTCCTCTAACGGTATATACAGTATCTTATCTCCTCTAATAGTATATACAGTGTATCTCCTCTAACCACTTAACGACCGCCCATGGCATATATACGTTGGCAGAATGGCTCGTACAGGCACAATCACGTACCTGTACGTCGCCTTTCACTGCCTGCTGTGTGGTCACGCCTCCCGTAATGCGCTCGCGACTCTGCCGCCATCCCCGTGAGTCGTACCGCAGGTCCCGCGGACTCGATCGCCGCGGGGATCCCCGTGATCGTCTCACGGAGGGATGGAGCGGGCAGATGTTAGTGTAAACACAACATCTCCCCAGTCGCCTACTGACACTGTCACTGATCTCCGCTCTGTGTAATCAGAGCGGAGATCAGTGACGTTTCACTCGTAGCCACGCCCCCTAACAGTGAGAATCACTCCCTTAGGCACACTTAACCCCCTCCGTGCCCCTAGTGGTTAACCCCTTCAATGCCAGTGTCATTTTTACAGTAACCAATGCATTTTTATAGCACTGATCGCTGTAAAAATGACAATGGTCCCAAAAATGTGTCAAAAGTGTCTGATGTGTCTGCCATAATGTCGCAGTCAATAAAAAAATCGCTGATCGCCGCCATTACTGGTAATAAAAAAAAAATGTAATAAAAATGCCATAAAACTAGCCCCTATTTTGTAAACGCTATAACTTTTGCGCAAACCAATCAATAAACGCAGATTGCGATTTTTTTTTTACCAAAAATATGTAGAATACGTATCGGCCTAAACTGAGGAAAAAAAACGTATTTTTATATATTTTTTGGGGATATTTATTATAGAAAAAAGTAAAAAATATTGCATTTTTTCAAAATTGTCTCTCTATTAATGTTTATAGCACAAAAAATAAAAACCGCAGAGGTAATCAAATACCACCAAAAGAAAGCTCTATTTGTGAGAAAAAAAAGGCCGTCAATTTTGTTTGGGAGCCACGTCGCACGACCGCGCAATTGTCAGTTAAAGTGACGCAGTGCCGAATCGCAAAAAAGGGCCTGATCTTTATGCTGCATATTGGTCCGGGGCTTAAGTGGCTTATAGTATATACAGTGTATCTCCTCTACCAGTATATACAGTGTATGTCCTCTAATAGTATATACAGTATCTCCTCTAATAGTATATACAGTATATCTCTTCTGTCTGTTATTCTCAGAGTGGATTAGATATTTTGCTCCCTAACCATATAGTTGGTTATTTATATTTACCACTGCATAGAGATATTTAAAAATAATATATACTGTATTTATTGGCGTATAACACTCACTTTCTTACCCTGAAAATAGAGGGTAAACTGTGCCTGCGTGATATATGCAGGGGGCTGTGGAAAGTTTTTTTCTTGAAACTTCCTTCTTAAAGTTAGGGTGCGTGTTATACGCCGATAAATACGGTATATATTTTTTTAACTTTACATACTAACTAAATTTATACGCCATTATTATACGATTGGAGGAGAAAGCAGAGTGAGCACACAGATAACCTTTATCAGTTTGCTGCTTTTCCTTCAGCAGGTGAGGAATGCAGAGAGGACACTACACTGTTTCTTCTACAGTCTTTAACTTTAATTAATAAATTGGTGTCATCGACTAGGCTGTGTTTGGTTAAGGAAAGTACTATCTGTGCTGTGAGTCCATTTCCTAAAACTGTCAGAGCCAATTACCTTGGGGTATAGACGATATCAAGCGCACTACAGAAATGGATCAGTCGAATGATCAGGTAAGATAAAAATGTATATTAAAAAGTGGACAAGGCAACACATTTTAGGGGTTTCTTAACTTTGAGTTTTACTGCTGAGCTGCTTGTGTGCTACTTAGTGTTTTATTGGAACAGAGTTTATTTGAAGCAAATACACAGGGACAGCAACCCAGAGATTGACATCTATAATGATACATTATTACTGCCAAATGCTGGATTTGCTGTCCCTGTGTATGGGTTTCATCTTAAATTAGTTACTATCTAACACAACCTGATCTCCTTCAACTCAGCAGCACTAGAAGCTCTAAAGAAAGCAGATCCATGTATCCTCTTAAACACATTGGTTCAGCTTTAATAAAGATTTAGGGGATTATAACCATATTAGTGCACTTGCACCAACACAGTGTGTACCCCCTATTATACTTCTTTTTTTTTTTTTTTAGCATATCTAACATTTTGACTGATCCATTTCTGTGGGGCTTTGATCTCATCTCTACCTCATGTATTCACTAAATGTCCTCTAGTAATTGACTATTAACTATACCTGCCTTATAAGGCTACTCTTTAATCTGCCACTACATCCATAAGGAAAAGCCATTTCTGGTCCAGGGCCATTCTCCACCCTACCCAGAGTACCAATTCCCTGGCATGGAAAACTAATGTCAGACACCCTCGCATTTCTTGTTCCAAGACAGGTTAAAAAACAATGCTGCAACCTGACTTGGAGCTATGGACAGCACTTTACAAGTTATAGACCTATGGTACTTCTATGTTTGTGTTCCTGCAGTAGACCTGACTACCTGGTTAGATGCAGATGTAACATGTTTGGAATCCTCCTTCATCTTCCATGTTATTGCTGAAAAGGATGGAGGCCTGTAACCCTTCACATGTCTACTTAGCTTCTTAGGGACTGTGAGAGAGATAGCAGACTGTAATCGATACCAGGAAGATGTCAAAGTTTCTTTCATAGAGGAAATAGAACAGTCTTATTAAATTGTTATGATGAAAGAAAGCAGGCAGAACTGCTAATCTAATAAGTTTCAGCAGAGAAGGTTGATCATAATAAGTGAACCAAAGTAGAAATGTCGGACATATACCTTCTATACATATGTCTGTAATACATATTTCAGCCTTTCCTGTGTGTTGAACTGTAGATCCTCTAAACGTGTGGCTGTAATTTATAATTAGATTTTTATTTTGCACAAGTCCAATGAAAAATCTACAAATTAGCGATTTAAAGGGATGCTAGCATCTTACTTTTTTCTTATTTGTTTACTTTCTATTAAAACCTCAACTTTGCTTGTGTGTCCTTATTAGAGGTCGACCGATATGGTTTTTTCTCTGGCCGATGCCGATATTTAGAAATCGGGGTGGCCGATATATATTGCCGATTTTTGCGGCCGATATTTTAGGCCGATTTTTTTTTTTTTTTGCCAGTTTGCACTGGCTCGTGGCACTTACAGGTGACACTGAAAAGTGTCACTGATTGGCAGGTGGCACTAATTGACACTGGCAGGTTGCACTGGATGGCACTAATTGGCACTGGAAGATGGCACTAGCAGATGGCACTGATTGGCAGGTCGCACTGGCAGGCACTAACAGGTGGTACTGGTTGGCACTGATTGGCAGGTGGCACTTATTGGCACTGGCAGGTGTCACTAATTGGCATTGGCAGGTTGCACTGGATGGCTATAATTAGCACTGGAAGATGGCACTAATTGGCAGGTGGCACTGGCAAGTGGTACTGGTTGGCACTGATTGGCAGGTGGCACTGGATGGCACTAGTTGGCAGGTGACACTAATTGGCACTGGCAGGTGACACTGGATGGCACTAATTGGCACTGGTTGGCACTGGAAGATGACACTGATTGGCAGGTGGCACTGGCTGGCACTGGCAAGTGGTACTGGTTGGCACTGGCAGGTGGCACTAATTGACACTGGCAGGTGGCACTGGATGGCACAGCCGATAATGTACAGTAACTGTGTGAAACTGCTCTCTGCAGCGCTGCGTGAAACTGTATGGAGAGAGAGAGAGGAGCTCACAGATTCAGCGTGATGTCAGAGGTGGGCGGGACCCTGGGTGCGCGGGCCCCAGCAGCTATCAAGCCAATGATCGGCCCGTTAAAGAAAGGGGCGGCGACACATACATGTAGCGGTCCGCCCAGATCCCATCCCATTGGCTGGTGTTGGATAGCTGGGTCCCGCCCACCCCGACATCCAACCTCACTAATGACAGCTCTCTTCTCTCTCTCTCTCCATAACATTTCACACGCCGCGGCGCTGCTCTGCAGACCGTGTGCTGGCACAGGTGCGGGCAGTGTTAAATATCGGCCTAATTTGGATAATTATCGGTCGATGCCGATTTCTCCAAAATGGCCGAATATCGGCCGACCTCTAATTGTAAGCACCCATGTCAGTGTTAAATGGGTAGTTTTAACCCTCTGACACTTTTGCTAGACAGCTTGGTCTATTAAAGTAAATTAAAAACTAGCAGACTTACTGTCTGGATCACCAGGTGAAAATAAAGGAACAACGCCTAAAAAAGAAAATGAATGTAACTACTATGTCTAAGCCCTGGTTCACACTGGTGTGATTTGACATGCGATTTGACATGTCAAATCGGCGAAATTTGCCGCAAATTGCGGGCAATGGCACCGTCCCAATCGGTGTGACGCCGCATATGCGGCGCTGCACCAATTTCAAAAAGTAGTTTCTGTACTACTTTTTGCGATTTCAGCCGCGATTTACATTGACATCTGTGTCAGATGTCTCTGTAATCGAGCTGAAATCGGGACTGACAGGCAGGAGTGAAATCGTGCGAGTTCAGCTGAACTCGCACGGCTTCACTCCCGCAGCCCCAGTGTGAACCTGGGCTAAGGGATTGATAAGCTATTTTGGGTTCATCACTGCTGTAACTATATAGTAAACATTCCAACTTGCCATATTTAATCTCCGAGAAATGGGACAGAAACTTTTCCTGAAGTATTTAGGTAAAAAAAAAGATGTACGGAAGTGCAGCTTTTTAACTATTGTTTGAATAGAGAAGATTTTTTTTTTATGTTCACCTTGTTGTCAATGTTAGTTCGTGAATTTGCTATTTCTTGCCCTTCCAGTGTTGCTTTTTCAAAGTGCCTCCTGACTTCCTATGTTTGCATTGGCATATTATCCTCAATGGCGGTACCCCAGCTTAGCAATAGGTCTCTCAGGCACTGAGCATTCTATTGTGATATACAGATAGAGAGAACATGCCTATGTTCCATTATGAGCAAGTTGATGTTTAATACCAAATTTCTTAAAATCGTGCAAATAACATAATGAATGGTATAAGAATTATTGCGGGGCCATAAACTGATATTATACAAAGTAAGTTACTATAATTTTTGTCCTGACTCAGGATCTCTATAACTAAAGATTTATTACTCTTTCGTTCATGGACGGACACAGCTTCAATTTTGACAAGTGGGTATTGGCTTTCATTTAGGAGTGACTAGGCAGAAAAAGTGTTAACAACTTCAGAGCTGAACAGTCCCACCCAGGGGGCGGTCCTACTGGCTATATCCCCTCAGCCTGCACTAAGCAGATCATTTTTGTCTGCCTAGTATAGGAGAAGGACATGGCTCCCTTCGGGCCATTGGTCCGGGGGGGGTGTTTTCTACGTTTTTTTTTTTTTTTGTTTCTGCGATCTTCAAACAACTGCCGACTGGGTGACAGGCTGGATCCCAGATCCTTGTAGTCTCCCCAGTTTCGGCCATTGAGCGTGTGCCGACCCTAGCTATGCGCTGGGTTTTCCATGACATGCCCGTCGCTCCACGGGTGGCCGGTGAGCTTTTATGCTCCAGGGCATGCATATGATCGGTCTCTATGGCTCAATCACAGCATGCCGGCCGACAGTCACCTCCGTAACTGCGCGGAAGATGGTCTATCCAGAATGTCTTCCAGCATAATCCACGCAGGAAGTTGTTAACACTTTTTCTGCCTAGTCACTCCTAAATGAAGGCTAATACCACTTGTCAAGATTAAAGCTGTGTCCGTCCATGAACTCAGAGAAAAGGATTTTGCGGTGAGTACAAAAATCCTATTTTTTTGGTTTTTTTTACATTGAACTGTGTTACCTGGACAGTTTTCTTTGTTTATGGTTTGTCAGCTAAGGTCATCCAGAAAGATAATAAATAAAATAGTGTAGATTTCAGGAGAAAACCTATTATGAACTGGACAAAAATACCAAATGTACTGTACAGCTTTGAAGTTGAGTAATGATTTATGCATTAAGGATTGCCTTGCCATTATCATCACTTTAGTCAATTTAATCAGTTCCTTTCCATCAAAACAACTCTATGTTCTCAAAGATATATAGCATATGTGTCCTTTTATTTCAATTATTCCACCAATTGAACAGAATGGAGGCAACAGTCATGCACTCCAATCAGCTCACCAATAAAGGGATGGCTTCACTTTGTAGCACATGTCTGTGTATTCAATAGAGATGACTTGCTAAAGTCAAACAGGCTGTTCACTAAGAAAAGTGAATTTTCTTTTTGCAAGGGAATGTTTCCTTCGCTTAGTGAATAAGGTGAAATGTTGCGGACTTCCTTTGTCCAATCATGTGCAAGCAAAACAATTTTTTTTTTTTTTTTTTTTTTTTTTTTTTTAGATTATCCTTGCAGGTGATTGGGTATTATATGCATTTACTAAGCTAAGTGAAAGTATTCCTGCCAGGTAAACATGCACTACACGTTCTGTATATCAACCTAGATGTACTATAATATAATGCTATAATGTACTGTGTTGGCATTGCATAATGTGTAGTATGCCTGTCATCATAATATTTCCACATTCACTCAGTAATCTACACCTACTATTTGCAATAAAGTATTTCACACTATGAGATTGGTCCCCACTCAGAATTCCTCTACTTGTCCCTAGGTATCCTGCCCAAACTTGAAGTCATGCGGTGTAAAGTTTGCGCCTTTGAAACTTAACATAGACACAATTATTTGCCAACAGAAATGATCCTGCATTTACATCAGCTTACATCCAAGTCCGTTTATGTCCCTATTGAGGATATTTCCCATCCCTTCCTTTCATAAAAACTACTTGTCTACAGAACAGGGATTGTAAAAAATAAAACAATCTTTCAACCTAAGGGTGCTTCCTGTGGCATAGCACTGGTGCTTTGATTACCATTTCTTGCTATCAGTTGGTTTGGTGTACCCATTCTTAAAGACAGATAAGTAAACAACTGTGCATTTTTGTCACACGTATCATTAAAAACAGAGCACAAAATGTGTTAAGTAATTTTTCTTTTTTTTTTTACTTTAAGTGAATAGAGTTGTACTGTACTCAATGCCAACGGTCATGACGCATCTGAATAATGATATGATCATTAATTATAATGGGAGGATGTCTAGTTTAAAACATATCTGCTGGTCTCACTGTGTTTTCTTTCCAGCCATCTGGTAGAACAGACACCATGTCACTTGGATGGAAAGTCATTGCAGCACAGCTCTTTGCTTTGATAATAAACATCTCTGCTTCTTTATTTACTATAAAATCCCCATCTCTACTTCTTTATTCATATTACAGCGAGAAACCATTATCCAGCCATAGCGTTCCATTCTGGTGACATGGGCTTCTACTGAGAAATTACCAGTTACTTGGGGAATTCATTTGAGTACAGACTATACACAGCACTGTATCACTGGAAACTATTCTTCCCATTACTAACATTTGTGCTTTGTTCTGTTCATTTGTCAAAGTTCTACGTGTGTCTGCATGTTCTGCTCCCATCTGCCTTTGTTATGCTAATTTAAATTTTAGCCAGCCTGTGCTCAGTCACAATGTGCCATAAAAATACAGATTTGTTCTAAGTAACAGGTGGATTTACACAATATAGTATATACGTGAATATATGTGCATATGCAAACACAAAAAAGCACATCAAAATGCTTCCCTGAGTTCATTTTGTTTTTCTAATAAATTCATAAAAACATATTAAAGAGTTTCACGTGTTTATTATAGCTTAATATATTTAAAGTGTAAGAAGTATCACAATTTTTTTTTTTTTTTTAAAACACATCTGTCCAGTGGCATAGTGCCATAAGATAATATAAATATTTAAAAACATTTGAAGCAATGAGTAGAACACTTGCATAAAAAGCATATAGAAGAAAACAAAAAACAAACAAAGAATAGCCATAAATATAAGTAGCAGTGAGGGCTTTGCCCACTCAAGCTTTCAATTTATAGAGCAGAATATTTACAAAAGGTGTTGGTATACTCACCTGGATCTCACTGCAAATGATAAACATCACTTACCTTACACACATACAGTATACGCCATATTTATTTTTCTAATTCCAATACTCACGTTAGTTCTTCCTTGTTCTCATTGGATTCTATATACAATTGGTTCCTTCACTTTTTTCTCCCCATAATCTAAATGGATGTGATGGCAATTTGAGGCAATGTTATCTACATCTTTTTTTTCCCCTCCTCCATGGGACAAGGGATCTAACGTGAATATGTATACTAATATGTTTTTGCTGATTTATCTGAATGGTATATTTATTGTATATGTTTATTACTACCAGACCTTCAGTCAGATTCTAAGAGATTAAAGCAGGGATAGGCAACCTCGGCCCTCCAGCTGTCGTGAAACTACAAATCCCATCATACCTCTGCCTCTAAGAGTCATGCTTGTGATTGTCAGGGTCTTGCAATGTCTCATGAGACTTGTAGTTTCACCACAGTTGGATTGCCGAGGTTGGCTACCCCTGGATTAAAGCCCTGAAGAATCGGCTTTGGATGTGCAATTTCTACGGTCTGACTGTCATATGCATGTGATTTTATATATTCTGGGCTACATGTTGCCCTTGTGTGATTTGAATTTTAATATCTATAGTTTAGATTAAAACTATCAGGGGGTCATCATTCAACGCCCTTATTTTGTTGCCATTTTTCTGTTGCAGTTATGTTTTTGGGTTGATGACCTCCTGATATATAGCTGGTTTAACCCCCCCCCCCCAACACACACACTTGCCCTTTCTTTATACCATTAATCACTTCTATATTCAATTGTGCCTGCTATACATTGGATGAGATTCTGTTAACCTACCAGTATGTTTTTGAAATTTGGAACAGAAATTAAACCTGAAGAGGAAAGCCATTTAAACACAATAAATATGTTGTCCTTGGTGGGAATTGACTTGTGCTTGGGCCCCAGAATTGCAAGGCAAGAGGGTTAGGTCTCTGCCATGCTGTTCATAATTCATGTGTGTTCATGATTGTCTGGTCTTTTAAGTCCTAAAAAGCTTACTGTTTTTATAAAGGAAATGAGGTATAGAGAAACAGTCATAATGGATTTCAATGATACTTTGTCACAAATCTACACAAATAATTTGATAAGTAATTGAAAATGAATTCTGTATATTTTTCCCAAAGTATTTACAATACAATTAAGATTTTTGGGCAAAACTGCTGTTTACCTACAGGCCCTTTAAACATGACAGTGCTGGAACAAATTAGAAAAAAAAAAACAATCTAGTTAATTCTAGGTTATAATACCACAAAATGTGGAAGTCTGGATAGGAGAATACTTATGCGGGTTCTTAAAATTGCGATAAGATTTGTTACACGTGCATTTTAAATACTGCTAGTCTTTGGCTACATTTTTCTATCGGACATTGTAGACTTTTTCTCTAATTACTGGCGGTATTAGTAAAAGTATGCAGTACAAATAAAAAAGTTAGTTTTCATTTCATAAAAAGTGCAACAAGGCACAGATGACTGGAAGAAGAACGTGAACACTAAATATTATTTCTGGATGTACTTTCTCAGGTCACCAAAGAATATCTTACCGACTGTTGCCTTTTTGTGTTAGTCAGAGGAAAAAGAAAAAATCATCTATCTTCATTAGGGAAAACCTTAGAGACCTCTGTGTTTTAAATATATAACATGCAATTCTGTTCCGTAATGACTTTGTTTTTCTTTGCTGGAATAAACATTTGAGGAAATGTTATTATATAGAATTTTCACTTCTCTTAACAGAATAACTGAAATCTATATGATTTTATATACATAGCCTCAGTACCCTTGCAGCCTGTAAACCACATTTACCAGCTACCATATCATACCCTCCAGCTGCTACACGTTTAGCACTGCAGTCTCTTTTTGACTTTGTGCTTATTGTGAATGACATGCTTCATGGCCCCAAAAACTATGTCAATCTGAGCCAAATGTATTTGTGCCCCTTTTTTTAGTACTACGTATAAGGTTTTTTTTTTCCTTATGGAATGTATCCAATCTTTTAAAATAAAGATATACCAATTACCAACATTTCATTTGTACATATGCTTAACAAGCCCCTGTTGACCTCTGTAATGGCAGGCATTGTACTGTTCGTGAAGAATACCTAAATACTTAATTGTCAATGACCATGCCACAAGTAATTTCTTTTTTTTTTTTTCTCTTTTTATTCAATTTTACTGTGTAACATAAAACTGTGCACTGCTTACATAGAAACCAATGAACCAAGTAAGCTATAGTGATAGACTTGGACTCTTTCATAATTTGTGTTTTTTAATATCCATGTTTAAACAGCATTTATGTCATATTTTAGGTTTGTGTTTTTCCAGTTTATAAAGCCATAACCGGTGTACATAATTGGTACTTGATAAGAGTCTCTGGAAAAGTTTATCAGTCCAATTTTTAGGTTTTGGAACTAAGGTTTGGGTGGTAGCTCACAGGCCAATGTTCTTTTGAAGGTCTTTTTACAGAGGAGTTCAGCTTAGACTCGGTGCCAGGTAGCGTGAGCCTAGACTATGTTTTACCCTTATAAAATAAACATGGTACCCAACGTCCTATAGGTTGAATAGTGCATTATGAACCTGAAGGTTTAATCTGCATTGGTATATGTGTCAGCCATCTATCCATTTTTTTAAAATTTATAGGTCTCTTGATCTATATGAAATTTATACAAGTGCAGAATTTATCACAGTCTTCCAGTAGGTTACAGTAAGAGGTTTAGCATTTTCATTTGAAAAATACATTTTGATATGATTAGCAGCCAATGTAGTACCCAGTCCTTCAACCAGACTTAATAGATATGTGGTTGTTAGTTTTTACTTGGAGCATAGTAATTTCCTCCTCTAAATGTACCACATGCAGCCAGTAATGTAGTATTTTGGGACAGGACCAAAAATATGAGTAAAGTCTGCTTGGTCTTGTGTACATCTTCAACATCTCATTTCACTTTTACATTTCTCAATAGACCAAAAAAACGAAGTTATATTTGAATTTAGATGGCTTTCAACAATATACATTAGTCTATGAAGTCACGACAGTAATTACCGTATATACTCGAGTATAAGCCAAGTTTTTCAGCCCTTTTTTTAGGGCTGAAAATAGCCCCCTTGGCTTATACTCGAGTCAGTGTACCTGTCGGGTCGCGGGCATCCATTTTTCAAAAGTCGCGGCTTCCTCCTGGTCCCGTTACGTTACGTGATAGTCAGTGTACCTGTCGGGACGCGGGCGTCCATTTTTCAAAAGTCGCGGCTTCCTCTTGGTCCATGATAGGCGTTTGACACTGTGTTCCGCTACCGCCTATCACGGAGGTCCTCTCATCCTCTGACTTTTCCAGCAGACACTGTGTTCAGTGTTCCGCCTATCATGGACATCCTCGTGTCCGAGGATGAAAGAAGGTCCGTGATTGGCAGAACACTGAACACAGTGTCTGCTGGGAAACTGAGTCCGAGGATGAGAGGACCTCCATGATAGGCAGTAGCCTGCAGCCGGTCAAGAATACAGGTACACTGAGGCTGCAATGGGCACAGTAAGGCTGCAATGGACACAGTGAGAATGGACACAGTAAGGCTACAATGGGCACAGTGAGGCTTGCAAATGGGCACAGTGAAGCTGCAAATGGGCATTGTTGACCCTCTTTTCCGCTTACAGTAGCTGCTGCATTCTTACCCTAGGCTTATTCTTGAGTCAATACGTTTTCCCAGTTTTTTGTGGTAAAATTAGTGCCTCGGCTTATACTCGAGTATATACGGTAATCAAGTGAAGTGACTTGTATGGCATTAGTGCGTCTTATGCAGCCAAACAGGGCAGGTGAAATGGAGCATATTGTGTATTCTACCACCCAGGGACAGTTTTAGTTCTACAGATAACAGCAATGGATCACATATTTTTACTTTATCTTGTATCACATTCCAGCTATAGTTAAGTGAGCCAGAATACCCTTTTACTGTATAAGGAGAGGGAATAATTTCTAACATAAACCTGTCTCTGTATGAATGCTTTTCAATTATTAGAAATTGTTTGCTTGCACTTATGTAAAATAAAGTCCTGGTACATATTGTGATGGGAGCTCCCCCTCTAACAAAATAGCTTTATAAACTTGACACCCAGCAAAGATTTTGGCTGGTTTCTGGAGTATTGGGTGATGTGACATGTCCAGTGTTTGAAGTGAAAACTTGAGTTTTAGTGATTCTAGCTCCTATGGATTAAAAACATGCATGCAGAAAATATTTGATATGCAAATGCTTGATATCTGCCTTGCCAAGTTCAATTTGTGTTTCCTTATTACAGAATCCTGATATCTAGACATCATCTCAATGCCTAAAGCTGTGTATAGAACTTGAAATGTTTTGTGCTCCATTGCATGACCCTCTAAACCAGGGATATGCAATTAGCGGACCTCCAGCTGTTGCAAAACTACAAGTCCCATCATTCCTCTGCCTGTGGGTGTCATGCTTGTGGCTGTCAGAGTCTTGCTATGCCTCATGGGACTTGTAGATCTGCAACAGCTGGAGGTCCGCTAATTGCATATCCCTGCTCTAAACCATAGTTGCCCAACATGTGGTCCTCCAGCTGTTGCAGAACTACAAGTCCCATCATGCCTCTGCCTTTGGGAGTCATGCTTGTAACTGTCAGCCTTCCAATGCATCATGGGGCTTGTAGTTCCACAAGAGCTGGAGGGCCACATGTTGAGCACCCATGCTCTAAACCTTTATAATTACCTGCTCTGTTAAACATATATTAACCCTCACATTCTTAATTCTTTGCATTAACTATTATCCCCTACGTGTCTAAAACACAAGGCGTACTTTGGGCCAGTTTTATGAAAACTATGGTTAGAAAAAAAAAAAAAATGGTTGCTACAACTTACTGGCTCTGTTTTTCATACATCAGCACAAGTGTCACTTCATGATCTTGTTCACAATAAGGCAGGTTGTTGGGCACTGGGCAGGCAGTTCTGTGCCCTATCAAATATCCCACAAGCAGCAGGTATGGGCAAAATATTTCAGTATCTGTCCAGAGTACAGCTGAGACAGAAATGTTATGCCTTACATTCGCCAGTCATAAAACCTTTCTAGTTTAACCATTTCAACGTAGTTAGGATTACACCATATTGTAGTACATCTGGTAAACCCCTTGGCACCCAGGCTGTCTTTAGCGATTTGGCACGCAGAAGAGCCACTGATGGACACAGATGAATTATATTAGGAATACCCATTTCCAAAAGGGTCAATGCTGTTAGCACAAGGTGCACAATTGCAATTTGTTTACAGAGTCTTTACTGTCTTTGAAGCCCCATCCAATTAACTTTTGTAGTTGGGCAACCATAAAATACAGCCTGGGGTTTGGGACTGCCAGTCCCCCAGAGTCTTTGCCATACTGAATGGTTATTAACAGGCTATTGGCCTGTTGTTTCTTCCATATTAAAGTCCTACACTGAGCTTATATTTGTGTAAACCATTTTCTAGGGAATCCACATTGGGGATTTGTGAAGCGAAGGGGGCCCACACTATCTTAATTTGGTTCACTCTACCCACCCAACAAAAGGGGCAGTTTGCACCAGCTATTACACTATATTTAAACTTTTGTAGCAGGGGTGATAGGTTTTATTACAAGTACAGCTAATGTCAGGAGTGATCACAACCCTTGGGTATTTAAAGGAGGTGACCAGTTGAATTTGTTGGACACATGAAGGTATAAGGTGAAACACCAGATCTATAAACTGATCTGCTCCCGTTTATAGTAATCCCTGAAAACATACCAAATGTATCTTGATGGCCTAAAGGGATTTAGAGGAGTCACATAGGTATTAGAGCGCATTATTTACTTATAGGGAACTTTTCTCTTCAGTTTGACTTCTGTAAAATCCTTTAATTTTGGTAGAGTTCCCGTTTTTAGTGTAGACAGGGGGTTCCGCTGCCAAGGCAAACAGGAGGGGCAACAACAGACACCCTTGTTTTGTTCCTCTCTGCAGTGGAAATGGGTTAATCAGATCACCATTAATCCACAGTCGAGCCACAAGCGAGTGTTCTAACTGCATGCAGAAAGGTCCCTAATAAACACTTGCATCAAATTATTTTGTAGATGCTCTTTAAATATGGTATATTTGGCCTAAAACATTATTTACTCCTCTTTTTCAGCCTGAATGACTGAAAACACTTAGGGATGATGCCATTAGTCCTTTTTTCCTTTTGTTGTTGTCCTGTATTTGTTTAAGATAACATCTGTATTTATTTTGTCCATGTGTTAATGTATTTAAAGCGGAGTTCCAGCCTGGGTGAAAAAAAAATTCAACAGCTACAAAAACTGTAGCTGCTGACTTTTAATATAAGGACACCTTACCTGTCCAAGGAGCCCGCAATGTCGTTACCCTTACTAAGTGAAACAGGAAGTGAAGCCTTGCGGCTTCACAGCCTGTTTTCTACTGCGCATTCGTGAGTCACGCAATGCTTTCTGAATGGTCCCGTCTTCTGGGACACACACCTGTCCCAGAAGGCGATGGGGGGAAGGAGGAGGGCTTGGATAAAACCGTTGAAGTGACGTACCTTGCAATGGCGCCATGGGATGGAAGTCACAAAGAAAATAAGAGATATGAAAATAAAATAAACGAGGTGGGGGGGGGGGGGGGTGTGCATACATTTTCAAAGGAGTTACATTTTTCACTGGAACTGGAAAAAATAAAACTGCACCAGGGGAATTGTAAAAAAGTGAAGCATTTGCCAAAACAAAAACATGCATCACTGCACATCTCTTCAGACATGTATCCTGGGCTAGTATCTCCACAGTTTTAACTCATGTCAATTGCTGGTTTCTGGGAAAAGCAGTGATCCATTCTAACACAAGCAGAACAGTAGATTTCAGAGTGCCTTGTTTGTACAATCAATCTACAGAACACCCCTAACTTTGCCAAAGTTAGATTTTATTTGTTAGTTTAAATAAAATAAAAAAATACAGTAGCTGGACAAATAAAAAGGCATTTTTTGTAAGAGTTGTAAATCACAAAAATGGCTTGTATAGAAATTATAGAGCTAAAGCTAGTTTTTCTCCTAGGAAAAATAAGATCAAAATATTATGTACAAGGATGTCAGCAAAATGGCCTTCTTTGAGAACGCATAAATTACATATTTTTTATGATATGCCATGGTAACAAAAAGTGGCTTTGTAAATGTATTGTTTATTTTATGTGTGTATGTATTAAATAATAGCGTCCCCCATTTTTCCTACCAGGTGTTGCATTTCCTTGGACCATCAACCTCCAGCAATTCAGTGTCTATACTCTCCTGGAGCATCAAGTCATACTCAACCTAGTGGAGTCCATGGGCTGTACCTCCACTCTGGCTGTGACATCCCATGCACTGCCCTCTGCTGGGCCGGAGGCTGGACACTCTTTTGTGGTCTGTCTTCATGTTGATCTTGAGCCTCTAGAAATAAAATGCTCCAATCCACAGGTTGGTAAATTTTACATTTTTTTTGCATTTAATCAAGTTGTAGACTGGCAAGATTGTTACTCTTATTCGGCTAAGCATTACTATCAAAATTTTACATCTGGTTGCTTCTGCAATCTGTTATCACTAGTTGTCTTTACAATCAACAGTTACAAATACTATTCAGCAAACCCTATAGTTTTATCAAAGTCAGTACCTTAAAGTGTAACCACACCTTTTGTAAAAAGCAAAAAAAGAGGGTTTGGGAAAATGTGTCCTCTGATAAGCAATAACCAGCACCAACCCCTTCTAACAACCCCCTACTGCAAAATACACCAACAGTATTTAATCCTACATTCTGAAGATATGTATACATGAAGGTATGATTATTTTGAATAAAGTCTGCCGCTAGTCAAATGGCACCTGTTCCCCCAAATGGTAAACTTCAGAACCTTTTTTTTACTCCATGTCATGTGACCCTCTGTGATGCCTCTTGTGGAATTGAGGACCAGTGATCTACCACTGCCAGCCAGGCTTACCACCAGCCAGTTCTGTTCCCAGTTCTGTTCCCACTCCTTGTCA
The DNA here is from genome assembly GCA_029206835.1 of Rana muscosa. Classification (NCBI taxonomy): domain Eukaryota; kingdom Metazoa; phylum Chordata; class Amphibia; order Anura; family Ranidae; genus Rana; species Rana muscosa. The sequence goes on from JARGYO010005626.1 coordinate 109,204,724, forward strand.
TAATATCTTATGTCAAAAGTGACTTTTGCAGCCTGTAAGTGTCCTCGTCACTGGACTGCCTATTGGTTGTGTCCTTGTCAACCAGGCAGGTGCGCATGCACCTGAAATGGACCCTGCAGTCCAAATAAAAGGGGACTCTGCACCCAGTGTGTCACGTGACTGCAGATTTGATTTAAGTTAAGACGGTTCAATTCTGTTTTTAAATTTACCTAGTGATTAGTTAAAAGGGGGTGATGATTAAAAGGTAGTTGGGAAGGAGGGCGTTTCCAGAATTAAACAAAACTATGTAAAAATTAAACAATCATGATTGGTCAAAAATGCAACCAAAAACATTATTTTCCCACTCATAATTATCTTTTTTTGTACTTTATATTAATTTGTGTGTTTGGCACAAACTTATGCATTATGCAGAGGTGGAACTTACCCTTACATATATATATATATATATATATATATATATATATATATATATGTGTGTGTGCTTCTGGATTAAGATGTTACCATTAGACAAATACAAAAACCTGTTAATGTGTTTTAGGAAAAATGTAACAGGACAAACTGGTACAGAACAATAATAACAAATATATCCATAATTGCATATGTATCTATAATGCTTGATTTAGATAGGTAGATATATACATACTCTCACACATTTGAATAATCAGACAATGGGATGCAATACTGAATATCTGCTCTGCAATTAAAATATATTTATCCATGAATGTAGCAAGGTAAAATCATACAGAAACCGTATTGGGCATCCACACCCTTTCTCAAGCTCAAAGTTCAAACATTTGAACTTGAGAAAGGGCTGGAACAGCCAAAACTGTTTGCTCATGGATTGTGCTATATGATTTTATCCTGCGACATTTGATGATGAATATATTTTAAAAGCAGAGAAAATATTTGGTATTGTATCCCACTGTTTGACTATAGAAATATTTGTAGTGGAGTTGGAGCCTGCTTGGTGCATATTTTTTTTGAGATATATATATATATATATATATATATATATATATATGAAAAATTTTGTAAATATGCTTTCAAAAATAATGCAATACGTCCATTTTATTATAGCGAACAAAACTCATAAACATAAGAAAAAAACGTAAATCAAATGAGATATCAAATTACCATATCAATATTTGGTGTGTCCACCCTTTGCTCTGAAAACCACATCAATTCTCCTAGGCACACTTGCACAAAAGTTAAGGATTTTGCAAAACAGGTGCTAATGGTTAACATGTAAAGATAATATGTAAGTTAAAATTCAATTATTAAAGCAAACAAAATCCTCAGTTGTGCATGAAAAATTCAAATAAGTAAGGAACTTATTAATTGAGTTCACTGTAAAAAACAAAAAAAAACGTATACAATGGCAAGACAAGTCAGATTCCCCCTTGACAAACCGAAAAATAGATTACTGGTGTACTGCCGTTGGCTATGCCAAGTGGCTTCTCCTGGAACTATACAGACACCATCAAATGACAGGTCATCAGACACAGCTCAAAGAACCCATATCTACTTCTGAAGGAACCCAAGGGTTCCACGGGACCCAGGTTGAGAACTACTCATATTATAGCCCAACTCAAGCTTTACACTCCAATGCTATCCACACATCTCCTCCTTGCTGCAGCACTTGTCTTCTGGGCTGAATATTATCCAGCATCATTAAACCCATTTTCATGAACCCCTCGCTTCTAGGTTCGGAGAACGCCGGTCTATGAAGTGTTCATGACCCATGATGTCATGTGACAGGACTGAGTATCGGGCAAAAAAATGTATCTATTATGAAGATTAAAAAGAAGGGAAATGCTGCTTGTGGGGGTAGGGGGGCTAAAACTTGAATTGAGCTGTGAGTGTAGTGACGAGTAGAGACGAGCTTGAGCATGCTCTAGACTCATCTCTTGCCATACTCTTATTCCAATGAGTTATTCCCACCCCACAGCCTGCCTTTTTGCTTACGCGAGCTGATGGTGGGAATACGCTCATTGGAGCTTAAAGGAGCATGCATTCGGAGGATGCCCAAGCTCACTTCTAGTGATAAGAAGGGCTTCTCAAACTTCCATTATTCTTTAAAACAATAAAATTCTAATGGAAAAACAAGATACTAAGCTTGTAGTGCTGGACTAAGAATGCCCAGCTGTAGCTCCCGCCACCTGTCTAGGCAATCAGCCTAAATCCTGGACTTTTACTAGCCATCCTGCTCAGCAAACATTTCCCTTTCGCTGGGGGAGCTGCACCGGTTCTCCCCATGACTGGTAAGCATAAGTCCAACAAGATAGCAGCCTTCTACAGCTCCCAGACCACACTGCTGATAACTCATGCAGCGGCCATCTTGCCTGTCACTTTCTCCCCTCCAGCTTCCGTGGCAGTGCAGACAGAGTCCTGGATGGTGTCTGTGGCTCCAGACCAGGACAGCGCATCATCATCTGCAACCCCAGAGCCTAGAGGGGACCAGTCGACTGTTGCAATCCTAACAGCCATTGCAAGAAAGTCCTCCCTGAAGGGGAAGATAGAAATGGTGGCATTAGAATATGGGCTGATCAGACAGGATATGGACAAATTTAGAGGCCCCCTTACAGATGCAGAGCATCGCATCTTGGCAGTGGAAGATACCACGGCCTCCACTGTCCAGACACTAGCTGATCTCCAACAAAAGGTCAAAGTCCTCATGGCCCGTTTGGAGGATGCTGAAAAATGCCTCCGGCGCAATAATGGCCTGGTGGTCGGGCTTCAGGAGGGTGCAGAATGCTCCAACCTTGTGGGATTTGCTGAGGCCTTCTTCAAGCAACTATTGGGCTTGCAGCAGCTGTCTCCTGTATATATAGTCAAACATGCACATAGGGTGCCTACTGGCCCGAGACCTGGATTGATGCCATGTGCATTTCTGGTCCGCCTACTTAATTTCAGGGATAGGGATCTGATCCTGGCGGAGGCCCCCCAAGCCCCCTGAGCTGCGGCATGAAAATGCAGTAATCCATCTATACCCGGATTTCTCTTGTGATCTACAAAAGAAAAGGCACTCTTTCACAAATGTTCGCAGACTTCTATGGCAGAAAGGCCTGGTATATAATATGCTGTATCCTAGTCGCCTGAAGGTCATACACAATGGCTCTAAGTTCTTCGAATCCCTTACAGAAGCAGTTGATTGGTTGGATTCCATTGCTTAGAATGTGGTTGGCCTGCTGTAATGCTAAATCTTCGGTCCGCAGAGATTTATATAGGCTTCTCATGACGTCACAGTCACATGCTCCGGGTGGCCCCCGAAGATTTAGCATTACTGCGAGAGGAAGCGACGAGTCAACATCGAGGAGGAGAAGAGGGAAAAAGACGGCGACGACGGGAAGACCGGCCCCTCCACTAGCAAAAGAGCTGGAAGAAGATAGTGGAGGGGCCGGCAGGAGGACAACAGAGAGCTGGACGAAACGACGGAGAAGACCAGGCCTCCGCTAGCAAAAGAGCTGGAAGAAGATAGCGGAGGCCCGGCAGAAGAAAGAAAGAACCGGAGAGGAGAAGAGGGAAGAAGGCGACGTAGAAGACCGGGCCCTGCTAGCAAAAGAGCTGGAAGAAGATAGCGGTGGCCCGGCAGAAGAAAGAACCGGAGAGCGCGGCGACGACACTGGAGACCCCCGAAGTCGGAAGAAGACCCCCGGAGCTGTGCAATAAATTACTTTAAAAAGCTGTGTGTGTTTTTTTTTATTGCCATTTTTTTCCACCAGGTGAATGGGTAGGGGTACGATGTACCCCATACTCATTCACATAGGGTGGGGGGGGCTGGGATCTGGGGGCCCCCTCATAAAAGGGGGCTCCCAGAATCCGATAAGCCCCCCGCCCGCACTCCCCGACAACCAACGGCCAGGGTTGTCGGGAAGAGGCCCTGTCCTCCTCAACATGGGGGCAGGGTGCTTTGGGGTTGGGGGGCCGCAGGTCGCCCCCCTGCCCCAGAGCACCAAAACCCCCATGTTGAGAGCATGCGGCCTAGTACGGTTCAGGAGGGAGGGGGGGCCGCTCTCTCGTCCCCCCCTATTCCCCTGCGGCCGGCCAGGTTGTGTGCTCGGATAAGGGTCTGGTTTGGATTTTGGGGGGGACCCCCACGCCATTTTTTCGGCGTAGGGTTTCCCCTTCAAATCCAGACCAGACCCAAGGGCCTGGTATGCCCCTGGAGGGGAAACCCATGCCAGTTTTTTCTTTTAAAATTGGCGTGGAGTTCCTGCTCAGGATTCATACCAAACACAGTGCCTGGTATTGGCGGGAATCCACGTCGGATCTCCGTCTACCGGCAATGCGTGTCGCTCATCGTGAAAGGAACATCTTTCCTTTCCCGATGACGAGACAGCTCCGGGCTGGCTCTCGCGGGACGGAGCTCATAGGGTGTCAATCTCGCCGCTAGAAGCGGCAAGATTCACACAATATCGGTGGCACCTACTGTACATCCTTGGCCAAATTGCAGATGGCAAGGCAGGCACTGTTGGTTCATTTCCAGAACCTCACTCAATGTGTTTTTGAACATCCAACGGAAGAATTGTTTGAGAAAGGTGACAAAAATGGGAAACTGTTGGCCATCCTGACAGCACATACTCAGGCAAATACGGTGACTCCTTGCATTTACTCCCCAGAGGGTACTCTAGTGAAGGATAAGTGAGGGTAATATTCAGGCGTTTGTAACCTATTATTCTAGGTTATACTCACCTAAGACACAGATCTTAATTGACCTGCTGGATTCCCTCCAGATCTCGGTGTAGCAAGCCTAGATTACCCCTTCACTGAAAAAGAGCTGGCAGCTGATGTTGCCTCCTGTCCCAATAGCAAATTGCCGGGCCCAGATGGGATTCCTGCAGAGTGGTATAAACAGTATTTAGACCTTTTATCTCCTAGACTTCTAAAGCTATATGGGGAATGTTTTTACACTCGGACTTTACCAGTATCCTTTTATGAAGCTCATGTTGTGTTACTGCCCAAACTGGATAAGGCCCTTCTATACTGATCCTCCTACCGACCCATAGCATTACTCAATATGGACTTTAAAAAATTACAAAAATGATTGCCAATAGGTTAACTAAAGCATTACATCACCTGAGATCTCCAGACTAGACTGGGTTCATGCCTAAAAAGGCCACAGACGTTAACATCTGGAGGGTGTGTACACATACCCAGTTGGCTCCTGAGGTATTGTAACGGGAAGGCCCGGGGAACCCAGAATCTCTTAGAAAGTATGAGATACCCTTGCTTCGTCTTCCCCAATGCCTCTTATGTGTAAACCACCCTGTGTCCCTATTAGGGGCACAGGGTGAATGAAAACCCCACTATGACCTGTGCTAATCAGATTCAATGCTGTATATACATTGTTGTGACAGGGGTCACGTTGGGCACAGGGTGAGCAAGGAAATAATGGACATTGAGAATATGTATTGGATTGTTTTAAAATGGGTCTGTAATATTATTCCCCAATATTTCCCAGGATCTGTAAATAGTTGTTCTGTTGATCCTGAACTCAACAGGTTAAATTAAGAGATGCTGATATGTTCCCTGTCTGCTTGTGTAATGGTAATGAACCTCACTTATGCTACAGAGCCTTTCATTGGGAAATGTGTATTGAGAGCCGTTATGTATCTATTGTGGCTTGTGGGAATTAAGCCTGTAATTATAGGTATTGTCCCCTGGCAGCCAGACAGGCTGGAGGAACACAAAAGGTCTTGCATAATCCTTTAACCACTTGACCACTGGGCACTTAAACCCCCTTAATAACCAGACCAATTTTCAGCTTTCGGTGCTCTCACATTTTGAATGACAATTACTCAGTCATACAACACTGTACCCATATGAAATTTTTGTCCTTTTTTTCACACAAATAGAGCTTTCTTTTGGTGGTATTTAATCACTGTTGGGTTTTTTATTTTTGCGCTATAAGAGAAAAAAGACTGAAAATTTTGTAAAAAAATGATTTTTTTTTCGTTTCTGTTATAAAATTTTGCAAATTACTATTTTTTCTTCATAAATTTTGGCCAAAATTTATACTGCTACATATCTTTGGTAAAAATAAGTACAAATTGGTGTATATTATTTGGTCTTTGTGAAAGTTATAGAGTCCACAAGCTATGGTGCCAATATCTGAAAATTGATCACACCTGAAGTACTGACGGCCTATCTCAATTCTTGAGACCCTAACATGCCAGAAAAGTACAAATACCCCCCAAATGACCCCTTTTTGGAAAGAAGACATTCCAAGGTATTCAGAAAGAGGCATTGTGAGTTTTTTGAAGTTGTCATTTTTTCCCACAATTCTTTGCAATATCAAGATTTTTTTTTTCTCTTTTTTTTTTTTCACAAAATTGTCATATTAGCAGGTTATTTCTCACACACAGCATATGCATTCCACAAATTACACCCCAAAACACATTCTGCTATTACTCCCGAGTATGGCGATACCACATGTGTGAGACTTTTACACAGCGTGGCCACATACAGAGGCCCAACATGCAGGGAGCACCTTCAGGCGTTCTGGAGCACCGAGGCCAATTCTGACATTTCTCTCCTACATGTAAAAATCATCATTTATTTGCTAGAAAATTACATAGAACCCCAAAACATTATATATGTTTTTTTAGCAAAGACCTTAGAGAATATAATGGTGGTTGTTGCAACTTTTTATCTCGCACGATATTTGCGCAGCAATTTTTTTAACGCGTTTTTTACGGAAAAAAAATGTTTTGTGCTTAAAAAAAAAAAAAAACAGTAAAGTTAGCCCAATGTTTTTGCATAATGTGAAAGATGAAGTTACGCCGAGTAAATAGATACCTAACATGTCGCCCTTAAAAATTGCACACACTCGTGGAATGGCGCCAAACTTCGCTACTTAAAAAATCCCCATAGGCGACGCTTTAAATATTTTTACTGGTTACATGTTTTGAGTTACAGAGGAGGTCTAGGGCCAAAATGATTGCTCTCGCTCTAACGTTCGCAGAGATACCTCACATGTGTGGTTTGAAAACCGTTTTCATATGTGGGCGGGACTTACGTATGCGTTCGCTTCTGTATGCGAGCTCACGGGGACAGGGGCGCTTTAAAAAAAAAAAAAAAAATTATTCTTCATTTTACTTTATTTATTTTAGTTTGACATGTTTTTCCGCCCTAAACATTTTTTTGATCACTTTTATACCTATTACAAGGAACGTAAACATCCCTTGTAATAGGAATATGGCATGACAGGTCCTCTTTACAGTGAGATATGGGGGGGGGGTGTCAATAAGACCCCACATCTCACCTCTAGGCTGGGAAGCCTGAAAAAAATACAAAAAAAAAAAAAAAACAACAATCCTGGCTTTGATCGTAGCGGTGAGTCGGTAGAAGCACCGGAGGGCGGTGGGGGGACATCCCCTCTCGCCTCCCGTAAGAATGATCAAGCGGCGGAACAGCCGCTATAATTGTTCTTATGGTGTAGGGAATCGCCGGCTGAAAAAGCTAATATCTGAATGATGCCTGTAGCTGCTCCCATCATTCAGATATCCCCGCACAAAGTCAAGGACGTCATATGACGGCCGGAGGGCGGGAAGTGGTTATTGCAGAGTATTGCTGGGCATTGCGGAGTATTGCTGGGCATTGCGGAGTATTTCTGGGCATTGCGGAGTATTGCCGGGCATTGCGGAGTATTGCCGGGCATTGCGGAGTATTGCCGGGCATTGCGGAGTATTGCGGACTATGGCAGGGTATTGCGGTGTATGGCAGGGTATTGCGGTGTATGGCAGGGTATTGCACGGGTATTGCACAGGGTATTGTGGAGGGTATTGCACAGGGTATTGTGGAGGGTATTGCAGAGTATTGTGGAGGGTATTGCAGAGTATTGTGGCGGGTATTGCAGAGTATTGTGGCGGGTATTGCAGAGTATTGTGGCGGGTATTGCAGAGTATTGTGGCGGGTATTGCAGAGTATTGTGGCGGGTATTGCAGAGTATTGTGGCGGGTATTGCAGAGTATTTTGCAGGGTATTGCAGAGTATTTTGCAGGGTATTGCAGAGTATTTTGCAGGGTATTGCAGAGTATTGTGCAGGGTATTGCAGAGTATTGTGCAGGGTATTGCAGAGTATTGCACCAGGGTATTGCAGAGTATTGCACCAGGGTATTGCAGAGTATTGCACCAGGGTATTGCAGAGTATTGCACCAGGGTATTGCAGAGTATTGCACCAGGGTATTGCAGAGTATTGCACCAGGGTATTGCAGAGTATTGCACCAGGGTATTGCAGAGTATTGCACCAGGGTATTGCAGAGTATTGCACCAGGGTATTGCAGAGTATTGCACCAGGGTATTTTGCAGAGTATTGGCAGGGTGTATTGCAGAGTATTGGCAGGGTATAGCACAGGGATGGCTGAGCAGGGATGGATGGATGGCTGGATCTGTGACTGCAATTGTCACAGATCCAGCCCACAGTGCTGCTGCTGCCATCCGCTCCCTCCCCCTCCCCTCTCACACTGTACCGATCGGTACAGAGAGGGGAGGGAGGAACCGGCGTCATCAAATGACGCCGGTCTGTTTACAAGTGATTGCTCCGTCATTTGACGGAGCGATCACGTGGTAAATGGCCGCTATCAGCGGCGATTTACCGCGATTCGTGATCCGCCGGGTCCTCTGGACCCGGCGGTCACGGAGTTTCCCGTGTGCGCGCCCCAGGGGGCGCGCGGGAGCGCGATTCTGGGAGGACATTATATAACGTCCTCCCAGAGTTAAGCAACCACCTTGTCGACGTTATTTGTCGGCAGGTGGTTGTTAAGTGGTTAAACTGAAATGTGGATTGGATGGGGATTGGGAGACAGAAAGGGCCTGTCTGAGCCATTCACTGTAGTTATTTGGCTCATGTAAATTGGGTCTGGTCAGAGGTGTATGATGAGAGGAGGGTCAGAAGCTTCTCTCTGTGGATATAAAAGTTGTAATGTTTTGCAATAATAAAGGAGTTCATTTTGGAAAGATACAGAGTGCGTCTCGTTCTTTTGGAAGGATTAATTCCTATGGGAAGTGGTCGTCTGACTGTGGAGGATCGGCAGCGAATGAGTGTCCAGGAGAGGGAATATCTTTAAACGGCGTTAACCCCTTTCATATCTGGGGTGTCGTTACAGGTATTATCTGGAGGGCTCTGGTGTTTTTTGACCTGGAAAGGGCATTTGACTCCATTGATTGGACGTATATGATGCATGTATTGCAATGCATGGGGTTTGACCCTACGTTCCTTAAGTGGAAATGGCTATTATTCAAGCATCCAGTAGCTGCCCTCTGAATAAATGGTAGAGTGTCAGATGTCTTTGCAGTTTCCAGAGGCTCACACTTAGTGTACAGGGGTTTGAATGCCACCTACTCACTTACCTCTTCTATGCGTTCAGTTATAAAGGCATGGTCTGTGGCACAGGGGTTTATGCCATCTAGTGCTGGTTGGCTATCTCCCAACCTTCCACTGTGGAGAAATCCAAACTTAACACTTTTTTAGTCTATCCCGACCCAATAGTTTGGACCAAATATGATATTAAGACTCTACAACATATAGTATCTAATGGTTCAATTAATGGAGCCCTGCAGACTGGCCTCAGGCGCCGCAGCTCCTGGTCTAGACCCTGGGACGATTTAAGTGACATCTGGGAGGCCCCATTTAAGTGTCTAGTCTCCACTAGAGACTGTTTGATACATTACAAGCACTCTTCTTGCTCTCTTATTCTACACCAATAAACTGATTATTCTGTCATGAAAGAGGTTTTCTGCTCCAACTTTTGTATCCTGGAAATCACTGGTTAATAAAGCAGTCCCTTTGTACAAAGCTACGGATTTAATTAGAGGACCCCTGGCCAAATTTGATAAGGTATGGGGGGGTTGGATGGCATCTACAGACGCAGATTCTGATAAATCCCTGTGTATGTATTATGTCTCGTGGTACTGGCTGAATAGCTGAGGGGAGTGAATTTCTGGGGGGGTTTGTTGACTTATACCATTATAATGTTATAACCTGATGAGTGCTTTTATTGAGCTTAATTTTCCTGATAAAGGAAGGAGGGGGATGGGGGGTGGAGGGTCTTGGGAATTGTAATAAATGTATTGGCTCCTATGTTTGAAGGAGGCGTAATTACGCCAGCGTAGCTGTTTATCTGTCTCCTGCTGGAGGTTCATGAAATGTGCTTGTTTTGTATGGGCAAATGTGGGGGGGGGGGTGTTCCTCTCTTTCTTTCCTTTGTTTATGTTTTGATGTAGGCTGGTACAGTTTGTATTGTGACGGGTTTGTTTGTTTCCGCGATGTGCGGTTTACTGTTGTATATACCTGTTATAAAATTTCAATAAAAAGTAATTAAAAAATAAATAAATAATGCCAGGCAGTGCTAAATTTTTGTCTGCTTTATTGCTACTGAGGGAAGGGGGGCATACTGATGATTTAGATAATCATGCACTTACCCATCAGTAAAATTAATTGGCACATTAAAAGATTTTCAAGGATATGAAGGAGATACCTCACTTTAAATTTCATCATAGCTAACCCTCTCAATGTGTTGTAGAAGCAATAGGAAGGTTTGCAATGTATATTTACTGTTTTGGTGTGTTTGTGGGTTTTTGTAACTGTAGCTCTGTCCAAAATGTTTTAGCAGCAGCATCTCTTGCTTGATGTGATGAAATAAGTAGCAGATGTACAGTTTTCGTGGACCCTGACGCATGGCAGCACAGACTTGTGAATGCACATGCTACGCAACAATAAAAATTCCTCAAGTCGGGTTCACACCCCTGTGCTACTTCACGCTACATGAAGTTCTGACTGGAAGGCAGCAGGCAGCTTGGAAGAATGTCTGGAACACATCACAGCGGGTTGGATTGGAAAGGTGCTTGGGGACACTGAATGTGACCTGAGTTTGCTTTCTTGTTTGTTTTTTCCAATTAGGCGTGTGTGTGTTCAGTTTTGAAGTTTTGTCTCTGGTTAGGTGACAGCTTTTATGTTAGGTCTTTCACATTATGACCCCACTGGGAAGTATAGTGGGAATGCAGTAGTAATTTTTATCTATCACTAATCACTATATCATTCAAACAGTAGGAAAGTAGAACCCATGGCACTCGTACCTTACTTTTTTTTTTATTGCAGCTTTATAAACAAAGGGCAAAAAATCCAGCTAGGAACCACTTAATGTGTGACATGAGCGTTTTCACCTGTGTGTTTCACAAAACAATTGTTAGCCAAATTACTTTCCTGTAGGTTGAGTAATATGGCGATTTGTGATGGAGAAGAGAAAATCACTACTGATTTCCCACCATGCCCCCCCCCCCCCATTACACTTGAAGCGGTATTACACCCAAAAACAAATAAAATAAAATAATACTTCTACATTGCAGCTTACTAATTCTTAGATGTGGTGACTGATTTGTTTTGGCTTTTTTTCCTTTATTTTCAGATGGTGATGTCTGTTATGTTTTTACTTCCTTTAACAGACCACGCTGTCCAGCCAAGTTGGCAGTTAATGGGTTGAGACAAATCATTTAACATTGACAGGGGTGCTTACAGTGGTCAGCTTGTATTCATTTTCATTCATTTATGTAAAACCTTCATGCCAAAAGGAAAGAAAAACGGTTGCTGTAGCTGCTTAAAAAGGGTTAGCTGGACTTCAGCTTTAATTTTAGTCGAGTCAATCTAAATCTGCTAGTGGATCTAAAAACATCTCCTCTCCCCTAATTGACAAGTCTGCTGTCCAAGGGTGACTACATTGCTCAGGGTATATACACAGAGGTTTTTTTGTTCAACCAGCAGGTTGAACGAACACAAACCTCACAGATCCGTGCATCACACTAGTGATTGTATTTTGACAGTGGAGACAAACAAGCCCCACTCCTGTAAGAATACGCAGATTAGCCATTGCCTGCATGCGGTGATCGAATGCTGGTCTTCCAGGACCATTCAACAGAAGCTGGTCGTTAGACTGTTTTCTGTTGAACAGAGAGTGGTACCTTCATCCTTATCCTTGCTACACTATGCTTGTGTCAGGTCAGTGACTTGATTGTATAGCATTTACTATTATGTAGCAACTGACTTATAGATTTAATTTTTGGAGACAGAAACTCCTTAAAAGTTTACAATTTAATTTACATAATTGCAGATTGTACAAATGATGTGGTGATTGGCTGATGGCCCTTAAACAGGTCCTCCGGCATTTTATGATTTGCAGTGTTTGTTCAAGTATATTCACAGATATCCCCCGATAGAAATGTGTTTTATTGTTCTGTGCATTGTGCATGTTCATTGCAATATATTTTAACAGTATCATTGTAACATTCTGGCAAGCCACTTTTGTGAGAATGTACATTGTGTCTTCACAACTGGTCATCGCACAAAGGTATTGAGTGTCTTACAATGTGTCTTGGTCCTCAGTCAACTCCACTGCAGCTGGGTGACCTGCACAGCACTCTGCAGGCTTAGTGTGTCTCATTTATAGAAAAGATGTTTCATAAAATATACCCCTGTGATTTGATGCAATTTAACATTCAAGGTAAAAGCATATTTGGAAATATAATATGGAAGGAACACATTTTCCTGGAAAAGTTTGCAGTCTACAGCAGTTTAAAAAAAGATCAAAATGGCTCTGTTGATGTCTACCACTGAGTGGCCTAACATCTAACTTTTTTTTCCTTTTATTCCTTGAGGTGGTAAAAGATTTTTTTTTTTGTAACAGGCCTTTCATATTTCACCTTAAATAATGCCTGTACATCTAAAGCAGAGGTACAAAGCAACTTACTAAGTATAGTCTTCTCTTCACCTTCATTTTACTCCTCTCCCCCCCCCCCCATTGAGCGCTGTCTCCACTGGACCAGGACAGTTTAAACTTAACTGCTGCTGCAGCCTCCCAGACATACCAGGATGGATGTCAGGAAGAGAGGTATGGACCAATATATCAATCACTATAAGGAGGGTGGCAGCTCCCCTAAAAACAGGATTTTAGTAAAACTAGTTCACATAAACATAACATTACACAGACAGCGCCTCTGCCTGAGTGTAAACAAACATGAGTGTAAGCAACAAATATAGAATTACCCTCAATAAACAGACCAAAAACTAAATTTGAACAAATTTTAATATATGAACAAAAGTCAACTAAAATATTATCTAAGATATATGAAAAAAGGAAAAGTGAGGGAGAGGACTCTCTCAAGTAAATGGGATTGTGTTAACCTTAAAATCCCATTTACCTGAGAGAACCCTCTCTTTCACCTTTCCTTTTTACTGTTCATTAGGGGTTGGGAGACCACATTATCTGTTTCTGGAAACTATCCAACTTGTCCATATATCTAAGATATATGGTCTATTACTCCCTTCAGGATCTCTAAAGGAGCTAACAGGAATGAAAAAATGGGAAAAGGAAATAGGGAGATCAATATCAGAGAAAGAATGGGAGAAAATATTTTCAATAATTTATAAAACACATACAGCAAACAAATACCAAGAAAGAAACTATAAAATAGCAATGAGATGGTAATGGAGCCCAGTATCGTTAAATGAAATAAATAGCGGACAAACAGATATTTGTTGGAGATGCAAGGTCGAAAGGGGGACTATGGACCATATCTGGTATGAATGTCGCCTGGTGAGAAACTTCTGGGATAAAGTGCATGAGATATATCGGAAAGTATCGGGAGTAGAGAGGAACCTAAATATAGATATCTCAGTGTTACTTCTGATGCCAGAATCAAAAAAGAGTATTAAGAAGGATATTTTTCATCGTATGATAACGGAAGCTAGAACAATAATAGCTCGCAATTGGAGAGAAAATAAAAGCCCAAATATAGCAGAGTGGATATGTGAAATGAACGAAATACAATATATGGAAAGACAGATAAGAGAAAGATACATAAATAGTCATAGTTTATATAGTGAAGCAGCGCTAAATGTCAATAGAAAGTGCTAATATTAAAAGTGCTATTAATAAAGTCTAACTTCTCATAAATTAAATAAATGGGGTGACAAAATCAACAATAATAAAATAAAATTAAAACGTCCAAACAGTGACTATGTAAATAAAGTGCTAAATAGCCAAAATGGCAGTCCAAATAGCAACAGCTAATTGCAGGGAGAGAAGCAAGGATGGGTGTGGGAATACACCTTGTCTCATCAGAAACACACTGGATCAGATGAACAAATGATGCATAAATAATCCTCCCCCATAGACACCAGCCTCTCGCCTCTCTGGTGGACCCCACGGGGTCAGTAATAACCACAAAGATCTCCACTGCTCACAATGAGAACTTCCAGTCCTTTTGCGTGACCTGAAACCACTGTAGGGATCTCCACAGCTTACCAGTGTTCTTCCTTAAAGCGAATCTTCCTGATGGACCCCACGAGGTCAATAATGGCCACAAAGATCTTCACTGCTCACAATGAGAACTTCCAGTCCTTTTGAGTGACCCGGAACCACTGTAAGAATCTCCACAGCTTACCAATGTTCTTCCTTAAAACGAATCTTACTCCATAATATTCAGAAAAAAACAAAAAGGGACTCCATAGTGAAGCATGTAAAGGAAAGCCCCAAGAAAAGGCGTTTATTCAAATAAAAACAGCTAAAAAACACGTTAAAACCCCTTGGTTTTTAACATGTTTTTTAGCTGTTTTTATTTGAATAAACGCCTTTTCTTGGGGCTTTCCTTTACATGCTTCACTATGGAGTCCCTTTTTGTTTTTTTCTGAATATTATGGAGTAAGATTCGTTTTAAGGAAGAACATTGGTAAGCTGTGGAGATTCTTACAGTGGTTCCGGGTCACTCAAAAGGACTGGAAGTTCTCATTGTGAGCAGTGGAGATCTTTGTGGCCATTATTGACCTTGTGGGGTCCATCAGGAAGATTCGCTTTAAGGAAGAGCACTGGTAAGCTGTGGAGATCCCTACAGTGGTTTCAGGTCACGCAAAAGGACTGGAAGTTCTCATTGTGAGCAGTGGAGATCTTTGTGGTTATTACTGACCCCGTGGGGTCCACCAGAGAGGTGAGAGGCTGGTGTCTATGGGGGAGGATTATTTATGCATCATTTGTTCATCTGATCCAGTGTGTTTCTGATGAGACAAGGTGTATTCCCACACCCATCCTTGCTTCTCTCCCTGCAATTAGCTGTTGCTATTTGGACTGCCATTTTGGCTATTTAGCACTTTATTTACATAGTCACTGTTTGGACGTTTTAATTTTATTTTATTATTGTTGATTTTGTCACCCCATTTATTTAATTTATGAGAAGTTAGACTTTATTAATAGCACTTTTAATATTAGCACTTTCTATTGACATTTAGCGCTGCTTCACTATATAAACTATTTTATTGTATGTTGGTCACATTATAGAAGTTAGCTGCTAGTTGTCTCTTAATATTTAATTTGTTCAGCAATATTTGCACTTTAGTGTTTCTATTTTTACTGAGTGGTAAGCGCACAAGCACCTTTTTTTCTACATAAATAGTCAAATGCCAGTAATATGGCAAAAATAGGATGAATTTCAGTTCTCAAAAGGAATGAAAGAATATTTATAAATGGAAAATAAGGGGGAAAATGAAGGGGAAGTTTAAATGAAGCGGAAAATTAGCAAATGGTAAGGGAGGGGAGAGAGATGAGGGAGAGATGTGTTTAATGTTTTGTTTTTTTTGTTATTGTGAATGGATGGAAGATGAAAGGGTATGGAAGTCAGAAGGAGTATATGTAGATAAATGTTGAAGGGGATCTTTGTTTTAATGATAAAGTAATTAACAGATATGCATCAAGATTTTATATATTGAATAACAAGAGGGAACAAATGCATATTGTACCAGAATTTGGTATAAATGTAAAAGTTTTTGTATTTAAGAAAAAAGACTAATAAAAATAAATTGAAAACAATAAATAACAAGTGTATTAGGGGTACCAGAGTATGGGGAGACATTTGCTCAAGGTGCCAAAGTGGTTCCTCTACATTTACATATATTGCTGCCCCTACTGGGATTCACTGCGAGTTAATCCTCTACAGAGTTCACTGAGCTTTGACCTGCAGTGCTTACCTGTGCGAGAACTTTCACCCCCTCAATGAAGTATTAAAATGATCATCATCACCAGTCCTATTGAGTACCAGTATGACATCAAAAGATGTCAATAACTTGGTTTTACTTTACATATGAATAGCTAAGAACAGAAAAGCTGAAAGAAAATTACAAGGATTTTATCATTTTTGTTGACCCCGATCAGCTGTAACTTTATGACCACCCACATAATATACCGTGTCTTGAAGAAGTATTTATACCCCTTGAAATGTTCTACATTTTGTCATGTTATAACCAAAAATGTAAATGTATTTTATTGGGATTTTATGTGATAGACCAACAGAAAGTGGCAAATAATTGTGAAGTGGAAAGAAAATGATAAATGGTTTTCAAAATGTTTACAAATGAATATCTGAAAAGTGTGGCATGCATTTTAAAATCTAGTGGAACCAATTGCCTTCAGAGGTCACCTAATTAGTGAATAGAGTCCAGCTGTGTGTAATTTAATCTCTGTATAAATACAGCTGTTCTGTGAAGCCTTCAGAAGTTTTTTAGGAGCTTAGTTAACAAACAGCATTATAAAGGCCAAGGAGCACACCAGACAGGTCAGGGATAAAGTTGTGGAGACGTTTAAAGCAGGGTTAGATATATAAAAAAATATCCCAAGCTTTGAACATCTCACTGAGCACTGTTCAATCCATCATCCAAAAATGGAAAGAGTATGGCATAAATGCCAAACCTACCAAGACATGGCCGTTCACCTAAACTGACAGGCCGGGCAAGGAGAGCATTAATCAGAGAAGCAGCCAAGAGGTCCTTGGTAACTCTGGAGGAGCTGCAGAGATCCACAGCTCAGGTGGGAGAATCTGTCCACAGGACAACTATTAGTCTTGCACTCCACAAATCTGGCTTTATGGAAGAGTGGCAAGAAGAAACCCATTGTTGAAAGAAAGCCATAAGAAGTCCCGTTTGCAAGAAGCCACATGGGGGACACAGAAAACATGTGGAAGAAGGTGCTCTGGTCAGATGATACCAAAATGTAACTTTTTGGCCTAAAAGCAAAACGCTATGCATGGCAGAAAACTAACACTGCACATCGCCCTGAACACACCATCCCCACCGTGAAACATGGTGGCGGCAGCATCATGTTGTAGGGGTGCCTTTCTTCAACAGGGACAGGGAAGCTGGTCACAGTTGAAGGGAAGATGGATGGAGCCAACTACAGGGCAATCTTAGAAGAAAACCTGTTAGAGTCTGCAAAAGACTTGAGACTGGAGCGGAGGTTTTCCTTACAGCAGAACAACGACCAAAAACATACAGCCAAAGCTACAATGTAATGGTTTAGATCAGTGGTCTCCAAACTGCGGCCCGAGGGCCGGATGCGGCCCGTTGCGCGCCTTTATCCGGCCCTTGGGGCAGTATCCCTCCCACTGATACGAGACAGTATTCTTACATCTGACACAGACAGTGGAGAACTATTTCTCCCACTGACACTACTAATGGGCCACTATTCCTCCCTATGATAGCAATGATGGGGCACTATTTCTCCCCCTAATACCATATGTTTAGTCCCACTGATGCCAGGAAATTTTCCACCCCCCGCTGGCCAAAGTCCAGCCCTCCAAGAGTTTGATGGGACAATAAACCGGCCCTTTATTTAGAATGTTTGGAGACCCCTGGTTTAGATCAAAGCATATTCATGTGTTAGAATGGCCCAGTCAAAGTCCAGACCTAAATTCAATTGATAATCTGTGGCAAGACTTTAAAATTGCTGTTCAGACGCTCTCCATTCAGACAGAGCTTTAGCTATTTTGCAAAAAAGAATAGACAAAAATGTCACTCTCTAGATGTGCAAAGCTGGTTGAGACATACCCATACCTTGGAGCTGTTATTTCAACGAAAGTTGGTTCTACAAGGTATTGATTCAGGGGGCTAAATACAAATGCACACCACACTTTTCACATATTTATTTGTAAAAAAACTTAAGCATTTATCATTTTCCTTCCACTTCACAATTATGTGCCACTTTGTGTTGGTCTAACATATAAAATCCCAATAAAATACATTTACATTTTTGGTTCTAATATGACAACATTTGGAAAATTTCAAGGGCTATGAATACTTTTTCAAGAAACTATAAACTAGGTCCCCCTTTTGCCACCAAAACAGCCCTGGCCCATCGTGACATGGGCACCACTAGACCTCTGATGGTATTTGCTGTGGTATCTGGCATCAAGTCATCTATAGCAGATCCTTTAAGTCATGTAAGTTGTAAGGCGGGGCCACCATGGATCAGACTTGTTTTTTCAGCACTTCTTTCTATAGTACATCCTGTGGCCATCTTCTCCCCAGGTAAGAGACACACACACACACACACCCAGCCATCCAGATGATGTAAAAGAAAATGTGATTCCCCAGACCATCTACCATTGCCCTGTGGTCCAGTTTGTATGCTCATGTGCCCACTGTATGCACTTTTGGCCGTGGATGCGGGTCAGCATAAGCATCATGACCAGTCTGCAGCTCCATACACAACAAAATGCAATGCCAATTTTTTCTGCATTCAACACATTAACTTCAGGGACAACGTGTGTACTTGCTGCCTAATACATCGCATTAACTTTTAGATGCCGTTGTAACACGATAATTAATGTTAATCACTTAACTGGTCAATGGTCATACATTTATGGCTGATCGGTATATATAAAAACATCAAATGACAGATACAAAAGCCAGCTACAACTAGTGAGATCTGTGCTGCTGTTTTTGTGCAATTAAGAATAGAATTAAGGTACAGTTCCTGACAAGGTTACTTTTCTGACACAGGAAGTTTTTTCCACGTTAATTTCAAGTTCAGTAATGCAGAGATTATGATATTATTTAGATTCTAATCTAACACAGATTTTTAATAATTTAATCGGAGATCGGTGCCCATATTTCTCATGGGCAGTGGATTCCTCGGGTTTAAATGTTTTTCACAATGCCTGCTATTGAGCACTGCTGGAAATAATTTTTTATTTAGAGATTAAGCACTTTTTAGTTGATGTGCTTCTTCACACATTGCCAGTAAATTTTAAGTGATGTAACTTTATAGTTATGCTGCCATGAAGAATATTTCCCCTTTTTATGGTAGCCACCACTTCCCTCTCCAATATATCAAAAAAAAATGCCACAATGCAATCTGCAGGACTACCAGCGGCAAAGTGGGTTTACTTACTGAAACTACTAACAATTAAATCGGCACCAGCAAGTGTCAGAAGTACTGCCAAGCAGACGAAGAGGGAGACCTCACACTAATTTGGGAATTACTTTAATTACTCTTCTATTTGTGGGAATTTCATGTAGCAGCATTCAAACAGGATTTTTTTAATAAGCTCCTGACATCAGATTACAATAATGGGCAGTAACTGGTGTCAGGGGCAGCAAAAGTGAAGACCCTATGTGTAGCTGTATAAAACTGTATAAAAGGCACCCTCACATGTTAATGTGCAGCTGTTGACACATTTGATACGTTTTTTATTGCTTATTTTTCAGTTTACATAAATGGAAAAATGGGACTGCACTAATAATTTATTTAATGACAAGACTCCCTTTGTGGAAGTTCTGTAGTGTCTTCCTTGGAATGGATGGATGTGGGATGGATGGAATCCCACAGCCATTGTTGCATTCCATAATGTAAAATTAAGAAAACCTTTTATGAAGAAAGTGAGACCCCCTTTTGATTACAATGGTAGGCGAGTCAAACTGGAAACAAGGTGTACAGATCCCAGTATGGGAGTTCCCTACAGAAGTGAGAGGCTGTTAGATGATTTAGCTTGACAGCATCTATTAAAAACAAAATATTAATTTTGTGTGGTCTAATCCCTTGAAGCAGACCTAGCGTGACCTATCTAACCTTAATAACTTCTGTCACACTACATACACTGTATATGGATGCTAAAAAGGCATACGAATACCCAACATTAGAAAATCACCTGCCAGTTGTGTGGTCTGCGCTGAGGTCCTATGATCAATCACAAGGAGATGGGTGCAGAGCTTTATTCAGAATAGGTATGTATATACACCTTCTATGACCTATATTTTTAGGGTGTTATGATGGAACAATGGGAATGTTGTCACTTAACACAGTATAGATTCAGACAGCTTATCTTCCCTTTCTGAATTGTTCGTTTTTCTTTTGCTGATGTTTTGATTTAGTTATTATTGGTGTAAAGACAGGATACATTGGTGACCTAAGCAGGCCTTTAGTAAACTTTCTTGTAAATTGCTTGTTAGTATGTGGTAATAAGGTACAGCGCTAAATAGTGATCAAAAAATCATAATTAAAGGAAATCATTAATAAACCCAATGTGAATGAAGAAAACCTAATAAAATGTTGTAAACCAAACCAATTGAATATATGTATATATCAAAATAAATTAGTGTGACAAATACCATAAAATGAACCAAAGGTATCAAAAAAACCAACATCGCATATATATCACAAAAATCAGCTGGCATATAAACAAAAACAATTATGTAAAATGATTCCCAACTGTGAAGAAAGGAAATATAGATATGTAAATGAATAGAAATAGTGACAAGAGAAACTTCATCCACCAGTGAGACACCCAAGAGATAGCAATGTAGTCTCCTTGTCCTAAAGATATGACCGATATCACGGCGGTCACTCCAGACACAGGGATTTAAGGTCTCCCTATAGACCAGGGATATGCAATTAGCGGACCTCCAGCTGTTGCAAAACGACAAGTCCCATCATGCCTCTGCCTCTGGGTGTCATGCTTGTGGGTTTCAGAGTCTTGCTATGCCTCATGGAACTTGTAGTTCTGCAACAGCTGGAGGTCCGCTAATTGCATATCCCCGCTATAGACCCACTTTTGGTAGCCGGGTGTCAGCGAAATCGGGCTGTACGCAGAGCACACAGCCAGATATCGTGTCTCTAATAGTAACACATTTCGTCTCAATGATATAATGCATCTTAAGCTAAAATTCACTCACCTTCCATTCGATTCCCATTCATTCAAATCAAGAATCACCACACTGCTATGTAATCATCTCGGCATCACAGCATCACACTGGTCGCCCAGAGCCTCACGGCTCCTTTTTATTAAAATCCCAGCCGGAAGTGATGTCACAGCATGTGACCTCCTCCATAGGAAGTGAGCTCACAACATGTGACCTCCACCATGGGGAGTGGTCATCACAGGATGTCCCCTTCACACAGGAAATGTCCATATAAGGGCGTCCCTCTAACAGTATGTCCCATACAATACATGAATACAACAAAAGAACCAATCACAGACATGTATACATTCAAATAGAGTAGCAGTGATGTGCACTGCTTCCAGTGACGGGAACCATATGAAAATTATGGCTCAATGGGCCGCAATTGTCATATAGTTATGCTATAGTTCTCGTGGACGCAGATCTGTCCACTCTGAGTCATTTAATGCCAATGCCAAGAAGTGGCCAGTCCCTTGGCGAGGCATAAAACAAACATCCCTAAAAGAGCAAACATCGCTGTGTCCACAGGAAGATTTTCACGCCACTGGTCTTCCACCAACGTCTGTATGTGCGAATACGCTCACATGCATTACAGCAAAACCGACACTGGGGGACATCTGACAACATACATTAATAAAATTTTCCACACCACGGGTGACAGAGATGTGAGCGGTATCTGGTGTCTCAGGAAGATATAAACGAAAAGAACTCCATAGCAAAATACTGTATACAAAGTTTAATTGCCAAAAAAGTATTGCAGGATTTTAGTTTAAATTGCGCGGTTTGTAATCATGTTGGAGCGTGGCGTCTCCTCAAGGCTTTCACTGCTTGTTTGCTCCCCGTGTCAGTGTATCTCTGTATACCCCATACGGAGATAAACTGACATGGGGAGCAAACAAGCAGTGGAAGCCTCGAGGAGACGCCGCACTCCCACATGATTACAAACCGCGCAATTTAAACTACAATCCTGTAAGTGCAATTACTTTTTTGGCAATTAAGCTTTGTATACAGTATTTTGCTATGGAATTCTTTTCGTTTATATCTTCCTGAGACACCAGATACCACTCACATCTCTGTCACCCGGCTACCAGCAGTGGGTCTATAGGGAGACCTTAAATCCCTGTGTCTGGAGTGACCACCGTGATAGCGGTCATATCTTTAGGACAAGGAGACTACATTACTATCTCTTGGGTGCCTCACTGGTGGATGAAGGTTCTCTTGTCACAAGTCTCCCTTTCCTTGCACCATTATGAAATAATCCTCATAAGGACTGACTGGTTTTGGGATTAACCTCTTACATCCAGAATTTTTCCATCAGCACATTATTATTTGCTCATTTGGGACTATTTCTATTCATTTACATATCTATATTTCCTTTCTTCACAGTTGGGAATCATTTTACATTATTGTTTTTGTTTATATGCCAGCTGCTTTTTGTGATATATATGCGATGTTGGTTCTTTACATTCACAATTTTTAGTCACTACGTTTTCTTGATACCTTTGGTTCATTTTATGGTATTTGTCACACTAATTTATTTTGATATATACATATATTCAATTGGTTTGGTTTACAACATTGTATTAGGTTTTCTCCATTCACATTGGGTTTATTAATGATTTCTTTTAATTAGGATTTTTTGATCACTATTTAGCGCTGTACCTTATTACCACATATTTTCTGAGTTTTGTATCTAAATTTTTGGTACTGCCAGCTATCTTCACTCACAATGATTGTGTAGGTTTTTCATTATTTTTCTTTTTCAGTTATTGTCTAGCGCAGTGTTTCCTCTTTTGGTTTTTTAAATTGCTTGTTAGCACTGGGCCTTGGTAAAAAAAAAAAAAAAAACATTGCTTCTGTTGATGCTGCCACCCCTATTCCCTTGCATAGCTTCTCCTACCTTTGGTACTTGTCATTGTAACTGCCCGGTGAATAGAATAGGCAGCAATAATTGCCTTGCCTATGTTTAGGCTTATCAGAGCTGCCTCTTAATCACGCCTTGCCAAGTTCATCTTTTGAACAGGAAAAACTGCATTTCACACATTCTTACTGTATAGCTACACTGTAAATCAAACAAGAAAGGCCCCTGTTGATAGATGCATCGGATGCTAATTATATGGCTTAAAGCTATGCATAGCACATAAGAGGCAAATGCATAGAACTTTCAAGCAGTGTTTTATTTAAATTGTTCCAACTTTCACCGTTGACAGCTTTCATTGCACAGGAAAATCAAGAAAAAATAATTTACCATCTGCTGAACATTGTCCTTTTTTTTTTTTTTTTTTTTTTTCCCCCAGCATCTGTTCAGTTTACAAAAACCTCAGATGGCCGCATATATCCAAAGGCAGTATAGCCCACATTATTATTATACAGGATTTATATAGCGCCAACAGTTTGTGCAACGCTTTACAACGTTAGTGCAATCAGTACAGTTACAATACAATTCATTACAGGAGGAATCGGAGGGCCCTGCTCATTAGAGCTTACAATCTAAAAGACCTCCATCTGTGGTCAAGTACTAGGCCCAGTCCACACAATTGTGTACATAGCCATATAAAGTATATATTCAGCATTTAATGCTTCTTTAGAAAGCTGTGTGCAGATATCTTCCAATACATTTAAATTATGTGCAAGCTTAACAGTTTGTGCTGTGAATATTGAACAGACAAATCTCAGTTATCTACAGAGCTGGGTTGTGGACAGTTCTCTTCCAGCAGTCTTATTGGCTTGGCTTCACTTGTGTTTATCTATTTACTTTCTAAAATCTCTCCATCTCCAGAAGCAACCGGCAATCACTCCCTATCACTTCACAATTTAAGTTCTTGCCAACATGTTTTCTTTGTGAAGCTGATCAATGCAGTCTGATTCCCAGCATTCTTCCAAACCCTGTACATGTTTTCTTGCTTTTTTTTGTTTATTGTCTGAAAGAGTTTTTGTGTTTTAATGGCTTTCCGTTTCTCTTTATCTGCCCTTAACCCTGTCAGAAATCCACATCAATGCAGCATAATAAATCTATCTGGGGTTTTTTAATGTATGATTTTAGATTATTTTTATATTTGACCTCTTTATCCATTTGTACAGTAACTACCCCTCTCCTGCTACCCCATTGTGGATAAAAGTGGGTTCCTTACAGTTGTATATTCACTGTGAGGACTAAAGTTTCCCTACATTAGAATTATGAATTAATGGAAAGGCAAAAGCTGCAATGCCAGATTTCAACAGCAGGTGGTGGCAAAGACAACATTTGCAAGTACAACTCCACCTCAAAATGTTTGGGATTTTACCAAGTCTTAAAGCGGAAGTAAACTGTCAATTATATATATTTTTTTAATTGGGCCCCCTGCATGTTTATGCCATAATGTGCTAGTATGCACTGCATACTAGCACATTATGACAGACCTACCTTTGAAATGGAGCCAGCGCTGAGCTGTCTCTGCTCCTAATGCTATCATCTTCACCTGGTTTATTTCCAGGTTTGTGCTTTCTGGCCGTTTGAATGGCCGGGTCATGATGACTTCACTCTTACGCATGCACACAGGCGTTAATATTGCAGCATGGCGTTGTATGCGTTGTGGGCACACTGTGCATGCACAATGATGTCATCGGCTGGAGCCATTGTAATATTTTTATAAGGTTACCTGTAGGTAAAAATTAAACATCAGAGTTTATAACGGCTTTAAAATGGTATTAAACTGAAAAGCAAACTTTTATTGTATTGCAACTTACCAATTCTTAGATGTGGTGGCTGAATTAATTTTCTTTTTTAGGCTTACTTTCTTTTACTTTCACCTGATGGTGCCCCCAGTATGGCTGTTGGTTTTAAACAGAGCAAGCTGTCCTGCAGATGTAGCAGTTGGCCTTGGTTCGCACTAGATGCGGTGCAAATTCACAGCAAATTTACTGCGGGTTCTGCACCACATCAAAATTGCAACCCGTTCATGTGAACTGATTGCGGAACGTATGCTAAGTTAACGCAGTGGGTGTGAACACCCATCCGATCTTGGTGATGACAAAAAAAAGGTCCTGCAATGAGTTTGGTGCGAATGCGGTGCGATTTGAGCCACACAAATCGATGGGTCAAATCACACCCCAGAGAGACGGCATGTAATTCGCACAGGAATGTGCTGCGATTCCTGTGTGTATTACACGTGGTGTCCCGCACCGCCTCAGTGTGAACCCTGACGGGGTGTATACCACTGACAGGGTTACTTACAATGATCAGCTTTTATTTACTGTATATACTCGAGTATAAGCCGACCAGAATATAAGCCGAGGCACCTAATTTTACCACAAAAAATGGGAAAACGTATTGACTCGAGTATAAGCCTAGAGTATCCATCTGCATGCCTCACTGTGCCTCACTTTGCCTCACTGTGTCCATGTGCATGCCTCACTGTGCCTCACTGTGTCCATGCCTCACTGTGCCGCACTGTGCCCATGCCGCACTGTGCCCATGCCTCACTGTCACTGTGCCCATGCCTTACTGTGCCCAATCTCCCTACCTGATCGCCGGCGCTGTGTGACTAGACTGATGTTTAACATAGGAGTCTATGGAAGGGGTGCCCAAATTTGAAAAATCGGTGCTCCCCGGCCGTAGGTCCCCCGGACAACAAACTTTGCACACTTGTAGAGGAAGAGTGGGGCTACATGTGTGCCAAGATTGGGGTCCAGGGAACCTACGGCTGGCCGGGATCAGGTGCACGAATTTGAAGATGACACAGACTCGAGTATAAGCCAAGGGGGGCATTGTCAGCACAAAAAAATGTGCTAAAAAACTTGGCTTATACTCGAGTATATACAGTATTTATGCAAAACCATTATTCCAAGAGAAAAAAAATAGTTTGCTGTAACTGTTTAAAAAGTGTTGGCTTGAGTTTTGCTTTAATTTGTTAGTGTTACTAATTCTGCTAGTGCATCTAAACATGCCTTTCCTCCCAAGACTGGCAATGCTGCTGTCCAAAGGTGTCTCTGTTTCTCTTTCATCCAGAGTGGAGGCTCTCTAATACAGGTAGTCTGTTTTTACCTGGTGATCTGACCAATAAACAGAGGGGAAAAAGTTTAGAAAAGATAGCCAACGCAGCCACTACATCTAAGAAATGGTATACTGCAATATGTTTAGTTTAACACTGCTTTAATTTATTACATTTAATTTGCTGTATACGGTATATTCCATTGGGAAAAAAAATACTAATTGTGTACAAATGTAATAATTTTATATGAAAAGAATTGTGCTTGCATTGTCAGCTTTCAGTCTGCTATGCTAAGTCAATTAAAGGATAAGTTTGCTTTAAAGGGATAGTTCACCTTTACCAAAAAACTGCCTATGCAGATAAAGGGGCACCTGAAGATAAAAACAAACTGTGCAGCAGTGACTTAAATTGAATAATGCCCTTGCTATAGGTGTAGGCCATTTACATACCTTATAAACCTAACTGGAATACTCCAAGGACGTTGCTAAGTACTCCCTGGACATTGCTAAGTGAGGCCTAGCCTTCACTGCTCACCTCCACCATCACAGAAGTGAGCTCTCAAATGCTGAGCTCAGCTACTACATCAGGGGAGAAAAAATCGCAATAAGTGTTTATTGATTGGAATTGCGCAAATGTTATAACTTCTACAAAATAGGGGACTGTTGTATGGCATTTTTAGTAATATTTTTTTTTTTACTACTTATGGCGATCAGCGATTTTTATCATGACTTCGACATTATGGCGGACACATCAAACACTTTTGACACATTTTTGGGACCATTGTCATTTTTACAGCGATCAGTGCTATAAAAATGCACTGATTACTGTGAAAATTACACTGGCAGTGAAGGGGTTAACCAGTAGGTGGCGCTGTAGGGGGTTAAGTGTGCCCTGATGAGTGTTTCTAACTGTAGGGGGATGGGCTGTGTGTGACATGACACTGATCTCCGCTCCGACTACACGGAGCGGGGATCAGTGTCACTGTCACTAGGCAGAGCGGGGAGATGCTTGTTTACATAAGCATCTCCCTGCTGTATCTCTCCGTGAGACGATCGCAGGTTTCCCCACGGTGAACGAGTCCGCGGGACCCACGGTCGGGCTCACGGAGAAGGCGATAGGGTCGCGAGCGTGACCACACGGCAGCATCTTAAAGGGGACGTACAGGTACGTGGTTATGCCTGTCCATGCCGCTCTGCCGACATATATGTACAGGCGGTGGTCCTTAAGCGGTTAACAGATGTACAAAAATATCTTAAAAACATATAAATACAGACTTATATAGGCGGTAATCAGCACATCCAACTCTATCCTCTGGGCCTGGGTCAATAAGTGTAATGACCACTGGGGGTTCCCTTAACCACTTAAGCCCCGGACCATTTGGTAGCTAGAGGACCAGAGGTGATTTCAGAATTTTGCACTGCGCTGCTTTAACTGTAAATTGTGCGGACATGCAATGTTGTACCCAAACGAAATTTGCGTCCTTTTCTTCCCACAAATAGAGATTTCTTTTAATGGTATTTGATTGCCTCTGCGATTTTTATTTTTTGCGATATAAACGGAAATAGACCGAAAATTTTGAAAAAAATGATATTTTCTACTTTTTGTTATAAGAAAAATCAAATAAACTCAATTTTAGTCATACATTTAGGCCAAAATGTATTCAGCCACATGTCTGTAGTAAAAAAAAAATCAATAAGCGTATATTTATTGGTTTGCGCAAAAGTTATAGCGTCTACAAACTAGGGTACATTTTCTGGAATTTACACAGCTTTTAGTTTATGACTGCCTATCTCATTTCTTGAGGTGCTAAAATGGCAGGGCAGTACAAAACCCCCCCCAAATGACCCCATTTTGGAAAGTAGACATCCCAAGGAAATTGCTGAGAGGCATGTTGAGCCCATTGAATATTTTTTTGTTTTTTGTCTCAAGTGATTGAATAATGACTAAAAAAAAAAAAAATTACAAAAAGTTGTCACTAAATGATATATTGCTCACACATGCCATGGTTATATGTGGAATTGCACCCCAAAATACATTTTGCTGCTTCTCCTGAGTACGGGGATACCACATGTGTGGGACTTTTTGGGAGCCTAGCCGCGTACGGGCCCCCGGAAACCAAGCACCGCCTTCAGGATTTCTAAGGGCGCAAATTTTTGATTTCACTCCTCACTACCTATCACAGTTTTGAAGGCCATAAAATGCCGAAATAGCACAAAACCCCCCCAAATGACCCCATTTTAGAAAGTAGACACCCCAAGGAAATTGCTGAGAGGCCTGTTGAGCCCATTGAATATTTTTTTTTTTTTTTTGTCCCAAGTGATTGAATAATGACAAAAAAAAAAAATACAAAAAGTTGTCACTAAATGATATATTGCTCACACATGCCATGGTTATATGTGGAATTACACCCCAAAATACATTTTGCTGCTTTTCCTGAGTACGGGAATACAACATGTGTGGGACTTTTTAGGAGCCTAGCCGCGTACGGGACCCCGAAACCAAGCACCGCCTTCAGGATTTCTAGGCACAAATTTTTGATTTCACTCCTCACTACCTATCACAGTTTCGAAGGCCATAAAATGCCAAAATAGCACAAACCCCCCCCCCAAATGACCCCATTTTAGAAAGTAGACACCCCAAGCTATTTGCTGAGAGGCATGGTGAGTATTTTACAGCTCTCATTTGTTTTTGAAAATGAAGAAAGAAAATATTTATTTTTTATTAAGTTTTTTTTCAATTTTCAAAACTTTGTGACAAAAAGCGAGATCTGCAAAATACTCACAATACCTCTCAGCAAATAGCTTGGGGTGTCTACTTTCCAAAATGGGGTAATTTGGGGGGGGTTTTGTGCCATCTGGGCATTCCATGGCCTCCGAAACTGTGATAGGCAGTGAGAAGTGAAATCAAAAATTTACACCCTTAGAAAGCCTGAAGGCGGTGCTTGGTTTTGGGGTCCCGTACGCGGCTAGGCTCCCAAAAAGTCTCACATGTGGTATCCCCATACTCAGGAGAAGCAGCAGAATGTATTTTGGGGTGTAATTCCACATATACCCATGGCATGTTTGAGCAATATATCATTTAGTGACAACTTTGTGCAAAAAAAATAAAAAATAAAAATAAATTGTCTTTTTTCCGCAACTTGTGTCAACATATAAAATATTCCATGGACTCGACATGCCTCTCAGTATATAGCTTGGGATGTCTACTTTCCAAAATGGGGTAATTTGGGGGTGTTTTGAACTGTTCTGGCATTTTATACACAACATTAGGAAGCTTACATCCACTCTTCTAACCACTTGAAGACAAAGCCCTTTTTGACACTTTTTGTTTACATGAAAACATTTTTTTTTTTTTGCAAGAATATTATGTTGAACCCCCAAACATTATATATATATTTTTAAAGCAAAGGCCCTACAGATTAAAATGATGGGTGTTGCATTTTTTTTTCTACACAGTATTTGCGCAGCGATTTTTCAAACGCATTTCTTGGTGGAAAAATACACTTTTTTAAATTTTAATGCACTAAAACACACTATATTGCCCAAATGTTTGATGAAATAAAAAAGATGATCTTAGGCCGAGTACATAGATACCAAACACGACATGCTTTAAAATTTTGCACAAACGCGCATTGGCGACAAACTACATACATTTTTAAAAGCCTTTACAGGTTACCCCGTTAGATTTACAGAGGAGGTCTACTGCTAAAATTACTGCCCTCGATCTGACCTTCGCGGTGATACCTCACATGCATGGTGCAATTGCTGTTGTGACAGCAGGAAGGTAAAGTCACCTGGTTGCATCCAGGGGGGTAGATATATTTCTCCCAGATTCAGGCTTTATGCCGACTTATACAACTAGGGAGTTGATGAAGCCCAGCTGAGGCTAGTGGGCTCATGAATGACTCATACCTCTAGGGAGAGTGCTGGGCGTCGTGAGACAGGGAGTTGATGAGACCAGCTGAAGCTTGTCAGCTCATTTAGGCCTCTATAAGAACTCCCAGCTTCATTAGATGTTAGCTCATGCCTGGAACCAGACCTGTGTGGACTGTCTAGGGAGAGTGAACCCCTGTGCGGTGAGGCAAAGCCTGTGTGGCTATTTGTTTGGACTTTTACTAAACCAGGGACTTAGGGACTAGGACAGCACCAGGCTGATCCCAGTTGTTAGTTTAGGAAACCTGCATGTTTAGTCAGAGGTCAAACTGACCAGGATTTATTTTGTTTGTTTCTTTTTGGCTTTGCTGTGTTTTTGTCACTGTACATAGAGAAATAAACCGCACCTTTTGATTTTGAAAACCACAACCTCCGTCTGCTGGCCCTGTTTTTGTGTGGGGAGCCCAACCAGGGGGTCACACACACCCGCTACCGAGTTAACCCCCTCACACTGTTTACATATGACGCCAGACCGACGCTTGCGTTCGCCATTGGGCAAGAGCAGGGCAGGACAGGGGTGCTTTTTTATTTTATTTTTAAATTGTTCCTTCCATATATTTTTTTTTTTTTTTTTTTATCATTTTTATTGTTATCTCAGGGAATGTAAATATCCCCAATGATAGCAATAGGTAGTGACAGGTACTCTTTTTTGAAAAAAACTGGGGTCTTCTAGACCCTAGATCTTTCCTCTGCCCTCAAAGCATCTGACCACACCAAGATCGGTGTGATAAAATGCTTTCCCAATTTCTCAATGGCGCTTTTTATATCCGGGGGGGGGGCATTCCCTCCCACTGCTTGTAAAAGCAGTCCAGAGGCTAATTAGCCACTAGGATTGCATTTACATGAAAGCCGGCCGCTGGCTGAAAAGAATGATACCTAAACCCGCAGGCATCATTCTGGTATATACATTCAAAGTCCAGTAACATACCAGTATGTTGCTGGTCCTTGTTGGACATGTATTGTAATCTTTTTTTTTTTTTCATGCAGCCAGTTGGCTGAACGAAAAAAGAGATTGATCGGTGGGTATGCCCACCATTAGAATACCGCCCTTCATCCACCCACTTCTAAAGATGGGCATACATGCACCATTTATATATGCCGAAGCATGGGGGCATCCTCCCGCAAAAAAGTTATGCAGCACACACATGGTCGGACTTTTCCACGGGCAAGCCTCCGTCGGAATTTTGACCGTATGTACGCGGCATTAGGAGCAAAATCGCTCCTCCGCCCCTGCTGCCCCAATGCTTCGGCATATATGCTTTTTTTTTTTTTTACTGTGGTGGTGAAATCACCTCCTACAGCACTGGAGTCGCAGGGATCAGGCCTGTCTCTGCGAACGCTGCAGTTATGTGTGTTGTGTTTTGTAAGTGACAGTGATCGATCAATACTGCACTTGGGTGGCCTGGGCTGAACCAAGGGGCAAAACGCAGGTGCTAGCAGGTATCTGGGCTGATCCCGCTAACACTGCATTTTTGGGAACCCTAAACTGCTGGGGACGCTAGTATAGATCTGATCAGATCAGATATTGATCTGACCAGATACTATACCACTAAGGTGTATGCTTCACGCGTGGGTGTTAGCGTTACTGGCACTAACCTGACGCTGCCTGGGGTGTGACGCAGACCCTCTCTGACGCTAAAACCTAATTGATATCACCCGCCGGGCGATCAGGGGGTTAAACCTTTATTCGGTTATATACGGCGGGTGCCCTGACACTATAAAAAGCAAACTAACCAGCGTCACCTGTAACACTTATATGGTGATCACTAGTGAAAGGGTTAACTAGGGGCAATTAGGGGGTTAAAACCTTTATTAGATAATATATGGGGGTACCTGACGCTATAAAAACCTGCGGCGGACCTAAAAAAAATTACTGGCTACCGATCTGCATCACCGACGCTAAGACAGCGATCAGAAACATGATCGCTTAGCGACAGTGGTGATAGGGGGTGAAAGGGTTACCTGGGGGGTGATCAAGGGGTTAAACCTTTACTAGGTAATATATTGGGGTACCTGACGCTATAAAAACCTGCGGCGAACCTAAAAAAAAGAACTGGCTACCGATCGGCATCACCGACAATAAGACAGCGATCAGAAAAACGATCGCTTAGCGACAGTGGTGATAGGGGGTGAAAGGGTTACCTGGGGGGCGATCAAGGGGGTTAAACCTTTATTAGATAATATATGGGGGTACCTGACGCTATAAAAACCTGTGGCGAACCTAAAAAAAATTACTGGCTACCGATCTGCATCACCGACACTAAGACAGCGATCAGAAAAACGATCGCTTAGCGACAGTGGTGATAGGGGGTGAAAGGGTTACCTGGGGGGCGATCAAGGGGGTTAAACCTTTATAAGGTAATATATGGGGGTACCTGACGCTATAAAAACCTGCGGCGAACCTAAAAAAAATAACTGGCTACCTATCGGCATCACCGACAATAAGACAGCAATCAGAAAAACGATCGCTTAGCGACAGTGGTGATAGGGGGTGAAAGGGTTACCTGGGGGGCGATCAACGGGTTAAACCTTTACTAGGTAATATATTGGGGTACCTGACGCTATAAAAACCTGCGGCGAACCTAAAAAAAAGAACTGGCTACCGATCGGCATCACCGACAATAAGACAGCGATCAGAAAAACGATCGCTTAGCGACAGTGGTGATAGGGGGTGAAAGGGTTACCTGGGGGCGATCAAGGGGGTTAAACCTTTATTAGGTAATATATGGGGGTACCTGACGCTATAAAACCTGCAGCGAACCTAAAAAAAACTGGCTACCGATCGGCATCACCAACAAAAAAACAGCGATCAGAAAAATGATCGCTTAGTGACAGCGGTGCTAGGGGGTGAAAGGGTTACCTGGGGGGGCGATCAAGGGGGTTAAACCTTTATTAGGTAGTATATGGGGGTACTCGACGCTATAAAAACCGGCGGCGAACCTAAAAAAAATTACTGGCTACCGATCGGCATCACCGACGCTAAGACGGCGATCAGAAAAATGATCGCTTAGCGACAGTGGTGATAGGGGGTGAAAGGGTTATCTGGGGGGCGATCAGGGGGTTAAACCTTTATTAGGGGGGTTAGGGGGCTACACTGGACCTAAAACTAAACTTTGGTGACACTTTTACAGTCACAAATGTCACTGATTGCAGTGATCAGTAAATAAATGGTCACTGCAATCAGTGACACTGTGGCTGGGGGCTGGGGGGTGATCTGGGGGGGGGGGCGATTTATGTACCTATGTGTCCTGGTGTCAGTGTAGTGTTTTGTGTACTAACCTGGCATCTTCTCCTGTACGGCGCTCGGTATATGTGAGTGCCGCAGGAGAGATGACATCACTTCCTCTGCCTGTGTAAACATTACACAGGCAGGGGAAGCTCTCTCATTCGCCGGGAGCGATCGAGAGGGGGTGGCTGGAATCGAACGGCCGTCCCCTCATGCCTGATCGCTCCCGATCAGTTAACCACCGCTCACTGTAAAGAAGGGGGGTCCGATCGGACCCCCCAACTATACAAAGGCAATCACGTATATATACGTGATTCTGCCTGTCGGTGCCATTCTGCCGACGTATATTTACAGTGGGCGGTCGTTAAGTGGTTAACAGAGTGGGGCAGAATACCATTTTTGGGGGAACAAGCTCGACATGCTTCGCGATATGACGTTTCTTCAGGAGCTTATCCGTATTTTTCAATAAATAAATGGAGAAAACATTAAATATACATAAAACTAAATAAATCATCAAATATAAGATATATAAATCAAAAATATTTTCAAGATATCATAGCTAGGAGCAAACATGAAACAATGGGCATGGAAAGATGTGGGGACACACCAGGTATTCAACAGTGAATAAGTAACCTAGTACCTCAAAACAAAGGTAGTGCATATATAGAAGCAGTAGAAGACAGGCACCAACACCACATCCAATATCTGGAGTATATCCTATATATAGGACTGTCAAACTTACCAGAAAGCGAGTACATGTATACAGAATGGCCATGAGGTTTAGTTCCTCTATGTAGGTAATACAGCACAAAAGGGTAGATAACACTAAAGAGGGGGCTTATGGCCAACTCCCAGAATTGGGGTGTCATCCAAGGATATAAAAAGGTATTTACAGTGCCTTGCGAAAGTATTCGGCCCCCTTGAACTTTTCATCCTTTTGCCACATTTCAGGCTTCAAACATAAAGATATAAAATTTTAATTTTTTGTGAAGAATCACCAACAAGTGGGACACAATTGTGAAGTGGAACGAAATCTATTGGATATTTTAAACTTTTTTAGCAAATAAAAAACTGAAAAGTGGTACGTGCAAAATTATTCGGCCCCTTTACTTTCAGTGCAGCAAACTCACTCCAGAAGTTCAGCGAGGATCTCTTAATGATCCAATGTTGTCCTAAATGACTGATGGTGATAAATAGAATCCACCTGTGTGTAATCAAGTCTCTGTATAAATGCACCTGCTCTGTGATAGTCTCAGGGTTCTGTTGAAAGCGCAGAGAGCATCATGAAGACCAAGGAACACATCAGGCAGGTCCGTAATACTGTTGTGGAGAAGTTTAAAGCCGGATTTGGATACAAAAAGATTTCCCAAGCTTTAAACATCCCAAGGAGTACTGTGCAAGCGATCATTTTGAAATGGAAGGAGTATCAGACCACTGCAAATCTACCAAGACCTGGCTGTCCCTCTAAACTTTCAGCTCAGACAAGGAGAAGACTGATCAGAGATGCAGCCAAGAGGCCCATGATCACTCTGGATGAACTGCAGAGAACTACAGCTGAGGTGGGAGAGTCTGTCCACAGGACAACAATCAGTCGTACACTGCACAAATCTGGCCTTTATGGAAGAGTGGCAAGAAGAAAGCCATTTCTCAAAGATATCCATAAAAAGTCTCGTCTAAAGTTTGCCACAAGCCACCTGGGAGACACACCAAATATGTGGAAGAAGGTGCTCTGGTCCGATGAAACCAAAATCGAACTTTTTGGCCACAATGCAAAATAATATGTTTGGCGTAAAAGCAACACAGCTCATCACCCTCAACACACCATCCCCACTGTCAAACATGGTGGTGGCAGCATCATGGTTTGGGCCTGCTTTTCTTCAGCAGGGACAGGGAAGATGGTTAAAATTGAGGGGAAGATGGATGCAGCCAAATACAGGACCATTCTGGGTGAAAACCTGTTGGAGTCTGCAAAAGACCTGAGACTGGGACGGAGATTTATCTTCCAACAAGACAATGATCCCAAACATACAGCAAAATCTACAAAGGAATGGTTCATAAATAAACGTATCCAGGTGTTAGAATGGCCAAGTCAAAGTCCAGATCTGAATCCAATCGAGAATCTGTGGAAAGAGCTGAAAACTGCTGTTCACAAACACTCTCCATCCAACCTCACTGAGCTCGAGCTGTTTTGCAAGGAAGAATGGGCAAGAATTTCAGTCTCTCGATGTGCAAAACTGATAGAGACATACCCCAAGCGACTTGCAGCTGTAATCGCAGCAAAAGGTGGCTCTACAAAGTATTAACGCAAGGGGGCCGAATAATTTTGCAGGCCCCACGTTTCATTTTTTTCTTAGTTAAAAAAGTTTAAAAAATCCAATAGATTTTGTTCCACTTCACAATTGTGTCCCACTTGTTGGTGATTCTTCACAAAAAATTAAAATGTTATATCTTTATGTTTGAAGCCTGAAATGTGGCAAAAGGATGAAAAGTTCAAGGGGGCCGAATACTTTCGCAAGGCACTGTAAATAGTATATGTCAGTTTAGCCCAGACCATATAACATAAATTTGGACAGACAACATACAAGATAAAGTATGCTATACTAACCTCTAAAGCCCTGTACACACGATCGGATTTCCTATGGATTCTAATCCAATGAAGCTGACATCCATCAGTCTTGCCTACACACTATCAGTCAAAAATCTGACCGTCCCAAACGCCGTGACATAAAACACTCCGACAAGCCGAGAAAAATTAAGTTCAATGCTTCTGAGCATGCGTCGACTTGATTCTGAGCATGCGTGGGTTTTTTGTCTGATGGAGTTCCACACAGACGATCGGAATTTGCCATTGTTTTTTTTTTCCATCGGATAAATTTAAAACATGTTCTATTTTTTCTCACTGATGGAAAAAAGACCAATGGGGCCCATACACGATCGGTTTGTCTGATGAGAAAAGTCCATCGGACTGTTTTCATCGGTAAAACCGATCGTGTGTACACGGCATAACAGACATAGTGAGTGCATGCCATGTAATTGTATAGAGAAAGTAAAACTAAAGCTCAAAGGTGCTATTGTAATATTGATAGGCTGCACTAGTCATTGGATAGTTAAATTCCCACAGATGTCCGTCCTGAGTGTAATTGAGTGCGAGTCTCTCCGAGCGAACATATAACATGTTCCAATGCCTGCCCCCTTTACCCATTGACCCCCTTCCACTGTGACAGTGGGCGGGGGATCCTCTCTCCGTAGCCACTGTCACATTCTGTGAATTAATAAACTAAAACTGAAATGAAAGTCCTATCTGCCACCTTGGCGGACAGGCTTGTAGTTCTCAATGCATTATGAGTGTGCTAATTAGTGCACTCGTAGTCCATTCAGTCTTCCTCTAGCATTCTAACTAAAAGCTCATACGGAAGTACCTGCAAAAAGCTGAATGAAGAGTGTGCAGGAGCCTGACATTGCACCCATGATCTGGTGATTGGAGGTTCGATACTTCACAGGCTCCAGCTTAAATAATAATAAGTGCCAATTTTTTCTAAAGTCTGCTCTCTGCTGACGTCACTGCCATCAGTCGAGGCAGCGCGTCATCCCGACTTCCAAGTCTGGATCCGTCAGCTGCCTTGATTAAATGTATAAACCTTAAAGCGCCTTTGGATATAGACAAGTACCTGTAGTGACAATATCAGCTGCAAAATAAGCTTGCTAAGTGGCGGTAAGCAAAAAAGCAATGAACAGTGAAAGAAGGAAATTGCACTAGAAATAGTCTGATGTAAGTACTGGACAAAACAATATCATCAAACAGATATATATATATCATTGGAAGTAGATCATAAACAGTCCCATATGGTGCTAGTGCTCAATAGATGTATCCTATGGAGTAGTGCTCAAACTGGGCGCCCCACATAGATGTACATTCACCCCTGGGTGTTGACCACCTATCGCTAGTATGGTCTTGTAAGCATGTGGGGATACCCCGAAATCAGATCCTTAGGATGGCGTCTGGGAGTTGAGATGTGCCTCATAGGGATGGATTGGGATGATAAGAACAGAAAGAGAGCCTCATTGCGCAATACCATAAAAAATATTTTTATTTGTTCCACAAATATAAAAAAGTTCACACATACATTGCTGAGTGCCTGATAGTCCTGGCACCTGGCGTATATAGCTTTCGATTAAAATAAAGGATAATCAGCCCTGGAACGAAGTAGCCCCTGTGTTCGGCGTCCTGGTGCACGATTCCCGGGTAAGGTTGAATTGGGCGGAAGTAACGCAATGACGCGGTATTACCTAGACGTTTCGGCTAATCACAAAGCCATCACTTCCTGATTCACTTCCTCAAGCACCTTGTTGATGGGGACAAGGGCCTCTTCCCCCACAACCCTGGCCGGTAGTTGTTGCCTTCTGTAGGTGGGGGGCTTATCAAAATCTGGAAGCCCCCTTTTAACAAGGGGGCCCTCACATCCTGCCCCCCCATGTGAATGAGTATGGGGTACCTATTCACCAAAAAAGTGAGTAAAGACACACAACACAAGTTTTTAAAAAGTGTTTATTAAAAAAAAAAAAAAAGTTCCCCCGTCGTCACGCCGCCCGTTGTCTTAAGTTTTTTGGTTTATTTTTTTTTCTATTTTTGAGTCAGCCTTAAAGTGAAAATTTCCCCAACTGTAATCAAGTGGATGGTAGGAGGAGGTGTTTTATGTTTGTTAATTACCATTAGCAAGTGTTTTTATTCAACCGTCTCTGATGCCGCGTACACACGATCGATTTTTTCGACGTTAAAAACGAGGAACAGCTTGTTCCCCTCACACACGGCCGTTTTAAATGTCATTTTTTTTTTTTGGTCGAAAAAAACGACCGTGTGTGGGCTCCCTATGGGAAACACTGCCGCGGAAAACATGTCGAAAAAAACGACGAGAAAAATTAGAACATGTTCTAATTTTTCTCGTCGTTTTTAATGCCGTTTTTCTCGTCGAAAAAAACGACAGAAAGCCCACAGACTATCGTTTTTCTCGTCGAATGGGAAAAATGTCGTTTTTTTCGACGGGAAAAACGGCCGTGTGTACGCGGCATAAGGCTTTTGAATAGTTTTAGTGTGGAAAAGGGTAAGTACCTTAGAACCATTGAATTTATCCTGCTGTCTGTGTCTCTTTTAAGGAGGTTCTACCACCATATCCTTCAGAGACAGGAAGTGAGGATGGTTTCCTTATAGAGCTTCCTAACAATCCAAAAAATATTTTTTGGCTTTTCAGATTGATAAGGGTTCCAATTCAAGAGTCAAGTTTATATGAAGCCCTCCATTTATAAGTATTCAGTTTCACCAGAGCCATTGAGTTGACATATAGGGAAGAAACATTTGGTGCATTGCTGGATTTTTTATTTTTTATTTCACAGAATCTGGTTATTGCATTTTCCAGTAGCTTTGTTATGTTTTGCTCTGTAGTAACATGAAAGTGTGTTTTTTTTTTTCCAGGTGGAGTTGTTGTATCAACTGACAGACACCATGAGAAAAGTATGGGAGAGGATTCAGAAGAAGGGAGTGTTGTACCAGTCCTCCATGTACTTTGACTCCTCATCCGGTGCTGCTCCTAGCTCTCCAATCAGAAGCAGCATTGGCACTGCACCTCATGATACCAGCACATGCAGCCCATCTGCTGATATTGGGACCACTACTGAGGTAAGTGTTGATGATAGAATGAAGAGTGTGCTGTCAACCTGTAAAAAAAATGCAAACATTCAAATTCAACGACACAACTAATCCATCATAGCACATTTTGTGTTCAGCTTTTCATTCTGGTCCACCTCCTTTGACTATGAAAGTTATGAACAAATTATCTGAAAAGAGCTCATTATAAATAACAAAGAAAAAAAAAATCCTGAAGATTCAGATAGGGCAGGTACTGCCAACAAATCAAAATCCAACTGCCTTTTACTTTGGTGCGAATCAGTCCATTACGATATACAATATTAGAGCCATGAATTCACCTTTGGTAACATGTTACACCCAAATTTAAGGTGTAAAATGTAACATTATCACGTTACACCCTAAATTTGGGTAAACATGTTACACCCAAAATAGCTCCTGCCTGCGCCCCTCTCATCCCCCGCTGTGATAGCGGTCAGGAGATCTCCCCGCACCAGCTGTCACAATTTAAAAAGAGCGCGGCTGTGCGGGGCTCCGCCAACACAGCCACATAATTCACTCACAGCGATTTGTGAGTGAATAAACTGCAACTACTATCTCCCACCGCCACAGACTGCTTATTGGTTTCAATGAACTGCAAGGTTGCTGGTGATTGCTCTCACAGATCATTGATCTTCCTACTCTCCAGTAACTGTCTGCCCATATGGGAGGTACGGGCAGACTGCTATACTGAGATTCTGCAGGAGCGTGACCTTTCACCCGTGTCTTGCTGATCGTAAGTGCAATGCTCTGCAAGCTCCAAATTTTTTGTTATAATAATGCATGCACAATTTTTTTTAAAGGTGAACGTGGCCTTTAAAGGCTCAGTACACCTTTTATGTCAACTGGTCTGTGCAAGTAGTTTAAAATACACTGGGCTGTTTTTAAAAATACACCGTACACAAATATGCGGCCCCACAAGCAAAAAGCCCAGGACATGGGGCGGTCCTAGCAACAAATCACTTGCTTGCCAACATAAAAAGTTGGGCAGCTCCCGCCCTCTGTTCAGACCAGCCACTCCTCCTGCAATCTGCCTTGCAATGCTAAGGTAGGACTGTGAAAGAGAGTCAGTGATTGCCAGGGGGACTGTGATGTAATGGGGGGTTGTGATTGCAAGTAGGTCCCTGATGTAAGTAGGGGGACTGATGTAAAGGATGGGGGGCTGTGATGTGATGGCA
This sequence comes from Rana muscosa, assembly GCA_029206835.1. Classification (NCBI taxonomy): domain Eukaryota; kingdom Metazoa; phylum Chordata; class Amphibia; order Anura; family Ranidae; genus Rana; species Rana muscosa. Next base: position 109,244,699 of record JARGYO010005626.1, read on the forward strand.
GTCGGTTATATAATGAGGGGCAACTGAGAACATTGATGTAAGGGGGGACTGTGATGTAAAGGGGAGGGGGAAAGCTGTGATATGAGAGCTCTGAGTCATAGCACAAACATGAAATTCGGACTTCTGCCAGAAGAATATTTTACTGACTGGCCTTTTTCGTATGTTTTAATTTCGTACCCACTGGAGTAGATGATAGTGTCAAGATTGTCAGAAAAGTAAGCAGGGCTTTTTAGGAATTTGCATCACTTGACCATTGTACTGGCAGCCATTTTTATACAGCTGCATGCCATAACTTTGTATCAATAATGATGTACAATGTTACAGTAAAGAAGGAAAGCACAGTCATCTGTTTTCCCCTGATACAGAAATCTTCCACATGTGTGATTCACCAGCCTGTGGTCTGGGATAGGGAAGGTTTTATGATTATGTGGACATGAATTCCCATATTAGCTGACTCTCCAGCACCTTTTTTCCGGAGTTACAGCCAGCAGCACACAGCAGTGAATTGCTTTCCTCTGTCTTGCAAAATATCAGGTGCAAAGTTGTTTCCAGCTGTGCTAGGCGTACTTTACCACACCAGTCTTAGAATGTGTGATATCACATTAGCTGTAATAGAAGATGGCAGGCAGCTTTTAAAATTGGGGTGTGGGGGGTAATCATTTCCTCAGGTTTGGTTTGGAAAAACAATTGGAGCTCATTTATAACTCTGTTGAGCCAAAGCAGTGTACTTTAGCCAATATCAATTTATAAATGTTTGCCTTCAATTTGCTATGTGACTGGTTGCCATGGGCAGTACCTTAAGCTAACTTTACTACGTGGATCACTTGGAATTTAAAGGGATCCTATCATAATAGATTCATATGATCTGCAATTGCTGACTTGTTTATGAAGGTGCAAGCCTCACGGCTTTTATCCTTACTGCCCCTTGTGTCATCACTTGGTGGGCCATTGTCCAGCAATAATTCATCCCAAAGGTGTTCTAATGTGTTCTATTGGGTTGAGGTCAGGACTCTGTGCAGGCCAGTCAAGTTCCTCCACCCCAAACTCGCTCATCCATGTCTTTATGGACCTTGCTTTGTGCACTGGTCCAAATCATTTACATGACAGATTTTCAAACGATTTTTCGGCTAGTGTATGGCTAGCATAACTCTATATTTAAGCGTCTCCATTTTGAAGCATACTGTATATAGCAGTGGATAAATCAATGCCTGGAGGGAGCCCACCCCTCCTTAGAATCTTAAAGAATACGTTCACCTTAGGAGCGTGTTACATGTTACAGCCATATTTAGGGTGTAACATGGAGCAGGCTCCAATGCACCTGCCTTACCCGCCAGTGCTCCCTGCTCTGCGACAGCGGGCGGGGGTTCCTCTCAGTGCACCCACTGTCACTTTTTCTGTGAATGAAAAAACTACAAATATCATTAAACATCCGTCTGCATGCTCGTAGTTCATTCATTCTTCTTCTAGCTTTCTAGCTTTGTAACTGAAAGCATGTACAGGGATACAGGTTCTCGGTTTTCCCCTCAGGTTTCCCGGTGGACTTTTTACTGCCGGGAAACACGGTCATGTGTACGAGGCATTAGAGTTGTGACTTCCTTCTTTGTTAAAGGTTGCTTAATACTACCCATGAGTAGCTGATACCTACAATATACTAACAATCTCAGAAGTTACTGGAGAATGGTACAGTAGTTTTATTCTAGTGCCAATAGTGGCACTACTGGTAAGGTTTTATTTTTTATACTGTTTGTAAGAAAAAAAAAAAAAAAAAGTTTTCAAATAACCACATTACCCAGCCTGGTGCATTCTCTGTTTGCATTTCAGGGTTCCATGTCCAGCTTTGATTGGAGGGGCTGCTTTGGTAAAAAAGACTTTGCAGCATATTGCTGAGATTTTCTTTAGAACAGGGAAAATTTTCAGGATGGTTTAATTTTCTAATGGAGCCCATCCAGTCAGATGCTGTGTGTTAGCACAGGTATGGAAGTTTTATCTTTCCTGTATGGAGGCCGCTTTCACGTGTCTTTCCTTTGCTGCTGGAGAGCACAGTGCAGCACAAACATTTCCTGCCCAGGGCTGCTTAATTTGGCTGTGACCTCGCTGTAAGCTGGCAGAAGCCAGAGCAAAGGGTGGGGCAAAGTGTTTGGGAAATTGCTTTTGGCAATTGAAAAATGAGCTGGTGCAATTTAATACAACACCATGAGACTAGAAAGCAAATGTAAAAAAAAAAAAAATGTTTTTCTAAGCACAGTGAACACATTTCTACCAGATTGTCAATAAGAAACCCACATGTTTGTTTCCAGGCAGTGGAAAATTGATGTTACATACTAAATTAGGAACATTTTTCTTTCAATATATCTATATAAATATATTTTGGTGTTCTTTGTTTGGTTGTAATATACGTGAGGACTATTTTTGTACCCAGTGGAATATTCCAATCTGTCAATCCTTGCAAATTAGAAACCTGAATAAACACACGTTAAAGCACATACAAATTTAGAAATGTATGTATAAAAACTGGAGGAAAGGGTAATTTCAGCCCACAGCAACCAATCATCTTTTGGCCTTTTTCGAAACTGTACTAGACTACTGGCAAGTAGCCTTTTCTTGTTAGTAAGGCCACTTCTAGTTTCTTTTCCTCACTTCTATACACAATTTGCCTTACTAATGGTGCCCTTCCATCAAGTTTATTGGGTTAAATTTTAGATTTACATAGTTAAGCTGATTATTGAGAATTGCCTCTACGGTAAATATTGAAGTAGGAGAGGGTGCCATCATCCCGAATGGACTAAATAAGAAGAAAATTGGGATATATATAGGGATAACTCCTAACTCCCTTATCACCCAATGAAAGGTTGGGACTATTGTGACACCCATGCGCAGCATAGATATAAGGTTTAAAACATTTTATTTAAGAACAGTACAAATCAAAACAACAACAATGATTAATATAGAAAGATACATTTACATAATACATGAAAAAAGAAGGTAATTTATAAACTCTACAGGTGTGCAGAGGTGCGCTACTGATGCGATAGACGATTCCCCGACATGTTTCGCGGTGTATACCGCTTCTTCTGGAGGCGTTACATAACAGTACAGTGTATAATGTAATCAATAAACTTGGTGTAAATACACTGTCATAATTGTTTGAAGAACAATAGTGTAGGAGTAAAGGGTAATGAACATATACAGACCTGGCTAACCAGTTTGATCAAAAAAGACAAAAAAATGTGTAGTAAGCTGAAGCACCTTCAGGGGGGTGCTACCCCCTGGGACGGGCACGAGAGGATTAGGATGGCACTGAAAGATTAATAACACAACATGAGTTGGAACCTAATTATGTGAAAAGGGGGAAAAAAGGAGGAGAACATGGTGGAGAGAGAAAAGAAAAAGGGGGGGAGGGGAAAAAGTAAGGGAAAAGAAGGGGGGAGGGGAAAAAAAGAGCTAAAGAAAAAGAGGGGGGATGTTGTGACGAAATGGAACGGAGACTAGTGAAAAGAAAAAAGGAAAGTGGTGTAAAGGGATAAGATATGGTGGGACAGGGAGAAAAATATAATGTGTATATATATATATATATATATATATATATATATGTGCTGTGGTCGGCCGAAAGGGCCGTACAAGTAAGAGAGATAATGAAAGGAAGGGGACAAGGAGAGTGGGAGAATGGTTGGGGGGGTGGGGGGGGGAAGAAAACGGTGAACAAGGGAGTGAATGGTGGGGAGGAAGTGAGGTAGTTGTGGGTAAAAATCAGTGATAAAGAAATAATGGCTACAAATGCATGTGCTCGGGGGGGGAGAAAAAATCAAAAGGACCAATCCTGTGGTGTACAAGAACCTCAAATGACCGGGACAAATTGCAAACAGTTGAAAGGGTCACTGTTGGTACATGGGGCACCGATTTTAGGGATCGGGATGGCCTGGTAAGCTCTTAATATGCAGGAATTATCCGTCTGTAGCCGTAAGTGAACCCAAGCAGAGGGCGAACGAGCCTTGCAGTACTAAAAGTTGCAGTGACAGATCTATAAAAGGCAAGGTAAACAGGATTGTTGGATTGCTAAATAGCACTGAAGTTAGTTTCTCTCAAGGGTCCCCCCCTATGCAAAAGCATTGGGGGGGGGCAGGTGCACATAAATAAGTGAACCTGAGGATAAGGTCCCAGAATCTGTAAATATGGATATCAATCTTACCTTGAACCGAAGGCATGTAAGCATGTCCCGGATGATGGCCGTCCATAACAAGAGGCGAGTCTCACTCGCCTCTTGTATCCTCCAAACAACAGGCGTCATCACGCCGCCGGCTGACGTCGGCATAGGGCGACGCCTGTGTCCGCCGATCCCAAGGCGCATGCGTCAGACATACAAGTTTTGTGGTTATATAGCTATGACTAAGCACTGTTCAGAGTGTGAAACGCGTCAGTATTTTTATCCTGTACGCTGCTGTGGTTTATACATTTGTTATTTTGCACAATATAGGCGTTTTTTATTGGAGTGCAGCTTTCCAGACCTTCTTTCTAATTGCCCCCACAGCAAGCAGCTTGTTCTGGGGGCACCCAGGCAGGTGCGCTCCCGAACCACGGCTCCGTGTGTCCATTCGCACACGGAGCCGTGGCCCGCCCCCTGACTTTCTCACTGGTTGTGATTGACAGTGGCTCCCACTGCTACCAAAAGCCAAACAGGAGAGCGTGTCCCCTGAGAGACAATGCTCACATGAATATTGCTGGATAGAGAGGGGGCTCATGTAAATATTAAGGGGGGGGGGGAATGGTGCCTTTATTACATTTACACAATGTAATTTATTTCAGCTTACCAACCCTTAGAAGTAGTGGCTGCAATAGTTTTATTTTTTAGGCCCCTTTCACACATACGGACCGTTTGTCCGTTTTTCATACATCCATTGACGGATGAAAAACAGACATCAATGCATTCCTATGGAAAAACGGATGACAATGGATGATCATCCATTGGCATCTGTTTTCATCCGCTTCCATCAACATCTGTTTTTTTGAACGGTTGAAAGTCCTATTTTTCATCCGTCAAAAAACGGTTTGGATGAAAAACTAATGTTAACTGGCTAATAGTCAGTTTTTCATCCATTTTCGCTATACATCTGATTTTAGTGGATCGGATGGCAGACGGGTGTCAGCAGACACATCTTCTCTGAAATCCGTCTTCCCATAGGAGTCAATTATTTGCCTGCTCGGATCCGCCTGAAAAACAGACAGGCGGATCCAAGCAGGCTTGCCGTGTGAAAGGGGCCTTAGGCTTTTTTTTTATACCTGGTGATCTGGCCAGTATGCATGTTATTTTTCAACTTCCTTTAACAGACACAGCGATCCAATGAAAGTGGCAGCTAGAGAGTTGAGACAAGCCATTTAACAGTGACGGGGGTGCTTATAATGAACAGCTTTTATTCATTTACAATTTTACAAAACCTTTATCCCTAAAAGGCAGTTGGAAATAGAAAAAGTGTTAGCTGGAGTTTGGCTTTAATGTGCTAAGTCCAAAATCTGTTAGTAAATTGAACACTACCCTCTCCCCAGATTGACAATGCTGTTGTCCAAAAGTGTCTCAGTTGCTCCTATTGCCAGCAACAGCACTGTCCCAATCAGTGCAACGCAGCACCAATTTCCAAATGTAGTTCCTGCTCTATTTTTGGTGACTTTGGGGGCGATTTCAATAGACTTATACTCTGAAGAGTGCATGAACCTGCACAGATGTCTTTCAAATTGCCCCCAAACTCCCACTTAAATGCAGGTTTAAAATTGTGTGAGTTCACCTGAACCCAACCCTTTCAAACCCGTGTTCAGTGTGAACAAGGGCTAACAGTTGGGGTGGAAAGGGGTGTGGGCTCTCCATGATGCACACAGCTTGGATGCATCTTAGAGAAGCCAACATGTTTCACCCTTAATATGGCTTCCTCAGGAGATTATATTACAACATGCATGATGCATCAAATAGAATTAGTGTGATGATGGGCATTTTACAAATGGTTATATTTCAGCACCACAGGCCATCTTAGTTTACAGGCTATTGGTTTTCAAGAGGACCTGTCTAATACATATTGAAAATTGTTGAGATCCTTTCCTTCCTTGTTTATTTGCCAGATTCCATTAAGTATAAATATTGGGGCTATCCTCGGTGCCCCTCTTGTAGCTTTACTATACCAATTTGAGGCCTTTGTTGGTTAGTCGCAGTTGTATGCTCCTGACATTTTCACTTTTTGAACCTTTACATAATTGCATATATCTGTAAGTTGCCTATCATCACACTCCAATTCTTTTTGATGCATCATGTATGTGGTAATATAATCTCCTTTTTAGATGATTTTAAAAGTGTTTCTGGATTTAAGGAAGTACTAAATAAAATTATTATATTTAAAAATGTACCTTAAAATCCCCAAAAATCTTTTGTTTCTTTGTATCCATAATAATTTACCTTACTTTGATGAGAAGGGAAAGAATGCATTTGAGGTTGATTAGTTTATCAATTTTATGCCATTTTATTGTAGACATGAATGTTCACTTAACATAATCAAATTTGTATGGTCTCTTAAAACCTGATAGCAGGAATATTGTGAGCTGCTTCAAAAAGCTTAAAATGTTCTGTACCATTTTTTTCTTTTGTAAATTACATATCCACTGTGGCTAACATTTACAGCCGAGCGATACAACGTATCATTTTCCTCTGACTACCTGGAATTGTTATAATACTTTGCTTTTATTGCCATTAATGTTTTTTTTTTTTTTTAACAGAAACATTTTTATTTAGAAATTAAAAGGAGTACAGACAATTTCATTACATCAGGTTCATCTATTGGTAAGGCACATGGTCAAGCAAAACAACATTACACATGGTTACTTCATAGACTTGCTAAGAATAGAGAGACAGGATATGATTCAGTCGGGTTTAGGGAAGCTCACTAATGCATTGTGTTTCCACACAAGTATAGCCAATCAAGTACCAGTACTACCCAAGTGGGTGGAGAACCTAAAATCCCTTAAGTAAGGGAGCCATTGCATAACCAGATAGGCAACTTAGAACCCACCCGCCCTCAATTCCCCGTCAGGTCTTTAAATATTAAGTGCCCGGGTTTCTATCCATGGATCCCAGATTTTATGAAATTTTTGCGGGCATTTCCGTCCTTTATATGTCAGCTTGTAAATCGGAAGGACCGAGTCTACAAGTGTGCGCCATTGAACAGTCGTTGGTGGGGAGGGTAGCTTCCAGTTTTGTAACAGTACTTTCCTGGCGTAGAACGCCAGGTAGAAGATAAGGAGACCCTTATGGGTGGAGTGTGTCAGGGAGTCCGTGAGTCCCAATAACAATAGCTTGGGATCCATTGACGCCGAGACACCAGCCACTGTATTAATTTCCGCCAGTACCTGTCCCCAATAATTTTGTATGGTCGGGCAGTCCCAAACCACGTGGTAGTATGTTCCCACCTCTTGTAAACATTTGGGGCACCTCTCAGATTGTGTGGGGTAGATTTTTGCTAAGCGTTGAGGGGTGTAGTAAGCCCTATGGATAAATTTGAGTTGGATAAATCTATCTCTTGCAGAGATCACTGTGGGGAGATAGTTTTGTAAGGCCAGATCCCATTCCTCCGACAAAGAGGGAATGTCTCCCTGCCATGTTTGACACAAGGGTGATGGGCCCTCAGGATCTCCAGACGTCAATCTAAGGTATAAAGAAGAAAGGAGTCTGTCCGCTCCCCTAGAGATAAGGAATCTCTCTATCCGATTTGGTTCAACCGAGACAATAGCTGGGAATTGTGAATGAGTGGCATGCTTCAGTTGAAGATACCGAAAGAGCATCCATGAGGGGAGCTGGTAGATATCCCTTAGTACTGAAAAGGGGAGGAGAACCCCGGATGGCATAATGTGTTGGATTTTGGTCACTCCATACCTAGCCCACAAGTTGGGGTCCGGCATGGTGCGAAAGTGAGGGAGCTTTGGGTTACCCCAGAGCGGAGTATGAGGGGAAATGGAGTTTGCTTTCCTAATTGTCGCTGTGACCTTGTCCCATACCTGCACCGTAGTCCTCATTGGAGTAATACTCTGAGGGGAAGTCCGCACCCCCCTATATACCAGATCTGTAAGGGCAGAGTAGGACCCCATTATGGCTGCCTCAAGGTTAACTGCAGGATTGGATCGGGTTTGGGAAAACCATCAACGGGCCGTGACCAAAACTGCTGCCCAATAGTATTTCAAAAAGCACGGTAATGACAGACCCCCCAAAGATAGGGGGAGTTGCAATTTGGTTTTGGATATTCTCGGGGGCTTCCCCCCCCAGATAAAGGATGAGATTACGCCATCCAGTTTGTGAAAGAAGGTCATAGGAATCAGGCTTGGGGTGTTCCTAAAAATATACAAAAATTTGGGTAGAAATGTCATTTTTATGAGGTTCACTCTGCCAACCGGAGTCAATGGAAGGGTCTTCCAGGTATTGCACTTAACTATTAGGGACGTTAGGATTGGGTAGAGGTTGTCCGTTAAATATTGCGAGAGGTCTCTAGTGATCTCTATGCCCAGGTATTTAAAACGGGAGACTAACTGCAGAGGACATGTGGCAAGTGGCACTTGGAGTGTGTTCGAGTCAGATAGCAGAAACAGGTTAGATTTCTCCCAATTGATCCGAACACCTGAAAAACCACCAAATCTATCAATAATCGTCAGGGCTGCTGTAAGGGAATCTGCAGTATCACCTAGGTATAGCAACGTGTCGTCCGCATACAGCGACACCCTCTCCACCAGAAAGCCCAGCTGTAGTCCTCTAACTTCGCTTGTTGAGCGGAGGAGTATCGCCATGGGCTCAATGGCCAGGGCAAACAGCCCTGGAGAAAGGGGGCATCCCTGCCTCGTGCCCCTACAAAGGTGGAAGGGGGAGGAGAGGGCACCGCCAGTACGCACACGCGCCGTTGGGGAAGAGTACAACTGTCGAATCCAGTCTATGAACCTGGGGCCGAAGCCAAATTTAGCTAGGACTTGCCACAAAAAGATCCATTCCACGGAATCAAAGGCCTTTTCTGCATCCAGTGAGGCCACTGCGCCCCCCTGGATGCTGTCGTTAAAGTACGCTATATTCGTGTGGAGCCTGCGAATATTAACATCTGTGCCCTTACCAGGCATGAAGCCCGTCTGGTCCCCGTGTATTAGAGAAAGGATCACTGCGTTCAGTCTACAGGCCAGGACCTTAGTTAATATCTTTGCGTCGACGTTCAGCAAAGATATGGGTCTGTAGGATGAACACAATGTGGGGTCCTTCCCTGGCTTAGGTATAACAACTATCATGGCCTCAGACATGGAGGCCGGAAGGCTGTTTGTCGCTAGCGTCCCGTTGAGCGTCGAGTGAAGATGAGGGCCCACCACCTCTAGATTAGTCCTATAGAACTCCGAGGGGAGTCCGTCCGGTCCCGGTGACTTCCCTGTTTGCATGGATTTAATGGCTTTTTGGATTTCTAGTAGTGTAATGGGAGATTCCAGACCCTGGGCCGCATCAGCAGACAGGATTGCCATTAATGTTTAATGAGTAAACCAGCAGTGTTTATATTAGATTGTAATTGCACATAAGCAAACTAATTCTACATACATTTTATTTTATTTCATTGCTCTAAAGTAGGTTTTATAGCTGCAGAGAGCATAATATGAGAACATTGATCTGGTGTATTGTTGTAGCTGCTGCCATTAACAGAAGGGCAAGCTGTAGATCTTTCAGTGTGTTTTATACCGCATGATTTAACTCTATTGCCTGCTCAAAAATATACTGCAGCAACTTAAATTAACATCATTCTAAATGACTTAGACCTGTAAAGGGTTGTAAATAAAATACAATTACGTATACATTATACCTTAGCAGAGGTTTGGCTAGGATAGCTATTTCCAGATGTAATTATTTATTGATTTACAGTATGAAGCACCAGCATGCTTGATTATTTAAAGTGGACCTATTACTAAAATTCAAACTTCACATGAATCAATAGAATACAATTCAGCATTGCCAAAGCACATTATTTTTTTTTTTATCTTGAAACAAATTCTTTATTGGGGCTTGTGTACAAAAGAAAATAAAAGTCAATGGTAGTTGATTGCGGGGACTGGCAGTGCAGAGGGGGCAGCTAATGGTGGGGGCTGGCAGTACAGAAAATACAGTTAATGGTGAGGACAGAAAGTACAAGAGGGGTGCAGTTGATGTTGCGAACAGGCAGTGCAGTGTTGCCCAAACACTGACTTTGTCCTTGAGCTCGGGGCTTCCTAGCAGTTGATATTGGATCATGAGTTCCTTCTTTGGGGCTGTTCTCCCTCTCCTGTCCTGGTTCACATGAATCAGATGGACGGGGCTAATGTAGACAATCATTTTGTAGCTACTTCCCCTCTCTCCTCTACCAGGCCACACTGTCCGATCAAGTGGATTAGGGGAAAGGGTTTCAGTGTATATGCCCAGGTTAAGTGGCTCCTGATCGCCTTTGATTTGCAGCTCCAAATGTTAGATTCTTCTGCAGATTAAAAGATGGTTGAGGAGCACTTCCCAAATTTAATCTGTTGTGAATGCAGAGTGGGTCCACTAAGCCTTGAGGCCTGGGAGAGGAGAGAGGGGAGGAAGCCCCATGAGCCTTGAGGCCTTAGGCATATGCCGGTGGGAGGAATCTGGTACATGTTAAAGCCTTGAAGGACCTTCAGTGGGTACATTTAACCACTTAAGCCCCGGACCATTTCGGGCCATTAGGACCAGGCCTGTTTTTGGGATTCGGCACTGCGCTGCTTTAACTGTAAATTGTGCGGACATGCAATGTTGTACCCAAATGAAATTTGCGTCCTTTTCTTCCCACAAATAGAGCTTTCTTTTAATGGTATTTGATTGCCTCTGCGATTTTAATTTTTTGCGATATAAACAGAAAAAGACCAAAATTTTTGAAAAAAAAATGATATTTTCTACTTTTTGTTATAAGAAAAATCGAATAAACTCAATTTTAGTCATACATTTAGGCCAAAATGTATTCAGCCTTATGTCTTTAGTAAAAAAAATGTCAATAAGCGTATATTTATTGGTTTGCGCAAAAGTTATAGCGTTTACAAACTAGGGTACATTTTCTGAAATTTACACAGCTTTAAATTTATGACTGCCTATCTCATTTCTTGAGGTGCTAAAATGGCAGGGCAGTACAAAACCCCCCCAAATGACCCCATTTTGGAAAGTAGACACCCCAAGGAAATTGCTGAGAGGCATGTTGAGCCCATTGAATATTTTTTTTTTTTTTGTCCCAAGTGATTGACTAATGACAAAATAAAAAAAAAAATACAAAAAGTTGTCACTAAATGATATATTGCTCACACATGCCATGGTTATATGTGGAATTGCACCCCAAAATACATTCTGCTGCTTCTCCTGAGTACGGGGATACCACATGTGTGGGACTTTTTAGGAGCCTAGCCACGTACGGGACCCCGGAAACCAAGCACCGCCTTCAGGATTTCTAAGGGCGCAAATTTTTGATTTCACTCCTCACTACCTATCACAGTTTCGAAGGCCATAAAATGCCAAAATAGCACAAAACCCCCCCAAATGACCCCATTTTGGAAAGTAGACACCCCAAGCTATTTACTGAGAGGCATGTTCAGTCCATGGAATATTTTATATTTTGCCACAAGTTGCGGGAATATGACAAACTTTTTTTTTTGCACAAAGTTGTCACTAAATGATATATTGCTCACACATGCCATGGGCATATGTGAAATTACACCCCAAAATACATTCTGCTGCTTCTCCTGAGTACGGGGATACCACATGTGTGGGACTTTTTGGGAGCCTAGCCGCGTACGGGACCCCAAAAACCAAGCACCGCCTTCAAGGTTTCTAAGGGCATAAATTTTTGATTTCACTCCTCACTACCTATCACAGTTTTGAAGGCCATAAAATGCCAAGATGGCACAAAACCCCCCCCCCAAATGACCCCATTTTGGAAAGTAGACACCCCAAGCTATTTGCTGAGAGGCATGTTGACCCCATTGAATATTTTTTTTTTTTTTGTCCCTAATGATTGAATAATGACAAAAAGAAAAAAAAAAAATGTACAAAAAGTTGTCACTAAATGATATATTGCTCACACATGCCATGGTTATATGTGGAATTGCACCCCAAAATACATTCTGCTGCTTTTCCTGAGTACGGGGATACCACATGTGTGGGACTTTTTGGGAGCCTAGCCGCGTACGGGACCCCAAAAACCAAGCACCGCCTTCAAGGTTTCTAAGGGCATAAATTTTTGATTTCGCTCCTCACTACCTATCACAGTTTTGAAGGCCATAAAATGCCAAGATGGCACAAAACCCCCCCAAATGACCCCATTTTGGAAAGTAGACACCCCAAGCTATTTGCTGAGAGGCATGTTGAGCCCATTGAATATTTTTTTTTTTGTCCCAAATGATTGAATAATGACAAAAAGAAAAAAAAAAGTACAAAAAGTTGTCACTAAATGATATATTGCTCACACATGCCATGGTTATATGTGAAATTACACCCCAAAATACATTCTGCTGCTTCTCCTGAGTACGGGGATACCACATGTGTGGGACTTTTTGGGAGCCTAGCCGCGTACGGGACCCCAAAAACCAAGCACCGCCTTCAAGGTTTCTAAGGGCATAAATTTTTGATTTCACTCCTCACTACCTATCACAGTTTTGAAGGCCATAAAATGTCAAAATAGCCCAAAACCCCCACAAATGACCCCATTTTGGAAAGTAGACACCCCAAGCTATTTGCTGAGAGGCATGGTGAGTATTTTACAGCTCTCATTTGTTTTTGAAAATTAAGAAAGACATTTTTTTTTCTTTTTTTTTTTTCTTTTTTTAAATTTTCAAAACTTTGTGACAAAAAGCGAGATCCGCAAAATACTCAACATACCTCTCAGCAAATAGCTTGGGGTGTCTACTTTCCAAAATGGGGTCATTTGGGGGGGTTTTGTGCCATCTGGGCATTCCATGGCTTCCGAAACTGTGATAGGCAGTGAGGAGTGAAATCAAAAATTTACACCCATAGAAATCCTGAAGGCGGTGCTTGGTTTTTGGGGTCCTGTACGCGACTAGGCTCCCAAAAAGTCCCACACATGTGGTATCCACGTACTCAGGAGAAGCAACAGAATGTATTTTGGGGTGTAATTCCACATATGCCCATGGCATGTTTGAGCAATATATAATTTAGTGACAACTTTTTGTACATTTTTTTTTTTTTTTTTCTGGTCATTATTCAATCACTTGGGACAAAAAAAAAAATATTCAATGGGCTCAACATGCCTCTCAGCAAATAGCTTGAGGTGTCTACTTTACAAAATGGGGTCATTTGGGGGGGTTTTGAACTGTCCTGGCATTTTATGCACAACATTAGGAAGCTTATGTCACACATCATCCACTCTTCTAACCACTTGAAGACAAAGCCCTTTCTGACACTTTTTGTTTACATGAAAAAAAAATTTTTTTTGCAAGAAAATTATGTTGAACCCCCAAACATTATATATTTTTTTAAAGCAAAGGCCCTACAGATTAAAATAGTGGGTGTTGCATTTTTTTTTTCCACACAGTATTTGCGCAGCGATTTTTCAAACGCATTTTTGGGGGAAAAACACACTTTTTTTATTTTTAATGCACTAAAAAACACTATATTGCCCAAATGTTTGATGAAATAAAAAAGATGATCATAGGCCGAGTACATGGATACCAAACACGACATGCTTTAAAATTGCGCACAAACGCGCAGCGGCGACAAACTACATTCATTTTTAAAAGCATTTAAAAGCCTTTACAGGTTACCATGTTAGATTTACAGAGGAGGTCTACTGCTAAAATGACTGCCCTCGATCTGACCTTCGCGGTGATACCTCACATGCATGATGCAATTGCTGTTTACATATGACGCTAGACCGACGCTTGCGTTCGCCTTTGCGCAAGAGTAGGGGGGGACAGCGGTGCTTTTTTTTTTTTTTTTTTTTATTTATTTGGCTTTTTTATTTTATTTTTAAACTGTGCCTTCCATATTTTATTTTTTTACCATTTTTATCGTTATCTCAGGGAATGTAAATATCCCCTATGATAGCAATAAGTAGTGACAGGTACTCTTTTTTTGAAAAAAATTGGGGGGGTTAGACCCTAGATCTTTCCTCTGCCCTCAAAGCAACTGACCACACCAAGATCGGTGTGATAAAATGCTTTCCCAATTTCCCAATGGCGCTTTTTATATCCGGGGGGACATTCCCTCCCACTGCTTGTAAAAGCAGTCTAGAGGCTAATTATCTGCTAAAATTGCTTTTACATGAAAGCCGGCTGCTGGCTGAAAAGAATGATACCAAGATGATACCTAAACCCGCAGGCATCATTCTGGTATAAACATTCAAAGTCCAGCAACATACCAGTACGTTGCTGGTCCTTGTTGGACATGTATTGTAATCTTTTTTTTTCATACAGCCTATTGGCTGAACGAAAAAAAGAGATTGATTGGTGGGTATGCCCACCATTAGAATACCTCCCTTCATCCACCCACTTCTAATGATGGGCATATATGCCGAAGCATGGGGGCATCCTCCCGCAAAAAAGTTATGCCGCGTACACACGGTCAAGCCTTTGTCGGAATTTCGACCGTATGTACGCGGCATAAAAGGTTATGCCGCGTACACACGGTCGGACTTTTCCACGGGCAAGCCTCCGTTGGAATTTCGACCGTATATACGCGGCATTAGGAGCAAAATTGCTCCTCCGCCCCTGCTGCCCCCATGCTTAGGCATATATGCTCTTTTTTTTTAACTGTGGTGGTGAAATCACCTCCTACAGCGTTGGAGTCACGGCTTTATGTATCGTGGGAGCAAACGCTGTTGCTGTCAAGATAAATAGATCCGCGCTGCAACTGAATGGCGTACCTGCTAAGCAAATGGTGGTTAACATTAAAACAAAGTAACATTACAGTACAACAGTAAGACCTTACCATGCCATACCTGCAAAGCAAATACCAAAACAAAACCTAGTAAAAAATAAAAAAATGTTTTAACGCAACCTGTGCCTAAAATATATATATGCCGAAGCATGGGGGCATCCTCCCACAAAAAAGTTATGCCGCGTACACACGGTCGGAATTTTCCACGGGCAGGCCTCCGTCGGAATTTCGACCGTATGTACGCGGCATTAGGAGCAAAATCGCTCCTCCGCCCCTGCTGCCCCCATGCTTCGGCATATATGCTCTTTTTTTTAACTGTGGTGGTGAAATCACCTCCTACAGCACTGGAGTCACGGCTTTATGTATCGTGGGAGCAAACGCTGTTGCTGTCAAGATAAATAATTCCGCGCTGCAGTTGAATGGCGCACCTGAAAACAAAAAATTACATACCTGAAAAGCAAGCATGATAAAACATTGCAGAATAGAATACAGTAAAAAAGAGCAGAACAATAGAGAGAAAATAGAGAGAGAGAGAACAATAAAACGACAACTATTTTTGGTTTTTTTATTTTATATTTTTTTGTGTTTTGTTTTTTACGTTTTTTTTTTCTTTTTTACACTTTTTTTTGTAACTTTACAACTGTAATGGTTCAGGTCTCTCAAAATGTAATGGCATCTTGGGAGACCCTGTGTAAGTGTGTCCTTGTCTGTGAAATGCTGTACCCTACGCTAAAACTTCACTTTTGAGTGGTAGCGTTCAAAACATTCACCTTGGCAAAGACCAGGCTTGTCAGGACAGAGTGGACAAAAACTACGGGTGTCACGCCTAAATCCGCGCTTGCTACAGACACGACATCTTTTTTGGGGGTGGCTTTGGGTAGGGGTACTCGGGAGGACATACGAATAATGCCTCTCATGCAGCCGGCTTACTGCATTTGGTAGGGGATGGTGAGGTGCAGAACCGCCTGGATACAGGAGTTCTGTGACTATCTCATTCTGGAATTTTAGAAGAGATAACGTCCCGCCTGAAGCTCTGTATAGCACATGAGCGTTCAGCAAAGCCAATTGGAATAATGATAGAGACACTTTTTTGTACCAGCGTCTCGCCTTACGGTCAATTAGATACGGCGCCATCAACTGGTCGTTGAGGTCCACCCCTCCCATATTTTGGTTATATTCGTGGACACAGAGGGGTTTCTCCACAACACCAGTCGCCGTACGAATTTGGACTGTCGTGTCTACATGAAGGGAGGTAAGAAGGAAAACATTCTTATTGTCCCTCCACTTCATAGCGAGCAAGTTATTACACTTCAAGCAGGCTCTCTCCCCCAGCCTAAGACGGGCATCTACAAGCCGCTGGGGAAAGCCCCGGCGATTAGGTCGCACGGTGCCACATGCTCCAATCTGATGATCAAACAAGTGACTAAACAGTGGCACGCTCGTGTAATAATTGTCCACATACAAGTGGTACCCCTTTCCGAATAAGGGTGACACCAAGTTCCACACTATCTTGCCAGCGCTCCCTATGTAATCCGGGCAGTTGACCGACTCAATCTGACTATCTTTTCCCTCATAAACCGTAAAGTTCACTACATAGCCTGTTGCCCTGTCACAGAACTTGTAGAGCTTGACCCCGTATCTGGCACGCTTGCTGGGAAGGTACTGCTTGAAAGACAAGCGGCCAGCAAATTTAATCAGGGACTCATCAACGCAGACAACTTGATCGGGAGTAAACAAGGCTGCAAAACGTTCGTTGAAGTGGTTTATGAGGGGCCGAATTTTATAGAGCCGGTCGTATTCAGGGTCCCCACGTGGACGACAAAGTTCATTGTCGTTGAAGTGCATGAACCGCAAAATCTGCTCGTATCGTGCCCTGGACATGGAGGCAGAGAACACGGGCATGTGGTCAATTGGGTGCGTGGACCAATAAGCACGCAATGACGGAAATTTATGTGTGCCCATGTTGAGGGAAAGGCCCAGAAAGGTCTTAAATTCGGAAACCGTAATTGGTTTCCAATTTCTGGCAATTTTAGGCAACTGGGGGTTAGCGGCGATAAATTGACCAGCATATAAATTACTCTGGTCCACGATAGATCTATAGAGATCTTCCGTGAAAAACAGCGAATAAAAATCAATTGGAATAAAATCAGCTGTTTCCACCTGAATACCGGGTTGGCCAGTGAATGGGGGAAGTACGGGTTCTGCAGAAGTGGTGGGGACCCAATCAGGATAGGCGAATTCTGCAGGAAGGGCAGTATGGGCACGACGGGCCTGCCTTTGTCTTCTTGGTGGCAGCGGGACACTACTTGTGCTTGCCACCTCGCCAGCTTGAACTGCACTTATGGGACTCGCCACGTCACCAAGTGTTACTGCAGTGCTGGATGTACGTCCAGGCTGTACTAGGCCGCTGGTGCTTGCCAGTTCACCAGAAGGAATAGCGGCGCTAGTACTACTCTGCTCCATGATACGAGAGACCTGCGGTTCTTGCTCCTCAACAACCTCAGAAGATCGGGATCGGGTACACCTGACCTTAGCAGGGACCTCAACTTCGTCGTCAGAGCTATCTGACGTGGGGCTGCTGACGTCACTGTCTTCTACGGGAAGATATTCTGAGCCTGAATCTGACAGATACGTGACCTCCTCTTCACTATCTGTCATGCTCAGAATCTCGTAGGCCTCTTTACTAGTGTACCTTCGTCTTGCCATTTTGGGCTCTAAATTTAGGGGTACGCTAGTAAGATTCACAGGAAAAAAAGCACCTGACTGTCGTCAGCAAATATATCAAACGCTACAAAAAAACTGTTAGCGATCGCAGGGATCAGGCCTGTCTCTGCGAACGCTGCAGTTATGTGTGTTGTGTTTGGTAAGTGACAGTGATCGATCGATACTGCACTTGGGTGGGCTGGGCTGGGCTGGGCGGAGGGGCTAAACGCAGGCGCTAGCAGGTATCTGGGCTGATCCCGCTAACACTGCGTTTTTGGGAACCCTAAACTGCTGGGGATGCTAGTATAGATCTGATCAGATACTATACCACTAAGGGGGGTGTATGCTTTGCGCGTGGGTGTTAGCGTTACTGGCACTAACCTAACACTGCCTGGGGCGACGCAGACCCTCTCTGGCACTAAAACCTAATTGATCTCACCCGCCGGGCGATCAGGGGGGTTAAACCTTTATTGGGTTATATACGGCGGATGCCCTGATGCTATAAAAAGCAAACTAATCAACCAGCGTCACCCGTAACCTTTATATGGTGATCACTGGTGAAAGGGTTAACTAGGGGCAATCAGGGGGTTAAAACCTTTATTAGGTTAAATATGGGGGTACCTGACACTATATAAAAACCTGACGGGTAACCTAAATAACTAAATAACTTACTGGCTAACCAGTGACACCAGTGACGCTTATACGGCGATCACTGGTGAAAGGGTTAACTCTAGGGGCAATCAGGGGGTTAAAATAATATATGGGGGTACCTGACACTAATAAAAACCTGCGGCGAACCTAAAAAAAAATAACTGCCTATCTAAAACACCAGCGACACGAATACAGCGATCGGAAAAACAATCGCTTAGTGACGCTGAAGTTAGGGGGTGAAAGGGTTACCTGGGGGGTGATCAAGGGGTTAAACCTTTATTAGGGGGGGGTTAGGGGGCTACCCTGGACCTAAAGGGGCCTAATCCTAACTGCCCTGCAACTTTTTACAATCACAGATGACACTAAATGCAGTGATCAGTAAAATAAATGATCACTGCAATCAGTTACACTGTGATTGGGGGCTTTGGGGTGACCTGGGGGGTGATCTGGGGGTGACTGGGGGGTGATTTGTGTGCCTATGTGTACCTACGTGTCAGTGGACTGTTGGTGCACTAACCTGCTTCTTCTCTTCTCGGCGCCGGGAACGAAAAGACCACGGCGAGGGAGATGACATCACTTCCTCCAGCCTGTGTTTACATTTCAGGCAGGAGGAAGCAATTTCATTCGCCGGGAGCGATCGCGAGGGGAGGGGGGCGGAATCGAGCGGCCGCCCCCTCATGCCTGATCGCTCCCGAACACTTAACGGCCGCTCACTGCAGTGAAGGGGGGTCCGGATGGACCCCCCAACTGCACAAAGGCGATCACGTAGATCTACGTGATTCTGCCTGTCGGTGCCATTCTGCCGACGTAAATCGGCGGTGGGCGGACGTTAAGTGGTTAAACACCACAGACCTGCAGGTAGCAGGTCACACCCAAAGGTCTTAAAGGTGATATGTGACCCTATTACCTTTATCCCAGTCATGTGTGTGAGAAAAAAAATTCTCCCCATGCATATGGAAGGGAAGCATGCAAGTAAGTGTGTGATTCTGATGAATCATTGGGTCTGTGGTAGTTAAAGTATATCCAAACCTAATTACTAAAATCAAATTTATTCTTTAACATATTTTTGTAACTTCAAAGGTAATTTTTCATATTTTTAAATGTTTTTTTTTTTTTTTTTTTTTTTTTAAATAATACCTGCCAACTGTTCCCGTTTTTACATGGGATGCTGATGGAGGAGGAGTGGCACTTTAAAGATGAACTCCAGGCACAAAAACCAATAAATATACTGACTCAATAACTACAAAGGATATAAATACATTTTTGTGTGCATCAGATGCCTTTGCAAACTTAGATATTACTTTGTAAGATTGTCAGTGACATCATCACTGCACTGTACAGAGAGCAGAGCTGTGATATGAGCAATGAGAAAGCAGCAGTGACTGATCTTTATTACAGGAAACTCCTGTATGGAGGCAAAGCTTCATACTGGATTACTGCACAGATATGGAAGAAATACACAAGCACTCCAAGATGCAATTAAGAATACACATGCTTCTTTTTTTTTTAGACAATATCTGCTCATCCTGGAATTCAGCTTTAACCCCATCGCTGTTGCTGATGTAACCATGACATATGTTGTATGTAAACAGACTCCTGGCTGCTAAAACATCCTGGAGTTTGTCTGCTTTTATACTTCTCACTGTTGGCTTTCTAGGAGAAGTGCTTCGGGCGGCTGCTCGATCACTTATACATGTAGAGTAATGCACAAGCCCCCAGCCTGATGCTCCTCTCCACCTCAGACTCATTTGACTTTCCTGGGTGCCCAAGACTCCATGGTGGGTGTCAGGATGGAGAACAGTGGGAAATCACCAAACATTCATTTACTGATCTGTACAAAATGAACATGGAAGTGCTCAGCTGGGCAGTTGTTTAGTCCCATTGTCTGCTGTTTTTGTTTTTATTTATTTTTTAGAAATTTTAGGGAATCCCTGCTTTAACTGATCGATACTGAACAAATACTCATAATAATATGCCACTTTTTCTGCTCTACATGTGTTTGTTTTACTGTTGGGAGTTTAGAAGTTGTCTTATAGTGTTTGATTCTAATAACTCTCCATCTTCCCGCTAAAAGGTTCAGCTTACATCATATTAATAGATGACATCATATTAATAGATGAACATATATATCGACATTTCCCCTCTGACCTCAGAAAATGTTAACCAGATACTACATAAATCATTAATATGATTTCTACTGTAAACCTGCAATGCATTAGGATAGGGTTATTTGTATAAAAATGCAGACAATCAGCTCTCATCTTCCTTTGTCTCAGTTCCCTGAAGCACAACGTTACAGCATAATGGTTGAGGCATCAATGAGCAGTGATCCCACCCTCCTCTTCCTTCATTGGCATCACTAATACTAAACAGATGAGGGTGTTTCATCTGTATCTTGAAATAATCTTAACTGGTCCTCCTATTTTCATTAATATGCCTTATTTCTCTTCAGTAAGCCATGCATGTCTGTAGGGATTGATGGAAAAAAAAAAAAAAAAAGATGATATTTTTCTTTGATTTTCGTAGTACTGGGAGAGAGTGGGTTTCAGAGTTTAGAAAACTGGTTTCTTATAAGCTTGTGCGTAAATTCTTAAAAGCCAAACTATTCTACATTATAAGCAAGCCGTCGGTTTCAGTGACACCCAATGTCAGAAAACAACTTTTGGTGTGCGCACCTACTGCTTATACAACCTAAATTAAGGGTGCATACCAAGTATCTTACTAAGCCATATTCCACACTATGTGTGTGATGGTGGCAATCTCTGTAGTTTAGAGCCGCAGGATCAGTGTTGCACAGTGGTCTCCTGCACAGCTTTCTCTCCAGCAAGGAGAACAGTAAGCTGCACAGTAGTGACATCACCAAATCTCACTCCAAATCTCAGCAGTAGCAGTCATAGGCAGCAGTGCCTTTTACAGGAATTACATTGTTATTTTACAGAGGAAATTTCAGGGTAAAGGTACATTTTAATTTGCAAGAATTCATTTCTAGATGTCCCCTTAAGGAAAGTCTTCACTTTTTGAGTTCACTTTAAGTAATTAACAAACAAATTATAGACATCATCAAGTAACTGCTAAGCCATGACACCAACAATTTTTTTTCTTTTGGGAAAAAATATTTAAATTATATGAGTGAAAGCTGAAAGCCTGTGACTAAAACATTTGCTGGACCTCTTGGTCTGCACCTAAATGTAGTGAAAAATATAAATAAAGGCATGAGTAATTGATGCACCAAATACTATCATTGTTAACGCATACAATTACTATAATACAATATTTTCCACTCTGCAAAAACATTGTGATATTAAACCCACAACTTTTTAGGCACTTTCAGCAGCAGTTTTAATCATTACTGATATGCATCTTCTTTGTCTTTTAAACTTTGCCTATGTTCCATATTAAGCTAGTACTGTGACCACTGCTCCAGGTTTCCTGTTTCAGGGTGGCTTATTTCTCTTTCTGCATCCTATGGCGCAACCCCTGCATGCAGAGACTAGAGTTGTTTCTCCTACACTGTGTGCATCAATAGAAAAACACAGCCCAATAGCCATACAAGACACACCCTTCCTCCTTCCCCTCCCTTTTCCAATTTAAGAGACTGCACTGTCCACTGTTAACTCTTTCCTGTGAAGTTTACTGGAGAATGTTGGTTTTGTTTGTTCTCCAGGTGCTAACATTTAAAAAAAAAACAATGAGGATTTAATACCACTTTTTTTTTCATTAAAAAGGTGTTTAAAAAATCACAACAATTTCCAATGCATGGGAACTTACAGAAATGTTTGCAAAAAACATGTGCACACTTAGGCTTATCATTCCAGAACTACATCACCAGATTCTCCACACATATGCATGTCAGTACTATGGACACTGTAAAATTCTAGACATCACAAGCTCCCAAGGGCTTAAACCAGGTGTATCTAGCAAACGTGACCATATATGTTCGAACCTGCCCGGGCATCCCCTGTGTTGGTATATATACTTTTCTATGATAAGTGTGTTCCCCATGTGTGTTATCCATTAGGCAATACCACTTTAAAGTGGTTGTAAACTCTTACATACCACTTTTACCTACAGGTAAGCCTATGATAAGGCTTACCTGTAGGTATTGGAAATATCTCCTAAACCTGGTTTAGGAGATATTTACCATATACGCTTGCGCCGACGTCATTGGCGCATGCGCACTGAAGAAAGGGGACGGTCATGCTGTTTCTACAGGGGCCATGCCGTGACTGTCTTCTCCCACACGACTCCAGACAGTCACAGAGCCGGAGTCCATGGCCCCAGAAGGAAGAGGGGTGAAGATGGACACAGCCACGGCTTCCTGGCCGCTAGGGGGCACACTTGTCCACCAGGTACCCGTGATTGCGTGTCACAGAGCAGGGACGTGGATCTGTGTGTGTAACACACACAGATTTACGTCCTGTCAGGGGAAAGGAGACCAATTGTGTGTTCCTTTTATATAGGAACACCGATCTGTCACCTCCCCCAGTCAGACCCCTCCCCCCACAGTTAAAATCACTCCCTAGGAAACACATTTAACCCCTTGATCGCCCCCTAGTGTTAACCCCTAACCTGCCAGTGACATTTATACAGTAATCCGTGCATATTTATAGCACTGATCGTTGCATAATTGTCAATGGTCCCAAAATAGTGTCAAAAGTGTCTGATCTGACTGCTGCAATATCGCAGTCCCGATAAAAATCGCAGATCACGGCTACTACTAGTAAAAAATAAATAAAAATGCCATAACTCTATCCCCTATTTTGTAGGCGCTATAACTTTTGTGCAAACCAATCAATATACGCTTATTGCGAAAAATATGTAGAAGAATACACCTCAGCCTAAACTGAGGAAGAAATTTGTTTTTGTTTCATTTTTTAAAAATGAGATATTTTAGCAAAAAGTAAAAAATATTGTGTTTTTTTCAAAACTGATGGTCTTTTTTTGTTTATAGTGCAAAAAATAAAAAACGCACAGGGGATCAATACCACCAAAAGAAAAGCTCTATTTGTGGACCACTGAACTATTTATCCAACAGTAATTTTTGACAAAATGTTCATATTATTTTCAGTGTACTAGTTTACAAAAAGAGCAAACCACTTTAATAAGGGATAATCAGTCTCTATAGCAATACCTAAATATGTCCTGTACAGTATACACATGATTAGGCATGATATTACTTCTATTGAATTGGTTTTAGCTTTGACTGCTTTAGGACTCCTGTGCCTTCTGTGTATATACTGTACCTGTGCCCAGATTTTGTGTTTAACAAATCAGTTTTGTATGTACTGTAATGTTTTGCAAAGCCCAATACATACAACTTAAAAAAATTGCATATTAATAATTTATTTACAGTAGGACATTCTACCTTATACCTTTCCTCTGTCCACCCAGCTCTATCCTACACTCTTAAGTTTGCAGGCAACATTAAAGCTCCCATTCTGTATGATCATCGTGCACATTACACTTGTCTGTGTTAATTTCCACCTCTGCTTAGTTCTTACAAGGCTTCTGTTTTATGTCTCCTCTGCAATTAGAAATATGTAGAAAATTTAGGGAGGGGAACAAAGCAAATAATTATGAGTTTTGCTCCTCAGTAAAGTTATGAGGGACTCCCACTCATAACTCTTTTTTTCATGACAGTGTGCTGTGCACATTTTTATTGGTTAAAAATGTTTTCAATTCAAAGTTTTGCCTTTCTTTTTTGTTTAGTTCTTGTTTTGAATATATCAGGTAAATTTATCTTGTGCATGTTTTATTTTTATATTTTTGGGGGGTTGACACAATTATTGTGGAGGTTTATTTGCCATCACTAACCTGGAACAAGAATGGTGCCAGTGACATCTAGATCTTACTATTCACTATGCAGTGTAGACGGGATCACAATGACAAGCCTGGAAATGGTATCTTTTTTTTTTTATGGCACATCCTGCATTTCGTTTTTAACAGATTTTCTTTAACCACTTCAGCCCCGGACCATTTTGCAGCTAAAGGACCAGGCCTCTTTTTGCGATTCGGCACTGCGTCGCTTTAACTGACAATTGTGCGGTCGTGTGAAGTGGGTCCCAAACAAAATTGGTGTCCCTTTTTTTCCCACAAATATAGCTTTCTTTTGGTGGTATTTGATCACCTCTGCGGTTTTTATTTTTTGCGCTATAAACAAAAATAGAGCTATAATTAATATCCCCCAAAAATATATAAAAAAAAAATTTTTTCCTCAGTTTAGGCCGATACGTATTCTTCTACATATTTTTAGTAAAAAAAATAGCAATAAGCGTTTATTGATTGGTTTAAGCAAAAGTTATAGAGTCTACAAAATAGGGGATAGTTTTATGGCATTTTTATTAATATTTTTTTTTTTTTTACTAGTAATGGCGACGATCAGCGATTTTTATCATGACTGCGACATTATGGTGGACACATCGGACACTTTTGACACTATTTTGGGACCATTGTCATTTTTTACAGCGATCAGTGCTATAAAAATGCACTGATTACTGTGAAAATGATACTGGCAGTGAAGGGGTTAACCTGTAGGGGGAGCTGAAGGGGTTATGTGTGACCTAATGTGTGTTTCTTACTGTAGGGGGTGTGGCTTGGCGTGTGACGTCACTGATTGTC
Source organism: Rana muscosa (assembly GCA_029206835.1). NCBI lineage: Eukaryota > Metazoa > Chordata > Amphibia > Anura > Ranidae > Rana > Rana muscosa. The sequence continues at coordinate 109,269,582 of JARGYO010005626.1, forward strand.
GTTCCCTATGACAGGGAACAGACGATCAGTGACAGGCTCACTAGGAAGCACGGGAAGAGGTTTGTTTACACTTTGTTTACACTTACCCCTCCCCGTTCTTCAGCTGTGTGACCCGATCGTGGGACACCAGCGGCGATCGGGTCCCGCGGTCACGGAGCTCAGGACCGGGTCGCGAGCGCGACCCATGAATAGGCTCTTAAAGGGCATCGTACCTGTACGTGGATGTGCCCAGCCGTGCCATTCTGCCAACATATATCGGCGTGAGGCGGTCCTTGAGTGGTTAAAGTGGTTGTAAACCCATTTTTTAAAAAAAGGCATAATGAGCTAGTGTGATACTAGCTCATTATGCATTACATACCTTAGATCCTTGCCTGCGAATCCGTCCTCGTCTCCACCCCCAGTAGCAGTCAAATCTCCCGGAGGTTAATTCCGGGTATCACCGCTCCGGCGCTGTGATTGGCCGGAGCGGCGATGACGTCACTCCGTGCATGCGCGCGGGAGCCTTAAAAAACGGCGTTTATCATTTATAAAACCGGCATTTACAGTGCGTCTGCGCCGATGTGTATCTCCGGTGTACTCTTTTTGGCAAATATTGCCTAAACCTTGTAGGTTTAGGAGATATTGCTAACACCTGCAGGTAAGCCTCAATCTAGGCTTAAGTTGCAAGAGTGGGTTTACAACCACTTTAACCGCTTCAATACAGGGCACTTTCCCTCCTTCCTGCCCAGGCCAACTTTCAGTGCTCTCACATTTTCAATGACAATTGCGCGGTCATGTGACGCTGTACCCAAACAAACGTTTTATCATTTTGTTCCCACAAATAGAGCAATCTTTTGGTGTTATTCACCTCTGGGGTTTTTATTTTTTGCTAAATAAATTAAAAAAATACGGCAAATTTTTGAAAAAAAAAGTTTCTCTTTCGTCCATGGACGGACACAGCTCCTTTATTCTTGACAGTAGTGTTTATATTTCGTCTATCAGGAGAGGACTAGGCAGACATGTTAACAGTTGAAAACATGTAACAACAGCAAAGCTGAACAGTACCGCCCAGGGGGCGGTCCCTCTGGTCATAACCTATCACCCTGCATCTAGCAGCTCAGTTTTTTCTGCCTAGCATAGGAGAAGGACCTGGCTCCCTGTTGGGACCATTGGTCCTGGAGTTTTTTTTATTTTTTTTCTGCTTTTTTGATCCTGAGATCTACTATCAACTGCTGGCTGGATAATACAGATCCTTGTAGTCTCCCCAGTCCGGCCATTGAGCGTGAGCAGACCTTTAGCTACGAGCTGGGTTGGCCACGACATACCCCGTTTGCTCCAGGGGTGGCCGGTGAGCTATATGCTCCGGGGCACACATATGACGGGGCTACTGCTGTCCGAGTCACAGTGCGCCGTACTGCTCGGGTGATGGGTCTGTCCGGAATGTGTCCAGCAGTCCCTGCATGACAGGTAAGTAGGGTTCCACCCGTTTCGGCAGGATGGAACAGCTGGGCATTCCTGGGGAGGTCGACTAGGGGGTCTCTCACTCTCCCTTTCTTCTCTCCCTGTCCCTTCCCTCATCCTCATGCATCTGGCCGGGCCTGCTGTGTACCTGACCGGGGGGCTCCGGGTCCTGGCTGGGGGCTGCGCTGGGTGTCCTGGGTCCGCTCTCTGTGGTGGGGTGTTGTCTTTCTGCCATGTGGGGGGCCTCTGCGTGGAGGCCCAGCGTGTTTACGGCCTTTTCTTTTTCCTCAGGAAAGATCTGGCGGCCATTTTGGGTGAGCCGCCGCCATTTTCTTGTAGCCGCGCTGTTCCAATGCTAATGCAGCTGGCGGCCATTTTCTTGTAGCTCACGCTCTTTTTTACTGAGGCGGCCGGCGGCTATTTTCATGTGGTTCTAGCTTAGTTTTGGCCTCTAGCGCTGGAAATGTCTTTCTGAACGGTGTGAACAGCACAGAACACCTCAGACGCAGGAGAACACCTCAGGCACAGGCTGTGCAGGAGAGAGAGTGGACCGCAGCGATGTGCAGTACCTGGGTTAGGGTGGTGAGTCCTCTTGGGTGCCCCTCGGTCTGTAGCAGCTAGGAGGGTGGACCTTTTGTGTACCTTGCCTTTAGTCCCTAAGTGGCTGTCAGGTGAGTGTGGGTCAGCATGGCATCAGAAGCTGGCGCTTCTTCCCCAGACATCCCTGTGGTAGCAACCGGTGCCCCTGCACCTGCGGTACCTAAGGACGCTTTGTCGGCAGTCCTGGAATCATTTGTTGCAGGGTGGAAGCGGTGTGCAGGCGCAAGGGGGGTAAAAAAAAACTCCCCCTCCCCCCACCATCTTCTGGGGAAAGCTCTGATTCAGACTCGGGCCTGACTGCGGCATACGGCCCCTGTACTGACGTTTTAGAGGATGCGCACCAGGACCATTCGGACAGAGAGGAAGACTCCGTGTCCGGGTCAGCACAGGAAAAGGTGCTTGTTGGAGCACTTATCACTGCAGTGCGGGAGACACTAAAATTGGAAGATACGGCTGGGGCATCTACTGAGGTGTCGGTCCCTTTTGGGTCCCACAAGCTGGCCCGCACTGCTAAGGTGTTTCCCTACCTAACTTATTTTGATAAATTTATATACAAAGAATGGAAATGACTGCAGAGGGCCTTTTCAATCCCAAAACGCATGGCGGTCCGCTACCCCTTTTGAGGAGAGTCTCCTGAAAAAATGGACATCTCCCCCGATTGTGGACCCCCCAGTATCCAGGTTAAACAAGGTAACCACGATTCCGGTAGAGGGGACCCCTGCCTTTAAAGACCCTGCAGACAGGAGGGCCGAGGCGGTGGCCCGTTCCATGTTCACGGTGGTGGGGTCAGCATTACGGCCTGCATGGCCACGGCCCTGGTGTCACAGACACTTACCGAATGGGCAAAATTGTTGCAACAGGCTTCCCCGGTCTGCGTGGAACTGGCTGACCAGTTGGTGCACGGCCTTAAGTATGTCTGCGATGCGGCCTTAGATACAGCTCCCTTGCTTTCCAGAGCCTCAGTATCTGCTGTGGTGCTCCGTCGCCTGATTTGGCTAAAATGCTGGTCCGCGGACCAGACTTCCAAGAAAGCTCTGGCGGATTTGCCAAATCCAGGGAGAGAGGCTATTTGGAGCCTCGCTGGATGACATTATTAAGAATGTCACTGGGGGTAAGAGCATGCTGCTCCCACAATCCAGAAAAGGTAAGGAGCTGCGCCGTAGGCCAGGGCCCTTGTTTTCCGCTCAGAAGCTATTTTTTCATCAGCCAGGGCCCGCAGGTAAGCGTTCCCAAGCCGACAAGGGGCCAGCTGAGGGACACAAGTGTCCCTGGTTTCACAAGCCTGCGAACAAATCTGCGACAGCATGAAGGTTTGCCCCCGCCCGACTCTCGGGTGGGTGGTCGCCTTTGCGAGTTTGCAGCTCGGTGGGCCTTCCTGCTTTCCGACCAGTGGGTTTGCGAAGTGGTTTCATCAGGGTACAAGATAGTTTCTTTCTTGTCCACCAAACTGATTTTTCCCTCAAACCTTCATCTTCTTCCGGCTCGTCGGAAACGCCCTGTTTGGAGCCGTGCAGGACCTGCTGATGCGCGGTGTAATAGTACCTGTGCCGCTGCCGGAAAGGTTTCAGAGATTCTACTCCAATCTGTTTGTAGTCCCAAAAAAGGACAGGGTCTGTCCAATCCTGGACCTCAAGGCCTTCAACTCCTTTGTAAAAGTAAGAAGGTTCAGGATGGAATCAGTTTGCTCTGTGGTCGCTTCACTCTATCTGAGGGATTTTTTGGTGTCCTTGGACATCAAGGACTCATACTTGCATGTCCTCATATATGTCAGGCATCAGAAGTTTCTGCGCTTTGCAGTCGGGGACGATCACTACCAATTTGTAGCTCTCCCTTTTGGCCTGACGTCGGCACCAAGGGTTTTCACCAAGGTGCTCGCCCCGATTCTGGCTCTGCTGAGACAGCGAGGAATCGCTATCATGGGCTACCTGGACGACCTCCTTCTGAGAGCAGCTTCAGTCTCAGAATTAGAGGAGGACGTGGTGATTGCCAGTCAGACCCTTCAAGAATTCACAGAAGTCAGTCCAGGGTTCACGTCATCACGACAATGAAATTCAGGATCCGCCAGGTCCCTGGACCGACACCCAGCTTAGCCTCTCAGCGAGCCGCTAAGAGCCTGAGCTGGCTGCTCTTCCCCCTCCACAGGGGGAAGAACAGAGAGCTGTGACTGACAGTCAGCAGCTCTCTGTTCAGGGAGCTGTCAGAACCGAGCGATCACCGGTGTTCGATCGCTCGATTCTCAGTGCAGAGGCGCCAGGGGACAGATGTAGCATTGGACAGATGCTGCATCCACCTAGGTAAGTATTAATCTGCAAAAAAAGCCCAAAGCCATACTTTTCTTTTAAGCCTGGTTAATGCAGAGTTATTTTTAGTTTAACCCAAAAAACTATCATCTCCAATTGGAGCCGCTGTACTAACTATGCAAAGTTAGTGCAGCAATCTCCCCTGCTGAACTGTTTTCTTCTGACAGGGGAAACCCCCCCCCCCCACCAGAACAATCCGTTCAGCGCTCTCTGCCATTGGCTGGAAGCACTGATCAGGAGTCGGTTAGCTGCTGGTTTTCCAGCATAATCGTCTGACAAAAGCCGGACACATGGACATGCACATGGGCTGAATGTCGGCCATTTTTTTTCCTTTGAACCAACCAATGTCTCCCGTCATTTGGCCCCTGTGGTCAGGGCTTTAGGGACCTTTGATTGTAAGCTCCTGGAGGGCAGGGACTGATGTGAATATACAATTTTTATGTGTAAAGCACTGCATAAATGGACAGTGCTATATAAGAACCTGTAATAAATAGAAATACCTAGGCCCTTCAAAGATCCTGTTGTGTGTTGTGAACAGCTTTTATACAGGGGATACTTGGATACGACAGTGTTCATCACTAAGGTATATGTGGAGTTAAGGTTATGCAGAAACTGAGAATGTCATCATTCAGCCCTGAAAACTGAGAACATTTTGAGGCGTGAATGAATTATTGAGGTTACTGCACCAGAAAGGAGGCGAGTATTGAAACCTTGAGAATGGAGTTGTTTTTGTTTCTTCTTAACTACTAAGAGCAACATTATTTTTTCAAGAAAAGTTTGTCCAATGTTGGGCTTAATTATTCTTGGCTGATGTTATTACGATTATCTTGATTTTTCATTAACTCGGGTGATTGGTTCTGAAGGACATTGTATGCTGCACCTAATTTAAATGTTTGTGTGGCCAGTAAGCCTTGGGACCCGTCTGTAATTATCCACCCCTTTTGCAATTCCCACCCTGTCTTTGTGAGTTACTTTTAAAGCACTGAACATTGTCAAACAAAAATAAGTTTCCTCAGGCCGTATTTATGATTTTTTGAACTTTGTATGTTTTGCGTACAAGTTATCCTCTATTCTGAGGTCTGCAAGGCCGACTGATTATTTTTCAAAGTCTTCTTTAAAGTGGAGTGAACTTCTAAATTAATTTTTTTCCTCTCTCGCTCTTAAAGGGAGAAAGGGGGGCAGGGAACCCATCTGAGCACTTGTTTACATTGAACTGGAAAAGGAGGCATTTGCTTACAATATCCATAGATGATTTATATTTTGAGCTGTGAGTAATTCTTTTCACGCTGACAAGTTTATGGTATGCATTGAACTCCTGTGTGTGCTTATGGGCAGAGGGCAGGCTGAACACATCAGCTTCCTGCATTCATTTCAATCTGGGTGGCTGCAGGGGTATGCAGAAGGAGGGGAGAGGCTTAGGTTATTTCTTTCAGATGAAAGTTTGAAAAGTGTTAATCACTTTTTTTTTTTTAAACTAGATTCAGATTAAGGTTGGAGAGCAAAGGTAATGCAGGCTTGAACACACCACTTGTTACTGTTTACCTAGGCCTAAACAGTGGTCGAAGTGTTTAGTCCTGAGGGACGCTTTGTGATTGAACAAGAAGGTTGAGTTATTTTGATAAGGCCTAGCACCAGTGTGGCCAAAAAGCTGCGATCATCTTGAGGCCTTGAGGCGGGCCAAGGATGAAGACCTTATGTGTTTTGTTTTTCCTGATGCTCAAAGATAAATTCCTGCTAAGAAAATAAACTTTGTATTTGGACCAATTTGCAAAGCTTCAGTGAAAGAATTAAATTGTTTATGTTAGGACTTGGCCTGAGAAGGTGTGGGAAAGTTGTAAAGAAAGATGAGAGAGCTCATGTGCAATATTGGGATCACTCTCTGTTTATCTGGATTCAGTGCAATAAGAAAAAGTGTAAACCAGATTAAAGAATTGCATGTTCATTTGTCACTGAATAGTAATGAGCTTAGATATCATTTAGTAAAACTTCCACCAGCAGCATATCAAGCACATAAAGATGAACTCATAGAAATTAGGGGTGCAGATCACTCTCAAGTATCATAAGCCCGGAATGACCAGGGATCCTATGATGTGTTCTAATTGGAGTACAAATTGTAGTTTGTGCACAAAAAAAAATAATGGTTTCTTTGATAATAGTTAAAACTATATCAACAGTTATGCACATTTGCAACTGAAGTGTGGCATCCAAAATGTGCATACTATTGCTGCACAAAACATGACAGGTGCTTTATGGAATATATATTTTTTTTTTACACTGCTTCGGCTGGATTTTACATCCGCCTATTAGAGTTTAGTGGTAAAGTAGTCCCAGAAGCTCTATATATTAGTGTAGTAATAATGCCTAATTTATTATGTTGCAAACTATGTTTGACCTGTTCTACTTTCCTACACCAAGTTCATTTTTTTCTCCCTTTCTTCTTCCTCCTTCCCTCCTTCGTGTTTTTGTCCTTCAGAGTGAACTTTTCCAAGTGGCATCTTTTAAATGTGTTTATTTCAGCATTTAACATTGTAATTGCTGTAAAAGTATACAGCTCTTACCAGTGTTATGTAAGCTTTCATAAGACCACCCATGCTGGAATGTGCTTATTACAGCATTTCACGTGGCTAAATTTGATGGAGAGGTCTGCAAGTCACTTGACGGCACAACCTGGCTAATCAGGCCAAATGACTTGAGTAAATACATTGCACTATTTTTTATTCCTCTGCATAGTGTACACAATTTACAACCAGATAATGATGCTGAATGACACTGGTAAATATTGTATTATTTTCTCAGTAAGCCAGGTGCCTGGATCATATACAAAATCCTAATTTATCGTTCACAGTTTCATAAACTGTCGACTTTATGCTGTTACATTATTGTGAATTGTGTAAGGCATATATAATAACTGTACAGCGTGTACTATTTTTATAGATAGATAGAGATGGGCTATGGCCATATTTTTCTAGCCACAAAAAGCCAATTGAATTCTTTCTTTTTCAAAAATGCTCTGTAAAAAATGACAGTTTTAAGGCTTTGGGCAACAAGCAGAAGCATAGTCTTTCAGTATGTGATCCAGAGCCCTATGACATTTTTTTTTTATAATTAATCACAGCACAGAGTCTATGTAGCTAATAATCTTTCCTGCAGAACGGGAGTCAATGATTTAATGCTCACCATGGGTGCTCTCTCTAAAAAAAATTTGTATATTCTAAGTTTGCATGTGTTTGCAATGTAAAATGTAATCGTATAGTTCTATATAGAAGAGAAACGGAATACCATAGAAACAACTTTATTATGTACCAATAAAAATTACTCTCCACATAGGGGCTCACAACATGCAAAGATTCAGATTATAGTTCACGTGGACTCAACGCATTTAAGGAATCCTTCATAAGCACATCTGATGGAATCAGTACACTTAACCCACTCCTATTCTTTTAATAGAGTAATGTCAGCCAGTAAGGTAGACTGGAATTCATAGCATGTGTATGTTGCCCATAGAGGTGCAAATGCATAAGCCAAAGTGAAGCCACTGCCTCTGGGGTCTTGTACACTTAATCTTCAAATAAAAGGATCAACTTCCCAATGGGGAACCATCCAGACCTAATGTGAGTATCTTACTGTGAAGACAGCATGGTAGTCAAAGTAGTTAAGGCACATATATTCCAAAGAGGGGGCTCTTGATAGGTATCTTAGAAAAAAACTCAGTTCACATAAATCCAGTCTGTCCGTGACTACATATTCTGTTAATAGTTGTACATATATTAGTATAGTATATGACCACTGCTTAAAGTGGCCCTTTGGAAATGTATGTGTTTGTATTTTATTGTGGCATTAGATAGTAAGTTTTAGAGGCACACTGGCATATGTAGGAAAAGTTAGACTGAAAAAAATGATATACAGTATTTTCGTAAGGAGCGTAGTTTGGATATTTTGTGTTTGTGTGTGTGTGTGTGTATATATATTTAGTCAGCCCCCAGTTGTGCAAGTTCTTCCACTTAAAAAAATGAGAAAGGCCTTTAATTGTCATCATAGGTATACCTCAACTATGAGAGACAAAATGTGGAAACAAATCCAGACAATCACATTGTCTCATTTGAAAATTAATTTATTTGCAAATTATGGTGGAAAATAAGTTTTTGGTCACCTACAAACAAGCAAGATTTCTGGCTCTCATAGACCTGTATCTTCTTTAAGAGGCTCCTCTGTCCTCCACTCAGCTGTATTAATGGCACCTGTTTGAACTTGTTATCAGTATAAAAGACACCTGTCCACAACCTCAAACAGTCACACTCCAAACTCCACTATGGTGAAGACCAAAAGGCTGTCGAAGGACACCAGAAACAAAATTGTAGACCCGCACCAGGCTGGTAAGACTGAATCTGCAATAGGCAAGCAGCTTGGTGTGAAAAAATCAACTGTGGGAGCAATTATTAGAAAATGGAAGACATACAAGACCACTGATAATTTCCCTCGATCTGGGGCTCCACGCAAGATCTCACCCCGTGGGGTCAAAATGATCACAAGAACGGTGAGCAAAAATCCCAGAACCACACGGGGGACCTAGTGAATGACCTGCAGAGAGCTGGGATGAACGTAACAAAGGCTACCATCAGTAACACACTACGCCGCCAGGGACTCAGATCCTGCAGTGCCAGACGTGTCCCCCTGCTTAAGCCATTAATGTCCGGGCCCATCTGAGGTTTGCTAGAGAGCATTTGGATGATCCAGAAGAGGATTGGGAGAATGTCATGTGGTCAGATGAAACCAAAGTAGAACTGTTTGGTAGAAGCACAACTCGTCATGTTTGGAGGAGAGAGAATGCTGAGTTGCAACCAAAGAACATCATAACTACTGTGAAGCATGGGGGTGGCAACATCATGCTTTGGGGCTGTTTCTCTGCAAAGGGAACAGGACGACTGATCTGTGTACATGAAAGACTGTATGGGGCCATGTATCGTGAGAGTTTGAGTGCAAACCTCCTCCCATCAGCAAGGGCATTGAAGATGAAACGTGGCTGGGTCTTTCAGCATGACAATGATCCCAAACACACCGCCCGGGCAACGAAGGAGTGGCTTCGTAAGAAGCATTTCAAGGTCCTGGAGTGGCCTAGCCAGTCTCCAGATCTCAACCCCATAGAAAATCTTTGGAGGGAGTTGAAAGTCCGTGTTGCCCAGCGACAGGAATGGGCCAACATACCAGCAACAGTGTGTGACAACCTTGTGAAGACTTACAGAAAACGTTTGACCTCTGTCATTGCCAACAAAGGATATATAACAAAGTATTGAGATGAACTTTTGATATTGACCAAATACTTATTTTCCACCATAATTTGCAAATACATTTTTTTCAAAATCAGACAATGTGATTGTCTGGCTTTGTTTCCACATTTTGTCTCTCATAGTTGAGGTATACCTAGCCTCTCTCATCTTTTTAAGTGGGAGAACTTGCTCAATTGGTGGCTGACTAAATACTTTTTGCCCTACTGTATGTATATACACATTTATTTATTTTTACAAAAAATGTTGGGGAAAAAAAGTTGACTTATACTTTAAGGTTATGTTTACTTCTCAATACAGGGAGATTCTATGCAGCCAGCAGAGGACTCACCATTTTCTGATTCAGTTACCTTGGAGCAAACAACAAGTAATATCGGAGTGTCCAGTGGTCGGGTCAGTCTCTGGATGCAGTGGATGTTACCCAAAGTTACAATAAAGCTCTTTGCTCCAGACCCTACAAACAAAGGAACAAGTATGGATTTGTTTTGCTGCCAACTTATTGTTATAGTATTCAGTCATAAATCAATTGCTTATGACTGATTTGTTTTAATCAGCTGTGTGTTACTATATATATATATACCGTATATAATACACATTTTTTTAAACTTTATTTTTCAGAGATCTGTGTAGTCAGTGAACTGGAGGACCTAAATGCTTCTGTTGATGTCCAAGATGTCTATACTAAAGTCAAATGCAAGATTGAAAGCTTCAACATTGATCATTATAGGGGCAGGTAAAGACAGTTACGAAGTGCAACTTGTTTATGTGCTGCTAAAGCTAGGCCAGCCAAAATAATAGGTCTCCATAGGTACCCAATGTCCCTCTTTAGAATCAAATCCCTCTGACCCTCATTCCTCCTTAAATGTCCCTCTTTTAGCAATATGTAGTAATCTGTAAAAAAAAAAAAAAAAATTCAAAATTTTTCAACCATTCTTCAGATTTATTCATTGGTTAGTTTTAAACACCAATATAGAGGAAAAGTAGTTGTGAAAATGTTCCAGTAGGTTTGACAATGTTCCGGTAGGTTTGACCATTCTTAACTATTAACTACACCATGGCCTGCATGATGGTGGATGTGGCTGGTTTACAATTCATTGATTATACATTGTACACTAAAAGGTGTCCCTTTTTCCCCATCTCAAAAGACTGGAAGGTATAAGGTCTCTGCATCATTGGTTGACACAGTAAGTAATGAGCAGACATCAACTGGGTTTTTCTGTGTCCAGGATCCTAGCAAGGAAATAATCCTTCATTCCCACTGAGCCTGGACTTGGCTTTATCTTTAATATGGTATCATTGTTACCAGCATAGTGCCTGTGTGGGTTTCCTGGATATTTCTATATGGAATCCTCTAGGGAGCATAGAGATCAGCATTTGAGTATGCTCCACCCTCTACAATAGAAATGTTAAACTGCTTTTTTTGGGTTGAAAATGCATTTCTTATTTCCTGGTAGCAATGAGCCAGCATTGCAATTTAAACAAAACTGTGACCACTAATGTATTTACACCCCTGTAACTGCATGTGTGCAGTATCAGACCTGATTAGTCTAATGAAATGAAGCAGCAATTGGGATCTAACACAAACCTCCAGAGATGCATACAGTGTATACAAACTTTCATTTTACTCCCTCACCACTCCACTCAGCCATCAGGAGTGAAAGAAAATCCCTATGTAAACCATACATCACTGAATCTATAGCTTACACAGGGTTCATTTGCAATGAATCACATGCTACCTCATACCTGGAAGTACTTCTAGAGATTTTCATTTGGGTCCTGTCACTGAATGGAGCAGTGGGAAAGGAAAGGTAGTTATATGCTGGGGGTGAATTAATGGAACATTTTTGCTTTGCTCACAATGGGCAAAGACAAGGTTTACTTTAAAGCTGGAATGACAACACTGTGAACAATTCAGCCTGTTTTACATAATATTGACTTTAGTCTAATATGGCTCAGACACTGGAACGGAAAGAATTTAGAGCGGGGTATAGAACATAGAGAGAACATAAAGATGGCCTCAACAATGGGCAAAGCAGTGGCTGGAGCTGGCAGGCTGACAAAGGAAGCCTCTTAGCTAAAGATTCTGAATAATGGTGTCACCCTTTCTAGCATAGTGGGGGTGGATTATTCGCAAGATAGATTGAGCAGGAATGCAACCATTTTCTTTAGCAAACAGTAGTTCCCTTGTTTTGTTTTTTCTTCAGTGTTGTATTTGTCTTGATTGTCACTACACTTTAGCCTTTAAGTATACATTTGTCCTGAGTGGAACAATGTTGCCCCTATTTTTTTGTTCTTTTAAATTTGTTTTGAAAATAGCCTTGGTATCCCGATTGTCTAAAAATGTAGGTACTGTGGCTACAAAGAAAAACAGATCCTCAACCTGTTAATTAGAAACCAGTGCTATTCATGTTTCCCATTATCTGCTTGTTATATTGACATCACAAACTGATTTCAAGATGGTAGTAATCTAGTTTCCTGAAAATAACTTTTGCTCATCCTTCCTGCTAATGTGTTCTTAATTCCCCATGTGCTGTTAGTTGTGCACTGTATATCCTACTGAGATGCTAAACTGTAATGATGTATGCCCTTGTTTACAGTGTGTGTGTTGTTGCCTGACAGTTGCATTGATGAAGGAATAGGGGGTGTGGGGGCGGGGGGGGGGTTATTCCTTTCAATCTGAGCAGTTTAAAAGAGCAATCCATCCATAACAGATGTACAGGGTTTGTCTGGACAGAGGTCGGTTAAATCACCTACCAGCTTCTTTTATCTCTCAGATAATTCATTTTTAATCATTCTATTTCTGAATTCCCAGATCTGTCTGCTGTGAAATTTACAAGAGTGTATCATGCTGGCATTTTCATTTGTTTTACTTCACAGATTGTCATGTGAATAACATAGCCTGCCATACTATAATGTCAGAGGAGTGAGACTCTGCAATGCAGAATACCAGAAAAAGAATACTACAAAAAGTTAGCTTTTGGGGCTGAGAGATGTAAGAAGCCATTGGGTGATTCAGTCTGCCACTGCCCATGTTGATGTTGATGATTATCACTGATTGCAGATTGCAGGCAAGGGTAACATTGTGTTTATTACAGGCCAGGTGAAAGCTGGCAGGCAGGCGTTTTTCTTGGGATACTCCTACAATGCAAAGAGAAACCTGTGGTGAGACCATGTAGTCACTAAGTTACTTATCAAAGCTCTAGCCTCCATTCTGACCCGTGTGATCCTTTAACCTCTGCCAGTGGTGACAAGAATAAACCTAACCTTACCTGAGACCTTGTTTAGTATTACTTTAATTTCTCTGACTGTAGCATTGTTAAAATGAATATAAAGGGAAAACCATTCCTCAATGAATATTAGATTAGCTTTCCTATTTCATCAAGAAAGCAAAATATAATCAATATTTGTTCGAAAAAGACCCATTTCTGCTGCCTATATTTGTCCTTATTTGGCCTTATCCGTATCTGAAGAAAGGCAAAGCAGCAGTAACTCTTTATACCTAGTTTAAAAAAATATATATTCTTAATTTGCATTAAAAGTGGAACTAAACCCACTAATTTGTCTCCCAAAACAAGGCATGCATCTGATGAAACATGTCACAGTTGCCAGTGTGCTAATGTCAGCTCTCAACAAAACGTTCAAATCCTCAAATGGCTGGTGTCATAGCTGATCACATGTACAGCACCATGGAAATCGCAGATCTACACAAAGACTAAGATAGTACCTTTCACGGCTGGAAAGGACAGGAGGGTTTAGTTCTCCTTTGATAGTAGAAAGCCTCTGTCACATTTTACCATTGGTTGCGGTAATAAATTCTTTGCTTTTTCAGACACAGTTTATGGCATCTGAGAGAGTTTGTTTCTCTGGTATGCTCTGCTGTACAATGTTGTCTGCACATGATACAGCTACATTCACTTATCAATATAGCTTCTCATTGTGGTATACAGTGCCTTGAAAAAGTATTCATACCCCTTGAAATTTCCACATTGTGTTATGTTACAACCAAAAATGTAAATGTATTTATGTGATAGACCAACACAAAGTGGCACACAATTGTCAAGTGGAAGGAAAATAATAAATGGTTTTCACATTTTTGTACAAATAAATATGTGAAAAGTGTGGCGTGCATTTGTATACACCACCACCTTTCGCTGCAATTACAGCTGCAGGTATTTTTTATATTTCTACCAGTTTTGCACATCTAGTGAGTGAACTTTTTGCCCATTCTTCTTTGCAAAATACCTCAAACTCTGTCAGATTGGATGGAGAGCATCTGTGAGCAGCAATTTTTAAGTCTTGTCTTGGGTCATTGTCCTGCTGGAAGGTGAACCTCCGCTCCAGTCTTAAGTCTTTTGCAGACTCCAACAGGTTTTCTTCTAAGATTGCCCTGTATTTGGCTACATCCATCTTCCCATCAACTCTGACCAGCTTCCCTGTCCCCACTGAAGAAAAGCATGGTGTGTTCAGGATGATGTACAGTGTTAGTTTTCCACCACACATAGCATTTTGCTTTTAGGCCAAAAAGTTGAATTTTGGTCTCATCTGACTAGAGCACCTTCTCACACGTTTGCTGTGTCCCCCACATGGCTTCTCGCAAACTGCAAATGGGACTTCTTATGGCTTTCTTTCAACAATGGCTTTCTTCTTGCCACTCTTCCATGAAGGCCAGATTTGTGGAGTGCACGACTAATAGTTGTCCTGTGGACAGATTCTCCCACCTGAGCTATGGATCTCTGCAGCTCCTCCAGAGTTACCATGGGCCTCTTGGCTGCTTCTCTGATTAATGCTCTCCTTGCCCAGCCTGTCAGTTTAGGTGGACGGCCATGTCTTTGTGGGTTTTCAGTTGTGCCATACTCTTTCCAGTTTTGGATGATGACTTGAACAGTGTTCCATGAGATGTTCAAAGCTTGGTATATTTGTTATAACCTAACCCTGCTTTAAACTTCTCCACAACTTTATCCCAGACCTATCTGGTGTGTTCCTTGGCCTTCATGATGTTTGTTCACTAAGATTCTCTAAAAAAAAAAACTCTGAGCACTTCACAGAGCAGCTGTATTTATACTGAGAATAAATTATACAAAGGTGGACTCTGTTTACTAATTTGGTGACTTCTGAAGGCAATTGGTTTCACTATAATTTAGTTAGGGGTATCAGAGTAAAGGGGGCTGATATTTTCAGATATTTATTTGAAAAAAAAATGGAAAAACATTTATCATTTTCCTTCTACTTCACAATTACGTGCCACTTTGTGTTGGTCTATCACATAAAATCCCAATAAAATGCATTTACATTTTTGGTTGTAACATGACAAAATGTGGAAAATTTTGAGGAGTATGAATACCTTTTCCAGGCACTGTAGCAAGAATTAATTGCACCTGACTTATAAGAGCCCTGCAGACACAGATAGCTTTATAAAAGTTAAAACAAGGAACGTGTCTCCTAATAATGATATATGGAATAGTTATAATGACCCAGTAATAGCCTGCGGTTGGGAAACTCTTTAAATAATGGTTTATTCTTGTAATCATTTGCCATAAGCCTAATCAAGCTTTGCGCTAAATTCACCTTTCAGAAATTATCTTTCTCATAGATTTATAGTGCGCTGGTAAAATCTAAAAGAGCAGCGGTGGGAAACTCTTGCTGGATTGTTAAAGTACAAGTTCTGGCACTCTTAGTTTCCCTAGCTGACCAGTTATGGATGCAGACCCTCTGATGAGGAACATGATATTTACCCATCTGATTATTAGATTTTTAAGACACATGGAGTGTTTATCATTTTAAAATGAACATGCTGATGACAGCTATTCTGTTGACTTTTATTTCCTTAAAGGACCTTTGCAGGAAAACTGAAAGTCCTTGGTTTGTTTGTAATGCCACCAAGAAATACCACAGAGGTTCCCTTTCTTGATACTACTTAAACAATGCTACCTAAACCTAAAATAAAATATGACTCTCTCGCTCTACCAATGGTCACCAATGACTGTAAACGGCTGTAGATAGGAGGCCTGCTCTTGTATACCAAATGACTTAGGGAGAGGAGGACCTCTTTCTGTTCATACATAGTGGGTTTCCAGGCAAGTAAGGTTTTTTTTCTTCTGGAAATTAATTTGAGCGCATTAGATATGACCTTTAATATAATAAGTTAGCAATGACTAGGGACTGCTTTACAGAATACAGGTCATATAATGTCTTCTGCCACTTTGTATAAGTATTAAATGTAGGCCTATTCTTGAAGACTTGTTGAAGATAGTTAAAAGATACAAAGTGCTATAACCTTTTGCAGCCAATCAGATTTGAGTTTATATTGGTCCATTTAGAAAATTATTGATTATATGGGTTACTGCACCTTGCACAGTTCATTGTTGTCGTTAAAATGTGAAAGTTTTTTTTTTTTTTTATAGCCCACTGCAGCTCTGCATTATATACAGTACATATTGGTATTATGAAGAAAGGAAATCTACCATATCTACCAGCTTATTATTATTGCAATTTGTTTTTCTTTCTTCTCTTCTATTCTTTGTAAAAATCTTGAAGCCTTGGTGAAAACTGTTGGTGTCTGGGGCAATATGGCGGCGTTTTCCTTTCATGTACAGACAAGCTGAACAGACGCACCACTTTGGTTCGACCCGTCAGCAAGCAAGACCCCTTCAGTAACTTTTCTGGCTTCTTCCCTTCTGTAAGAACTGATTTTCTTATTGATTTTGATAAAGGACCTTCATCAACCCTTATATTTCTCCTGCTAAATGTAATTATTTAGTTGTATTCACACACACATATATATATATATATATATATATATATATATATATATATATATGTGTATATATATATATATATATATATATATATATATATTATTTTTTGGCATATTTATTTTGTATTTGTGTGGTTGATGGATGTTCTTTTGAGTGAAGGGTTTTAATCGAAATCGTTAACCAAAGATCCCACCAGCTGCTCTGCCTGGCTTTGCCTGCTTTAAAAGCCTACCATTTTGTTTTCTGGAAAAAGCACTTTCAAAATACATAGTTTTATGTTTATTTCAGAAATTAGTAGAATCTATTTGATAAAGACAACACTGCTTTTCGTTGGATATCTACTATATTAAAACATTGTGACATTTGTCAACACTTATGCCACCTATGTCCATCTCCCTGTATGAATGTATTTTGTATGTGAAATTTGTTTTTCATAACATTTCTTCCTGAAATTGGTTTGAAAAAATTATGAAACAAAAAACAGTTTGCCACATCATTAAAGTTTTGTTGCCCTAAGCAATATGTTAATTATTTTTAACCTTATTATCCATACCATATTCAAAAAGAACTTAAAATATTGTTTTCTCTCTACTTACCCTTCCACTGTATAATCACAACAGAAAACAAAGCTCCTGTTGGGATATAGGAGCAACTTTTTTCCTGATTTGGATTTACTATATATCATTCATTATTCCCCACAAGTATAACATTTCATATATAAGGATATTCTTATTTAGCCTTATACAAAAAAAATAGTTTGTAAAATGGTGTTTGAATGGTTTCCTGGCACATACAGTAGTAGACCAATCCTAAACACACCTACCGGTAATTTAATAATTTTGTTTGGAACTGATGAAAGAGCTTTTTCCTTCGGACTTAATCTATGCCTTTTTATTAAATATACTGTACATGCTCTAAATTGAAATTCAATTTTATATGAACTTTTACTTTGTATGTTTTAAAATGATGTTCTTTTGTGTTATGTACCATATATATTTTAATTACATAGCATTTTAAAACCTTAAACTAAAAAAATATTATTTATTAAAATAGTATATTCAAAATCCATATACACAACATATTTATTCTCTAGATGATATCTGACAAATGTTGCCGTCTAACTTTGATTTGCTTCTTAATTGCTCCTGTACCGTCAGTCCTCAGATAAAATGATCTCTTCACATTTTGTCTATATATTTTTGGACATCACAACCGTCCTTTATGTTTTTCCATATTTTGACTACAGGAGTTATATTAATGGTACAGGGAAATAAAAGTAATTATTTAGTCAGGTACTGATCCTAACCTACTTTAACTATAAAGGTATTTTACATGTTGTGTCTGTACATTGGATATCTCCTGATTTATTGCACTACTAATCGTGGTTCTACCCATTGTATGTTCTACCACCTTCTCTTCCACACAGACCACAGCCAAACTCTTAGAGAGTTCCCACCAACAGCATGGCTTTCTTTCTCTCACATACACCAAAGCTGTGACCAGGAATGTCCGCCACAAGTTGACCACACGAGGCGAAAGGACTTCTCGGAGCTTTCAGAAACTTTCTGAAGGTTCGGGGGATGGCTCCCCTCACTTTCTTCATGAAATCCTAATTTCAGCTCAAGCTTTTGATGTTGTCCTATTTTTCCCTTTGCTTAATGCAATCTCCAGTATTTTTGAAGCTAGGCGACCTCGAAGCCAGAAGGAGAAACATAAATCATCTGGGCAGCCCATGAGGTCACACACACTAACCTCTCGAAGTCTTCCCCTTATCTATGTCAACACTGGTGTCATCAGAGTCTTCATTCCCAAAGCTGAAGAAAGACAACCAAATTTAGCAGGTTGGTTTAGATATTAAAGTGATTGTAAACCCTTGATTTTATTTATTTTTTCATAAAAAACATGTTACACCCACCTGCTCTGTGCAATGGTTTTGCACAGAGCAGCCCCAATCATCCTCTTCTAGGGTCCCCTACTGGCACTCCTGCCTTCAGTGGGGCTTCCCATCCACAGCTAATTGCAGGGAACTCCGCTGGATTTCCCACAGTTACTTACAAACAGCCCCATTTCCAAGTGTTAATGGGGCCTAAAGAAGATGCGGGTTAGGTGCAAAATATACTAATTCAGTTTTTATCCTTTGACATATCATAGACAGAGAAAACTTTTTTTACAAGTGAAAAAATTTGGCATTCTGGGGCCCAAAAAGTGCTGTTAAAATTAAATTTTATTAAGTCTTCATTACAACCACAGGAATTGCAATAACATGGGTTCCTAGTAGATGACAGGCTCAGCAACGGCATGCAATGCCAAGCTGCTGCAAGCAAAGCCAATAGAATATTGGCATGCATTAAAAAAAGGGAATTAACTCCAGAGATAAAACAATAATGCTCCCACTCTACAAGCCTCTGGTCTGGAGTATGGCATCCAGTTCTGGGCTCCAGCCCTCAGGAAGGATGTGCTGGAAATAGAGCAAGTACAGAGAAGGGCAACATAACTAATAAAGGGACTGGTAGATCTTAGTTATGAGGAAAGACTACAAGCATTGAACTTATTCTCTCTGGAGAAGAGACGCTTGAGAGGGGATATGATTTCAATGTACAAATACCATACTGGTGACCCCACAATAGGGATAAAACATTTCGGCGAAAGGGCATTTAAAAAGACTCAAGGTCATTCACTAAAATTGTAGGAAAAGCGAGTTAACCGGAAACTGCGTAAAGGGTTCTTTATGGTAAGAGTGGTAAGAATGTGGAATTATTTTCCACAAGCAGTGGTTTCAGCAGGAAGCATAGATAATTAAAAAAAAACTATTAGATGTACACCTAAATGACCACAACATACAGGGATATACAATGTAATATTGATATTAAAGAGCACCACAGGTTGAACTTTTTTCAACCTTACCAACTATGTAATATAGCTTGAGTTCTTTAGACTTTTGCATCCTTACACAACTGTGATTAGGGATGCTTACTTTTGGAATGCTCATCATGTTAACTTTATGCATTTATTGCTATTTTAGGGATTACATAATAGAAAAAAAATGTAATCATATTTCTCTAGCCCTGCAGCACTGATATTTTGTTGTATGCTGCATTTCTTTTTCGTACATCACGGGACACAGAGCGACTTAGTCATTACTAATGGGTTATATAGATTACCTTCAGGTGCTGGCACTGGCCACTTCCAAACCGGAAGTACCCTCCCCTATATAAGCCCCTCCCATCCGGGAGCACCTCAGTTTTTTTTGCCAGTGTCTAAGGTGTTGGCCAAAGAGTAACATGTGTTTTCACTGGGCTTGCGTACAGGTTCTTTTGGGCCTTAGTAAGCTGTTCCGGATCCCACCAAAAAAGCTTCATAGCTAAACGGTCGGTACCCGGGCCTTGCAGCAGAAGAGCAAGGTTTTGCCTGTAATGCCTCTCTTAGGAGGGTTGGACCCTGGGATCCAGAGCTCTGGTCATACCCACGACCAAGATGTTGTCTGTGCAGGGTGCTATACAGGTCCAGGGGAGTGGAATCCTTGGGAACCCGGTCCCTGAAGGTTTAATTACAAGGCCTGCCGTGATAGGTGAAGTTTGGGCTTCTGTGGGCCAAACAGAGTCCTGCGGCGGGGATCAGGTAAGTGGGGGCCCCCAGGAACTTGGTTCTATTGGGGGACCCCCAAGCCTAATTTGTCTTTCTGTCTGTTACCTAACGGTATTCCCGCTAATATCTGTGTATGCCTGTAACTACTGAAAATGTAAAATTTTAATAGTAGTCAAGAAAAAAAAAAGAGGACCGCGGTACCTGTGTTAAACCACTAGAGGCCGCTGTGGTCCATTTTTCTTGTCATGTGGATCTTTGGGTTTTTTCTCAAGTCAAAAGATCCAGGCAGTTGGTAAGTTTCTCTGTGGGAATCCACTTCCTCTGCCCTGTTGCTGCGCTCATCCACCGCACAGGCCCTCCGGCAAAAAGGGCCCTGGCTCCTAGTCCCTGTTTGGTTTCGAAAAGGGTGCCAATGGCGCACGGGCGCGTGCATGCGCCTCCTATGAAAAAAAAGGGGCGGGGCGGGTGGATGACGCTCGATGCGCGCCGCGGCGCTTCTGTGCATGTGCAGGCGTCCCAGCTTGTATAAAGACACAGTACAAGTGTCAGCTGGGTGCAAACAGTGGCACACAGAGGCGGTTGATGCAGGCATCCCCATAGAAAGGCACTTTAGTGGACACCAGCTGGTATATAGCAGCAACTGTGTTAGACTATTACCAGCAAAATTGGTGTATGACGACGGGAATACCTCAGCTTTGTGCTTAAAGGATATGTCGTCCAGACGCTCCGGAAATAAGTCTTCCAGGAAGCCAAAGGGGTCTCCATCGGGCTCTGAGGATATTGGGCATGCTTGTACTGCACCAATCTCCCCTGAGAATTCAGAGGTCAGTAGCCGTAGAAACCCCGCAGGAGTGCCTGGTGCTGCGGCTGTCCCCAGTCCACCTGCTCCTGTATATATAACAGAGGAGGTTTTATCCTCAACTCTGGGAGGATTGGAAGAGAGATTAACAGCATTGATCGCTGCTTCCCTGTCACAGGGAAAGCGCGTCCGATCTCCGTCTCCTCCTTCAGAGTGCCTGTTAGTGGAGGAACAGCCCCACACAGGGATCGACCTACCTGAAGGGGATCAGGATGAGGTTGATTCAGTTATGGAGGAATCAACAGTGGAAGAACCTTTCTCAGCATCTCAGGCTGAAAGATTATGGGTTCAGTCTCTGACTAACATGGTCCGATCAGCATTTAAAATGCCTCTGGCGGAACCACCATCCACTATGGTTTCCTCGCTGGGGTCGCTAAAAGCTCCCCAGGCTGTCTATTCCTTCCCAATCCACCCTTTATTAGAAGGGCTTATTTACCAGGATTGGGAGCATCCTGATAAAATATTTGCTCCCCCCAAAAGATTTCCGGTGATCTATCCCATGGAGGATAAGTTCATAAAAAAATGGAGGGTCCCTACAGTGGACGCAGCCATCTCTTCTGTGAACAAATCACTGACATGTCCAGTAGATAATGTTCCAATGTTCAAAGACCCAATAGATAAAAAATTGGAGTCTTTATTAAAATCTGCTTTCTCTACAGCAAGCATGGTGACACAACCTGCGGTAGCAGCGATTGGAGTCTGCCAAGCAGTGAAAGATCAGTTGAAACAAGTCTTAAGGGACTTACCAGATCAGCAGGCTCTTGCCCTAGCTGACCTGCCTAGAGCCTTGTGTTTTGCGGTGGACGCCATAAAGGATACAATCCAACAGGCCTCCCGCTTTACGCTGTCTATAGGCTTCTATATGCGTAGGCTTCTGTGGCTCAAAAACTGGTCTGCTGAAGCTCCCTGTAAGAAACTGCTGGTTAGCTTCCCATTTCATGGAGAACGCTTATTTGGAGAAGATCTGGACAAATATATCCAGAAAATTTCTGCCGGTAAAAGTTCACTCTTACCGGTTAAGAACAAGAGTAGAAGTCCTTCTTTTAAGAGGCCTACTTCTCCAGTCCCGGGCACATCGGCTGTGAAGCAGTTCCGACGGCCTCCGCGGTCAAATTCAGGGGGCAGAAATCAGGGGAAGCGTTGCCCCCACTCAATCGGGTGGGGGGAAGGCTTCAGTTGTTCACAGAGACCTGGCGGGACACCATCAGAGACAGATGGGTGCTCTCCGCAGTAAGTCTGGGATACAAGCTGGAGTTAAAAGGCACTCCTCCTGCCCAATTTATGAGGTCAAACGTGCCAAGAGATCCCCAGAAGAGAGGATCCCTCCTTCTGGCACTAGAACAACTATTGCTCCAAGGTGTAATCATGAAGGTTCCCCTGGAAGAAAGCGGATTCGGGTTTTACTCGAACCTTTTCACAGTCCCCAAACCGAATGGGGACGTGAGGCCCATATTAAATCTAAAAGGGCTAAACAAGTTCCTAAATATCAGGACTTTTCGGATGGAGTCGATCCGATCGGTGGCCACCGCCCTACAAGGGCAGGAATGGTTAGCCTTGATCGACATAAGGGATGCTTATCTGCATATTCCCATCTTTCCGGCCCACCAGAAATTTCTACGCTTTGCAGTAGAAGGGCGCCATTTTCAGTTCAGAGCCTTACCTTTCGGTCTGGCCACAGCACCACGAGTGTTCACAAAAATTCTGGCCCCACTATTGGCCAATCTAATAACACAAGGTGTAACGATATTGGCATATCTAGACGACCTGCTACTAATAGACCACTCAGTGGAAAAGCTGGAAGTAGCTATTCACAAGACAATCAAGTATCTGGAATATCACGGTTGGATTATCAACCGGGACAAGTCAGCTCTAAGACCAGTCAAAAGTCTGGAATACTTAGGGCTAAGGCTGGATTCAAATCAGAGAAAGATTTTCTTACCTCCAGAGAAGGTGTCGTCTTTAAAAAATTTGACCCACTTAGTGGGTACAAAAAGAAAACCATCCATACGCCTGTGCATGAGGCTGCTGGGAAAAATGGTGGCTTCATTCGAAGCGGTACCCTACGGTCAATTCCATTCAAGGAATTTGCAAAGGGCCATACTGTCAGCCTGGAACAAAAAAGTTCAGGCTTTAGACTTACCAATGTCCATGTCCCCTTCCGTTCGCAAGAGCCTCCATTGGTGGTTGGTGCCCCAGAATCTGGAAAGAGGGAAACCCTTCAGTCCGGTTTCTTGGAAGGTGGTCACTACAGATGCCAGCCTCATAGGCTGGGGGGCAGTACTGGAGCAATGGTCTCTCCAGGGCAAGTGGTCAGAAGCAGAAAAGGCCCTGCCCATCGATCTCTTAGAGATACGAGCAGCCCGGTATGCCCTAGTAGCATGGACATCCAAACTCCAAGGGTCCCCTGTCAGAATTCAATCAGACAATGCCACAGCAGTGGCATATATCAATCACCAGGGTGGCACCAGGAGTCGTGCAGCCCAGAGGGAAGCAAATTGCATCCTGGAGTGGGCAGAAAGATATGTCCCAGCCATATCCGCGATTTTCATCCCAGGAGTGGAAAATTGGAGAGCGGACTTTCTAAGTCGCCAACAATTATGCCCGGGGGAATGGTCTCTTCACCCCGAGGTTTTCCAGGCAATATGCCAGCGGTGGGGAACACCGGATGTAGATCTGCTAGCATCCAGATTCAACGCAAAGGTGGACAGATTTGTGTCTCGCACAAGGGATCCCCTAGCTTGCGGCTCGGATGCCCTAGTGTTCCCTTGGGATCAGTTCAAGCTGATATATGCATTCCCACCGCCACAATTGTTACCGCGATTACTCCGCAGAATCAGGGTAGAAAAGAAACCAGTGATTCTGGTGGCTCCAGCGTGGCCCCGAAGGGCATGGTACGCGGAGATTGTAAAAATGTCAGTGAGGAGTCCTTGGACCCTCCCACATCGTTCGGACCTGCTGTTGCAAGGACCGATATACCACCCTTCCTTACCAGCCCTAGGTTTGACGGCCTGGCTATTGAAGCCCACATTCTGAAAAAGAGAGGGCTCTCTAATTCTGTGGTATCTACCATGATCAATGCCAGGAAGCCGGTATCCAGGCAGATCTATTATAGGATCTGGAAGGCGTACATTACGTGGTGTGAGGCCAAGAAATGGCATCCACGTAAGTACGTGATAGGTAGGATTTTGGACTTCCTACAGTGGGCTGTAGATAGGAAGCTGGCCTTGAGTACTATCAAGGGTCAGATTTCGGCCTTGTCAATATTTTTTCAAAGGCCCTTGGCTTCGCATTCACTAGTCAAAGCTTTCATACAAGGAGTGATGCGTATTAGCCCTCCGGTTAGTATTCCCATATGTCCATGGGACTTAAACCTGGTTCTGTCGGTTCTACAAAAACAACCGTTTGAACCATTGGAACATATTTCCTTGGTTCTTCTCACCAGGAAATTGATTTTCTTAGTAGCCATTTGTTCGGCTAAAAGAGTATCGGAATTAGCCGCCTTGTCCTGTAAGGAGCCATATCTGGTTGTCCATAAGGGCAGAATAGTATTACGTCCTCATCCAGCCTTTCTTCCTAAGGTGGTATCGAGGTTTCATTTGAACCAAGATGTGGTTCTTCCTTCTTTTTTCCCCAAACCTAGCTCGGTAGAGGAAAAGTTATTGCATTCTTTGGATGTAGTAAGAGCAGTTAAAGCTTACCTTAAAGCCACTGCTCAGATTCGCAGAACGGATAATTTGTTTATTCTGCCGGAAGGCCCCAGAAAGGGTCAGGCAGCATCAAAATCTACTTTAGCCAAGTGGATTCGACAGGTCATAATACAAGCCTATGGCTTGAGAAAGAGACCGCCTCCGTTCAAAGTTAGGGCGCACTCCACAAGAGCAGTTGGAACTTCATGGGCAGTGCATCACCAGGCCTCCCTGGCTCAAGTATGTAAGGCCGCAACATGGTCTTCGGTACACACGTTTACTAGGTTCTACCAGGTAGACGTTAGAAGTCAGGAGGATGTCGCCTTTGGGCGCAGTGTGTTGCAGGCCGCAAAAGAGCCTCATGCCTGATGGCGCCCAGCTTATGTATCCCTCCCCTCATTTGGCATTGCTTTGGGACGTCCCATTAGTAATGACTAAGTCGCTCTGTGTCCCGTGATGTACGAAAAAGAAAAAGGGATTTTTATAACAGCTTACCTGTAAAATCCTTTTCTTGGAGTACATCACGGGACACAGAGCTCCCACCCCTCTTTTTGGGACACTTATTGCTTTGCTACAAAACTGAGGTGCTCCCGGATGGGAGGGGCTTATATAGGGGAGGGTACTTCCGGTTTGGAAGTGGCCAGTGCCAGCACCTGAAGGTAATCTATATAACCCATTAGTAATGACTAAGTCGCTCTGTGTCCCGTGATGTACTCCAAGAAAAGGATTTTACAGGTAAGCTGTTATAAAAATCCCTTTTTCTCCAAAAAATGCTTTGCATAGTCGAAGTAATTGATTTCTTTGGTGAAATTAGCAATTCAATATATTTTCATTTAGCTATTATTTCCAGTTACAATAAACAGGGTAACACCTGGGGCAAATGGTGAGTAAGCAGTACCCTTGTGATGCAGTTCAGATTCAAAATCTCAACACCTGAAACACTATCTGCATGGCATTTGTATGTCCTCCCTGTACTGTATTTGTGTAGGCTTTTCTCTAGGTTATTAAAATGGGGACTGTTTGTTTCTTATTTGCTGCATAATACGCCAGTGCAGTATAAATAAATGGAATTTGAATGAATTGTGTGCTTAATGTTATTTCTTTTTATTTTATATATTTATTTTTTGTAAACTTTTAGCTCTAGTATTGTTTGTATCATCTTTGTCCTCTTGTATGTTACATGGCAGCCCTAGGAATGGTGAGTGAGCCTTACTTGGTTTTAAAGTGTAATTTTATTTTTTCTCTTCTTTTCAGTTAATCAGAATATGAATGAAGATACTTTTGTGCTGAAAATTGGCTCAGTTTCTATGGCGCCACAAGCAGACAACCCCCTAAGTCGGAGTGTATTGAGAAAAGATATTTACCAGTAAGTGATTTGTTCATCATGCCTTCTTTGTCTCTGATAAACTTTTATTCTTTCAGTTGTGTACAAATTGTCATTCTGTAGGGTCTTTATTTTGTAGTGTTTCCTTTTACTAGGGATTGTTGCACTGATGTCTTTTGGTTGTGGTAGTTATTGAAAAGAGAAACCATTTACATATTTCTTAAAATCTCTCGATAAAAGGTGGTAATAGCTTTATTATTTGGTGTATCATTTATTGAAGTTGAATAATATCGACTTAGATGAAATATATATTTACTATAATTTCCTGAAAAGGGTGTTTTTTTTTTTTTTTTTAATTACCGTATTTATCGGCGTATAACACGCACTTTTTTCCCCTTAAAAATAGGGGAAAATCGTGGGTGCGTGTTATACGCCGATCCTCCGCCGATCCCCTCGCTGAAACGAACGAGAGGAGCCGAGATACACGAAGCCTAAGTACACTCGGCTTTACTCGGCTCCTCTCGCAGTCCCGCCCATCTCTGACTGCGCCGCTGACATACAGAAAGCCGAGTGTACTTCGGCTAGTCTCGGCTCCTCTCGCAGTCCCGCCCCTGACTGTGAGCAGAGCCGAGTCTAGCCGAAGTACACTCGGCTTTCTGTATGTCAGCGGCACAGTCAGTGGAGATGGGCGGGACTGCGAGAGGAGCCGAGTCTAGCCGAAGTACACTCGGCCCCGCTCGCTCCTCTCCACACAGAAATCGGCACCAATTTAAAAAATCGCCAAGACTGGCAAGGCTGCAGATGGACACTGGGCAAGGCTGCAGATGGACACTGGGCAAGGCTGCAGATGGACACTGGGCAAGGCTGCAGATGGACACTGGGCAAGGCTGCAATGATGGACAAGGCTGCATTTGAATGTAAGTTTTTTTTTTTCCTTGAATTTCCCTCCTAAAAGTTTTTTTCCTTAAAATTCCTTCCTAAACTTGGGGTGCGTGTTATACGCCGGCGCGTGTTATACGCCGATAAATACGGTACTTTCAGTGCCAGTTCAGTTCATATTGGTATTTATGAAGGAACTCTTATGCATTTTGGGAATTCATGGATAAAAGCTCTCTTCAGCTTCCAAGTTTCTCCCCCATCAGCCATGGCTATAGCCATAGCAGATTTTTCATTTATGTCTCCTTACACACATACAAAGAACTTTGTGGCAGAAGGGGGGATGGTCCAAAATGAAATAAGCAGGTAATTTAGCTAACCAGCATCTACCTTTTTGTGACCTAATAGTTGTGGATGGACTTATCCCTTAAGGCTTAAAGCGGAACTTCACCTGAAGAGGGAAGTTCCACTTCTTCTAATCCCCCCCTCCTTTTTTTAAGGGAGCAAGTGTATCTATTTCTGGCAGGTACCTGCTCCCACTTCTGAAGTCCATCCGGGCAGAAGTTCAGCACCCCCCCCCTTGCCCGCAACCTCTTGAGATGTGCCACAGGACCCAGGAGGCATTCACAAAGTGCAGCGCATGTTCAGTGAGGAGCCCCGCTGTGAAGCAGCTGGGAGTCACAGCTGGCGTCCCACATCCAAGATGGCTTCGCTGGGGACCTGGCAAAGAGCCGGCCTGGGTGAGGACAGAACTGAATCCTTAGACTGTGTTTATTAAAAGTCATCAACTACAGTATTTGTAGCTACTGACCTTTTATTTTAAAAAAAATTCTGACCAAAGATCCTCTTTAAAGTGGAGTTCCAACTACATTAACCAATTTTTAGAAGATATATATCTCATGAGGCAATCATATTGTATAAATATGTTCACCTACTTTGTTAAAATCCGCCGCCGATCTCCCGAGTATTAGCAGAAAGACACTTTTAAAAACTGTTCTCGGACATTCCCATTTTGCTTGTGGGCATGTGAAGCCCACAAGCACTTACTTCCTGGATACTGTGATGATCTGGGACCATCATGCACTGTCCCGTCCCGCCCCATTCTCACGCATTCTAACCGCACCGCAGCGTCCTTAGCCTCTTGGGTTGCCATCACAACGGGTGGCGGCGTCGGAAGTGCCCGCCCGTTGTGATGGCAACGAAAAAAAAACAAACACTGTAATAAACTACAGTACCTGCCGGCAAGAATGTGTTTCCAGCGCGATCCCATGTACAGGTTACTGTACATCTCGCGCTCTCTGCAATAGGAAAAACACATTCCTATTGCACCGAGCGCGAGAAAGAAGCCTCTCTATGAAGGGGACATTGTTGGGGATCCGACTTGGATCCCCACCAATGCCAGGCTATGTGTCTGGTATGAATCATGAAGGGGAACTCCACGCCCAATTTGTAATAAAAAAAAAAAACCGGCATGGGTTCCCCTCCTGGAGCATACCAGGTATGGATTTTAAGGGGAGCCCCCTACGCCCAAAAAACGGCGCGGGGGTCCCCCCAAAATCCATACCAGACCCTTATCCGAGCACGCAGCCCGGCCGGTGAGGAAAGGGGGCGGAGACAAGCGCGCCCCCCCCTCCTGAACCGTACCAGGCCGCATGCCCTCAACATGGGGGGTAAGTGCTTTGGGGCAGGAGGGCTCTGCGGCCCCCCACCCTAAAGCACCTTGTCCCCATGTTGATAAGGACAAGGGCCTCTTCCCGACAACCCTGGTTGTCGTGGTCTGCGGGCGGGGAGCTTCTACTGACACTGATCTCGACTCTGTGTAATCAAAGCGGAGATCAGTGACGTGTCACTCGTAGCCACGCCCCCCTCAGTTAGAATCACTCCCTTAGGCACACTTAACCCCTTCAGTGCCCCTAGTGGTTAACCCCTTCACTGCCAGTGTCATTTTTACAGTAACCAGTGCATTTTTATAGCACTGATCGCTGTAAAAATTACAATGGTCCCAAAATAGTGTCAAAAGTGTCCGATGTGTCCGCCATAATGTCGCAGTCACAATAAAAATCGCTGATCGCCGCCATTTCTAGTAAAAAAAAAATATATTTATAAAACGACCCCCTATTTTGTAGACGCTATAACTTTTGTGCAAACCAATCAATAAACGCTTATTGCGATTTTTTTTTTTTTTTTACTAAAAATATGTAGAAGAATACATATCAGCCTAAACTGAGGAAAAAATATGTTTTTTTATATATTTTTGGGGGATTATTATTATAGCAAAAAGTTCTATTTTTGTTTACAGCGCAAAAAATAAAAACCGCAGAGGTGATCAAATACCACCAAAAGAAAGCTCTATTTGTGGGGAAAAAAAGCACGTTAATTTTGTTTGGGAGCCACGTTGCACGACCGCGCAATTGTCAGTTAAAATGACGCATTGCCGAATCGCAAAAAGTGGCCTGGTCCTTAACCAGCCAAAATGGTCCGGGGGTTAAGTGGTTAACAAGGGTGCCCCCAGATATCGCCCCCCCCACCCTATGTGAATAAGTATGGGGTACGTTGTACCCCTACCCATTCACCTGGAGGAAAAAAGTGTCAATAAAAAAAAAAACATACTACACATGTTTTTAAAGTAATTTATTAGGAAGCTCCCGGGGTCTTCTTCCAACTTCGGGGGTCTCTTCTCCCGCGTTCTGATTCTTCTTGCGCTCTCCGGTGCCTTCTACCTTCTGCCGGGCTCCTCCGTCGTCTTCTTCCCTCTTCTCTTCTTGCGATGTTGACACAACGATCTCTCCCGCTGTAATGCCGGGTGCCCGGTGCGCAATGATTTATATAGGCATGGGGCGTGGTCACCGAAAGATGTTACAGTAGGAGAGATTGTCATGTCAACATCGCAAGAGGAGAAGAGGGAAGAAGACCGGGCCACCGCTAGTAAAAGAGCTGGAAGAAGATAGCGGAGGAGCCGGGCATAAGGTAGAAGGCACCGGAGAGCGCAAGAAGAACCGGAGAGCTGGAGAAGAGACCTCCGAAGTCAGAGAAGACCTCCGGAGCTGCCTAATAAATTATTTTAAAAACCTGTGTAGTGTGTGTTTTTTTTTTATTAACACTTTTTTCCTCCAGGTGAATGGGTAGGGGTACAATGTACCCCATACTCATTCACATAGGGTGGGGGGGCCGGGATCTGGGGGCCCCCTTGTTAAAAAGGGCTCCCAGATTCCGATAAGTCCCCCGCCTGCAGACCCCGACAACCAACGGCCAGGGTTGTCGGGAAGGGGCCCTCGTCCTCATCAACATAGGGGCAAGGTGCTTTGGGGTGGGGGGGCGCAGGGCACCCCCCCTGCCCCAAAGCACCCACCCTCCATGTTGAGGGCATGCGGTCTGGTACGGTTTAGGAGGGGGGGGCGCTCGCTCGTCTCTACCCCCTTTCCTGCTCGGCCGGGCTGCGTGCTCGGATAAGGGTCTGGTATGGATTTTGGGGGGACCCCCACGACATTTTTTTGGCGTAGGGGGTTCCCCTTAAAATCCATATCAGACCTAAGGGCCCGGTATGCTCATGGAGGGGAACCCATGCTGGTTTTTAATTTATAATTTGGCGTGGAGTTCCCCCTCATGATTCATAACAAACACATAGCCTGGCATTGGCGGGGATCCAAGTCGGATCCCCGTTCATTGAAAGTCGGACGTATGTCGGCTTCAACAGGGCAAAGTAGGACGAGTGTCATGTTGCACCAGTGTGCGACCCGGCCTCAATGTCAGCAATGCTTGTCGCTCATTGGGAAAGGAAAAAACACATTTCCCTTTCCCGATGAGCGAGCCAGCACGACGGGGCTCGCAGGTGTCAACTTTGCCGATAACAGCAGCGAGATTGACACAATATCGCGGTCACCTACTGTAGTATTGTGTCACTTCCGGTTTCGAATTCCCGCGATTCTAGCCCTCTGGGAAGCGCACTGACTCCTGGGAAATGATGACACACATTTCCCAGGAGCAGTAGCGAGCGGAGGTGCCGACCGAAATGACAACAGGAACCGAGATGATGAAGACTGCAGATTTTGTGGGACCACATAGCAACAGCTATTTAAAGGTGAGTAAAAAATAAATAAATATCCAAATGTTTTTTTTTGATAGATCCACTTTAAGCAAAATTTTGATTTTTAATTGTCCTTTGGTATTTTTTAATTACCCTTTCAGCATGTTGCATTACCCCATCTAAAAGATGAGGTGATATATCTGGAAAACTGTCAGGTGTAAATATTTCCTTTCAGTATATTTGTCTCCTGCACAAAACGTTGTAACAGGACAGGCTGCACTATTTCCCTACGGTTTTAGACTTCAAACAAAGGGATTGACAGGAACACTTTGTTATGATTACAGACCCTTTTTAAGCTTTATTGTATGAAAAAAAAAAAAAAATGAAAACGTGCCTATTTTATATATATATTTTAAATATGAGCATCTGAAACATAGCACTGTTGATGCACTGCGGATCAAAGCTGAAATGTAAAAAAAAAAAAAAATCAAAGCTCTAAAGGAAAAATCGTAGTTTACTGATTTTCTGTGAAATATCATGCTCTGGCTTCTGTCACCTTGTGATTTAAACCATATTGATCATCAGGGCAGGGAGGCTGGCAAATAGAGGCATTCAAGATTTCTGTGAAATAATACATGACTCTGAATGGAACTGGCACGCTTGCCAGACTTAAAAGCACGCACTTAAGTGGTACAGAGCGCGAGAAGTCACAGAAAACAGTCAGCTGTGTAACTGTGTACGCCGGTCGTCCTGGAGAAAAGGCGGTCTGCTTCTCAGATGTGGAAGCCTTCGTTGTTCCAAAGTGTTTCCTACTGAACTTCAACAGATGTTGTTAAAATGAAATACCTTTCAAACTGTAAACAATTCCCATTCTCATACATGACAATCCTTTCACTTCCTGTATCATATATCGGGAGGTAGAGGGTTGGGAGGGGGGTATCCCTCAATGCTGCCTTTTTACCAAAGCTGCTGCAGCCGGCTGCAGATTGTTAGAGTGAAATTGGTGCAGCACGATCCGGGTTCAAAGACTGAACTGATGAGATTTGCGAGTTATTGACCAAAACGTAACATTTTAATAGCTTTAGTTGAACTTCAAAGAGTAAGACTGGAGCTTGCCTCAGTTGCCTCTGCTGTCTGAAAGAGAGCTTGAATCTAGGAAGGTAACTTACTAAATCTTTAAACAAGAACCTTGGTAAACACTCCAAATCTAAAATGGCCATATGTAATAATGTTCAGGGACAAAATTAAATCTGTATTTTTTTGTTTGTCGTGCTGCTACCAGATGCATTTGCCTGAATTGGAACCTTAAATACTATTTGTGGCCTCTTATACTATTTAGCTTGTTATATCTGACCTGATGCTAAAGCCTCGTACACACGATACAAATGTTGGCAGGGGATTGTCTGTTGACAGACTGTTGTCCTAAAATCTTACCGTTGGTACGCTCCTTTTGACAATTGTTGTCCAACTTTCGGCCAACGACATGCTAGTACATTTTCGGCGGACAACGGTTTGACGTCAGATTTTCTGATGGTCAGTAAATAAATGCATCACACAAAAGTCGAAAGTACAAACACACATGCCCGGAATCAATGCTCACCAAACACAATATTAGCAGAAGGGGCCTCTCAGAGAAGTTGTTGTGCTGGACATGGTATTGGCCGCTTTGGCGCGCGCTCCTATGCACACTGTTGTGCGTGCGCCTGTGTGTGCTGGCACGCATCCCCGGCTACGCACGGTGGTGTGCCTGTGCGTGCTGGTGCGTGCACGGCGCTTGGCGCCAATCAGTCCATTTAAACGGCTGGAACCCTCCTAACTGTTGTCTGCCTGAACTTTGACCTTCTGACCACCCGGCTTGTTACTTGGATTTCTTCTGTCTTCTGCCTGCACCTAACCATGGCTTGCCTTTGA
The DNA here is from genome assembly GCA_029206835.1 of Rana muscosa. NCBI lineage: Eukaryota > Metazoa > Chordata > Amphibia > Anura > Ranidae > Rana > Rana muscosa. The sequence goes on from JARGYO010005626.1 coordinate 109,302,224, forward strand.
CCTTGAACCTGCCTGCTCCTCTGTACCGCGTTGCCTGACAGTTGCCAACCTTACCTGTTATTTAACCACTCTGCTCTGCTCCTGCTTAGCTTCACCCTCCAGTGAACCTACCTACCTGCCTGCTGCCTGAGTGGATCATCTTCCCTTCTGCATCCAGATCCTGAGCTGCCCCTCTGAAACTACTCACCAGGCTCTCATACCCTTCCGCACTCCCGTGCCTCCTGTCTACACTACCAGGGGCCGTGAGTCAGATCCGTAAGGGGGACCTTCCTCTGCTCTGTTGGGCTTGTCGATCAGGTATTTGCAAGTCTGACAGGGCCCAAAGGGTGGCGCTCAAGAGCTGAAATTCCTCGTAGTACGTCACTGTTTGTGTTTGTGGCACGACAATTGTGTAACATTAGTATGCAAGACAAGATCCTGGCACACGCCCTTTTGACAAAAACCAGACACTCGATTGGCCAACAATCGTACCGTGTGTACAAGGCTTAAGACTGAGATGTTTGTCAGCATTTGGAGTTGGCACTAGTCAGTTGGTAATTTTCAGTGATTAGATTTGCAATATTATCTGCTTTTTCATTGTAAGGAAAACAGGTGCAGTTATATTTAAAGATTCTTAAAGTGGAGTTCCACCAATTTAAAAGTCAGCAGCTACAAAAAGTGCAGATGCTGACTTTTAATAATCGGACACTCACCTGTCCCAGGTTCCAGCTTGTCTGTGCAGTGCTGGAATCGTGACTGTGGGCGCCCGGCTGTGGCTTCACTGCCGGGCACGCACTGCGTATGCGCGAGCCGCGCTGCATGCCCTGATTGGCCGGGCAATCATCTGGGACCTGTGACGTGTCCCAGATGATTGCCAGGAGGGAGAGGTGAACTTCCTTCCGACGCTGCGGTGCCCCGGGAGGAAGTGGGAGCTGGAACCCTCCAAAAAGAGGATTTCCGCTCCACCCCCTCAAAAAAATTACATGCAAAATATGGCATGTCAGGGGGTCACCTTCCCTTAAAGCGGAACTTACATTTTTGGGTGGAACGCCGCTTTAAAGATGTTCTTTCACACAAATAGAGCTTCCTTTTGGTGTTATTTGATCACCACTGGGTTTTTTATTTCTTGCAATTTAAACAAAGACCGAAAATTTTGAAAATAATTTAATAAAATTTAATTAAATGTTCATCCCTGTGACTGCCCATGGAAGTGGTTTTAGCGGTTCTGGTTCAATACAACAATATGCAATAGAGTTCTAATAGATATTGCCTTTCTTTTCTGAGGAAGCAGGCCAAGTTGTATGTAAAAAGCGCTGAGAAAATGAAATGCAGCTTCACCATTTGCTAAGATCACACCACACATCCCCTTCCCCATTACATCTGAATCTGCAGCGTTCCCCTTTCCATCTGAATCCGCAGAGTTCCCCTTTCCATCTGAATCCGATGAGTGTCCCCTTTCCGCCTGAATGTGCAGAGTGTCCCCTTTCCGCCTGAATGTGCAGAGTGTCCCCTTTCCGCCTGAATGTGCAGAGTGTCCCCTTTCCGCCTGAATGCGCAGAGTGTCCCCTTTCCGCCTGAATGCGCAGAGTGTCCCCTTTCCGCCTGAATGCGCAGGGTGTCCCCTTTGCGCCTGAATGCGCAGGGTGTCCCCTTTCCGCCTGAATGCGCAGGGTGTCCCCTTTCCGCCTGAATGCGCAGGGTGTCCCCTTTGCGCCTGAATGCGCAGGGTGTCCCCTTTGCGCCTGAATGCGCAGGGTGTCCCCTTTGCGCCTGAATGCGCAGGGTGTCCCCTTTGCGCCTGAATGCGCAGGGTGTCCCCTTTGCGCCTGAATGCGCAGGGTGTCCCCTTTGCGCAGGGTGTCCCCTTTGCGCAGGGTGTCCCCGAATGCGCAGGGTGTCCCCGAATGCGCAGGGTGTCCCCTTTGCGCCTGAATGCGCAGGGTGTCCCCTTTGCGCCTGAATCCACTGAGTTTCCTTACACTGTAGGGGTGACTCTGCAGACTGTGGGGACTCTAGTTTAAGGGGAACACTTAAAACTCTGATGCAAGAAGGAACTCTGCAGACTTTGGTGTAAAGGGGGTCTCCGGTAACTTTAATCGGGGTTCCGAGAGCCCCCCTTAAATCAGAGTCTGTAAAGCCCACCTTGCATCAGAGTCCACGGAGAGCTCTTTGCATCTCTGGGCTGCGTGAGAGGGGCACACTCAGAGCCCTTCAGCCAGCAACCCCACAAGGGAGTCACAGTGTGGGCTCTTGGGGCCCCCCACAGTGGCAGAACTGCAGGGCCCGGTCGCAAACAAGACCTTTCCGACCCTGGTAGTTCCACCACTTAAAAAAGGGAGTAGATTCACTGTAGGGTCCTGATATTTATACAGGAGGGTAGTAGGAGGTGAGGCTCTTTAGTACCTTTTATTTGGAGGGTTGTAAACGAAAGCCCCCAATTTGATGATAACATTTTTATCTCCAGCTTTGTAAGCTTTATAGCATTGGATATGTTTGTTTTTCTTATTATATGGTATTTGAGATACACATACAAATTTGAATTAAATTAGTTTCAATCATTAAATTTAATTATCATCGGCATCTTTTTCTCAAGCGAGAAGTCCAATGCTACAGCCACTGGGATGAACAATTGTTCTGAAGTCATTTAATTCACAAATCTTCCCTGTTTTAATGTTTAGCCCAGCAGCAGCTAAACCTCTTGACCATGTCTGCATGCTTTTTAAACTAAGCAATGTCATTGGTTGGTAGAATAATGAGCAGGTGGAACTTTTGGTGCATCTATGCTCAGACTATGGACATTAAACTATTTACTTATTCTTAAAAAGAACTTTGAAGAAGTCATCCCTGACCTTCCCAGCTGCTTTTTCATGCCAGCAAGCCACACTGAATGCACAGCTGCTGATGTGAGCTGTGATCCCAGCTCATTGCAATGTGTACCCTTTCTTTTTCCAAAGAGCTTTAATAAAATGAGTGGCATACAGTACTTTTTTCCACATGCACCACAATAACGCTATTGGAAACAAGGCATTTTGCCTTGTCTATGTATTGAGGAAAATAGCAGCCAGCGTAGCCCAACACATCTGGCATGAACAAGCCCTTAGCGTGAAGTTACTCATTCTCAAAACTCATTAAAGATCACAACAAAGACTAAAGTTTGTTTGGTTTTAGCAGCTTAGAAATACCTGTGGGTTAATTACACTATTGGCCTGACAAGGTTCTGGTACAACCAAAAGCAATAGGGAAAGAGCTAAGATTTCAATGCCTGTGGTGTAAAATTTGAAAATGATTTTCTTCATAAAACTTATAGATGTAAAAGAGGCTGAATGCTCATTTTACTGCTTTTCAGAATATGTAAAGACTTTAGTGTGCATGAGCTGGGCACAGGTTTACTGTAAAGTGACCACTGAGTTTAGGCAACAGAGATTGTAGAACATGGCAATTAAATTCAAGCTAAGGATTTTCTTTTAATTTTTACATGCTAGAACATTGCTGATACATGCGTATATGCTTTCATAAAGCTCTCATGAAATAGTGTTGTAGCAGCAACATAATCAAACGCAAAGATCCTCATTTAGAAGTTCACACCCAATGTATCATGAGCACGCTTTGTTCAATATGGCTAATTGCCTGTAGGAAAGACGTGGTGATTGCACTGTTGTTTTAGTGCCATAGATGCCTTGGTGCCATCTGTCCAACATTTTGATTTATGGATGACTACAGCCTGTCCTGAGACATCCAGACTAGAGAAGTCGTCTTCTGTACTTTAATGTTCTTAATGAAATAAGCCCCAGACACAAGCAAAAAGAACACAAGGTTCATACCATCATGGGCAAAACCGAGCCAGATCTCCTGCTGTTCCTCTGGAGTAAATGGAAATTAAAACACAAATAGTTTATCTCTTACATGATGACATAGGTGATTGATGGCTTTTTCTTTTAAATAGGTAGTAAACAATGTATTTTACATGGGCACAATGGATCTAACTTTAACTTATATTGACAGTGTAAAGTACATAGAATGTTCTGAGTACCGGCATGTATTCTCGGTTATGTTTTAAACCACTCTGGGAACCACACAATTTACAACAGTGCTATATGTTAAAAGCTTCAGATGGGATAGTTGGAAAATTGACACTTCCCTGAGGCTGCCAATCGCATTGAGGGACCATCAGAAAAGATAAGGCGTGGATATAACCAAGTATCTCTTTCCTAATTGAAGCTGATATTTGCATAGTAGAGCACCCTGGTTTATAAATGTATAGATATTCTAAAGTTTCAAATGTTGAATTTCTGTTTGTTCAGTTTGAGGATTTAACACAGCTATGGCATGCATTGCAGTCAGAGGAATAAAACCACTTCAAACTCTCATATATACCCAGTGAAGTGACTGGCCTCAGGTGATACACAGAGATAAAACAAATCCGCCTACATAAGTTGCACCTGTTTATTTGCAGCTATCTGTCCTCTACATCCATTCAAAAGACAGAATTTACATAATATCCCTTAGCTCTGAAAAGAAGGGGGCGGGGAGCTCTCCTCCTCCATCTTTTTATCTCTTGGTGTCTGGAAAACCTTTCAGAAGTGAGCAATGCTAATTACAGATAAACAAGGCAGCATAGAGAAATCACACTCAGTGCTTCGTATAGAGGCAAATACACAGTATAGCAGAATATGCTTTGTTCATATTTCATGTCAGAGGTTTACAACCACTTTAAGGAATATACAGGTTACACCAATCATCCTCAAGCCTGCTGACTGGACAGTGAAGAGCAAGCAGCAGACTAATTAACCCAAGCCTATGCTGCTGTCTTCTCTACTCAGCTTGTTCCTTTTCAATATACTTGCATGCCACACTCCTCATTGTTTCTGCATACAATGCATGTCCCACACTTGATTGGCTCCCAGTGGCACAGTATACTGTATGGGGTTTGAAAGAAACAGAAATCTAATCAAATCCAGGTAATTATATTAGTTGCATTTAAAAAACAAAAATACTAAAGATTTATTTGTTTATTCATTGTACAAAGAGCTGCATTTATGTGTGTCTTTTATATTTGCCTGGAGTTCAGCTTTGATGTAACAAAATAGCAGAAGAGCAAGTAGCAAAAAAACAAAAACAAATGAGAAATTCTAAATATTGCAAGCACAGTCCTTTAAACTTGTATGACTTAATACTGATTTAATTTTAGCATTTCAAATTAAGCCGGCCAGACATGAATCGAAATATTGATGAGCCGGCCAGATTTTGATTTATGTACAGTATCAGTAGTGAGGCTGTGCTGAAGTCAAATCACAGTTTAACTTCTATTACAACTGCCCTGTCGATTTTTACCGCTTAATCAGTGCTGCAGGCTATAGTCTGCTGTGCTGATCAGTGTATTTTGACAGCAGGGAAGTCTCCCCACTGTCATGATGCAATAGCTCAGTAAGGAGGATTCCCCCATTCACATCAAGTGTGTGGAAGGGGGAATTGAGTAATCTGACTTAGGGTGGCAAGCAGATCTCTTAGCACCCTTTGTTTTTAATTACAGACCTGCTCCTCTCTGGTCAGCTCAGACCACAAATAAACAGTTCATCTCAGCTGCTGTTGTCACCTGGCTGGAGGCTGGATCAAGGAGCCTGTTAGACTAAGGTTGTCCATTGATGAATCATGTTTTTTTTCATTCAGCCAGAGGGAACCATTCACACAATTGAGGTGCATAACGGAATCCTCCTCGCTGAGACATCATATTCTAATGACTCTCTGCTGTCAGAATACAGTGATCATTGGCTGTTAGACTGATTGAGAAAAGGTTCCAACAAGCCTATTTGACAGAAATTGATAATTATATTGACTTCTGTCAATTGGAAGAAGCCATACATGTATCAAAATTCAGATGTTTTTTTTTTTTTTAACCACCCATCTTCGGACAACTTAAAGATGTCTTCATGCTGAGCCAAGATGGTAAATATATGTAGCCAGAATTTTTTTTTTTTTCATAATGACCTAACAGGGAAAGGCTGTATGATATAAGCCCCTGTGGTCAACCTGTAGGAGAAAGGTGGAGGAATGGGCAGTAGGGCATAGTGGTTTTTGTTTCTTGTGTTGTAAAATAATACTTTATTGGGATAGTCTGATGCAGGAAGATTATGGTGAAATGGCACCTTTGGCTGTAACGAGCACAAGGGATGATGACTTTTCCTTTGTATGCAATTGTTGCATTGTTATTTTCTCACATCAAATGCTCTGCTCTGCAACTTATTTAAAACAGCAGCTCAGTTTCATGTAGATTATCTTCATCTCTCTTGCAGCCTCTTTCACCTCTCCCACATTTCCCTCTCCCCTGCTTCCCTTTCACTGGCCATAAATCACAGAAGGCAGATCTTGAGTGTTCCAGAAGGCAAGACTTATTATGGCACACCTGTCTGCTGAGAAATAAGCACTACAGGCAAAATAAGTTGCATTCTTTGTGAAACTGTAAAATGACTTGCCAGCTTTGTAATTATTAGCAGAAAGATATCCGTGCCTCTAAGTCTGGGGTGCAGAAATGCTGAGAATACATTTGTAGTAAATCGATTCCGTATGAGCTGGTAAGCAAAAAAATATATAAAACCTAATGCCCACTTGTTGTATACATTCATATTAATTTCTTATTTGAAAAAGTTCAAGAAATAGCATTTTCATTGTTAACTCCATCTCTGCTAAATTGTAGACCGTTACCAATGGTGCCTGTTTATGAAAGACAAAAAAATATGTTCTCCACAAACAGGCAGCATAGCAACCAATCAGATTCCTTGTATTATTTTCCCAGAGAATAATATCAAATTTAATTGGTCAAGATGGAGCCTCCATGGATCGGACTTGTTTTTCCAACACATCCCACAGATGCTAGATTGGATTGAGATCTGGAAATCCTCAAGGCCATGTCAACACCTCAAACTCATTGTTGAGTTACTCATACCACTCCTAAATTCATCAGACAAGCCCACCTTTGTCTATTGCTCTGTGGTCCAGTTCTGATGCTCATGTGCCCATTGTAAGCAATTTTGGCTGGGGACACTCGTCAGCATTGGCACCCCAACTGGTCTGCGGCTATGCAGCCCCATATACAGCAAACTGCAATGAACTGTGTGTTCCAACAGCTTTTTATGGGAACCAGCATTAACTTTTTCAGCAATTTGTGATACAGTAGCTCTTCTATTAGATGTTTGGATCGGACTACATGGGCCAGCCTCTGCTTGCCACATGCATCATTGAGCCTTGGCCACTCTTATGCCTGTCGTAGGTTCAACATTTTACCTTCCTTGGACCACTTGTGGTAGGCCCTGACCACTGCAGACCAGGAACATCTCAAAAGAGCTGCAGTTTTGGAGTTGCTGTGACCCATTCATCTCACCATTACAATTGAGCCCTTGTCAAAGTCACTCAGATCCCCTACATTTGCCTATTTTATATTTTTTTCGACTTTTAACACATCAACTTCTGGGACAACATATTCACTTGCTGCCTAATATATCCCACCCACTTTCAGATACCATTGTAACAAGATGATCAATGTTGTTCACTTTACCTGTCAGTGGTCATAATGTTAACTAGATTTGAAAAGATCTGGAACCCCTGGTTGCGCTACCTACAACTACTGATATAAACCTATAACCATGCCCTGGTGGGTGGGGCAAAATGCATCATGGTGTGTAGTTTGCTGGAGACATGTAGGCTGAGGTCGCTCCTTATTCTCATGGGCTAATCAGGAGTAGCAGCAATCCGTTTCTCTTTACATTTAGTAGCCTGCACCTCATGCTCTGCACCTCATGCTCCATTCAAATCTACTTTGAGTGGAGCCAAAAGCAATATAACAAGTCCCACTGTTAGAACCATTCATCCAGGGAGGGGCATCAGGACTTATAAAGCAACCTTTTCACAGTTTTCCTCTTTTTTTTTTTTTTTACGTTGCCACTCATTTTTACCTTTTCTTTTTTCTTTTTTTTTTCTTTGCAAAATCGCCTACGTAAAAATTGGATACTTAGCTATGGACCATAGGCTCCTTATAGAATGATATGGGCTACAACATAGTATAGTAAACAAACTGTGGATCAGCAGGGTTATTTGTTCCATGTTTGTAATGCAAGCAGTTAAAACAGCTGCCAACCACTCTTTTTGCACTCTGTGGTTAGTCATCTAGAAACATTATATGTGCTTTATATATTGGTAGACACCAGTGGCGGCTGGTGCTCCCTTTTCTCTTTTCGTCCATGGATGGACACAGCCTTCTTAAGTCTTGACCATTGGGTTATGTTCTAGGAGAGGACTAGGCAGAACATGTTGGATATTTAAATACATGTTTCTTCAACAGAGTTGAACAGCCCCGCCCAGGGGGCGGTCCCTCTGGACATAACCCTCCGCCCTGCAGTCAGAAGCTCAGTTTTTTTCTGCCTAGTAGAGAAGGACCTGGCTCCCTTTGGGCCCAGGGTCCTGAAGAATTATTATTATTTTTTATTATTTTATGATTTTGTTTTAAGAAATCTTCTATCAACTGCTGGGTGACAGGCTGGATAATATAGATCCTTGTTGTCCCCCCAGTCCGGCCATCGAGCGTGAGCAGGCCTTAGCTACGCGGTAGGTCGGCCACGACATACCCCATGGCTCCAGGGGTGGCCGGTGAGCTATGCTCCAGGGTTCACATATGACCGGGCCGACAGCTACTCTGTACTGCTCGGTTGTAGGTCTGTCAGGAACGCACCAGCAGGTCCTCGCAGGGACGGGTAAGTACAGTTCCTCCTGCCTGGGTGGGATGGAACATCTGGGCATTCCTATAGGGGTCGTTAGGGGGTTCTCCTGCCCTCCCCTCTCTCCCTCTGTCACCCTTTTTTCCTCCTCCCCTTGCGGGGCTTGCTGCGACCGGGGTGTACCTGTAGGGTGGCTCCAGGTCCCGGCTGGGGGCTCTGGGGGTGTCCAGACCCGCTCTCTGTGAGGGGGGGGTAGTTATTCTCCTTGGAAGCCTCCGCTGCGGCCTTCTCGTCCACCTCACTTGTTTGGGTGCCATTTTGGTTGCGCTGGGCCATTTTTCTGTTGTCTGTGTATTGCATTGAAAAATCCCATTGGCGGGCATTTTTCCGTGGCCGCGTTTTGACGCAGGTCTGCATTGCATTTTCTTGTAGTCCGCACTCTTTTCTCTGAGGCGTCGGCGGCCATTTTGGAGTGGGTTTTGGCCTCTTGTGCTGGATGGCTTCCTGAAAAGCGCGAACAGCGCAATTCACCTCACAGAGTTCCTCAGACACATGCTGTGCGTGGATAGAGAGCGGGCAGCGGCGCTGAACAGTCTCTGGCTTGGGTGGTCAGTTCCCTGGGTAACCCCCCCGGTCAGTGCAGCAAGGTGGGTGGACATTTTTTTATGTCAGGTGTCTTGACTAAGTCCCTAAGGGCTGTCAGTGGGCAATATGGAGTCAGAAGCTGGCGTTTCTTCCCCAAACATTCCAGAGGCAGCAACCGGTGCTCCTGCACCTGCTGTTCCCATGTACACTTTGTTGGCAGTCCTGGAGTCATTTGTTGCCAGGGTGGAAGCGGCGTGTGGGCGTAAGGGGGGGTACTAAGTGCCCCCTCCCCCCCGCCATCTCCTGGGGAATGTTCTGACTCAGACTCGGGCCTGGCTGCGGCACAGGACCCCGGTTCTGGTGTGTCAGAAGATGTGGACCAGGACCTTCCCAGTGAGGAGGACCCCTTGTCCGGGTCAGCTCAAGACAGGGCACTTGTTGGTGCGCTTATCAATGCTGTGAGGGACACTCTCAAGCTGGAAGATACAGCTGGGACTTCCACTGTCCCTTTTGGGTCGCACAAACCGACCCGCTCTGTTAAGGTTTTTCCTTATGTTGATTTCTTTGACAAGTTCATAGATAAGAAATGGGAACGGCCGCAGAGGTCCTTTGCGGTCCCTCAGCGCATGGCGGTCCGTTACCCATTTGAAGAGAGCCTTGTGAAAAAATGGGCTTCTCTTCCGGTGGTTGATCCCCCGGTCTCTCGGATAAATAAAGTAACCACTATCCCGGTAGAGGGGACCCCTGCCTTTAAGGACCCTACTGATAGGAGGTCCGAAGCGGTGAGCCGCTCCATGTTCACTATGCTGGGGTCAGTGTTGCGACCTTGGTGTCTCAGACACTCACTGAATGGGCTAAAATATTTTACCAGACAGTGGACTAGCATCAGCTTCCTCCTGAATGCGCGACACTGGCCGAACAGTTGGTACGGGGCCTTGTGTACGTCTGTGATGCAACCCTGGATGCGGCCCCTTTAATCTCCAGGGCCTCCGCATCTGTGGTGGTATTGCTCCGCCTGATATGGCTAAAATGCTGGTCCACTGACCAAGCTTCCAAGAAAACTCTCACCTTTCAAGGGTGGGAGGCTTTTTGGTGCTTCACTGGACGACATCATTAAGGATGTCACTGGAGGAAAAAGCACACTTCTCCCTCAGTCCACTAAAGGGAAGGAGCCACGCCGTAAGCCGGGGCCCTCCTTTCCCGCGCAAAAGCGGTATTTTCGTCAGTCAGGACCTGCTGGCAGACCCTCCCAATCGGACAAAGGTCCAGCTGGGGGACAGATGTGTCCCTGGGTCCGCAAACCCACCAAGCCAGCAAACAAACCTGCTACCGCATGAAGTTTTGCCCCTGCCCGACTCCTGGGTGGGGGGACGGCTTTGCGGGTTTGTAGCTCGTTGGACCTCCCTGCTCTCCGGCCAGTGGGTCTGCGAGGTGATCACTTTGGGGTACAAGATCGAGTTTCTTTCTTGTCCACCAAACAGATTATTTTACTCAAATCTGCCTCTCCTTCCGGCTCGTCGGACTGCCCTGCTGGGGGCAGTGCAAGACTTGTTGAGGTGCGGGGTGATTATACCCGTACCACCACAGGACAGGTTTCAGGGATTCTACTCGAATCTGTTTGTGGTCCCAAAGAAGGACAGAGTCCGTCCAATCTTGGACCTCAAGGCCCTCAATGCTTTTGTAAAGGTTCAAAAGTTCAGGATGGAATCGATTTGTTCGGTGGTTGCTGCGATCCATCCGGGGGACTTCCTGGCGTCCTTGGATATCAGGGATGCATACTTGCATGTCCCTATCTGCATCAGGCATCAGAGGTTCCTGCGCTTTGCGATTGGCGAAGACCACTATCAATTTGTGGCTCTTCCCTCTGGCCTAGCGTCAGCACCAAGAGTTTTCACCAAGGTGCTTGCCGCAATTTTAGCTTTGCTGAGACAGCGCGGCATTGCTATCGTGGGCTACTTGGACGATCTTCTTCTGAGAGCTGCTTCCAGCTCAGAATTAGAGGAGGACATGTCTATAGCCAGTCAGACCCTCTGGGAGTTTGGTTTGGTACTGAACCTCCAGAAGTCAGTGTTAGTACCGACCCAGCGCCTAGAGTACCTGGGGTTGATTCTGGACTCCTCGGATTCGAGAGTTTTTTTTCCTTTGGAAAAGTTGCAGACACTCCGGACTGCAGTGAAGTTGTTGACATCCCGCAAATGGTCGTCTCTCCGTTTTTGCATGCGAGTCCTGGGCCTCATGGTAGCCTCTTTCGAGGCAGTGCCGTTTGCCCTATTCCACACTCGGGTCTTGCAGAAGGAGATTCTCTCCAAATGGAACAAATCCCCGTTGTCTCTGGCATCTTGTCAGGGCCTCCCTGAGTTGGTGGCTGAGATCCCCGGCTCTTCGGTCCGGGAATTCGTTCCTCCCCTTCCATTGGACTGTGATCATGACAGACGTCAGCCTGACCGGTTGGGGGGGAGTCTGGGGGGTTCGGACGGCCCAGGGCTGCTGGACTCCGGACGAATGCCAACTGCCGATCAATGTCCTGGAACTCCGGGCGATCAGGCTGTGCCTCTCCAAGTGGTCACAGAGGCTTAGAGGGCGTCCAGTCAGGATCCAGTCAGACAACGCCACAGCAATGGCATACGTCAACCATCAAGGAGGAACAAGAAGCTCGGCTGCAGCGTCGGAGGTTGCTCACATCCTGCGGTGGACAGAAAGGAGCGTGCCGGCTCTATTGGCAGTTTACATTCCGGGCGTGGAAAACTGGCAGGCGGACTATCTGAGTCGCCAGATGCTGGACCAAGGGGAAGAGTCGTTACACCTGGAGGTATTTCAAGTCCTTTGCCGGAGATGGGGCATGCCAGACGTGGATCTCCTGGCTTTTGGACTCAATCGCAAGGTGTCGAGGTTCGTGGCCAGGTTCAGAGATCCCTGGGCAGACGTGTTGGTGGCCCTGTGGGGTCAGTAATTGGCTAATTTATGCCTTTCCCCCCACTGAAGTTGCTTCCTCGTCTGCTCCGCAGAGTAGAGACTGAGGGGATTCCGGTGATTCTAATTGCCCCAGATTGGCCCAGGCGTCCCTGGTACGCCGACCTCGTGCGCCTGATGGCTGATGCACCCTGGCGACTGCCAATGCGGGAGGACCTTCTCTCGCAAGGTCCCATTCTTCATCCTGCTTTACAGTCGCTGGCTTTAACGGCATGGCTATTGAAAGCCAGGTACTAGGGGACCGAGGCCTGTCGGATTCGGTCGTTTCAACCATGTTGAGGGCACGGAAGTCTTCTTCTAGGAAGATCTACCATCGCACGTGGAGAGCCTACATCTCTGTGTGTGACGAGATGGAGTGGCGTCCACGGGCTTATTTGGTTTCCAGGATCCTGCTGTTTTTACAGAGTGGAGTGGATCAGAAACTTGTCTTAAGCACCATTAAGGGGCATATTTCTGCCTTGGTTGTTTTCTTTCAGCGAACCCTGGTGAGTACATTTGTGCAAGGGGTCCGACATGTGGCTCCTCTGGTGCGACCACCGTGGGATTTGAATCTGGTGCTCTCGGTGCTTCAGAAACCTCCCTTTGAGAACATCAGGGAAATTCCTCTTTTGACGCTCTCTCAGAAGGTGGCTTTCCTAGTAGCCATCACATCCATCAGGTTTCTGAATTGGCGGCCTTGTCTTGCAAGTCCCCATATTTGGTTCTCCATAAGGACGCCCGCAGCCTTCCTTCCAAAGGTGGTTTCGGCCTTTCACCTGAATGAGGACATTGTACTTCCATCCTTGTGTCCTCGGCCATTGCATTTCAAGGAGGTTGCGCTGCATTCTTTAGACGTGGTACGTGCCTTGCGGGTGTACCTGTCTGCTACGGCTCCGTTCCGTAGGTCTGACTTACTGTTTGTGGCAGTGTCTGGTCCGCAGAAGGGCCTGGCGGTCTCGTCGGCCACTATTTCTCGGTGGATCAGGCAGACCGTCATCCAGATCTATACCCTTAAGGGGCGGGCGCTTCCCTTTCCTGTCAGGGCGCATTCGACCAGGGCTATTGGTGTCTCCTGGGCTTTTTGACATCAAGCGTCTGTCTCACAAGTGTGTAAGGCGGCGACCTGGTCGTCCGTTCACACTTTCTCAAAATTTTACAAGGTTGATGTGAGTGCATCTTCGGATGCTAGCTTCGGCCGCAAAGTTTTGAGGTTGCAACTCCTCCGTGGAGGAGTTCTGCTTGTTTGGGGTGAAATTGTTTTTTTGATTGCTGTTCCCACCCCTTGTTTTTTTTTTCACTGCTTTGGGACATCCCAACTGTCAAGACTTAAGAAGGCTGTCCGTCCATGGACGAAAAGAGAAAATAGGATTTTTTGTACTCACCGTAAAAAAGGAAAAAAAAAATTCTCCGTCGTCCATGGACGGACACAGCACCCACCCCTCCTTTTTGGTTTGTACTGCTTTTTACGTACTGAGATGCTGATTGCAGGGCGGAGGGTTATGTCCGGTGGGACCGCCCCCTGGGCGGGGCTGTTCAACTCTGTTAAAGTAACATGTATTTAAATATCTAACATGTTCTGCCTAGTCCTCTCCTATAGAACAGGAACATAACCCATCTGTCAAGACTTAAGAAGGCTGTGTCCTTCCATGGATGACAGAGAAAAGGATTTTACAGGGGGTGGGGGCAGCTTACACCGTTCGGTCGGTCGGCCGGTCTCCCCCCTTCGCTCGGTCGATCCCCCTACCCCGTCACTCGCTCGTCCGACCACCAGCCCCACACTTACCTCATCTAGGTCGCAGGCAGCTTTGACTCTTTCCTGCGTCTCCCACTCCTCGGCGGCTTCCCCTGTGCCAATTAGAGCCTCGGGGTCTAATCAAGTGCTTACAAAAAAGAAACATTGAAATCCATGCGTGCAGTGTCCTGCATGTAGATTAGGGCCAGGGGCATGGATTTGGGGCAGGGCACCCTGGTGCCAGGCGCATGAATTGGAGGGGCTGCGCCCCTTATGGAGGGGCCGCCATTGATAGACATGTATTGTATATGTTCTGAAACAGGATACTACTTGTAATTTACTGTTTCTTCCTTTACCGCCTTCTGATCCACATACATGCTTGTAAAATAACTATAGATAAAGGAAAATTGGCCAGTGGCACATTTTGTGATCTTTTAATCACAGCACAGTACTGTATTGTCTTAAAATTATAAAACAAAGTCAAAAAGGACTGCATAAAAACTCTTCACACCTTCATCTCACTTTCCTTCCATATCCCCAATTATTATAAAAAATATTCAATTTCGAACTATAACCCTCAAGTAAAGTTTGGTAGAAATTGGCAAGTTCCACAACAGCATATGAGCAAATAGAACCGTCCCAAACTGGTAGGGACAAGGCAGGCGCTTTCCAGCCATAAAAATTTGAGTGTAGCTTCTGAGACACAAAAACTAACCAGCAGCAGGACAGTGGTGAATTTAAACTAAAATTCACTACTTCCGTGAATTTTAAACTAACAGGATTTGCTGCAAATCCATGGTAGTGTAAAATTTAAACCTTGTCCCTGATAGTAGATTGTAAAATCTGACTGGAACACTGAAATCACCCCATACTAAGAGAGAAAAGACCTTTGGGGTTGATGCATGAAAACTGGAAAAAATGGTTTCCCTTGACCTGATTGTCTACTGCGGGAAACTCTTTTAATCATCCTTGTATATCAGCCCATTGTAGCTTATTCATGCACATGTATGCAATTGATAACTGTATAGTAGAGGGTTAACAGTGGATTATAAATACAAAATATACAGTTCTGGATCTTATCTTGTTCTTTAGTGATGAGGGTTCACATTTTTCCTTTTGAATGGAAAGCCAAATATTTTGTAAATGTTCAAAACAGCCAGAACCCCAGACTGCCAAGTCAGTCTTGTCTTGTCTGAGGATCCTCACAATAAAATAAGTGATAGCAGGAATCCAAGCAATGTTATTACATTCTGTTTCCTCTTAAAACACTGTTGAATAAAAAAATCACACAGTGCGGCTTTAACAAGCCTAGAATTTACCTCCATTGTCTTTGCTCCTAGTGAGGCACCTTAGGTACAGATATTTTACTTTGACACCAACACAGTTAATCCCTCACCTAGTTGTAAAGTTGCACACATGAGTATGGGGCAAGTCAAATCAGTTTTTAGGTTAATCTGCTGCCATTTCAATCATGTGTGAGGAGCTGAACTCAACAGAGGCTGGCAGGTTGCCAGAAGCTGATCTTTTTATTTCCTAACACAGACAGGCTGCAGTAGAGGCAGCTATGTGTCAGACATTTGTGAACCCCAAGAACTGTACAAGCACCAGGATTTACAGGATTGTGGCATCTCTGAGCCGCCTTCTTAGTCTGGATGCTGATGCTAAGTAATGCCTAGACAGTCTGCAGTAGGGGCAGCATATGTGTCCACATAGGCAAGTAACACCCAGATGTGTGTGTATATCTGTGTATAGCCTTTGTGTATTTTAGGCAGTCACTAATTTTTACTGGCTGATGGAACCTGTGACTCCCAGGCTGAAAATTAAGCTTGAATGTACAGTGTATAGCCCCCTTTGACCATATGCATGAAGCCTTGGGGTTACATATTAGTATGTTTGCATTTAAAGTATA
This sequence comes from Rana muscosa, assembly GCA_029206835.1. Lineage (NCBI taxonomy): Eukaryota > Metazoa > Chordata > Amphibia > Anura > Ranidae > Rana > Rana muscosa. The sequence continues at coordinate 109,318,083 of JARGYO010005626.1, forward strand.
AGTTTACCTTTGAGAACTAGGTGGAACAGGTAACATGTCCCCAATGCTGCAGCTGCTGCCCAATTAACCACCCAACCCCCCGTCGGGGGGGGAATTGCCCGTACTAGCTGTCACTTTTTGAAATACGCGCAGCCGCACATGGCTCTGCCCACATGGCCACGTCATTCATTCACACAGTATGGAGAAAATTGCAGCTCACAAACCTCTAACCTGTGCAATCACACGTCCTATGTGGAGCTCACGGGTGCCGGCTCTGCACAAACTTGAAGACAGAAAAAAGACCTGGACGGCCGCACACCATTGAAGGCCTCCTTATTAACACTATAAAATCCAAATACAGTCACTTCAAAAGTAGAAAGAGCAGGATAAAACGGCTAACGCGCTTCACGCCATATGCTGGCGCTTAGTCATATGACTAAGCGCCAGCACATGGCGTGAAACGCGTTAGTGGTTTTATCCTGCTCTTTCTACTTTTGAAGTGACTGTATTTGGATTTTATAGTGTTAATAAAGATGCCTTCAACGGTGTGCTGCAGTTGAGGACTTTTTTCTCCATTCATTAACACTGCTCTGTGTGTGAAATAACTACAACCCCCAACATCCTTTGCGGCTGACGGCTTGTAGTTCTCCAAGCGCCGTGGTAGTTCATTGATTCTTGTCAGTGTATCTGCTTGCCCGTATGGGATGTACAGGCACACAGATACACTGACAGATCTGCAGAGGACCTGCATGGCACCAGCTGCTGATCGCTGGTGCAATGCTTTCAAGGCTCCAAAAAAACTTTTACCTGCAAATAAATGTGCATTTATTTATTTTTTTAAAGTGAACTTATCATGTTATATGAAAAAATGTATTGGATTGTGGGTAATCAAAATAACTATATTTAATAGGCATGTATATTTCACGTGACGGTATCAAAATGTATCTTGCATAGTTGCTAGTGTATTGTTGTGAACATGGGGGGGGGGGGGGGATCACTTATATCATTATGGTTTATAAAAACAAATCACTGTGCATGAAGGTTGTTTGCAAGTCTGAAAAGCATTGTCTTATTTCTATAAGTGCCTTTGGAGTGCAAAGAAGAATATACAAATTTTGGGCACAACCACACAGACTGAACCACAAAAAGACACTTGGGTGGTGTGATAATCTGTTTCTGGTGTTCTGAGCATGTTGCATTTGTAATTGCATGCAGTGACATCAGAGATCTATTGATCGTTTCCTTCTTATGCGACTGAGGTGAGGAGGATCTTTGCAGCAACACAGCGATATGTTTAATCCCGCTTTCTAATTCATGTCATATGTTCTTGTTCCTCCTTCTGCTACTGTCACTATCATGTAGGTCCCTTAATGAATTTTATGGTTTCATTGGTGGAAGAAGTTTATTGCTACTTCTTGCCTTAGCAGAATAGTCTGTTCCAGTCCTCCATTCATTAAAAACAGTGCTCTGTTATTTTCCAGTGATTTGTTTTTATTCCCTCTGTGGGATCTTCTTCCAGATGTAGATGCAGGATATACACAACACATTGTGAGTAGAGAATGATAATGACATCCCAGGTGAAGTATAATTTGCCCATATGCAATATAAAATCTAGCAAGGTATTAGTTATGATGTCCTAAGGGTGATCTATATTTGTATACTTTGCATTTTGTGTCGCCCACACACATACAACATCTGGCCCTCCATCTGCCAAGCAACTGCAACTCCCAGCAATTCTTTGCAACTGCTGCTTAGTATAAAGCAAATACAGTATGTTAACCTCATATATCATTTGCCCTGGGTAAGAACTGTTCTCTGTCTAAAACATTTTCTCTCCAACAGCCATTTTCTGGTGCAGATAAAGATTTGGTTGGTGGGTGGGACTGAATATATATGTGGACAAATGATATAAGAGGCCAGGTTGGTCTTTGAGTGTACCGTTTATAATGACTAGTCTTTAGGGTTTTTCCATTGCATCTGGGGTAGACAGTGGATCTTAGCCCACGGCTTTATGCAGGCCTTGATTTCTTTGGCTTTTGGCATCTGAATGTTTATTGGTGACCGTGCTTGATTTCAATTTGGAGAATAGTTGAGGAACTCTATACAACTTTCACATAGAATCAAGGGTTCTCCCCAGGAAATAAGAAACGGCTCTATACACTGGGCATGATCAGAGAATGAAAATTCAGAAGCATGGCATAGGGACAGCAGAGTACTGTTCTGATGCCAGCTATGCAATGCGAAAAAACTTGTGCACAACCTGAACAGGTTACGGTTCGGAGGGACATGGAGGACAGGGAATGGTAGGCAGTTTGAGAGATAAACTTCATAAAAGCATGTGCAGGGACTGTACAGACCTAAAAAAAAAAATTGTGGTGGACAAAGATACTGACCATGCAGCCACGGCTTAGCTTAAGATGTTAGCATAAATGTATGATCAGCTTTAACTGTTGTTGGTAAATAGAGAGGAACGTATCAAAACCAGAGCAGCTGTGCATGGCTACCAACCAGCTTCTGTCTTGCATTTTCAAAGCTTAGCCGAACATGCTGAAATTAGAAGCAGATGGGTTACCATGCACAGCTGCTCCAGATATTCTGTCTGCTCCGGTTTTGATAAATGCCCTCCACTATGTCTATTGTATGTATCTGCCACTGATGAGATAGGCCATTCACAAAGGTCTACTGTTATATGCAGATCTTCTTTTTTTTTTTTTTAAACTTTGTTGTCCAGAATTTATACAGCTATGACTTAGACATACAGTATATACTGTCTTTACACCGTAAAGACAAACAGTATACTGTTTTTGTCATGCAAAAAGCATCAAAATTTGAATGAACCATAGATCACCACTGTTTGCACCTCAGTCAGACAAAAGTGGCAGAGAACCAAACACGGAATACCAATGACAAAACATTTTTTGTAGCATTTTTAAAGAGCACCTGTACTGCAGAAATAAAATGCTCTGAAGTAATGGAGGGCAGGGCCAGTAGATTGACTTTAGAAATTGCAGGTAATGGAGTTGTCATGTTAGCTGCCGGGGAGTTATACTGTAGGTGTGGAGATGCTCAGTTTCCAGCGAAAATGTAAGAAAATTTAAACTCAAGTTTCAAGCTTGTATCTTGTTCTTATCCATATTTTTCCTTTTTAGTCTTTCTGACCTATATACAGTGCCTTGCAAAAGTATTCACCCCTCTTGGCATTTTCCGTGTTTTGTTGCCTATTAACATGGATTGTTTGAGGATTTGCATTATTTAATTTACAGAACATGCCCACAACTTTTTTGTTTTATTGTGAAGCAGACAACAAATAGGACAAAATAATAGAAAAGTCAATGTGCATAACTATTCACCCCCCCCCCCCCCAAAGTCAATACTTTGTAGAACCACTTTTTGCGGCTATCAGGGCTTCAAGTCGCTTTGAATAAGTCTCTATGAGCTTACCACATCTTACCACTGGGAGTTTTGCCCATTCCTCCTGGCAAAACTGCTCCAGGTCCTTCAAGTTGGATGGTTTGTGCTTGTGAACAGCAATCTTTAAGTCTCACAGATGTTCTTTTGGATTGAGGTCTGGGCTTTGACTAGGCCATTCCAACACATTTACATGTTTCTCCTTAAACCACTCAAGTGTTGCTTTAGCAGTGTGTTTGGGGTCATTGTCCTGCTGGAAGGTGAACCTCCGTCCTAGCCTCAAATCACACACAGAGTGGTACAGGTTTTGCTAAAGAATATCCCTGTATTTAGCACCATCCATCTTTCCCTCAACTCTGACCAGTTTCCCAGTCCTGACTGCTGAAAAACATCCCCACAGCATGATGCTGCCACCACCATATTTCACTGTGGGGATGGTGTTCTTTGGGTGATGTGTTGGGTTTTCACCAGACATAGCGTTTTCTTTGGCCAAAAAGTAAAATTTTAGTCTCATCAGACCAGAGCTCCTTCCTCTATACATTTTAGGAGTCTCCCACATGCTTTTTCACAAACTCAAAACGCGCCATTTTGATTTTTTGCTGAAAGTAATGGCTTTCTTCTGGCCACTCTGCCATGAAGCCCAATGTACAGATACTCCAGTCTCTGCTGTGGAAATCTGCAGCTCCTCCAGGATTACCTTAGGTTTCTGTGCTGCCTCTCTGATTAATGCCCTCCTTGCCCAGTCGGTGAGTTTTGGTCTTGGCAGGTTGGCTGTTGTGCCATGTTCTTTCCATTTGGTTATGATAGATTTGATGGTGCTCCTAGGTATCATCAAACATTTGGATATTTTTTAATAACCTAACCCTGACTTTTACTTCTCGACAACATTGTCCCTTACTTGTTTGGAGAGTTCCTTGGTCTTCATGGCAGTGTCTGGTTAGTGGGGCCTCTTTCCTTAGGTGTTGCAGCCTCTGGAGCCTTTCAAAAAGGTGTATATATGTAATGTCAGATCATGTGACACTTAGATTTCACACAGGTGGACATCATTTCACTAATTATGTGACTTCTGAAGGTAATTGCTTGCACCAGAGCTTTTTATGGGCTTCGTAACATAGGGGGTGAATACATACGCACATGCTAATTATCAGTTTTTTAATTCTGAAAAATAGTTTTATGTATTTATTTTTCTAATTTTACTTCACCAACTTAGACTATTGTGTTCTGATCCATCACCTATTATTCAGATTAAAAAATTAAAAAAACATTGGTCTAAATGCTGTAATATAACAAAATATGTAAAACATCAGGGGGGTGAATACTTTTGCAAGGCACTGTATCCTATAAACATACCTCTGGAAGCTATGGTCTGCCCTGAACAGGGCTTTGTTTACATCATCCAGCCACAACTCTTCATATTAGCTGTCCCTGCAAAGTGAAGACTTGTACAGGGTCATCTCCTTGTTTAAATTCCAGGCCATTCTCATCTACAAAGCTTCCCACTTTCTGGTAAATTTGAAGCTTGTGTGCCCTTGCAAACTCCTTTTGGTTCATCGTTTTGATGGACTACCTCATTGACCAATAGAAATATGTAGGAGCCAGGATTAGATGGTCAATCATAACCAGGAAGTACCAGAATTTTGCTTATCAAAACAGCCTGGAATTCAAAATGGCAGCAAGGAGTTGTTTAGGTATGTGGTTCCTGCGTATAATTTACAATGGATATGAGCTTGTTTGTGATGGATTCACCTTAAGCAATAATTCACTGAATACATGGAACCATTCATCTCAGCTGCTAAAGTTGTCAATACCATATTAACACACAAGAACATTGTTATGCTTCAAGACCTGTTTGGTTAGTTGCTGTTTCGGCAACCACTGAACTCCCTGAAGAAACCTGTTGCAAACATGCTGAGAACATACACTGATGAGATGCGAACTAAGACATGTAGTTATAAGGCACTTTCACACTTTGCACAATGCCTTTCTATTGCCCCATTTAGCCTGGACATGGGATAAACAGGTCATTATTTTGCTTAAATACACAGTTCTGGTTTGTCACTAAGGCTTGTGACTAATTCACGCAGAGATCCAACTTGCAGAATTCACATGGTTAACTCCTTAAGGAATTAATTTAGAAAAAGGAAAAAATAAGGTTCTGGTTTTGCCCAGTTGAAACACTCTTTCTGCCAGATTCTTCATCATTCACCATCTGGAACACGCCGCTCTTGGCAGTCACGTAAATCATGAGCTACAGTGATCAATTTTAAAAAGCAATGAAACGTTATCAAGATTTTAATTCCATATTTTAAACATATGGCAATATTCGGCCTTAGAAAATGAATAGGAGCATTTGCCAAAATCCCAGTTCAAGGTCCATAAAAGCATGCGATCTTTTAACAGTACGTTGTTGTTAACGCAGCCATAATGGAATTTTAATATGATCCACAATCTCTGTTTTAATGAACCGTTCTTGGTGCTTGTGTCACCGACTTATGAGTACCATAAGTGAATGTTATGTGTTCTATTATTTATTCTTTCTGTTTATTTTTCTAAACACATAAGTCCATAGGTAAGGGGGATTTCAGTAAAGTTTAACTTTTTTTTTTTCTGCTTACCTTTGGCAAAGATAAATCCTTCACTAAAATATTGTCTGCATCACATGCAGTATTTTTCTGCAGACTGACAGAGAAAAAAAAATATATGCACTTCCTCTACTTACCACTAGGGATGGGCCCAATGGAGCCCTGTTCGGTTTGCGTCAGAACTTTTGAACAGTGAAAGTTTGGGCATACAATGGTTATAGGGGTCCGGGTCCTGCCCTGGAGGACATGTATCAATAAAAAAAAAAAGATTGTGAAAAATCAAATTTTTTAAACGAGCAATGATTTTTTGATTTTTAAAGTAAAAGCTTAAAAATGAAAAATTCCTTCCAATATAGTGCCTTGGGGGGTCCCCTTAGTCTACCTGTAAAGTAGCAGATCTGTACCATGTCTACAATCTGCTGCAGAAATATTTGCATTTATAAAGCCCAAAAAAAAAAAAAAATTCCCTGCAAGCTGCCTTTATTTTGTTCAGCAACAGCTGGGGAGCCAGTGTGTGTGATGAGGCCACAATGTAGTGCACTGGGAACAAGGCATGGCACATGTCAACTTTCCCTGTCTAAGGGTGGACAGGAGGTTTGAGCCATTATTGCACACCACCATTCCTGGCTCCAGCTGGCGTGGTGTGAACCACCTTCTGGCCTGTCCCTGCAGATCTGCAAGAATTTCTGCTCTGGTGTGGTTCCCGTCCCCTAAACACACCAGCTGAAGCACTGCATAGCACCTTTTAGCCTGACTCTGGGAATAGCCCTTTGAGCGCTTAGGGAGTACCTGATCGTAGGACAATAATGCAGAAGGCGGCATGGAGGAGGAGGAGGAGGAGGGGGTAGAGCTCACAGGTCACAAGCAAAAATGCTGTATTTTTTTTTCTTGGACCTGATTGGGTATTGTTTACACTGAAGTTTCGCCGCATTCACTAATCTCTAGGGAAAATGAGTGCAACTGCACTTGCAAAGTGACTGATCTATTTGCCTAAATCAACCCTTCTGTGTTTGTCCTCAATGGGCACAATGGCAGAGTTCCTTAATAAACGGTATCTGCATGTCTCAAAAATCTAAAAACTATTCAGCTGTGTGAAAAGTTAAGTAATTAAAATTTGGTGACTCTTTCAACTTATTTGAACAGCCAAACAGATTTTCATTCAAATAGTGCCCTTTTAATAAAGGTAATTGAGTAAAAACAAACGGAAAAAGCTGTTTTTAAAATCATATATTAAATAATTAATAAATATAATTGTGTACTGTGGGAAAAGGTAAGTTTACACTATGCCTCAGATGCTGGTATTGCCTCTGTAGCAAAAATTACTTTTGGCATATTGAAAAACTGTCCACTGGTCTCAAACATGAACTTGGCGGTACCTCCTCGCAAAATTCCTTCAGTTACAAGATGTTTGTGGGCTTTCTTGCATGAATCGCCTGTTTCATATCCCCTGACAATATTTTAAGGGGATACAAACCAAAGCTTTCATTAGTCTAGTCATCATCTCAAGCAATTAGTCTAGTCTACAACCCTCCAGTTCTTTTTGTCTGAGCCATTCCTTATTGGATATTCAGACAGATGGCTTCACATTCTCATCAAGCTCACAATGTGACATGGTGCAGAATTTATCCTTGACTGCAAGGTGCACAGGCCCTGAAGCAACATAGTACCTCCAAATCATAACATTTCCACTACCATGCTTCACTGTTGGTATGATTTTTTTTCTTATAAAATGCTGTTTTTGTTTTGCACCAAACATGTCTACTACTATTACTGTCTATTTTGGATTAATCAGTGAACAGCACATGTTACAATATGTTCGGTGCCAAACGGTATAGTCTAGTTTAGAGCAAATAGCTAAATACAAAGTTATAATACATATATGAGAACTGTTTTACCTTCCATAGAATTTGAATTTCTGTCCATCAAGTTCTGAGATTTATATTTGCGTGCCAGACTATAGAGACAGGCTGGTGACATGACTCCTCTCTTCTGCAGTAATACAGTGAAATTTTGGACAGTGACAGAGCAGCAGCAGCTTACCCTTCTCATACAGCTCACTTCTCTCAGAATCTTTTCTTTATCATACATCAAATTTGCACGGTAGACATGGTAATAATTATAACAGCAGTGAACATAGTAGCACAATGTAACCACTGCTAAGAGGGTAGACAATAAACACGATTATAACAATATACATGATAATATAGTGACATGGTTGTCAAAGAGTAAAACATGAACAAATTCCAGTGGGTCCAGGGTATAAATTCATAATAAAGAATAATGCCTGCGAGACCTATGGCCTGGTTGAACCTGTGTAGATTGGGGTAGTTTGGTGGTTGAAGTTGGGAGTATGCAATTAATTGACACGGCATCGGATAGGTCGACACATTTTGCGGCTTCTAGGCCGCTCATAAGGAGCATGCGCGTGATAACTCTAAAATGGGTATGAAAATAAAAGGTAAGTACAATAGAAGTATTTTGGGGGTAAGATGTAACCCCAGCACTGAGGTGCATACTTACAGTGTGGTAACTAATGGATGGAAAACAGGTTAGACATGGCGGGCACATAGGAATATCCCCCAGTGGGAGCCGTGACGGACGGACCAGGGGAGCAACCCACATGGGCCTCCACTGGGCGGGCAGGGAGAGCGGGGCGATCCTGTGGGGAAATGAACCAATTAAGAGTGAATATGGGTGTCACAGTGTGTGATGAGAGGTGGGGAGTGAGGGGAAAGGTCTGTGCAAGTGGGTTGAGGAAAGTGCAAGAGGGGGAGTGTTGGCAGGCTGGGGAGGGGGAGTGCAAGGTGACAAAAGAAAAACCAAAGAAAGTTGAAGAAAATGAAAAGGTGAATAAAGTGAACCCAGGCTGGTGTCGGATGGATGGTTTTCCCGGCAGGAAAAAAACAACGCTTTTCCCTACGGGATTCCTCTCAAGCCTGCCTTGCATACACACGTTCAGGCCAAATATCGCTGAACTTTTGACTGCCAAGAAGGCAATGACGTCAAAGACTACGACGAGCCGACAAAATGACGTTCTATGCTTCTGCCCATGTGTCGAATTGTTTACGAGCATGCACGTTTTTTTCCCCTCGGGAAAGAATACACACGACAGGGAAAAAGACCGCCGGGAATCCCGGGAGGAAAAAAGAGAACAAGTTCTCCTTCTTTTTTTTTTCCCGCAGTTTTCTCGTCGGGAAAACTGCAATGGAGCATACACACGGCCGGTTTTCCCGGCCAAAAGCTGTCATGGCAGTTTTCCCGGCGGGAAAAATGGTCGTGTGTACAAGACAAATAAGTTCAATTTTTTTTTCCCTGCATTTTCCTCTTCGGTGGGAAAACTGCGAGGGAGCATACACACGGCGAGTTTCCCGGCCAAAAGCTGTCATAGCAGTTTTTCCGACGGGAAAACCGGTCGTGTGTACGAGGCATTAAGGACTTTCCCTTTTTTGTGAGGGAGTAAAGAGCAATGTTCCACTCACCATGTCAGGAACAAAAGCTCAACACACTCCTCCGCTGCAGGCTCCACATGGCATAGTGTTTTAAGGAGAAGATGTCTCTCACAATCAGGTATTGTGCTTGCTGGTTGCCCTGCATCTCCTTGCTTCTGCTATGAAATTACCGCCACCCCCCTAAGTGCGCACACACAAAAGGCGCGCTTTTACAGCCCTCGGCAGAACACAGGGGGCGTGGTCACGCGAGCGGGCACGTGCGGCGTGCACGCCGCTCTACTGCGCAGGGTAGAATTTTTAAAGGCAGACTCGGATGCCTGAAATTCCCAGCATAAGAGACACAGCAGCTTTGTGGGGCATGTGAGTTTGCTCTGGGTGGTTGGATTCAGGCACTCCTGGAAACCTACTCAGCATAATAACTGTGCATAATAACTGTGTGATTAGTTGCTGACTTTATGTAGATTGCTAAACTAGCACAGTATTGTATGCATTTTTTTACCTCTGCTTTGGCTTAGAACTATGTCTTCCAATAGGAGGAATTTAGGGACAACAAAGAGGAATAAAGCATCGCCACCTGAGTCGGGGGGCTCTAGCCATTCCTGCCTGGTGCCGTCCTCTCCTGTGAGACATGAAGCACCAGTACAGGATGAGCCATTACCTTTGTCAGGAATAGCAACCTCCCCTGTTGTGCCCGCTCCTGCATATGTCACGGAGGACACTCTGGCAGCAGCTTTAAGCAACTTGGAAGGGAGGATCGCTAAGCCCTCTCAGAAGGAAAAAAAGCCTTTTTCTGCTTCCCAGGTTCTTAAATTGCAGGTGCAATGTTATGCTGAAGCGGTGCGTTCTACATTTAAGTAGCCTGCTTCTGGATCAGCTGAGTCCCCTATCTCCTCCCTGGGTTCATTAAAATCCCCACAGGCTGCATGTTGCTTTCTGGTTCACCCTCTGTTGGAGAATCTCATTTATGCAGGCTGGGAACATCCAGATAAGCGTTTTTCTCCTCCCGGGAAATTTGATATTCTTTATCCTATGGAGGAAAAATTTACCAAGAAGTGGAAACTGCCTACAGTAGAAGATCCTTCTGAAAGGAGACTGGAATCTTTACTTAAATCCTCCTTTCTTATGGCTGGCGCTGTAACCCAACCTGCTGTAGCGGCAGTGGGTATGTGTCAGGTCCTAAAGGAACAGGTGAAGCAGGGGCTTAAAGATCTTCCTCCTGATTAGGTCAAACTTTGGGAGAACCTGCCTAAGGCCTTATGTTTTACAGTGGATGCCATTAGGGATTCCATTCAGCAGGCATCCCGTCTCACGCTCCAGCTGGTACACATGCGTAGAATTCTTTGGTTAAAACATTGGGCAGCAGAAGCTCCATGTAAAAAGCTTTTGGCCGGGTTTCCTTTTCATGGGGAACGTCTCTTTGGAGATGATCTGGATAAATACATCCAGAAGATTTCCAGTGGTAAAACTACACTGTTATCAGATAAGAAGAAGATTAAGTGTCAGGAAAGGCTTCACCCACTGGTGGCGCTGTTGGTCCTATGGATTGCAGTACTAGTGTCCACCAGCAGGTGTCCTCTTGCAGCCAGTATCTTTTTTTTTTTTCTCCAAAAGGATGTTTATTGAAAAATATATTAAGCAAAAGTTTACAAACCATTGCACAATGTGTAGTATTATATCCATAGAACATTTGAATATTTAGATAACTTTTGAAATAATAAACAAAAACACAAATACAAAGCTGTAAATATACCATAATTCTCTCCCGCACTCCCCAGACCCCCATATCTCCAAATTATACTCAAACAAGACTCGACCCCGTCACCCCCACCAGGCCCCAACTGCAAACCGCATATGGGACCCGCAAACCCCCACCCTCGTTCCCCCACCAAACAGCCTATAAAAGCTTTCTGTCCAGTACAAGCTCGAGCGGAGAGAGCCCCGGGGTATTCAACCAAGGAGCCCATAGCTTTTCAAATTTCCCCTGGCGACCTCTGTGCTGATAGATGTATTTTTCTAGGCGTAGGTTACATCCCATCTGAGTTATCCATTCACTCAGTCTAGTAGGTTCTTCCGCTTTCCAATGGTGAAGAATGAGTTTGCGGGCCTGAAAAAGGGCTCTACCGATGGCTGTTTTTGGATTGTCCTCTAGTGGCAGGCCATCCACAACCCCCAGGATACAGATCCTGGGGTCCTGCTGAATCTCCACCGAGAACACCTCCCCTATGGTTTTAAGAACCCCCCTCCAGTAGATATGCAACTTGGGGTATCGCCACAGCAAATGGATGAGGTCCCCGTGATCCCTAGCACATCTCTGGCAGCTGTCCTCCTCTCCCAGACCCATCCTGTGTAATCTCGCAGGTGTAAAGTGTACTCTCAGCAATATGTACAATTGTGACAGGCATTGGGCAACGTTAAGCGAACTTCCTTGAACTGCTAACAACGCCTCCTCCCACTGACCCTCCTCAAATAGACCAACATCCCTTTCCCACGAGGCTATCACCCCCGCAGAAAAGCCCGGCAAAAAAGAGGATAGTAGCATGGTGTATGTTCTAGAGATGAAACCCTTAAAACTGGGCACCCCCATCATAGAGTGAAAGATTGGGGCTGGAGACAATATCCACGGGTTGTTTCCCGCCTGGGCCCTAACTGCATGGCTCAACTGTAAGTAATAAAAGTGTATGGACCCATGCAGCCCAAACTGCTCCTGCAGCTCCACAAAGGGCCGCAAACAGCCATTGGAAAAGATGTGGACCAAATGGGTAATTCCACACCTCCTCCAACGCTCCGCACAGGTCAAAAGAAGCAGCTCCCCATAATACCGGTTGCTCCAAATCGGGCTGTGAACTGTAAACCCCTCAATCTTTTGTATTTGATGTGTTTTATTCCAAATTTTTTGGATCAGGGCATAGGTGGGGAAGAGCTTGTTTGACTTGGCAAATTGCAATGCCTCAAGGCCTGTTACTACACTTTCCGCTCCTGTGGTGCGCAGCACCAGGGCAACTGTCGGGTCCCCCACCTCCCCCTCCATGACCGGCTTTTCTTTTAGGGCTCTAGCAATGTGGTGCAACTGCGCAGCTACATAATATAACCATGGATTTGGGAGGGCCAGACCCCCCTCCTCCTTGGATCTCTGCAACTGCTCCAATTTGATTCTAGGGGTTTTGTTAAGCCAGAGAAGAGCTCGAAATAGAGAATTAATGATTCTGAAAAATTTCAACGGGATCACAATGGGAGTGTTATGTAGAATGTACAAAAGTTGTGGCATAAAAATCATTTTAATGAGGTTGGCCCTGCCTGCCATGGACATCCTCATTTTAGACCATATTTTGGATTTATCCCTAATCCTAGTTAGAAGGGGCGATAGATTGAGAGAAATGCACTCACTAAGTTGTGGAGTGACCCATATACTCAAATATTTAAATTGCCGTGAGACTGGGATATCCTGCAGCATGGGTCCCTGGTCCCCCGGGGAGTCCAATAGCATCATTGAGGATTTAGTCCAGTTAATTACCAGGCCAGAAAATGAACCAAAGTTCCGGACCACCGCCATAGCCTCTCTCAGGGACCCCCCCCCCGTATCCCCCAGTAGCAACATCGTATCGTCCGCATAGAGCATGATTTTTTCATGAGTCTGGCCATACTTAAACCCAGATATTAAGGGGTTGGACCGAATAAGAGCAGCCATTGGTTCTATGGCAATGGCAAAAAGCAATGGGGACAGGGGACACCCCTGCCGCGTCCCCCTATGAAGAGGGAACGGAGGAGAGACCCTGCCCGCTTCCCTAATGACCGCCGAAGGGGAATAATACAGAAGCTGCACCCAAGAGCGGTACACCGGTCCAAAACCAAATTTTTTCATTGTTTCCCATAGATATTGCCACTCGATGCTATCGAATGCTTTATGAGCATCAAGGGACAGCAGAGCCCTATCACCAATATTATCCGCAGGAGACTGCATGTTAAGAAACAATCTCCGAAGGTTAATAGCTGTGGATCTTTCCGGTATAAAGCCGGATTGGTCCGAGTGTATTATGGATGCAATTACCCCATTCAATCTTGTGGCCAATACCTTAGCAAGGATTTTAATATCAGTCTGCAGTAGCGATATCGGCCTATACGAGCCCGGGTCTGATGAGTCCTTCCCAGGTTTGAGCAGGATGACTATACTGGCTTGTCTCATAGATTCGGGTAGACGTTGTGTTTCCCTGGCCATATTTAGGGTGCGGAGCAGTTGTGGTAAAATCTCTTCCCCATATTGTTTATACACCTCTATCGGGATGCCGTCGTCTCCAGGTGCCTTGGAGTTGGGAAAGGAGTTGGTGGCTGCAAGCATTTCCTCCACTGTAATGGGAGCTTCCAGAGATTCCGCCTGAGACTCCGTCAAACACGGTAGTTCTATTCCCCGCAGAAAATCCTGAAGCTCCTCCGTCGTATGGGTCTGTTTAGATCTATATAGATCCGAGTAGAAGTCCCCCAATTCCCGCATGACAAGATCTGGGGTATTAACCATCCTCCCCGCTGTGTTGCGTAATGCCCCGATGGATGGAGATGACTGCTGGGATCTAACCAATTTAGCTAGTAGTTTGCCTGTCTGTTCCCCCTCCTCATAGAAAGCTAGTTTAGTAAAAAATCTTTTTTTATCCGCTTTGGATGCATCTATTCTATTTAGTGCGTCCTGTGCTGCTATCCAAGCCTCCCGGGAGCCCTCCCCGGAGTTGGCGATGTACTCCGCCTCCAAGTGTCTAACCATGCGGGCGGCCTGCTCTCTCTGTTCCGAGGTATTGCGCTTAATGACATTGACTTCAGATCTAAAGACCCCCCTCAGGAAAGCTTTAAAAGCATCCCAAGAGGCGTTCAAATCAGGGTGGCCAGCATGTCTCTGCCAGTACTGCGCAATGTCAGCCTCTATTTTAGCATGAGAGGGGAAGAGATTCAGCCAGAAAGCGTTCAGCTTCCATGGCGCTCTTTGCAAGGTAGATTCTGGCCTCACCTTCAGGTGAACCAGTAGGGGAGAGTGATCCGAGATGCTCCTGGGAAGATACTGCACCTTCTCAATATACTGGTACGCCTCTGCTGAACACAGACACAGGTCAATTCTGGATAAAGACATATGCGTCTTTGAAAAGCAGGAAAACTGCTTCTCCAGGGGGTTTCTATTTCTCCAGGGATCCATCCACCCCACCTCCTCCATAAACCTAGCCAGAGCTGGCTTGTTACTCCCTGTTCCACCCGATGGGGGAGGGTGCCTATCTAATTATAGGTCCGTAATGCCATTCAGGTCCCCTGTTAAAATCAGGGGAACCCCTGGACTACAGAGCTGGAATGCCAGCAAGGCACGCAAAATCAGCGTGTTAAATGGTGGCGGGACATATACTGCTGCAAGAATGAACGTAATGTGGTAAAGTCTACAATGCAAAAAAACATATCTCCCCTCCTGGTCAATCCTTGAATCAAACAATTGGAAGTCCAGTGACTTATGTATCAGGACACTCACACCCCGCGAGTACGAGGTATGAGTGGAGTGATATGCCCATCCCGCCCAAGCATACCCCACCCACGACAATGTGTCAGGAGTCAAATGAGTTTCCTGGAGAACACACACTGCCGGGAGATGTTTTCTGATGGAAGTGAACACCATGGTGCGCTTAAGTGGATCACTCAGGCCCCTAATGTTCCAAGACACTAAAGGTACACTAGTCAGCAGCCAGTATCTTTGATAGAGGATCTCACCTGCTGGTGGTAATGCCTGATCCATGGACCGTAGTATCGGCGTCCACCAGCGGGTGTATTCCGGCAGTGTGGGGCAGGCAGCACTTCTTCCGCTCAGCTGTCACATGAGGACAATTCCTGCAGTCCTATAAATACCCGGTGAACCCTTACATGCTCGCCTTGGTATCTCTCTCCTTGAGCCCTGACCTCGCTGCCTGTATTCTGACCTTGAGCCTGTACCTCACTTCACCTGACCTGACCTGATCTGATCCCCATCCTGAGCCTATCCATCCGTCCTCTCCCTGTCTTGTTTGTTCCCTGTCCTCATCTGCTGACTCCCCGTGTATGACCTTGGCCTGGCTACGATTATGCTTCTGGAACACCCCTTTGTCAATCTCCTGATCTGCTGTGTATGACCCTGGCCTGGCTTACGTTCAAGATTCTGGTATTGCCCTTTGCTGTATATATTATTTGTTGTTTGTTTGGTTGGTTTTGCACTGTTTTGTATTTATTTATATATCACCTATCTTAATAAACATCATTATAATTCACTTTACATGCGTTTTTGGTTCTCTCTGTGCAGTCCACACAGTCTGATCAACTAATTCCCTGACATTAAATGTTCTCTCTCCCCGGTGCCCGGAAACTCTGCCTCCAGGCAATGGCAATGGCATTCTCAGCCAGCCACAAGAGCTAAGACCCAAAATCAAGCCCAGGGTCACAAAAAGCCTTGGGTTAAAAAAACGAACAAACAAAACCCCAAAGCCCCCTTGTGAAGGGGTGCCCCCGCTCGGCCGAGTGGGGGGGTGGCTTTGGAAGTTTTCAGTGGCTTGGCAGACAGAGATCCAGGACAAGTGGGTAGTTTCCACAGTATCCCTAGGATACAAACTGGAATTCCGAGAAGTCCCACCTTATCGGTTCCTAAACGCAAACATCTCCAAAGATCCGTTAAAGAAAAAACCCTTCTTCCAAGCATTGGATCACTTGCTGTCTCAGGGGGTAATCATTGAAGTCCCCCTAAAAGAGCAAGGTTCAGGGTTTTATTCAAACCTCTTTGTGGTTCCAAAACCAAATGGAGACGTCAGACCCATTCTGGATCTAAAAGCTCTGAATCAGTTTCTGAACATTCACTATTTCAGTATGGAAACTATTCGTTTGGTAGTCTCCACCCTGCAAGGCGGAGAATTCTTGGCATCAATAGACATCAAGGACACATATCTACACGTGCCTATCCATCCCGCTCACCAAAAGTTCCTAAGGTTCGCAGTAGAACACCGCCACTTCCATTTTGTGGCTCTGCCTTTTGGCTTGGCTACTGCACACCAGGTATTTACAAAGGATCTAACCACACTCTTGGCAAATTTAAGATCAAGGGGCATAGTGGTGACGGCTTATCTAGATGACCTACTGCTGGTAAATCAGTCAGTGGCAAGGTTAAATCACAGTGTGCTCGCTCAGTACGGTAAAATACCTACAGTATTTGGGGTGGATTCTAAATCTACAAAAGTCCTCTCTACAGCCCCTGAAAAGGGTGGAATATTTGGGCATGGTCTTGGACACAACCTAAAGTAGAGTATTCCTTCCAGATCCAAAAATCAAATCTCTAAAGGAATTGATCCGCATGGTCAAAGCAAAGAAGGAACCATCTATTCGCCTTTGCATGAAGTTATTGGGGAAAATGGTGGCCTCTTTTGAGGCCGTTCCTTATACCCAATTTCATTCAAGACTGCTTCAAAACAGTATCCTGGCTGCCTTGAACAGGAAGATCCAGGCTCTAGATTTACCAATGCGCCTGGCTCCAAGAATCTGCGGACCGGGAAATCCTTCCTCCCGGTCACCTGGAAGGTGATGTCAACGGATGCCAGCCTTTCTGGCTGGGGGGCAATTCTGGAAGAAGCCTCGGCCCAGGGAACTTGGTCCAAGTTCAAAAGAAGCCTGCCCATCAACATATTGGAGTTCCGGGCAGTTTATCTAGCCCTCAGAACCTGGGCTCACAGGTTAAAAGGTTACTCTGTTCGAATTCAATCTGACAATGCTACTACCTACGGTGGCTTACATTAATCATCA
Organism: Rana muscosa; assembly: GCA_029206835.1. NCBI lineage: Eukaryota > Metazoa > Chordata > Amphibia > Anura > Ranidae > Rana > Rana muscosa. The sequence continues at coordinate 109,335,277 of JARGYO010005626.1, forward strand.
AGGGGGCACCCGAAGTCGGGATGCTCAGAGAGGTGAATCAGATTTTAGTATGGGCGGAAAGTCATATTCCTTGTCTTTCTGCAATCTTCATTCCCAGGGTAGAGAATTGGCAAGCGGGTTATCTAAGCCGCCAGCAGCTGTTGCCAGGAGAATGGTCTCTCCACCCCGACATTTTTCAAGCTATATGTCAGAAATGGGGGACCCCGGATGTAGACTTACTAGCCTCCAGGTTCAACAGAAAGTTTGACACCTTTGTATCGAGGATAAGAGATCCTCTAGCCTACGGCCGGGATGCACTAATGATTCCTTGGAATCAATTTTCACTGATCTATGCATTCCCTCTGGTTACGCTATTACAGAGACTGCTTTGCAAAGTAAAAAAAAAGGAATGTCAGTACTCCCGATGGCCCCAAATTGGCCCAGAAGGGCCTGGTACACTGAGATTATAAGGATGTCGGTGGGGGAGCCTTGGATTCTTCCACTTTGCCAAGATTTGCTATCACCAAGGTCCAGTGTTCCATCCTTCCTTACGAAAGCTAACTTTGACGGTTTGGCTGTTGAAACCTACATATTGAAAAAATGTGGGCTCTCGGGTCCAGTTCTTTCTACTCTCATTAATGCTAGAAAGCCAGCCTCCAGGCTCATTTATTATAGAATCTGGAAGGCATATGTTTCCTGGTGTGAATCCAGAGGGTGGAACCCGCAAAAGTATGTCATTAGTAAGATTCTGGCCTTTTGTCAATTGGGGGTAGATATGAAACTCGCCCTGAGTACCATCAAGGGTCAAATCTTGGCTCTATCAATCTTCTTTCAGAGACCACTGGAATCTCATTCCCTAGTCTGGGCATTTATGCAGGGGTTACTGCGGGCGAATCTACCAGTCAAACCTCCCTTGTGTCCCTGGGATTTGAATCTAGTTTTGTCGGTCTTACAAAAGCAGCCCTTTGAACCTATTCGCCATATTCCATTGATTCTTTTAAGTAGGAAATTGGCCTTTTTGGTTGCTATCTCCTCTGCCAGGAGAGTGTCTGAATTAGCAGCTCTTTCTTGTAAAGAGCCTTATTTAATTTGTCACAAAGACAAAATTGTATTACGTCCCCATCCTACATTTCATTTAAATCAAGATATTGTTTTACCTTCCTTTTTTCCTGAGCCGCAGTCGGCGGGAGAAAAATTGTTGCACTCTCTAGATGTAGTGAGAGCAATAAAAGTTTATTTGAAAGCAACTGCTCAGATACTTAAAACAGATGTTATATTCATTTTGCCAGAGGGTCCCAAAAAGGGCCAGGCAGCATCAAAATCGACCATTTCTAAGTGAATTCGTCAAGTGATAATTCAAGCGTATGGTTTAAAGAATAAAATTCCTCCTTTTCCTGTGAAAGCGCACTCGACCAGGGCAATAAGTGCTTACTGGGCTTCTATGGCTCAGATCTGTAAGGCTGCTACTTGATCTTGAGTCCATACATTTACCAAATTCTATCAATTGGATGTAAGACGACGTGAGGATTCCGCCTTTGGGCGTAGTGTGCTGCAGGCAGCGGTATAGGGCCTCACGTCTGAAGGCGGCCTGCTTTATCTGTGTCTCCCTCCCCTCATATTGAGCATTGCTCTGGGACGTCCCACTATGTAATGATTAAAGGCTCTGTGTCCCGTGGTGTATGATAAAGAAAAGAGGATTTTTAATACCAGTTTACCCGTAAAATCCTTTTCTTGGAGTACACCACGAGACACAGAGGTCCCCACCTTCTTATGGAATCCTTACTGCTTTTCTACAAAACTGAGGTACTTCCATTATGGGAGAGGTTATATAGAGGGGAACTCGTCTTCATTGGGTGTGCCAGTGTCCAATCACCTCTGGTGAACTGTACAACCCACTGTGTAATGATTAAAGGCTCTGTGTCCCGTGGTGTACTCCAAGAAAAGGATTTTACAGGTAAGCTGTTATTAAAAATCCTATTTTTTGTCCGCATATATGAAAGAAGTGTACCTGATTGACTGCAAGTGTCCCTTACAAGGTTACAAGAGGATGATTCTAAATCAAATTCAGGTAGACACTAGAAGCATTTGAGAATGCATTAAAAGATTGCTAAAAAAAAAAGTTTACCTTATTTCTTTGCTATCTAACAATCTTAATGTAAGGTAACTAAGAGCCTTCATAGTGTGCTAGATGATTGAATTATGAAATATGAGGATTTCAGGCTAATGGAATTTGTTCATTTAGGTTCTCATTGTAAGTAGATAATCTTATAGTCGCAGAATGTTCTCACCTGCACAATCTCTCTCCATCTGACCTTTCTGGAAATGTATTTGACACATGTTCTCCATGCACTTTCCATAATGAGAGCGATCAAAAATTTCTACAGGGCTGGCAGTCATTCTGGATTTTTTTTCCAGGGTTTTACCACCGATCTGGTTCCCTAGTGGAACTTGACTCATTTCTTTTATACTTCCAAATCCTTCGTTTGCTGGTCTTAATCTTTAACGTTTGGCATTAGGCCCAGAGAAAGCCCCATGCACTTGCCAATTAGCCTTGTCCTTGCTGAAGCTGTCTCTTTTATAAGAGCAGTAAGCCTTTAACTACACCGATTATATATAAGAATAAAGTCATGGTTGGGGTCATGTTGTGGATGGTTTTGACGTTATCGACAACTTCTCAGCACTGTGTGACTGTTATTTTAGGGCTTGTATTGTGCATAGCATTTGTTGGGCAGTTTTTATTTTTATCCTGCATGCTGTGTGTGGGAAATATGCACTACTCACTACTCACAAACTTTCACCGTCTGCAGACTATAGACTGACTCCACTTGAAAGTGGTATGTTAATTATTTAATGAATTTAAATAATAAATTTTTAAGTTAAACTTCATATGCTTTGTCAGTTGGAGGTGTATCAAAGAGAGGGGCACAATGACCTACATTTCAAGTACCCGTTTGGGACAACATTTTGAAAACTTGTAAAAAAAAATCATGGACATTATTCTTTCAGATCATAGATCTGATCCTTACACTACCCTACTATTGATTCTCCCAGGCTCCTTCATAGTCATAAAAAAAGCAAATTTTTAACCATGTCCTAGTGGCATTGCCTTCAGCAAGGCACTAAAGGTCAGATCAGGCCCACTACTGTAGAAGAGTAAATGTGTGAGATAAATGTTATTGAATTTTTTAAGAAAATTAACTTTTAAGTGTAAAATGCTCTGAGCCATATCAAATTGCGTGGTTCCATTGGAATTATTGTAAGTCCTCTGCAGCGTTTTCAACCTTTCTCTGACAGTACCCAGGAGTCATGACATCCCAGTCTGCTGGTTGCTGGGAATTCCCTGCGGGGAGGGGTGTCATGTCCTTTTGTTCTGAGTTTCTCACCTTATTTCCCTATTCTGTTTCTTTTTTGTATCTAGCTTCTTTTATACATTCTTTTTTTCTACAATACTTATGGAGGAATGATCCACACACACTGTACCCAAAGTATATTCCAATCAGCCATAACGTTATGACCGCCCACCCAATATTGGGTGGATCCCCCTTTTGCTGCTAAAACACCCCCTTTTGCCACCATACCAAGTCTGACACATTGAGGCATGGTTGCCACTAGACCTCTGAAGGTAGGCTGTGGCATCTTGCACATAGCTGTCAGTAGCAGATCCTATAAAGTTGCAAGGTGGGATCCTCCATGGATCAAACTTGTTTTTCCAAAATCCCATTGATGCTCGATTCGCTTGAGATCTGGAAAATTTGGAGACAGAGTTAACACATCAAACTTGTTAAACCATTTTTGCAGTGTGGCAGGGTGAATTATCTTCCTGAAAGAGGCCATTACCATTAGGAAATACTGTTTCCATGAAGGGGTGTACTTGGTCAGCAACAACGTTTAAATAGGTGGTCTGTGTCAAAGTAACAGGCACATGAATGGCAGAACCCAAGGTTTCCCAGGAGAACATTGCTCAAAGTGTATCACACTGCCCCACCAGCTTACCTTCTTTTCCATAGAGCATTCTGGTGCCATCTCTTACCCAGGTAATTGACACACAAGCACCTGGTTATCCACATGATAAAAAAGAAAATGTGAGTCATTAGACCTTGTCACCTTCTCCCATTGCTCTGTGGTCCAGTTCTGATGCTCATGTGCCCATTGTAGGAGCTTTTGGCTGTGGACACGGGTAAGCATGGGTGCCCTGACTGGCCTGTGTCTATGCAGCCCTATATGCAGAAAACTGCAATGCCCATATTTTTTGCTTATAACACATCAACTTTAGGGACAACACGTTTACTTGCTGCCTAATATATCCCACCAACTTTCAGATGCCATTGTAACGAGATTATCACTGTCGTTCACTTAACCTGTCAGTAGTCACAAGTAGGGATGAGCTTCGCGTTCGCGTCGAACACAGGTTCGACACGAATATCGGCCGTTAGATCGTTCGACAAAGAACAAACTTTATGGTCCGTTCGCGTTAAATTCGTGTTGCACGACACGGCCCATAATTCACTGCGGCATCGCAGTGCATTGCTGGCTGATGATTGGCCAAGCATGCACTATGAAACGCATGCTTGGCCAATCACAACACGGAAAAAACGGAGAGCTGTAATTGGCCAAAGCCAGGGTGGCAGCCGCTGTTTAGGCTCGGTTGCAAACCGCCCCAGCGGTATTACAGCGGTTTCCCATTGCTTTCAATGGGAAGGAGCGGTGTAGGAGCAGTAAACACACAGCTCCTCTCACCACTCCAAAGATGCGGCTAGCAGGACTTTTTTTCACGTCCTGTTAGCGCACCGCTCCAGTGTGAAAGCCCTCGTGTTTCACTTAGTGTACTACTGTGTGCTTTGCATAGCATTCATCTAAAGCCTAAATTTTTGATGCAATACTTTGCAACAGGGCTCATTGCTGCGCTCGAAGTACACTATCTGTGAGGGGTTGCAGTGTTGTGGCACCAGCACCAGTGCCTAAGGCCCAATTTTTCAGCCCCTGTTCAACAGGGGTATCCAATTACAATTCTTGATCTAATATTTCACAGCAGGGCCCATTCCTGCACCTACCAAGAGTAACTGTGAGGGCTTACAGTGTTGTGGCACCAGCACCACCGCCAAAGGCCTAATTTTTCCTACCACTGTTCAACAGTGGCAAGTAAATACAATTCCTGATATAATAGTTGACAGCAGGGTGTTCCAGCGCCCACCAAGAGTAACTGTGAGGGCTTACAGTGTTGTGGCAACACGAACACCTAAGGGCCAAATTTCTGCAGACTATATATGGCAGGCTCCTAGTTTCAAACATCCAACTTACAAACGACTCATACTTGCAAACGGAAGGAGACAACAGGAAGTGAGAGGAAATCTACCCCTAGGAAGGCAAATTCTCTCCTGTGGGAGTTAATATGTGAAAAAGGTGTCTCCTCTCTACTGATGCTTTATCAGACACCAATCCTTGTTTCAATAAAAAAAAAAAAAAAATCCAAAAACATTTGTCATTGGGATGGAAAGTGAGGTGAAATGTTCTGAACAGGTGCACAGACAGCAAAACAAATGTTACAGGGGTGATAACCCTTCCCTATGTTCTCCAAAAAGCTTAAAAATAGATTTTTTGGCTGGAGCTACACTTAAAATATGTACCTGTTCCAAATTACAAACAGATTGTACTTAAGAACAAACCTACAGTCTGTGTCTTTTTTGCACCGCCTGTATACTGCTGTTCAGAGTATATAGGGGCTTTTTTTTATTTTGGGTGCGGGGTTCCCGTTAATATCCATACAAGACCCAAAGGGGCTGGTAATGGGCTGGGGTAGGGGGGGGGGGGGTGATGGCCATTTTTCTCAATGATTTTCATCCATATTGCCAGGACAAGACATGACATTAAAGCCGCAAGCAGTTTTAAATGGCTTTTTTTCCTTTTGAAATGTCATTTTGTGCAGGGACAGTTCTAAACAAGGGAAACACGTGCCACTTCACCGGCATACTTTAGACACCCCCCAGGTACGATATTTAAAGGAATATTTCACTTTTTTTTTCACTTCATGCATCATTAACCACTTAACAACCACCTGCCGACAAATAACGTCGACAAGGTGGTTGCTTAACTCTGGGAGGACGTTATATAACGTCCTCCCAGAATCGCGCTCCCGCGCGCCCCCTGGGGCGCGCACACGGGAAACTCCGTAACCGCCGGGTCCAGAGGACCCGGCGGATCACGAATCGCGGTAAATCGCCGCCGATAGCGGCCGTTTACCACGTGATCGCTCCGTCAAATGACGGAGCAATCACTTGTAAACAGACCGGCGTCATTTGATAACGCCGGTTCCTCCCTCCCCTCTCTGTACCGATCGGTACAGTGTGAGAGGAGAGGGGAGGGAGCGGATGGCAGCAGCAGCACTGTGGGCTGGATCTGTGACAATTGCAGTCACAGATCCAGCCATCCATCCATCCCTGCTCAGCCATCCCTGGTGCAATACACCCTGCCAATACTCTGCAATACACCCTGCCAATACTCTGCAAAATACCCTGCGCAATACTCTGCAAAATACTCTGCAATACCCTGGTGCAATACTCTGCAATACCCTGGCGCAATACTCTGCAATACCCTGCGCAATACTCTGCAATACCCTGCGCAATACTCTGCAATACCCTGCGCAATACTCTGCAATACCCTGCGCAATACTCTGCAATACCCTGCGCAATACTCTGCAATACCCTGTGCAATACTCTGCAATACCCTGCAAAATACTCTGCAATACCCTGCGCAATACTCTGCAATACCCTGCGCAATACTCTGCAATACCCTGCGCAATACGCTGCAATACCCTGCAAAATACTCTGCAATACCCTGCAAAATACTCTGCAATACCCTGCAAAATACTCTGCAATACCCTGCGCAATACCCTGCAAAATACTCTGCAATACCCTGCGCAATACTCTGCAATACCCTGCGCAATACGCTGCAATACCCTGCGCAATACTCTGCAATACCCTGCGCAATACTCTGCAAAATACTCTGCAATACCCTGCACAATACTCTGCAATACCCTGCGCAATACTCTGCAATACCCTGCGCAATACCCTGTGCAACACCCTGCGCAATACTCTGCGCAATACTCTGCAATACCCTGCGCAATACTCTGCAATACCCTGCGCAATACTCTGCAATACCCTGCAATACCCTGTGCAATACCCCGTGCAATACCCTGCCATACTCCGCAATACCCTGCCATAGTCCGCAATACTCCGCAATGCCCTGCAATGCCCGGCAATACTCCGCAATGCCCACTTCCCGCCCGCCGGCCGTCATATGACGTCCTTGACTTTGTGCGGGGATATCTGAATGATGGGAGCAGCTACAGGCATCATTCAGATATTAGCTTTTTCAGCCGGCGATTCCCTACACCATAAGAACAATCATAGCGGCTGTTCCGCTGCTTGATCATTCTTACGGGAGGCGAGAGGGGATGTCCCCCCCTCCCGCTGCCCTCCGATGCTTCTACCGACTCACCGCTACAATCAAAGCCAAGATTGTTTTTTTTTGTTTGTTTTTTTTTTTCAGGCTTCCCAGCCTAGAGGTGAGATGTGGGGTCTTATTGACCTCATATCTCATTGTAAAGAGGACCTGTCATGCCATATTCCTATTACAAGGGATGTTTACGTTCCTTGTAATAGGTATAAAAGTGATCAAAAACATTTTTGGGGCGGAAAAACATGTCAAACTAAAATAAATAAAGTAAAATGAACAATAAAAAAAAAATATATATATTTTTTTAAAGCGCCCCTGTCCCCGTGAGCTTGCATACAGAAGCGAACGCATACGTAAGTCCCGCCCACATATGAAAACGGTTTTCAAACCACACATGTGAGGTATCTCTGCGAACGTTAGAGCGAGAGCAATCATTTTGGCCCTAGACCTCCTCTGTAACTAAAATCATGTAACCAGTAAAAATATTTAAAGCGTCGCCTATGGGGATTTTTTTAAGTAGCGAAGTTTGGCGCCATTCCACGAGTGTGTGCAATTTTTAAGGGTGACATGTTAGGTATCTATTTACTCGGCGTAACTTCATCTTTCACATTATGCAAAAACATTGGGCTAACTTTACTGTTTTTTTTTTTTTAAGCACAAAACATTTTTTTCCGTAAAAAACGCGTTAAAAAAATTGCTGCGCAAATATCGTGCGAGATAAAAAGTTGCAACAACCACCATTATATTCTCTAAGGTCTTTGCTAAAAAAACATATATAATGTTTTGGGGTTCTATGTAATTTTCTAGCAAATAAATGATGATTTTTACATGTAGGAGAGAAATGTCAGAATTGGCCTCGGTGCTCCAGAACGCCTGAAAGTGCTCCCTGCATGTTGGGCCTCTCTATGTGGCCACGCTGTGTAAAAGTCTCACACATGTGGTATCGCCATACTCGGGAGGAATAGTAGAATGTGTTTTGGGGTGTAATTTGTGGAATGCATATGCTGTGTGTGATAAATAACCTGCTAATATGACAATTTTGTGAAAAAAAAAAAGAGAAAAAAAAAAATCTTGATTTTGCAAAGAATTGTGGGAAAAAATGACAACTTCAAAAAACTCACAATGCCTCTTTCTGAATACCTTGGAATGTCTTCTTTCCAAAAAGGGGTCATTTGGGGGGTATTTGTACTTTTCTGGCATGTTAGGGTCTCAAGAATTGAGATAGGCCGTCAGTACTTCAGGTGTGATCAATTTTCAGATATTGGCACCATAGCTTGTGGACTCTATAACTTTCACAAAGACCAAATAATATCCACCAATTTGTACTTATTTTTACCAAAGATATGTAGCAGTATAAATTTTGGCCAAAATTTATGAAGAAAAAATAGTAATTTGCAAAATTTTATAACAGAAACGAAAAAAAAAAATTTTTTTTACAAAATTTTCAGTCTTTTTTCTCTTATAGCGCAAAAAATAAAAAACCCAACAGTGATTAAATACCACCAAAAGAAAGCTCTATTTGTGTGAAAAAAAGGACAAAAAATTCATATGGGTACAGTGTTGTATGACTGAGTAATTGTCATTCAAAATGTGAGAGCACCGAAAGCTGAAAATTGGTCTGGTTATTAAGGGGGTTTAAGTGCCCAGTGGTCAAGTGGTTAAAATGACTGCTCCCGAAAAAAACGACCGTTTTAAAAGATTATTTTTACATTGAAACATGTCCCCTCGGGCAGGACCCTGGTCCCCAAACCCTTTTTAGGACAAGAACATGCATATTAGGCGTTATAATTAGCACTTTAGATTTTGAACGTTCGCGTCCATTGTATTTAATAGGGTTCTAAAGTTCGTGCAAACGTTCGGTCCGTTCGAAGGTTCTGGTGCGAACCGAACGGGGGGGTGTTCGGCTCATCCCTAGTCACAAGTTATGGCTTAATCAGTGAATATGGTCCTATGTACTCAAGGGGCATTTAGTTTATTTATGTCAGCGACTCTTCTTACAAAGAAACTATGTTCGTGAGCATTTTAATAAACCACTATGTTATAACTGCCCGTCACATTGTGTTATAAAGTCTGGGATCCCAATCTGAGTGATATGTATCAATGATATGACATATTGTTCAATTATATCCTCTGTGCATTATCTTTCATATTTCTTACATACTTTTGTCTGTATAAGAATTTGTAAGCTTAATACATACAGATTATACATAAATTGCATAGTGAACTTTCAGATGCATACACAGCTTAACTGAGTAGCTCAGTTTTTTAACCAGGCATTGTTTTATTGCATGGGCCACCTTACTGTTTTGCCTGTAATCTGCTCATCTTAAACACACCTGCTGGTGATTGTGGAACAATCTTTACTGCCTCTAAGGCCCCTTTCACACTGGGGCGGGCAGGTGCGGTGGCGGTATAGCGGCACAATTTTCAGCACCGCTATACCGTCGTTATCACAGTGGTATGCGGCCGCTAGCGGGGTGAATTTAACCCCCGCTAGCGGCCGAAAAAGGGTTAATACGCCCGCAAACCGCGGCTATTGCCGCGGTTTGCGGGCGGTATTACCGCGGTGTCCCATTGATTTCGATGGGCAGCCGCGGTAAAGGAGCGGTGAACACACCGCTCCTTCACCGCTGTAAAGATGCGGCTAGCAGGGGGGGCGTGGCCTGGATGGCAATGGGATAGGTCACATGTGATGTGAGCTCCGTCTGCCCATACTCCTAACCTACCATCCTGCCTGCATCCTGCTCGGTTCCTGCCATCCCCTACATCCGAGGACGTGTCCTGCTCTCCCTGCGGTTCCTGAAGCCTGTTAGCCCGCTGGTTTGCCGCCACTGCCGTCGCGGCGTTTCCCGGTCCTCTGCTTCAGGAAAGGCCCCGGCTTCGGCCTAGCTCCTGGTTCGGCGGCCATCTTGGCCCTCCCGACGGCGGCCCTGGACACTTCTCCTTGCCTCCCTGGGCGCACTGGGCTCCATCCTCTTCTACATCGGCCCCCGGATTACCTGCTGTAGCTGCTGGGGTGTCTTTGCACTCTACACCTGCTGTGTGAGCGGACCACGGTCTCGGCCTGACTCCCGGAACGGCGGCCATCTTGCTCCACCCGGAGACATCTTTGGCAAGTATTACAGGCCTCCCTGACTCCCCTGAGCTCAGATTCCCCTGCATACAGCCTGTTGCCATTACAGCTGCTTGTGAGTGACCTGCTGCCTACGTTGGGCCGTCCCTGGGCAGCGGAGGGGGGGGAGGTTGTGGAGGACCCGGCCTCCTTAACAGCGGCCATATTGGTGCACCCAGGGATCTTCCCTGTCGCCTTACAGCATGTCTCCGTCTAAAAATAATTCTGAAGCCATCGATAAACTGGCCAGATACCGCAGGCTTGAGGAGGGGGATCGGCAGGTCAGAGACGGCGCTGCTGCTATCCTGGATGCGGATCACTCTGTGGTGGCTACTAACAAATTACTGGATGCCATCGCCATGTGCCAGAGCACGCTTACCACCAAGATCGAGGAGGTAAAAATTGATGTGTCCCTTATCCGGCAGGATCTCTCTACCCTCAGGGACCGCGTGACGGAGACGGAGACCCGTATTAGCAGAGCAGAGGATATCTTACACCCTTTACAACATACCACCGATGAGGTGCGCCGCCAGTTACAACAGATTAGCGCAAAACAGGATGACATGGAAAATCGCCTTCGGAGATGTAACCTCCGCTTCATCGGTCTTCCTGAGTCTGCTGAGGGCACCGATCCGGAGAGCTTCCTTGAAAACCTCCTAACGTCAACCTTCGGCAGAGACGCATTTTCGGTAATGTTTGCAGTGGAGAGAGCTCATCGAATCCCTGGCCGCCCTCCTCCCCAAGGAGCTCCACCGCGTACCCTGATAGCGAAGTTCCTTAATTTCAGGGATCGCGACAAGATCCTCCGCCTAACCAGAGAGAAGGGGAATATCCCCCATACCAATGCTCGTGTTGCCGTCTTCCCGGACTTCTCCAATGGGGTGCAACGGCAGCGGTCCAGGTTCCAGGATGTTAAGAAGCGCCTCCGCACTCTACACCTCAAATACGCCATGCTGTACCCTGCAAAGCTTCGTGTGGAGTGCGACGGTCGGACCCACTTCTTCGAGGACCCAGAGTCTGCATCCACTTGGATTGACCGGAGAGATCGGCGAGATTGAGCATACCGCGCTGTCTGGGAGCTGTGAGTACTTTTCTTTTCTCTCCCCTGCCGCCCCCTGTGCCGGTGGCACTCCCTGTTCGTGCCCTGGTGATTCGCCTCACGGTTGCTCTGTTGCTGGTGAGTGCCCTCCGCCGGGACGGGGGAGACAGACCTAAAAGCCTTTTCCGCCCCTCCTTGGATCTCACAGCGTGCTCGCCACCTTCGGGTGATCTAACTGTTAATTCCCCGTTCTCCCCACGCATGGGAGATGCTTGTAGAGGGCAGCTTACCGAACGTTGCTGGAACTTCCTATCCTACTTTACGTACCACCCTGATGGCAGGCGGGGCTCCCTTCTGCACGGCTGCAATGGTGTTGTGCTTTTGTGGCCCCTACACCCCATGCACTTCTCAGAGAAGAAGTCGTCCCCCTAGGTTCTCTATGGACTTTTTTCACTCCCCCCGTTTACCTGATTGTTTTTTCCTCTTTTTTTGTTTTCTGTTCATCACAGGTATCTATGTCCCTTTGAAATTAAGTCCCTCGCCTCCAATGCTTTTTTCACGTTGGATGTCCCCGGTTGATACCTGGTTTTGGGATACTATGTTCATGCCGAGTTGGGGTGGCACTGGACTGGGAGGGAGGGGAAATGTTTTGGCTGTTTTTTATCTGCCACTATGTTCACAATTGTTCATTTCTGCTAAAGGTACTATGTCATTGTCATACATGCACTATCAATATTGGTTGCTGATATGTTCTGTACTGTCTGATGTGTCCTTATCTGCTCTGCTGGTCCTGGTTTGGCTGCGGTCTATTATACACACCATATACCCACCATGAGTTCCCTGAAGTTCCTCACGTGGAATGTTAGAGGCTTACGCAATAAGATCAAACGCACAGCGGTCCTGACATTTCTCAAATCTCAGAGAGCTGACATTATCACACTGGTCGAGACCCACGTCACGGGCCACTTGCAATCCTCCCTTAAAAAACCTTGGGTGGGGTGGGCTTATCATGCCACTCACACCTCATATTCCAGAGGAGTATCGGTCCTGGTTGCCAAACGGGTACCTTTTGAGCTTATACTGCTCCGCACGGATCAGCAGGGCAGATATGTGTTTATGCACGTCACCATTAATGGGTCTCCTATCCTGCTACTTGCCTGCTATATTCCCCCCCCCCGTACAACTCAGCTGTAATTCAGGAAGGCCTTGCCTTTATGACACAATACCCCTCCGTACCGGCAGTGTGGATGGGGGACTTTAATATGACCCTGATCCCCGCCCTGGACCGTCTGGGCACACTGGATCCCCCCCTTAACCCACCGACCCATACCAGACTGCACCGCATAATGACCGACTTTGCTCTTGTCGACACTTGGCGCCACAGACACCCGCACACTAAAGTCTTCTCATGCTTTTCAGCCAGTCATAACACAATGTCACGAATTGATTTTGTTTTTATCTCAATGTCCCTGCTGCCTAAGTTAGGAGATGTGGGCTTTGCTCCGAGAGTACTCTCGGATCACGCCCCCTACTGGGTCACGATTCAGCTCCTGAGGGCTTCCCCTGCTCCTTCTTGGCGGCTAAACCCGTTCTGGCTGACTGCCCTGCAGGACCAGGATGACATCCCCACAGAATTGCAATACTATTTTACGGCCAACAGGGACACTGCCGCGCATGATGTGGTGTGGGAAATGTTTAAACTTCACGCTCGTTCCCTACTTTCCACACGTATTAACAGGCTTAAACGGTCATCAACATTTATTGTCCAGCAGGCTGCGGAGTACCTGCAGGTGCTGGAGGAGGCGTTCCACTGGGACCCCTCGCCCAGCGCGGCCAATAATCTAAAGATTCAGGCGCGCCAGGTCTCCCAATTGCACATAGAGAAGGCTAAACAACGTATCTTCTTCTGTAGACAGAGGGTGTTTGAGTATGGAGAGAGATCAGGCAAATTGCTCGCATATCTCGCCCACTTGGATATGCGTCCCCCTGTGGTGGTGTCCTTGACCGACCCGCAGGGGAACGACATCACCGATCCGCAATTGGTGGCGGAGGAATTTGGGAGATTCTACCGTGCACTTTACACTTCCAGGGTCGCCCACACTCCCCAAGACACCAGGGACTACCTAGCGGGAGTTAAATTCCCTAAACTGACAGACGACCAGCTTGAAATTCTGGAAGCCCCTATTACTGAGGAGGACATCACCAAGGCCATTTCCTGTCTGGCCTCATCCAAGGCCCCAGGATTGGATGGCCTACCTCTTGAATTCTATGCCACCTACTCCGAAATCCTAATCCCTGAACTTAAGTACCTGTATAAATCTATATTTGACTCAGGAGTTCTACCCCCATCTATGCGAGAAGCCCAAATAGTCGTAATTCCCAAACCCGGAAAGGACCCTAAATACCCGGAGTCGTATAGGCCCATTTCCCTGTTACAGGTAGATATTAAAATATTAGCTAAGATTCTAGCCTCCCGCCTTAACCAGGTTATTCTGTCATTGATACACCCTGACCAAACCGGCTTTATGCCAGGGAAGAACACGGCCATGAATATTCGCCGCCTATTTATGAATATTCAGGGGTCCCATGATGAAATTGGCTCGAGGGTTGTGGTGGCGCTGGATGCCGCCAAGGCCTTCGACTCCGTGGAGTGGAGCTACCTGTGGGAGTGTCTCTCAAGATTTGGATTTGGCCCCAGCTTCATTCGCTGGGTCCAACTCCTCTATCAATCCCCGAGGGCCAGAGTGTTTGTGAACGGTTGGCTTTCTGACCAGTTCCCGCTGGAGAGGGGGACCCGGCAGGGCTGCCCCCTTTCCCCCATGCTTTACGCATTGGCTGTGGAGCCGTTGGCCATAATGGTCCGTGCGGACACTTGCATCCGAGGTCTCAGGATGGGGAACCTGGAAGAAAAGATTGGGATGTATGCCGACGACACACTTTTGTATCTGGCGGACTCCGGTCCTTCTCTTATAGCAGCCCTCCAGTCCATAGAACGTATGGGTGGCCATTCGGGTCTGAGTATTAATTGGGCTAAGTCCCAGATCCTTCCGATTGACCATTTCCCCTCCTCGTTCGCGTCCCCTCCTCTGGCTCTTCCAAGGGTCTCCCAGATTAAATACCTTGGCGTACAGGTCACCAGATCGCTCTCAGATTATAAACTACTGAACATTGAACCCCTGTTTGCTCTGATCAAGAACAAGACGCAGACTTGGGCCAGACTACCCCTGGGTGTTATGGGTCGCGTCAGCTTAGTTAAGATGATACTCCTTCCCAAGATACTCTATTTGGTCTGGCATGCTCCCCTCTATATACCACAAAAATTTTTCAGGACAATTGAATCCATCCTGAATTCATTTATTTGGGGTCATGGCAGACACAAATTATCCTGGAGAATCCTGAAGAACCCTGTGACGTTGGGAGGAGCTGCTCTCCCTGACTTTCAGGATTATTATTTTGCCTCCCAGCTGTCCCACTTCTATTATTTTGATAAACATGAACTAACGAGATACCAGACACTACTCTGTGAGCACCCAGATGACTCGGCCCACACCCCACTTCAATCGGTCCTGAGAGCCCCAGTGACAAGACGCCCCCCCCAACACACAGCAGACATGTTGACTCACCACCGGAGGGTATGGCGGGCGGCACTGCAGAGAACTGGGACCCCAAGGGTACACTCTCATACCCCTCTCTGGTACAATACATGCTTGCCAGAATTATTGTCCATTCCGGACCCCGCGGCGTGGATACGCCATGGGATCTTATACATACACCAGATCATGACTAATTCAGGCCTTAAATCATTCCAAATGCTGAAGGACGAATTTTCCCTCCCCAATTGCCTGTTTTTCAGGTATTTGCAACTCCGCCACGCCATACAGGCCCAGTTTTCTGGCTCTTGCCCGTCCCTGGCAGTTCCCTCCATAGTGGACACAGTCACGGGCAATGTGCCTGCTAAGCTCATCTCCACTTTGTACTCCGCCATTCGTCTCCCTAGCACCACAGCATTGGCCTATACTGCTAAGACTAGATGGGAGGCGGATGTTGGACTTATAGAGGATGGGGACTGGGGCGAGATTTTGGAGGACGTGAAAAAGGTTTCCCCCAAGCTGTCGGACCGCCTCACACAGCTGTACATTATACATAGAACATATCTGACCCCTCAGAGAGTGGCACGTTTCAGGCCCACGTACAATCCGGGATGCCGCCTCTGTGACCATACCCCGGGCTCCTTTTACCACCTCATATGGTTCTGTCCCACCATTCAGGCATATTGGACACAGGTGATACGCTTCCTACACGATCAGATGGGCTCCCCTGCTACCCTTGACCCAAAGATGTGCCTACTTGGCCTGTTGCCAGACTTGGATGCCGACAAACCCCTCCGTACCTTTTTACATGAGACGCTATTCTTGGCAAGAAAAGTAGTGGCCCGTAATTGGATGCAGGCCCTGCCCCCTACAATTCAGTGCTGGAAAAAGGCGGTTAACGATGCTCTCCCATATAAAAAACTGATTTATGTACATAGAGGGTGTCCGCTAAAGTTTGAGAAGGTCTGGGACAGATGGATGGCGGATGGTGAAACGTGTACTTGACATGTCGATTTTTTATTTTTGTTGTATACCGGTTTTACTTTCACTGCTGTTATTATCTTTGTGACACACAGATGCTTCACTGTGTTCATGTATGTACTATTATATTGGCCATACTGGCTTATGTTGATTTATGTACCATGCATACTTTTCAATAAAGTTGATTTCCAATTAAAAAAAAAAAAGATGCGGCTAGCAGGACTTTTGGAGCGGTCCTGCTAGCGCACCGCTTCAGTGTGAACGCCTTCGGGCTTTCACATTGAAGAATACAGGGCACGATTTTTCAGGCGGTATAACAGCGCTAATATTAGCGCTAAACTGCCTGAAAAACGTGCCAGTGTGAAAGGGGCCTTACACAAAGCCAAGTACTAGAATGTTTCTCACTGCCACTAGTCATATGCAGACCTGTGTTGAAACTTTAATTGTGATTGGTGATGTAGGAAGCAGAGGCAAAGGAAGTTACACAATTCAGATTCAGGAAGTACATTATTACTGGTCTGTATAGATGTGTTTATACTTATCCTGCAATGGATTTCACAGAACTTAGTGGGTTCACTTGGTTCACCTCAAGCTGAGTATTCCACAGTTGTTGTGTTTACTGGATAGCATCAGGGGCTCACCACAGGCCAAACACCCAATTCAGCATTCCTGAATGACTACTGAACTGTACCTGCAATATTGTCCGTTAAAAAGGCACAATTTTCATTAAACTTTGGCATATAAGTACTGCAAAAGGATACTGGAAACATCAAGATTTCTTAGCATGTTCACAGTCCTGGGCCCAAGTCCATATATTGAGCAGAAAGTAGATTTACACAAATTAAACTTTTATCTGTTTAGCAACTGATGACCGGAGCTACTGTATTTAGCGTATTTCCTCTTTTGCGTTCAAATTTGAGAAAATCCGACTATTTTTTTTATGTGTTCCTATTCACACAGCATACCTAAAAATAATTAAGAAGAACAATTCTTACCTTTCTAGGCTTTTGTTTGGTGCAGGCCTAAGGCAGACTGCAAACTACTCTGAACAATTTGAACTCTCTGAGTTACTGTGTATTAACACAGAATCCAATAGCCAACTTCTTGACCTTTTAAGCCCCGTACACACGATCGGTTTAACTGATGAAAACCGTCTGATGGATTGTTTTCATCAGACAAACCGATCATGTATGGGACCCATCGATCTTTTTTCCATCGGTTTTAAAAAATAGAACACGTTTTAATATTATCCGATGGATAAAAAACCGATAGCAAATTACGATCGTCTGTGGGCAAGTCCATCGGATAAAAAACCCACGCATGCTCAGAATCAAGTCGACGCATGCTCAGAAGCATTGAACTTCCTTTTTTTCGGCTCATCGGAGTGTTTTACGTCACCACGTTTGGGACGGTCGGTTTTTTGACTGATGGTGTGTAGGCAAGACTGATGGAAGTCAGCTTCATCGGATTTCCGATGGACAAAACCATTGGATTAGAATCCATAGGATATCCGATCGTGTGTACAGGGCTTAACTCTTTGTTAGGATAGTAATCTAGTTTACAACTGATAATGAGATCTGCTAGCACAGTACAGACTGTGTGAATCATGGTAAACATTAATTCCCTGGCCCATTCTGCATAGCAGAAAGAAACTTCAGTTTTTGAGTTTATAGAAAAATGCAAGTTAAAATGTAGCCAGCAATTTGTATCATGTTACACGTGTTGTCTGTTTGCATTTAATAATTGTGTCCCTACCTCTCTCCATAGCTAGAGGATGATCTATGTAGTTTGTCCCACCCATCTTCTGCATGCTTTAGCCTCCATTCATCACATGTATTGTATTCTGCTGGAGCTAGTCAACCTTTGATTTATTGACCTGAATGTTTACCTGTGAAGATCTCCACAATTTTTGTATTAAAGCTATCTATGAACTGCAAGATGTCACTTGGATAGAGTCATTGTCTGCTAATTTTACTGAGACTGTAAGTTACAGTTCTCTTGCCCCAACTTGATCAGGTTCAGAGATCACACTTTCAGTGCTTAGATTGGAGAGGCAGAACACTTGGAATTAATTTTTTAGGTTAGCCCATTAACTAAACCAATGAAATTAATTCACAATGCTCATGTAATGGTTAGCCACTTTGATGGTGAGGGTTAGTTCCCTCATAGTTCCTCAATTCAAATGGTTAATTAACAAAAGAAACACTGTAGTGTCAGAAACAGCCTGTAGTGTCAGCCTCAGCTTCGGCGTGCGTTCCACCGCTCGAGCCTCGCTAACCGGACGTGACGTGGACGTGTCTGGATGGTCAACTGACGCGTTTCAACGTATGGTCGTTATCAAAGATCACCTTTGATCACGCACGCCGAAGCTGAGGCTGACACTACAGGCTGGCGTGACTTCCATGGAACTTGTCTTACATTGGTATACGGTTTGCGGTTAGATTTCACTTGGCACCTGACGGTAATACAACCAGAAGGGAGTGAATCTAGGAAGGTCTGCAGGCCTTATTTTAATTTTTTTATTTTTATTTAAGTTTGGAATTTTTACTATTTTTAATAAATAAATAAGCGATTTTACACTATGGAAGCCCGGTTCTGTGGTTCATTTCTGAGGATCTGATTGGTGGAGGAGGAGTGAGCAGAAGTGGAACAACATAAAGAGTGGAGGATAAATTGCTGGGGATACCCGATGAGCCTGTGACCCCTGCAGGGGTACGTCAATCTGGTGAGTGGGGACCCATATGAGGGGGGAGCACCAAAAGTCACCTCTTTACCTGCAAGCTGGAGGATTCCTATTGGCAATATATAATCACCAAAGTCACTGAAAAAAACGCATGAAGGATACTTGAACTTTTTTATGTCAACGCATGAATTTGCTGTAGCCGCATGAACTCATCCTGGCTATGCCACATATTCATTTATTTGTCAGTGTTTCTTTTGTTAATTAACCATTTGAATTGAGGAACTATAAGGGAACTAACCCTCACCATCAAAGTGGCTAACCATTACATGACCATTGTGAATTAATTTCATTGGTTTAGTTAATGGGCTAACCTACAAGGGAATTAACTGGACGTCTAGCAGCTCCCACCTGGGGCAGTGACCAGGGACTATAACTGAAATTGAGTGTCACCATTTTTTGGCACAGGATATATTGAATATACACAACACTTTAAGGTGTGAACTGTATGAATTAAGATATAGGAACTCATACGGCACGGATGTCATTTTTGTAATATTGATGTTTTGTAATATTGATTTCACTATTTGGTTTATGGATTTTGCAACGAATATGAAGTGATACACACTCAAATAGGTATCATATACATCACTTTAGTTGAAGTAGAGGATAATCACTAAGGGTATTATTCTAATTCATTTATTTAATAGCACTATTGTCACAACCCTCACAGGGCACCAAGAGGGTCAGGATTTTTCACATATATATAAGTTGAGGATCACATACACAGCCAATATATAGAAATTGGGTTTATTAGCACATAATATACACAGTCCTGCACCTTATACCATAGGGGCTTATCAGTTGGACCTGCAGAGGGAATACAAAATCCAACAAAATCCAACATTAAAACAAGTCCCCAGAATACAAGGTAGCGCCAATTACCCCACACCATTTATCACAATCATTTAGTAATTTGTCCTGTGACAGATTACACACAAAGGGGGGGCAGCAGCCTAAATAAAGTCCAAATTGCGCGGAATATCACCAAAAATATAAAAGTTTTCTTGCCAACCACTCTAATAAATGCTTGTATATGATAAAGTGCCCCGCAATAACTCCGCTACAGTAGTAATTGTGTAAAAAAAGACGGAAAAACATGAAGTTAGCGAAACGCTAACTTGGGAGGGTGCCAATAGGCTTTGCATTAAAGGGAAACACAGGCTGTTAATACTGAAGTGCACCAGATCTGTATACTATAATATGTGAGTGAAAAAAAATAGGATTTTTATAACAGCTTACCTGTAAAATCCTTTTCTTGGAGTACATCACGGGACACAGAGCGACATAGTCATTACTAATGGGTTATATAGTTACCGTCAGGTGCTGGCACTGGCAACTTCCAAAACCGGAAGTACCCTCCCCTATATAAGCCCCTCCCATCCGGGAGCACCTCAGTTTTGTAGCAAAGCAATAAGTGTCCCCAAAGAGGGGCGGGAGCTCTGTGTCCCGTGATGTACTCCAAGAAAAGGATTTTACAGGTAAGCTGTTATAAAAATCCTATTTTCTTTCTCGTACATCACGGGACACAGAGCGACATAGTCATTACTAATGGGATGTCCTAAAGCAATGCCAAATGAGGGGGGGGATACACCATATATAAGCTGAGCGCTATCAGACATGAGGATCTTTTGCGGCCTGCAACACACTGCGCCCAAAGGCGACATCCTCCTGACTTCTAACGTCCACCTGGTAGGACCTAGTAAACGTGTGTACCGAAGACCATGTTGCGGCCTTACAGATTTGAGCCAGGGAGGCCTGGTGATGCACTGCCCATGAAGTTCCAACTGCTCTCGTGGAGTGCGCCCTAACTTTGAACGGAGGCGGTCTACTTCTCAAGCTATAGGCTTGTATTATGACCTGTCGAATCCACTTGCTAAAGTAGATTTTGACGCTGCCTGACCCTTTCTGGGGCCTTCCGGCAGAATAAACAAAGTATCCGTTCTGCGAATCTGAGCAGTGGCTTTTAGATAAGCTTTAACTGCTCTTACTACATCCAAAGAATGCAATAACTTTTCCTCTACCGAAGTAGGTTTGGGGAAAAAAGAAGGAAGAACCACATCTTGGTTCAAATGAAACCTCGATACCACCTTAGGAAGAAAGGCTGGATGAGGACGTAACACTACTCTGTCCTTATGGATAACCAGATATGGCTCCTTACAGGACATAGCTGCTAATTCCGATACTCTTTTTAGCCGAACAAATGGCTACTAGAAAAATCAATTTCCTGGTAAGAAGCACCAAGGAAATATGCTGTAATGGTTCAAATGGTTGTTTCTGTAGAACCGACAGAACCAAGTTTAGATCCCATGGACATATGGGAATATTAACCGGAGGCCTAATACGCATCACTCCTTGTATAAAGGCTTTGACTAGTGAATGCGAAGCCAAGGGCCTTTGAAAAAATATTGACAAGGCCGAAATCTGACCCTTGATAGTACTCAAGGCAAGCTTCCTATCTACAGCCCACTGTAGGAAGTCCAGAATCCTACCTATTACGTACTTATGTGGATGCCATTTCTTGGCCTCACACCACGCGATGTACGCCTTCCAGATTCTATAGTAGATCTGCCTGGATACCGGCTTCCTGGCATTGATCATGGTAGATACCACAGCATTAGAGAGCCCTCTCTTTTTTTAGAATGTGGGCTTCAATAGCCAGGCCGTCAAACCTAGGGCTGGTAAGGAAGGGTGGTATATCGGTCCTTGCGAAAGCCGGACGACGTGGGAGAGTCCAAGGACTCCCCACTGAAATTTTACAATCTCCGCGTACCACGCTCTTCGGGGCCACGCTGGAGCCACCGGAATCACTGGTTTCTTTTCTACCCTGATTCTGCGGAGTAATCGAGGTAACCATTGTGGCGGTGTGAATGCATATATCAGCTTGAACTGATCCCCAGGGAACACTAGGGCATCCGAGCCGCAAGCTAGGGGATCCCTTGTCCGAGAGACAAACCTATCCCCCTTTGCGTTGAATCTGGATGCTAGAAGATCTACATCCGATGTTCCCCACCGCTGACATATTGTCCAGAAAACCTCGGGGTGAAGGGACCCTTCCTCTGGGCCTAATTGCTGGCGACTTAGAAAGTCCGCCTTCCAATTCTCCACTCCTGGAATGAATACCGCAGATATGGCTGGGACATATTTTTCTGCCCCTCTCAGGATGTAATTTACTTCCCTTTGGGCTGCACGACTCCTGGTGCCCCCCCGATTGATATATGCCACTGCTGTGGCATTGTCTGATTGAATTCTGACAGGGGACCCTTGGAGTTTGGATGTCCATGCTACTAGGGCATACCGGGCTGCTCGTATCTCTAAGAGATTGATGGGCAGGGCCTTTTCTGCATCCGACCATCTGCCCTGGAGAGACTATTGCTCCAGTACTGCTCCCCAGCCTATAAGGCTGGCATCTGTAGTGACCACCTTCCAAGAAATCGGACTGAAGGATTTCCTTTTTTCCAGATTCTGGGGAACCAACCACCAACGGAGGCTCTTGCGAACGGAAGGGGACAAGGACATTGTAAGTCTAGGGCCTGAACTTTTTTGTTCCAGGCTGACAGTATGGCCCCTTGCAAATTCCTTGAATGGAATTGACCGTAGGGTACTGCTTCGAATGATGCCACCATTTTTCCCAGCAGCCTCATATACAGGCGTATGGACGGCTGTCTTTTTTGTACCCACTAAGTGGATCAAATCTTTCAAAGACAACACCTTTCCTCGAGGCAAGAATATTTTTCTCTGGCCTGAATCCAACCTTAGCCCCAAGTATTCCAGACTTTTGACTGTTTTTTAGGGCTGACTTGTCTCGGTTGATAATCCAACCGTGAGATTCCAGATACTTGATCGTCTTGTGAACGACCACGTCTAGTTTTTTCACTGAGTGGTCTATCAGCAACAAGTCATCCAGATATGCCATTATCATTACACCTTGTGTTCTTAGATTGGCCAATAAAGGGCCAGAATTTTTGTAAACACTCGTGGTGCTGTGGCCAAACCGAAGGGTAAGGCTCTGAACTGAAAATGGCGCCCTTCTACTGCAAAGCGTAGAAATTTTTGGTGGACTGGAAAGATGGGAATGTGCAAATAAGCATCTTTGATGTCGATCGTGGCTAACCAATCCTCCCCTTGTAGGGCAGTGGCCACCGATCGGATCGACTTCATCGGAAAGTCCTGATATACAGGAATTTGTATAGCCCTTTTAGAATTAATATGGGCCTCCCGTCCGCGTTTGCTTCGGGACTGTAAAGAGGTTTGAGTAAAACCCGAACCCTCATTCTTCCAGGGGAACCTCCATAATTACTCCTTGGAGCAATAGTTGTTCTAGTGCCAACAGGAGGGACTCTCTCTTCCGGGGATCCCTTGGCACGTTTGACCTCAAAAATGGGAAGGAGGAGAGTCTTTTAACTCCAAACTGTATCCCAAACCTACTGCGGAGAGCACCTATCTGTCTTGATCGTGTCCCGCCAGGTCTCTTGCGAACAACTGGAGTCCTCCCCCCACCCGACTGAGTGGGGGCTTCAATGAATTTAACTTTGGGGGAGGTTTTGTACCTCCCCTGACCCAGGGTTTCTCATTACCCTGCTACTGTCCCTGTTTTTTACCCCCGGGATTTGACCGAGGAGGCCGTCGGAACTGTTACACAGCCGATGCCCCAGGGACTGGAGAAGCAGGCCTCTTAAAGAGGGACCTCTAACTCTGCTTTTAACCGGCAAGAGCGTATTTTTACCGCTGGAAATTTTCTGGATATATTTGTCCAGGTTTTCCCTGAATAAGCGTTCACCATGAAATGGGACGCTAACCAGCCATTCTTTACAGGGAGCTTCAGCAGACCAGTTTTTGAGCCATAGGAGCCTACGCATATGTACTATAGACAGCGTAAGGCGGGAGGCCTGATGGACTGAATCCTCTATGGCGTCAACCGCAAAGCCTAAGGCTCTAGGTAGATCAGCTAGGGCAAAGCCTGCTGATCTGTCAAGTCCCTCAAGACCTGTTTCAACTGATCCTTCACTGCTTAGCAGACCCCAATAGCTGCTACTGCTGGTTGTATCACCAAGCAGATTTTCATAAGGACTCCAATCTTTTATCTATTGGGTTCTTGAACATTTGGACATTATCCACTGGACATGTCAGTGATTTATACATACAAGAGATGGCTGCGTCCACTGTAGGGACCTTCCATTTTTTTTTTTTTGATGAACTTATCCTCCATGGGATAGACCACCGGAAATCTCTTGGGGGAATAAATATTTTCTCAGGACGTTCCCAATCCTGGTAAATGAGCCCTTTCAGTAAAGGGTGAAGTGGAAAAGAACAAACAGTCTGGGGGCTTCTAGCGACCCCAACGAGGATACAGTAGTGGTTGATGGTTCCGCAAGGTGCATTTTTAAATGCTGATCGGACCATGTTAGTCAGAGACTGAACCCATAATCTTTCAGCTTAAGATGCTGAGAAAAGGTTCCCCCACTGTTGATTCCTCTATAACAGAATCAACCTCATCCTGATCCCCTTCAGGCAGGTCGATCCCTGTATGGGACTGTTGCTCTGCTAACAGGCACTCTGAAGGAGGAGACGGAGATCGGACGTGCTTTCCCTGACAGGGAGGCAGCGATAAATGTTGACAATCTCTCTCTAATCCTCCCAGAGCTGAGGAAAAAAACCTCCTCTGTTACATACACAGGAGCAGGTGACTGAGGACAGCCACAGTACCAAGTACCCCTGCGGGGTCTCTACGGTCACTTACCTCTGAACTTCAGGGGAGACTGGTGCAGCAGGAGTATGCCCAAGATCCTCAGAGCCCGATGAGACCCCCTTTGCTTCCTGGAAGATTCAGTTCCGGAGCTACTGGACGGCATATTCCTAAGCCTAAAGCTGAGGTATTCCAGCCGTAATACACCACTTTTACTGAGAATAGTCTAGCACAATTGCTGCTATATCACAGTTGGTGTCTACTAATGTGCCTTTCTAGGGGATGCCTGTATCAACCGCTTGCTGTATGCCTTTAAATGTTGCCAGCTCTGTCTCTGTACTTCATAGCCAGCTTACTGCAATAATGTGGCTTTTTTAAAAACCTGCTGGGACGCCCGCACATGCGCAGAAGCGCTGCGGCGCGCACAGAGCGTCATCCCCCAGGCCCCGCCCCTTTTTCCGGCCACCTCTATATATAGAGGCGCGTGCACGCGCACGCGCGCGGCCACGTGCGCCTCGGCGCTAATTTTCAAACATGGAAACCAGGGACAGGAGCCAGGGCCCCTTTTGCCACAGGCCGGGGAATAGACGAACACTGCAACATGGCAGAGGAAACAGTTTCCTGTAGGAGAACTCACCAGCTGCCTGGACTTTGCTCTCTGAGAAGAAACTAGTCCATATGACAAGAAACACATTCCACAGCGGCCTCTAGTGGACAAACACAGGTACCGCAGTTTAATATACTAAACATATATAAAAAAACATTCTTTTTTTTTTTTCTTGACCACCATTAAAAATTATTACATTTGTTTAGTAGTTACAGGCATGCACAGATATTAGCGGGAATACCGTTAGGTAACAGACAGAAAGACAAATTAGGCTTGGGGGTCCCCCAATAGAACCAAGTTCCTGGGGGCCCCCACTTACCTGTTCCCCGCCGCAGGACTTTGTTTGGTCCACAAAAGCCCAAACTTCACCTATCACGGCAGGCATTGTAATCAAACCTTCAGGGACCGGGTTCCCAAGGATTCCACTCCCCTGGACCTGTATAGCACCCTGCACAGAAAACATCTTGGTCGTGGGTATGACCAGAGCTCTGGATCCCAGGGTCCAGCTCTCCTAAGAGAAGCATTACAGGCAGAACCTTGCTCTTCTCTGCAAGGCCCGGGTACCGACCGTTTAGCTATGAAGCTTTTTTGGTCGGATCCGGAATAGCTTACTGAGGCCCAAAAGAACCTGTACGCAAGCTCAGTGAAAAACACATGTTTCTTCTTGGCCAACACCTTAGACACTGGCAAAAAACTGAGGTGCTCCCGGATGGGAGGGGCTTATATAGGGGAGGGTACTTCCGGTTTTGGAAGTTGCCAGTGCCAGCACCTGACGGTAACTATATAACCCATTAGTAATGACTATGTCGCTCTGTGTCCCGTGATGTACGAGAAAGAAAAAGGTGGAAATACAGTGAGCACTATTAGTATTATATTTATTTGGGTGGATTGTTATTTTATTCCCATGGATGGCTAAGGATGGAAACCGATTGAGTTCCAGGATTGTGGAGAAGCAGATACCAGTTGGAACTAACCGCCCCCCTGGGATTGACAGGGTGAAGGGATTACACAGTATATGAGCACTTTGCTTGTGGGTAGAATTCACATGGTGCACAGTGGATATATGAAAAAATAAATAAAAAATTGTGCTGCATATGCAAAATAAGAACTAAGAGTTGTATATGATGGGATAAAATAACTTTATGACAAAGATTGGACTTATATTTACCGGCATATTTAAATGATATTGCACAGAAGAATATTTATTGCATAACTTATGATTAACGATGTGTCTTGCAATACATTTTTTTTATTTTATTTTATTTTATACTTTAACACAATAGCTACTGAAGTGGAGATATTGTGTGGCACTTTGGCATTGTTTGATATAAGCATGTCAAAACACTGGCCCATAGAAAAGTTCACCAACAATTTGAGAAGAACCAGACTCAAGGGCCAGAGAAGAGGATATGCCCTTTAGATGGGGTCCTTTCAGGGTAGAGGAGGAACAAGCAACCAAGACATTTAGCATCCGGAAATTCTTGGTCAAAAGAGACTATCTTGCCGTCTTGTCTAGACACCAAATTCCTTAACAGAGAGGATGAGTCTGAATGGAACTGAGAGACATACTCAGGTGGCATGTCTAAGCAATCTCAAAATGTTTCAAAAGTCTGCCAAGAACTGACTCCCTTTAGTGAGGGTTTGAGCTATATGGCCCCACCTGATAGTCACCCAAAAGCTATTAGTGCTAGACCCTTGGCAAATTACATCTAAACAAGGTTTGCAGATGCTTAGCATTGTTCAAACAACAATAATCTAGAAAACTGACCCTCTGTAAGGAGGGTCTTATGACCACACCACAATGGGGATGCCAGAAAAAGGCTAGGATGGACATAAGGAGCAACATTTTCTGCGGGTTCTGGGGTATCTGAAGGACGCTGAAGATTCTGGTTCCTACCAGGAAGAAGATCAATAAGGACTGAACTGACCCGGCGGATTGGAGCAACGCCTTGTCTTCTGTAGCTAAATGTTCCTTCAATACTGCAATCTTGGAAGCAGCGTACAAAGTGCTTTTGCGGTGGTACTGGGTTTCAGCTCGTATTGTCCATGCCTACCCGGACTCTAGTGATCGCTGTTTCTAGGGATGTGGGGATGTTATACATATTTGGTGGACGTGCCCATGATTGGTGGGATTCTGGTAACAAGCGTTTGGCTTGTTCTTTCTGTTCCATTTTAATGTCCGAAAAGAGGCTTTAATCACACTGTTACATTGCCCTATCCTGGGTTTAAAAAAAATTGGCACCTTATCTGTTTATAGCGGTGATAAAGGAGAGGAAATAAGGGTCACTGCTGGCTGGCGCTCTCCTTCATCACCTGTAGACTGTTATTATCAGACCGATTGCCACCATTCAAAGGCTTTTACATTGTGGTTTTCTTTCACATGCTTTTGAGTAGTTTTTAATTTATTCTTTTAATAAACTTATCAAGGGATAATGCACAAGGCTGGTGGTCCCTCTTTTCTTTATTCTTTTTCTGACTGCTAGGATACCCCTGTCCTGGAGGGCAGCAAGGCCTGAGACATTATCCATCTTGAACTGTAGATCAGTGGCCATCAACCCTGTCCTCAGGGCCCACTAACAGGCCAGATTTTATGTATTACCTTGGAGATGCAGACTAGAATACCGCAATTACTGAGCAGCAAATTATATCATCTGTGATGTATTTCAGTTATCTTGCAAACCTGGCCTGTTAGTGGGCCCTGAGGACAGGGTTGATGACCACTGCTGTAGATCACCTGATCAACACACTTGTGCGCAAGAGTATTTGTTTGCTGCGATCATGTGGTACTCTGGAAGCAGCAGCAGAAAACTGCTTTCTCTAGGCTGAGTACAATGTTCCAGCTAGCAGACTATATCAATGCTCAGTCCACTCACCCTTACCATGGTGAAACCAGTGGTGGCAGAAAATTTCATACATGCACATGTTGCTGAGGATATACTGATCTAGATAGCTGCTGCATAAAGACTAACTCTAGAATTTTGGATTAAAGTCAATAAAGTAAGAAATAAAACACTAGCAAGCAAATGTATACTTTTTTTCACCCAGTAGTGCTGACCAGAAAAACTGAGGCATGATGTTAGAGGCAGGATTATACAGATGGCTTCTATTTTTTTGTTTTACAGTGTCCTAACCTCTTGTAGGCGCCAGTATAACTCAACTGTTTCAGGAATACTGAATTACTATAGACAATAGACAATATGGAAATATAGTTTTCCCCTTATTTGGTACATGTTTTCACTCTGATGTGCATATCCTGTAGACTCTTTTTATGAATTTTCTGTGTATGTGTAGAAACTTCAACAGCAGCTGAGTAGCACGTGTTTTGTGTGGCAACAATGTCAGAATTTGTCAGTGCACAATGCATTGACTCAACTACTTATAATCCTGCTAAGGAGTGCGTGTACGCAAGGGTTACAATGCTGCAGCTGAACTTAGTAAGTGCTGTCACCCTGGGGCAGAAAACGTCTGTGGATACAATGTGGTATTATGATTTAACTGAAAACAGGACCTGTAATAAAGGATTAAACATTTTGACGTTACAGAAATGTAAAACAATATTTTTGGTTTCAGTTTTTTGTTTTTGTTTAGATATACTTCTTATGACCAAACTTTCTAGTGTGTCCACTTCCTGTGAATTTTTTGGGGCAACTGTGTTTTTAGCAAGCTTACTTGTTAACAAAATTGATTTCCTAACTGCTTAATGAAAACTTAAATATTTTTGAGAAAGCATGTGAACTATTTATTGACATGGAACGTGAACACAGCTGCTTCTGAAACTGTATGTTATATACTGTACAGGCAAATTCTTGCTTTATTGCCGAAATAATATTTTGTTTTTCATGGTCATATCCAGTTTAGTTCATCTAGGCACACTTTCAGATATGTAAATGCAAGAACAAAGCATAATGTTGTACAGACAACTCTAGAACAATTGGGTGCAGTTAGGAGGATGCAGCATGTGATATGTGTGCACATGTTCCCTGTCTGTAATGCTTTGGATTGAAGAGCACTGACAAAAGGAGGTGTACATAATTCTGTCCAGGAAAAATTGTATTTCTTGGTCTCCTAGTTGCTTCTGTTTTCAACAAACACCTTATGATAAAAACTAAGGGAAAATCGAATAATCCGGCAGGACAAGAGAAGGGCTTGCAATATTCCTAAAACAAATGATTCACCCCATTGCTTCTCACTACATAAATTGTGCTTCAGTGTGTTTGCTCAAGCACAGATGCTAAGGTGTGGGGAGAAATTCCTCTATTTGTGATTTTAAGAAGATGTGGATTATGACTTGTATTGGCAGTTGTGTTTGATGTGTTCCCTGGTCTATTAGGGCTGCCTTGAATTGCTGGTTTCTGGACTTCAGTAAAATGTCTAAATACATACCGTAGATGAAATAGACAGTGGAAGCCATTTTACTTTTGTATTTTTATTCACCCAATTTTGAGATTTACACAGCCTTGTCGGGCTTTGAGCTTGCTTTTTCTTTTTACAATTAAGTAACACTTACATGTAATTTGTCTCCCCTAGTCTGTGATTATACAATCAAAAGAGAAGCATGTATGAATATATACAGAGTTGCATTCATTTGCAGTCTGATGTTGTTAAAACAAATCCCTTTACATTCTGTTTGTCTCTTTATTTCAGCCATGTCAATGTTATTCAGTTTGTTGATGTTATTTACCAGGATCCTCACCATCCTGTTACACAAATTGACTCATTCCTAATGTCTGCACAGAGACTAAGGTCTGTAGTGCTTCTGCATACCTGCATAGACCGGGCTGTCGTTTTAATGTGGCTGCCCACACACAGGTTTCTCTTACTATCCCCAGTCGGGAGAAGTAAAGCAAAAAAGCTGTCTGTAAGACATTTTTCTGGGGCTGTGATGCAGCCACAGTAGACCGGAACATCAGTGTTGTTCTCTACATCATTGAGGACTACCCTTTGTGAAAAAATAGGTAGAGGACCCTGTGACACTACTGACCTCTGTAGCTGCAGTCATTGTGGAGCAATTCATCCTCAAAGTTGTTCTTTTAGCGGCTTAGCTCCCATCTGCTCCCTTTCCCAGAGTATTTGTGATGTGAGTCAGTGTTGGGAGGAGGGGAGACAAAATGCTCAGGTGTAGCTACAGATGTCAGTAAAAGCTTGCTTTAACCACTTAACGACCGCCCACTGTAAATATACGTCGGCAGAATGGCACCGACAGGCACAATCACGTATATATACGTGATTGCCTTTGTATAGTTGGGGGGTCCGATCGGACCCCCCTTCTTTACAGTGAACGGTCGTTTTACCTTCGGGAGCGATCCGGCATGAGGGGACGGCCGTTCGATTCCGGCCACCCCCTCTCGATCGCTCCCGGCGAATGAGAGAGCTTCCCCTGCCTGCCAAAAAGGAGGAAGTGATGTCATCTCTCCTGGGGCGCTCACATATACCGAGCGCCGTACAGGAGAAGATGCCAGGTTAGTACACACAACACTACACTGACACCAGGACACATAGGCACATAAATCGCCCCCCCAGATCACCCCCCAGCCCCCCCCCCAGCCCCCAGTCACAGTGTCACTGATTGCAGTGACCATTTATTTAGTGATCACTGCAATCAGTGACATTTGTAACTGTAAAAGTGTCACCAAAGTTTAGTCTTAGGTCCAGTGTAGCCCCCTAACCGCCCCCTAATAAAGGTTTAACCCCCTGATCACCCCCCAGATAACCCTTTCACCCCCTATCACCACTGTCACTAAGCAATCATTTTTCTGATCGATGTCTTAGCGTTGGTGATGCTGATCGGTAGCCAGTAATTTTTTTTTAGGTTCGCCGCAGGTTTTTATAGCGTCGGGTACCCCCATATATTACCTAATAAAGGTTTAACCCCCTTGATCGCCCCCCAGGTAACCCTTTCACCCCCTATCACCACTGTCACTAAGTTATAATTTTTCTGATCGATGTCTTAGCGTCGGCGATGCTGATCGGTAGCCAGTAATTTTTTTTAGGTTCGCCGCAGGTTTTTATAGCGTCGGGTACCCCCATATATTACCTAATAAAGGTTTAACCCCCTTGATCACCCCCCAGGTAACCCTTTCACCCCCTAGCACCGCCGTGGCTATGCGATCATTTTTCTGATCGATGTCTTAGCGTCGGTGATGCTGATCGGTAGCCAGTATTTTTTTTTAGGTTCGCCGCAGGTTTTTATAGCGTCGGGTACCCCCATATATTACCTAATAAAGGTTTAACCCCCTTGATCGCCCCCCAGGTAACCCTTTCACCCCCTATCACCACTGTCACTAAGCGATAATTTTTCTGATCGATGTCTTAGCGTCGGCGATGCTGATCGGTAGCCAGTAATTTTTTTTAGGTTCGCCGCAGGTTTTTATAGCGTCAGGTACCCCAATATATTACCTAATAAAGGTGTAACCCCCTTGATCACCCCCCAGGTAACCCTTTCACCCCCTAGCACCGCCGTCACTATGCGATCATTTTTCTGATCGATGTCTTAGCGTCGGTGATGCTGATCGGTAGCCAGTAATTTTTTTTAGGTTCGCCGCAGGTTTTTATAGCGTCAGGTACCCCCATATATTATCTAATAAAGGTTTAACCCCCTGATCGCCCCCCAGGTAACCCTTTCACCCCCTATCACCACTGTCGCTAAGCAATCGTTTTTATGATCGTTGTCTTAGTGTCAGTGATGCCGATAGGTAGCCAGTAATTTTTTTTTAGGTTCGCCGTCAGGTTTTTATATAGCGTCAAGTACCCCCATATATTACCCTAATAAAGGTTTTAACCCCCTAATTGCCCCTAGTTAACCCTTTCACCAGTGATCATCATATAAGTGTTACGGGTGACGCTGGTTAGTTAGTTTGCTTTTTATAGTGTCAGGGCACCCGCCGTATATAACCCAATAAAGGTTTAACCCCCTGATCGCCCGGCGGGTGATATCAATTAGGTTTTAGCGTCAGAGAGGGTCTGCGTCACACCCCAGGCAGCGTCAGGTTAGTGCCAGTAGCGCTAACACCCACGCGTGAAGCATACACCCCCCTTAGTGGTATAGTATCTGATCAGCTCAATATCTGATCTGATCAGATCTATACTAGCGTCCCCAGCAGTTTAGGGTTCCCAAAAACGCAGTGTTAGCGGGATCAGCCCAGATACCTGCTAGCACCTGCGTTTTGCCCCTCCGTCCAGCCCAGGCCACCGAAGTGCAGTATCGATCGATCACTGTCACTTACAAAACACAACACACATAACTGCAGCGTTCGCAGAGACAGGCCTGATCCCTGCGACTCCAGTGCTGTAGGAGGTAATTTCACCACCACAGTTAAAAAAAAAAAAGCATATATGCCGAAGCATTGGGGCAGGAGGAGGTGATTTTGCTCCTAATGCCGCGTACATACGGTCGAAATTCCGACGGAGGCTTGCCCGTGGAAAAGTCTGACCATGTGTACGCGGCATAACTTTTGCGAGAAGATGCCCCCATGCTTCGGCATATATAAATGGTGCATGTATGCCCATCATTAGAAGTGGGTGGATGAAGGGCGGTATTCTAATGGTGGGCATACCCACCGATCAATCTTTTTTTTTCGTTCAGCCAACAGGCTGCATGAAAAAAAAGATTACAATACATGTCCAACAAGGACCAGCAACGTACTGGTATGTTGCTGGACTTTGAATGTTTATACCAGAATGATGCCTGCGGGTTTAGGTATCATCTTGGTATCATTCTTTTCAGCCAGCGGCCGGCTTTCATGTAAAAGCAATCCTAGTGGCTAATTAGCCTCTGAACTGCTTTTACAAGCAGTGGGAGGGAATGTCCCCCCCCCCGGATATAAAAAGCGCCATTGGGAAATTGGGAAAGCATTTTATCACACCGATCTTGGTGTGGTCAGATGCTTTGAGGGCAGAGGAAAGATCTAGGGTCCAATAGACCCCAGTTTTTTCAAAAAAGAGTACCTGTCATTACCTAT
This sequence comes from Rana muscosa, assembly GCA_029206835.1. Classification (NCBI taxonomy): domain Eukaryota; kingdom Metazoa; phylum Chordata; class Amphibia; order Anura; family Ranidae; genus Rana; species Rana muscosa. The sequence goes on from JARGYO010005626.1 coordinate 109,368,421, forward strand.
TGCTATCATAGGGGATATTTACATTCCCTGAGATAACAATAAAAGTGATAAAAATAAATAAATATGGAAGCAACAGTTTACAAACAAAATAAAAAAGCAAAATTAATAATAAAAAAAATAAATAAAAAAAGCACCCCTGTCCTGCCCTGCTCTTGCCCAATGGCGAACGCAAGCGTCGGTCTGGCGTCATATGTAAACAGCAATTGCACCATGCATGTGAGGTATCACCACGAAGGTCAGATCGAGGGCAGTAATTTTAGCAGTAGACCTCCTCTGTAAATCTAACGGGGTAACCTGTAAATGCTTTTAAAGGCTTTCAAAAATGTATGTAGTTTGTCGCCAATGCGCGTTTGTGCGAAATTTTAAAGCATGTCGTGTTTGGTATCTATGTACTCGGCCTAAGATCATCTTTTTTATTTCATCAAACATTTGGGCAATATAGTGTGTTTTAGTGCATTAAAATTAAAAAAAGTGTATTTTTTCCCCAAAAAATGCGTTTGAAAAATCGCTGCGCAAATACTGTGTAGAAAAAAAAATGCAACACCCACCATTTTATTCTGTAGGGCCTTTGCTTTAAAAATATATATAATGTTTGGGGGTTCAACATAATTTTCTTGCAAAAAAAAAAATGTTTTCATGTAAACAAAAAGTGTCAAAAAGGGCTTTGTCTTCAAGTGGTTAGAAGAGTGGATGTAAGCTTCCTAATGTTGTGTATAAAATGCCAGAACAGTTCAAAACACCCCCAAATTACCCCATTTTGGAAAGTAGACACCCCAAGCTATATACTGAGAGGCATGTCGAGTCCATGGAATATTTTATATGTTGACACAAGTTGCGGAAAAAATATTTTTTTTTTTTTTTTTTTTTTTTTTTGCACAAAGTTGTCACTAAATGATATATTGCTCAAACATGCCATGGGCATATGTGGAATTACACCCCAAAATACATTCTGTTGCTTCTCCTGAGTACGGGGATACCACATGTGTGAGACTTTTTGGGAGCCTAGCCGCGTACGGGACCCCAAAAACCAAGCACCGCCTTCAGGCTTTCTAAGGGTGTCAATTTTTGATTTCACTTCTCACTGCCTATTTTGTATTTTGTATTTTGGGGTGCAATTCCACATATAACCATGGCATGGGTGAGCAATATATCATTTAGTGACAACTTTTTGTAATTTTTTATTTTTTTTTTGTCATTATTCAATCACTTGGGACAAAAAAAAAATATTCAATGGGCTCAACAGGCCTCTCAGCAATTTCCTTGGGGTGTCTACTTTCTAAAATGGGGTCATTTGGGGGGGGTTTTGTGCTATTTTGGCATTTTATGGCCTTCAAAACTGTGATAGGTAGTGAGGAGTGAAATCAAAAATTTGCGCCCTTAGAAATCCTGAAGGCGGTGCTTGGTTTCCGGGGTCCCGTACGTGGCTAGGCTCCTAAAAAGTCCCACACATGTGGTATCCCCGTACTCAGGAGAAGCAGAATGTATTTTGGGGTGCAATTCCACATATAACCATGGCATGTGTGAGCAATATATCATTTAGTGACAACTTTTTGTAATTTTTATTTTTATTTTTATTTTTTGTCATTATTCAATCACTTGGGACAAAAAAAAAATATTCAATGGGCTCAACATGCCTCTCAGCAATTTCCTTGGGGTGTCTACTTTCTAAAATGGGGTCATTTGGGGGGGGGTTTTGTACTGCCCTGTCATTTTAGCACCTCAAGAAATGAGATAGGCAGTCATAAATTAAAAGCTGTGTAAATTCCAGAAAATGTACCCTAGTTTGTAAACGCTATAACTTTTGCGCAAACCGATAAATATACGCTTATTGACATTTTTTTTACTAAAGACATGTGGCTGAATACATTTTGGCCTAAATGTATGACTAAAATTGAGTTTATTCGATTTTTCTTATAACAAAAAGTAGAAAATATCATTTTTTTTCAAAATTTTCGGTCTTTTTCCGTTTATATCGCAAAAAATAAAAATCGCAGAGGCAATCAAATACCATTAAAAGAAAGCTCTATTTGTGGGAAGAAAAGGACGCAAATTTCGTTTGGGTACAACATTGCATGTCCGCACAATTTACAGTTAAAGCAGCGCAGTGCAAAATTCTGAATTCACCTCTGGTCCTCTAGCTACCAAATGGTCCGGGCTTAAGTGGTTAAAGCTTATTCACTCCTCTTTAGGAATATAAAAAAAATACTTGATGGGTTCTGGCCTAACCACAGAATTTACTTGAAAGTGTGAACAAAAGTCATGCTACTACTTTTCCAATTTTGGTTCAAATAAAACAATGGCAGCACGAGATTCTCAGAATGATAAAGTCATTTATTCCATAAAAACAAATGGTACACTTACACGTTAAAATCTTGGTAATCAGCATAGATGGCAGATGAAAAACACCCCAGGGTTGCACGCAGTGTAATGGATAAAGAAGCTGCAAGGCTGTAAATGTGTAAGCCTGCCCTATCCCTCTTGCCGGCATCAGGGAGATATGATGCCCGCTAGAGGGATTTTTTTGTTTGAGGTCCCTAGATTTTCCCAGATCTTCACCTGGCAAGCTGCAGGACTATTGTGTATTGGAATGAACATTTGTTCTCACAATGCTGATACCATAGACTGTTGTCTGTTCGGTTGGACCTTGTAGTGCGCTTTACTAGTTTGTATTTTTTAATATATTCTGGTTCAAGGTTTTCTTAAACATGTTTCTAGTATATATTATGTCTGACTATAGGGCACACACATTACTCACTTGTTTAGTATTTGCTGAACCGAAGAAATAAAAATGACCACATGTACCCATGTATTCAGTCATCGTGTGCCACTTCCTGGAATTTTAGCTCAGTCTCCTGACAAATGAGGACTTCAAAATTGCCAATGTATGTGATACAGCTTTTCATTACAAACTTGAGATGGAATCAAAATTTCCAAGTTCTTTCCCTGTATTTGACTGACAATTGTTCAGTGTATGTCTGCCATTTCACAAGTTGAAACTAGTCAGAATCTTGTAAAATCCCACGTGTCAATATTTATAAAAGCTGGATACATCTGTATTTCTTTCTGGACTTGGAAACGGCTGAACTTTGTACTTGGATGTATTCTCTCTGATTTTATGGACCGTATCAGGAAATCATAAAAGCTTTGCAATTGTCATTATTTTATTTATATTGTGCTTGTGGTTCTAAATCACAGTTTCTCTTAGCCCTGTCATGAAGACCACAGACTGAATCACTTTTGTATCGGGTACAACTGCAGGAAACAGCACATTTTCATTACTGCTAGAGGAGGAGTGGATTACACAGACATGATTCTATAAAGGATTATAGACAAATGTTTAGTTCTGCATTTTAGAGGAATTCTGGAGGAATTTTGCACGCACAATTACATCGGCGTCTAGGAGGGTTTTTTTTTTTTTCCATTTTTGGGGGGATCGAGTGGAAAAGGTTAAAACCTTTGTCCAGGTAATGCTGTCTGTTCTTGGAGTAATGTACTCCTGCTTCCTGTTGTATAAACCAATAAATTTGCCAATGTCAATGCAAGAGCTGTGTGTCAATCTCTCTACTCGCATAACCTACAGAGCCCTCAAATATAAGTTTTTTTTCAAACATAGCTCAAACATAGCTAAAAATAGCGTATGTTGGCAAAAAAAATTAAACCATGAACCTGCAGGTGGATGCAGGGGATAAAAAAAACTGGTAGGAGTGTTCAAAATGAGTTTTACATAAGGAAAAACTTTCCTTTACTTATGTCAAAAAAATGGTTATACTGATGAGTGCCTCCTACACCAGACTATTTTTCAATTTTACCCTGCATCCCCTGGTAATATAAAGCACATCAAACGGTGAGCATCCCAACCCTAAAACTCAACATGTTTCACACAGAAAAAAAATGTGCTCAAGCACAAAACAACATATGCCATGAAAGTGGCCACCATCCTGTTAGAAGCAAGGGGTGTATCATTCAAAATATATTTTAAGTATACAAGTTCTATGGTGCAGGACAATCTGTGGAAAACTCTCAAATCCAGATGCAGACAAACAGTTTTTTTGTTGTTTTTTTCGTTGCGTGGATAATAAGAACCTTTGTCAGGTTGTTGCTGTCTATGTGCCAATTAGAAAAATGTACTCTTAATTCCTAATTAAAAGTTGAAGTTAAATTTGCTAAATACATTCCTGGTATATCAAAACAAAAGGTGTGCAGACTCTTGCTCTCTGTGTTACTTTTGCTTTCTTTGTGGAAGCCATGGTCTCTCTGTATTCATCTGACAATCCCCTTGCTAAACCAGACCTATAGCTGAGCAATCCACAACATGTGTAGGGTGTGGCTTGGTAGAATACTGTGAGAGAGGTTTCCATGCATCCAAAACAATATGTATATTACGGATGTTAGAGCCATCTACCCAAGCAGCATTGTAATGGTTTTAAAGTGAAATTTATCATCTAAGCTGAGAGGATTGCTGGATTTATCAAGTGAGAATTCTGGAGAGTATTTCTTGAACCCTTGGAGAGTCCACCTGGGTTTATGGAATCCAACTGATTTGAAGGGGCAATAAGACCTTTGTAGTGAGGTTCAATCCATAAGGTCAACAGGTGCCCAAAAGGAGTTTGATGAAGGCACCTGCTAGGGGCGTGGTCTCAGCATGGAAGTGTGAGGACGTTTTCTCCCTGAGCTCCTGGTCCGTGGCTCATCAGCAGCTTATCCAGGCAGAAATACCTGACATTCTTGTCCCTTCACGCAGCCCTGACAACCAGGGAAGTGGTAACGAGGACCCTGAACCACCGCCACCTGCATGGAACGCTTCCTGGTCCCAGTTCAGCCGGCCGCATCAACACCGGACCCAGTTAAGATGGCGCCGACATCGGCCACAAGGACGGAGCCCAGCTTGCCTGCAGCCGGAGGAGGGGGAGCGAGGTACGATCATGGCAATGACATGCCGCTGTTCTCACCACCCAGTGACCTGTCTCCTTGCCTACCCCGCTCACTATCCCTCACTTCACTCGGCAGCCCCGAGGGGGAACTCGGCGGATCGCCACTACATACTGCAAGCGGGTTCAGAGCTCCGGCATACACACAGCACTCCCAAGCTTCTATGTCCAGTGGGCCATTGTCTGTAACACAGCACAGACAATCTGCAGAGGACCCTGCTCACCTAGCCTTGCAGTCACAGGAGTCCTCTCCCCCTCCTTTGAATGAGCAGTCGCTATGGGCCCTCCTACAGAGGTTATCCACTAGAGAGGACTTTGATTCACTAGCTTCCAGAGTAGAGACAGCACTCCAAGGGGGGCTTATAGGTCTTAAGCAAGAGATGGTTGATGTGACCTCACGTGTCTCTACATTAGAAAATTACTCTGCCACCTTCCACCAGGATGTTTCTAGCTTACAGGAATCACAAAATGAGGTGTCAGACCAAATCGCGCAGCTGCACCTGCTATTAGATGATCTGGAAAATCGAAATTGCAGGCGCAACATCAGAATTTGCGGCCTGCCAGAAGCCACTCGCCAGGCTGACTTAAAAGCGACTGTAACTGCCATATGTCAGGGTCACCTGTGGCCAGGTGACAGATGCACACCGTAGGGGGACAGGAGTGCACCGCGAGGTAGTGAACCCTATGGCTGGCTTCTGTGGATAGGAAACTGGGTGGTTGTGGAAAGCGGGACCAGAGGAGCACAACCGGGATCCCAACGGAAGCGAGAGCCAAGATTCCCCAGGGCGCGGAGTCTAAGACCCAGCTGGTCTTCTCCAGGGCCTCTAGTGGTGAGGATGTTACGCTGCAGGCTGGGACCAGGTCGCGGCCCCTGGAGTTTCCTAGCTCACGCCCCGTAGGATAAGGGGAAGCAGCAGCACACGATAGAGAGAACCGAATAACAAGCCGAAGGTCAGGGGCCACAAGCAGACAAGGATAACGAAGAACGAGCCGAAGGTCAAGGGTCACGAGCAGACAGGGATGGTCGGGGACAAGCCAATAACGTAACAGAGAGACAGACGTAGCACACGGCAGGCAGGAACCCAAACACACAATGCCTAACAAACACGTTGATCAGCAAAGCAGGCTTGCAGTGCACAGGTTAATATAGTGTTCTGTGATAGGGCCTGGGGTGGAGTCTGGCTGGGAGGAGATTATAAAGGAAGCCAGGTGAAAGGGCTCAGGCCTCTAAGATGAACACATGGGAAGGAAGGTAAGCTGACAGACAAACACTACTGCATATCCATGACAGTACCCTCCCTCTTATGGGCCCTCCCCCGCCTGGACCCAGGCTTAAAGGGAAATCTCTGATAAAACCTTCTCAACAGATGAGGTGCAGCGACATCAGATGCAGCGATCCAAGACGCCTCCTCAGGACCAAAACCTCTCCAATGCACAAGGTACTGAAGAATGCCTCTGCAGAGCCGAGAATCCAGAACTTGTCTAACCTCGTACTTAAGATTATCCTCAGAGACCGAAAACGAGGTAGGGAGATGACAAGAAGATCTATTGAGGACCAAAGGCTCTCTAGGAATAAGCAAGGGCATGAGAGGATCAACAGGAATCTGAGGAGGGTCCCCTAGACCCTTAAAGGGGAACTGGTCATCTTGCACAGGACCATCAGACTGGGCAGATGTCAGTGGAACCCTGAAGTCAGGTTGGTTAGAAGGTGACATGTCGCCGGAGTCAAGCTGAATAGCTGAAGGACAAGCAGAATGTCCCAAACAAGAAAAAGTAGGAGGCTCACTGGGCATGGGCTGGACTGGCATAACTAGTACAGAGGCAGAGTGAATAGCTGAGTCAGGTGTAGCGACTACCTGAATCGCATCGCAAGACGTAGCGACTGCAGGACTTGTAGACAAGCTAGCCTGGCTGTGCGTCCAAGGGTGGTTAGGGACAGAGAAATGTAAATGGTTATGCAACCTGGAATGAATGACCGGCTCAGATTCACAGGGGGCAACCTTGGGTAGGCAGGACGAGGAACAGGAGGGACCCCAAGCCAGGATCTGTCCAGTAGTCCAGTCCACATGAGGAGAATGGAGCTGTAACCATGGGAGACCCAAAATGATAGGCGTTGAGGCCTTGGGTAAGATAAGGAAGGATATCCACTCCTGGTGGAGTGTCCCTACCGACATCTTAACAGGGAGGGTCTGGAAGCGGATAGGTCCCCCTGGGAGAACAGTACCATCAATCGCCAAGACCACCAATGGCGTGGTGAGGGGCAAAAGAGTAAGTCTCATGGACGATGCGATTTCCCAGTCCATGAAATTACCAGCGGCTCCGGAATCCAGATATGCTGAGACCGAATGAGAAGAAGCACCAACATGAAGGAACACAGAAAGCATAAGACGAGAAGGGGAAGGTGATATTTCTGGGTCCAATACTCCACTTTCCAGATGAAGTGGACCCGAACGTTTTTCTGGACAAAGAGAGCAAGTGTCACGAAAATGACCTTTGCCCCCACAGTAAAGACACAGACCAAGAGTTCTGCGCCTAGCACGTTCCTCGGGGGATAACCTGGTCCGACCCAGCTGCATGGGTTCCTCAGCTGGTAGGAGATGCTCTACGGGTCGAAGAGAGGGGAGCTCAGGCTGACTAAGAACCAAGGAGTGCTGGCGTTGCTTTTCTAAGGTCCTCTCCTGAAAGCGAATATCGATCTGGTTACACAAGGAGATAACGCCGGCCAGATCAGTGGGGATGGTTCTTCCTGCTAATTCATCCTTCACTCTATCAGACAGGCCATGCAAAAAGGTTGCGACTAAGGCCTCATTGTTCCAGCTCAACTCAGCCGACAGTATGCGGAAATGAAGGGCATACTGTCCCACCGAAGCAGACTCTTGGCGGAGACGTAAAAGGGCGCTGGCCGCTGAAGAGACACGAGCCGGTTCTTCGAAGATATTCCGAAAAAGTTTCAAGAAGCCAGACAGGCTAGAAACCACTGGATCATTCAGTTCCCACAGAGGGGCTGCCCAGGCTAAAGCTTCACCAGAGAGGAGGGAAATGATATAGGCTACCTTAGCCCGATCAGACAGGAAGTTTTGGGGCTGGAGCTCAAAATGAATCGTGCATTGGCTAAGGAACCCCCTGCAAGCCTTGGAGTCCCCAGAGAAACGGGACGGAGCTGGCAGTTGTAGTGAGTGTGTGGCTGCGACTGGTGCAATAGGTGCAGCCGCTGATTGTATTTGAGGTTGTGGATTCAGGGTTCCCAAGGAGGCCTGAAGCTGCTCGAAGCGAGAAGCCAGATCCTGGAGGAATCGCATCGCCTGGGTCTGATTTGATTCCTGGGTCTCAAGTCTGCGAACTATGCCCTGCAATGGATCATCCGCGGGAAGCGGGATGTCAGCCGGGTTCATGGCTGATCAAACTGTCAGGGTCACCTGTGGCCAGGTGACAGATGCACACCGTAGGGGGACAGGAGTGCACCGCGAGGTAGTGAACCCTATGGCTGGCTTCTGTGGATAGGAAACTGGGTGGTTGTGGAAAGCGGGACCAGAGGAGCACAACCGGGATCCCAACGGAAGCGAGAGCCAAGATTCCCCAGGGCGCGGAGTCTAAGACCCAGCTGGTCTTCTCCAGGGCCTCTAGTGGTGAGGATGTTACGCTGCAGGCTGGGACCAGGTCGCGGCCCCTGGAGTTTCCTAGCTCACGCCCCGTAGGATAAGGGGAAGCAGCAGCACACGATAGAGAGAACCGAATAACAAGCCGAAGGTCAGGGGCCACAAGCAGACAAGGATAACGAAGAACGAGCCGAAGGTCAAGGGTCACGAGCAGACAGGGATGGTCGGGGACAAGCCAATAACGTAACAGAGAGACAGACGTAGCACACGGCAGGCAGGAACCCAAACACACAATGCCTAACAAACACGTTGATCAGCAAAGCAGGCTTGCAGTGCACAGGTTAATATAGTGTTCTGTGATAGGGCCTGGGGTGGAGTCTGGCTGGGAGGAGATTATAAAGGAAGCCAGGTGAAAGGGCTCAGGCCTCTAAGATGAACACATGGGAAGGAAGGTAAGCTGACAGACAAACACTACTGCATATCCATGACACCATATTCAATGACTGCTTGGAGCGCCCTCCTGAAACCGCCATTGCCATTGATAGGGTCCACAGGACCTTGGGATCCAGGGGTCCTACTGAAGACAGACCCAGAGATGTCCTATGCTGCCTGCACAATTACTCAGTCAAGGAGGACATACTCCAATGGGCATGGCACAAAGGGCATGTAAACTTTGATGGTGCGCAGATCCTTCTTCTACCAGATGTGTCCCGGAGGACTCTACAGATGCGCCGCTGTATGAAGCCCTTACTTCAGAAGTTTGACGAACTGGAGATCACCTACAAGTGGGGCCATCCTTTCCATATGATTGCACGGAAGGGGGGCAGAGCGTACATTTTCCGGCACCCCTCGGATCTTTCAGTATTCTTCAGATCTCTAGATATGTCCCCTGTGCCTCTCCCCAATTAGCTTGCATTTGTCCTACCACCGAGCGACAGCAACCCCTCTATGATTCCAACTGGCAGACCCCAGAGACCCCGCAGGAATTGCCGGTCTCAACGCAGACGACCGCCAGCCCCACAGGATAATGAGCCCTAACCATCGGAAGTTATAACTGTATCCTTATTACAGCTTTGTCCCTGGTCTCAGAGGCCACCAAACTTGTAAATTTCAGGCAGTACCCTCACTGGTGCCGAGCACCTCGCTTGTGGAGAACTCGCAGACCGATGATATATCATCGGACGCATAGACAGACCCTCTTTTGTATTTATCCCATGGGTTCCCTGGTTTCAGCTAACTCCTAGAAAGACTTGTCAGAATTAGAAGCATGGGTTGAACTTCGGGATGGGAGAGAGTGCAGGATGGCCTTCTGTGTCTGCTCTGCATTGAGCTTGCCAACTGGAGTGAAAGAAACATGCTGGGCCTTTTGGATTGAGCAGGGGTGTGAGCACCACCTAGGGGGATCCCTGGGGGTGCCCTCCCACACACCTGTTGCCCGCATAATATACTGACTGGTACTGTTAGGGACAAAGTATTAGATGAAGGCACCTGCTATTACACAAACTGATCTCACAGAAATGAACTGTCTATATGGACTTGATCATGATTGGTGGAGTGTATCACAGTTTTTTCCACAGACCTTTATATAAAGGACTGTTTTGTGGTGATGCTGGATGATAAATACACACGTCTATAGTTAGCACAATTATGACTTATGTTAACTTGGTATTTTATGTTAATAGTTTTGGTATATGAATTAGTGCGGCATATTTTTATACACCTATGAAACTAAACCACCCTCTGCTAACATAAATAAATACATGCAGCAATGGTAGTTTGAGACATGGTGTTCACACATGCTTCATCTGAATATTGATACTTTCCTTTCTTTTTTTTGAAAAATCATTTTATTGAGTATAGAACATACAAACAACCAACAGTAAACATGCCACAGCATTGGGACTAGACCCACGCAGGAGTCAGTACCAGCCGACAATTGGGCTGCTTCCATCATTAGTAACATACAGCTGTAGCACGCTGTATTGGCTCCTGCTCAATTGAAATGTCTAAGGATCAAATCTTTCAGTCGAGACCCAAGGGACAATAATAGATATCCCATAAACCCATAACAGAGATTACAATTCCAAAAACACCCAATATATCAAAATCACATCCACCCGTAAAGTGGTTTTATGTACATGCTCAATCAGTCTGCGGTTGCCATGGAGGCCTCCGCTAGCCATTTGGCCCACACTCTATCGTATTTTATGGGGCATCCTCTATTTTGGTAGGTTTTCTTATAGAGTGGTAGTACTTTATTGACATGTGTTTTCCATTGCAATATGGATGGCGGGGCACGTTTTTTTCCAGCAGAGAGTGATCTTTTTCCTGGCATAGAATATCAGGAGTCCTATCAGAGTTCTCTCTGCCATCCTGGGGGCTAATTCTTCTACTAAGCCTAGAAGGCATATCTGCGGGGTTGGGGCTATATCTATTCCCACCACCTCTTGTAATACAGACAGTACGTGCGACCAGTAGTTTTTAATTACTGGGCAGGACCAGAAGATGTGTATAAAGTCGCCCGGATCCCCAGTATGCCTCCAGCACTCCGAGGACAGGGAGGTTCTCATTTTATGCAATATATACGGGGTAATATAAGCCCGGTGTAGTATTTTGTATTGTATGAGACGGTCTTGAAGTGAGACCAGGATTTGGAAGGGAAAATCCCACATGTCCTCCCAATCCTCGGAGTCCAGTCCTGGGATGTCCTGTGTCCATCGCTGACGGAGCTTAGACAAATCTGGAGAGGAAACTCTAAGGAGATGTGCGTAGAGGACCGAGGTCGGTTTCCTGGTGCATTCATATCGAATGACCCTCTCTAGATCGGATTGCACTATTTGCGTGACGTTGGGTGTTATTTGGGCTTTAAACGCGTGAGACAGTTGCATATAGCGAAATAGATGCGATGGAGGCACATTTTGTGGGATACTAGATGATTGAAGGGGGTAGAGCCGTGCCTGTGGTGAGGGCAGATAACAGTTTAATACCGCATTTGGCCTATATTTTGGGGTTTGGAAGCGAGTAAAGATGGGGTAATGTAGGGTTGTTCCGTAGGGTGGCATGTGGGGAGACTGCATTCCATGGGAACTTCTCAATTCCCAGTCCCGCCCTCCAGGCCTACAGAGTCGTGTGCATGGCGGTGGTCAAATCGTATGGAGCTTTGGGACCTCAAAGGGGTAAATGTGTTAGGGCCTCTACAGAACGGACCACCGCCGCCTCCAGAACTGCCACTGGGTTGGACGTGGTCGGCACTAGCCACCAAACTGCCGTGACCAGCTGGGCTGCCAGAAAATATGTCCGGCAGTCTGGAAACGCCAAACCCCCCTGCGACACCGGACGCATCACTGTGGACAATTTAAATCTAGGAGGATTGGGGCCTCAGAGGAAGGAGGAGAAAATTTGGTTCACTTTCGTAAAAAATTAGCAAGATATCCATTGTGGGGAATTACGGAATAGGTAGGTAAATTTAGGTATGATTTTCATTTTAATGCGGCCTAATAAGGATAGAGGAAGGTTCTCCCATGCTTTTAGTTTGGCCTTGACTCCTTGGACCACCAGTTCTAGGTTTAGGGGGATAAAGCTGGCTGTGTCTATCGAGACACGCACCTCCAAGTACACCATTGCAGTTGGAGATCTGGCGGGGCTAGTCTTTTTGCCTCAGGGTCTATAGCTAGCAATTGGGATTTTGTCCAGTTCACCCGTAATCCTGTTATTTTAGAGAAGTCAGTCAATACTTGCAGCGCTCCTCTAAGGGAGGAGTCCGCGTCGTTCAGAAAGAGTAGGAGGTCATCCACGTACAGAGCTACCCTCTCCTCCAGCCATGCTATTTTTAGTCCTTTTATGTGGGGCGAGACCCGCAGTGCCTCCGCCACCGGTTCCATAGCAATTGTGAACAATGCTGGAGCGAGAGGGCAGCCCTGCCTGGTGCCCCTGGATAGCAGGAAGGGGGAGAGATGTCACCCCCGATACTTTCCTTTCTAACCAATTTAGACTCGGCTTTGATGGGATTTGATCAAACTAGATTGATCAGCCAGGGTGGCATATTATCATTTTGCATCCATCGGCATCACTGAGATACTTTGTTTATGAATGCATTTCGATTAATAGGAATATGAGGTTACATGGTGGAAAAAGAGATACAAACCACGATTTACGATTGTAAATTGCCATTGTATCTTTGCTATCGATCTTAATCTGGTGTGAGGGGGTTTACTCAGTAGCGGGTGTGTGTGACCCCCTGGTTGGGCTCCCCACACAAAAACAGGGCCAGCAGACGGAGGTTGTGGTTTTCAAAATCAAAAGGTGCGGTTTATTTCTCTATGTACAGTGACAAAAACACAGCAAAGCCAAAAAGAAACATAAACAAAATAAATCCTGGTCAGTTTGACCTCTGACTAAACATGCAGGTTTCCTAAACTAACAACTGGGATCAGCCTGGTGCTGTCCTAGTCCCTAAGTCCCTGGTTTAGTAAAAGTCCAAACAAATAGCCACACAGGCTTTGCCTCACCGCACAGGGGTTCACTCTCCCTAGACAGTCCACACAGGTCTGGGTCCAGGCATGAGCTAACATCTAATGAAGCTGGGAGTTCTTATAGAGGCCTAAATGAGCTGACAAGCTTCAGCTGGTCTCATCAACTCCCTGTCTGTACGACGCCCCACACTCTCCCTAGAGGTATGAGTCATCCATGAGCCTACTAGCCTCAGCTGGGCTTATACAACTCTCCACCCTAGTTGTATAAGTCAGCATAAAGCCTGAATCTGGGAGAAATATATCTACCCCCCTGGATGCAACCAGGTGACTTTACCTTCCTGCTGTCACACTGGGAAAGAACATTTCTCAGTGGAGGAGAGGATGGGAGGGGGTGTGTCCCCGATGGATCATCTTTCGTGCAGCTGAGCCTGGAGACCTAAAGCTGTTGCAGGTAAATAATGTAACTAAAGCTGTAGAGAAAAAAATATTTTTTTAAAAGAGAAGTATGGCCAAAGCTTTTTTGGTCCTACTTCTCTTCTGGGGTACGTCTCTTCAGAAGTGTTATCCTGTGACCCAGAATCAGCCGACAGTGGGCTAAAGCCTGCTGTTGGCTACTGTCTCAGAGCCACTCCAGGCTCTGGAAGGATCCTGTCCATATTGCCAGGATCCACCCAGATGCCTAAATGGCAGCTGGCTCAGCCTCTGTTTTCTCTAGCTGAGAGCCAGAGCCAGCTGCTCCCACTGCGAGTATCAGATCCCTGCCCTCCTCACTAACTCGTGACAAAGGACTGATCAATCTCACACCGCGCTGTCACTTGCGTAACAATGCCACTCTGAGCTGCACCTGACACAAAGATTTTCCAGCTTGTGGGACCACAATCTAATTGCCAGAAGCCTAAGAGTGATTGTCACTGGGCTAATCAAACAATTAACCCTTTAACTGCCACCACTGACTTTTAATCAAGAGTCAGAACTTCCACCAATTTAGCATTACAATTATGATTTTAGAATAATCGTCTGTAACACACACTGTCACCATAGACAGGTATGTTCATAGGATTCATCCTGTACAGTAGCACTCTTCAAGAGTCAGGTTCTTTCTAGCTTGCATTAAGAGCTTAGGGACAAGGTTAACACTTTTCAAAATGAGGTTTTAATAATGAAAAGGTCAAAATTGGTGCAAATAAAATATTTACAGAAAAAGGTGTTTCAAAGAAATAAAGACAACATACAGCAACAAAGAAATAAGGTATAATTGAGGAGGAAGGATACTTGCAATCAATGTCCTGGGTGTTATCAGAGTTCAGTCGGATGAGCCAGGTGTTAGCGGTTCTCAAGCTTGATAGATGTTCCTGATTTGATGGTAAAAGGAGAAGTCTCCCCACTGTCCTGGCATCCCTTTTTTTTTTTTATATTCTTTATTTATTTATATTTCAAAAAGGGGATACATCCAATACATTATTTATACATTTTCCATTGTATTTTTATTCATAATATATTTCTCATCCCAATCCGTTACTTAAATCGTATTTATTTAAACATCAGTCTCGCCTCAAAACCTCAGTGTCAATGGGTTCCCTGCCCTTATGTCCTTTATATGTCTCTCCTTAAAGGGAGAAACACACCAAGTCCCTGTCTCTATTTAATTATCTTTGATTTTCACAACCTTACTTATTCTCCCTTGCGTATTTTATCTATTCCCACCCTACCACCCTCCCAAAGCAAACCTAAACAAGAGGAAAAAAAAAAAGGGGAACAAACGAAAAAAAAAAAAAAAATTCTCCCTCCCCTCCCCCCTCCATCCCCCTCCCCCATTAGGTAAACCACAACCTCTTAAATACTTCTCTGACCGGGCGGACTCACTTCCCCATTAATCTTTTCCCTTCTTCTGTCTGCATAAATTTATTCCATGATGACCAAATCTTAATATGTTGCTCTTTCCTGTCTTGGGCCGAAAACACCAACTCCTCTATGGCACCCACTTTCCCGACCCTATTGAGCCAATCTGCAATTGTTGGAGGGCTGGAGCTTTTCCAGCCTCTCGCAATGCATGCCTTGGCCTCATTGACCAGGTGACATAATACTGAGTTTTTGTAAGTCTGTGTGGGTATTTGCGTTTCGTGCAATAGGAAGAAGCCTGGGTCATCCGGCACAGGATAAGACTCAATTTTTTGGGCAATCCTTCGTACCTCTATCCAATATTGTCTAATTCGAGGGCATGTCCAATATATATGGAACAAAGTTCCCCGCTCCCCATTACATCGCCAACACTGATCTGAGGCATCAGGATAGAACCTACCCAGTTTTGAGGGCGTATAGTACCACCTCGTCAGTAATTTGATTCTTGCGTTTTAGTACTTACTGATGAGTGTAGCGCAAGATATATTATCTTCTGATATTGAGCTGGTGTAAAAGTCCTGCCAAGGTCCCTTTCCCACTTTCTAATTGCTGGCATTTCATAGTTCTCTGGTGGGGTCATTAGTATCATATATATCTTTGATATTATTTGGTCAATGGGTTCCTTCTCCTCACAGTATACTTCAAACCTAGTTAGCTCCCGTTTAAAGTTACTCATTGGGCCTAGTGTCTCCAGATAATGTCGAAGTTGTATTGCCTGCCAATACTCTGCTTCAAATTGGCCTCCTGATTTCGTCAATTCCACTATTGTGGGCCATATTTCTGATTGCATAAAGTGCGATACCTGCGTGTATCCCTTCTCTCGAAGTCTCCGAAATGCCCTTATCTCCATCCCCGGCTCGAAACTTGGGTTTCCCAGTATTGGGTAAAGTGGAGAATATCTTGACGAGTATTTGGGGTTTAGACATGTTTTGGCCCCTATAGACAGTGTTGGCCCTTTCAAAGGATGTTTTTTGATTGCGTCTGGTAGTTTTGTATAGCACCGAGGTGCTCTACCCAATGGTATCTGACTAATCTCTTGCTCCAATTTTATCCATAATTTAAGTTCTTTATGTCTGCACCAGTCTATGACCCTTCCCAAATGAACTGCTTGGTGATATTTAGATACATCTGGGACTGCTAAGCCCCCATAGCATTTGGGGAGGGTCATTTGACTTCTGCTAATCCGTGGTCGCCTGTTGGCCCATATGAACTTAGTAAAGAGTGCATTTATTTGCTGAAAGTAGGCCTTATCAATTCTAATTGGTACAGCTTGAAATAAGTACAAAAATTTGGGCAGAATATTCATTTTAATAGCGTTACATCGGCCAAACCATGAGTGGAATCCCTGTTGCCATTTATCCAGTAGGGATCTAACTACTTTATATAGTGGGGGGAAATTTACAATGAAAACCTTCTCTAATCTTGATGGTATATTTATCCCTAAGTATTTTAGTGAGGACCTCACCCATTTAAAATTAAAATTTGGTTGTATATTTTGCTGGACTTCTATGGGAAGGGCTACCCCCATCGCTTCCGATTTTGCGTAATGAATTTTTACATTTGCTAATGTCCCATATCCTTCTATTTCCTTCATCAAATTTGGCAGTGAAACATGGGGTCGTGATAGGGAGAACATCAAATCATCTGCATAAGCAGAGATTTTATATTCTTGATCACCTATTTGCAGTCCCTGGATATCTGGGTTTTGCCGAATCCTATTTAGTAGGGGTTCTAGAGAGAGAGAAAACAGCATCGGAGAGAGTGGGCATCCTTGACGCGTACCATTTGAGATTTTAAATGTCTCAGAGTAAACTCCGTTCACTTTTACTGAGGATTGGGGTGTAGCATAGACCCCCGCTATCCAACTCCGTATATGTTCTCCCAGTCCCATTTGCCTCAATACTTCAAACATAAATCGCCAGCTGACCCTATCAAACGCTTTCTCAGCATCGGTACTCAAAAAAATACTGGGCATTTTTGAAACATTAGCATAATGTACCAGGTTGAGGACCTTTACGGTATTATCCCTGGCCTCGCGGGTTGGGATAAACCCAACCTGGTCTTGGTGTACCAACTGATTCAAAAACGGCTGGAGACGGGAGGCAAGTAGTTTAGTGAAAAGTTTTAAATCTGTATTTAAGAGTGAGATCGGGCGATAGCTCCCGCACTCCGCCGGGTCCTTCCCTTCTTTCGGAATAACCGAAATATGTGCCATAAGGGCATCCGGCGGTAGTGTGGGAGCCCGGCCGATCTCACTGAATGCCTTTGTCATATGGACCCCTAATATTGGGAGAAAATATTTGTAGTATTGGATACTGAAGCCATCCGGGCCCGGCGCCTTCCCTCGTTTAACTGTCTTTATCACTGTCTCCAGTTCCCCCACTGAAATAGGGATCTCCAGTTTATTACGGTCTTCTAAGGTCAACCTAGGCAGGTTTGCTGAGAGGATGTATTCTTCCATCGTGGCCTGAGGCACCTGGGATGGGTTTAAATTATAGAGGGATGAGTAGTATTCTCTAAATCTCTGCGCAATCTTTTTAGGGAGTGAAATTAGCTGCCCGTTTTTTCCCTTTATATGGGGTACGTATACTGTCATCCCTTTCTCTCTAAGTTTCCCCGCTAATATTTTACTACATTTTTCCCCAAGTTCATAGGTTACTTTTCTCCCTACTTGTATTGCCGCTTCTGCTTTATATCTGAGTAAGTCTGTCAGTTGTCTCCTCAGGTGTGCCAGTTCTGTCCCCACTAGCGGTATATGTACTTTCTTATGTTGTACCTCTAATGTTTGCATTTCTTTTAGCAGGTTGACTATCTGTCTTTCTCGTGCTCTTTTTAATCGGGAACCATGTTTTATCAAAACCCCTCTCATTACTACCTTATGCGCTTCCCATATCATTCCCGGGTCACTCCCCGGGGTGTCGTTCGTCCGGAAGTATGCCTCCATTTCTTTTGCTACATCTTCCCGAACTTCGGGGATCTGCAGCAAACTCTCATTCAGACGCCAACGCCACTCCGGAGCCGTAGATGAGTCGGACAACGCAATGTGTAGCGTCACTGGTGCGTGGTCTGACCACGTTATATTCCCAATTTTTACTTCCTTCACCGCCGTCAACAGATAATGTGGTACCAGGAAGAGGTCTATACGAGAATACAGTTGGTGTGGGTTGGAGAAGAATGTATAATCTCTTTCCCCGATATGTAGTAATCTCCACACATCTACCATCTGCAATTCCCGCAACTTCTGCAAGATATTCCTCCTGGTCCCCCCTGATATGGAGGATACCCCCGTTGATGTGTCAACCTTAGGTTCCAATGTTGTATTAAGGTCTCCCCCTACTATCAGCTTCCCTTCTGCAAACCCTACCAACTTATCCAAGGTTTTACTCAAAAAGGCATCTTGATGTGTATTTGGTGCGTAAACGGTCGCCAATGTCACCTTTGTACTTCCAATCTGTCCTTTTAAAAAAATAAAACGGCCCTCTACATCTACTCGTTTATCCAACAGGGACCAAGGTATCCTATTGGAGATTAAAATTGACACCCCTTTTGACTTTGATGTCTGACTACATGCGTGGTATGTACATGGGTAGAACCTATTTTGTAGGTATGGGAGTCCGCCCATCTTAAAGTGTGTTTCCTGCACAAATACTACGTCTGAGCGGGTTCATTTTAACTCGCTCAGGAGCATTCTCCTTTTTTGTGGGACATTAAGTCCTTTAGCATTAATGGTGGTTATCTTTATTTCCTCCATCTCTAAAGATTCAGAGGATGGAGTGTGGGGGAGAGGGGAGAGAGAAAAAAGGAAAAAAAAAAAAAAAACCCTTAAAACCAAACCCTCCCTATTCAACTTCCCTCCCTTAAATATTAAACTAACCCCTCCCACCTTACCCCCGCCCCCAAGGGAGGCACCCACTTCTGGACCTTTAACCTTACGGTTCAGGTGGGTGCACGCCTAATTGGGGTGTTGGGTTGGCACGGCAGAGGTGCACCCCCCTCTCTCCACCCCGGACACCCCTTTCATCTACCTCTCTCCAGCTCCTCTCTCCACTTTTTTTCTCCCTCTTCCTCTCTCCTCTCTCCCCTTTTCTCCTCCCCTCACCTTCTCTTACTTTATAGAGCCTTAAATCCGAGGGAGCCTACATCCTTTAATTTTACCCCTAAATTATCCTATTTTTTTCCCCCTTATCATCCTAGTAAATAAACAAATAATATTTATCATTTATGTAGCTTTTGCATTTGTGTTTGTTTGTAGTTGTTTACATATAATACATATAATACCTTCTTACTTTGGAGATTTTAGTATAACTGAATTTAAGTAACGTATACCAGGGCCATTTTCCCTCCTTTCTCACCTTTCTTCCCATTCCCTCTGTACTATTTCCCTTTGCTTTTTTAACCCTGATCCCTCTACCCCCCCCTCCTCCTTCTTCCCTAATGGTGGATCTTCTGGGTACTAACTTACTCCTATTTCCTGCTTGGGGCTCCCTCCTCTTTCTAACCACTGGCCTCCTCAGTTATATCCAGTTATATCCAAGTGTGTGTACCACCTATTTTATCCTATTGTATTCATGTGTAGTGTGATGTGTGAGTGCCCCCTCCTCCTACTCTCTAAAAATCTTTCTTCTCGTGAACCCCCCTAATTCCTAGCCCCCAACCGTTATTTATTCTCCCCCCTTCCACCCTTGTTATCTCAGTCTACCCTCTGTCTACCTCCCTTTTTTTCTCGTACATCACGGGACACAGAGCGGCATAGTCATTACTATGTGGGTTATATAGTTTACCTTCAGGTGCTGGCACTGGCAACTTCCAAACCGGAAGTACCCTCCCCTATATAAGCCCCTCCCATCCGGGAGCACCTCAGTTTTTTGCCAGTGTCTAAGGTGTTGGCCAAGAAGTAACATGTGTTTTTCACTGAGCTTGCGTACAGGTTCTTTTGGGCCTCAGTAAGCTATTCCGGATCCGACCAAAAAAGCTTCATAGCTAAACGGTCGGTACCCGGGCCTTGCAGAGAAGAGCAAGGTTTTGCCTGTAATGCTTCTCTTAGGAGGGCTGGACCCTGGGATCCAGAGCTCTGGTCATACCCACGACCAAGATGTTTTCTGTGCAGGGTGCTATACAGGTCCAGGGGAGTGGAATCCTTGGGAACCCGGTCCCTGAAGGTTTAATTACAATGCCTGCCGTGATAGGTGAAGTTTGGGCTTCTGTGGACCAAACAGAGTCCTGCGGCGGGGAAAAGGTAAGTGGGGGCCCCTCAGGAACTTGGTTCTATTGAGGGGACCCCCAAGCCTAATATGTCTTTCTGCCTGTTACCTAACGGTATTCCCGCTAAATATCTGTGCATGCCTGTAACTACTAAAAAATTTAATAATTTTAAGAGTGGTCAAGAAAAAAAAGAAAAATAATGGTTAAACCGCGGTACCTGTGTTAAACCACTAGAGGCCGCTGTGGAACGTTGTTTTCTTGTCATGTGGATTTTTTTCTTTCCAAGTCAAAATCCAGGCAGATGGTGAGTTCTCTGGATGGGAAACTGTTTCCTCTGCCATGTTGCAATGCTCGTCCATCCCCTGGCCCTGTGGCAAACAGGGCCCTGGCTTCTGTCCCTAGTTCCTTTCAAAAAAGAGCGCCGAAGGCGCGCGTGCATGCGCCTCTATTTATAGAGGTGAGCTAGAAAAAGGGGCGGAGCTTGGTGGATGCTTGGTGCAGCGCTTCTGCGTGTGCGGGCGCAGCATGATAAAAAGCACAATTAGGTGTTGTCAGCTGGTTATGGAAGGCAGAAACAGAGCTGGCAACATTTAGAAAGGCATACAGCAGGCGGTTGATGCAGGCATCCCCATAGAAAGGCACATTAGTAGACACCAACTGTTTATATTGCAGCAATTGTGCTAGACTATTGTCAGTAAGTGGTGTATTTCGGCTGGAATACCTCAGCTTTGGGCTTAGGAATATGCCGTCTAAAGTCTCCGGGACTAAGAATCCCAGGAAGCATAGGGGGTCTCCATCGGGCTCTGAGGATCTTGGG
Organism: Rana muscosa; assembly: GCA_029206835.1. Classification (NCBI taxonomy): domain Eukaryota; kingdom Metazoa; phylum Chordata; class Amphibia; order Anura; family Ranidae; genus Rana; species Rana muscosa. Next base: position 109,389,335 of record JARGYO010005626.1, read on the forward strand.
CATGCTTCGGCTGCACCAATCTCCCCTGAAAAATCAGAGGTTAGTGACCGTAGAGCACCCTCAGGAGTACCTGGTACTGTGGCTGTCCTCAGTTCACCTGCTCCTGTGTATATAACAGAGGAGGTTTTTTCCTCAGCTCTGGGAGGACTGGAAGAGAGATTGACAACATTGATCGCTGCTTCCCTGTCAGAGGGAAAGCGCGCCAATCTCCGTCTCCTCCCTCAGAGTACCTGTTAGCAGAGCAACAGTCCCATACAGGGATCGACCTACCTGAAGCGGATCAGGATGAGGTTGATTCTGTTGTAGAGGAATCAACAGTGGAAGAGCCATTCTCAGCATCACATGCTGAAAGATTATGGGTTCAGTCCCTGACTAACATGGTCCGATCAGCATTTAAAATGCCCCTTGCGGAGCCATCATCCACTTCTGTCTCCTCGTTGGGGTCGCTAAAAGCTCCCCAGACTGTTTGTTCCTTTCCAATCCATCCTTTACTGGAAGGGCTCATTTACCAGGATTGGGAACATCCTGGTAAAATATTTACTCCCCCCAAGAGATTTCCGGTGGTCTATCCCATGGAGGATAAGTTCATCAAAAAATGGAGGGTCCCTACAGTGGACGCAGCCATCTCTTGTGTGAATAAATCACTGACGTGTCCAGTAGATAATGTCCAAATGTTCAAGGACCCAATAGATAAAAAATTGGAGTCCTTATTAAAATCTGCTTTCTCTACAGCAGGCTTGGTGACACAACCAGCAGTGGCAGCTATTGGGGTCTGCCAAGCAGTGAAGGATCTGTTGAAACAGGTCTTAAGGGACTTGCCAGATCAGCAGGCTCTTGCCCTAGCTGATCTACCTAGAGCCTTATGCTTTGCGGTTGACGCTATAAAGGATTCAATCCATCAGGCCTCCCGCCTTGTGCTGTCTGTAGTACATATGCGCAGGCTTCTGTGGCTCAAAAACTGGTCTGCTGAAGCTCCCTGTAAAAAATTGCTGGTCAGCTTCCCATTTCATGGTGAACGCTTATTCGGGGAAGACCTGGACAAATATATCCAGAAAATTTCCAGCGGTAAAAGTACACTCTTGCCGGTTAAAAACAGAGTTAGAGGTCCCTCTTTTAAAAGGGCTGTTTCTCCAGTCCCTAGGACATCGGCTGTGAAACAGTTCCGATGGCCTCCTCGGTCAAATCCCGGGGGTAAAAATCAGGGACAATCGCAGGGTAACAAGAAACCCTGGGTCAGGAGAGGTACAAAACCTCCCCCAAAGTCAAATGCATGAAGGGTTGCCCCCACTCAATCGGGTGGGGGGAAGACTTCAGTTGTTCGCAGAGACCTGGCGGGACACGATCAGAGACAGATGGGTGCTCTCCGCAGTAAGTCTGGGATACAAATTGGAGTTAAAAGACTCCCCTCCTTCCCATTTTATAAGGTCAAACGTGCCAAGGGATCCCCGGAAGAGAGGATCCCTCCTGTTGGCACTAGAACAACTATTGCTCCAAGGAGTAATTATGGAGGTTCCCCTGGAAGAATGGGGGTTCGGGTTTTACTCAAACCTCTTTACAGTCCCGAAACCAAACGGGGACGTGAGGCCCATATTAAATCTAAAAGGGCTAAACAAATTCCTACATATCAGGACTTTCCGGATGGAGTCGATCTGATCGGTGGCCACTGCCCTACAAGGGGAGGAATGGTTAGCCTTGATCGACATCAAAGATGCTTATTTGCACATTCCCATCTTTCCAGTCCACCAAAAATTTCTACGCTTTGCAGTAGAAGGGCGCCATTTTCAGTTCAGAGCCTTACCCTTCGGTCTGGCCACAGCACCAAGAGTGTTCACAAAAATTCTGGCCCCATTATTGGCCAATCTAAGAACACAAGGTGTAACGATAATGGCATATCTAGACGACTTGTTGCTGATAGACCACTCAGTGGAAAAACTAGAAGTGGTCGTTCACAAGACAATCAAGTATCTGGAATCTCACGGTTGGATTATCAACCGAGACAAGTCAGCCCTAAAACCAGTCAAAAGTCTGGAATACTTGGGGCTAAGGCTGGATTCAGACCAGAGAACATTTTTCTTGCCTCAAGAAAAGGTGTCGTCTTTGAGAGATTTGATCCACCTAGTGGGTACAAAAAGACAGCCGTCCATACGCCTGTGCATGAGGCTGCTGGGAAAAATGGTGGCATCATTCGAAGCAGTACCCTACGGTCAATTCCATTCAAGGAATTTGCAAAGGGCTATACTGTCAGCCTGGAACAAAAAAGTTCAGGCCCTAGACTTACCAATGTCCTTGTCCCCTTCCGTTCGCAAGAGCCTCCGTTGGTGGTTGGTTCCCCAGAATCTGGAAAAAGGGAAATCCTTCAGTCCGATTTCTTGGAAGGTGGTCACTACAGATGCCAGCCTTATAGGCTGGGGAGCAGTACTGGAGCAATGGTCTCTCCAGGGCAGATGGTCGGATGCAGAAAAGGCCCTGCCCATCAATCTCTTAGAGATACGAGCAGCCTGGTATGCCCTAGTAGCATGGACATCCAAACTCCAAGGGTCCCCTGTCAGAATTCAATCGGACAATGCCACGGCAGTGGCATATATCAATCATCAGGGTGGCACCAGGAGTCGTGCAGCCCAGAGGGAAGTAAATTGCATCCTGAAATGGGCAGAAAGATATGTCCCAGCCATATCCGCGGTATTCATTCCAGGAGTGGAGAATTGGAAGGCGGACTTTCTAAGTCGCCAACAATTATGCCCAGGGGAATGGTCCCTTCACCCCGAGGTTTTCCGGACAATATGTCAACGGTGGGGAACACCGGATGTAGATCTGCTAGCATCCAGATTCAACGCAAAGGTGGACAGGTTGTCTCTCGGACAAGGGATCCCCTAGCTTGCGGCTCGGATGCCCTAGTGTTCCCTTGGGATCAGTTCAAGCTGATATATGCATTTCCACCGCCACAATTGTTACCTCGATTACTCCGCAGAATCAGGGTAGAAAAGAAACCAGTGATTCTGGTGGCTCCAGCGTGGCCCCGAAGAGCATGGTACGCGGAGATTGTAAAAATGTCTGTGGGGAGTCCTTGGACCCTTCCACATCGTCCGGACCTGCTTTCGCAAGGACCGATATACCACCCTTCCTTACCAGCCCTAGGTTTGACGGCCTGGCTATTGAAGCCCACATTCTAAAAAAGAGAGGTCTCTCTAATCCTGTGGTATCTACCATGATCAATGCCAGGAAGCCAGTATCCAGGCAGATCTACTATAGAATCTGGAAGGCGTACATCGCCTGGTGTGAGGCCAAGAAATGGCATCCACGTAAGTACGTAATAGGTAGGATTCTGGACTTCCTACAGTGGGCTGTAAATAGGAAGCTTGCCTTGAGTACTATCAAGGGTCAGATTTCGGCCTTGTCAATATTTTTTCAAAGGCCCTTGGCTTCGCATTCACTAGTCAAAGCCTTTATACAAGGAGTGATGCGTATTAGCCCTCCGGTTAATATTCCCATATGTCCATGGGACTTAAACCTGGTTCTGTCGGTTCTACTGAAGCAACCATTTGAACCATTACAGCACATTTCCTTGGTTCTTCTCACCAGGAAATTGATTTTTCTAGTAGCCATTTGTTCGGCTAAAAGAGTGTCGGAATTAGCCGCTATGTCCTGTAAAGAGCCATATCTGGTTATCCGTAAGGACAGAGTAGTGTTACGTCCTCATCCAGCCTTTCTTCCTAAGGTGGTATCGAGGTTTCATTTGAACCAAGATGTGGTTCTTCCTTCCTTTTTCCCCAAACCTAGTTCGGTAGAGGAAAAGTTATTACATTCTTTGGATGTAGTAAGAGCAGTTAAAGCTTATCTAAAAGCCACTGCTCAGATTCGCAGAACGGATACTTTGTTTATTCTGCCGGAAGGCCCCAGAAAGGGTCAGGCAGCGTCAAAATCTACTTTAGCCAAGTGGATTCGACAGGTCATTATGCAAGCCTATGGCTTGAGAAGGAGACCGCCTCCGTTCAAACTTAGGGCGCACTCCACGAGAGCAGTTGGAACTTCATGGGCAGTGCATCACCAGGCCTCCCTGGCTCAAATCTGTAAGGCCGCAACATGGTCTTCAGTACACACGTTTACTAGGTTCTACCAGGTGGACGTTAGAAGTCAGGAGGATGTCGCCTTTGGGCGCAGTGTGTTGCAGGCCGCAAAAGATCCTCATGTCTGATAGCGCTCAGCTTATGTATGGTGTATCCCCCCCCCTCATTTGGGCATTGCTTTGGGACGTCCCACATAGTAATGACTATGCCGCTCTGTGTCCCGTGATGTACGAGAAAGAAAATAGGATTTTTATAACAGCTTACCTGTAAAATCATTTTCTTGGAGTACATCACGGGACACAGAGCTCCCACCCCTCTTTTGGGGACACTTATTGCTTTGCTACAAAACTGAGGTGCTCCCGGATGGGAGGGGCTTATATAGGGGAGGGTACTTCCGGTTTGGAAGTTGCCAGTGCCAGCACCTGAAGGTAAACTATATAACCCACATAGTAATGACTATGCCGCTCTGTGTCCCGTGATGTACTCCAAGAAAAGGATTTTACAGGTAAGCTGTTATAAAAATCCTATTATTTCCCTACTTCCCCCTTGTGTCTATGTGTTTGGCTCCTAACTACTCCTTTCTTAACCAATACCTCAAAACCTATTCCCGATATTATATGTGTACGTGTCTTATATGTGTCTCTCTAAATCTACAAAAGTAAGTGTGTGACCCATGTGTGGTATCTATAACATTTGCACCCCCCACCCTTGGCATTTTCTTCACTTTCTTCTATTCAGGCCACTACCCTTACTAGAATATTCCATTCCATTATAGGAACCCCTCTCCCTTTTGCTCCTCTCTTCCCCTCTCCTTCTCTCTTCCTCTCCTTCTCCTCTCTTTTTCCCCCTCTTCCCCCTTCTCCCTCCCCATCTCTTCTCTCCAGTACTCCATTGGTCTCTATTGATCTCTTCTCCTATCTTCTTATTTCTAAACCCCCCTACTTATTGTTATCTCCCTCCTATACCCCCTCCTTTTCAAAATCAAATCAAATCCTTCTCCCCCCTTCATTTCATCATACATTATTTGTACATTATTTATGCATTTATACATTTATACATTATTTATACATTATTTAAACTTCGTACATTATATCTTCTAAGCTCCTTCTAGCCCTGACCGACCGAGAAAAGGGAGAAAAAAAAAACAACTAAGCCACCCAATGATTCCAGTGTATATAAATCACTAAATTGGGGGGGGGGATAAACCCCCCCCCCCAAGGGCTCCCCTCCCAGGAGGGGGGGGGGCGATAAGTGTATGTAAACCTGCAGGGTGGTCACAACTATCATAACTTACATCTTACATTTTGCAGTATGTTCCAATGTAACACATCCTGTTTCCCATCACCCTTTACAGTGTCCCCTATAACCCTAACTTCTAAGAAAAAAAAAAAAAACACCACTCCATAAAAAAAAAAAAGAAAATTGTTTTCTCTCTTCTCTTCTCTCTATTTTTCCTCCCTTCTCCCTCCCTTTTTTCTCGTTCTTTCTTCTCTGTTCAGCCATAGTAGTAAATGAGAAGGGAGAGGCAGATGACAGGAGCGGAGGCATTCCCTCAAAGTTCCATACTCCGAAAGTCTCCCAAAGTCTCTTGAAGGGGGAAACAAAAAGAAAAGGGGGGTATATATTTGGGCCCCGGCTGTGACTGTCTCCAGTGGGTTATATCCCCTCCTAGAACAACCTACCCCTTCCCTCTTGGGTTTTGGGTTTTCCTCAAAAAAAAAGGGACCGGGGGGTTCACTGGAACAACACCCAGAACAGGGGAAAAAAAAAAAACAGTCAGGAGAGAAAAAAAACAAAAAAATAAAATTACCCAAAATAGGGAGTCAAAAAAAAAGGAAGGGGCGTTTCCCCTTTTCCTCTCCCAGAGGGGGGGAGGGTACCAGGGCAAGTCTCCTTCAGAGGAATTCCTTTGATTCTAGCCCTGATGTTATAAAAAAAAGGGGGAAGAGAGAGAAAAACATTAGTCCTGTCCCCATTACTCCTGTACTCTTTTATTTTGAGGGGGTGGGTTCTTTATTGCTTCCTTCTCCCCTTCCCCTTGAAGCCTTAGATCTCCTGTCCCCCATTGTCTCCATTTTCCTCCCAATTCCTGGAATTTCCTGCAACCAGTTTGGAATCTCTATAGCTTCCATCTCCATAAAGGAAAAAAAAGTCTAGTAATTCCCCCGGGTGCCGCAAAGTAAATGTATGGGAGTTCTTTTTCACTATCAAAGCAATGGGGTATCCCCACCGATATGACCCCCCCAATAGTTTAATTTTATCCAGGAGCGGGCGTAACATAGCCCTACGCTGCAATGTAGCTTTTGAGAGGTCTGGCAGGATTTTTACCCTGAATCCTTCATGTTCTATTTCACATTTTTCCCAAGCCATGCGACTTATTAGTTCCTTATGTGCGTATCGATGAAAACAGCCTATGACATCCCTTGGTCTATCTATATTTACCGAAGGGGGTCCCAAGGCTCTATGTAGTCATTCAAATTCCAATGTTTGAGGTGGTGCTGGAATAGCCAGCCGCTGACATATCGCTAGGATTGTTGCATGTAATGTTTCTCTCCCTACTGTCTCGGGGATCCCTCTAAACCGTAGATTCAAGCGACGGCCGCGGTCCTCAATTTCCTCTAGCTGTAACTGTATTGAGGTAGCATGTACAGAGTGTAAACCCTGTACCAGTTCCAGCTGCTGTACCCGTTTCTCTAGGGTAGTTACCCGGCCTTCCTCCCCCGACAGTCTCTCTGAGAGATGCTTCACCTCAGTATGCACCTGATTCCACTCCCTTCGATGCATCTCTTCTAAACGTGTCATCATTGACTCTATATCATCACGGGTCGGGAGGGATTCTATGTCCGCACGAGTTGGCAGGGCTTGCAGCAGAGCTCTAAGATCCAGGTCTCCCAGATCTGCTATTCCCTGGGACTTCCTGTCCTGTGACTCCCAGGGGTTATACTCCTGCCCCCCTTGCTCAGTCTGCTTCGCCCCTTCCATTGTCCCCTGTACCTGCACTTGCAGTTGTTGGCTGTGAACTGCCGCCTCCTCCTGTACTTCCTGTCCGTGTGTCTCCTCGTTCCGTCGCTCTCCAGAGCGCCTGCACTGTTTCTTCTCACCGCTTGTTCCCCCACGTGACTCCACCGCTTGAAGCCTGGTCAGCGCGGCTCGTGTGCTGGGAAAGAAGGATTCAATCTCCGGCTGTGACCCCATTTTTTTCACTGCTCTCTCTCTCCTCTTCATCCCAGGTATGCTGAGTTACTGGGCTGTTTCCACATAGGGCTGCTCTTGGAGCTGTAAGGCTGGTCACATCGCTGGGTGTCCGGGGGAAGAGTCAGAGGGCTACAACTGCAGCGTGTTCCTCCTCACTCTGCCATCACTCTGCCGTTCCAAGACCACACCCCCCTGAATCCTGCCATCCCTTTTTTGTTTAGGACCAAAGGGGTTTCAACAGATGTCCTCTTGACCAATTAAGTGTCTGAGGGGTTGGTCACTGGGAGGTCACCACTTCCATGACCATGTCCCAGGTACAGTTTGTGATAAGTGTTCATATCTCAGAATATCTCCAGTTTACAGACTGCTAACATTTATATTATGGTCCAGCGTGAATTTTGCTTCAAAAGAAATATAAATATGGGAGGTTTCCTATATCTATTTTACCTAGGAGGAATAATGGGTACCAGTGGTTTCCCATATGATCTGACATAGGGGTTTCTGGACTTGAAACACTACAAAGTATCTGAGGAAAGTAAATATGTCCATAATAGGGCTGTGCTATTAATATTTTGGAAGCTATAAAACATGCTGAAGTTTCAGAACTATCTTACTACTCTGTCTGCACTTGTGGATTGAGCTATGTGGATTTGGTTATTTACGGCAACGATTTGGGAGGGTGACAGTTTTATTAGGGTTTCCAGCCTTAGATTGTGGATTGGGTAATGGAAAAGTCTGTGCGTTCGATCAATGGATTGATAAGGTCCTGGCCTCAGTCAACAGTTTGTGTATTGGATAACTTGGAGGAAAAGGTGGGGGCAAGGTCACTGTGGTGTGCCCTTCACAAGACAACATGGCTGAGATGAGCTGAGACAAGACAACATGGCTGAGATGAGCTGAGACATGACAAAATGGCTGCTACGCACACAACTATGCATTATCCCAGTACGTATGACTGTTACAGACATCACTGCATGGGCCCAGAAATACTTCCAAAAATCACTGTCTGTGAACACAGTTTGGTGTGCCATCCAAAAATTTGAGTTAAAGCTCTATTGTGCAAAAAAGAAGCCATGATCCAGAAACACAGTTGTCTTCTCTTTTCAATTAAAATGGTCTTTTGCAAAGTGGAAAACTGTTCCGTGGTCAGACAAATCCAAATTTTACATAATTTTTTGCAACAATGGGCACTGCATCCCCTGGACTAAAGAGGAGAGGGACCTTCCAGCTTGTTATCAGTGCTCAGTTTAAAAGCCCACAACTTTGATGGTATGGGTCGTGCATTAGTGTATATGGAATGGACATCTTGCACATCTGGATAGGCACCATCAATGCTGAAAGATATATCCAGGTTTTAGAGCAGCCTATGCTCCTATCCAGAGGATATCTTTTTTAGGAAAAGTCTTGCATATTAAAGCAGAACAATGCTAAACTGCATACTGCATGACAACAGCATGGCTTCTTCGTAAAACAATCCGGGTGCTTAATTGACCTGCCTGTTGTGCAGACCTTTTACCAATTAAAAATATTTGGTGCATCTTGAAATGAAAAATACCACAAAGAAGACAACATCCCTCTTCCCAAATTCCACCAATTGGTCTCCTCAATTCTCAGGTGTTTTTTTAAATCAGAAAGAAAGTTTTATTTGGAATTACACAGTGCCACATACAGGTCATACAAAACAATGACATAAAGACTGAGATATCATGCAGCATAAGAGATCCTTTGAATCCGTCAAAATACAGTTATGTATCAACCAAAAGAAAATAAAAAAGACCAAAAGATCCTGTAGTTGGGGTTGCATTGTGAAGCAAAGAAAAAACAAAAAAAGAAAAGGGGAAAAAGGGAAACTCACAGAAAACACAAAAAAAAAAAAACACGTAATCTACAGCACCTACTGTACATCAGAAGAATATAACCATTCCCAGGTCCCTGGGAATTTAACTCATTTAATTGGGCTGCCCAGCATATCTTCGCCAACAGTCATCCCTCATAGGACATACATTTATCAGTGGAATTAAACCTATCCCTATGAATTCAAAGCCTATCCTTGTAACAACCTATCCTTGACCAGCTGATGGGGCGCTAGGCCCGGTACCGCCAACCAATCCTGCCACATTGTGGAAAATTTACGGGGTGCATTTCTGTGTTGGTACGTCAGTTTCTCCCTTATAAGCATTTTGTTCACTTGGTCAATCCATTGTTGCCTGGTGGGCACCCTGGGTGTAATCCATAGTTGAGCTATCAATCTCCGAGTTATGTAAAGTAAACAAATGATCGCTGTGTGGGTAGAGGGAGTCAATGTCTCCACATCCACGGCACCCAACAGGCACACTACAGGAGTTTTTGGAACGAGAAAAGTGAACTCGAGAAATTACTTCCAGAATTTCAGACCAATACCTAAAAAGTTTTGGACAACTCCAGAACATGTGCATAAGGTCCCCTTGGTCCCTCGTACATTTTGGACAGAGAGGAGTATCACAAAGTCCCCAGCTATGAAGTTTGACAGGTGTTCTGTAAGCCCTATGTAGTAAGTAAAGGTGGGATAACTTTTGCGAGGCCGACACTGAAACCATCGGAGCAGAGGCAAGGCACATACTCCACTCCTCCCCATCCAATGGGCCCACATCCTCCTCCCATTTCCGCCTACAAGGTAGCTTGACGGGGTCCTGAAGTGCATTAAGAATAATATCATATCCTCTAGAAATCATACTCTTTCTCTCACCTTCTAGCAAAATCCCCTGTACCATGGCATGATCAGTTAACCTGAGTGACGTAAGCCTAGATTGCATGTGTAGTGCATGTCGCAGTTGAAGGTATTTAAAGAAGTTAGTGCGGGGGATACCAAATTCCGCCTGGAGTTCCAGAAAGGACTTGAGAACCCGACCAGTGTACAGCTGTGATAGGAATCGAAGCCCCACTCCCTCCCAGTTCCAAAACCCCTTAAGTTTAAGTAACTCTCTATAGTTCAGATTTCTCCATATGGGTGAAAGTGCAAGGAAACCCCTGATACGTAGCAATCGTTTAGTATATGACCACAATGTTCTCAACAAAGCTATGGACAGAAGTTTTCCGTCTAAATGTGCGAATCCTGCTTCCAAGGTGGACAACGCAATGGAGTTGTCTGCCGAGGGGCACAGAAGTCTGCGTATGGGATCAAGGTTATCCTCCAATCCCCAACCTCCCAGTTGCTGAATCTGGGAGGCAAGGAAATAGGCCCTGGCATGTGGGACCGCCAATCCCCCTTCCTCTTTAGGATATTGCAGAGAGGACAAACTAATTCTAGCCGTTTTCTTACGTCATATCAATTCCCTAAACTGTGAGTCTATTTTGTCAAACCAGCGCCGGGGAATCCACACTGGAGAGTTATGACATATGTACAAGAGTTGTGGTGCCCACACCATTTTAATAAGGTTCACTCTCCCTACCACTGACAAAGGTAATTTAAACCAGGCAGTACTTTTCTCTCTAAATTTATTGAGCAGAGGGGTAAGATTAAGAGACAAATACTGTGAAGTATCTGGGGAGACCTGCATGCCCCAATAGCGAAAAGACGACACTATCTGGATCATCGTGGCACATTCAGGTAAGGGCACTGTCGGGATCTAGGGGCATTAGTGCCGACTTGTTCCAATTGATAGAAAAGCCGGATTATGCGCCAAAGGCCTTAATGAGAGTCATAACTGCGACCAGAGAACCCTGTGTATCCCCAAGTATAACAAGGTATCATCCGCATATAATGACACCACGTCTATCCCTGTGTTATGTCGGAATCCAGTGATACCACTATCACCTCTTATTCTTGCCGCAAGTGGTTCCAAAGCCAGGGCAAACAGCAGGGGCGACAATGGGCACCCCTGTCTAGTGCCTCTGAACAATGGGAATGACTCCGATAGGTCACCGTTGACCCTAATTCGTGCCGACGGGTGAGCATAGAGCAATTTGACCCAGCTAATAAATGTGGCCCCCAGGCCCATGCGATCTAAGACTTTCCACAGGTAAGGCCACTTGACACTGTCGAAGGCCTTAGCTGCGTCAAGTGAAAAAATGGCCTGATTACCAGGGTTCCCAACCGGGAGTTGAATGTTCAAAAATAGGCGTCTAATATTTTGTGCCGTGGATCTGGTGGGTATGAATCCAGATTGGTCTCTGTGGACCAGCTTCTGGACGACTTGGGACAATCTCGTCACCAAAACCCTGGCTAAGAGTTTAATATCGGTCGTGAGTAAGGAAATAGGCCTATAGGAGTCAGGGGACGTGGGCTCCTTACCAGGTTTCAGTAGCACTATGATAATCGTTTCGTTCATGGAGTTTGGTAGCGTGCCCGATTTCAAAGCGTCATTGTAGACCTTCAAAAGCATGGGCAGTAGTGTGTCGGCATATCTCTTGTACACCTCGGACGGGAGACCGTCAGCTCCAGGAGACTTGTTATTAGGAGTTTGTTTCAAAGCTGAAGCCAATTCATCCTCCGTAATTGGAGCATCAAGTAAGGCCGCGTCCGAGGCCGACAATCGAGGCAGATCACACTCTTCAAGGAAACCTACTATGTCATCATCACTGGGGTGCACCTTAGAAGTATATAGGTCAGCATAGAATGAACAAAAGATTTGTACCACCGCAGAGGTACAAGTTTGGGCAACCCCCTGTGTGTCACATAAGGTTGAAACCAAGGAGGTAGATCTCTGTGCCCGCGCTAGTAAAGCCAGCATGTGCCCAGTGGACTCCCCTTCCTCAAAGTGGGTCTGCTGCAAGAAAAATCTCTTGTTTTCGGCCAACTGCAGTGCCACCTGGCTGGACATGGATTGCACCCCCCAAACAAGCTTTTTTTGTATCCTCAGTGGGATCGGAAATATAGGCATCCTGAGGACTTTACAAACCTCCACTTCCCAGGCCTTAGTGTTTGTTTTTATCCTATTAATAGTAGTTATAAATTGACCTCGCAAGAATGCCTTTGTGGTATCCCAGACAACCCCCAACTGAGCCGAGTCTAGGTTGTTCTGCAGAAAAAGTTTGAGCCGCTCCCTGATCGGATCAGGGGTTGGAAACTGTGAAAGCCAAAAAGGATTGAGTTTCCAGCTCCTGGGCCTGGCGTCAGTAGGCAGCGCAATCTCAACCCAGAAGGAGGAATGATCTGAGACATGCCTGTCCCCATACCCTGAGTTTACAACTAGTGGAAGTAACACCTCATTACCCAAGCCCAGGTCAATCCTAGACAAACTCTCGTGCGTTGAGGAACAGCACGAGTAGTGTCTAGCTTGAGCGTGATTTCTACGCCACACATCCGTCAGGCCGAGTTCCTCAAGGAGACCAGCAAAGGGGGTGGTCCCTCCAGTACGGACAGGTACATTGGTGGGGACAGGTAACTTATCCCAGTTATAGTTCAGATAGTTATTGAAGTCACTCACCGCCACAGGGGTACATTTGGGAACTGCGCCATAAACTTCGCTAGACACTTAAGAATCTCAGACGAGTATGGAGGCAGTATATATATACCAGCTATAATACACACCATATGAGACACTGTACATAATAAAAAGATAAATCTCTCTCCTGGATCTACGACCTTTTGAGAGCAGTGGAATGGAGTGTCCTGACAAATCGGCACACTCACTCCCCTGGCATAGGCCGAGTATGTAGCATGAAATTGTGTGCCGTACACTCGGAGACTAAAACTAGGAGTAGTATCTGGTGAGAAGTGGGTCTCCTGTAAACACACAATACCTGCCCCGGTTGATTTAAGGTGCCTGAGAACAGCTAATCTCTTCACAGGATTACTAAGACCCCTGACATTCCAGGACAAAAGTTTAACAGTCGCAGCCATTTGTGGGCATTAGCAATATAGGCACAGACACACTGGGACCCAGCGTAGATTGATAGTGCATTCGAGAAACATTTGACACTAAGACATTATATAAAGTAGACCTGGCGTCGTTGAAACCTGAGATAACTCTAACCAGTCTATGAATGTCCACATCAGTAGTAGTAGTATAGCTATTTGGCCGGGCAGGCAAACCTAGTCCCAAAATATTCTGAAAAAATAAAAGAGAAAAAAAGAAAGAAACAACTGGAGAAAACAAATCAACAATAGTGTTAGTTGAGGAGCCAACCGGGCTCCCAGCCACTTGGGCCATGGTTGCAGAAGCCCCCAGGCATCCGCCCTGGGGGGGGGGGGAAGCAGTGAAAACACCCGCAGAAATAACTTCTGGTTGGTAAGTGGGGTTTCACCACTGCAGGTAACATGGAACAACTCGTGATTCAAAAGTCACACTGATTTCTTCTCTCCGCCGGAATCGAAAGTATGTACTCCTTACTTGCATGGAGCAAATGATCCTCAAAGTCAAGCCGGACGCTGCTGTCTAGCATCCCTGAGTGCTCTGTCCTCCCGATCCAACCATTGTGCAGCAGCAGTAGGACATTCAAAAAAGTGGGTGGTACCAAGAGCAGTTACACGAAGCCGAGCAGGGTACAGCATTCCATATTGTACATTCAAATCTCTGAGCCGTCTTTTAACGTCATTAAATGTTGCATGCCGTTTTTGTAGTTCAGCAGAGAAATCAGGAAACAGGGAGACCTTGGAGTTATCAATTGCCATTTTACCAGACAGGGCCCTGGCTTTAGACAAGATCACATCTCTATCTTTGAAATTAAGTAGCTTGAATAGGAAAGGTCTGGGATGGTTGCTCGGTGGCAAGGGGCGGGAAGGCACCCTGTGAGCCCGCTCAACAGCAAATAGTGGCGAGAATGACTCCTTGCCAAATGTAGAAATAAGCCAGTTCTCAATAAAGTCTACCGGATTTTTACCCTCAGCTCTCTCTGGGATGCCTATGGCATGGACATTATTGCGTCTCATGCGATTCATTTTGTCAAGTCGAATGGCATGCTGTTCAATAAGGTGACAGTTATGCCTCAAGTCTCTCTGCATGGGAGCCATGTCATCCTCCACTGTGCTCACTCTGCTCTCCAGTGCAGATGTCCTCTCCCTGAGTTTTTGCATGTCCTGGCGTACATAGGATAATTAAGCTTTCACTCCCTTGATCTCATCTGACAGGGCAGTTATGGAGAGATTGCAGGATGTAACAGCTGCAAATATGTCTCTAAGAGTGGGTTCTGCATCATCAGCACAGGGAGAACTGACCCGGGACCCAGGCACATCATCCCTAGGGGTACTCACTGTGTTCCAGTCCGGGGACAATCCGTCCACATCCTCCAAGGAGACTGTATCATCCGCTTCCAGAGAGCCCCCTGAAGTGCCCCCCGTCGCAGGGATCTCAGCCAAGGCATCCTTATGTGTCTTTCCTCCAAACAGGAGCTTCTGGGCTGCCTCCTTGTATTCCTCCTTAGTTGCACGGAGTGATCCAGCGCCATCTTGGCCATGTGAGTCCGTCTGTCCCCTGCCTCCGGTTGTCCTTTTAGACATGATTGCGGCGACTGCAGCGGGTTCTGTGAGGGTCCGGATGTTACCCAGGTTCATGAGCAGCAGTATGGAGCACTTTGGCGGTTCTGCAATAGTAAGGTAAGGATGAATGCACGGATGGCCGGCGGAGCTGAAGATTCACACGTCCTTCTACATCAGCCGCTAAGCCACGCCCCAATTCCCAGGTGTTTACAAAGTGTTGATAAAAGAGGGGGTGCTATACCACGGTAAACATGGCCCTGTCCCAACTTTTTTTTTTATTTTTTGCTGTCATTCATTTTAAAAGTACCTTATTTTCTTCTTGAAATAGTATTTTTTTTTCAGTTTAAACATTTGATATGTTTTCTTTTTTGTTTTTTTGTGAATAAAATATGGGTTTATGATATTTTCATATCAATGCATTCAGTTTTTTTATAGATTTTACACTGCGTGCTAACTTTTTTGGAATTGGAGTTGTATATAGTTCTGGTAAATATAAAGGAGATTGCACGTAGATTGCAATGTGTGTAGCCAGCTTTAGTCAGATCACTTGAAATTGATTTTGTGACTTCTAGTAAACAATCAACTAGTATATAACTTTTTTTTTGCAATCTTTATTTTTAAGGTTTTGTCTTTGCAAAGCAAATAAATAAATCTATCAATCTATTGCACAGCTGCTGTGGTCTAATGCCACGTACACACAATCTGAAAATCCGACAAGAAAACCGTGGATTTTTTTCCGACGGAATGTTGGCTCAAACTTGTATTGCATACACACGGTCACACAAAATTCCGACCGTCAAGAACGCGGTGACGTACGAGGAGCCGAGATCAATGAAGTTCAATAGGCAGTTTGGCTCTTCTGCTTGATTCTAAGCATGCGTATTTTTTTGCAGAATTGCATACAGACGATTGGAATTTCCGACAAGAACTTTTCTTGCCGGAAAATTTGAGAACCAGCTCTCAAATTTTTGTTGTCGGAAATTTCGACAGAAAAAGTCAGATGGAGCCTACACGGTCGGAATTTCCGACCAAAATCTCACATCAAACTTTTCTTGTCGGAAATTCCGTCCGTGTGTACGGCGCATAAGAGCCCTTTCACACTGGGGCTGGGGGGCGTTAGCGGTAAAGGGTGTAACATTGGGGGATGTTTAGCTCAGTGATAGATGCATTGTAAGTGAGTTCACAGCCAACAGAAACTAAGGTTTAAGGGTGTGGTAGCCCACTTTTATTGAAAGAAACAAAAAGGAAACATGCATTTGGTTTCCCACACAGGGGTTCTTCTCCCAAAAACATCAACACATGAAAATGCCAATCCACCTGGCTCTTAAGGCTCATTCAGCCTTGGGTGCAGTTCCTTGCCGCACAGGCCCACTCCTGGCCTCTAGGAAGGGCTCTCCTGACACTCCAGGCTTTCACACTGCTCTAAGACTTATAGTCCCCGCTGGTCCTCAAGACTCTCTTCCAGTTGTCTCAGCTATAGTCTCCCCGACTCTCTCAGCTGGCCCAACTCTCTGTCTACTGACCTGGAACCTCTCCCAGATGGAGAACCGTCTCAAGGATGTTGCCTGAGTTCTTCCATAGTAGCACACTTCCCTCCAGCAACTGCTGGCACACCAACTCCTTTCCCACACACACTGAGCTATCTTCAGCTCTGCCTTTTAACGAGTGTGTGCACCTGGACACGCACAACCTGCAGAGCTCCTGGAAAACCCGGACACATGACTGAAGACTCCTTCCCTCCCAATGCTCTTTGAAGTCTTCAAGTTGCCAGCCCCAATCCAGACTTACAAAATCCAGGGAAAACTTAAAGCATAGTTTTCTCTGCTCACCAACCTTTTGCTGGAACTTCTCAAATAGCTTCTTTGAGAGTCCTGTGTCCATTTTAAACACATTTCTACTAAGCCAGGGGCTCTCACTCTCACAAGGGCCACTAATTATAGCGCCGCTTTACCACTGTAATAGCGACACTTTTCATCTGCTAGTGGAGTGCTTTTAACCCCTGCTAGTGGCCAAATAAAGGGTTAATAGCGCCCGCAAAGCACCGCTGCTGAAGCGCTTTGCCGGCGATGCCCATTGATTTCAATGGCAGGGGTAGTAAGGGAGCGGTGTATTCACCGCTCCCCCACCGCCCAAAAGATGTTGATTTTTTCTAACGTCCTACAAGCTCATCGCTCCAGTGAAAGCACTCGGGCCCTCACACTGGGGCTGCAGGGGAGACATTGAAAAACACCCAGTGGGAAAGGGGTCTTACAGAGAGTGAACCTGAAAATGCCATTCAATAAAGGTTGGACAAAAATGCATACAGTAATGATTGTCAAATAACAGTTGAGGGTTTCCAAAGTATACAATTAGAACAGTAAATAACAGACAAGAAGATCTCAGGGCCCTTAGTGGAGGGAAATAATGCATCATGACCATCCTAAAAGTATAGATCTTGTATGTAAAGGGACCCAGTGATGTTATGCAATGGTTAGAGCCGTACTCTCTGAAAATGGATAGACAGAACTCGATGAGGAGTCTACATTAGGGAAGGATTATGTGGCATCCCATGATCAAGTGTATAAAGAGAAAGAGGAAACGGACAGGAAATATAGAGATTAGTGGTGATGGGGTGGGTGGGGGAATAAAGGGGAAAGGATGAGGTGCATCCAGTGGAGTAAGGTAAGAGAGATATCCAGCAGGTTTTGCTGGAGATGATAAAGAGGGGCTTGCGGTCTCTCACAGGCCATCCACAATATTGCCTGGACATCAAACATTTTAGACACTTAATAGTTGTTTGAAGTCATCAGTGCATGTAAATTCTATCCAGTAAAACCACATATTTCTGAATTTGGTGTTTGTGTTTTTTAACAAACTACTAAAACTCTCTCCATTTCCCTAACATCTTCAATTCTTCTGATCGTGAGTAACTTTTAGGTTTTCCTCAGATTATAGCAATTCTATGCATAGAATCATTAGTAAAACAAAATACTTGCTTTTGTTTAATGTAATATTTCTAACCTTTTTTTATTTGTTTAAATTATTATGTTTTTTATGTATTTGGTGATCACAACCTAGTGGAAGGTCTATGATATTAATGATCTGGAATTCATTTGTCTTTTTTTTCTTTCTTTTTTTTTTTTTGTTATAAACGCTTAACTCAAGAATGTGTTTTACACGCATGTAATTATATGGTGTCATAATGTTGCACAGATTTTGGATGACACATTTAAGACCTGACATGTGTTTTGCCAAGGCAAATGTCTAGTTTTAAGTTTCTTCTTGGTTTCCTGCCTCTGTTTTTAAGACATCCAAGGATTAGTTGTGTTCTATGCTTGTCCCTCCCAAGAGGCAGAAGCTGAGCCTAATATTGCTCTTATACAGGCACCTGTGGCCTGGAAAATTAAAGGCATCGCTAAAGGGGATGATGCTGTGCTGTGCACAGCATGGGGGAGAGGCAAGTTAATCTATTATCTTGGAAAGACATATTGTATATTTATAACAAGAAAAATAAATAAACATATATGTGTGTATTCTCACAGTAGTAGGCCCTGCCCCTGTGTGAGTATAGATAAAAGCAACAAAGATTTCACACTAATGCAGAGTGCAGGGCTCTGGCGTATTAAATGGAGAAGACAGGGGTTTGTTTCCTCCCAGGTTTTGCAATCCTGGATTGGGTTCTGGAGCTTCAAGACTTTTAAGAGATTTGGGTGGGTAGAAGTCTTCAATCCTGTGTCAAGGTTTCAGTAAAGACCTGCAGGTTGTGTGAGGGTGCAGGTGTGCACACTCATTATAAGCGAGGCTTGATCATAGCGCAGTGCTCCCATCAGGAAACAGGTGTGTTCTCTATCCAGGAGACAGGTGTTATCCCATTCGAAGATGTGCTCTACTGAGAATGCAGGACTTTGTTGGAAAAGAGACTTCCCCACAGTTCTGAGACAGTCAGGACAGCTAAGCAAGTCTGGAGGACTGGGAAAGCTGAGATAACTAGGCAAACCAGGGGACTGAGGGAATCTGTAAGTCTCAGAAGAGTGGGAGAGCCCAGGGTGCCAGGAAATCCCCAATTGAGAGGCCAGGCATGGGCCCGTACCGTAGGGTGCTGTAAGCGGAGGGAGCCAGGATAGCTGCGAGGGACCATCTGAGAGGTCAGTGAAAAGAGCAGCGGTGCTACTGAAGAGAGAGCCAGTGTGGCTCTGTATTTTTCTATTACGTGTTTTGATGGTGAGAATCCCCTGCATGAGAAAACTGTTTTGTGGACTTTAATTTTGTTTAATAAAAGTGACCTGGCAAGCAGCCCCTTAATTACAGTTGAGACTGGCGTTGACTCACAAAAAAATTCTTCTACCACTGATCTAAATTATATATTCATGTGTCCTGAATTATTCAGTGCCTTGAAAAAGTTCATACCCCTTGAAATTTTCAACCAATTGAAATTTACAACCAAAAACGTAAATGTATTTTATTGGGATTTTATGTGATAGACCAACACAAAGTGGCACATAATTGTGAAGTAGAAGGAAAATGATAAATGTTTTTCCATTTTTTTTTCCACATAAATATATGAAAATATCAGCCCCCTTTACTCTGATACCCCTAACTAAAATATAGTGGAACCAATTGCCTTCAGAAGTCACCAAATTAGTAAACAGAGTCCTCCTTTGTGTAATTTATTCTCAGTATAAATACAGCTGTTATGTGAAGCCCTCAGAGTTTTTTTTAGAGAACCTTAGTGAACAAACAACATCACAAAGGCCAAGGAACACACCAGACAGGTCAGGGATAAAGTTGTGGAGAAGTTTAAAGCAGGGTTAGGTTATAACAAATATACCAAGCTTTGAACATCTCATGGAGCACTGTTCAAGTCATCATCGAAAAGTAGAAAGCGTATGGCACAACTGCAAACCTACCAAGACATGGCCGTCCACCTAAACTGACAGGCCGGGCAAGGAGAGCATTAATCAGAGAAGCAATCAAGAGGCCCATGGTAACTCTGGAGGAGCTGCAGAGATCCACAGCACAGGTGGGAGAATCTGTCCATAGGACAAATATTAGTCGTGCACTCCACAAATCTGGCCTTTGTGTAAGTGTGGTAAGAAGAAATCTATTGTTGAAAGAAAGCCATAAGAAGTCCTGTTAGAAGCCAAGTGGAGGCCTTGGCAAACATGTGCAAGATGGTGCTCTGGTCAGATGAGACCAAAATTGAACTTTTTGGCCTTAAAACAAAACGCTATGTGTGACGGAAAACTAACACTGCACATCACCCTGAACACACCATCTCCACCGTGAAACATGGTGGTTGCAGCATCGTGTTGTGGAAATGCTTTAATTCAGCACGGACAGGGAAACTGGTCAGAGTTGATGGGAAGACGGATGGAGCCAAATACAAGGCAATCTTAAAAGAAAACCTGCCATGGTAACTCTGGAGAAGCTGCAGAGATCCACAGCTCTGGTGAGAGAATCTGTTCACAGGACAACTATTAGTTGTGCACTCCACAAATCTGGCCTTTATGGAAAAGTGGCAAGAAGAAAGCCATTATTGAAAGCAAGCCATAAGAAGTCCCGTTTGCAGTTTGCGAGAAGCCAAAAGGGACACGGCAAACGTGGAAGAAGGTGCTCTTGTCAGATGATACCAAAATTTTTTTTGGCCTAAAAGCAAAATGCTATGTGGGACGGAAAACTAACACTGCACATCATCCTGAAAATGCCACCCCCAACGTGAAACATGGTGGTGGCAGCATCATGTTGTGGGGATGCTTTTCTTCAGCAGGGACAGGGAAGCTGTTCAGAATTGATGGGAAGATGGATGGTGCCAAATTCTGGGCAATCTTAGAAGAAAACCTGTTAGAGCCTGCAAAAGACTTGAGACTGGGACGAAGGTTCACCTTCCAACAGGACAACAACCCTAAACATACAGCCAGAGCTACAATGGAATGGTTTAGATCAAAGCATATTCATGTGTTATAATGGCCCAAAGTCCAGACCTAAATCCAACTGAGAATCTGTGACCAGACTTAAAAATTGCTGTACACAGATGCTTTCCATCCAATCTGACAGAGCTTGAGCTTGTTTACACAGAAGAATGGGGGAAAAATGTCACTCTACAAAGTAATGCCTCAGGGGGGGGCTGAATAAAAATGTATGCCACACTTTTAAAGATATTTACTTGTAAGAATTATGAAAACCAGTGGCGGCTGGCAAGACCCCGCCCCTCCACATTTGGTCCCTCCCATTTCTCATAAGCCACACCCCTTATAGAATCCACCCACTCTGTCCCCTGTATTCCACTTGCTTCCACTCATAGTGTCAGGAGTATAGAGCTCAGCATCACAGGACATAGTATACAGCCCCAGTATCACAGGACAGAGTATACAGCCCCAGCATCACAGAAAATTACTTAGAACCCCCAAACATTATATATGTATATATATTTTTAGCAGAGAATCTAGAGAATAAAATGGTGATTGTTGCAATATTTTATGTCACACAGTCTTTGTGCAGTGGTCTTTCAAATGCAATTTTTTGGGGAAAAGACACTTTCATGAATTTAAAGAAAAATAAACAGTAAAATTAGCCCAATTTTTTTGTATAATGTGAAAGATGATGTTACACCGAGTAAATCGATGGCCAATATGTCACACTTTGAAATTGCGCACACTGCGTAGGTATTTAGGAGGCGCAGCGCAACCCCGTATGTAAAACCACAAGCTGTCACAGCTGGGTGCCCACACTTGCAATGCCGACGCTGGGGAGAGAACTGAGGGTGGCCGCATCGCTGGACTGAGGGACAGGTAAGTGTCTGTTTATTAAAAGCCAGCACCTACACTTTTTGTAGCTGCTGACTTTTAATAAACACAAAAACGTCTGGAACTCCCCTTTAACCACTTAACGACCGCTCACTGTATATATACGTCGGCACAATGGCACCGACAGGCACAATCACGTAGAGCATACGTGATTGCCTTTGTACAGTTGGGGGGTCCGATCGGACCCCCCTTCTGTACAGTGAGCGGTCGGAATTCGTCTGGGAGCGTTCCGAGATGGGGGGGCGGCCATTCGATTCCGACCACCCCCCCGTGATCGCTCCCGGCGAATAGAAATGCCCCCTCTGTCTGTGTAATGTTTACACAGACCGAGAAAGCAGGAGGAAGTGATGTCATCTCCTGTGTGGCGCTCACATATACCGAGCGTCGTACAAGAGAAGACACACAGGTCAGTGCACTAACACTACACTAACACCAGCACACATAGGCACATAAATCGCCCCCCCAGCCCCCCCCCCAGATCACCCCCCAGCCCCCAGTCACAGTGTCACTGATTGCAGTGACCATTTATTTACTGATCACTGCAATCAGTGACATTTGTGACTGTAAAAGTGTCACTACATTTAGTTTTAGGTCCAGTGTAGCCCCCTAACCCCCCCCCTAATAAAGGTTTAACCCCTTGATCACCCCCCAGATAACCCTTTCACCCCCTAGCACCGCCGTCGCTTGGCGATCATTTTTCTGATCGCTGTCTTGGCGTCGGTGATGCAGATCGGTACCCAGTATTTTTTTTTAGGTTCGCCGCAGGTTTTTATAGCGTCGGGTACCCCCATAAATTATCTAATAAAGGTTTAACCCCCTTGATCGCCCCCCAGGTAACCCTTTCACCCCCTATCACCACTGTCACTAAGCGATCGTTTTTCTGATCGATGTCTTAGCGTCGGTGATGCAGATCGGTAGCCAGTATTTTTTTTTTAGGTTCGCCGCAGGTTTTTATAGCGTCGGGTACCCCCATAAATTATCTAATAAAGGTTTAACCCCCTTGATCGCCCCCCAGGTAACCCTTTCACCCCCTATCACCGCTGTCACTAAGCGATCATTTTTCTGATCGATGTCTTAGCGTCGGTGATGCAGATCGGTAGCCAGTAATTTTTTTTAGGTTCGCCGCAGGTTTTTATAGCGTCGGGTACCCCCATAAAATATCTAATAAAGGTTTAACCCCCTTGATCGCCCCCCAGGTAACCCTTTCACCCCCTATCACCACTGTCGCTAAGCGATCATTTTTCTGATCGCTGTCTTAGCGTCGGTGATGCAGATCGGTAGCCAGTAATTTTTTTTAGGTTCGCCGCAGGTTTTTATAGCGTCAGGTACCCCCATATATTATCTAATAAAGGTTTTAACCCCCTAATTGCCCCTAGTTAACCCTTTCACCAGTAATCATCATATAAGTGTTACGGGTGACGCTGGTTAGTTAGTTTGCTTTTTATAGTGTCAGGGCACCCGCCGTATATAACCCAATAAAGGTTTAACCCCCTGATCGCCCGGCGGGTGATATCAATTAGGTTTTAGCGTCAGAGAGGGTCTGCGTCACACCCCAGGCAGCGTCAGGTTAGTGCCAGTAACGCTAACACCCACGCGTGAAGCATACACCTCCCTTAGTGGTATAGTATCTGAACAGATCAATATCTGATCTGATCAGATCTATACTAGCGTCCCCAGCAATTTAGGGTTCCCAAAAATGCAGTGTTAGCGGGATTAGCCCAGATACCTGCTAGCACCTGCGTTTTGCCCCTCCGTCCAGCCCAGGCCACCCAAGTGCAGTATCGATCGATCACTGTCACTTACAAAACACAACACACATAACTGCAGCGTTCGCAGAGACAGGCCTGATCCCTGCGACTCCAGTGCTGTAGGAGGTGATTTCACCACCACAGTTAAAAAAAAAAAAGCAAATATGCCGAAGCATTGGGGCAGCAGGAGCGGAGGAGCGATTTTGCTCCTAATGCCGCGTACATACGGTCGAAATTCCGACGGAGGCTTGCCCGTGGAAAAGTCCGACCATGTGTGTGCGGCATAACCTTTTTGCGGGAGGATGCCCCCATGCTTCGGCATATATAAATGGTGCATGTATGCCCATCATTAGAAGTGGGTGGATGAAGGGCGATATTCTAATGGTGGGCATACCCACCGATCAATCTCTTTTTTCGTTCAGCCACCTGGCTGCATGAAAAAAAAAGATTACAATACATGTCCAACAAGGACCAGCAACGTTCTGGTATGTTGCTGGACTTTGAATGGTTATACCAGATTGATGCCTGCGGGTTTAGGTATCATCTTGGTATCATTCTTTTCAGCCAGCGGCCGGCTTTAATGTAAAAGCAACCCTAGTGGCTAATTAGCCTCTGGACTGCTTTTACAAGCAGTGGGAGGGAATGTCCCCCCCCCCCGGATATAAAAAGCGCCATTGGGAAACTGGGAAAGCATTTTATCACACCGATCTTGGTGTGGTCAGATGCTTTGAGGGCAGAGGAAAGATCTAGGGTCTAGACCCCAGTTTTTTCAAAAAAAGAGTACCTGTCACTACCTATTACTATCATAGGGGATATTTACATTCCCTGAGATAACAATAAAAATGATAAAAAAAAAAATATGGAAGGAACAATTTAAAAATAAAATAAAAAAGCAAAATTAATAATAAAAAAAAAAAAAAGCCCAATGGCGAACGCAAGCGTCGGTCTGGCGTCATATGTAAACAGCAATTGCACCATGCATGTGAGGTATCACCGTGAAGGTCAGATCGAGGGCAGTAATTTTAGCAGTAGACCTCCTCTGTAAATATAACGGGGTAACCTGTAAAGGCTTTTAAAGGCTTTTAAAAATGTATGTAGTTTGTCGCCAATGCGCGTTTGTGCGAAATTTTAAAGCATGTCGTGTTTGGTATCTATGTACTCGGCCTAAGATCATCTTTTTTATTTCATCAAACATTTGGGCAATATAGTGTGTTTTAGTGCATTAAAATAAAAAAAAGTTTATTTTTTCCCCAAAAAATGCGTTTGAAAAATCGCTGCGCAAATACTGTGTAGAAAAAAAAAATGCAACACCCACCATTTTATTCTGTAGGGCCTTTGCTTTAAAAATATATATAATGTTTGGGGGTTCAACATAATTTTCCTGCAAAAAAAATATGTTTTCATGTAAACAAAAAGTGTCAGAAAGGGCTTTGTCTTCAAGTGGTTAGAAGAGTGGATGTAAGCTTCCTAATGTTGTGTATAAAATGCCAGAACAGTTCAAAACCCCCCCAAATGACCCCATTTTGGAAAGTAGACACCCCAAGCTATATACTGAGAGGCATGTCGAGTCCATGGAATATTTTATATGTTGACACAAGTTGCGGAAAAAAGACAATTTTTTTTTTTTTAGTTTTTTTTTGCACAAAGTTGTCACTAAATGATATATTGCTCAAACATGCCATGGGCATATGTGGAATTACACCACAAAATACATTCTGTTGCTTCTCCTGAGTACGGGGATACCACATGTGTGAGACTTTTTGGGAGCCTAGCCGCGTACGGGACCCCAAAAACCAATCACCGCCTTCAGGCTTTCTAAGGCTGTAAATTTTTGATTTCACTTCTCACTGCCTATCACAGTTTCGGAGGCCATGGAATGCCCAGATGGCACAAAACCCCCCCAAATGACCCCATTTTGGAAAGTAGACACCCCAAGCTATTTGCTGAGAGGTATTGTGAGTATTTTGCAGATCTCGCTTTTTGTCACAAAGTTTTGAAAATTGAAAAAAAAAAAGAAAAAAAAAAATTCTTTCTTCATTTTCAAAAACAAATGAGAGCTGTAAAATACTCACCATGCCTCTCAGCAAACAGCTTGGGGTGTCTACTTTCCAAAATGGGGTCATTTGGGGGGTTTTGTGCTATTTTGGCATTTTATGGCCTTCGAAACTGTGATAGGTAGTGAGGAGTGAAATCAAAAATTTGTGCCTAGAAATCCTGAAGGCGGTGATTGGTTTTCGGGGTCCCGTACGCGGCTAGGCTCCTAAAAAGTCCCACACATGTGGTATCCCCGTACTCAGGAGAAGCAGCAAAATGTATTTTGGGGTGCAATTCCACATATAACCATGGCATGTGTGAGCAATATATCATTTAGTGACAACTTTTTGTATTTTTTTTTTTTTTTTTGTCATTATTCAATCACTTGGGACAAAAAAAAATAATATTCAATGGGCTCAACAGGCCTCTCAGCAATTTCCTTGGGGTGTCTACTTTCTAAAATGGGGTCATTTGGGGGGGTTTTGTGCTATTTTGGCATTTTATGGCCTTCAAAACTGTGATAGGGTAGTGAGGAGTGAAATCAAAAATTTGCGCCCTTAGAAATCCTGAAGGCGGTGCTTGGTTTCCGGGGTCCCGTACGTGGCTAGGCTCCTAAAAAGTCCCACACATGTGGTATCCCCGTACTCAGGAGAAGCAGCAGAATGTATTTTGGGGTGCAATTCCACATATAACCATGGCATGTGTGAGCAATATATCATTTAGTGACAACTTTTTGTAATTTTTTTTTTTTTTTGTCATTATTCAATCACTTGGGACAAAAAAAAAAAATATTCAATGGGCTCAACATGCCTCTCAGCAATTTCCTTGGGGTGTCTACTTTCCAAAATGGGGTCATTTGGGGGGGTTTTGTACTGCCCTGCCATTTTAGCACCTCAAGAAATGAGATAGGCAGTCATAAATTTAAAGCTGTGTAAATTCCAGAAAATGTACCCTAGTTTGTAAACGCTATAACTTTTGCGCAAACCGATAAATATACACTTATTGACGTTTTTTTTTACTAAAGACATGTGGCTGAATACATTTTGGCCTAAATGTATGACTAAAATTGAGTTTATTTGATTTTTCTTATAACAAAAAGTAGAAAATATCATTTTTTTTCAAAATTTTCGGTCTTTTTCCGTTTATATTGCAAAAAATAAAAATCGCAGAGGCAATCAAATACCATTAAAAGAAAGCTCTATTTGTGGGAAGAAAAGGACGCAAATTTTGTTTGGGTACAACATTGCATGTCCGCACAATTTACAGTTAAAGCAGTGCAGTGCAAAATTCTGAATTCACCTCTGGTCCTTTAGCTACCAAATGGTCCGGGGCTTAAGTGGTTAAATATGCTTTAATGGAGAGAGGCAGTGTAGCTTTCTGATTATGTGACCATTGTGATTGGCTCTCACAGTGATCACATAACGGAAAACTCATCTCCTGATCAGAAGCCTTGACAGAGAGCTGTCATCGACTGCTCAGCCAGTGTACTGAGAGCGCATTCTCATAACACAACCAAATAAATACACATGTTCACCAGCACAACATGGATCTTGAATTGCAGTCCAAACCTTTTAATGCAGAAAGATCACATTACAACAGGATAAGTGCAACGTTTCAAAGCCACGCAGGACCCGAAATGTTGGCTCCGAATTGTTGCACTTATCCTGTTGTGATGTGATCTTTCTGCGAATCTGCAATAAGCATTTTGGACTGCAATTGAAGATCCATGGCATGCTGGCGAACGTGTACTTATCTGTGAGATATCCAGTGTCCAGCTGGTGATCGCTGCAGTACACACTACAGAGGAGCCTTTAATCCAGGAATGTGTGCGATGAGAATATAAACAAGACTCATAACACAGCCTTCGTCTGCTGTGGACACATATGTGGCATAGCTGGATGCTAAGGCCCACCCTACCTTTTTGCGTTATGCGGTCTGGGAAGAAGGTAAAAAGCCACCTGTAAACATATTGCCCGGAAAAAATAAATAAAATTATATATATATATAAAAATAAAATGGCCTGATGCTTTTGAGAGGCACAGGCAGGGCTGCTGTTAGAAATCATGGCGCCCCCTAGCCGAAAATGATTGAACACATCGATCAGTACCTTTCTCTGCAAGCTCAGCTGCACAGATGAAATAATAGGAAGCCCTCTGAGGCTTCCTGCTCATTCACAGACTGAAACATAGTAAATACAATTTACTATGCTTCAGTAATGAATGGACACATGAGTGATTGGTACCAATCGCTTACTGTATTCATTTAGTAAAGAAAGGGGCCAGAAAATTACATATTTTTCGGCCCCTTCCTACGCTCTCCATCCTCAAACATCAATCTGTATGCCTGCAGCAGCTGCCAGCAGGAGAGGAGAGAAGCTGCGAAGGAAAGGGGCACAGACAGCAGATCTAAGTGGCGCATGTGCTAGAACCAATCCCCCAGCAGTGCAGCCAGAGGGAGAAAGAAGAGGAGAAACTGACAGTGCAATAAGACAGTACAGCCAGCCATCCTGGTTAGCAAGTGCCCGGCCCCCCCTTTTAAACTGATGGGGCCTGGTCCCAGTACAGAAGGGCTGGCTGTACTGCCTGATCAGCGGCCCTGGGCACAGGTGACATCACAATGTATTCCTGCAGAACCGAGAGATCCAAATGCACAGGAATGCTTTTCAGCTCACAAGAGTGCATTCTCATGGGATTAAGACCCCTTTCACACTGAGGAGTTTTTCAGGCATTTTAGTGCAAAAAATAGCGCCTAAATACCACCTGAAAAACTCCTGTCCTGCTCGAGCGCTTTCACACTGAGGCGATGCGCTGGCAGGACGAGAAAAAAAGTCCTGCTAGCCGCATCTTTGGGGCGGTGAAGGAGCGGTGTGTATACCGCTCCTTTACCACTGCTGCCCATTGAAATCAATGGGACAGCGCGGCTTTACTGCCCGCACACCGCTGCTGTAGCAACGGTGTGCGGGCGGTTTTAACCCTTTCTCGGCTGCTAGCGGGGGTTAAAACCGCACCGCTAGCAGCCGAAATGCGCCGCAAATCCGCCCATCGTGCCAGCGGTAAAAATAGTGGCGTTTTACCGCCGACGCTATGGGCACCCCAGTGTGAAAGGGGCCCAAGTGCCCAGCTAACCTGGAAGTGTCACACCCCAGGGCCAAGCTTCTTTTTTTCTTTTCTTTTTTTTGAGAGATCTGTTTACAAACCATTTGTGCTGGGAGGACAGGGGGCTTGCAAAAAAAAAAAAATAAGACCTTTTTGTTTGGCATGGAAGGTCTGGAGTAAAGTACAGAATAATAAAGGCTGAGTCCCACTTTAGTGATCCATTGGGGAGTGTTAAAGTACACATTTTACTTTTTCAAACGAACACGCAATGCGAGAGATGTCACATTCACAATGAACATGCCACACAGAGCAGCTGCATTACAGAAATACACACATTGCCCCAATACATACACATGGGGGACACCAACCCCAATGTATAGGAAGGGATAAAGCATGAGGTAACCTAAATGACTAAGGCACAGGTATTCATACAGAGAAGGGACAGAGCCACCTGATTCCACATTATCAGGGGATAGTACACGACAGCAAACTCACAAAGTAAACCCTGTGCTGTCATGTGATGGGGGACCAGTACAGGCTGAGCTGACACTATACAACCTAAGATAGCCTATACATGTGACTTTGGTATGTAGGTGGCTCTCTATTAGTACATACCCAAGGCTTAAAGACAGGAGGTGTCCAGAGAAGAACAGGCTTCTTCCGGGCAGTGTATATCTATGAAGACAGCCGAGCACACACAATACAGTGCACACACACTTCCTGGATAGGAGGAGGAGGGGCGGGGCTCACTAAGACAGGTGCACTGCACAGCCTATCCTAGCCAATCACATTCCGTGTTTGTTTGTACCCAGAGAGTAAAGCCTTGCAGTGTTTTTGTTTAGCTTCTGTTCGATCAGTGCAGCCATGCCAAGCCATCTAACTGTAGATAAAATTACCTACCTAATGCAGCTCCGCTCGGGATGTGCATTCCACTGAGATACTGACGTCACTTCCAGTTATCCCATGCACAGGGAAACCCGGAAGTGACGTTGTAACTATGATAGACAGCACCGCCCATGTCCTAGGGCGGTGCAAATGTTTATCATTCACCCGGCCAAATATACACTACAGGCGCCGCCCCGGAAGCTATTTGGCGCAATGGATTGTGCCGCAAAGACAGTTTAAAGCCTGCAAATTGAAACGCCGTATCTGCAATCACATGATTGCATTGACGTGGCGTTTCCCATAATTCCCTTTGTCCGGCGCTCGGCGCCCAAACACAGTGCACTGGAGGACCTTTTTTCACATTTTTTTTTCTTAAAGGGCCCGTTTTAATTTTTTTTTTTTTTTTGTGACTGCCTGGGTGGTGGGCAGCGCCCGTGCGCCCCATATGGACGGGTCGCCACTGATGAAAAACATTTATCATTTGCTTCCACTTACCAATTATGTGCCACTTTGTGTTGGTCTATCACATAAAATCCCAATAAAATAAATTTACACTTTTTTGGTTTTAACATGACAAAATGTGGAAAATGTCAAGGAAGAAACTCAGCAGTTAGATTGTTCCAAACATCTTGGAGTACTAACCAAAGATCTTCTGTGGATGTAGGCTGCCTCAGATCTTTCTGTCTCTTCATGTGTTCCCAAACTGACTCATTGTTGAGATCAGGGCTCTGTGGGGGCCAAACCATCACTTCCAGGACTCCTTGTTCTTATTTGCACTGAAACAAGTTCTTAATGACATTGGCTGCATGTGTTTGGGGTCGTTGTCCTGCTGCAGAGTATATTGCAGGCCAATCACACGCCTCTCTGATGGTATGGCATGACGGTTAAGTATCGGTCTGTATTTCTCAGCATTACTCCTACTGCTAGGTTTTAACGATAACATTGCCACAACTTTCCATAAGAGGTTGTTTCTATTCTATACAGTGTTTTATGCAAATAAAACAATCTTATCTAAATTGAAACTACCAGAGCCTCCATCTGATCCTGCCTGGTTATTCATGGGGAAAGCAGTTCTACCCCTCTGTTTATGTATATGGGCCGTATTTGCCCCAAGAAGTTTGATAAAATCTGGTTAACTTGGGTAGAAGCCAGAGACCTCACTCTCTAACATTGTCAAGGTCATACATTTTTTCCGTTAGCATACCATGGCTCCTTTATGCAGACCTAGGGAGATTTCCTTTTAATCTGGAAAAGTACTGACCCCTATCTCCCTCGACACTCCCATACCCTGCATTTGTTCTTTTTCTCTTTTTTTTTTATCATCCTGAACAATCCCCTCCCCCTCCCCTTTTCATTTATTACTCTTCCTTCCCTTTATATATTGGCCATATCTTCTGAGTGTTGAGACCCTGCATATCATGACTATGTTTGTCGCAAGCTATTCTACACCAGTATTTGATATATATTGCCTACTGTATATTTCTGACAGTTGCTGTGTCTTTTATAACTTATACTGTATAATATGCTGTATACTAGACCTAGCTCATTGTAATCTGCATGGCTTTATTGATATTTTCTATGTATATCATTGTGTAAATATGAATAAAACGTACATCTGTTAAAAATAAAAAATAACTTCAGTTCAGCTTTTTTTTTTCAAAGTATGATGAGATGTAAAAATTACTGTTGTGGTTGGAAAAAAAAAATGTTTTCTTGTGATTTGGGCAGATTGTCTTACAATATACATAAAGGATCCAGATTTCTTAGTTTTTCTGCGTAGCAGCTTGCATGGCCAAACTACAGGGAAGAGAGTGCAATGAAGTGTAAGATTTTATTTACCAAAAAATATGCTCACATCACAATAGATTTCATAGCTTTATAAACAAAAGCTGTACATCAATGAAGATTAAATGCATTGTAGATTTTTTCCCATGCATATACTTTTTTTTTTTTAAAAAGCAGATGGAATTATCCACAGTAACACTTAAAAATGTATTAAAGTGTAATCAAATTCCAGACTTTGAAAGGAATGTAAAATTACATATGTAGAAATTACTCTCAAATGATCAGCATGAAGTTCAAACTTACCATTTACTTTAAGTTGCATACCGGGTATGTCATGGTATCCATATGTTATTTAGTTTAGCTAGCCAAGTGTAGTGGAAAATTGAGTAAAAATGGAATGCATGTTTTAACCTCTTTTTTATGATTTTTTTCATAAATAAAATTTAGCATTCGTTCAGCTTTAATTACATTTTTGTAATGAGGTGTGAAAAAGGAATGCTAGTATGTTCTAAAATAGTACTTTTTTTTGTCAAAAATTTGCAGAAAAATAAGAGTTGTGTAGCCTTGGAAGTAACAGTATTAAAAAAATAATTGTGCTTTTAAGTACATGTCAAAGGGTAATAAAAACATTTGTGAGCAAACCAGACTTTGAAGGTTTGGTACGCTGCAATTTGAAGAACAATAACAATTTTTTCCTCAAACGTGCTATTTAGTGCATAAATACCCAGTGTCAATATGCATCCTTGTGTTATTTAAAGGCTAAGTTCCCCTTTTGGAGTATGTTACACCCATATTTGGAGAGTTCCATCTTCCAGTGTGGCAGATGGCTTGTAGTTCTCAATGAACCACGAATGTGCTGATCAGTACTACAAATGTGCTGTACAGAGGTACTGGTAACAGAGTGTCCAGGAGCCTGACATTGCACCTGTGATCCACTGCAGCCAATGGCTACAAGCACTGTCGGACAGACAGCTGTACACACATGAATTGTGCCAGTTCCTGCTGAACCGGCTGATTTTTGGTCCATGTGTACCCAGCATTAGGGTGCAGTATAAGCTTTTTCTAAAATGTTGTAAAGTCATAATGTACATCTACAAAGATCAGTGCTGTCAATACAAAGTAAAAAGTTTAAACTGGTGACAGAATTATTGAGTGGCAGCTCGGATTTAATTGACAGCAGAAGCAGCTCAAACACAATAAATTCCATATTTGAATATATGTATGCGCTGTTATGCCCTGACATGGTTTCTGAAGGAACTCGGCAGGTACAGTAGGTTGTTCCAAACATCTTGGAGAGCTAACTACACATCTACTGTGAATGTAGGCTGCCTCACATCCTTCATTCTCTCTCTCTTCATGTAATCCCAGACAGACTCGATGATGTTGAGATCAGTGCTCTGTGGGGGCCAAACCATCACTTCCAGGACTCCTTGTTCTTTTTTACACTAAAGGTAGTTCTTAATGACATTGGCTGTATGTTTGGAGTCATCCTGCTGCAGAATAAATTTGGGGCCAACCACACACCTCCCTGATGGTATGGCATGACGAATAAGTATCTGCCTGTATTTTTGAGCATTAAGAACACTATTGATCCTGAGCAAATCTCCAGAAATGCAGCCCCAAACTTGCAAGAAAACTCCACCATGCTTTACTGTTGCCTGCAGAAACTCATTATTGTATCACTCTCTGGCCCTTTATGAACAAACTACCTTTTGCTACAGCCAAATATTTCAAAAGCATCAGTCAGGAGCCCAAGCTGTTTGAAACAACCTACCTGCCCAGTTCCTTCAAAACTGTGTGCAAGTGTACCTAGATGCAGTTTTGAAGGCAAAGGGTGGTCATACCAAATATTGATTTGATTTGGATATCTTTTCTGTTAATTTAACTTCCATTTTGTTAATTGATCAAAATAAATTTACATTTCTATTTCTGAAAGCATTCTTAATTTCCAGAAATGTTTCATACCTGCCTAAAACATTTGCACAGTACTGTGTGTGTGTGTGTGTGTGTATATATATATATATATATATATATATATATATATATATATATATATATATATATATATATATATTGTCTACATCTCTTTGATAGGTACATTATTTTTCCTGTGTGTTAATACTGAAACACAAGCTTATTAGAACTAGGCTTGTGATAGCCTAGTTAGGTACGGACACTGCAATTATGACAGAACATATTAGTGTAAGGTATTGTTATTTCACAAATCTCCCCCAGATGACAGGGTGGTCTACCATCTCATAAAACAGGGGAATCTGGACATTTTGCTATGACTTGTGCAATTGCTGTTTTCTCTGCAATTCTTCTGAAAATTTCTGTGATTTATATGTCTACACTTTAGAGAAACAGAAGGAAACCAGTCTATTTTCAGGCTTTGGAGCTATGTCAGTCTACAGTTCTGTTAAGCAACAGATTTTGCAATCATTTTAGTGTTAAGCCAAAAAAGGGAAAAAAAAATAAGTATTGCTAGTTGTCTAGACAGCGTTGGTTCATGGTGTGAGTGCCATAAACATCAGAAAGATAATTATCCAGGAGGTATCAGTGACCATTTCAGAAACCACTTTTATCAGTTTAAAAATCATGTCCTTCAAATTTCTATGGTTAATCATACCCACTTAATGTAATATAGCTTCTTCTAGAATGTACTCCTGCACTGTGCCGGAAAAGGAAATTTATGTAGAATTGTCCGTATTATGTCTTTCTAATTTTACATATTCTGTGAACACTATACGTTAATAGTTTTATGTAGGATACTTTTTGGAGTATAATAGGCAAAGCTTTGATAAAATATTATGCTACTGCTTCTATTTAAATGACTCTGGAGTAATTTTGTAAGAATAAAGGAAATTTTCACCATGTAATATTGCAGGACCTAGAATATGTCAGTGAACACTTGTTTTTTTGCTAATATTTCCAGATGTAAACCTCAACCTTTTATATTTGTATTAGCCAAACCAAATACGTGCGACCTGATGTCACTCAATGATTTGTAATATAAATTAATGTACACAAATTCATAAAACCGCCTTGGTAAAAGAAATAAATTACATCATTCAGACCTGGCAAGAAACGCCATAAAATCAGGGTTTGGAGTTTTAAACTTGTGTTGTAATATTTAGAAGTAGGCTGTTAATTGCACGCTCTGTACTTTGAGTACTTGGTTAAGACTCCAAAGGTAAATGTAAAAAATTATTTATTACAATCCACAAAGAATAGTGACATTAATGATACTATTCACATTATTGTCAGTTAAGCTCTTGCCACAAGAGAATTGAGTTTTGTATTCGTCCAAGTTTGCAGCTACATCTTCCTCCAAGGACTAAGTAGAAATGTTTCTTGTTCTTAACGAAAAAAAAAAAGATACAATTAAGGTCTGAATAAGCAAGTGTTAGGTGAGACATCACTATAAAGTCTAACGCAAATGTTATGTGGCAAACATTCCACCTGCATTTTCTATGCCACCTGCCAGGGGAAGCAATTTAGATCAGTGACAGGGACAGCCTGAATGTTCTAATGAGGCTGTTATCACTGAAAACAAATCAGTGGAGCCAGCTCTCTTATTTCCAGCCTGGCAACTACCATTTGATTTGGTCCATTTAAAATACCTATAATGACCTTGATTATTTGGACCTATAAATTGACACTAACTTTACTGCAAAATTTGTACCTTCTTTTCTTTTTCTTTTTTTGTAAATAGATTTTATGCAAAATAAATATGGTAAATTTGTATGTTGTATACTGCTGCTATCCACCTTGTTCTGTTTTTTTTTCCCTCTTTGTCTTTGTTGAGTTTAGTAATCATTTTTTTTAAATCTGTTTTTTTTTAGACGTGCTTTGAATTTGGGAATCCTCAGAGATCCAGGATCAGAGGTTGAGGACAGACAGTATCAGATTGACTTGCAGACAATTAATATTGGCACAGCACAGTGGGAGCAGCTGAAGCCAGAGAAGGAGAGTAACAATGGAGGATTGCCAACAGAGGCAGATAGAGGCTCCCAGAATCCTGCACTGGAGTGGAATATGGCCAGCAGGTGAGACTTCAATGTCATTTGGAATATTCAACTTCCCTCATGCTGCTTCATTGCTTCTGATCTTTTATTGTCTTGCTTGCCATTGAACGTTTACTAGCTCTCCAAGTCTTTAAAGGATAATTTGACCTTTTATAACATGTTACATCTATATTCAAGGTGTAACATGTTACTGCTGCAGCTGCCGACACACCTCCCCCAAGTCCCTGCTGTGACAGCAGGCTGGGGATAGTCTCCCTATGCCTGCTGTCACAATTTTAAAAAGACACGCTCGGCCCAGCCACATCATGCATTCACAGAGTTCTGTGAATGGAAAACTACAAGTACCAACAACCTTTGTGGCTGTCAGCTTGTAGTTCTCAATGAACTACCTGGCACTGTTGAGCACCCTAGATAGTTCTTTGATGCTTCCTGTCAGTGTGTAACTGCCTGACTGTACCAGGTCTGATTATACAGCTTACACACAGTCTTCAAGAGCCTTCCATTGCAACCGTGATCTGCTGATTATGGTTGCAATGCTTTGCAGGCGCCCAATAAAAAATAAATGCACATTTCTTTTACCTGCAAAAAGATGTGCATTTAATATTTTTTTGAAAAGGTGAACTTATCCTTTAAATACACACTCAAAGAGACGATAAAAAAAAAAGTAATATATGCTTGCTACAGCTCTCTCCCGCCTTTATTTTAAATTTGTTTTTAATAGTTTCACTGGTTTTCTAAAATGCAACAAAATGCTGTCCGGTATTATCCCTTATGATTTTCATTTCTTTTTCACACATCATGGGATCATGGGACACAGAGTCAGACTAATATTCATTACCTGCTGGGTTATACTCCATCATCAGGTAAATGGACACTGGTATACCAAGGTCTTTAGACAGGAATATAACCCCTCCCATACAGGAAGTTACTTCAGTTTTTTACAAGTGTCTACAAGGTAAATGGCACGTTTGTTTGAGCTCGCTGAGCTCCAGGTCTCTTTTCCTACAAACGGTTCCAAAAATGAATCAAGGGATTGACCGATCGGATCCATTTGAAAAATAAAAGTAAGAGTTCCATGCTTAGGTGTGTTAAAATGGAGGTTACAGCCCCCCCTAAAAATCTCCCTAGGGAGAAGTAGAGTAGTAGAAATATCAGTGGGGGTGATGGTGCTACGTACTCTTAAATGACCAAGGGGATCTAATAAAGATAAAGTGATAGGCTCAGCCTAGGCCTAATCCGTAATAATTTAAGGATAGTGTACTCAGAGGATAGGGAAATGCTATCTTCAGAATAACAGTGAATCCTCATTAGAGGTGGGCTAAGAACTGATAAGGTAAGCAAGTGTTGGTCAATGCCAGATCAAAACGTGACTGCTGTGATAGTTGCAAAACCTAAAGTCCAGGTAATATAAATAAAAATAATAATAAAATCAACTGGCACAAAGTGACCTAAATAATCATAGGCTGATTGACAATATGTGAACAGTAGGTGCAGAGCCTAAATGTAGTCCAAAAAAGCATGGGTAAAAGTCCACTAAATAAGTGAGCCAAATAAGCTCAGCCCAAGTGTGAAAGAAAAGAAAGGAGAGAACCTCCTATGTGATTCCCCCCAAAAAATGTGTAAATAAGTGTCAAAATATAAACAATTAAGATAACTCCCTCAGAAATAGGATTATGTGATCAAAGGTGAATCACATAGGAGGTTCTCTCTTCTCTTTTTTTTTTTTTTTTTCACACTTGGGCTGAGCTTATTTGGCTCACTTATTTAGTGGACTTTTACCCATACTTTTTTGGACTATGTTTAGGCTCTGCACCTACTGTTCACATATTGACAATCATCCTATGATTATTTAGGTCACTTTGTGCCAGTTGATATTAGTATTATTTTTATTTATATTACCTGGACTTTAGGTTTTGCAACTATCACAGCAGTCACATTTTTATCTGGCATTAACCAACACCTGCTTACCTTATCAGTTCTTAGACCATCTCTAATGAGGATTCACTGTTATTCTGTAGTGGACCCTAAACATGAAAAGGGTACCCAGTCCTTGAAGGTCCTCAAGTGACAGGAACCCACCGTGATGGGTGAAGATTGGGCTTATAGTTTCTAAGCTGCCCTGCGCCTGGACGGGTAAGTGAAAGCCCTTTTATATATATTTGTGGGGTGTCCCAGTGATTGTAGCAATCAGTCAAGCTAGCTAAGGGCTGGACACCTGTGTGTGTGGTGACCATACGTGGGAGTTTCGGGCTAGCTGTGGGTTTTTGCAAAGTGTACCTTTTTTGCTTGTGTCTGGCTGTTTTTTACCTGTATGATGGCACACAACGCTGCACCATTTTTCCTTGGTTTTACCAGGGCGCACATGCATTTGCAAAGGCGCTCATGTGCATTCATAAGAGTGCTGCTATACTCAGTTTTTGTCTGGCAGCCATGGCGCACGAAAATTCGCAGCAGTGCCGTTACACTCACTTGTGTTTAAACGGTCAGGGCGCACGTGCGTTCGCAAAGACACCATTTGGCTCACCAGTTGTTTGCTGGCAGCCATGGTGCACGCAGCTTCGCCGCACTGGCGCAGTAGCTTTATTTGGCGCACAAAGAGTTGCGTCATATGCAAATGCGGCCACGCCCGTTCGCCGGGACCACGCACGTGCGTACGCACGATCGTTCCAGCACACAGCCAGCTTATTTAAGCTGTGTATGCCAAGCATGCAGTGCTTCCAAGAGACAGATGTGGGACACAGAGCAGGCTCTAAACCAGACACTTGCAGTGGTCAAATTCTCATTACCCGGGTCTTGCGAGTCACAAAGTGTTGCTTGGCAGGCTAAGGTGCTTGGCAGGATTGTTACATAGGGGCTTGGTGAGCCCTATTAAAGGATCTCCCTTCCAAGGTGTGTTAAATCTACACCCGAGTACTCCCTTTTTGTGGCTAGTAAATGTCTTCAAAAAAGAGGAGCGGGGCTAACACTACAGGGAAGGGCACACCTATGTCGTTAGTAGTTCCTAATGAACCTAGTCATATCCCTAGTGTTGTATCCCCTGAAAGACCAGAGGCTTCTGGGCAATCTGAGCCGCTGCGGCTATCTGGTATTGTGCCTACAGTCAACGCTGCTGCCTCACCCTTTATCACTAAGGATGAACTGTCCTCAGCCCTAGCCGGCTTAGAGCACAGGATGGCTGCTATGGTTGCCTCTGTCCCACAGGGTGGCAAGAAGCGTGACAGATCCCCTTCCCCGGAGCCCCCATGTCTGCAGCAGGAATGGGTTGAGCATGGGGAAGAGCTGTGAATGGCCTGGCAGATGGTTCTGCTTCCGAGCAATCTGGACAAGAAGATATCCAGCTGGTATCTGCCTCTAAATCACAGAGGCTCTTGATCCTGACTCTTACCGAAATGGTTTGCTCTGCCTTTAAGTTGCCTCTTACTGAGGTTACTGAGCCTACCTGGTCCTCTTTGGGATCGCTAAAGCCTCTTCAGGCCACACAGGCTTTCCCCCTACACCCCCTGTTGGAAAAGGCGGTGTATGCTGATTGGGAACATCCCGACAGGATTTTTGTTCCTCCTAAGAGGTTTTCCCTTTCATATCCCATGGATAAAAAGTTCACTAAGAAATGGAGCATGCCAGCCATAGATGCAGCAGTCTCTTCCTTAAACAAGAACTTGACTTGTCGGGTGTATAATGCACAGGGCTTGAAACACCCTGTTGATAATAAATTGGAGACATTATTAAAATATGCTTTTTCTTTGGCCAGTTCAGCTATTTAGCCAGCTGTTTCAGCAATTGGTATCTGCCAATTTGTAAAGGATCAGATCAGACGGCCTGACAGGCCTAACCAGAAGGATGATCAGCCTGAAGATAAGGCAGATATTCCTTGAGCGCTGTGTTTTGCTGTTGACGGCTTTAAGGATTCAATACAGCAGGTTTTTCGTTTGGCTCTCAAAATTGCCTTGTATACGAATATTATTGTATACATTTTGGTTTCTCAATGTATGCATACTTTTTTGTAGATAGTCTCATACTGTTCAATTTGATGCAAAAACTCCTGAAGAAGCCAAAAACTCTTGGTGAAATGTGTCAAGATTAATGCATCTATTGTAACATGGAATATGTAAACTGTGTTGTTGATCAGAATAAATTAAATTCTTGGTTTTAATGAATATTTTTCATTTGAAATTGAAATATTAAATGGTTACATTTTTAACAATATTTGTGTTTTAATCAGCACCTTTAAAATCCCCTATTCTTTTGTACTATATAGTAATTGTATATTGTCAGTTAGCGGTATAAGCGCACCAATGGGAATATCATCTTATTTTTTTTTTATGTTAGATTTTTCCTGATTTTTTTTTTTACAACAAATTGAGAAGATATATTTAATTAGGATAAAATGCAGTGGAGGGGCTTAGGTTGCAGTGTAAGAACTTCTGGGTTGTAGAATTTGATATCCGAGGGTCAGAATTCTTTGTACATACATTTTGGTAGTTTTTATTTAAATAGTATTAAAACAATACATTATGGGGTTGATTCTATATTCACACCATTTCTGAAATTCACTTACATCATGAATACTATCTACTTCTTTCCTCTTAAAAACCTCCTCCTTACTTTATATTAGGGTTTCAGATTTTGTGCAACCATTCCTGTTTCAATAAATTAGTTTTGGGTTTACGTGGGTTTGCAATATAATATAGTGAAAAAGATCCCATATACACAACAGATATAATTATCAAGTGCTTTAAGAGATTTGGTGCAAAATCTCAACATGTTACAAATAAAATTAGAAAACAGCAGTGCAAACAAAGGAACAAGTGTCAAAATTAAGCATCTGAACTAAATTTTTACCTTCCCATTTCAACATAAACATAGAAATGGGGGGGGGTGTTAAATGGGGATGGTTAAGGGATAGGAAACTGGAAAAAAAGGTGATCGAATGAAACATACTCTGTATTCGCATTTAATGCTGCTACCCAGAAGCACCCGTGTGTTCCTTTATCCAGAATGGAGGCACTATAACAAAGGAGAGGTGTGTTACTGACCAGGTCACCAGGTGAAAAGAGAGGGAAGAAGAATAAAAAAAAAGAAAACAAATACCACTACAGATTAGTAAGCTGCAATATATTACATTTTTGGATTATAACATGGTAAGGGAGGAAATGGAGGGGGTGTATAAGGGAGTAGGTGATAAGAGGAGGAAGAAATAAAAAGGAATAGAAAAAGGAACATGTATGTGGGGGGGGGGGGCTAGTTCTGTGATGGGTATAGATCCTAAAGCCATACGGAGATTGACCTCCCCAGAATCTTTGCGGATAGATCTGTCTATTTTTGTGTAGACCTACAGATGATTTGACACCAAAAAAACTCACTTTTGAGACAGTCCCACCTAATAGTTGCGTACATTTGTGCAACCTTTTAATCTGTCTGTTGGGCGTCTGAGCAGGCCACCTCACAGGGCGGCCAGGTGTTATGGCAGCCAGAAACATGGAGGCTCCAACTGACATGTAAAATACTTTTGGCATGCTGTATATTAACAACATATCATCCTTCAGCTAGACACAGAACTTACCACAATTCCAAATTCCTTCATCTCAGCTGATCAGAGCTTTCCAAACACAGTTCTATTATTCTGCACCATTGTAATATTGGAAAGTAATCTGCTTTGTTTGAAATGGCGTAGATGTGCCTATTAACACCCATGTGTAATATGCTTCTGATTATTTGTTTTACCGCTAAACACGTTCCAATCAATGGAGTAAGATTATCTGGAGGAACATTAGCGTTCGGCAAAAGTTTACATTTCCAATTTTGACTCATGCTTTTTGTATATACATAGCCCTGGCATGTTTATTACAATTGCCCAGAGGACATGATCAAATAATGTCTAACATTCCAGAATACATTATCTCCACTATGATGTGAAATTGTGTGTTCCATAACCGTGCCAAATCTATAACTTACACTTTTATAATAACAAACCACAGGTGGGCTGCTTTAATATGTACGCAAATTTAAACAATGGGCTTTAAAAAGCCTGCAAGTTAAGTTTTGTACTTATCTTTCTCAACCACCCCCCCCCCCCCCCCAGATAAATTTGAGAGGAACATAATACTGCTGTTTGAATGGCACTTACAAGGAAAAATTGCTGGATCAGTGACAGTATAAATATACCGAACAGGCTTCTGCTTTCAAGTGTTATCTGAAAGGAAGACAGGGGCCGACACAGAACAAAGCAGCACAGGAGTGTGTTTGGCTGAAAGACTTGATCATGTGTTGATCTGTGTTTACATGGCCATGGAATCCTTAAGAGAAACAAAAGTCAAACAAATTGATATTAGTTGGGCCTTCTCCTTCACTCTTGTTCAAATGTTATCATATTGAACTTTGTACTCTTATTTAGACTGCAGCTCTGTCTCTCTCAGATACATTGACCATATGTAAAGTCATTGTTCTGAATTATGTATACATTGGTTTGTCTG
Source organism: Rana muscosa (assembly GCA_029206835.1). Taxonomy (NCBI): domain Eukaryota; kingdom Metazoa; phylum Chordata; class Amphibia; order Anura; family Ranidae; genus Rana; species Rana muscosa. The sequence continues at coordinate 109,430,817 of JARGYO010005626.1, forward strand.
CCATTGCTATAATTTTAGGGAAGTTCACTTGGTTTTCACTTTCACTAAAAAGGCAGAAAATTCCTTAATTTCAGGAGTGATATGCGGTGGTGAGATGTCTGCCGACTCTCTAAGTAAACCCTGCCCCTTCTGCCTAGTGTTCTTAATATTTTTAGTTTTTTTTTGCACTTGAAACAAAACAGAATTGGTCAAAACAAGCAAGAAACGTTGGATGGCTGCACTCCCAACGAAAGATCCAAAATGCCTTTATTGAAAATCCATAAGAGCAACGCAATATACCGACATACAGATGAGAGGAAAGAGGTTAACACGTTTCACACTGAAAATGTGCTTTATCTTAATCATGGCATTTCATTAAAGGCATTTTGGATCTTTTGTTTGGAGGGCAGTCATCCGAAGTTTCTTGTTGGTTTGGATTACTACAGCTGTGACTGTGCGTGCACCCCACTCCAGAGATCATACAGCTATGCCGTCTCACCTTTGAGCAGCAGGACTATGTCTACAAAAAACAGAATTGGTGTCTTCTTTATAAGTTCACTGATTTTGGAGGGACCATTTCACTTGTAGGCCGAACCTATCTAAATGGAAATACAAGAGCTTCTGTTGTTTTCCTAGTCGTTAAGCTATTGACCCAAAATAAGCTGTGCAGTGTTTGTTCCAAGTCAATTACCCAGTGAATACTGAACAAAGGATGAAGATGACATCTCTGGAGCATGCATCTTAAAAAGCAAATGATCAAAGCCAGCTTGTATATGTCTGTCCTGACTGTTTGCTTTTAAGCAATCAGGATAACCATTCTAGAAAGCAATGAATGAATTTTTATGTTAATTGGGCTGCACGTATGGTTGGTCAGCAATGTAGCCAGTTGTCACTGGTGTTGGATAAAGAATAAGTGAGCTAGTATTTCTTCCGCTCTCCAAGCTTTGCTCTTCTTTGTAAGTGGAACGATTGGATAGATAGTAGCTCATGTGGAGTGTAAGCAGTTACTGTGCTTGTAAAAGAAATCCTTTTTTTAATTTAAAAACAAGCTGCCAGAATCCTTTTCTCTGGCCAACTAAACCAGGGTTCTCAATTGTGGTATCACAGAACCCTAGGTCCCCAACAGTATCTTTTAGATCTCTGGTGCTTGATGTCACTAATAAAAGAGGGCAACATGGGACAAGTGGAAGGTAACATAGGATAGATAGAGAGTAAAAAGTCAAATTCTTGCCACAGAACATCAATACAAACAATATTGCAGACCACTGAAAACTACTACAAAAGTATTTTTTTGCCCCAAACACCAATACATTTGTATTTTTTAACTGAACCCTAGTGCAGTTATGTTGTTCCCACAGAACTTCTTTTTTAAATTTTTGTGTCTATAACTTAATGATCACAAAGATGTACTATTAGCTGTGAATGGAAAAAATTATTGAAGGGTTCCTCAAGACCTGAATGATTTTTTTAGAATTCCTCCAGTCAGTGTTAAAAGGTTGGCAGAGGCTGAAAGATATAGTTATGTTAATGTACTTAGGCTTGGTCTACACTGTGTGTAGTCATAGTAGTTTACACAATGAGAGTTGTCACCGCTTCTGAGTGGGAAACATTAGCCAATGTGGAAAATCAGTAATTTACTTGCTATTTCTATCCAGGAGACATTGAAAGTGTGCTAAAATCTTCATTCTGATTACCTCAATCCGAGGTCTCAGTAATCCATCTCATCCTTGATCATAAAGATTCTGACATTCTGTGGAGCCTGGTCAGATTATTCTGTGCTTTGTAGTATCCCTCTCTGAGAGGTGGCAATAGGCGTACACTGGGCGGCGCTATAAATTATTGGTTTGCATATTCACAGCAAAAGGTACTAGGACCAGATCACTGTCAAAAAAAAATATTTTAATGTAACGCTACATGGGTACACTTAGGCCCCATGCACACGAGACGCAGGTGCAAACTCTGCTGAACACGCGTTTTTAAACGCTGAAACCGGCGTTTAAAAACGCGCGTTTTGCCGCGTTTGCGGCCGCATTTAGCTGCGTTTTACCGCGTTTGCGTTTATAAGCGTTTCATCATAAGACCCTCCCTAAGCTCAAAAAACAGTACATTTTAACCATTTCAGCCAGTTTGTGAGACCAGAGTGAGTAGCAGCAGCTGAGAGAGCAGCAGTGTACTTGTATTTAGCGTGTCACTTGCCACATCCCCTGCTACAAGCTGTGGATTGTCCACTTGCCACGTCACCTGGCCACGTCACCTGGCCACGTCGCCTGCCACAAGTTGTGGATTGTCCACTTGCCACGTCACCTGGCCACGTCACCTGGCCATGTTACCTGCCACGTCACCTGGCCACGTTACCTGCCACGTCACCTGGCCACGTTACCTGCCACGTCACCTGGCCACGTCACCTGCCACAAGTTGTGGATTGTCCACTTGCCACGTCACCTGGCCACGTCACCTGCCACAAGTTGTGGATTGTACACTTGCCACGTCACCTGGCCACGTCACCTGCCACAAGTTGTGGATTGTCCACTTGCCACGTCACCTGCCACGTCACCTGGCCACGTTACCTGCCACGTCACCTAGCCACGTCACCTGCCACAAGTTGTGGATTGTCCACTGGCCACGTCACCTGGCCACATCACGTGCCACGTCACCTGGCCACATTACCTGCCACGTCACCTGGCCATGTCACCTGCCACAAGTTGTGGATTGTCCACTTGCCACGTCACCTGCCACGTCACCTGCCACGTCACCTGGCCACGTTACCTGCCACGTCACCTAGCCATGTCACCTGCCACAAGTTGTGGATTGTCCACTGGCCACGTCACCTGGCCACATCACGTGCCACGTCACCTGGCCACATTACCTGCCACGTCACCTGGCCATGTCACCTGCCACAAGTTGTGGATTGTCCACTTGCCACGTCACCTGCCACGTCACCTGGCCACGTCACCTGGCCACGTTACCTGCCACGTCACCTGCCACAAGTTGTGGATTGTCCACTGGCCACGTCACCTGGCCACATCACGTGCCATGTCACCTGGCCACGTTACCTGCCACGTCACCTGGCCATGTCACCTGCCACAAGTTGTGGATTGTCCACTGGCCACGTCACCTGGCCACGTCACCTGGCCACGTCACCTGGCCAGGTCACCTGCCACAAGTTGTGGATTGTCCACTGGCCACATCACCTGGCCACGTCACCTGCCACAAGTTGTGGATTGTCCACGTCACCTGGCCACGTCACCTGACACAAGCTGTGGATTGTCCACTTGCCACGTTACCTGCCACAAGTTGTGGATTGTCCACAATGCAATGCAAGCAATTACAGTTTTCTTTTATATTTTTTAATAGTTTTTCATCATTTGCCATCATTTTTGAGATTTCTAATGTTAAAAAATAGGTCACCTTTAAAAACGCTTATAAACGCAAACGCGGCAAAACGCCGGTACCGCGTTTAGCCGCGTTTAGCGTCTGAAACGTGGAAAACTTTTGCGTCTGAACCCATTTTTTTGCTTCTGGAAAAACGAGGTTAAACGCAACTGCTTGTAAACGCCAAAAAACGAGAGTGTGTGCATGGACACATAGGATAACATTGAATGGGTTCAGGGGCAGTTAAAAAAAGCATCCAACTGCCTCTGAACACGCGTTCAACAGCAAATAACAGCGTCTCGTGTGCATGGGGCCTTACATGAATGTGGAACATTGGTTCTTTCTCTGTCTAAGAGATAAAGCTTTTGACACATGCATAGTAATGGTAGTGTGATGCATTAAATTGTCCTGTCAAGCAAAGCTTTGGTGCTAACTTCTGATTTCTTGGATCCGTTACATTGATCAAAAATGATACAAGTTCATCTAGTTCAACCAGTAGAAATAAATCGAGAACTTCCATATACACAATTGTATAACCACAGTTGATCAAGGCAAAGGGAAAATCCTTGATAAAGCATGGTCCAATTTGCTCCAATGGGGGGGGGGGGTTCCTTTCTAAATCCGGAGGAGGCAATCAGATATTTCCTTGATCAAATATCCCTGGTGTTACTAGCTTTCAGCTCTTTTTTTAAAACAATCTACTGAGCTGGCCAGAATAAATTTTTTGAGGGAGTCTACTCCACATTTTCACAGCTCTTAGGCCTCGTACACACGGCCGAGATTCTCGTTGAAAAAAACATGTCGTTTTTTTCGACGAGATTCTTGGACAAGAAACTTGTCCCGGCCGAGTGTACACACGCTCGTTTCAAAGAACCTGCGGTTCTTTGAAAGGAGTGTACGCGGTGACGTCATCGACTACGTCGAGCATGCGCTCGTCACATTCGATGCCGTCGCGGCCATCTTGGTCTACCCTACGTATGCCTAGGAAGCTACCGCGCATGCTTCGAATTCATTTCGAACATGCGCGGGCTTCCGGGAGGACAGGTAAGTGTACACACACTCACTTTTCTCGTCGAGAAACATGCCGAGGAGAATCTCGACGAGAAAATAGAGAGCAGGTTCTCTATTTTCTCGTCGAGGTTTCTTGTCGGTTTTCTTGACGAGAAACCCGATAGCAGCGTACACACGACCGATTTACTCGGCAAGACCTCTCTGCCAGCAAGTTTCTTGCTGGTTCTTGCCGAGAAAATCGGTCGTGTGTACGAGGCCTTACTGTGAAGAAACCTTTCCTTATGTGGAGGTTAAATCTATTTTCCACCAGACATAAAGAGTGCCTTGTCCTTTGTGATGACCTGAAAGTGAATAACTCAACACCAAGTTCACATATAGACCATTTATGTGTTAAACTGTATGCATAGTGATCATATCCCACTTTAACCACTTCAGCCCCGGAGGATTTGGCTGCCAAATGACCGGGCCACTTTTTGCAATTCGGCACTGTGTCACTTTAACTGACAATTGCGCGGTCGTGCAACGTGGCTCCCAAAAAACATTGACATCTTTTTTTTTTCCCACAAATAGAGCTTTCTTTTGGTGGTATTTGATCACCTCTACGATTTTTATTTTTTGCGCTATAAACAAAAATAGAGCAACTATTTTGAAAAAAGCAATATTTTTAACTTTTTGCTATATCAAATATCCCCAAAAAATATATAAAAAAACGTTTTTTTTTCCTCAGTTTAGGCCAATATGTATTCTTCTACATATTTTTGGTAAAAAAATTGCAATAAGCGTTTATTGATTGGTTTGAGCAAAAGTTATAGCGTCTACAAAATAGGGGTAGTTTTATGGCATTTTTATTAATATATATCTATTTTTTTTTTTACTAGTAGTGGTGGTGATCAGTGATTTTTATCCTGACTGCGACATTATGGCCGACACATCGGACACTTTTGATGCTATTTTGGGACCATTCACATTTATACAGCGATCAGTGCTGAAAAAATGCACTGATTACTGTATAAATGTGACTGGCTAAAAAGGGGTTAAGTGTGTCCTAGGGATGTATTCTAAATGTGTGGGGGCGGGGCTTACTGTGACTCGACACTGATTGCTGCTTCGGATGAGAGGGAGCAGACGATCAGTGTCCTGTCCGTCGGAGGCTTTTTACCATGTGATCAGCCGTGTCGAATCACGGCTGATCAGGAAGTAAACAGGAAGAGCCGTTGATCGGCTCTTCCTCACTCGCGTCTGACAGACGCGAGTAGAGGCGAGCCGATCGGCGGCTCTCCTGACAGGGGGGTTTGCGCTGATTGTTCATCAGCGCAGCCCCCCCTCGGATACCCACACTGGACCACCAGGGAAGCCCCCAAGGACCACCAGGGAAGCCCTAAGCATGTGGATGGCCCCCATGGCCATCCACATGTAGTAAAAAAAAAAAATATGTAAAAAAAACATTAAAAAATATGCCAATCAGTGCCCACACATGGGCACTGACTGGCACAATCATGCCAAGAAAATAATGTGTGGTGGCTGGCATTGCTAGGCAGCAGTGTCACCAGTGCCACCTACTAGTGTCCATCAGTGCCCATCCGTGCCCATAAGTGCCCACCTATCAGTGCCCGTCCGTGCCACCTATCAGTGCCACCCATAAGTGCCCATCAGTGCCCCCTAAAAGTGCCCATCAGTGCCCCCTAAAAGTGCCCATCAGTGCCGCCTATGAGTGCCCATCAGTGCCGCCTATGAGTGCCCATCAGTGCCGCCTATGAGTGCCAATCAGTGCCACCTATGAGTGCCCATCAGTGCCCATCATCAGTGCCACCTCATTGGTGCCCATCAGTGTCGCCTTATCAGTGCCCTTCAGTGCCGCCTTATCAGTGCCCGTCATTGAAGTAGAAAAGGTACGTATTTACAAAAAAAATTAACAAAAACAAAGAAAAACATAGTTTTTTTAAAAATTTTCGCTCTTTTTTTATTTGTTGCGCAAAAAATAAAAATCACAGAGGCGATCAAATACCACCGAAAGAAAGCTCTATTTGTGGGAACAAAATGATAAAAAATTTGTTTGGGTACAGTGTAGCATGACCGCGCAATTGTCATTCAAATTGCGACAGCGCTGAAAGCTCAAAATTGGCTTGGGCAGGAAGCTGTATAAGTGCATGGTATTGAAGTGGTTAATCTCCTAAGCCCCAGCATGTTTCACCATTAAAATTTTTTCAGTGCTGTGATACTTTGAAAATTACTCTGTACCCAAATTAAGATAATAACCTTGTTTGAGACAGATAGCTTTTTCTTTTTTTTGGTATTTAAAAATCTATTTCTCTTACTTTTTGTTTAAAAATATGGCAAATAAAAATGCCAGGACATTATGAAAGACCCTAAAATCGCCCCTTTTGGAAAGTAGAATGTGAAAGTGACCTGTTTTTTTAATTTTTTTGCCAAAAAAATTTGGAAATTAAGAAACATGCTGGAAATGAGGCGGATAAACATGGAGCTTGCCAATATTGCAATAGATACATTAAATGTTTAAATCATTTACAGAGGAATCAGGAAATGAGGGGTTAGTGTACAAATGTGTAGGATAAGGGAAGTTGGGGGTTAATATGCAGGTCAGATCAGAGACAAGAGGGGGACAGCCTTTGTTTACACTATTTGATGCTGTGATTGGTCACAAAGATCACATGATACAGAGCCATTCTCGTTGATGCTGTACCTTTTTACCTGTGATCTGCTGTGTTCAATCACAGTGCTATCACAGGACAGTGCGCACAGTTCTTGGAGGAGTACCAATGCATTCTCCCAGACCCACAGGGGACCGGTTCATTCGTACATGCCCAGTGTCTGCTTCGCAAGTTAATAAAGTAAGCAATGGCGAAGTGAATTCCTAACTCCTAATTTGGATTCAGCTCTGCAGTAGATCAAAAGGTATTAAAGTCTGAATCGGCAAGGCAGCCAGCCATCTTGATAAGAGAGATCATTGCTAGCAGCCTACTGAGATATATATATATATATATATATATATATATATATTGTACAGGACGCGCCAAGGTTGGGTCCTGGACGGGTGCTATATAGCACCAATATTTGGGTTATGGTCCCTTTAATGAGTAGTAATGGTGCTCAGGAGGTCGCCCAGAATTGGTGAGGAGTTCCGGGCAAAATAAATAGCCCAGAGAGGACTGGCTCGCAGTCCTCTTTGTATTAATAGAGAGGTATTTGGGGCCCGGGATTTCGGAGGCTCTAAAGTGACATTCGGGTGGGATAGAGCCTCCACTCCTGACCACTGAGAGTCAGCACACAGGGGGTTAAGGGCTTCCAGGAAAACAGCTCATATAACAGGAAGTAGTGCTAGAGGTGTGAGAGAGGAGTATGAGGATTGCACCTGAGATGAGCTGTGTGTCTGCTAGGAGCTGGTAAAGTTCAGCAAGAGCCCTGGAAGTTCCCCTACAAACTGTATGTGCCTTTTTCTTTGATTTATACTTGTGCTGAAGACAAGCCGGACTTTGTTTTGATATTTTTCTGTGTGCTGAATCAAGCTTGTTTCTTTTGGTTTGTTCATGAATAAAAGCCTTTCTGCTCAAAGTACAACGGTTTATGCACTTAGTCCCGTGGAGCTATAACCCCCAAAGTTTACAATATATATATACAGTATATGTATATACTTTGATTGGGAGCTTGCACCTACATCTTTGTCATTTTTTAGAACAGTGGTTCTCAACCTCTCTAGTGCCGTGACCCCTTGATAAAATGTCCCAAGTTGTGGGGACCACTAACAGTAAAATTACTTCCGTAGCGTGGGTTGTCCACACCTAAGGCAAGACAAGTAATTTGCCCCCCTAACCAGCGTCCCTTCCACTTGTACAGTATTAAAACCCCTTATGGTGGGGGGCGTGGCCAAGATGGCGCAGGGAGCGGACGCTTGATTACTGGGCTCCCGCTCTGAATCCTAATCCTTCTCCATCCTGTCGTGGGTTTACCCCGGAGATCCTGTAAAACCTCCTAAAACACTCCCGGGGCTCTTGGGGAATGCGTAAAGGCAACAAGGGGTCACAGAGGAGAAGGGGAGTGGACGCTGCCTGCACGCCGCCGAAGCCTGGGCCTACATCACCGCCAACGTCCCACATGGAGACACAGACGGCATCCTCCTCAGACGGAGCCATCCAGGCGGGCTCGCCGGCTTTTGATGCCCTGATGCAGGCAATCATGGGATGCCAATCAGCGCTCACGGTCAAGATAGACCATGTTCAGGCTGAAACCGCCCTCATTCGCCGCGACATGGACAGGTTCCGGGACCGGATGGCGGAGGCGGAGAGGAGGATCTCGGGCGCAGAAGATACGCAGAGGGAGCAACATGCGGACAAAAGATCCTTAAATCCAAGGTGCGGGCCCTGGAGGTAAGAGCAGAGGACGCCGAGAACCGGAACCGCAGGAATAACCTGCGGGTCCTGGGCCTACCGGAGGGTGCGGAGGGCTCAGATCCGGTTGCATTTATGGAACATCTCCTCCCCACACTGCTCCCAGAGGCCCGCTTCTCCTCGCATTTTTCCATTGAACGGGCGCATCGAGTCCCGGCCCTCCGAGGTCCGTCCGGAGCGCCGCCGCGCACTTTTATTTTTAAGCTCCTCCACTACAGGGATAGAGACACTGTCCTTCGTTCGGCCCGTGTGCAAGGGGATTTGAAATATCAGAACACAAAGCTGCTGATCTTCCTGGATTATTCTGTAGAAACTCAGAGGCAGAGGAAATCGTTTGACCCAGCCCGAGCCATCCTGAGAGCTAAAGGTATCAAGTACAGCATGCTTTTCCCCGCCAAGCTGAGGGTCCAAGATGGAGATCGCTTTGAGTTCTTCACATCACCCAGAGAGGCGGTGGAGTGGGCTGAATCCCTTTGTGCCTGAAGACCCTCCATCTGCACCCACTGACTGTGAGTATGCCCCGGGGGGGGGCTTAGTAAGTAGAACTCCTCCAATCCTCCCTGCTGCCTTTCCATGGGGACCTGATCCCTCTTCTCCTGATGCTCATCATACTCCCCACTTATGGACTCTGATCTGTCCCCCTCTAGTAATTCTGTACTCCCCGTGAGAGACTGGGGACAAAAACTGCCTGTGTGAGCTGGAGAGGAGTGTTATGCTCTGGAGGGACACCCCACCCCCCCGGTCATTAGATGCTGCTCAGACCTTTGTGGGACTCAACACATGACCCTTTTACCCAAGAAGAATGCCCCCGGAACATCCGGGAGATCCATGACACATATCCTGCATTGGATTCACAAGCTTGCCTTACCCAGTTTGTTGGTGAGGGGCCTGTTGCCTCTTGCTCACTGCCCTCATGTTCAGCAAATGGGCTGACAATTGTTTGGGGACTCAGGCCTTTCTCCGGGGACGGGGGGGGGCGGGGTGGGGGGGAGTTTGGGAAAGTTGAGCCGTATTTTTGGCTCCCAGTTGATGATTACTTGTTATGTGACAGATGTGTTCTTGGTGGTGACTGTTATACTGCTGTGGGGGCCCGGTTCTCCCCCTGACCCGGGAGGAAGGGGTGGAGGAGCCCCGGGCCTCGCAATATTATTTATCCTCTTTATTGTGTCTCAGGATATGATGATGGCTAAGCTTGATGTCCTCTCCTGGAACACACGGGGTATGAACTCTCCGATTAAACGTTCACTGGTCTTCCAGTTCATTAAAAAATATGCCCCGCACATCTGTGTGTTGCAGGAGACGCACCTGGTGGGCAGCAAAACAATGAGTTTGAAGAAACCATGGGTGGGACATCATTACCACTCAACCTATTCTAATTATGCCAGAGGTGTCAGTGTGTTGGTGGCAAAAACCCTCCCATTTAAACTGTTAGATTTAATCCTGGATCCTGATGGCAGATATATACTGCTCCATGCCTTAATACATGGTGTTCCCTGGGTGGTGGTGGCTCTTTACTTGCCCCCCCCCCCCGGCCTCCATTGCACTCCTGAATCTACTCACGGCCAAGCTGGCCCAGTTCCCCCCAGACAATGTCATCCTTCTGGGGGATTTCAATTTAGTGCCGGACTCTGATAGGGACAGATGTGCTGTGGCGGGTGCGACCCGCCGGGGCCTAGCCACTTGGGCTGATACCTATGGCTTTACTGATGTATGGAGGTGGAAATATCCCCATTCCAGAATGTTTACCTGCCACTCAGCCACACACAAATCATTTTCTAGAATTGACCTTGCATACGTGGCGGCGCCTGTCCTTCCCAGAGTCCGGAAAATAGCTATCCTCCCTCGCGGAATCTCTGATCATGCCCCACTGTTGCTGTCCCTGGAGCTGACCACGGACCCCTCAGACAGACTTTGGAGACTCTCCAGGTTCTGGATCTCGGATAAGGATGTCGATTCTAGATTTCACCCCACCCTTCAGGGGTTCTGGGAGGAGAATCTGGGGTCGGCCGGGGACAGCTCCACATGGGATGCCTTTAAGGCCTCCTCACGGGGACACTATCAAACTATCATAGCTGCGGTGAGAAGGGAACGTAGAGTAGATCTTGAGAGGGTGGAGGGGGAGGCGTCGGCGACGGAAGCTCTCTATGTTCGAACACGCGACCCGACACACTATACCCGACTCCAATCTCTAACGCAACAGGCCTTACTCCTTCGCACTTCCCTCACGCAAAAAAAGCTTCTTCATCAATCTCAGCGGATATTTGAGCAAGGGGACAAAACGGGCAGACTCCTTGCGTGGCTGTCTAGAGAACAGTCCGGGGTGGCGACCATAGCACAAATACGGGACCAGGATGGGCACCTACTCTCTACTCCCCAGGACATTAACCGCAGCTTTGCCGAGTACTATCAGCACCTGTACACTTCCAGGGTGACATATGATCAGACAGACCTTGACCGTTACCTAGCCGAGATTGATATACCGGTCCTTACGACAGTAACTGCCAATAAACTGGACGCCCCAATAAAGTTAGAGGAAATACAGTCGGCCTTGAAGGGGATGCAGACAAATAAAACCCCGGGCCCGGACGGGTTTCCGGTGGAATTTTACAAGACATATATGGAGGACCTGGCCCCTAGACTGCTCCGGACTCTAACGCACGCATTCGACTCGGGGGCCCTCCCAGACTCGATGAGCGAGGCAGTCATAGTTGTTATTCCCAAGCCGGGCAAAGACCCCCTGCAGTGCTCCTCGTATCGCCCTATTTCCCTCTTAAATGTAGACGCCAAGGTCTTGGCGAAAATTCTAGCGAACCGCCTTACTACGGTAATCACAGCACTGGTCCACCCAGACCAGACAGGATTTATGCCGGGGAGGGGTACTGACATTAACATACGTAGGTTGCACACGCATATAGCGAGTGCTGACCCAGATGCCCCAGGAGTGGTGGCCTCACTCGACGCGGAGAAGGCTTTCGACTCGGTCGAGTGGGGCTACCTATGGTCGGTTCTTTCCAGGTACGGGTTTGGCCCGAACTATCTGAAGTGGATACAAATGCTTTATGCACATCCCAAGGCCCGCATCCGTACTAACGGCACACTGTCGGGCCCTTTCCTCCTAGAGAGGGGGACCCGGTAGGGATGCCCACTATCCCCATCCCTTTTTGCCCTGGCCATGGAGCCACTTGCCGCACATATTAGAGGAGACCCCTCGATCAGGGGCATTCGTGTAGGTTCCTTGGAGGAAAAACTTTCGTTATATGCCGATGATTCCCTCCTTTATTTAGCGGATAGCTCCGCCTCCCTGGACTCTGCCCTGGCACAATTTGACACTTTTGCCCAATACTCAGGGATCCGTATCAACTGGGACAAATCAGTGTTATTCCCCCTCCAGGCGTCGGTACCATCGACCCCCTCCCACACGCCACTGACCTGGGTGGAGACGTTCACATACTTGGGGGTAAAAATAGGCCCCAGGCTGAAAGAATATTTGACTAGGAACCTATTCCCCCTGTTGGAACAGCTGATACGGAGTTGTGCCGGCTGGCGTAGTCTCCCGCTCTCCCCAGTAGGGAGGGGAAATTTAATTAAAATGATCTATCTCCCCAAGTTCCTGTACTTCTTTAGACAGACCCCCACTCCTATTCCCCGTTCTTTCTTTAAAAAAATTGACAGTGTAGTGTCCTCCTTTATTTGGGCAGGGCGCCCCCTAGGGTGGCTCGACGGTCCCTTTATCTCCCCTTGTCTGCGGGAGGTTTGGCCCTCCCAAATTTCCTTCTATACTACTGGGCGGCGGTCCTGGTCACGGTGCGGTGGTGGTTCTCCCAGCCGGAGCAGAACCCTGCTGTCACCCTCGAGGCGGCTCTCCTTGGGTCATATGCGGCTCTTTCCAACCTAGTTTTCAGGGGACCCAGGGCACATCCTCGAGTGACCGAACCAATGAAGACTACCATTAGGGTGTGGCAGACCTCCAGGGCCTCGGGGATCGAACCCCTTACGCACTTCCCACACACCCCGTTGTGGGGCAATCCTTTGCTCCCCCACCTTAATTCAGTACCTGACCCGGCAGCCTGGGCTAACCACGGGGTTGTAAAACTCAAACATGTTATGGTGGACGGGAAAGTTGCGGCGTTCTCGAGTCTGAAACTGATGTATCGACTCCCCGCATCTTTTTTCTTTCGATATTGGCAACTTAAGCATGCCATTAACGCGCAATTCCCGGAGCCCATTACCCTTGAGTCGGATCGAGTTGAGAGAAGACTTATGTCTGGAACGATGGAGAGACCCCTCTCCACCCTTTATCTATACCTTACGATAGCCTATGACACCAACACAATTCCTCTCTTCCATAAATGGAGGGAAGACATTCCCGACCTAGATGAAGAAACCTGGGAGGAACTGGTTTCCTCCTATATTCCGTCCATGATTGCGTCCAGGGACCGTTTCATACAGCTCAAATTCCTACATAGAGCATACTACACTCCACAAAGACTGGCCAGCATCTATCCCTCCTTGAGCCCGCTATGTGGAAGATGTGGATGGGATGAGGGATCCTTCTTCCACATGGTCTGGACCTGCCCAAGTATCCAGCCTTACTGGCAGGAGGTAGCAGAGACCGTGGGGAGGATTGGTGGCATAGACCTGACGCCGGATCCTAAGCTCTTTCTGCTTAGTTTCCTGGGAGACATGGAAGGGAGTAGATACACCAAACTCTGTGTAACCTTCTTACTGTTCTATGCCAGGAGAGAAATCCTTTTAAAATGGAGGAGTACAGAGGTCCCCTCTGGGGCCTCCTGGGAGGCTACGGTTAATAGGGTGCTGCCACTTTACAAGATTACGTATGAGAGTAGGAACTGCCCGGTAAAGTTTGACAAGATCTGGTCCTCCTGGTTGGACGGGTGGGGGGATGGCCTCCTGGGCACATGACACCTGGCCACAGACGATGAAGAACCTGGTAGTGGAGCTGATGAACTCTGTGATGTCTCCTGACTTATTTCCCTTCTCCTCCTCTGCCCTTCCCCCCTCTCCCCTCCTCCTTCGCGTCCGGCCTCCCCTCTCATCCTGCTTTTCCTCCCCCCCTTTTTTTTCCCCTCCCCCTCCCCTTCCCTGACCCCCCTTTTTCCTACTGCCTTCCCCCTCTTTCCCCCTCCCTCACTCCTCCCCCCCTGGTAGCCTACTCCCCACTGGCTGCCCCTTTGTTCCCCCCCCTCCCCCCCGTGTTGGGGGGGTGGGGAACCCCTGGGTAGAGTACCCCTGCGGTAACTCCTACTGTACCCCTGGTTCATAATATGATGTAAGGACCCTGTCAGTATATGTTCCTGAGTGTTCCCCCGAATATTTCTCTCTGATTGTACAGCTAAGCTCACTTTGCCTACTAACTCTGTATTATGTCTGAGACTTTATTCTGTCACTGTTGTATTATCCTATTTTTTCGAAATAAAAACCTTTTCTGTTAAAAAAACCCTTATGGTACATTTTAGGATGTACCACTCTTTCTCTTCTCCTTTCTTTCCCTTTTATCTCTCTCTATCCTAATTTCTTGTTTTTTTCCCCATCCCTCTCTCTAGCCGTATTTCTTCTTCTTTCTCTTAATCTTTCTTTCACTTTTTCTTTGTTCCTCCCCCTCTTTTCCTCTCTCTTCCATATATTCTCTATTTTTATTCCTTCTCTTACTCCTTGGTGGAGGAGGGGGGTGAATGGGACGAGTGGTAGTGCTGGCGGGGAGTTGGGATGAGTGGCAATGCTGGGGGGAGTTCTGATCAGCCAACTGAGCTGCTCTTGATCAAGGTCATCTGCTGATCTGAGAACTGTGGTGGGGACTTTTAATGGCAACTATAATCACAGGTAGTGCTACTCACTGTGTCTCCCAGGCTTCACTGTGTCTCCAACTTTGAGGTGTCTCGTAGCAGTGACACCTATGCCGAAATCAGGAGATAGGGTCTCCTCTAGCCCCTCCCACTTCACGTTCCTCACCAGTCAGCTGACCTCTAGTCTCTGCCTCTCAGCCATGTTGTGAACTGAATGGGCGGCAAAAAAGGCTGGGAGAGCGGTGCGGGCTTCAGGAACAGCCCAGGATTCGGTAACCCCTGGCAAATCATCATTCGACCCCCAGGTTGAGAACCACTGTTCTAGAATTTACATGCACCTTTTTTGCTGTGCTGTATCCAGTAAACATACCTGCATGCCCAGTGAATCTCTTGTTGTCTTTTTCTATTCATTTAATCTGTGGCTGCATGTCAGGAAGAGGGGTGAATACTTTAAAAAAAAAAAAAGGGATAGGGAGGGTTGTAATAAAGCATTTTGTTATTTAACCACTTGGCCACTGGGCACTTAAACCCCCTTCCTAACCAGACCAATTTTCAGCTTTCGTGCTCTCACATTTTTAATGACAATTACTCAGTCATACAACACTGTACCCATATGAAATTTTTGTCCTTTTTTTTCCACACAAATAGAGCTTTTTTTTGGTGGTATTTAATCATTGCTGTTTTTTTTATTTTTCGCGCTATAAAAGAAAAAAGACAGAAAATTCTGTAAAAAAATGAATTTTTCTTTGTTTCTGTTATAAAATTTTGCAAATTAGTAATTTTTCTTCATAAAATTTGGCCAAAATTTATACTGCTACATATCTTTGGTAAAAATAAGTACAAATTGGTGTATATTATTAGGTTTTTGTGAAAGTTAAGCCCCGTACACACGGTCGGACTTCCATCGGACTTTTCCGTGGTTTTTTGTCCGAACGGAGTTGGTCGGGAACCCCCATAGCATACACACGCTCGGACTTTTCTGCAAACTTTCCCAAAACTTTTTGCAACATCACGTGGTTTTTCTGCTCTTTTCTGCTCTTTACTGCCACCCTTTGGTCAACTTCTGCTATTGTTGGTTGATTTTAACATTAGTTGTTTTGTCCATCGGACAAAAGTCAGATGGTTTTCTGTACACACGGTCGGACTTTGCTCCATCGGACTTTTGTTGGGCAAAAGTTTGTCCGTTTGCAGACCCAACTTTTGTCTGATGAAAACAAGAAAAAAGCAAAAAAAAGTTTGTCCGATGGAGCGTACACACGGTCGGATTGTTGGTCCAACTTGCTCAAAACGAAGTTTGTTGGGCAAAAGTCCGACTGTGTGTACGGGGCTTAAGAGTCCACAAGCTATGGTGCCAATATCTGAAAATTAATTACACCTGATGTACTGACGGCCTATCTCATTTCTTGAGACCCTAATTCCCTGTACACACGATCGGATTTCCGATGGAATTTTCCGTCGGAATTCCGATGAAGCTGACTTCCATCAGTCTTGCCTACACACCATCAGACAAAATTCAGACCGTCCAAAATGCGGTGACGTAAAACACTCAGACGACCCGAGAAAAATGAAGTTCAATGCTTCTGAGCATGTGTCGACTTGATTCTGAGCATGCGTGGGTTTTTTCTCCGTTGGAGTTCCACACAGACGATTGGAATTTCCTATCGTTTTTTTTTCCATCGGAAAAATTTAAAACATTTTTTTACACCGATGGGGAAAAAAGTCTGATGGGGCCCACACACGATCGTTTTTTCCGATGAAAAAAGTCCATCTGACTGTTTTCATCGGAAAAAACTATTGTGTGTACAGGGCATAACATGCCAGAAAAGTACAAATACCCCCCAAATAACCCCTTTTTGTAAAGAAGACATTCCAAGGTATTTAGAAAGAGGCATGATGAGTTTTTTGAAGTTGTAATTTTTTCCCACAATTTTTGTCTTTTTTTTTTTCACAAAATTGTCATATTAGCAGGTTATTTCTCACACACAGCATATGCATGCCACAAATTACACCCCAAAAAAAATTCTGCTATTACTCCCGAGTATGGCGAAACCACATGTGTGAGACATTTACACAGCGTGGCCACATACAGAGGCCCAACATGCAGGGAGCACCTTCAGGCGTTCTGGAGAACCCAAGCCAATTCTGACATTTCTCTTCTACATGTAAAATTCATAATTTATTTGCTAGAATATTACATAGAACCCCAAAACATTATATATATATATATGTTTTTTTAGAAAAGACCCTAGAGAATACAATGGCGGTCGTTGCAACTTTTTATCTCGCACAGTATTTGCACAGCAATTTTTCAAATGCGTTTTTTTGGGGGAAAAAATAGTTTTGTGCTTTAAAAAAAAAGTTAGCCCAATTTTTTTGCATAATGTGAAAGACTGTTACGCCGAGTAAATAGATACCTAACATGTCACCCTTCAAAACTGCACATGCTTGTGGAATGGCGCCAAACTTCGCTACTTAAAAATCGCCATAGGCGACGCTTTAATTTTTTTTACTGGTTACATGTTTTGAATTACAGAGGAGGTCTAGGGCCAAAATTATTGCTCTCACTCTAACGTTCGCGGTGATACCTCACGTGTGGTTTGAACACCGTTTTCATACGAGGGCGGGACTTACGTTTTTATTGTTCATTTTACTTTATTTATTTTAGTTTGACACTTTTTTCCCCAAAATTTATTTTTTCAACACTTTTATTCCTATTACAAGGAATGTAAACATCCCTTGTAATAGGAATATAGCATGACAGGTCCTCTTTACACTGAGATATGGGGTCAATAAGACCCCACATCTCACCTCTAGGCTGGGAAGCCTGAAATAAAAAAAATAAAAAAACGATCCTGGCTTTGATCGTATCGGTGAATCGGTAGAAGCACCGGAGGGCGGCAAGAGGTTGGGGGTCCCATCTCGGCTCCTGTAAGAGCTATCAACCGGCTGAACAGCCGCTATGATCATTGTTATGGTGTAGGGCAGGGATATGCAATTAGCAGGCCTCCAGCTGTTGCCAAACTACAAGTCCCATGAGGCATAGCGAGACTCTGACAGCAGCAAGCATGACACCCAGAGGCAGAGGCATGATGGGACTTGTAGTTTTGCAACAGCTGGAGGTCCGCTAATTGCATATCCCTGGTGTAGGGAATCGCTGTATGAAAAAGCTGATATCTGAATGATGCCTGTAGCTGCAGGCATCATTCAGATATCCCCACACAAAGCCAAGGAAGTCATATGACGGCCGGCGGGCGTGAAGTGGTTAAAATGCATTTTTTTTTTTAACACAAAGCTTTCCATTTATACAATATTTCTAACAAATAACATGTACATACCAAAAACGACACCCCAAAATAGATTCCCCTACTCCTCCTGAGTACGACGATACTACATGTGTGAGACTTCCACAGCCTGGCCACATACAGAGGCTGAGTATGGCTGAATATGGCTGGGTATCGCCGAGTATGGCTGGGAACGGCTGGGTATTGCCGAGTGTGGCTGGGTATGGCAGAGTGTGGCTGGATGGGATCTCTCCCCTCTCACACTGTACCGATCGGTACAGAGAGGGGAGAGAGGAACCGGCGTCATGACATGATGCTGGTTTGTTTACAAGTGATCGCTCCGTCATTTGACGGAGTGATCACGTGGTAAACGGCTGCTATCAGCCTTTACCGTGATCCGTGATGCGCCAGGTCCTCTGGACCCGGCGGTCATGGACACTGGAGCACGCGGGAGCGCGATTCTGGGAGGATGTCAATGTACGCCCTCCCATAGTTAACGAACCGCCCTGTAGCCGTCATTCGGCTATGGGCGGGTCGTTAAGTGGTTAAGCCAAAAGGTCGTCTTTAGAGTTTTCCTCTGTGCCACTCCATTATATTTCCTTTGTGTTAAGGTAAACACGTGGCATTATTCAATACACCTTCTTAAATGGATATAATACACCTAACTGGCCCCTTGTCATTTTATTTTTAAAATTTGTTTTCCCCTTTTTTCTGCACCGTATAAATATCAACGTAATAAAAAATTAGAAGCAACAAAACTAAATTATCCACTATTCGATAGTTCCATATGTGAATGATGTCAGATTCAGCCTTTATCAGGCCATAATTCAGTTCTCTTTCTCTTCATGTTCTAAAGTGAGCAGACAGCGATCTCTCTCTCTGACATGAGGAAGAGCAGTCACCGACAAACTTCTTTGTCCTGCCAACTTCAGTTGTTTCAAAGCAATGGCTGCTGGCCTGAATTACATAGAGAGCATCTGAAAATACATCTAACAGATGGGGTCCGTCAGCGCAGAACAGTAACGCACTCTTGTAATTGGCCATGTCCCATGTCATACTTTAGATCCCTATAAAGGAACAAGGAACAACAGCTCCCTGTTCATTCTCCTCCACACCCTCTTTTCGGCCTTCCTCCAAAGTAGCCTCGGCAGCAGCTGTGACCGTGGTATTTTGCTGTTTTGGGTAGAAGCTGCTGAATTGCTTCCAGTCTGGATTTTTTAATACATTTCTCCATCTGAAATGAGAGAAATGCAGATGTAATATGCCTTGAGTTATGTTCCTTCTCAATGGCTTGTGGGTGATATAGGCACTTCTCTGCCATGCTGCCAACTCAATTCCCTCTCATTGAACACACATGTCATGTAAGAACTATTTAACCTTGTAGGAACTTGTAAGGAGCATACAATAGAATCATGCAAAAGCATAGTTTTTTCCCACTAAGATCTTATAATTTATCAGTTAACCTTTAGAATGTCATTCATGAAAACATAACCTGTACTTTTAAAGTACATTAGCTTTCGTAATTTATGGAGGTGTATCAAGTTTTGAAAATATTACCACTTACCTGTGCCTTTTTTCCTATCCTCTGAGACCTATCATTTTAGGCTAGACCAGTGTGAACATTGCTTTGTTCACATTCCGCTATCTGCAGACCAGGGCTGAGATTTAGGAAGGCATCAGCATTACATCCCCATGTGCTAATTGTAGTTTTGTTAAAAAAATAAATAATAATTATGTATCCTAATGTACCTCAAACCTTTTTGATACAATGTCTTCATTGCCATAATGATGATTTGTATACTGCATTACTCCTTGAGCCCCCATTCACACTAGTGTAGCACAACATTTGGCATCACATTTACAGTATGTGTGTGTCATGCTTTATTTTAATGGGCTACTGTGCACACAACAAACGCAGGAAAGATGCTTGTGTGCCTCTTTTGAGCTTCAAGTTTTCTATAAGCTTGCTTTTTAGTGCATTTGTCCGACTGTTGCTTGATGCGTTTAGGGTGCCATTAACAATGAATGTGATGCGTGTTTTTTGATTGTTTCCTTGAACACGTTCATGCATTAGTATGAATGCAGGCTTACAAATTACCAAAAAAATTATTAAATACCAAGGAAACAGATCACCATTTTCTGGAAGAAGGCAGATCCTTCATGATTTTCTAAACATTGCCCCGGTCACCCACCCAGCTAGCCTTTTGTGGAAAGCAGAGTGCCTACCAAAAGCTGGACTTAAACGATTTGTTTGTTGGCTCACTGCATAAAAAAAAAAAAAAAGGATGCCTTCATCCACACAAGTGAGACGGATCGAGGAATCCCCCTTGCTGGGACATAGTTTTCCCGCAACAGGAGCTGCTGCTATCAGAATATACTGATTGTCTGGGTCAGCCATCGATCGTCATCCTGTAAGTTTTCCAGCATGTTTCTTCAATTAAATGTTTGACCTCTGTTGAGCAGGGGACAGCCACACACTGAAATGTGATCAATGTGTTGCAAGCTTAAGGCCCCTTTCACACGGGCGTTCCGTATGTTCGTTTTTTATCCATCTGTTGACGGCTACATGTATCTCTATGGGATAGCGTACATTACATAATCTGCTGACAAAAAACGGAATGGACGAATAACGGATGTTAGCGGATGATCTGCTTACATCCGATCCGCTGACATCCGTTTTTAAACCCTTTTTTAAATTTTTCCCTCATTAACCACTTCAGCCCCGGACCATTTGGCTAGCCAAAGACCAGGCCACTTTTTGCGATTCGGCACTGCATCGCCTTAACTGATAATACAAATAGAGCTTTCTTTTGGTGGTATTTGATCACCTCTGTGTTTTGTTTTTTTTTGCGCTATAAACAAAAATAGAGGGACAATTTAAAAAAAATGCGTTTTTTACCCACAGACTACAGTTCCCAGCACGCTTCAGGGCACCCAGGGTGCATTTCCCCATGCAAGGACTGCTGGGGTGGACTTTAAAAGGGAGAGGCGGGGCCTGTTTTCGCTCTCTTTGGACACCGCCCTCCCAGCAAGGGGATCCCTGTGCTGACCTGCTGTGCGTGCAAGGCCTGAAGCTTGGGCCTTGCATTTTCTTCCAAAGAGCCTTCCGCTCCACCGAGGAGCCTGCGGAACGTCTGATCCTGTTGTGAAGAGTTGTCATCAGGAGGACCGAAGACCCGGGCGTCGTGGACACTGTGAAGCGAGTCACAGTAGCGTAGGTACCGGACAAGGACTGGTCCGGTCGGGTGAGAGAGCGCCTGCTCAGAGCCACATATTATTAACTTTGTGCCTATTTAACTTTATTCAGGCCCATCAGTGATTACAGTTACACTCTGGGGAGACTGTCTGCTGAACTGAGTTTACTAGTCTCTCCAGCTTTACAAAGTTAGCTATCATCGCTACCCCATTGGATTACAATTTGTTCTTTAAGTGCACCACCGTGTTTTGCTAGATAAGATTTCTTCATCAAACTATACCCCAAGTTATAGTCAGGCCTGACTGGGTAGTATAGGACATTGCTGGGCGCCATCTTGCTCACGAGGGAGGATAGCTGCAGCGGGGTCTGTTAAACTGTCATTACATTGCTGAATGTTTTATCTTTTGATAAGTATACTTATATTGCAGGGATCTGCATGTGACATTGCATACTGTTTTACCCTTTTAACCTTTACTAATAGTAAAGAACCTATAGTTAAGTATATTGGTTGTCAGTGTCAATTACTGTGCTATATTAAAAGGGGACTGTGTCATATAGAATACTAGAGAGAGAGAGAGTGCAATTCTATCATCCCCTTTCCTAACTGTGTCACGAGAGGTTAGAGCCAATTGCCAGGGGTTGACAGCGGTGCACTACAAGGCCCAAAAACAAACAAGGCAGCCCTCTTAACTGGGGGTACTGCTACATATATAAAAAAACTTTTTTTTTCTCAGTTTAGGCCGATACGTATTCTTCTACATATTTTTGGTAAAAAAAATGCAATAAGCGTTTATTGATTGGTTTGCGCAAAAGTTATAGTGTCTACAAAATAGGGAATAGTTGTATGGCATTTTTATTAAGAATTTTTTTTTTTTACTAGTAATGGCGGACACATTTCGGACACTTTTGACACCATTTTGGGACCATTGTCATTTTTACAGCGATCAGTGCTATAAAAATGCACTGATTACTGTAAAAATTACACTGGCAGTGAATGGGGTTAACCTATAGGGGGCGCTGAAGGGGTTAAGTGTGACCTAGGGAGTGATTCTAACTGTTAAGGGGCATGGCTTGCCATGACACGTCACTGATCGCTGTTCCCGATGACAGGGAACAGACGATCAGTGACATGTCACTAGAAAGAACGGGGAGATGTTGTGTTTACACTAACATCTCCCTGTTCTTCAGTTCTGTGACCCGATCGCGGGACACCGACAGACATCGAGTCGCGACCACATGGCCGGCAAATTAAAGGGGACATATATATATATATATTGTGAGGGGGTTAGCTCGGTAGCGGGTGTGTGTGACCCCCTGGATGGGCTCCCCACACAAAACAGGCCCAGCAGACGGAGGTTGTGGTTTTCAAGATCAAAAGGTGCGGTTTATTTCTCTATTTACAGTGACAAAAACACAGCAAAGCAAAAAGAAACATAAACAAAATAAATCCTGGTCAGCTTGACCTCTGACTAAACATGCAGGTTTCCCTAACTAACAACTGGGATCAGCCTGGTGCTGTCCTAGTCCCTAAGTCTCTGGTTTAGTAAATGTCCAAACAAATAGCCACACAGGCTTTGTCTCACCGCACAGGGGTTCACTCTCCCTAGACAGTCCACACAGGTCTGGTTCCAGGCATGAGCAAACACCTAATGAAGCTGGGAGTTTTTATAGAGGCCTTAAACGAGCTGACAAGCTTCAGCTGGTCTCATCAACTCCCTGCCTGCACGACGCCCAGCACTCTCCCTAGAGGTATGAATCATCCATGAGCCCACTAGCCTCAGCTGGGCTTCATCAACTCTCTCCCTAGTTGTATAAGTCGGCATAAAGCCTGAATCTGGGAGAAATATACCTACCCCCCTGGATGCAACCAGGTGACTTTACCTTCCTGCTGTCACATACCCCCCCTCTTGTTTTAACCTTGTGGTTGGAACACCAGCAATCAGGCATTCATATACTCGAGACAAAGCATCCACATTCCCCATTTGAACGCCAGGGCGATGCTTTACTGTGAAGTTGAATTCCTGTAGGGCCAGGAACCACCTATTTACTCTTCTATTTGTCTCCTTGTTTTGAGCCATCCACTTTAACGGAGCGTGATCCGTAAGCATGTCAAAGTGCCTACCTAGCAGATAGTACCGAAGGGAATCTAGAGCCCACTTCACCGCTAAACACTCCTTTTCAACCGTGGCGTAATTTACCTCATGGGACTTCAACTTCCTGCTGAGGTAAATGACTGGGTGCTCTTCCCCGTTCCAGACCTGGGACAATACTGCTCCTAACCCCACATCTGACGCATCACTTTGTACGACAAAGTCTTTAGAGAAGTCGGGTGAGTACAACACTGGCTGGCTACATAAGGCTTGTTTCAAGAATTGGAATGCTGCCTCAGCCTCGGGGGTCCATTTAATCATGACGACCCTTTCCCTTTCGTCAGGTTGGTTAGGGGCACAGCCTTAGAAGCAAAGTGGGGAATGAAGCGCCGATAATAACCCGCGATTCCCAGAAAGGCTCGTACCTGCTTCTTGCTGTTGGGACGTGGCCAACTCTGGATGGCCTCGACTTTGTTGAGTTGGGGTTTTATTACTCCCCTGCCAATGGTGTACCCAAGATATTTGGCCTCCTCCTGCCCAATGGTACACTTCTTGGGGTTAGCCGTAAACCCCGCTTCCCGGATAGAGTCTAGGACTGCTTGCACTTTTGGCAGATGTGAGGCCCAATCTGTGCTATGGACAATTACGTCATCCAGGTAAGCCGCAGCATACTTCCGATGGGGCCTCAGTATCTGGTCCATTTTCCGCTGGAATGTGGCCGGCGCATTCTGTAACCCGAACGGCATTCTCTTATATTGGAACGCCCCGTCTGGGGTTACAAATGCGGTTTTCTCTTTGGCCGACTTGGCCAGGGGAATTTGCCAATACCCTTTTGTGAGGTCAAGAGTCGTCATGTATCGGGCTGTTCCCAGCCGGTCGATCAACTCATCTATACGTGGCATGGGGTAGGTGTCAAATTTTGTAACTTTGTTCAACTGACGAAAATCGTTACAAAATCGCCAGCTCCCATCCGGTTTAGGCACCAACACAATGGGACTAGACCAATCACTTTGGGACTCCTCTATCACCCCTAAGTTCAGCATTTTCTGTACTTCCTCCCGTATTGCCTCCCGTCGGGCCTCTGGGATCCGATAGGGTTTTAACTTCACCCTTTCACCGGGCGGGGTAATAATATCATGCTCTACCCCAGATGTTTGTCCCGGCAGCTCAGAGAACACCTCCTTGTTGCGAAGCACAAACTCCTTAACCTCCTGTTGTTGGGGTTGTGACAAGGTGGCTGCTATTCCAACCTCCGGAATCACGCAACCAGTTTGAGCTGGTGACCAAGTTTCTGCGACTAGGGACTCTCTATCCCTCCAGGCTTTCAACAGATTAACGTGATAGATCTGTTCGGGCTTTCGCCTTCCTGGTTGTCTGACCTTGTAATTCAATTCGCTCACTTTTTCCATTATCTCGTAGGGGCCTTGCCATTTGGCAAGGAATTTACTTTCAACCGTAGGGACAAGTACCAATATCCTATCCCCCGGGGAAAAGGTACGGGTCTTGGCTCCACGGTTGTACACTCTCTGCTGTGCCAACTGCGCTTGGGCCAAATGTTCCTTCACGATGGGCATTACCTGTGCAATTCGATCTTGCATCAGGGCGACATGCTCAATCACACTCCTGTGGGGAGAACTCTCACTTTCCCAAGTTTCCTTGGCAATATCCAACAGCCCTCTTGGGTGTCTCCCATACAGTAACTCAAAGGGGGAGAATCCCGTAGAGGATTGGGGCACCTCCCTAATAGCAAACATCAAATAAGGAAGTAGACAGTCCCAATCCTTTCCATCTCTATCCACCACTTTCTTCAACATTTGTTTTAGGGTTTTGTTGAATCTTTCAACCAGCCCATCGGTTTGGGGGTGATACACAGACGTACGCAATTGCGTCACTTTGAACAATTTACACAGCTCTTTCATAACCCGGGACATAAAGGGTGTACCTTGGTCCGTAAGCAGTTCTTTACAAATACCCACCCGGCTAAAAACAAGAGATAGCTCTTTGGCTATGGTTTTGGCCAAGGTATTTCGGAGCGGGATCGCTTCTGGATAACGGGTGGCATAGTCCATTATAACTAATATGTACTGGTGCTCCCTAGCGGACTTGATTATAGGACCTACCAAATCCATTGCGATCCTCTCAAACGGGACCTCAATGATGGGTAGAGGGACCAGCGGGCTACGGAAATGTGGCATCGGGGCCGACCTCTGACACACAGGGCAGGAGGAACAATAATTTTCTATGTCCTTCATCACCCCAGGCCAATAGAATCTCTGTAATACCCTCTCTCGGGTTTTCTCTGTCCCCAGATGACCTCCAAGAATGTGCCCATGGGCCAACTCCAACACCAACTTCCTGTAAGGTTTGGGCACTACAAGCTGCTCAACGGTTTCTTCTGCCCTTTTTGCCACCCGATACAGTAGGTCCTTCTCTACGCTGAAGTATGGGTAAGTGCAGGTATTATCTGGGTTCACTAATTCGCCATCTATTTCCACTACGTTTTCCCGTGCCTTTATTAGGGCGGGGTCTTTTAACTGTTCTGTGGCAAAATTTTCCCTGTGAACCTCAAGATCAGAAAACTCCACAGACGGTAGGTTTTCGTCTGAGGAGGTGGGCTCCTCTCCAGTTTCTTGAGTCTCGCCTGCCAATACTGACAAGGGAAATTCTGGAGAGTCCTCACCACTCTCAGAGGAGTTCTGGCTATCACCTTCCTGGTACATAGGGGCACCAGTGGGGGGCTCAGGATCATCCCACAGTTCCCAGAACTTCGGAAAATCCCTTCCCACAATGGCATCATGCGGTAGTTGAGATACTAACCCCACTGAATGAGAGAGGGTACCTTTGGGGGTCTTGAAACACACTGTAGTCACTGGATACTCTCGGGTGTCCCCATGCACACAAATAACAGCTACCTTGCTATTCCCAGAGACCTCTGTTTTAACTAATTCAGCCTTTATCAGGGTCACAAGGCTACCTGAATCCAGTAATACCACAACATTTCTACCATTAATACACATTTTGCATAAATGTTTCTCAGTTCCCCGAATGGCAGTGCATGCGACTGTCGCACACAGCGACTGACGTCTGTCCGTCAGAAAGTCACATTGCATGGGTTCCTCCACAACCGGGCAATTTGCTGCAATATGTCCCGCTTGCCGGCAGCGGTAGCAAACAATCCTTTTGGCTGCCTCTTGAGCCCCCGACTTCCCAGGCTGTTCTCGCCAAACCCTGGGCAGAGCTCCCACCCTCTCACTCTCTCCACCCTCACCCCTTGGAATCATCTTATCCGCCCCTGGGGATGGTCTGGTCTTAGGGTGGAAAGTCCGAGAGTCTCTGGAAGAGGCCGTCAGGTTCTCTGCAGCCAAGTATCTCTCTACACGATCCACAAGTTTACCGGCCGTTTCTGGGTCTCCATGGCTTACCCACTTTTGAATGGCGGTAGGAAGAGCTCTCAAGAAACGATCCATCACAACCCGTTCCACAATCTCCGGTGCGGACAAAGTCTCTGGCTGTAGCCACTTCCTGCTCAGGTGAATGAGATCATACATTTGAGACCTGGGGGGTTTTCCAAGCTGGAAAGTCCAGTTATGCACACGCTGAGCCCGGACAGCCAGGGTGACACCCAGCCTTGCCAATATTTCAGCTTTTAGCATCACATAGTCTTTTGCTTGGTCAGGCTCTAGGTCATAGTAAGCTTTCTGCGATTCACCAGTTAACAGAGGAGCCACCAGTCCAGCCCACTGCTCCTCAGGCCACTTTTCTCTTTCAGCAGTCCTTTCAAATGTGGTCAAAAATACCTCTGGATCATCCTCTCCAGTCATTTTTGTCAATAAACGACTCACCCCAAAGGACGCGGTATTAGTGGGACGGCTTTCCTCACTGGTCTGCGGACGTTGCTGCATTACTGCTTCCATCTGTTGTTGTAGTCTCTGCTCTTGCTTCTGCAACAGGTCTATGAAGCGGGCCTCAGATTGCTGCTGGGCTTGTTGCTGGGCTGCGAAGCTCTGTTGTTGAGCTGCAAGGCTCTTTTGCAAACCTGCATTTGTCTGCTGTTGATTGGCATTTGCTAGAGCCAGCTGTTTCAGTATCTCCTCCATGCTGGCTTAAAAAAAAACTGCCCGCATTCTCCACCAACTGTGAGGGGGTTAGCTCGGTAGCGGGTGTGTGTGACCCCCTGGATGGGCTCCCCACACAAAACAGGCCCAGCAGACGGAGGTTGTGGTTTTCAAGATCAAAAGGTGCGGTTTATTTCTCTATTTACAGTGACAAAAACACAGCAAAGCAAAAAGAAACATAAACAAAATAAATCCTGGTCAGCTTGACCTCTGACTAAACATGCAGGTTTCCCTAACTAACAACTGGGATCAGCCTGGTGCTGTCCTAGTCCCTAAGTCCCTGGTTTAGTAAATGTCCAAACAAATAGCCACACAGGCTTTGTCTCACCGCACAGGGGTTCACTCTCCCTAGACAGTCCACACAGGTCTGGTTCCAGGCATGAGCAAACACCTAATGAAGCTGGGAGTTTTTATAGAGGCCTTAAACGAGCTGACAAGCTTCAGCTGGTCTCATCAACTCCCTGCCTGCACGACGCCCAGCACTCTCCCTAGAGGTATGAATCATCCATGAGCCCACTAGCCTCAGCTGGGCTTCATCAACTCTCTCCCTAGTTGTATAAGTCGGCATAAAGCCTGAATCTGGGAGAAATATACCTACCCCCCTGGATGCAACCAGGTGACTTTACCTTCCTGCTGTCACAATATATATATATATATATATATATATATATATATATATATATATATACACGCCCATTTGCACAGCCGTGCCATTCTGATCAGTAGTCATTCCTGAACATAACGGAAATTACTTTAAAAATCTCCACCTATCTCTGCATTTTACAGGGTGCATTGCAAATTGAAATTTGCTGTGTTATATAGACATTGTATTATATTGCCAGGTTCACCTATTTTAGGCCAGTTTTCGCCATTTATGTTTCTTGTGTCACTATTTTCATTCAGACCTGCACGACTAATGGCTACTTCAAGATCCTGTGATAGTATTTTTCATCATAGGGTGTGAATATGACATCTTTTGGCACCTTTTGAGGGTGCAACAATTGAAAATCTAAAACCTAGACCTACTTAAAAGAACATTCTTTTTAGCCAAGAAAATTTAATAATTAATGTACATCTAAACCAAATCACTAAATTCTCATATGAGCTTTAACGCATTATTATAATTTATATTGCTATGAGGCAGTTTCAGTTATTGGGTGCCAACAGTCCCAGTTGTGTTGCTGTGCAGCCAGCATGTCACACATGGCTCTGGAGGAGACTGCAAGCGGTAATGCTAACATAAATTTAACCTCGGTTGCATAGGTGTGCGCAGCCTATTGCAATAGGATGTGCACCCCAGGGCTCAAACACACACACGTGGGTGTGTGTGTGTATAGTATATATACATACTTACACGCACACACACTCTTAAGCAGCCCATGGATTTTACAATTTTATTTTTTTCCACCGCAGGTGGAAGGGAAAAAAATCACTTGATTCCCCCATCAGTTAGTGTTGGTGGGGGAATCCATCCTGATGAGCTATTGTATTCTCACAGCAGGAGGTTTACCCGCCATCAGAATATAATGATCACTGCTGGCAGCTATAGCCGCCAACAGTGAACGCACCAAAAATAAAGAAGGAGAGGATGGGAGAAGGTAAAAAAGAAAGAAAGAGGGAAGGGAGAAAGAAATAAAGAAAAAGAGAGAGAGAGAGCGTGAAAAAATGAAAGTGAGAAGGAAAGGGAGATAGAGAGAAAGAAGGAAAGGTAGAGAGAAAAAGGCAAGAAAGAAAGGGAGAATGAAATAAAGAAAAAGAGAGAAGGAAAGGGAGAAAGAGAGAAAGGTAGAAGAAATGAAAGGGAGAAATAAAGAGAGAAAGAGAGAGAAAACGAGAAATCAAGAGAGAAAAAGGGAAAGGTAGAAGGAAATAAAGAAAAAAGAGAGAGAAGGAAAGGAAAGAAAGAAAGAGAGAAGGTTGTAAAGAAAAAGAGAGAGAGAAGGAAAGGGAGAAAGAAAGAAAAGGAGAATGAAGAAAAAAAAAAGAGAGAGAGAGAACAAGAGAAGGAAAGAAAAAAAGAGCGAAAGAGTGACGGAAAGGATTAAAGAGAAAGGGAGAGAAAAAAGAGAAAGAGGGGCGCATGCACGAAGCCTGAGGGAGCAGACATGCTTCTTTAGAGCTCTGCTCCTGGACTGGGCAGACCGGAGAACCACAGACACAATTGGCTATTAAAAGCTTACCAATCACTGCCTCTCCACTCACGGAACCCACAGGCGTCGCCACCATGGCTCTAAAGACCCCTAAGGCGAAATATAAAACCGGAACTTCCAAGGAGGCGCCATCTTATAAGATGGCAGCTTCAGCTACCTCACAGATGAACACACCACGCGCTCTGAAAACCCTGTCAAACAGCTTAAAGGTGCAGGAATATGCCGGTGAGTCTGATTCGGAAATTGAAGATTCACAGTCAGTAATTCATTCTCAGATGTTTAAACAATTTGAACGTATGCTAAATAAGGCATTGAAACAAACTTCTGAACATATTACCAACTAGTTAACAACAGAAATTAGGGAATTGGGACAGAGAACGGCTGACCTAGAAATGAGAGTGAATAGTAGGGTTGTCCCGATACCACTTTTTTAAGACCGAGTGGTGTTCCGCGCAATGTGGATTTTTATTATGGCTGCTGCCCCCCCTAATATGTAATCTGTCACAAGGCAAATTACTGGATAGTTGTGATAATAGGTGTGGGGTATATGGCGCTACCTATATGCTCTGAGAACTTATTCAGATCGGTGTTGGGTTTCCTCTCCGGGTACAACTGATAAGCCCCTATGGGATAAGTGCAGGACTGTGTATATTTTGTGCTAGTGATCCTGTGTTCTATATATGTGATCCTCAACTCCTATATATGTGAAATAATCCTAACCCTCCAGAGGTTGTGACAATATTGCTAAATTAATAAATGTTACCCTTATTGATGTGTATGATATCTATCTGGGTGTGATATCACTTCATATTGTATGCAAGTTCCATAATCCAAACATTAATCTCAAAAATCCAACAAACTTCTAATGAACTCAATATTTCAAAAAATCAAAAAATCAAAAAAAAACAAAAAGACAAAAATCAAAATTCCAAAATTGACTACCTTGCCGTATAAATCCCTGTATCTTATTCCATACAGATCACACCTTAAAGTGTTGTGTGTGTGTACAATATATCCTGTGCTTAAACACTGGTATTGCCCAATTTCCGTTGTAGTCCCTGGTCACTGCCCCAGGTGGGAGCTGCTAGACATCTAGTTAATTCCCTTGTAGGTTAACCCATTAACTGCACCAATGAAATATATTCACAATGGTCATGTAATGGTCAGCCACTTTAGTGGTGAGGATTAGTATCCAAGTAATTCTCAGTACAAAAGGTTAAAAAGAAAAAAGGAAAAAAATGACAAATCTGTGCATATATGCTATAGCCAGGATAAGTTCATGCGGCTACAACAAATCCATATATAAACATAGTAAAAGTTCAAGTATTCTTCATGCGTTTTTTCAGTGACTTTGGTGATTATATATTGCCAATGGAGATCCTCCAGCTTGCAGGTAAAGAGGTGACTTTTGGTGCTCCCCCCTCGTATGGGTCCCCACTCACCAGATAGACGCACCCCTGCAGGGGTTACAAGCTCATCGGGTATCCCCAGCAATTTGTCCTCCACTCCTGTAGGCTGTTCCACTCTCTGCTCTCTCCTCCTCCACCAATCAGATCCTCAGAAATGAACCACAGAACAGAACTTCCATAGCGTAAAATCGCTTATTTATTCGTAAAAATAGTAAGAATTCCAAACATAAATAAAAAATAATTTAAAAAATAATTAAAAAAATTAAGGCCTGCAGACCTTACTGGATTCACTCCCTTTTGGTTTTAGTTTGTAATTACCGCCAGGTGCCTGGTGAATCCACACCGTAAACCATATACCAGTGTCAGACAGGTCCCATGGAAGTCACGCCAGCCTGCTATGTCAGCCTCAGCTTCGGCGTGCGTTCCACCGCTCGAGCCTCACTAACCGGACGTGACGTGGACGTGTCTGGATGGTCATCTGACGCGTTTCGACGAATGGTCGTTATCAAAGGTGCTGTCATCCCTTCATGTCCGACGTCTATAAGCAAGCACTGGCACTATAGCTCCGCCCCTTCAGGGCGTACCTTCCTTTTCCAATTCACTATATGTGGAGTGTGTAATCGCTCCCATCTATCCTATTTGGCTCCATCTAGTGGTGGTTACGTAATTGGTTTTTACTACGCCAGTGATTGCTTATATTAATTCATAGAGACTTTTGTTTATCTTCTAAGGGGAATGTTATTGAATTCAGTAAATGATACCCCCAATACATTTGTTCTGTGTTTAGTCGAACATGTGCCATATTGAGCAAACGTTGGGGATATAATATTAAATCTATTTATCCTCTATTGGGAATAATATGAAATACAATAATTAATACCCTTATTGTACTTACATTGTATTGATTATATGCCTTATTATTTAAACAAACAAACAAACATTGGGGGCATCCCCTGATACACTAACCCCACTTTCCCCTCTTGGATATTTGTACCATTACTGACCTAGTGGGGTTATTATATCTTACAATATTCAAATGCACGGCCCCCTATTGTTATCATTATGTGTATATTGATATAATTTTCTATATACTTGTCCCCATAAGTTCTTTTACTAAGTGGTCATATCTGCTGTATGTAACCACTTAGAGTACCTTACTACATTTTCCACACATTTTACATCAGTTTGTCCTTCCTATCACTTGGGGATTACCAAAGATGTGTTATATGAATCTCATCTCTTTGTGATATAATTTTCAATGTATATTGTTTATTGTCTATTTCCCCCCCATCTATTTTATGTTTCCAAGGGGGTTATCTAATGTATTGATATCTTCCCTATATAATCTGCATAAGCTATAGGGACAACCTATATTTATTTGTGTCCCATACCCCATATCTGGAGTATGGCTTGAAAACTTGGTTTAGAAATTAGAGAGAAAACAACTGAGGCTTGAAAACTTGGTTTAGAAATTGGAGAGAAAACAATTGAGGTCGATATCTAGGTTGAGGCCCCTGGGAGCAAGGGACCCCAACCGATGTATCCACCTCGTTTCATTTTGGGATACTTGAATCAACTTATTACCACCCCTCCAATGATCCTTTATGATGTCTATTGCATAGAAGATCATTCCAGACGGGTCTCTTTGATGTACTTCATCGAAGTGTCTCGAAAGACTATGCTTCGGGAATCCCTTCTTAATGTTGGCAATATGTTCTCGGATCCTCACTTTTAGTGGTCTGGTGGTTCGTCCCACGTATTGCAGGTGGCAAGGACATTCTATCACATAAGTGACATGCGTGCTGTTACATGTAATCAGTTCTCTTATTTTATATTCTTTATTGTATGCCTGTGATTTGAACGTAATTTTCCTCCTGGGCTGTGGTCTACTTTTTCTGCAAGCTAAGCACCGTTGACATTTATAGAACCCCTTGAGTTCTGGGCATAGCTGAATTTGGGAAGGAGCATCTATGACGTTATGTACAAGCTTATTCCTCAACGTAGGAGCTTTCCTATAAATGAACCCAATAACAGCTGCCACCAGGCTAATATTCCTAAAGGACAACTATTAAGAATCAGACGAAATTGCCATAAAGAAGAAGATTTTGATAGGCAAGCTGAGATCATAGTGAACAGATTCAAAGAAAAAGGGTACCATGACCACCATCTGCAGAAACTTAAAGAAAAGGTTAAACGGGTGGATAGAAAAACGCTATTAATAAAGAAAACTAAAACACCAACCACTCATGAGAAAATAGCATTTATCACTGGGTACAGCAATCAATATTCCCAAAATGAACATATTGTTAAAAAATACTGGCCCATTCTGATGGAAGACAGAATACTTTCAAAAGTAATTCCAAGAAAACCCACCTTCATTTATAGGAAAGCTCCTACGTTGAGGAATAAGCTTGTACATAACGTCATAGATGCTCCTTCCCAAATTCAGCTATGCCCAGAACTCAAGGGGTTCTATAAATGTCAACGGTGCTTAGCTTGCAGAAAAAGTAGACCACAGCCCAGGAGGAAAATTACGTTCAAATCACAGGCATACAATAAAGAATATAAAATAAGAGAACTGATTACATGTAACAGCACGCATGTCACTTATGTGATAGAATGTCCTTGCCACCTGCAATACGTGGGACGAACCACCAGACCACTAAAAGTGAGGATCCGAGAACATATTGCCAACATTAAGAAGGGATTCCCGAAGCATAGTCTTTCGAGACACTTCGATGAAGTACATCAAAGAGACCCGTCTGGAATGATCTTCTATGCAATAGACATCATAAAGGATCATTGGAGGGGTGGTAATAAGTTGATTCAAGTATCCCAAAATGAAACGAGGTGGATACATAGGTTGGGGTCCCTTGCTCCCAGGGGCCTCAACCTAGATATCGACCTCAATTGTTTTCTCTCCAATTTCTAAACCAAGTTTTCAAGCCTCAGTTGTTTTCTCTCTAATTTCTAAACCAAGTTTTCAAGCCATACTCCAGATATGGGGTATGGGACACAAATAAATATAGGTTGTCCCTATAGCTTATGCAGATTATATAGGGAAGATATCAATACATTAGATAACCCCCTTGGAAACATAAAATAGATGGGGGGGAAATAGACAATAAACAATATACATTGAATTCATGTAACACATCTTTGGTAATCCCCAAGTGATAGGAAGGACAAACTGATGTAAAATGTGTGGAAAATGTAGTAAGGTACTCTAAGTGGTTACATACAGCAGATATGACCACTTAGTAAAAGAACTTATGGGGACAAGTATATAGAAAATTATATCAATATACACATAATGATAACAATAGGGGGCCGTGCATTTGAATATTGTAAGATATAATAACCCCACTAGGTCAGTAATGGTACAAATATCCAAGAGGGGAAAGTGGGGTTAGTGTATCAGGGGATGCCCCCAATGTTTGTTTGTTTGTTTAAATAATAAGGCATATAATCAATACAATGTAAGTACAATAAGGGTATTAATTATTGTATTTCATATTAATCCCAATAGAGGATAAATAGATTTAATATTATATCCCCAACGTTTGCTCAATATGGCACATGTTCGACTAAACACAGAACAAATGTATTGGGGGTATCATTTACTGAATTCAATAACATTCCCCTTAGAAGATAAACAAAAGTCTCTATGAATTAATATAAGCAATCACTGGCGTAGTAAAAAACAATTACGTAACCACCACTAGATGGAGCCAAATAGGATAGATGGGAGCGATTACACACTCCACATATAGTGAATTGGAAAAGGAAGGTACGCCCTGAAGGGGCGGAGCTATAGTGCCAGTGCTTGCTTATAGACGTCGGACATGAAGGGATGACAGCACCTTTGATAACGACCATTCGTCGAAACGCGTCAGGTGACCATCCAGACACGTCCACGTCACGTCCGGTTAGTGAGGCTCGAGCGGTGGAACGCACGCCGAAGCTGAGGCTGACATAGCAGGCTGGCGTGACTTCCATGGGACCTGTCTGACACTGGTATATGGTTTGCGGTGTGGATTCACCAGGCACCTGGCGGTAATTACAAACTAAAACCAAAAGGGAGTGAATCCAGTAAGGTCTGCAGGCCTTAATTTTTTTAATTATTTTTTATTTATGTTTGGAATTCTTACTATTTTTACGAATAAATAAGCGATTTTACGCTATGGAAGTTCTGTTCTGTGGTTCATTTCTGAGGATCTGATTGGTGGAGGAGGAGAGAGCAGAGAGTGGAACAGCCTACAGGAGTGGAGGACAAATTGCTGGGGATACCCGATGAGCTTGTGACCCCTGCAGGGGTGCGTCTATCTGGTGAGTGGGGACCCATACGAGGGGGGAGCACCAAAAGTCACCTCTTTACCTGCAAGCTGGAGGATCTCCATTGGCAATATATAATCACCAAAGTCACTGAAAAAACGCATGAAGAATACTTGAACTTTTACTATGTTTATATATGGATTTGTTGTAGCCGCATGAACTTATCCTGGCTATAGCATATATGCACAGATTTGTCATTTTTTTCCTTTTTTCTTTTTAACCTTTTGTACTGAGAATTACTTGGATACTAATCCTCACCACTAAAGTGGCTGACCATTACATGACCATTGTGAATATATTTCATTGGTGCAGTTAATGGGTTAACCTACAAGGGAATTAACTAGATGTCTAGCAGCTCCCACCTGGGGCAGTGACCAGGGACTACAAAGGAAATTGGGCAATACCAGTGTTTAAGCACAGGATATATTGTACACACACACAACACTTTAAGGTGTGATCTGTATGGAATAAGATACAGGGATTTATACGGCAAGGAAGTCAATTTTGGAATTTTGATTTTTGTCTTTTTGTTTTTTTTTTGATTTTTTGATTTTTTGAAATATTGAGTTCATTAGAAGTTTGTTGGATTTTTGAGATTAATGTTTGGATTATGGAACTTGCATACAATATGAAGTGATAGCACACCCAGATAGATATCATACACATCAATAAGGGTAACATTTATTAATTTAGCAATATTGTCACAACCTCTGGAGGGTTAGGATTATTTCACATATATAGGAGTTGAGGATCACATATATAGAACCCAGGATCACTAGCACAAAATATACACAGTCCTGCACTTATCCCATAGGGGCTTATCAGTTGTACCCGGAGAGGAAACCCAACACCGATCTGAATAAGTTCTCAGAGCATATAGGTAGCGCCATATACCCCACACCTATTATCACGAGTACAAGTACCGATACTTTTTTTCAAGTACTCGCCGATACCGATACTTTTTTTCAATGTCATGTGACAGTTTGAAAGATGGGGACTGATAGGTGGCACTTATGGGCACTGATAGGTGGCACTTGTGGGCAGTGATAGGTGGCACTGATAGGTGGCACTTGGGGGCACTGATAGGTGGCATTTATGGGCACTGATAGATGGCACTTGTGGGCAGTGATAGGTGGCACTTGTGGGCAGTGATAGGTGGCACTTGTGGGCACTGATAGGTGGCACTTGTGGGCACTGATAGGTGGCACTTGTGGGCACAGAAAGGTGGCACTTGTGGGCACTGATAGGTGGCACTTATGGGCACTGATAGGTGGCACTTATGGCACTGATAGATGGCACTTATGGGCACTGATAGGTGGCACTTGTGGGCAGTGATAGGTGGCACTGATTGCACAGAAAGGTGGCACTTGTGGGCAGTGATAGGTGGCACTTGTGGGCACTGATAGGTGGCACTTGTGGGCACTGATAGATGGCACTTGTGGGCAGTGATAGGTGGCACTGATTGCACAGAAAGGTGGCACTTGTGGGCAGTGATAGGTGGCACTTGTGGGCACTGATAGGTGGCACTTGTGGGCACTGATAGGTGGCACTTGTGGGCACTTATGGGCACTGATAGGTGGCACGTATGGCACTGATAGGTGGCACTTATGGCACTGATAGGTGGCACTTGTGGGCAGTTATGGGCACTGATAGGTGGCACTTATGGGCACTGATAGGTGGCACTTATGGCACTGATAGATGGCACTTATGGGCACTGATAGGTGGCACTTGTGGGCAGTGATAGGTGGCACTGATAGGTGGCACTTGTGGGCACTGATAGATGGCACTGATTGCACTATCAGTGCAATCAGTGCCATCTATCAGTGCCCACAAGTGCCACCTATCAGTGCATTGAGTGCCCATAAGTGCCACCTATCAGTGCAATCAGTGGCATCTACCAGTGCCACCTGATAGGTGGCACTGGTAGATGGCACTGATTCCACTGATAGGTAGCACTTGTGGGTACTGATAGGTGGCTGGCACTGAAATGCTGCGGGGGGTGGGGGGGAAATGACACAGGATTTAAGAAAAAAAAAACTGCTGCAACGCCCATCTTGGTACACCCTGCACTCGGCTGCAGTAAGCAACAGCAGACATCTTGTTACACCCAGCCCATATAGCTCGGGCTGGGTGTAACAAGATGTCTGCTGCTGCTTACTGCAGCCGAGTGCAGGGTGTACCAAGATGGGCGTGGGGACGTTCAGCCGCTGACGGCGACCGAATGTGACAGCACCGATCCTGATGCGGCTGCGCCCTGAACCCCTGCCAGCTTACCAGGTTCAACTGCAGGTGAGGGACTCGCTCTCCGCCCGCGGACTCCGTCCACCGACTGTGCCCGCCCTCTTCAGCCAGACTCCGCCCGCACCTTCCTCTCCCACCCTCCCCAGCCACTGACTCCTCCCGCCCTCTCCGGCCAGACTCCGCCCGCACTCCCCCGCCCTCTCTCCTGCCCTCCCCAGCCACTGACTCCTCCCGCCCTCTCCGGCCACAAAAAAAAAGTATCGGGTGAAGCATCAGGAGCATTTGCACGAGTACAAGTACTCGCGCAAATGCTTGGTATCGGTCCCGATACCGATACTAGTATCGGTATCGGGACAACCCTAGTGAATAGCATAGAGAACCATTCACAACATTATGTCTCTGAAATTGAGCATTTTAAGGAGGAGTATTTTACTTTACAGTCCCGCATTGAGGACCTAGAAATTAGGGACAGACGCTCCAATTTGAGGATCAGAGGAATCCCTGAGACTATTGAGGATGTCCAGTCCACCATATTTGCCCTCTTTCAGGAACTGCTGCCTGACATACCTATTGAAAGGTTAGAATTCGATAGAGCCCACAGAGCTTTAGCTCCACAGAAGCCTAACGGTCCCCCTAGGGACATAATAGTTAAGCTACACTATTATCGTAGCAAGGAGCAATTGTTGGCTGCAGCAAGGGAGAAAGACTCACTTTCCAGGCACACACTTATCAACTCTTCACAGACCTGTCCCCTCTCACAATTGCCAAGAGACGTGCTCTCAAACCCCAGCTGCTTATACTTCAAAACAATCACATTATTTACCACTGGGGCTTTCCATTTTCTCTCTGCTTCACCTACCTTGAGACCAAATATGTCTGCCGAACCCCTGATGATTTACAATCAGCCTTGATTGAAATGGGTCTTGCAGACCGAAGTTTTAACTAAAGATCAAGCCCGCAGACGTTCTCCCTCACAAGCATCTTTACAGCATAAGACAACTGGCTCAGGTTCTTCCTCCACTACACGACAGAACTTCCATAAACGCGGACGCTACGATAATTCATCTCCACCCAATGTGGATACGATGGATTGATAACCCCTTGGTTGCTACAATCTTTTTTTTTTTCATCTTCACCCTCCAGCATCTTGTTTCAATCGACATATGCCATCATACACCATTTTTGGCAATGCCATCATACACCATTTTTGGCAATGCCATCCAAATTGTCCTTTGAACTTGATCTAACTTGTCCTATTTTTTGGATCCCCCTCCAGGAACTTTTCCAGGACCTTTTACCCCCCCCCTTTTTTTTTTGTAAGTGTTAAGTGTTCGTTACGTGTGTTTTGTTTAAATTTCATAAGCTGTGTAATTGCAACGACAATTATTAAGTTAGTCTCACTTGAATATTGCAATTTCATGCATGATCTCCTTGTGTATGGCTCAAGCATTAATGGCAATCAACGTGCCTTTGTAGTTACTATTATTAGATATGCTTGATTATTATACCCTTCCTCCCCCTCCCCACTTTTTTTTTCTTCTAATTTTTCCTAGTATACACATACTATATGTATTAAGTAAAAATTGGCGCACTTGTTGCGTTACATTTATATCCATAAGTGTATCTAAACTAGACATGTGCAATAAGTTTAGTTTCTAATTAGTTTTTCACGAATTTGGAGAAATACGTTAATTTTGAAATTTCCACATTTTTCAATTTCCGAATTTTCGGATTTCCGAATTTCCGAATTTTTCAATTTCCGAATTTTCGGATTTCCGATTTTTTTTTCAATTTGCAAATTTTCGGATTAATGAAATTTCGAATTTCCGAAATTTCGAATTTCCGAAATTCGAAAATTGTGAATCTAAAATTCGAAAATGGGAAAGTTGAATTTCCGAATTCCGAATTTTTAGAATTTCCGAAAATTGGAAATTCGTTTTTTTTTTCCGTTTTTATTCGTTTTTTATTCGGAATTCCGAATTTCCAGAATTTCCGAAGAAAACAAAAACGAAAAAAACGAAAAAACAAATTTTTAGAATTTCCGAAAAAAACTAATTTTTCGGCAGTGCACATCTTTTTTTCCTTTTTTTACTAAACTCATACCTTCCCACTAAAGGTGGTCATTAATGTAGTTTTGGATTATGGTTTGTTAAGTTGCTTCATTTACGAAGCAGTATATGCGATAAGGCACCTTCCCACAAGGTCTGTGGTTCTCCGGTGCTGCCCAGCCTATGGGAACGACTTACTCCCCCTTTACCACCCTCGGTCTTCAGATATTGTTATGCGGGTCACTGACGGTGGATTCAGAACCTCTCGGGGTTCATTTGATGATCCCCTGAGATGTTCCCTAGCCCTACTTTTTGGATACTGTTTATATATTTTTATTCATAATTACAGGGTTTCTCTATTTTGCTTAGTTTTTTCTTTACTATCTTTATCTCTCTCTTCACTGGTGGTGGTTTCGGCCCTCGACCCGAAGTGGGCTATGCTCACTAAGATACATGTTTTAACCATATTATGGCTTCTTTCAACATTGTATCTCTGAACGTGGGCTTCAACATTCCGCATAAACGTACTAAAGCGATGTGTTTTTTTGCAGCTAAAAAAGTACAGATCATTTGTCTAAAGGAAACCCACTTCAACGATATTTCTTCCCCTAAATTTTTATCCGCCTCCTACCCCCAGTTTGATACAGCTTCAGCCAGGGGGTTAAACAAAGAGGTACACTAATTGGCTTTCATTGTACTGTCCCATTTAATCTTATTTCTCAATTGAAAGATCCAGAGGGCAGATATCTTCTGCTCACAGGATACAAAATGGATTTGGCAATCACAAGTGTATCTTATTACGCCCCCAGTAAACGCCCGTTGGCGTTTTATCGCATCTTTTTCAGGTAGTGGAAACACATAAATTTGGAACTGTGATCATATGCGGAGACTCAAATGCGACTATCTTCCCCTTTCTTGATAAATCTCCTTCAATCCCACCCTCCAACCTTAACAAGCTCACATTCCAAAAACTCCTCAACACACACTAGTAGGCACATGGCATGAACTTAACCCAACTAGTAAGCGTTTCACGCACTACTCGCATCTCCATAATTCCTTTTCGCATATAGACCACATTTTTGTTCTATCTAGCATGGCCCCGGAGATACTTTCCTCTAAAATCATTCCTTCCCCATGGACGGATCACTGCGCAGTCTATACCACCATAGCCTCCTTATTACCTAGATCACAGGATACGACTTGGTATATCAATGACACTACTTTGACCCATCCCGCTCTTAGTTTGGAAATTGAACAAGCCCTTACAGTATATTTCTCGATTAATGACACAACTGATGTTTCTGATCTTACTTCATGGGAAGCCCACAAAACTGTGATCAGAGGCAAATTAATACAACAGGCTAGTGCTATAAAGAAAACACGTAAGGCCTTATTTGCAAAATTGGAAAATAATTTCAACACATTCCATTCTGATTTCCAAACTTCCCCGACTGCCACTAATATATCGCGAGACTGGATAAAGCCCGTCTTGATCTGGACCTTTTTCTTACCGACTCAGCAGAAAAATGTTTACACAAACGTCAACATACCTATTATCTTAAAGCCAATAACCCTGATACACTTTTGTCACGAAGTTTAAAAGCCATAAAGCACTCTCAGACGCCAATTAGATTAAAAACATCACGGGTTGCATAT
This sequence comes from Rana muscosa, assembly GCA_029206835.1. NCBI lineage: Eukaryota > Metazoa > Chordata > Amphibia > Anura > Ranidae > Rana > Rana muscosa. Next base: position 109,471,907 of record JARGYO010005626.1, read on the forward strand.
TCCAGTAATCCAGTCACAATATTAGAGGTCTTCCGTTCTAATTTAGCTAAACTTTACTCCCCCACCTTAGACTTTGATAAATCAAAAGCAGATACCCTACTTAATATCAGTTTACCTACTATAGATAATGAACAACATGCTCTTCTGGAAAGTCCCATTACAGAAATAGAAGTAAAAAATGCTATAAAAGCTTTAAAACCACACAAAAGGCCAGGTCCAGATGGGTTACTAACTAGAGCCTTCAATGCTATTCTTCAAGGACATATGTTTCGAACAGAATCACTGACTTCTATAATAACCATGCTACCTAAACCCAAGTTAGACCCTACCTCTTGGTCCAATTTCCGCCCCATATCTCTATTAAATTTGGACATTAAACTTTTAGCCAAAATTATAGCAAATAGACTTAATCCTATTATAGGAAGCTTAATTCATCGAGATCAGACAGGATTTATGCCCACACGACAGGTGGGAGATAATATCAGAAGAGCCCTCCTACTCAATCATGCTGCCAAACACAGGCGTATCCCAACTTGCCTCCTTTCTTTAGATGTCAGGAAGACATTTGATTCGGTCACTTGGCCCTACATGCAGTAGATTTTGAGAAAATGGGGTTTTGGGAACCATATTTTGACCTGGATCTCTTCTTTATATAATAACCCATGAGCATATGTTAAATACGCGGGCTAGAAATCTGCAATGTTTGATATTAGAAGATATATGAGACAGGGCTGTCCCCTCTCCCCAATACTCTTTGCTCTCCTTAACGAGCCCCTGGCACTTCTAATTAGAACCAACCCTGCGAAATCTAATGCACTTAACATTTCCTTGACACAGACTGAACTAATACAAGCTAAATCCTCACTACCTTTTAACTGGGTACCCCACCAACTTTTTATATTTAGGAGTTCAAATCACAACTTCCTTGTCAGATCTTTTTACAGCTAACTACCTTCCGTTATTGAAACAAATTACTGGACTATTGAAACAAGGGAGAATTAATGCTATCAAGATGACAATACTTCCAAAATTCCTATATCTGTTTAGAGTTCTTCCGGTCCCATTACCATCCTATTTTTTATGACTGCTACAAAGGAGGGTTATGTCATTTATATGGGGTCCTACCAAACCTCGTATACCCCTACTCTATCTTCCTAAAAACGAAGGAGGGTTGGGTGTACCTAACTTTTGGCAATACTATTATGAGGCTCAATTATCACAGCTCCATAAATATCATACTACTAAGGAAATCCCTTTGTGGTTAGCTATGAAATCCGTTGATAGTGACCCCATTTCAGTGGCTAATCTACTGTGGCTTCAATCCAAAGATAGAGCACATCTTAATAACCCCATCACCAAACACTCTTTGGCCATATGGGGCAAATTTAAAACTTCTCATAAGCTCCAATCCATACACAACCCTCTCCTCTCTTTTCTCAAAAATCCAGCTTTCTACCCTGCCTGGAAATTCCCAAAGTCCTTTGCTGCTTGGTCAAAGACGAATTTAATCCGGCTTCATGATTTACCTTCTTCCTCTGAACTTCATACATTTCCAGTACTCTGTGAATCGTTTGGGCTTCCTAGGACTGAAGTTTTTCATTACTTGCAAATTAAGAACTTTTATGCACCTCTTATTATTTCAGGTTCACTGCTCAACCAAATGACCACAGTTTGAGCGCATCTGTAAGAGTGACCCACATATCAGGGGACTTATTTCAATACTATATCAACTCCTTATCACTATATCCAATAGTTTGGTCCCCTCATATGTGGCTAAATGGTCTCAGGACTTGAATCAAGTGTTAATGAAAATGGCTGGTCCAAAATGTGGTTATTAACCAAAACCTCCTCCCCAAGCTGCTATGCATTAGAAACTAACTTCAAAGTTATGGCACGCTGGTACTTGGTACCAGCCAGAATAACAAAATTTGACCCAACATATTCTGGAAATTGTTTTCGCGGATGTTCCTCATCAGGTACGCATCTTCACATATGGTGGAAATGCCGAGTGGCCCAGGATTTCTGGACAAAGATTTTTGCCTTGGCTTCTAAAGCCTTGGAAATCACTATACTTCCAGAACCTTCTGTGGCTCTTCTTAACCTTAAACCAGATACACTCAATCATACCCAATTTCGACTTCTGGTTAACCTTACAACCGCAGCCAAACAAACCATCGCCAAGGCTTGGAAAACACCTACTTTAACAGTGGCTGAAGCCAAACATAGGATGCTAAAAGCCCTCTTATTTGCCAAAATGACAGCCATAGAAGATCATAATTTTTGATAAATTCAATAGAATTTGGAAACCTTGGGTTAAAGTGGTTGTAAACCCACTTATGCAACTTGCACCTACAGGTAAGCCTAGATTAAGGCTTACCTGTAGGTGCAAGAAATATCTCCTAAACCTACACATATTTGCTAAAAATGACATGCATCGGTGTCTACGGCGCATTCATAGGGTTAATCCCATTCACAAATCCGGCTTAGCTGGATTTGACGGCTCCCGCGGGCATGCGCGGAGTCACGTCTTCGCCGCTCCGGCCAATCACAGCACCGGAGCGGCGCTGTGATTGGCTGGAGCGGCGATTCCCGGAAGTAACCTTCCGTCTATCACCGCAGCGATGGCTGCGGCTGAAGAGGGAGACTAGGGCGGCTTCGGGGGCCCCGATCTAAGGTAAGTGATGCATAATGAGCTAGTATGCTAGTCATACTAGCTCATTATGCCTTTGTCTTGCAGGTTGTTTTAAAAAAAAAATATATATTTTTACAGGGTTTACAACCACTTTAAACACCATCTTCACCAAGACTTTGATTACTCGTTGTTGCCACTCTAACCTTTTATTGTTACTGCTGATTGTTAAACCTCTTTGGGCGTGGGTCGCGCCATCGTCGGGGGAGATGCTTCTTCTTTCTTCTTTTTTTCCCTTTCCTTTCTTTCTCTTTTATTCTTTTTTTTTTTTATTACAGTAATGACTCAGTCTCTCCAGGTTCTTTACAAGAAAAACTATAATATTGGTGGTTTTGTTTTCAGCTTTAAAAACTTTGCCCCCACCCATCCACAATTTGAGCCCATTAGGGGTGGATGGGTGGTCTGGAGGCAAACCTTGTTTGGAACACCAATTTTAATTGTTCTAGTTTTTGCGTTTTTATTTAATTTCTATCGACATAAACAATATAAGACCTGTTTCCATAAAAAAAAAAAAAAGAGAGAGAGAGAAAAAGAGCGAAAGAAGGAAATGGAGAAAGAAAGAAAAGGAGAATAAAAAGAAAATGAGAGTAAAAAGGAAGAATGAAAGGAAGAGAGAAGGAAATAAAGAAAGAAGAAAAAAAAAGAAGGAAAGAGAGAAAGCAGGGAAGAGGAGCAGAACTAGCTCTCTGTCTCCTCTCTTGTCCGTGGAGGGGGGGGTAACTGTCAGCGCTGTCACTGGGCTGTGAGATAGAGGGACTCTCTCAGCTCAGAGCTCTGCCACCGCTGGGGAGCCACAGTCAAGCCTCTTGGGTCCCCCCATTTACTGGAGCTAGCTGCCAGCTAGCTTGGAATGTGGACGGGCATGGGGAGAGGGGCGCGAGGAGGAGCAGACCGAGGCATTCTCCTCTCCTGCTTGTATGGAGTGGTGGAGATGGGAGTGGCTGTGCTCTGACAGAATGTCAGGGTCACTCAGCCATGACAGATGCAGCCAACCTATACCACTGGAACAGGGGGGGATTAGACATACCCCCTGTGCACGCCTATGTTCGGTTGCCACCATCAGAAAATTGGCCCAGAGCACTGATTTTTATTAGATGATGTAGCAAATAGATGTAAACAGGAACTGGCTGAAAAGAAGAGATAAGTAGCACTAAGATACAAAAAGGAAAAAAAAAAGGTGAAAACAGTATTTTATTGAATAAAAAATTGCAGTTGTTTATGATCCACAGTGCTTTAGCAAACTATGTCATCCGGTTAGAAATCATAACTACCTTAAACTCAAGTCCTCCAAACAATCATCCAGTTGGAGGACGCTGCTAGGTTTTATAACATGAATCTTCTCCTCATTTGCTAAATCCCATGATCACCATTATTCATTATTCTGAATGGCCCTCCATCTGAGCCTGCTAAGTTCACCTTGATTAGAAACACTGCCCTCTGTAGTCCTGTGGGGGAGGGATGTTGCAAAGCACAGAATCTTGTGACAAGAAGGTACAGTACCTCTAGAAACACTGTGAACAACCCGTGCAATTTGGCTACAATAGATGATATTCACTGATTAGTCATAACTTAATGACCACTGACAGGTTAGAGTAAAACTAAAGGCAACATTTGTTTTGTTTTGTTTTTTTTGGATAGCGTGGAGAGGGAATTAGAACACCTGTCAGTTTTTATTGCTGTCTGTGCCTCCCTTTGGGAGATCCACCCTCTTTATTTATCCTGTTTACCATTATCATTAAATGTGAAAGTAAAAGAAAATTCCACATTTTGGGTTGTCCCCAGAAAAAGTGAAAGAGTGGTAATCTTCTAATGGGGGCACTAGTTCTGGTGACCTGTGAGGCCCCAAGGGCTTTCCCTAATTTGCAGGGATTTCTGTTTGCTTCCTGTTTTTGCATATGGAACATAAAGTTTGTTAAGATGAAAAACACTGACATGGGTTATAGCCCTCCCTTAGTATATCCAAGATGAAAAAAAAAAAACTTTTGCCTATACTTATACTTTAAGTGAATAACATTGATTATCCTGTTACAATGGCATCTGAAAGTCCTGGGATATATTAGGCAGCAAGTAAACATGTTGCAAAGCAGAAAAATAGGGCCTTGCAGTTTGTTGTGTGTGTTGCTGCATAGCTGTGAACGGGTCTGTTTACCTATGCTGACTCGTGTCCACAGCCAAAAGCACCTACTACAATAGGCATGTGAGCATCAGAGCTGGACCATGAAGCAACAGAAGGCGTGGCCTGGTCTGATGAATCAATTTTTTTTGCATCGTGTGGAAAGCCAGATGCATGTGGGTCGCTTACCTCGGGAAGAGATGGCAGGATGCACAATGGGAAGAAGTCAAGCCCTTGGAGGCAGTGTGATGCCTTGTTTTGCTGGGAAACCTTGGATCCTGACATTTCTGTGGATGTTACTTGACATGTACGGACCTACCACATTGTTGCTGGCCAAAGACGCCCCTTCATGGAAAGCGTATTCCCTGAATGCAGAGGCCTTTTTCAGCAGAAATGGTTCAAGAATGGTTTTAGGAACACAAGTTTAAGCTGTCTCCAAATTCTACAGATCTGAACCCAATCAAACATCTGTGGGATGCACTGGAAAACAAAGTCTGATCCATGGAGGCCGCAACTCACAACTTACAGGACTTAAAGTATCTGCTACTGACAGCTTGGTGCCAGATACCACAGCATACCTTTTTAGAGATCTAGTGGTGTCCATTCCGCGATAGGTCAGGGCTGTTTTGGCATCAAAAGGGAGGCCTACTCAAAATTAGGTCGGTGGTCATAAAGTTATGGCTGATCAGTATAAATCTCATAGAGGAGATTAAATGAATGGACTTTTGCATGGTTGAATTGTTTCCAAGGTAGAATTAAAATATAACTCCACTTTTGTTGCGCAAAAAAAATAAGAATAAAAATCGTATTCATGTAATCTACCGTATATACCATGCATTTCAATGATTTTGGCAAACATTTTGCAACCTCATGCCTTTCTTTGTTGTAAAGAACTTGAGGTTTTCCTTAAGTCCTTTATTTAATGCATTTCCAAATCGGAAAACCACTCGTCATCATAACTATTCAAACAATCTCTGTGCTATATAAAAAGCTGCAGTGTCTGCTCTTAGCTGTGGAGGATCCTTCGGGTCTGTGTTGACAGGATTTGGGCTTGCATTGATGGCATCAGTTTGATGTGCTTCTGAGATCATTCAGAATTAATCCACATGCTTGTTTGACCTGCAGTTGACCTGTTCCAAGTTGTTTTTTCATTAGCAAAGACTTGTATGGGACTGGAACGAACATTTGACATGAACAAAAGCCTGTTAAAACACAGGCTTTTATGCCCCGTACACACGAGCGGTTTTCCCGTTGGAAAAAAAAACCAATGGTTTTCCCTGACGGAATTCCGCTCAAGCTTGTCTTGCGTACACACGGTCACACCAAATTCCGACCGTCAAGAAAGCGGTGACGTACAACACTACGACGAGCCGAGAAAAATTAAGTTAAATGCTTCCGAGCATGCATCGACTTGCTTCCGTTTTTTTGCGTGTTGAAATTGCATACAGACGAACGTTTTTTCCACTAGGAATTTTTCCCGTCGGGAAAATGGAGAACCTGCTCTCTTTCTTTTTCCGGCAGTTTTTCTGTTGGAAAAAGTCGGATGGAGCAGGTCGGGATTCCTGACCAAAAGCTCTCATCTGACTTTTTCCAATGGGAAAACCGCTTGTGTGTACAGGGCATTAGGCTGGATTCACACCTATGCATTTTTTGTACATTTTGCAGATTTGCACTACAGAACGTGTTCCATAGGAAACCATGTTAAATGGACTGTCGTGCAAATCTGCAAAATGTAAAAAGCACTAAAACTGCATAGGTGTGAATCCAGCCTTAGAAAGCATCATCTTCATTTAAACTATTGCATGGATTGTCTGTAATTCAGCTTGTAGCTCAATGCAGACTTTTGGGCAACGCAGTGACCCAATAAAACATTTGCAAGGAAGTGGGTGCAAGGAAGTAAAAGAAAATGTATTTAAACTAAAATATACAGGTACATTTTATTAACATAAAACACGGCTGCTTTTGTAATAATTATATGTTATAAATTGTTTGAAGTTAGCGGTTCACTGACTTTGTTACTCACTGAGCCCTGCCCAAGTTTATAAAATTTTAGACAAGTAACACCAACTTTTGCTTAGCCCAACTCTTTAGGGGACAGCTCAGAAATCAGGACCATCCTTTCCCAATAAGGACACTTTTTCCCTGTACACGCGATTATTTTTTTCCGATGAAAAAAGTCAGATGGATTTTTTTCATGGGAAAAAACGATCATGTGTGGGCCCCATCGGACTTTTTTCCATCTATTTCCAAAAATAGAACATGCTTTAAATTTTACCGATGGAAAAAAAAACTATAGGAAATTCCGATCGTCTGTGTGGAATTCCATCGGAGAAAAAACCCACGCATGCTCTGAATCAAGTCGATGCATGCTCAGAAGCATTGAACTTAATTTTTCTAGGCACGTCAGAGTGTTTTTTACGTCACCGCCTTTTGGACGGGCGGAATTTTGTCTGATGGTGTGTAGGCAAGATTGATGAAAGTCAGCTTCATTGGAATTCCGACTGAAAAATCCATCAGATTTTATTCCATCCGAAATCCGATTGTGTGTACTGGGCATTTGAAGGATTTTCAAATAGTATAATGGTATGTCAGTGCCAATGATGAAATCCTTTCCACCTGACATTAATACTTTCTCATCCATCTGTGGTTTGGAATTTTTATTCATTTCTTTTTTTTTTTCTTCTTCATATTCAGTCATGTTTTCATTCTATATAACTAATTTAGTCTGACAGAAACATGATGTCTTATGAGAGTTGGCACAGTACACTGTTCAAACCTCCTCTTTCCATTTACTTTAAAACCTTGGGAAAAATAAGTTCAGATGCAGATGGAATCAAATAGCTTTGTACTAGTTCCAGTTCAGAAACTACGCTTCTGCATTTTTTTTTTTTCAATTTTATTAATATATAATAGACAGTTCAATGTATTTGCCAATTTCTTTTTCCTCTGTTGGTGCTGAAAAATGCTTACATATCACGTTATACATTTGTTAAGTTCATAAAATCAGGCAAAGAATTGTAAACAATTATTTGAAGACCTTTTTTTAGGCTAAAAGTAGATGGGAGGTGAAAAATTGTTTCTATTGACTAGGATGCAGATGATTAAGCATAATATTAAGCAATATTTGGGGTAAAAGCTGTTATTACGTCTGCAGTCCTGGATGACTTGTGCAAGTTAAAGGAAAACTATATGGAAATATACACTATATTACCAAAGTATTGGGACACCTGCCTTTACACGCACAAGAAATTAAATGGCATCCCAGTCTTAGTCCGTAGGGTTCAATATTGAGTTGGCCCACCCTTTGCAGCTATAACAGCTTCAACTCTTCTGGGAAGGCTGTTCAGGAGTGTGTCTATGGGAATGTTTGACCATTCTGACAGAAGTGATTTTGTGTGGTCAGGCACTGATGTGGACCAGAAGGCCTGGTACGCAGTCTCCTCTCTAATTCATCCCAAAGGCGTTCTATCAGGTTGAAGTGCAGGACAGTCAAGTTCCTCCACCCCAAACTCGCCTATCCTTGTCTTTATGGACCTTGCTTTGTGCACTGGTCCAAATAATTTGGTGAAGGGGGGATTATGGTGTGTGGTTGTTTTTCAGAGGTTGGGCTTGGCCCCTTAGTTCCAGTGATAGGAACACTTAAGACATCAGCATACCAAGACATGTTGGACAATTTCATGCCCCCAACTTTGTTGGAACAGTTTGTGGCTGGCCCCTTCCTGTTCCTACATGACTGCGTACCAGTGCACAAATCAAGGTCTATAAAGACATGGATAAGTGAGTTTGGGGGGAAGGAACTTGACTGGCCTGCACAGAGTCCTGACCTCAAACCAATAGAATTTGAGCAGAGACTGAGAGCCAGGCCTTCTCGCCCACATCAGTGCCTGACCTCACAAATGCACTTCTGGAAGAATGGTCAAATATTCCCATAGACACACTTCTAAACCTTGTGGACAGCCTTCCCAGATGAGTTGAAGCTGTTATAGCTGCAAAGGGTGGGCCAACTCAATATTGAACCCTACAGAGTAAGACTGGCATGCCATTAAAGTTCATGTGTGTATAAAGGCAGGTGTCCCAATACTTTTGGTAAAATAGTGTATCTGGTGATTACCCTTTCCTGCTTCTGAAAATTCTAGTTGGCTTTTTTTGAATACTGTATAAGTCCCAGAATAAATAAAAAACACAATCATTTGCCCAGCCCCTCGCCCCTCTGCTCTCTTTAGCGTTTAACTACATAGCCGATTCTCATCTTCCCTCCGGTGACTTTTTATCCGCCAACATCTCTGTCATACCCAATCCTGGCATGGACCCCTCCCAGTGTAGCAGTTACCGGCCAATCTCGCTCCTCAACATAGATATTAAACTTTTTGCCAAAGTTCTGGCTAACCGCTTCTCACCCCTTTTACCCTCTATCATCCATACAGACCAAGTAGGGTTTGTCCCTGGGCGTGAAGCCAGGGACAACACCACTAAAACCATCCACCTTGTTTACTACATCCAACGACATTACCTTAAAGCATGCCTTCTCTCTTTTAACGCAGAGAAGGCGTTTGACCGAGTCAATTGGCAGTTCTTGCGCCTCTCCCTCGAACAGATAGGCCTTGGCCCCGCCTTTGTGTCCAAGGTTATGGCGCTATACTCCCGACCCTCAGCATCTGTTTTGGTTAATGGCTCCTCGTCCTCACCATTCCATATATCTAGCGGTATCCGGCAGGGTTGCCCTCTGTCACCCCTACTTTTTGTACTGGTGATAGAACACTTGGCTAGGGTCATCAGACAGAATAACTCCATTGTAGGGATTAGGACACCCTCCGCTGACCACAAATTCTCCCTTTACGCGGATGACCTTCTGGTCTACATCCAGCAGCCACACACATCCCTACCCTCTCTGATGCATGAATTCCACAGATTCGGGGAGTTCAGTAACTTCAAGTTAAACATGTCCAAGACGGAGGCCCTTAACATTTCCTTATCCACCACCCTTGCCAGGGTTAAGGCTAACTTTCCTTTCCAATGGGGCTCCAAAGGCATATCTTACTTGGGGATAACAATTCCCTCCAATCTATCAGACCTATACTCCCTTAACTATCTCCCTTTACTGACCCGACTTAGGAAGGAACTAGACGCCTGGAGCTCCTCCTCGCTACCCTGGTTCGGTCGCATCAATACACTGAAAATGGACACTCTGCCTAAGTTACTTTATTTATTCCAAACGGTGCCTTTTTTTGTCCCTAAGCACTTTTTTAACTCCCTCCGCTCCATGTCCATACGATTCCTTTGGCACCAAGGCCTATCTCGCATTCGCCACACTTTGCTCACTTACCCTAAAATTCAAGGTGGGCTGGGTCTCCCAGATTTGGAAATGTACCGCAGGGCGGCACTGCTGTCCAGGGTCTTGGAATGGTTCCCTTGCCCCTTTCCGAAAGCATCCACCTCGGCGGAACAAAACCTATCCCCCCTTGACTTACGGGCTCTACTTTGGGGCTACGGACAGAAACTACATTTACTTTCCTCCTCCTCCCCCTTAATAATTGCCGCTTTAGATCTCTGGTATAAAAAGGGCATGTCATCACTTCTATCCACAGAACCCTCGCCCCTTACCTCGTTGTTTGATCACCCCTCTTTACCTCAAGGAATGGGGTCCAATACAATAGGCCCATACTCCCGATCAACCTGGCCGGTAGCGAGCTTATTTGTGGATCCCTCTTTAGGTACCCCCATTTTGCAGGCGCTCAAGGTAATTGGCTCATGGCACTCCGCATATCCTCCTTTTGTTCTGATTTGTTTTCCTCTTCCCAAATTCACAGACACCTGACGGGATATGAACAGCTGTGCTCTCTCTCAGAAACACCTAAACACCTACTCTCCACTTTGTACTCACTACAGCATTCACTGCTACACGATCATCCCCCCTCTTACACCAGGAAGTGGTCCACAGACCTAGGCAGGGATCTCTCCTTAGTGGACTGGCAATCATTCCACTTTACACACAAGTCCTCTATATCCTGCTATACCCAGGAATATTTTTTTAAACTCCTCTCTTGATGGTACAGGGACCCTCAAACTCTTCATAAAATATTTTCGGCCGTATCTCCCCTATGCTGGAGATGCGGCGCGGCGGAGGGAAGACTGTGCAGCAATACAACCCCTATGGTTGCAGGTTTTTGCAATATATAACAGCCTATATGACCGGAAATGATCACCCACCCCAGAAATAGCTTTATTGTCCATGCTTCCAGGGTCAATAGCCTCTCAAAAGCACACCCTGCTGCGTTTTTTCCGATCAGCTGCTAGACATCTTATACCCCTGTTTTGGAAAACCACTACCACTCCACCCTTGGCCGTCTGGGTCTCCATGGTCAACGGCATCATGCGCATGGAGGAGATTATAGCCCTAGACAATGACACCTTCGACAAATTTAAGGTCCTTTGGCTTATCTGGATCGACTACTCTACCTCTGCTTCCCTAAAAGCGAGGTTGGCAGCCCACCTGGAATCATCTCCTGACTCCCACGCAGGTTTGTCGCACCAAGGTCTGCCTGGCACCCCCCCCCCCCTCATCCCTCCCTGTCCCTGCAGCTAACCTACACCCCCCCAGAAAATTTGAAAAGCAGAGAAAAGGGAGCCGCTCAGGTGTAGAAATCCTCAAAATTACCTCCTCCCAGCAACCAAGGGTGCAGGCAATGCCAATATCAGCAAACAGGAACAAACAAGTCTTCTGGATAGCAGCACTCCAAAAATAAAAGCCTTTATTTTAAAATTCAGGGATCCAAATACACACTGGTCACACATCACGTCACACTGGTCAAAAAACTTGCTAACGCGTTTCACACTTTACTAGTGCTTACTCATAGCTACCTAGTGCACAAATTTAATCTAATATATACCCTAAGTTGGAGGGTCATGTGATACAACACCAAGTGAAAATAATGATTCAGTGATTGGCTGTGAATGAGGTGATTCAAGTGAGAGAGGAGGGTGTGGTCCACCAACCACTGTGATATGAAAAAAAGGGAATCCTTCTCAAACAAACGCAATCAATGAAAAAGAAAACACATATATAAAAGATATATATATATGTATATATGTGTAAAATGTGGTGTGAACAATAATAAAGTGTGGTATAATAATGTGTGAAATGTGGTGAACACTAAAGATAAACACCAAAAATAGGAATATAAATAATAAATTGGAACAGAAAAAATGTGTATATAATTCATATAAATGTAATATATGTGGCAAAGAACAACTATATGTATAATAACTGATTAACGTGAGAATGATGAAGCATAAGGAGATTTACATGAATAATTTTAACCCCTTGTAAAAGTGAAAGTGAACATATAAACGAAAAACAAGAAGGATATGTGTGTATATATATCGTGACGTATATTGGGTAGTGGAATCAATAGTCAGGACGACACTATAGGTGAATTAGTTAAAAGTGCACATTTCAAGCCATACAATACCAAGTTTAACTAATCAATACAAACTTCAACATTCTTGTATTTTTTGTTTTTTTTATTTTTGTATGAATATGTTTGTGTATTCAATCAATCAATTTGTCGTTCTTAATCTTGATTGCCATAGCATGTTCCTATGTTTTAATATTTAGTGATAGATTTTTTATTATTATTTATTTTTTATTTATATTATAATTAACTTTATTATTATCGTTTTTGTATATATATACTAACTGTGGATGAAAAACTACTATGTTGATTGATTAATCAGACTCGTATTGTGTTGTATTATGCTGTATATCTAAATGTGTGTCTTATGTGAAGCGCACCAAGCCAGTATTAAACACCTACAACGTGCATAATCCATATGCACGTCTACACGAGAAAGAGTTAAACCTGGGTCGGTGACTGTCACTCATAGATGAAAGGCTCCATGTGTAAATCATGCTGTGCAATGCGATATATGGAGTTAATCATCTGATATAGGAAAATGTCAATATGTCTCAGACCAGAACCTATGTGATATAAATGAAAAATAATTTTAAGAGAAAAGGGAATTATATGCATAAAACGCAAAAGAATATATAAATATAAAATTTCAAAGAAATTTCAAAGAGAGGCATGCGTGTGTATATACATATAATATGGGGGCAATGTCTGAAATGGAAAGTTGTATCAAGACCAGTCCAACTATAATAACCTAGGTGAAAATCAGTAAATGGTGCATTAGGCTAGTGCACCATATCATTAGATGTATCGCATGGACTAGGACAGGTGTGACATGAAAATCTAAAGCCTTGTTGTTGGATCTAGACACATATTAAGTCAGACAGTTTGCCCAATTAAACATGTAAAACAGGTCTGCACATGCCTATCTATCACCAAATGAACACATATGATACCACAGATAAGGAACACATATGACCCACAAATGTTATGTACGAATTTACATAAGTTGGAAAACGCAATGTACTGTGTATATGTACACATTCATATGGGCCAAATGTGATCCCTGGTCTCAAAAATAAACACAAAATAACCTAAAACAGGAGCAACCAAAACACACATATTCAATATATTGAGCAACAACATATAATATCATGACATAGTTAAAATCAAAATCAATCAGCCACTGGTTAGTAGTTTGTGCAAAAGGAGAGACCCAATCCGTTCGATTTATTGAATGGTATATGGATAAAAAATCCAAAACGAAAAAAGAAAAAAGAAAAGAAAGGACAAAGGTCCCTATAAAATAACAGAACTTTTATAAATCGCATGGCTGGCAAGCAACAATCGAGAGTGATAATATTGGGGACATAACAAAAGGACCCTGGCCAGGACCCAATGGCATGTATATATATCTCGGTACCCCTGCAGCATATGAAGGCAAAATTGGAGGAAACCAAAATCAGTTATCACCTACAAGCTGCAACTTGCATGTTATATTTCAGAAATGACATTTTGGAAAAAGACACTGTGCAGGCTTGAGGGCTAATCGTAATAGTGGGAAACATCCCATTCAAAGTTTAAACCGGCCGGTATTCTCGTATCCAATGAGAAAATCCAAAAGACCGCACGCCTGCACAGTATCCTGAACCTGTCTCCTCCTCTAACAGGGGTGTTGATTTTTTCAATCCCCTGTATGGAAAGACATGACACGTTTTTATGGTGCACAGAAACCCAATGCCTGGCAACATTTGTATTCCTATCCTTCTGGATATCATACAAATGATCAAACAACCTGTCTCCAAGTCTGCGGGTTGTTCTTCCAACGTACTGAATGTTGCATGATTCGCACTTCATCGCATATACCACAAACTTGGTGTTGCAATTAATAAATAGCTTAATATCAAAAATATTGTGATTTGTGCTTGATTGGACCGTGTCACCTGTTTTAATGTGTCTGCAATAATTGCAACTAGTCATGCCACATCGAAAAGTGCCCTGAAAATGTAACCAGTTAGCTACTGGTGGTTTGCTGAGGAAGAGACTCGGTGATAGACGGCTGCCCAAAGTAGGGGCTCTACGGGATACGGTTTTAACCCCCTTAGAAAGTATTTCATGATAAGCGGGGTCATTCAATAAAATTGGAAGATATTTTTCAACAGTGGATTTTATTTTACTGAATTCACAGCTAAATGGTGTAGAAAAAACCGGAGCCCCCTTTGAATGACATAGCTGTAGAGTTCTTAGATTTATTGGTGTGTTTCTGGAGCAGTGTTTCCCTAGGGATAACACTCACAGATTTAAGGGCTCTTTTAACAGCCTTGGGAGAATACCCCATACTGACGAACCGTTCGGTCATGTTGGCAGCTTCAATAGTAAAATCCTCAGGTGTACTGCACAGTCGTCGGAGCCTGAGAAATTGGCCGACCGGAACTCCATGAATGGTGTGGCTGGGATGACCCGAGTCTGCTCTGAGGAGTGCGTTACCGGCTGTGGGTTTTCTATAGATACTAGTGGCTACCCTGCCATTACCAACTGACAGATTGATGTCCAAAAAGTCAATTGATGTGGCACTGAGTTTCCCTGTGAAGCGGAGGTTCATAGAGTTGTCATTTAAGTAATCCAACCAAATCTGTAACTCTGTGGCCCCATTGGAGGAGACAAACAGTAGGTCATCAATGAATCTACAGAAAAAAAACAGTGTCCAGGCGTCGGGGGCTATCATGTCCAAAAATACGGGACCTCTCCCAAAATCCCATATAGGGATTGGCCAGGGAAGGTGAAAACTTTGCTCCCATGGAGGCCCCGCACTTTTGGAGATAATAGCCCCCGTCGAACATAAAAAAAACTGTGTGTAAGTAGATACTCCAATGACAACAAAATGAACTCCTGTAACACTAGCGAATACTTCCCAGATTCTTTGAGAAAGGCAGACACTGCCAAAATACCTAGATTGTGGGGAATCCTCGAGTATAAGCTAGCCACATCGCATGTGATCCACCTATATTCTGTCTTCCACTGAAAATCCCTGCGTTTAGTTTAATTAACAATTGCTTGGTATCACGTAGGTAGCCTGGGAGGTTGGTGACCAGAGGTTGAAGCTGGCCATCAATCCACTCTCCCAGGCATTTGTTTAAAGATCCAATACCTGCCACTATGGGCCTGCCCATTAAAGGGTCCAGGCCCTTGTAAACTTTCAGCAGGTGATGGAACACTGGCATGACGGGGTTGACAGGAATAAAAAGCAGTTTTTCTTGTTCTGAAAAAATGCCTGTATGGACCGCTATATCCAATAGGGAGGAAAGTTTACCCGCAAAGGGGATGGTGGGATCACTCTTCAATGGGGTGTAGGTGTTATTGTCAGACAACTGACGTAGAGCTTCACCCTTATAACTGTCAGAGTCCAATACAACCACCAACCCACCTTTATCCGCATTTTGAATCACAATGCTCGTGTCTATCTCTAGGTTCTTGAGAGCCTTGTATTCTAATGGGGACAAGTTGTTGGAAACCATCGGCCTCCTACGGCAATCACGAGCCAAATGGGTGAGATCCTTCTCGACCATCCTTTGAAAGAGGTCGAGATCCTTGCCCCGTGACCCCACCGGATAGAAATCCGATCTAAGTTTAAACAAAATACTGTTTGGGATATCAGTGGGGTCAACAGGGCAAGGGCTGGACTCGATGGCCAAATCCGTGAGCTCTTGAAGAGTACATACTTCAGAAAATAAAACTGGTGAAGAAGGGGACTCGCCCATATCCTGATCACCGGAGGAAGTGTCCGGTTCCTCTGTGGGGAAATCAAAGTAGTGCTTCTTGAGCGTGAGACTGCGGGAGAATTTGTTAACGTCCAATAATGTGTTGAAAAGGTTAAAATGCCTGGTAGGACAAAAATTCAACCCCTTTGATAAAAGACATGTTTCCTCATCGCTTAAATTTCTATTTGAAATGTTGATGACGTTGGAAACATCTACTTTTTCCTCCCTCGCAAGGTGTATGGTGTCTTCTTTTGCGTGCGAGTGTCTTTTCCCTCCTCTCCTGGTTTTCTTGTGTCGTTTTTCTGTTTCGCTTTTCTGTGTGGCCCCTGAGGGTTTTCAGACTGTATTCCATTCTGTGAATGATTTAAGATGGGAGACCTCAGGGAACGTTCAGGTGAGGAATCTGATACCGATGCAGCCATCGTATCATTAGCCAGATCATATTCAGGATCAGAAAAGCTAACTTTTTTGACTGAGTTTTTCCTTCGTGGTCGTCCAGACAAATTTTTTTTTTCTTCCAAGTGTACACATTACCACTTTCGTAATCAACCCTGTCCCTGGTCATTTTACTGGTTTTGGTGGAAATGACGTGCTTTTCCAATTTGTCTAGCTTGTTGTTGAGATGGCCATCCAGCTCTATGAATTCCGGGTGGGTCTGTAGGTCTGTAAGACTTTTCTGGATGTCAGCCATTTCTGACTGTATGATGCCAAGTTCCTTGTTTTTGGATTTAAGGAGTAGAATCTCCATTAGCTTTAAAGAGCATGAACTGAGCGTATCAGTCCATTCCTGCTTGAGAGCATCATTTAAAAGGTCAGAAGTCAGGAACTTTTTAATTCTGAGGCCCAGAGGAATGCGCAATAGTGCCACATATTCAGAGAGAGAGTTGATGTCCCAGTATAGTCTGATCTCCTTGGCCATCACCGCTTCAAGTCTTCTAAATATACTAGTCAAAGAGACTATTCTGTCATCCATGGGTTGAAGCTGGGAGGCCTGCAAACCCAATCTGAGAGGGTTATCAGAAGGTGCCATGAAAGTTCTGCTATAACCAGGTTCGTTAGCAGGTGTAGTTGGTGTTTTGGTGTCCATAGTAGGCTGGTTGCTGGGATAAACTGTATTCAGATAAAGTGAATAGGGAAATGGGAATCCACTCCGAGCTGGGCAGCACTGAAGAGCAGGATCCAGAAAATTTGAAAAGCAGTGAAAAGGGAGCCGCTCAGGTGTAGAAATCCTCAAAATTACCTCCTCCCAGCAACCAAGGGTGCAGGCAATGCCAATATCAGCAAACAGGAACAAACAAGTCTTCTGGATAGCAGCACTCCAAAAATAAAAGCCTTTATTTTAAAATTCAGGGATCCAAATACACACTGCACATCACGTCACACTGGTCAAAAAACTGGCTAATGCGACAGTCACCGGCAGAGGTTTAACTCTTTCTCGTGTAGACGTGCATATGGATTATGCACGTTGTAGGTGTTTAATACTGGCTTGGTGCGCTTCACATAAGACACACATTTAGATATACAGCATAATACAACACAATTACGAGTCTGATTAATCAATCAACATAGTAGTTTTTCATCCACAGTTAGTATATATATATATATATATATATATATATATATATATATATATATATATACAAAAACAATAATAATAAAGTTAATTATAATAATAAAAAATAAATAAATAATAAAAAATCTATCACTAAATATTAAAACATAGGAACATGCTATGGCAATCAAGATTAAGAACGACAAATTGATTGATTAAATACACAAACATATTCATACAAAAATAAAAAAACAAAAAATACAAGGATGTTGGAGTTTGTATTGATTAGTTAAACTTGGTATTGTATAGCTTGGAACGTGCACTTTTAACTAATTCACCTATAGTGTCGTCCTGACTATTGATTCCACTACCCAATATACGTCACGATATATATACACACATATCCTTCTTGTTTTTCGTTTATATGTTCACTTTCACTTTTACAAGGGGTTAAAATTATTCATGTAAATCTCCTTATGCTTCATCATTCTCACGTTAATCAGTTATTATACATATAGTTGTTCTTTGCCACATATATTACATTCATATGAATTATATACACATTTTTCTTTCTCGTACATCACGGGACACAGAGCGACATAGTCATTACTAATGGGTTATATAGATACCGTCAGGTGCTGGCACTGGCAACTTCCAAAACCGGAAGTACCCTCCCCTATATAAGCCCCTCCCATCCGGGAGCACCTCAGTTTTTTGCCAGTGTCTAAGGTGTTGGCCAAGAAGAAACATGTGTTTTTCACTGAGCTTGCGTACAGGTTCTTTTGGGCCTCAGTAAGCTATTCCGGATCCGACCAAAAAAGCTTCATAGCTAAACGGTCGGTACCCGGGCCTTGCAGAGAAGAGCAAGGTTTTGCCTGTAATGCTTCTCTTAGGAGAGCTGGACCCTGGGATCCAGAGCTCTGGTCATACCCACGACCAAGATGTTTTCTGTGCAGGGTGCTATACAGGTCCAGGGGAGTGGAATCCTTGGGAACCCGGTCCCTGAAGGTTTGATTACAATGCCTGCCGTGATAGGTGAAGTTTGGGCTTTTGTGGACCAAACAAAGTCCTGCGGCGGGGAACAGGTAAGTGGGGGCCCCCAGGAACTTGGTTCTATTGGGGGACCCCCAAGCCTAATTTGTCTTTCTGTCTGTTACCTAATGGTATTCCCGCAAAATTCTGTGCATGCCTGTAACTACTAAAAAAATGTAATAATTTTTAATGGTGGTCAAGAAAAAAAAAAATATATATTTTTTTATATATATTTAAGATATTAGACTGCGGTACCTGTGTTTGTCCACTAGAGGCCGCTGTGGAATGTTTTCTTGTCATGTGGACTAGTTTCTTCTCAGCAGAGCAAGTCCAGGCAGATGGTGAGTTCTCTTATGGGAAACTGCTTCCTCTGCCATGTTGCAATGCTCGTCCATCCCCCGGCCTGCGGCAAAGAGGGGCCCTGGCTCTTGTCCCTAGTCTCCAGTTTTCAAAATTAGCGCCGAAGGCGCGCGTGCGCGTGCACGCGCCTCTATATATAGAGGTGAGCCAGGAAAGGGGGCGGAGCCTGGGGGATGACGCTCTGTGTGCGCCGCAGCGCTTCTGCGCATGTGCGGGCGTCCCAGCATGTTAAAAAACACAGTTTTGTGTGGTGAGCTGGCTATGAAGTACAGAGACAGAGCTGGCAACATTTAAAAAAGGGCATACAGCAAGCGGTTGATACAGGCATCCCCTAGAAAGGCACATTAGTAGACACCAACTGTTTCTTATAGCAGCATTTATGCTAGACTATTGTCAGTAACTGGTGTATTTCGGCTGGAATACCTCAGCTTTGTGGCTTGTCAGTAACTGGTGTATTTCGGCTGGAATACCTCAGCTTTGTGGCTTAGGAATATGCCGTCTAAAAACTCCGGGACTAGAAATTCCAGGAGGAATAGGGGGTCTCCATCGGGCTCCGAGGATCTTGGGCATGCTTTGGCTGCACCAGTCTCCCCTGAAGAATCAGAGGTTAGTGACCGTAGAGCACCCTCAGGAGTACCTGGTACTGTGGCTGTCCTCAGTTCACCTGCTCCTGTGTATGTAACAGAGGAGGTTTTTTCCTCAGCTCTGGGAGGGCTGGAAGAGAGATTGTCAGCATTGATCGCGGCTTCCCTGTCACAGGAGAAAAGCGCCCGATCTCCGTCTCCTCCCTCAGAGTGCCTGTTAACAGAGCAACAGTCCCATACAGGGATCGACCTACCTGAAGGGGATCAGGATGAGGTCGATTCGGTTGTAGAGGAATCAACAGTGGAAGAGCCGTTCTCAGCATCACATGCTGAAAGGTTATGGGTTCAGTCCCTGACTAATATGGTCCGATCAGCATTTAAAATGCCACTTGCGGAGCCATTATCCACTTCTGTCTCCTCGTTGGGGTCGCTAAAAGCTCCCCAGACTGTTTGTTCCTTTCCGATCCATCCTTTACTGGAAGGGCTCATTTACCAGGATTGGGAGCATCCTGACAAAATATTTACTCCCCCTAAGAGATTTCCGGTGGTCTATCCCATGGAGGATAAGTTCATCAGAAAATGGAGGGTCCCTACAGTGGACGCAGCCATCTCTTGTGTGAATAAATCACTGACATGTCCGGTGGATAATGTCCAAATTTTTAAGGACCCAATAGATAAAAAATTGGAGTCCTTATTAAAATCTGCTTTTTCTACAGCAGGATTGGTGACACAACCAGCAGTGGCAGCTATTGGGGTCTGCCAAGCAGTGAAGGATCAGTTGAAACAGGTCTTAAGGGACTTGCCAGATCAGCAGGCTCTTGCCCTAGCTGATCTACCTAGAGCCTTATGCTTTGCGGTGGACGCCATAAAGGATTCAATCCATCAGGCCTCCCGCCTTACGCTGTCTGTAGTACATATGCGCAGGCTTCTATGGCTCAAAAACTGGTCTGCTGAAGCTCCCTGTAAAAAATTGCTGGTCAGCTTCCCATTTCATGGTGAGCGCTTATTCGGGGAAGACCTGGACAAGTATATCCAGAGAATTTCCAGCGGTAAAAGTACACTTTTGCCGGTTAAAAATAGAGTTAGAGGTCCCTCTTTTAAGAGGCCGGCTTCTCCAGTCCCTAGGACATCGGCTGTGAAACAGTTCCGACGGCCTCCTCGGTCAAATCCCGGAGGTAAAAATCAGGGACAGTTGCAGGGTAACAAGAAGCCCTGGAGCAGGAGAGGTACAAAACCTCCCCCAAAGTCTAATGCATGAAGGGTTGCCCCCACCCAATCGGGTGGGGGGAAGACTTCAGTTGTTCACAGAAACCTGGCGGGACACGATCCGAGACAGATGGGTGCTCTCCGCAGTAAATCTGGGATACAAATTGGAGTTAAAAAACTCCCCTCCTTCCCGCTTTATAAGGTCAAACGTGCCAAGGGATCCCCAGAAGAGAGGATCCCTCCTGTTGGCACTGGAACAATTATTGCTCCAAGCAGTAATTATAGAGGTTCCCCTGGAAGAATGGGGGTTCGGGTTTTACTCAAACCTCTTTACAGTTCCAAAGCCAAACGGGGACGTGAGGCCCATATTAAATCTAAAAGGGCTAAACAAAATCCTACATATCAGGACTTTCCGGATGGAGTCGATCCGATCGGTAGCCACTGCCCTACAAGGGGAGGAATGGTTAGCCTCGATCGACATTAAAGATGCTTATTTGCACATTCCCATCTTTCCAACCCACCAAAAATTTCTACGCTTTGCGGTAGAAGGGCACCATTTTCAGTTCAGAGCCTTACCCTTCGGTCTGGCCACAGCACCAAGAGTGTTCACAAAAATTCTGGCCCCATTATTGGCCAATCTAAGAACACAAGGTGTAACGATAATGGCATATCTAGACGACTTGTTGCTGATAGACCACTCAGTGGAAAAACTAGAAGTGGTTGTTCACGAGACAATCAAGTTTCTGGAATATCACGGTTGGATTATCAACCGAGACAAGTCAGCCCTAAAACCAGTCAAAAGTCTGGAATACTTAGGGCTAAGGCTGGATTCAGACCAGAGAAAAATTTTCTTGCCTCAAGAAAAGGGGTCGTCTTTGAGAGATTTGATCCACTTAGTGGGTTCAAAAAGACAGCCATCCATACGCCTGTGTATGAGGCTGCTGGGAAAAATGGTGGCATCATTCGAAGCAGTACCCTACGGTCAATTCCATTCAAGGAAGTTGCAAAGGGCCATACTGTCAGCCTGGAACAAAAAAGTTCAGGCTCTGGACTTACCAATGTCCTTGTCCCCTTCCGTTTGCAAGAGCCTCCGCTGGTGGTTGGTTCCCCAGAATCTGGAAAGAGGGAAATCCTTCAGTCCGATTTCCTGGAAGGTGGTCACTACAGATGCCAGCCTTATAGGCTGGGGAGCAGTACTGGAGCAATGGTCTCTCCAGGGCAAGTGGTCAGAAGCAGAAAAGGCCCTGCCCATCAATCTCTTAGAGATACGAGCAGCCCGGTATGCCCTAGTAGCATGGACATCCAAACTCCAAGGGTCCCCTGTCAGAGTTCAATCAGACAATGCCACAGCAGTGGCATATATCAATCGTCAGGGGGGCACCAGGAGTCGTGCAGCCCAAAGGGAAGTAAATTACATCCTGAGATGGGCAGAAAGATATGTCCCAGCCATATCTGCGGTATTCATTCCAGGAGTGGAGAATTGGAAGGCGGACTTTCTAAGTCGCCAACAATTATGCCCAGGGGAATGGTCCCTTCATCCCGAGGTTTTCCGGACAATATGTCAGCGGTGGGGAACACCGGATGTAGATCTGCTAGCATCCAGATTCAACACAAAAGTGGACAGGTTTGTCTCTTGGACAAGGGATCCCCTAGCGTGCGGCTCGGATGCCCTAGTGTTCCCTTGGGATCAGTTCAAGCTGATATATGCATTCCCACCGCCACAATTGTTACCTCGATTACTCCGCAGAATCAGGGTAGAAAAGAAACCAGTGATTCTGGTGGCTCCAGCGTGGCCCCGAAGAGCATGGTACGCGGAGATTGTAAAAATGTCTGTGGGGAGTCCTTGGACCCTCCCACATCGTCCGGACCTGCTTTCGCAAGGACCGATATACCACCCTTCCTTACCAGCCCTAGGTTTGACGGCCTGGCTATTGAAGCCCACATTCTAAAAAAGAGAGGGCTCTCTAATGCTGTGGTATCTACCATGATCAATGCCAGGAAGCCGGTATCCAGGCAGATCTACTATAGAATCTGGAAGGCGTACATCGCCTGGTGTGAGGCCAAGAAATGGCATCCACGTAAATACGTAATAGGTAGGATTCTGGACTTCCTACAATGGGCTGTAGATAGGAAGCTTGCCTTGAGTACTATCAAGGGTCAGATTTCGGCCTTGTCAATATTTTTTCAAAGGCCCTTGGCTTCGCATTCACTAGTCAAAGCCTTTATACAAGGAGTGATGCGTATTAGTCCTCCGGTTAATATTCCCATATGTCCATGGGATCTAAACTTGGTTCTGTCGGTTCTACAGAAACAACCATTTGAACCATTACAGCATATTTCCTTGGTGCTTCTCACCAGGAAATTGATTTTTCTAGTAGCCATTTGTTCGGCTAAAAGAGTATCGGAATTAGCAGCTATGTCCTGTAAGGAGCCATATCTGGTTATCCATAAGGACAGAGTAGTGTTACGTCCTCATCCAGCCTTTCTTCCTAAGGTGGTATCGAGGTTTCATTTGAACCAAGATGTGGTTCTTCCTTCTTTTTTCCCCAAACCTACTTCGGTAGAGGAAAAGTTATTGCATTCTTTGGATGTAGTAAGAGCAGTTAAAGCTTATCTAAAAGCCACTGCTCAGATTCGCAGAACGGATACTTTGTTTATTCTGCCGGAAGGCCCCAGAAAGGGTCAGACAGCGTCAAAATCTACTTTAGCCAAGTGGATTCGACAGGTCATTATGCAAGCTTATGGCTTGAGAAGGAGACCGCCTCCGTTCAAAGTTAGAGCGCACTCCACGAGAGCAGTTGGAACTTCATGGGCAGTGCATCACCAGGCCTCCCGGGCTCAAATCTGTAAGGCCGCAACATGGTCTTCAGTTCACACGTTTACTAGGTTCTACCAGGTGGACGTTAGAAGTCAGGAGGATGTCGCCTTTGGGCGCAGTGTGTTGCAGGCCGCAAAAGATCCTCATGTCTGATAGCGCTCAGCTTATATATGGTGTATCCCCCCCCTCATTTGGCATTGCTTTAGGACATCCCATTAGTAATGACTATGTCGCTCTGTGTCCCGTGATGTACGAGAAAGAAAATAGGATTTTTATAACAGCTTACCTGTAAAATCCTTTTCTTGGAGTACATCACGGGACACAGAGCTCCCGCCCCTCTTTGGGGACACTTATTGCTTTGCTACAAAACTGAGGTGCTCCCGGATGGGAGGGGCTTATATAGGGGAGGGTACTTCCGGTTTTGGAAGTTGCCAGTGCCAGCACCTGACGGTATCTATATAACCCATTAGTAATGACTATGTCGCTCTGTGTCCCGTGATGTACTCCAAGAAAAGGATTTTACAGGTAAGCTGTTATAAAAATCCTATTTTTCTGTTCCAATTTATTATTTATATTCCTATTTTTGGTATTTATCTTTAGTGTTCACCACGCTTTATTATTGTTCACACCACATTTTACACATATATACATATGTGTAATATATGTGTTTTCTTTTTCATTGATTGCATTTGTTTGAGAAGGATTCCCTTTTTTTCATATCACCTCATTCACAGCCAATCACTGAATCATTATTTTCACTTGGTGTTGGATCACATGACCCTCCTCTTAGGGTATATATTAGATTAAATTTGTGCACTAGGTAGCTATGAATAAGCACTAGTACAGTGTGAAACGCGTTAGCCAGTTTTTTGACCAGTGTGACGTGATGTGTGACCAGTGTGACGTGATGTGCAGTGTGTATTTGGATCCCTGAATTTTAAAATAAAGGCTTTTATTTTTGGAGTGCTGCTATCCAGAAGACTTGTTTGTTCCGGTTTGCTAACCTACACCCCCCCCCTTCGCCTTCTCCCTTTTCCCTTCTTTCCTCTATCCCCTCTTTCTCTTTCTTTCTACTCTTCCCTACGTCTGCTCCTTTTTATTTCACACCCAGATATATTTTCACTTGGTTCTAATGTTTAGTCTTGTGATACGTTTAGATTTTCAGTGTATGACCCTGAGTGATGACTATGTGCATTCTCATTGGAGATGTCTCCTGACACATGCTAGCTATATGACTTATATTATATTGCTTTCTGTATTGAACACCTGTTTCTCACTCTTGTCATGTTATCTTCTTTATCAAAAATATTAATAAAAACATATTTGACTCTAAATAAAAAACACATGCACCAGGGACTTAACTATAGATCACAAAATTCAGATGTCGCCCACCTCTCTGCAGTACTTAGCGTTTTGCACCCTTAATAACAATCCCCTTTACCAACTGTGGCAATTGGTCTATACTTTCCACTTTCTGGTGTTCTGTGAAAACCATTGCACCCCTCTTATTTCCACCCTTTCACATTGGTCAATGGGCAGCCCTCTGCCTCCAGTAACAGTTACAGTGAGAGAAGAGTAATAATCATGTACATTGGTGGTTAGTGGGAATAAGCATGCCCATGAACATTGGTGCCCAGTGACGAGGACAACAACCCCCCCCCCCCTCAATAAAATTATCAATTTGTCTTTTATATTGGTGGTCAGTGTAGCATCTACCTTTCGTTGGTAGTAAGTATCAGAAAAAAAAACTATTTTACAATAATATTCGGTTACAGTGAGAGAAGAGTAATGCCTGTGTACATTAGTGGTTAGTGAAAATAAGCATACCATTGTACATTGGTAGGCAGTAAGAACAAGGATGCCCTCATACATTCATGATTAGTGGGAATAAAAACGCTCTTGTACTTTGGTAGTCAGTAGAAAGCAGACTGTTCCCTTACATACTAATGGTCAGTGAAATAAAAAAATGCCCTGAGTACCATCGGTGGTCAGTGAGAGGAGGAGTCCGCTAAAGCAAAAGCAATGGTGTCATTGGTTAGATAACAGAATAAAAAAAGCAATTTATTAAAGTGTATGTACAAAACATACATTGGTATGTACATACATTTATGTTGGTGTGTACTTATCTTTAAAATCTTATCATAAGAACAACTTTGTAGCAGAGTTTATTTAGCAGTTACAGATTTCTCTGATTGTTTTCTGTGGTGAATTGTAGCTGGCAAAGGATCTGCTACTATAGCCTACATGGGGATTGATTTACGTCTGCGCTGCTTGTCTTCCCTGTGCAAGTCAATGTGAATGCAACCTTAACACCTTCAGTAACTCCAAAGGAAATCAAAGCAGTGAAAAATCACCTGAAAGCACACTGCAGTAATTTTGGTTCTCAGACCAACAATTGTGTAGCTTTACTGCACTTAGTGGGTTTATTTAGTTATAGTTTATCCAGAGCCAGTGCGTGATGGGACTCTTTAGAGAATATTTTAAACTACCCAGTTTGTCAGAAGTAAATTAACTAGCATGGTGCATGAAAAAATAGGAACGCCAATAGGAACTCTTAAAGTATCCCTGTTGGGGAATGTCCATAACCTCCCAGCAAATAAAAACAAAATTTCTAGCCAAGGTTCAATGGTAAAACCCAATTTAAACCTTGGTTTCAGATAGACCTAGAGAGTACCTGAACTCAGTGTGTGGCCTTTGTCTTTCAGAATACAGAAAAGTACACTCACAAATTGTTAGAAAAGGCTATAAGGACTGCTTACCATGCTCAGGAAGGAAACTGTAACTCTGGACAAACTTGGGGAGTTGATGCTAGACAATTATTTATTAATTGCAGCTAATATTTTGGAAAGTTTTTTGGCCTGTCAGTTATCTCATGTGTGAAACTCGTCAAACTATACCCTTCATTGTGTTGTAGCTATATTTTTTGTTATCCAATGTTATTCTTTTTCCGTCAGTTCTCATAATTCTGACATTTGTGTCACAGCTGCAATGTAATATCTGCCTTCTGCCAGTGTAATTTGTATAATTGTGGTATAATAATTGTGCAACCCTAAACACACATACTTAAGACTCCAGCAACCTGATACTCTGCATATCTTTCGGTTCAGAGGTGGTCAGCCTGATGGCTTTTGAGACCTCACATGCAGCATGTGATCCTCGAAACTGACCCATAATATATACCTTTTATATTGCTTGTGCAAAGCATATACAAAATTCACTAGCTGTACTACCCTGTTTCAGGCAGAGGAGTTGGTGTGCTTTAAAATAATATACCATCTAGAGCCTTAAAGGGTAATTGAGTTAGGGGAAAAAAAGAAAAACACAAATAAGCGTGTATAATTTCAGGTTATATTCAGGTTTTGAATTTGGGTGTTCTATTATGTTCATGTCAGTGACTCCCCTCAGCATGCACTATGTATAAATTCACTAGGTACTTATGCATGGAGCCATGCGGCAGGATGTATTTGCTTATATGGAATAGGGCCCTCTGATTCCTACTGTATTAAATCATATTGTAATTGTACTGTCTGCCTTTATGTTGTAAAGCGCTGCGTAAACTGTTAGTGCTATATAAAACCTGTATAATAATAATGATGTTGTGGAGCCAGGGAATGGGTATACATGAGTGTTGGGCAACAGGGGGATATACTTATATGAAGCATTTTAGAATAAACTGTTCTATGGGTATACCATGGTCTAGGAACCAATTACAACTTGAGCTTATACATGCAGTCTAAAGGTAATGGTTTCTAGCAGCTCTTTTGAACATGACAGCAGTAACTATGAGCTAGAAAATTTTAAATTATTTCACTAAGTGTCAGAAATGAGATAATCTAAATGAATGATCAAATGGCGATGGCTGCACTCGCTATATACCTACACACATATACCGTAGTTAACGAATATAAATTCAAACGTGTTGCACTATGAAGATAAAGGTGCTAGTGCATCAAAAATACATGAATAAATCAATCAAATCATGAAAACAGATACAGTGCTTGGCATCATCATGTGCAAAAAAGTGCAAATTAAATGACTTGAGGGCACCAACTAAGCAGCAGTATTTTATTATTTAGTTTTATATTTCACAAACTCTCTTCATAATGCCTACTTTTTTTCTCCATCAGTATAAGGCGACATCAGGAACGTCGAGCAATATTGAGCCCGATATTAACAGATTTCACAGTGAGAGTTACAGCTGCTCCAGCGATAATCTTCAGTAAAGTGTCTGGACATGACAGCATGCACCCTGAGGTAAGAATTATAATGGTCTATATAGTTCTTATTTTTACAGTATCATGTGAATTAATAGTATTGTTCATGGGAAAATGTAATTTGCCCCAGCAGCACATATACACCTTTCCTTCACTTCTGCACCGCATAGAAGTAAGTTCCTGGTTCCTCCTGCTATGGTAGAGTATGTCATTCACTTACTTTTCCCCCATGTGACAGCAGTGATGTGTGGTGATTGGCTCAGTGCTGTTGCATGGGAGCAGGGGGACCATCTTCAGCCTTGTAAAAACTTCCTCTAAAGCGATTCAGAGCTTCTTTTAAATATTTTTATTGAAAATAATGCAGTACAGGGTGTTTAGACAACATTTTGTAAGAACACAAGATACATAAAATTTAGAAGACAGGGCTTCTCAAAGCATAAACAGAAAGTATATATTTTGTATATTTATACAAATTCTAAATATAATTAAAAAAAATAAGTAGTGGATTAAGACCAATATACTAAGTAAACTAATTGAAACATTAAAGTTTAGACCATATAAAATAATTGACATAGTTAAATGTGGAGGAGACAGGGTTTACCGTAACTTGGAAAATAAATTGTTATATATAAAAGGGATAGAGGTAAAACATGTTTCTAATCCAGGGCCAAGATCTAACCATGTAGCTTGGCTTATCCTGGTGAGAAAGAATAGCGACCTAGCTATCCCAAAAGTCTCCTAACTTGAAATATTCTGTATATAATAAGTAAATGAAATTGTTTTAAAATTACAGTATATTATAAAAAGAATTCAATATGTAATGAAGAGGGTTGGGAGGGGAGGGATAGGGAGGGGTTGGAGAAAGAAAGGGGATGGCATGTATCACCAAACGGAGTCCGTGGTTCAGTAGATCAATAGTGTTGGGTAAGAGACATTGTGTAGGGTGGATCTATAACCTCAGGACAATATGAAGGAAAAATCAAGATCAGGTGGAAGGTAGTGTTCAATCCATGGGAGCCATAATAGTTCAAACTTGATTAGTTTGTCAAGTAAGAGTGCTTCTGTTTTAGCATGTATCATTGCCTGTGTTACTCGATGTTTAACAGATACTGTACATAGTCTAGATGTTTTCCAGGCTTTTGCAATGGTTTGTTTTGCAGCTGTGGTAATTAGGAGTAAAAGTTTGAACTGGCAGTGTGTCAGTGATTGTGGTTTATTATTCAGGACTGCTACTGCTGGGTCAGGAGGTAAGTTGGTTTTGAAAATGGTGGAGAGAATCTTGAATATTTCCAACCAAAAGGTTGGAAACTAATTATGTAAATGTGTGCCCAGGTCAGAGCAACCTCGAAAACAATGAGAGGGGTATTGGGGAGAAAACTTTGCGATCCCGGCTGGTACTAGGTACCATCTGGTGAGCACCTTGTAATTGGTCTCTAAGGCCACTATATTTGGAGTGGCCGTTTTAATATTTTGCCATATTTGGGTCCAATTTAGAGTATCTGGTTGAATGTTTAAATTGGTTTCCCATTTTGCAATGTAAGATAGGGGGGAAGCAGATGTGTGCGATAGAAGTAGTGAGTGAGTTACTTGTATAGCGCTGCAATTGCGAACTAAATCGCCTCAAGGCGCTTGGCATCCAGTGTCGTTGAGATCCTTAGAAGAGATGAGTCTTTAGTTTTTTCCGGAAGACCCGATGATTTTCTTCCATGCGGATGTTCGTGGGTAGTGCATTCCAAAGCCTTGGTCCTTGGACAGCAAACCTTTGTTCTCTCTTGGCTTTGTAGCGAGTCTTGGGGATGTGGAGGAGGTTTTGGTTGGTTGATCGGAGGTCACGAGTAGTGGTGTAGCGTTTTATTTTCTCGCCTAAATATTGAGATGCTTTTCCTTGTGCGCATTTGTGGGTGAGGCAGAGGGTCTTGAATGTGACCCGATCCTTTACGGCTAGCCAATGGAGGCTTCTCAGGGACGGTGCGATCGATTCCCAGGGTTTTTTCCCCGTTACCAGTCTGGCTGCTGTGTTTTGGATGACTTGTAGACATGCAATCTGGTATTTGGGTAGTCCTAGTTAAAGGGAGTTAGCGTAGTCAAGCCATGAATTGATGATGGTTCCGACTACTACTGCACTGTCTTTTTCCGGAATGAAGGGGATAAGTCTTCGTAGCAGGCGGAGAAGGTGGTGAGATCCGCCGACTACTGATCCTATTTGTGCGTCCATAGTCATGTCTGAGTCAAAGATGACTCCCAGGCTTTTAACTTTGGTGCTTGGGGTTATGTTTTGTCCAAGGATGGTGGGTGGCGTCCATGTGGTCCTAGCGTTTTTCTTTCAGTTAGCATGGAAAATGAGCAGTTCTGTTTTGGAGCCATTAAGCTTGAGGGAGCTCTCTGTCATCCAATTGTCGATTAGTGTAAGGCATTTTTCCAGTCCGTAATATTGATCTTTTTTGTTGTTGATGCGAAAGTAAAGTTGAGTGTCATCTGCATAGGAGTGATAGCGCATGTCCTGTTCACTGATGATTTTGAGGAGTGGCCGGTAGATGTTGAAGAGTACCGGTGACAGGGGTGATCCTTGAGGGACCCCGCATGTATTTGTGCGTGGCGCCGAGGTGCAGGCTCCCAGTTTCACTGTCTGGGATCGATTTTCTAAAACAGTAGCGCATAGAGATTAGAGATAAGTCCATTTCTGTGAGGATCAGAGTGACAGGCTTGTTCAAAAATTGTGATACTTGGGGAAAGTGAGTCTGAGGAGGCATTCTGGGATAGAAAGTTTTTTATTTGTAGATAGTGGAATGTTTCCGTATGTGGCAGAGCATGTGTTTCTTTTAGTGTAGTGAAGGGAGTAATGGTTGTGGATTTGTAAAAGTGATGGGCTTGTATAAGTTCTGCATTTGACCAAACTTTGAAAGAAGAAGGAAATGTCCAAGCTGGGTAGAAGGAAGGATTATTAAGGAAAGAAAGATGGGGATTATGACTAGATTGAAGACCAAAACGAGTTTGTAATCTATCCCAGATTGAGAGACTAAGCTCAGTGACGGGGTTTGTTATTGTTTGGCGTTGTGCAGGTGAAAGCCATAGAAGATTTGCTACGGATAGGGGTTCACAATTGACAGATTCTATCATTACCCAAAGGGGAGTTTCTTTGGTTGCATGGTATTTTGGTAGTTGGGCTGCATAGTAATACTTGGAGAAATTTGGAACACCTAATCCACCTCTAATACGGGGTGCATACAGTGTAGGAAGTGGAAGACGGGCTTTGAGTTTTCCCCAAATGAATTGTTGAGCTTCTCTTTGTATTATACGTAGAAAATATGTTGGTACATGTATCGGGAGTACTCTAAAAAAAAAAATAGAATTTTAGGTAAAATAGACATTTTGAAAATGTTTTTTTTACCCATCCATGCTAATGGTAAGGAAGACCAGCTCTTCATAAGTTTGGTGAGTCGGGTTAGCATGGGTGAGTAATTAGCTGCATATAGATTGGCTGGATTCGCTGTGAATGTGATTCCTAAATATGTAAGTTGTGTCGATGACCAGGTAAATGGAAGGGAGTTCTGTAACTGTGTCTGTAAATCAGGCGGAATGGAGATGTTTAAGGCTTTGGACTTATGAGGATTTATTTTGAGTCCTGAAACTAGTCCAAAATTGGTAAGAGTTTCGATGAGGTTCGGAGCCGATATGAGGGGTGAAGTGAGAAATATTAGGACGTTGTCCGCAAACATACACAATTTATGTTGATAACCTCCAAGTTCAAGGCCTTTTATATTCTCATTAGAATGTATTAATTGGGCTAGGGGTTCAATTTCCAACGCAAATAGAAGAGGGGAAAAGGGGCACCCCTGCCTGGTTCCTCTTTCGTTGACAAAGGGGTCAGGGCGGTATCCAGAGTAGGAGACATATGCCGTAGGGTTTTCATATAAAGAGGTAATCCATTGTATAAAATGTGTTCCGAATCCCCACCGGCATAGGATTGAGTTAAGATAGGGCCAAGAAATTGAATCAAACGCCTTTTGGATGTCAATGGAGAGGAAGCAGGCGGGGATGCGGCGGGAACGTGCCATATGGGCTAAAAGGGTAGCGTGTCATATGTTGTCTTTCGCTTGTCTAGATGGGATAAACCCAATCTGGTCTTTATGGATTAGGGAACCTATTATTGGGTTAAGTCGGTTGGAAAGAATTTTAGCTAGTATCTTTATATCTAAATTGAGAATTAATATAGGTCTGTAGTTGGAAAGGATGTATTGTCAGTATTAGGTCAAGCGATTCAGAGCTTAAACATGGCTTCATTTATTCACTTTTGACAGCTCAGGAGCAAAGGAAAGGTGTGTGCTTTTAGAATAGGAGACAGTAACACAAATGTTTCACTGTGTCCTGGATGGGCTTTAAGAGAATCAATGTTTTATTATTTTTGTTTTAAATTATGTATAAATATGGTTCGTTCAGTACACCAAATAGTATCAGCGAGGGCTAAGGCAATTTTTTTACAGTTACATATTGTATATGTTTCCTTTCTGTATCTCTTCCCCCGCACTACTCTCCCTCCTTACAAGCCCTTAGTAACACTTACAGCAGGGTTGGGCAACTCCTTTTCCCAAGGGGCCACATGAGAAACTGGGACTGTTGTGGAGGGCCAAATCAAACTTTAGTGTATAGTAAAATATATTTTAATTAAACCAGCAGCCTTAGGTGAACAACACTGGACTGGGAAGGTCGGTAAGTACATAAACATATAGAAAACAAACATCTGACACAAGGAATAATAGGTACAACTGCACAGGAAATAGTGTGCACACTCATGATTATTAGACGCGGTAGTGAATAAATGTCATCTGCTGGTCATAATGTTGGTGTAGTGCAGGCTGGTAAAAGCAGTGAGGGACAGCATACAGCGGGAATTTCTGAAGATCCTGACCTAGTGTGAAGAACGGGTGCAAGGCTCAGAGGGTTTGTGGCGTGCAGGCACTAACACAGAAGAACTTATGTGGGTAGCAGTTTGAAGGAGAGAGTTGGGACGTCTCCTAGGCAGCACTCTCCCATCAAAACAGACTGTACCAATCAGCTGCTTAGGCTCTCTTCTTCCAGTCTTTCTAGTTCTCCACATGGACATCTGTCAGCATGGCTCCGAGTCTGTCAGCTTCCTCTTGTGGGCAAACTGACAGGCTCAGAGAGGCATGCTGATAGTAGAGGCTTGGAGAGCTGGACGGGGACAGCCAAAGGGCAGGATGTGGCCTGATATCACATGATCACGTGTTGGAAAGGTGTTAAAAATCTCTCTTTTTTTTCTCAGGTTACCGGTCATTTTAGTTGTATTTTGACTACATTGATGAGAGATTGGGAGTGCGTTTATAGATAGGTTGATCATAAATAGTGGCTCAACAGTTTTAAAAGATATGTACTGATCAAAAATGGGCACCATCTTTAAAAAGCACAGCACCAAGGTAATTAATGACTGAAGTACCACGTGTTTCCTAGACAAACTGCTGATGGGACAGAGTGGCAGGGAAGAGTTCAGAAGGAAAATGCAGTAAAGAGAACCTGTTTGTGTATGGGCAAAATACAGGCTCACTTTAACAAGAATTCCCCTAACCCCCATTTTGGTTCTCTTCCCCACAATCACTGCTTTAATGCATTTGTAAATGTGAGTGGTTTTACCTGATTGGAGCAGCCTACCAGTACCAGTGCATACCACTGTACCATGGCCTAAGCTAACATCTTATGTGTGACCATATTTTGGATATATATTTTAGGAGTTTAGCACATCACCACGATTTTACTCCCATTAACTTATTTTTGCAATGAAAAATAGTTAAAAGTAAAGCAATTGCCTGCTATATGGGTAACACCCCAACCAAGGTCCCCTAATTGTTTTTCCTGCATAACCAATGCTCTAAACTGCCACTGTCCAAAACAGTCTCCTAAAAAATGATGCATTTGCTTTTTGATTTAGGAGTTTTTTTTTTTTGGGGGGGGGTTATTAAAAAAAAAAATGAGTACATACAATTCAGTCATGTCCTTGGGCTTAAATGGTTGTATGTCAATTGATCAATTGCAAACGTCTCTAGAGTGACTATAATAAGATTAAAGCGGAGCTCCGCCGTAAAAAAAAATATTAAAAGCCAGCAGCTACAAATACTTCAGCTGCTGACTTTTAATAAATGGACACTTACCTGTCCTGGAGTCCAGCGACGTCAGCAGCAGAAGACGAGCAATCGCTCGTCTCTCGGCTGCCCCCACCGCCATCATCTGTGAGGGAATCAATAAGTGAAGCGTTGCGGCTTCACTGCCCGGTTCCCTGCTGCGCATGCGCGAGTCGCGCTGCGCCGTCCTCACTGTTCCCCGCTGTGTTCTGGGAGCCGTGTGTTTACCAGAACACAATGGGGGGGGGGGGACTGACATACTGCCCGCAGAATCTATGCCCGGAAGTGGGTGCAAATACCTGCTCCCCCCTGAAAGGTGCCAATTGTGGCACCGGAAGTGGGGAGGAATCCGATGAGCGGAAGTTCCACTTTAGGGTGGAGCTCCGCTTTAAGAAAAAATTGATTTTTCCCTTGTGTGGTTCGGGTGGAGCATGGCAAGCTGAAGATGCACACCATCCCATCCCTGAAACCAGGTTGCCTGTGCTTTAGCCTGAATGCCTCCCCTTTCCCCACAGTTCCTTCCATGAGTGCCACCACAACTTGTCCCATAGAAGACTAGGCCCAGTGTGCAAGTATTGTGATCTATAAAAAGAAGAAAGGTGGTTAAAACAGTAGCTGTAGAATCACCCCAGTGTTCATTTTTTTTTATTCCTCTTGAAAGATGTAATAAAATCAGGGAAACAAAACAGAGGAAAAACTTAAGGGAAAAAAAATGGTGCTTTATTTTATTTTATTTTCTGCTTATAACATGGCATCTGCTTAGAACATGCAGAGATCTTATTGATATTCCCTGTGACAAAATACCATTTCTTACATTTGTGGTTTACGCAGCCATTTTTAGTAAGTTTAGTAAGTAGTTCTCATATTCTGTGCTCATGCAGTTACCTCAAACCAAGCAGACTGTGTCCCCAGAATCTACTTTTAAAATGCTTTAGCGTTCTTGTGCTCTCGCTTGCATCAGTGTACATATTATGTTAACCTTGCAGCTTTGCACGGTGCTTGTAGAGGTTCTCTGAGGTATATGAGTGAATGGCTGCATTTTTGACACGTCGGATTTGCTCAGCAGCAGAACATTCGTATTGATTACAAATGAAAATAATCTCTGTTTGAAGAATTTGGCACCCGCATGTCAGTATTTCAGGTGCAGTTGATTTAAGATATGTTAGACATGGATATTTCAGAGGTTTGTTTGGTCCCTCGAGCTTGAGTAAACAGAATTGACATGCGATCTACCTTTTCACCTCAGGATATTTTAGTGTGTGGCCATTCCTTGGAAGTGAATATTACCACAAGCTTGGACTTCTTCCTAAGTGTGGCTCAAGTACAACTTCTGCAACAGCTGGTACAAGCCAACATGGTTGGATTTGAACAAACAAACATGGCTGCTGAGGTAAGAGATGACGGGCTAGTTCATGTTTAACCTTCTGCTTCTTAGAAAGTCTTAAAATAAGTAACTTTCATCTGTGTGTTCTAATCCTTCCATTGACAAAATGTTTTGTGTTGGTGCAAAATTTTTAATAAAAAATGCTGTACACTAGGCAAACAGACAAATACACACTTGAAATTAATATTTGAGAGTTTTTTTTGTCATTTTGTCCGTCAAGACCTAAGATTAGACCAGCCAAGTTGGCGACCTGACTTCTTTTTTCTACTGCAGTTAAAAAGTATGGGAATCCTTATTTATTTTTTATTCATGCTTACCTATCCGTTTCTTTTTTTAACAATGCTTACCTTACTGAATTCAGCATTGGTCCTCCGCCGGCTCTACCACTGAGAACCGAGCGATCTAACACCACTCAATTCTCACAGCTCCCTGAGCAGTCAGCAGCTCTCTGCTCTGCCCCCCCTGCGCTCACTGGAGCGCTTGGCTGTGGGGGGGTTGACCAGCTTGGGGTCTCAGCGGATCCCGACTTCATTGTTGCGATCTTTCTCGAGCGTAGACAGGCTCTGTGACATCAGCAGATTTCAGCTCAATATGTCCATATGCGCATGCTGCAAAGCCTGATTGGCCCAGAGTATGAATACTATCACTATGACTTCTGCTGTACAGGGGGTTACAACCGGCTAATTTCAATACAGATTTAGATACTTGCAGTTGATGGCATTAAAAAATATATGTATATATTTTTTTTATAAATAAAGCCAGTCTCCAAGTTACAAACAAGATGGGTTCTGTAGGTTTGTTCTGAAGTTGAGATTGTATGCATGTTGAAAAAGGTAAATTTATTAACTCCTGGCAAAAACACCCCTGTAATGTTTGTTTTGCTGTCTGTGCCCCTGTTCAGAAGATTTCACCTCACTTTCTTTCCCTGTGACAATTGGATTTTGAAAATTTTGGGTTGTCGTGGAAACAAGGATCGGTGATTAAGCTTCAGTGAAGACACCTTTTTCCCTTGATTACTCTTATGCCGCGTACACACGGCCGTTTTTCTCGTCGAGAAAAACTAAATTTTTCCCATTCGACGAGAAAAACGATAGTCTGTGGGCTTTCTGTCGTTTTTTTCGACGAGAAAAACGGCATTAAAAACGACGAGAAAAATTAGAACATGTTCTAATTTTTCTCGTCGTTTTTTTCGACATGTTTTCCGCGGCAGTGTTTCCCATAGGGAAACACTGCCGCGGAGCCCACAGACGGCCGTTTTTCTCGACAAGAGAAAAAACGACGTGAAAAACGACCGTGTGTGGGGAACAAGCTGTTCCCTCGTTTTTAATGACATTATTCACGGCAGTTTTTTAACCGCCGTGAATAATGATCGTGTGTACGCGGCATTACAGTAGTGAATTTTCCTTCCTAGGGGTAGATTTCCTCTCACTTCCTGTTGTCTCCCTCCGTTTGTAAGTATGAGTCGTATGCAATTTGGACTCATACTTGGGGCCTGCCTTGTATCTGCAATAATCAGTGTTTATTTTATGCCTGCCTGGAGTTCAGCTTTATTGGGAGAAAAAGTGGAAAACCAGCCCAATGCTATGGACATCATATTATCTATGACTCTAATACATCTAAGTTGTGGTAGTAGTTAGTGGCACACATGCTGTCTTGAAGGTAATCCATTGTAGATGAGGTCACAGGTTGCTGTAGAGCAAGCTTACATTCTGCGGAAATCACTTACAGTTTTTAATTTTCTTGCTGCCATTGCCAAGTAATCGGCAAGGGAAAATCCAACAGTTTTAAATGTCCAACACTTGCAAATCAGCTGCTTGCAGTTGGACCACTCAACACTGCTCTGTGCCTGGATGCTGTAGGGGATAATTCAACCATGCTGAGTGATTTTAAATATTTATTAATCGGGAGAATATGTCACAACAGGTGGTTTTATTTGAACTTGAGACTTGTGTAATACAAGAAGTAGCGTACCTGCTACTGTAAAATGAAGAGGCAGCAAGAGGTTGCTCTGCTTTCCTTAAAGTTTAAAAACTCTATTCAAATGGCCAGACCTTTTGGCTATGCAGCACATGGTGCTGAATATGGGTCATGAAAAATAAGAAGACCCATTAGAGCTTCCATTAGTAGAGGATTGTGGGGCACAAGTTTACGGCAGAAGATGGGGCATACATTGAAGATATAAGACATTTGCCTTCTATGCGTTAGAATGGTGAACAGAAATATTATTAACATATGATGGAAAAATGGAGTGCTCTGCAGGTTGGTAAATAGGTTGTTGGGAATTCAAAAAGCATGGAAAACAGTCTTGAAGTGGTATTTAAACCAAAAGCAAACATTTATTATATTTCAGCTTACAAATTCCATTAGATGTGATGGCTGCATTAGTTCTCTTTAGGCTTGCTTTTGTTTTCCCCTGGTGATCTGGCCAGTAACTCTGTTGTTTCTCAACAGAAGAAGCTCTCGTGAAAATGTATCAGTTTAGAGTTTTGAGACAAACCATTGATATGGGTGCCAATGATCAGTTTTTATTTATTTACCCAAAGCCTTTATCCCAATAGAACAAAAAACTGTTGCTGTAACTACTTGTGTAACTGCAATGTGAGCTGGAGTTTGGCTTCAATTTGTTAGTGTCTAAATCTGCTGCTGTGTCCCCGGTTTGCCTTCATCCAGATTGGGGGTACTCTAATAGAGGAGGTGTGTTACTGGTCAGATCACCCGGGGACAACACAAGGAAAAAAAGCCTAAAAAGAAAATCAATGCAGCCATCAAATCTAATGATTGGTAAGCTGCAATATATTTTCATTTTTGTTTTCGGGTTTAGTACTGCTTTCATTTAAAAAAATATAAATAGGTGAAATGTAAATACATTACATTTTCTAAATTCTCTTTCACGGTGTAATTGGGTAATAAAAGATCTTGTACTGTGACAACAATCTACTTTTTACAGGGAACATTGTAATTGTACAGTATGTCTCCTGTCCATGTCCTTAAAGAACATGCAAAGCTATGAATGTTTGCGGTTTTGTAGTCGGTCTCTGTTTTATGCTTTGTGTGTTAGTTGTCTGTATGTGAATCTGCTCAACTAAACGTTTGTCTTATAATAGAAAGCCCCATTGTTATTGAGCGTTTCTGCAGCTTTCTTTGTTTTCCGAGTTTTCTACCAACAACTAAAATAAATCACATGTGGAGAATAAAAGGAATTTCTCTTCAGGAACATTGAGTTCATAGACATGGCTTACTTAGGTGAATGGGGCACGCCTGGCCCTTACCTGGAAAACACATGTACATGTGCTTTCTAGAACCCAGGTCATACAAGGATATTAAAGATCCTAACTTAAAGTGATACTATACTCGTTTGTTATTTTTAAAGAAAAAAAAAAAATGTTATACTTACCTGCTCTGTGCAGTGGTTTTGTACAGAGCAGCCTAGATCCTCCTCTTCTCAGCTCCTGGTCCCTCCCTCCTGTTGAGTGCCTCCACAGCAAGCAGTTTGCTATGGGGGCACCTGAGCCGAGCCGCAGCTCTGTGTGTCCATTCATACACTGAGCCATGGTTCCGCCCTGCCTCCTCTCTCTCCTGATTGGCTAACTGACTTTGACAGCAGTGGGAGCCAATAACTCCTCAGCCTCAGTCAATCAGGAGGCTGAGAGTGCTGATCGGGAGCCAGCCGGCTGCTGGTTTTCCAGCTTGCTCATCCGATAGAAGCAGGCCAAACGGGTTGGCTTTTGTCAAACCGACTTCCACGGGCCGAATGTCGGACGGTTTTTATTGAACGGGCCAATGTTTCCCAACATTCGGCCCGTATGTACTAGGCTTTAGAGTGGGTGTAAACCTAATGAAGACTTTTAGTTTGCTAAAACACTGTGTCTTCATCCTTTGTTGAATCTCTGTGCTGCTTATTTCCTGCGGCCACTTCTTGTCTGCATGTACCCCAGTGATAGCTGCGTGGCATTTCTCAGGGTAGGATTTCCGATAGGAGCAACATGTAACGTGTGTTGAAATGTGCACTTGTAGTCTCTATTGGAAGGCCATATGACAGGGAGACGATGCACAAGCACATTTGGGAGAGTGGGGCAGAGCACCATCACAAAGTGACTCAAAACAGACCTCCTTGGCAGGCTTACTAAGTATTATATTATTAACTTAAAAATATTTAAAATTACCTTTGAAATTACATTTAAATGTTAAACTTTATGTTAGATTTTAGAGACTGAATTAAAATATACTTTAAAGTTCAATCCAGAGATAAATTCTAGAACTTTTCTTGTTTTATGGCACTAGTACCCCCACATTATGGTGATACAAGTGACTCTGATCCAAAAGTTGGGCCCTCCCATGCCAGACAAACAAAATGTCACTGCCTTTATCTATGACTGGTCTTCACAGCAAGGAGCACTGGGGGTGGGCGAATCGCATATAAACAAAAAACACAAAAAGACAGAAAAAACCCAAGCTCAACTTACCAACCAATCAGCAACCAACCAAAATCACCTGTCTAATAGTGCGTTTAAAAACAGGGGTTTAGTTGCATGCATTTGCAAATACATGTGTAAGCTGCAGGCCTCGTCAAGGCTCCCTGTGTACTGCAGACCTAACTCTAAAATTTAAAGTCTTCTCAGTGGAAGCACATGTATGCTGATGGATAGATAAAGGGCAGATAACTGGAGGGGGCCCATCCTCCTTTAAAGGGGCAGGAGCACACTAGGCACCCAGCGCCCTCCCATGCCAGTCCTGACAAGCTGTACAATCTCTCATCTCCAGCACAAGCCAGGAAAGTGTGCAGAGGGTAAAGTTCTCATGGTACAGGTACATAGAAAGATAAGGGTGCAGAAGAGCGAGAAGTATAAGGTGGAGCTGCAAAATACACGATTCTGAACCATATTACCCTAACCATAATCCATTTTAGTGGAACTCCATTTTCTTTCTAAACTTTGTGACTGGTTTCTTTTACAGAGTACATAATATGCTATTGAATGCAGAATTCAAGCACTAATAGTCATTTCTTTATCGTACACCACGGGAAACAGAGCCTAAGTCATTACATAGTGTGTTGTATAGTTCACCTAAAGGGGTGTGACCACATATTAACACTACAAATTCTGGATGAACCCTCTGCACACTGCTATACACCCTTTCCAGCAAACTTTGCAATGGACAGCAGATCTTTTCTTTATCGTACACCACGGAACACAGAGCCAGTCATTACATAATGGGTTAAGGGTCACCAGCGGTGATTGGACACTGGCACAACCAATGAAGACAAGTTCCCCTCTATATAACCCCTCCCATAAGGGAAGTACCTCAGTTTTTTTGCCAGTGTCTAAGGTGAAGGGCACGAGTAAAGATGTGCTAAGAAGGAACTCTGTTGAAATCCCTCCGGGGGTCAAGGAGCTACGCCGCCGGGTCCATCCAAAGTGCTTATTAATTACGCCAAATGGATGGTACTCAAGCCTCGCAGAAGACCAAGGCGGTGCCTGTAATGTCTCTTTGGGGACTGGGCTCTGGGATCCAGCACTTTCGCAATTTAAAACACGCAAAAGTATTCTGGCAGAGTCTTCTACAAGGCCCAGGGAAAAGGTCTCCTTTAAGTAGGAACCCATACCCCTGAAGGTTGGCACAACACTATGCGCCGTGAGGGGTGAAGATTGGTACTGTCTGATCTTAGCAGTCAAGCGGCATGGATAAGGTAAGTGGGAAAAAGTCTAAGTTTTAAAACCTTAAGAATTTTTCCCTTTTTTGAGTATGACTGTCTTGCCTGAAAACCGCCACTAGAGGGAGTAAAGAGTTAGAGTTCCACTCACCATGCCAGGAACGAAAGCTCAGTGCAAGTTCAGCACTTCCTCCGCTGCAAGGCAGAAATGTGGTCTCTTCCCAGCAATGCGCCCTGTCAGAGGAGCGGTGGATGTTTGTCATGAGGAGGTCAGTGCAGAAGCACCCATACTGTGGCGTCTCTCCCTCATTCCCCATAGGCGCGCGCGTACAGGGGGCGCGCTTTTCACTCCATGAGCTCGGCGAGACCAAAAAGTTGGATCGGGCACGCCGGCGTGCGCGCCGCTCTATTGCGCATGCGCGAGGTGGGAAGCTTTGAAATCAGCCTCAGACGCCTGACAGACTCCATAGGAAAAGACATAGCAGCTTGGGGGCACGTGAGTTCTCTAGATGGTTGGATTTCAGGCACTTAAAGGCGCCTACTCAGCATCAGATAGTTGCTTACTTTATGTAGATTGCTAAACTAGCACAATAGTGTATGCACTGTCTCTGTACCTCTGCCTTTGGCTTAGGAATATGTCTTCCCACAAAAAGAATGCCTAACTTGTCCAGTAGACAATGTACAGGTGTTTAAAGATTTTTCTGAAAAGAAGTTATAATCTTTACTTAAATCTTCCTTTGTGATGGCGGGCGCTGTGGCCCAACCTGCTGTGGCAGCTGTTGGTATGTGTCAGGTCCTAAAGGAACAGGTGAAGCAAAGGGCTCAAGGATCTTCCTCCAGACCAGCTCAAGCTTTGGGAGAACCTGCCTAAGGCCTTATGTTTTACAGTCAATGCCATGAGAGATTCTATCCAACAGGCATCCCGCCTTGCGATCCAACTGGTGCATATGCGCAGAATCCTTTGGTTAAAGCATTGGTCTGCGGAAGCGCCATGTAAAAAGCTTTTGGCTGGTTTCCCCTTTCATGGGAAATGGCTCTTTGGGGATGATCTGGATAAATACATCCAGAAGATCTCAAGTGGGAAGTCTACACTATTGCCAGAGAAAAAGAAAATTAAACGCCCATGTTTTAAATGGTCCCTCTCCCCAGTTCCAAGGGCCTCTGCCTCTAGGCAGTGGCGACGGCATTCTCTATCAACCACAAAACCGAAACCTCAGAATCAGACCCAGGGTCACAAAAGACCATAGGTACAAAGAACCGGTAAACAGAACCCTAAAGCTTCCTCATGAAGGGGCGCCCCCGCTCGGCCGAGTGGGGGGGGCGGCTTTGCCAGTTTTCAGCAGCTTGGCAGACAGAGATCTGGGACAAATGGGTAATTTCCACGGTATCCTTAGGATACAAAATAGAATTCTGGGAAATCCCACCTTATCGGTTCCTAAACTCAAATGTCTCCAAATAAATATACATTAAAAAGAAAACCCTTCTTCCAAGCACTGGATCACTTGCTGTCCCAAGGGGTAATCAAAGAAGTTCCCTTAAGGGAACAAGGCACAGG
This sequence comes from Rana muscosa, assembly GCA_029206835.1. Lineage (NCBI taxonomy): Eukaryota > Metazoa > Chordata > Amphibia > Anura > Ranidae > Rana > Rana muscosa. The sequence continues at coordinate 109,514,362 of JARGYO010005626.1, forward strand.
GTTCTATTCAAATCTTTTTGTGGTTCCGTAGCCAAACGGAGATGTCAGACCCATTCTGGATCTAAAAGCTCTGAATCAGTTTCTAAACAGTCATCATTTCCGAATGGAAACCATTCAATCAGTGGTTTCCACCCTACAAGGCGGAGAATTCTTGGCGTCAATAGACATCAAAGATGCATATTTGCACGTGATTCATCCCGCTCACCAAAAGTTCCTAAGGTTCGCTGTGGAACACCGCCACTATCAGTTTGTGGCTCTACCTTTTGGCTTGGCTACGGCACCTCGCGTGTTTACAAAGGTTCTGGCCCCGCTTTTTGTCAAATCTAAGGAAGCGGGGCATAACGGTGATGGCTTATCTTGACGATCTACTCGATGGCACAGTTAAATCACAGTGTACTCAGTACGGTAAAATACCTAGAGTATTTAGGCTGGATCCTAAACTTCCAAAAGTCCTCTCTACAGCCCTAGAGAAGGGTAGAGTATTTGGGCATGGTCTTGGACACAACCCAAACCAAAGTATTCCTTCCGGAGCCAAAGTTCAAATCTTTAAAGAATCTGGTCTCCATGGTCAGGGCAAAGGGGAAACCATCAATTCGCCTTTGCATGAAATTGTTGGGGAAAATGGTGGCCTCTTTCGAGGCCGTCCCATATGCACAGTTTCATTCAAGGCTACTTCAGAACAGTATCCTGACTACCTGGAACACAAAGATCCAGGCTCTAGATTGTCTGATGCACCTGTCCTCAGAGGTGCGCCAAAGCCTCAGTTGGTGGTTAAGCACCAAAAATTTGCGAGCAGGGAAATCCTTTCTCCCGGTCACTTGGAAGGTGGTATCTTCGGATGCCAGCCTGTTGGGCTGGGGGGAAATTCTGGAAGAGACCTCAGCCCAAGGAACTTGGTCCAAGTCCAAAAAGGGCTTACCTATCAACATTTTGGAGATTCGGACAGTATATCTAGCCCTCAGAACATGGACACACAGGTTTCATGGCCACCCGGTTCGGATTCAATCTGACTATGCTACTGCAGTAGCTTACATCAATCACCAAGGGGGCACCCGGAGTCGGGATGCTTAGAGAGAGGTGAACAAGATTTTAACATGGGCAGGAGCTCATGTTCCTTGCATTTCTGCAATCTTCATTCCAGGAGTGGAGAATTGGCAAGCGGATTACCTGAGCCGCCAGCAATTGTTCCCGGGGGAGTGGTCTCTCTACCCCGAAATTTTTCAGGATATATGCCAGAAATGGGGGACCCCGGAGGTAGACCTGTTCGCTTCCAGGTTCAACAGGAAGTTAGACAACTTTGTATCAAGGTCAAAAGATCCTCTGTCCCACAGAACAGATGCACTAATGATTCCCTGGGATCAGTTTTCCCTGATCTATTCATTCCCTCCGATTCCACTCTTGCAGAGACTTCTTTGCAAAGTCAAAGAAGGAATACCAGTTCTCTTGGTGGCCCCGAACTGGCCCAGAAGGTCCATGTACACCAAGATCATAAGGATGTCAGTGGGGGGAGCCTTGGATTCTCCCACTTCACCAAGACCTGCTATCACAAGGTCCAGTGTTCCATCCTTCTTTACGAAAGCCAAATTTGATGGTCTGGCTGTTGAAACCTACATGCTGAAGAAACGTGGGCTCTCGGGTCCAGTTCTTACTACTCTTATTAATTCTAGGAAGCCGGCCTCCAGAATTATTTATCATAGTCTGAAAAGCATATGTTTCCTGGTGTGAATCCAGGGGGTGGAACCCTCAAACATTTGTCATTGGTAGGATTCTGGCCTTCTGTCAATTAGCAGTAGATATGAAATTGTCCCTCAGTACTATTAAGGGTCAAATCTTGGCTCTATCAGTCTTTTTTCAGAGACCGTTGGCATCCCATTTCCTAGTCCGGGCATTTATTCAGGGAGTGTTGCTGGTAAATCCGCCAGTCAAACCTCCCTTTTGCCCATGGGATTTGAGTCTAGTTCTGTCAGGCTTGCAAAAGCAGCCCTTTGAACCTATTTGTCATATTCCATTGATTCTCTTGAGTCGGAAATTGGCATTTTTGGTTGCTATCTCCTTTGCTAGGAGAGTTTCTTAATTAGCAGCTCTTTCTTGTAAAGAGCCTTATTTAGTTTGTCACAAAGACAAAATTGTATTATGGCCCCATCCTACTTTTCTTCCTAAAGTGGTCTCGCCGTTCCATTTAAATCAAGATATTGTTTTGCCTTTCTTTTTTCCTGAACCGCAATCGGCGGGTGGAAAAATTATTGCACTCTCTAGATGTAGTGAGAGCAATGAAAGTTTATCTGCAAGCAACTGCTCAGATACGTAAAACAGATGTTTTGTTTATTCTACCAGATGGTCCCAAAAAGGGCCAGGCAGCTTAGAAATCGACCATTTCTAAATGGATTCGACAAGTGATAATTAGAGGAATGAAATTCCTCCTTTTTCCTGTCAAGATGCACTCGGCCAGGGCAATAAGTGCCTCCTGGGCAGTGCATCATCAGGCTTCGATGACTCAGATCTGTAAGGCTGCAACTTGGTCTTCAGTCCATCCATTTATCAAATTCTACCAAATGGATGTAAGAGGACATGAGGATGCCGGCTTTGGGCGTAGTGTGCTACAGGCAGCGGTATAGGGCCTCTCGTCCGATGGCGGTCTGCTTGATCTGTGTCTCCCTCCCCTCATATTGAGCATTGCTCTGGGACGTCCCACTATGTAATGACTTATGCTCTGTGTCCTGTGGTGTACGATAAAGAAAATAGAATTTTTATAACAGCTTACCTGTAAAATCCTTTTCTTGGAGTACACCACGGGACACAGAGGTCCCGCCCCTCTTCTGGGATACTTACTGCTTTGCTACAAAACGGAGGTACTTCCCTTATGGGAGGTGTTATATAGTAGGGAACTTGTCTTCATTGGTTGTGCCAGTGTCCAATCACCTGAGGTGAGCTATACAACCCACTATGTAATGACTTAGGCTCTGTGTCCCGCGGTGTACTCCAAGAAAAGGATTTTACAGGTAAGCTGTTATAAAAATCCTATTTTTACTAAAAGATGTTTTACATTTGTGTCCACCACTCAAAAGAGGTCCGAGATATCAGTTACTGGGTTAATATTAACATAAGGTTTATATTGGATGTGTACAGACAGACCAATCAGTCAAAACTTTATGACCACCCTTTTAAATTTTAGTAGGCCCTGTTTGCTGTGAAAGCGGCCCTGATCTGTTGCAGCGTGGAGGCCACTTGACCTTTGAAAGTATGTTGTGGTATCAAGCACCAAGCCATCAGCAACAGATCCTTTAACTCCTGTAAGTTGCGAGTTGGAAACTTCATGAATCAGACTTTTTTTTCCTGCACATCCCACAGATACTCAATTGGATTGAGATCAGGAGAATTTGGAGACCAAATCAACACCTCAAACTTGTGTTCTTAAGTCCATTCTTGACTCATTTTTGCAGTGTGACAGGGCGAATCATCCTACTGAAAGAGGCCACTGTCATCATGGAATACTGTTTCCATGAAGGGGTGTACTTGGTCAGCAGCAATGTTTAGGTAGGTGGTACGTGTATGTGTAAGTAACATCCACATGAATGACAGGACCTAAGCTTTCCCAGCAGAACATTGCCAAAAGCATCACACTGCCTCCACCGGCTTGCCTTCATCCTATACTGCATCGTGGAGCCATTTTGTGTTTTTTTTTTTTTCCTGTGGATATATGCTGACTTGGATGTAAAAGGACATCCACCTGTCCATACCATACATTGTGGTTTAGTCTGCATCTGTCTGAAAATCTGACACAACGCTCCTGTAAAAGGGCCCTTACATGTTACAAGTCCTGTGTCATGTCCTGTTAGAATTGTGGGTCCTTAATTTTTTTCTTTATTTTTGTGTCTATTGTAGTCCAAAAATGTGCCAGTAGAAAATTGCTTCAGACAGCACTTACAAAAATTGCCTCCAGTGTGAGTACTGGCACCCTAGGCTGGCCGTACATACATTATACAAAATTAAATTGTATAAACTTTGTAAAATATATTTAAAAGTGGAACTACACTTAATCTAAGCACTACAAACCAAAAACACTTTTTAATTCATATTTAATATTCAAAGAAAACTCTCCCATCCATCAATGTCTTCATGCTTTATTTTGCTAAGAAATCACTTTGAAAAACACACCCTAGCATTTCTGGTCGTGGTCGTCTTGAGTAAGGGCTGATGAATAATGAAGCATTAAGTACCTGGAATGTAGCTGTCCTTAGCTCAAGCATGCAGGCAGGAGGGTGTGCTTAGCTGAGAAAACCTCTCCTCCCCTCCTGAAGACTCCTGGGATGTATGACATAATTTCGCCTAGGCATGAAAACCAGGAAGTAACTGAAGAAATGTTAAAAAAAAGTTTAAAACATGAGATACTTTCCTTTTGAACCTTTTTAACTCTATTTTCTAATGCTAGCAGCACAAGGATTAAAATAAGTCCATATTGATTGGGAGAATGAAGTTCCGCTTTAAGGCAGGCCAATTAGCTAGTTATTTTCACTAGTAACATTGTTGCTGGAAAATATAAAGATTGTGCAACACGATTTTAATAGGTATAGTCAGTAATAGAGTTTCTCCCTTAAATTGGTCAAATATCACTAGATATGTCCACTAGGTGTTGTAAATTGTGCAGTGTTTTGGAATGGCCAACTGTGGTTAAAGTGCAACTTAACTCCCTTTAGCAACATTTCTTCCCCCCCCCCTTTTACAAACATGTAAAAATATAAATACTTTTTATAACCTGAGGTATTTCCTTGTGTCGTGACATTTCCTAGTTTGCAGGACATATGCCAGGACCTGCTGCTTCCTGGGATTGCTACGTCACAGTTTTCCCAGAAGGCAGTGTGATGTATTTGCACAGACATTTAGCTTTCGGATCCTGCGTACAAACATTACAGGCAACTAGGATGTCCATACATTAGAAATGGCGGCCTTTTTTTGCATGCACAGAAAGATCTCCAAGCATGAGCAGATGTATCGCTGGTCTCTCCCTGGTCCTGAATATCTGGCAAAAACCACTGCCCATCTGTGCACACTCTCTAGACCTTGCAATATGATGGAACATAAGAGGGGACGGAGGTGGAAATAACCAGAAGAGGAGTGATGAAAAAAAAATACTTAAGTGCCATATTTAACACAACCTGACTAGTGCATAGCAAGCATGTTCATAGTTACATAGTTAGTCAGGTTGAAAAAAGACACAAGTCCATCCAGTTTAACCAAAAAAAAAAAAAATATATATATATCGTACAATCCCATATACCCAATTCTATACCCACAGTTGATCCAGAGGAAGGCAAAAAACCCCAGAAGAGCATGATCCAATTTGCTACAGCAGGGGAAAAAATTCCTTCCTGATCCCCCGAGAGGCAATCGGATATTCCCAGGATCAACTTTACCTATAAATGTCAGTACCCAGTTATATTATGTACATTGAAGAAAGAATCCAGGCCCTTCTTAAAGCAATCTACTGAGCTGGCCAGAACCACCTCTGCAGGGAGTCTATTCCATATTTTCACAGCTCTTACTGTGAAAAAACCTTTCCGTATTTGGAGGTGAAATCTCTTTTCCTCTAGACGCAAAGAGTGCCCCCTTGTCCTTTGTGTTGACCGTAAAGTGAATAACTGAACACCAAGTTCACTATATGGACCCCTTATATATTTGTACATGTTGATCATATCCCCCCTTAATCTCCTCTTCTCAAGAGAGAATAAATTCAGTTCCTCTAATCTCTCCTCATAGCTGAGCTCCTCCATGCCTCTTATCAGTTTGGTTGCCCTTCTCTGCACTTTCTCCAGTTCCCCAATATCCTTTTTGAGAACTGGGGCCCAAAACTGAACTGCATATTCCAGATGAGGTCTTACTAATGATTTGAACAGGGGCAAAATGATATCTCTCTCTCTGGAGACCATACCTCTCTTAATACAAGAAAGGACTTTGCTTGCTTTGGAAACCGCAGCTTGGCATTGCATGCCATTATTGAGCTTATGATTTACTAAAACCCCCAGATCCTTCTCCACTACGGATCCCCCCAGTTGTACTCCCCCTAGTATGTATGATACATTCATATTCTTAGCCCCCAAGTGCGTAACTTTACATTTATCAACATTAAACCTCATCTGCCACATAGTCGCCCAATTAGACAGAGCATTGAGGTCGGCTTGTAAATTGGCGACATCCTGTAAGGATGTTATTCCACTGCATAGCTTGGTGTCATCTGCAAAGACAGAAATGTTACTTTTGATCTCAGACCCAATATCATTTATAAACATATTAAAAAGTGAGGGTCCCAGCACTGAACCTTGGGGTACACCACTGATAACCTTGGACCATTCAGAGTAAGAATCATTAACCACTACTCTCTGAATTCTGTCTTTTAGCCAGTTTTCTATCCATTTACAAACTGATATTTCCAATCCTGTAGACTTTACCTTACACATGAGCCGTGTGTGGGGAACTGTATCGAACGCTTTTGCAAAATCCAAGTATACCACGTCCACAGCCACCCCTTTGTCCAAGGTCTTACTTACCTCTTCATAAAAAGAAATCAGGTTTGTTTGACAACTTCTGTCTTTCATGAATCCATGCTGTCTGTTGCTTAAATTGTTTTTTTCCAGCAAGAACTCATCTATGTGGTCTTTTATTAATCTCTCCAGTATTTTCCCAACTATAGAAGTTAAACTAACAGGTCTATAGTTACTTGGTAAAGACTTAATTCCCTTTTTAAATATAGGCACCACATTGGCCCTGCGCCAATCCAGTGGTACTATTCCTGTCATTAATGAGTCCCTAAAAATTAAATACAATGGCTTTGAAATTAAGCTATCACTTAAGCTATCTGTAGATATTTAGCGAAAGTTTGCCAAATCAGAACAACTATTTGGGTTAGAAAACCTGTGATAATCACTACTGTTCGTGTTTTATATGAGGGTCACCAGCCGCATCTGTAAACACCACTGATCACCTTCCACCTCTCCTTTCCATTGATATAAACAGGAATATTGATGTTTACAGATCCACCAATTTATGATATTCGCAAATGATTTACATGTTGTGGTTTCAGGCTATTATTCTCTTTGCTTATTGGCCTGTTTTTCCATCACTGTAACATATCACACAATTACGCACAAATTTTCTTCATTTTATATGCGCTGCTCAGTTCCATTTAACAGAGCCATAAAACCATGGTGCATGGGGTACTTTCCTTGAATGGTGGTGTTTATGAATCTAATTGTTGTTGTTTATCTCCCCTCGTCTGAAAAAAAAAAAAACAGTCTTATTCCAGCAATGTGATTCATTTCAGTAGTAAAACAGGAAATGATGTCCTTAAATATATGTGCAGATGCTTTATTGGTAACAAATGTGAACACCATGTAAGGATTTTGTGATGGAAACCGCCGGTCGCTCTGAAATGTTGTGTTTATTATGCTAGCAGACTCTTTTACCAAATAGAGTATATGGAGTCTGGTAAACACGATGCAAAGATGTCATCTGGGGCCGCTCCTACTTGCTTTATAATCAAGTTCTCTACATAGCTTGCAGTTCAGAAAAGGTCAGATCACTCCATGGGTTGGAGTGGGGGCGTTTGACAATACATTGCTTCATTTCTAGAAATGATTGCATAGGGTAGGAACCATCAGCACCATACTATGTGGAATGTTCTGCATGCAACAGCAATTACAATATTATTTGCTATATTCATTCATAGTCTGGCAAGCGTATAAAACAATGAACATAAAACATTATGTGACTAATACAGAGCAGGATTTTGAGCCTCACCCATTATTCCTGATTTCCTGCAGATGGGTAGCTGTTAAGGCTTTGTACCTTGAATAGAATAAATGACGGAAATATGTATATAAAATGCTAGTGTGGTTGCATTTTGTTACATTTTGGTCAGTGTTCTTTTTAGTAATTTTGGTTTATTTGGTTTGGTAAATTCATCATAATAGACAGGAGCCAACATATTTATTTACATTGTAGAATCATGATATCCATTTCCAGTGTAAGGTAAAGACGAGCTTCAGCTCAAATCCCTGTCCATCAGTCACGCCCTTCTGACATGTTTCACCCACATTGGGCTTAATCATAGGTGATCTCTGCGATTAAGCCCAATGTGGGTGAAACATGTCAGAGGGGCGTGACCGATGGGTGGGGATTTGAGCTGAAATCTGACTTTCATTTACCCTACACTGGAGTTGATTACAGTGTGTGGCGGTACCTGAATGCCTTTATTATATCTTGGAGTGAGAGGTGTTCTATCTCTGCCAGCACCTGAATACAGAATGTAAACCTGGGGGGGACTTATACCACAGGCTTGGAGTGTTGCCGATATATTTATATTCATATCACGTTACAGTGCATGCACCAAAATGCATGTCGGACCCTGACCCCATATACTGTACATTTCTATCTTGGATTGATGCCACAGCTATAGCTACATACTGGGACAATATGAGAGGAAGCAAATCTGCTCATCGGTTGGCTTTTGGGTTGTGAAAGGAAATTTGATCACTTGAAGAAAAACCACACAAGCACCTAGGAAGCAATGTTCAGCTGAGGATAGGTCCCCAGGACCCAGCACTACAAGAGCATGCTCCGTATTTTTCCGTGTATAAGATGACCCCCACTTTTACAACCCAAAAGTAAGAAATCAAGTTACCGCCTGCTTTTTGCATCCATCTTCTCCATTCTTCTTTCATCAGGGCTTTAAAGTGCTTGTTGATTGAAAAACATTTAGTGGCTATAGCTGACCTGTAAGTCAACCAGGAATAACTTCTAGCTGTGTTGGCAAATCCGATTAAACCCTTTTTGTCTTTTCTGTTAAATTTGCTCGTTACTGATCAAAGACGAGCAGAGCTGGCTTCTTTAAGAGCCTTCAGGTCTTCTGGACCAAACCTTTGCAAACCAAATGGCCGTAATGTCTTCATTTATCCATCCCTTCTCATGAACTTGCACAATAATGACAGGTGCACCTCCACCAACTGTGTTCCAATTGGTTTGTTCAGTATCAGCTGATGTCAGTTACATAAAGCTTGTGATTGGAGGAAGCCTTTTTGCAGAGACAAGCTATCAGCAGTTTCACTCGTGATTGGAGGCTAGTGATTGCAGAAAGCCTGTTTGAAAAGACAAGGTATGGGCAGTTTGGCAACTGTGCAGTTCTGACCTTCGCTTACTTCCATGTATGAGAAGTAACGATTTTAGACAAAAGTATCATTTTATAAACAGGAAAAATACAGTATTTGTTCACATTATTTAATATTAATCTACGTTTGTCTTTACAGTGCCTTGAAAAAGTATTCATACCCCTTGAGATTTTCCATATTTTGTCATGTAAATGGATTATATGTAATAGACCAACACAAAGTGGCACATAATTGTGAAGTGGAAGGAAAATAATGAAGAGTTTTCAAAAATTTTTGCGAATAAATATGTGAAAAGTGTGGCGTGCATTTGTTTTCAGCCCCCTTTACTCTGATACCCCTAACTAGAATCTAGTGGAACCAATTGCCTTCAGAAGTCCCCTAATTAGTAAATAGAGTGCACTTGTGTGTAAGTTAATCTTAGTATAAATACAGCTGTTCTGTGAAGCCCTCAGAGGTTTTATTAGAGAACCTTAGTGAACAAACAGCACAATGAAGGCCAAAGAACACACCAGACAGGTCAGGGATAAAGTTGTGGCGAAGTGTAAGCAGGGTTAGGTTATAAAAAAAAAAAAACATATTCCATGCTTTGAACGTCTCACGAAGTACTGTTTAACCCATCATCTGAAAATGGAAAGAGTATGGCACAACTGCAAACCGACCAAGACGTGGCCGTCCTCCTAAACTGACAGACCGGGCAAGGAGACAATCAGAGAAGCAGCCAAGAAGCCCATGGTAACTCTGAGGGGCTGCAGAGATCCACAGCTCAGGTGGGAGAATCTGTCCACAGGACAACTATTAGTTGTGCACTCCACAAATCTGGCCTTTATGCAAGAGTGGCAACAAGAAAGCCAAAGCCATTGTCGCCTGTTTGCAGTTTGTGAGAAGCCATGTGGGGGACACAGCAAACACGTGGAAGAAGGTGCTCTGGTCAGATGGGACCAAAATTGAACTTTTTGGCCTAAAAGCAAAATGCTATGTGTGGCGGAAAACGAACACTGCACGTCACCCTGAACACACCATGGTGGTGGCAGCATCATATTGTGGGGATTCTTTTCTTCAGCAGGGACAGGAATCTGGCAAGAGTTGATGGGAAGATGGAGCCAAATACAGGTTAATCTTAGAAGAAAACCTGTCTTTAAAAGATTTGAGACTAGGGCGGAGGTTCACCTTCCAGCAGGACAATGACCCTAAACATACAGCCAGAGCTACAATGGAATGGTTTAGATCAAAGCATATTCATGTGTTAGAATGGCCCAGGCAAAGTTCAGACCTAAATCCAATTGAGATCTGTGGCAAGACTTGAAAATTGCTGTTCACAGATGCTCTCCATCCAATCTAACAGAGCTTGAGCTACAGTATTTTGCAAAGAAAACTTGGCAAAAATGCCACTCTCTAGATTGTGCAAAGCTGGTAGAGACGTCCCAAAAAGACTTGAAGCTGTAATTGCAGTGAAAGGCGGTTCTACAAAGTATTGACTCAGGGGGGCTGAATACAAATGCTCGCCACACTTTTCACATATTAATTTGTAAATTGAAAACTATTTATCATTTTCCTTCCGCTTCACAATTATGTACCACTTTGTGTTGGTCTAGCTAGCACAAAAATCTCCCAATAAAAGACATTTACGTTTTTGGTTGTAACATGACAAAATGTGGAAAATCTCAAGGGGTATAAATAATTTTTCAAGGCACTATGAGAAAGAAAATACAGAACAGAAAAGTGGGGGTGTTGTCCTTAAAGTAGATCTGAATTCAGTCAGTAAAATCTCTTGTAAGCTTTAACATCTTAATGTAATTTCAAAAGTTGTTTTTAGCCCTATTAAATCTTCAGCTTTCATTAAAGTGGTATTAAAACCCAAAACCCAAAATGTTATATATTGCAGCTTAGCAATCATTAGATGTGGTTGCTGCGTCAGTTCTTTGGCTTTTTCTTCCGTTTTTACCTTGTAATCTGGCCAGTAACACACCTCCTGTATTAGTGAGACACGACTCTGGAGAAATGAATTCAGGAGGCACTACAGACTGCAGCATTGTCATGCTGGAGGGAGGGGAGTGTTAAATAAATTAGCAGATTTAGATGCACTAACAAATTGAAGTCAAACTCCAGCTCATACTTTATAACCAGTTACAGCAAACAGGAATACAGGTTTTACATGAATAAATAAAAGCAATTCATTTTAATCACCCCTGTCCGTGTAAGGTGGTTTGTCTTATCCATGCAAAATGATGCATTCTGCTGGAGAGCTTGAGCTTGTGAAAACAGACTTACTGGCCCAGGTCTCCAGATGAAAATAGAAGTAAGCCTAAAAATGGAATTTTAAGCAGCCACCACATCTAAGAAATGGCAAGCTGCAAAATAATAAATGTTTTGCTTTTGCGTTTAATACTGCTTTATGTAATTCCTTGTAATCCTGCCATGAGATACCTTGCTGTCTGCAAACAGTGATTCCTGCACTGTCTCTGCCTCCTGAAACTCCTCCTCTCAGCACCTCTGTAGTTCAGAAGGCGGGACCTTGAATTCTGTGACACGTACTGTATTCACTATGCCCTGTTTGTGGACACTGCTGTGCAAGGAAGTAAATGCGTAGAGGTCTTCACAAACAAGGAGTACTAACTTCAAGATTGTTCACATTTAATATCAGCAGTCTAGAGGTAATTGAAATACAATGTGAAAATGTATATATTATTTTATATTTGACCATAGATGCACTTTATCCACTTCAGCCCCGGAAGAATTGGCTGCCCAATGACCGGGCCATCTTTTGCAAAACCGGGACTGCTTTGCTTTAATTGACAATTGTGTGGTCGTGCAACGCTGTACCCAAACAAAATTGACGTCCTTTTTTCCCCACAAATAGAGCTTTCTTTTGGTGGTATTTGATCACCTCTGCGGTTTTTGCGCTATAAACAAAAGAAGAGCGACACTTTTGAAAAAAAAAAACACTATTATGTACTTTTTGCTATTATAAATATCCAATTTAAAAAAAAAACAACATTTTTTTTTTTCCCTCAGTTTAGGCCGATATGTATTCTTCTAGATATTTTTGGTAAAAAAAATCGCAACAAGCGTATATTGATTGCTTTGCGCAAAAGTTATAGTGTCTACAAAATAGGGGGTAGTTTTATGGCAAGTTTATTATTATTTTTTTTTTACCAGTAATGGCGGCAATCTGCGATTTTTATCGTGACTGCGATGTTATGGCGGACACATCGGACACTTTTGACACGTTTTTGGGACCATTGTCATTTATACAGCGATCGGTGCTATAAAAATGCTCTGATTACTGTAAAAATGTCACTGGCAAGGAAGGGGTTAACATTAGGGGGCGATCAAGGGGATAAATGTGTTCCCTAATTTGTATTCCAACTGTAGGGGGGATGGGACTGACTAGGGGAAGAGACTGATCGGTGTTCATACATAGTATGAGCACACGATCAGTTTCCTCGCCCCTGAGAGAACCGGGATGTGTGTGTTTACACACACACATCCCCATTCTCGCTCTATAATGAGCAACCGCGGGTGCCCGGCGGTTATCGCTACTGCCGGGCACTCGCATCAAGTTCGGGGACATGCATCGGGCATGCACGCGCCCCTCCAACAGCTTGCGCGCACCGCCGGAGGTGCCTTAAAGAGCCGACATACAGCTACGATGGCTCACGCAGGGGGGCCAGCCTGCCACAGTATAACTGCGGCGGCTGGTCCAGAAGCAGTTAAGCTGGCCATAAATAGGAGATTTTCATACAAACATCCAAAAGTATTTAATTTAATTTGCTTTGAACATTCAATTTTGGAATTAATTATTTATTATTTGTTACAGGTACTTATATAGCACCCTCAGTTTACACAGCGCTTTACAGTTGTTCATTCACATCAGTCCCTGCCTTCAAAGATCTTACAATCCAAGGTCCCTAACACTTACTAGTGTTCATGTAGAAATGTGTTGGGAATTAGTAATTTCCAAATGAAAACCACATTCACAATTAGAAATTAATTTATAAAAAAAAAAATTCCATCCTGCGCCTTCAAATTTTGTTGTCAGGCCCCTTTCACACTGGGGCGTTTTTCATTTTTCATGTGGTATAATAGCGCTATTATTAGCGCTATTATACCGCATGAAAAATTCCTGCCCTGTAGCCTTCAATGTGAAAGCCCGAAGGCTTTCACACTGAAGCGGTGCGCTAGCAGGACCGCTCCAAAAGTCCTGCTGGCCGCTTCTTTACAGCGGTAAAGGAGCGGTGTGTTCACCGCTCCTTTACCGCGGGTGCCCATTGAAATCAATAGCAATAGCCGCGGTTTGCGGGCGGTATTAACCCTTTTTCGGCCGCTAGCGGGGGTTAAATTCACCCCCCTAGCGACCGCATACCGCGGTAAGAACGACGGTATAGCAGCGCTGCAAATCGCGCTGCTATACCGCCACCGCTCCTGCCCGCCCCAGTGTGAAAGGGGCCTCACTGTGGTCAAAAACGATTGTCGATTTGGCCCCACTAATGATTTGTAAATCGAACGAAAGTTGCTGAAACAACAGTTTTCTAAATCAGTTCTTCTAGTGTATGGCTAGCTTTAGGGTTTCTGTCTAATTTAAAAGTATAACCAAAGGCAAAACTTATTTTTTTTAGTTTCGGATAGAGTGGAGAGGGATTAGAACCCCTGTCAGTTTTTATTTTGCTGTATGTACCCCTGTTAGGGCTCATTTACACTTGCTTTGGATTCAACACATTAAAGCGCCTAGGGCTTCAACATGATTTTATGATGCGTTTTTGATGCTTTGGTGGTGCTTCGATTAAGCTTTCGTGATGCTTCGGTGAAGCGTCTGTGATGCTTCTGTGATGCTTTTTTGAAGCTTGACAGATGCCGTGTGTGTGTGTGTGTGTGTATCTCTCATACCTGCAATTTCTCCAAAACAAAGCGAAGCTAAAGCTGAATTAAAGCCTCTCAAAAGCTGCAGGTGCTTTAAGCGAGCTTCAAGTGAGCTTTGTCAAAGAGTTCTATGGGGGCTTTGAAGATGCTTTGAAACACCACTAAAGCGACATGGGGTATAATTTTTGAAGCAAAGCAAACGCAAGGTAAACAGGACTGTAGGCTAACCATTTTATTTAGTGATAGGGGGCTTTCAGGCTTCAGTGCTTTAACAAAGCCTGTCCGAAGCCTTGTTTTGAAGCAAGTGTAAACGAGTCCTTACAATAAACCTTACAGGGTCATAACCCTCTTTTACACTATCCAAAATAACCAATTAAAGACCAGGTCTTTTTCTAACGCTTTAGTAAAAATCAGTATTTTTTGCTAGACAATTACTTAGAACCCACACACATTTTATATATATATATATATATATATATATATGTGTGTGTGTGTGTGTGTGTGTGTGTGTGTGGCACACAGATCCCTATCCTGCTTACCTCCACTTGCAGGACAGGACACACCATGCCACATGCCCAATGTCCTCCATGTTGTATAGAGGGTGAGTGGTGTTAACAGTATTTGGGTCCTGCAGCCAGTTACCTCCTTCCGTTGGTTCTCGTCCCTAGAGTGGAGGGAAAAGTCTATCTTCTCTAACAAGAAGGCCAATGTCCAGACAGTGTTAAACTCCAACAGATGAGTTTATTTTTCTCTCTGCTCATAACTTGGTAAGGGAAGTTGAAGATAGAAATAAAGTTGAGTAGGGAGGTTGGTTCAGGCACGCAGCACTTAATTACCCTCGTCGCCACTCAAGCCTGAGTTGGTTTTGCTCACCCGGGTAGATCCCTCTCACGGTTCTAGCAGCCGGAATGAAACACAAACAATTACTTTAGATTCGTCCCCTCCAAGGACATTTCAGGAGATCCTCTGCCACAGAATCCTTTAGTTCCTGAATCCAAAACTTTTTAGCACCTGCAACTTTTGGAGACCATAAGTGCCAATGAGGCACATTACAGGAGCTATCTTGTGACTTACAGAATCCTTCCCTCTGATAGGCAACCAGGCCTCTCCCGGAAGAGTGACTTCCTTCACCGATCCTCCGGACAGGTCCTCCCCTGGTTTTCTCTCTCTCAGAGCGGGCCACCCTCCCATGGGTACCCTGGGATTCCGATGGTCTGATTGTAGGCCTCAGTTAAAGGTACTGGGCCTACCTGGAACGATGGAGCCTCGGGCCAAAGGTGCCCTGGACCCAGCACATTCACACGTACCCCTGGCCATGAGGGACACTGACGGTGGGGTACGTGCTGAGGAACCCAGACCCAATGGCGCCTGCCCCTTAAGTACCCTCTCCTGGCATGCACAGCAGGTAGACCACGCCCACTGCACAACCGCCGAGAGAGGACACCCAATCACACCACAATGCCACCTGTGGTTCGACCCGAGACCTGGGCAACAGTGCCACCTACAGGTCAAAGGGGAACTGTACATTCAGGCAACACCACAGCAAAGCAGAGTCCAATCTAAGGAAATTAAACAGTCTGAGCCAAACTATTGCCCAGGCCACCCTCTAAATTTCAGGCATAGCGACCCCAAATTTTGGGGGTCTGCTACATATATATATTTTTTTTAGCAGAGGCCCTAGAGAATAAAATGGTGGGTTTTGCTATTTTTTATGTCACACCATATTTGTTCAGGAATTTTTCTAACACAATTTATTTGGAAAAAATGCACTTACATGAGTTTTAATGCACACAAACACAATATAATACCCTATTTTTTGGTAAATTATAAACGATGGTGTTGTGTCAAGTAAATAGATACCCAACATGTCATGCTTTAAAATTGTGCACGTTCGTGGAATGGCATCAAACTACAGCATTTAAAAATTTCCATATGCTATGCTTTAAAAGAATTTACAGGTTACCAGTTTAGAGTTGCAGAGGAGGTCTGGTGCTAGAATTATTGCTCTCACTCTGACGTTCGTAGCAACACCTGGTGCGATCGACATTTACGTATGCGTGCAGAACCAATGGCCTTACGCCCGAGCACAGTAGGGATACAGGCCCTTTTTAAAAAAAAAAATATTTTATTTTTACACTTTTCTTTAACCACTTAAGGACCGAGCCTCTTTTTGAGATTTCTTGTTTACAAATTAAAAACATTTTTTTTGCTAGAAAATTAGTTAGAACCCCCAAACATTAAACATTTTTTTTACACACTAGAGAATAAAATGGCGGTCCTTGCAATACTTTCTGTCACACCGTATTTGCGCAGCGGTCTTGCAAGGAAAAAAATACACCTTTTTGAATTAAAAAATAAGACAACATTAAAGTTAGCCCAATTTTTTTTTATATTGTGAAAGATAATGTTACGCCAAGTAAATTGATACCCAACATGTCACGCTTCAAAATTGCGCCCGCTCGTGGAATGGTGACACATTTTTACCCTTAACAATCTCCATAGGCGACGTTTAAAAAATTCTACAGGTTGCATGTTTTGAGTTACAGAGGAGGTCTAGTGCTAGAATTATTGCTCTTGCCCTACCAATCGCTGCGATACCTCACATGTGGTTTTAACACCGTTTTCATATGCGGGCGCTACTCACGTATGCGTTCGCTTCTGCACGTGAGCTCGGCGGGACGGTGCGCGTTAAAAAATGTATTTTTTTTTTAATTTTACCTTTTCTTTTTTCTTTTTACACTGTACTTTAAAAAAAAAAACAATTGTCACTTTTATTCCTATTACAAGGAATTTAAACATCCCTTGTAATAGAAAAAAAGCATGACGGGACCTCTTAAATATGAGATCTGGGGTCAAAAAGACCTCAGATCTCATATTTACACTAAAATGCAATAAAAAAAAAATGGCCCTTTTAAGAGCTATGGGCGGAAGTGACGTTTTGACATTGCTTCTGCCCTGCAATGGTATGGAGATGGGTGGGGACCATCTTTCCCTCACTCGTCTCCATACCAAGCAGCAGAGAGAACCCGTTCGCCTCCGCCGCTGCCGACGGCTCCAGTAAGCGGCGGAGGGCATCTCTCCTGCCGCCAATAAAAGTGAGAGACCACTTTTATCTGAAAGAGGACCGCTCACTGAAGAAGAGGATATCTGGGTTATGACAGCTAGCTGCTGCCATAACAAAGATATCCCTCTTTTAAGTGCCGACGTATATCGTCGCGAGCTGGTCCGTAAGTGGTTAATATATTTTTTTATCACTTTTATTGTAAACATCCCTTGTGGCAGCAATAGGCAGTGACAGGTACTCTTTACCGTACTCTTTACGAAGAGATCTGGGTTCCGCCTCCTGTAAAATAAACAATACTGGAATAATGCCTGTAGCTGCAGGCATCATCCTGATATAACCACTTAAAAGTCAATCACGTTATGTGTACATGATTTGGCATCAAGAGGATATAAAAAATAAAGTTTTATGTTTAGTTCTGCTTTAACAACCTTTGAAAAGCTTGCTTTTATGAGAACAATGTTATCTGGCTATAAGATTGCCATTTCCAAGAGTTTTATTTTTAAATTCTAAATGAGTACCAAGTAGCTTTTGGAGGGCCCTAAATCCCATCCAGGAATGATGAGGGTTGTACTGCCCAATCCAAGAGCAGCTGCACCTGTCACCCACATTTTTAGGGCTTAAAAACAAAAATGTTATATTTGTGGATCTAGAAATGGAGGTCTGTGGGCTTCCTTGTTATAAATAATAAAAGGTCATGTCATGTAAACCTCAAGTAAGTTCATTCTCTAATTAGCACATTGCAA
This sequence comes from Rana muscosa, assembly GCA_029206835.1. NCBI lineage: Eukaryota > Metazoa > Chordata > Amphibia > Anura > Ranidae > Rana > Rana muscosa. The sequence goes on from JARGYO010005626.1 coordinate 109,532,184, forward strand.
ACATTACAACAAAGAAAAAATAGGAAAACGTACTCAAGTGTGTTTTTCACTGGCATGTTTAGTTACATCTGGCACACTGTGAGCTCAAGAGCCAACCGAGTAGCAGAGCCAAGTATATTTTGGCCATATTGTAGTAGAAATGCTAAAACATTAAACAGCCCTGACATATGATGAAAGCTGCTGAGCCACTTTCAACCTCGTCCCTGCAAGTGTTTTTTTGCTATTGTTTTTCAGAGATTATTATGTTGTATATTGTGGTAGATCGGAATTCTGCAGAGCTTTTAAAATGGGAGCAATATCTGAAATACTGTAAAGAGATCCACAAGGGGAAACAGAGTATCTTAATGAAATCTGAAACATTACTGGAGCCTTAGAGAGGCCTGGAATTACTGTTGGGCCATGTGAGACTTCTGGATCTGAAAATAAAAAAGAAATTGCTGCGACATTTGTTTTCCTTGCCCCAGAGAGCCAGTAACTGTTTTAGATCCTAAACCCAGTACGAGCTTGCTTAAACCTATGCTACTGTAAAGGTTCTGAACTGCGCATACTTGCTGCTATATATCCGTAATGCTTTTGGTTGGATCATACAAAGGCTTCCTAGCCTTTTGTTTTAGGAATTATACTTAGAAAATTTTCTTTTAGTTGCATGCTGGTGAAACCTTGGGTTGCATTACAGCTTTCACTGAACCCATGGTCAGGCTATGACCATTCAAGTATTTCCGAAGCGGTAAAGTAGCTTTGAAACAAGCCAACACTGACCTCTGTAGCTGCAGGCACTGGGGAGCAATTCATCCTCAAATTTAAAAGCACGCAATCCGTTCTCCCATCAGCTCAGCTCACCCCTACTTCCTCTCCCTGCTGTATGTTGTAGAGATTAGTATGCTGCCTAAAGTGGTTGTAAACCCTTTACAACCACTTTACCTTACAGGTAAGCCTAGATTAAGGCTTACCTGTAGGTGCTTAAAATATCTCCCAGACCTGCACAGTCTAGGAGATATTTGCAAATTGCCGTACGGCGATTTGTTCCGCGCATGCGCCGGAGTTAGAAAGGGCACGCTGTGTCTTTTCTAGCTCGGATCATGCCGTCAAAGGCGGCTCCCGCACGCATGCAACTCCGGCCAGTCACAGAGCCGAAGTTCGCGGCCCCGGAAGGAAGAGGGGTGAAGAATAGACGCTTGCTCCTAGCGAGGAAGACGGGGACATTGTGGGCTTCTCCTGCAGTTAAGTGTCACATAATTGGCTACTATGCGATGCATAGTAGCCCATTATGCTTTACCTTTGCAGGGAAACAAAGAGGAAGTAACACCCATCAGGGTTTGCTTCCTCCTTAAAGCTGAACTCTGAAGCCTCGTACACACGACCGAGTTTTTTTCGACGAGATTTTTGTTAAGCTTGTCGATTTTCTCATCAAGCTTTCTATGCGTACACACTGACATTTCCCAATTTCCTCGTTGTTCTCCGCGCTCACGTTCAGCACGTACGACGGCACTATAAAGGGGAAGATCTTTTTTCTTGGCGCCACCCCTTGGGCTGCTTTTGCTGATCTCGTGTTACCGCGTGTGAAGTAAAAGTTTGGGAAGAGACGATTCGCGCTTTTCAGTCTTCGTACTTTTCAGATCGTTTTCTGCGGTTCAGTTTGTGCTTGTGGGTTCGTATCTTGACTTTCAGGGCGTCTAGGCAGGTCGTATCTGTTTTACAGTGCATTCTTGCCTGTTCGTTTCTGTTTTTCAGTTCGTTATTCATAGGCCTTGCTGTTCTTAAGTGCGTTCTGTACGTTCTGATAAGATGACCGTTTCTTATTAGCCATGTCGCCTGGACGTTCTCGTCGTCGAGTTCGTGCTGTGCGTGCGCTTGGTGTTGGTCTGCTTGTTTTGGACCAAGACCAGTCCATGAATGGTGTGAGGAGGAGTTCATGGACCAAGAATTGGTTGCTCCAGCGGGAACAATTCTGCCATATGCCTCTGCTGCGGGAGATCGTCGAGAATAATCCTGAGGACTACAGGAATTTTCTGCGGATGTCTGACCCCGTTTTTCAGGAACTGTTGGCTTTGGTGTCCCCTTATATTACCAGGCAGGACACCGTTATGCGGGAAGCCATCAGTGCTGAGCAGAGGCTCATCGCCACGTTACGTTACCTGGCGACAGGGAGAAGTCTTCAGGACTTGAAGTTCACCACAGGCATCTCCCCCCAGGCTCTGGGCCTCATAATCCCAGACACCTGTTCTGCTATTATACAAGTCCTGCAGGAGGACTATATTAGGGTAAGTTTTCTCCATTAACATCACATTTTATGTATTACATGTATGCTAATGTATTGTATTTCTTTCATCCTTCCCTAATTACCATGATTGTAATATGCTGAGAATGTCCCCTTTGTCCCCATGCATGCTGGAAGCTTTAGATTGCCCCTTTTTTCTCCTCCATAAATATTTCCCTTCACTAACTTTTCCAGCAGGGGCGCCTGTTGCTCCAAATGTTTGCGGGTCCCACCCCAATTTATGAACTAAACTTCCTCCTTTTTTGCTCAGGTGCCTATTAAACGCCCCCAGTTGTCCCCTCTAATGCAGCCATTTGGTTCCCTCCAATGCAGCCATTTTCCCCCCAGCCCTGCACTTACCTTCTTGTGGTCAGCGCCATCCTTCTTCTGTCCTTGATGTCTTCTTCTTCCCTTGATGTTGCATCAGCCAATCATGTTACCATTAAACAGACTTGGTGAACATGATTGGCAGAGCAGCCTGCCAGTGTTTCCCCAAGGGATGCCCCCCCCCCCCACCGCGTCCCCTATTTTACTTTTCGGAAGCCAATTACATCCCTCAGGTTGTAATGTGCAAGACTATTTTACTACCTGTTTCTGCTATGCAATTTGAACCCCCTAAATGCCGCAATTATTCATATGTCGGTCGCTAAACAAGAGGCCATCCACCTGAATAGTGGGCGGCATAGACAATACATAGGTTAATGCAACGCATGAACCTATGTATTGTTCTGAGTGATGGGCACAGGAGAGAGGGGGCAGTGCTCCAGCGCCCACTCTGGACGCACCGCCACTGCAATGCTATCCTGTGGCCAAACACATTTCCCCCCCCAAAATAATTTAGTAATGGCCCATCAGAGGGGGTGATGAATCTGATAAATGAGCCTTCCCTTATACTTATTTCTTTATCGTACACCACGGGACACAGAGCTAGTCATTACATAATGGGTTAAGGGTCACCAGCGGTGATTGGACACTGGCACAACCAATGGAAGACAGTTCCCCTCCATATAACCCCTCCCATCAGGGAAGTACCTCCGTTTTTTCGCCAGTGTCGAAAGGTGTTGGACGCGTTAGGAGGTGCTAAAGGAAAGCTCTACCAAAGAGACCCTCTGGGGGTAAAAGAGCTATGCTTTCGGGTCCATCCAAGACGCCTACAAATGAGCTGAATCTGGATGGGATCCGGGCCTCATCCATGAGGCGTCGCCTGTAATGTCTCTCTTCGGAGGACTGGGCTCTAAGATCCAGCACTTTCGCTATTTCGCTATAAAGTCCTGGTAAGAGTCTTGTACAAGGCCCAGGGGAGAGGTATCCTTTAAATAGGAACCCATATCCCTGAAGGTTGGCACACATAGCCCACCGTGAAGGGTGAAGTTTGGTATCTGTCTGAAATCTTTCAGCAGAAAAACCTGCGGCGTGGATAAGGTGAGATTAGAAGGTCCATAACTAGGTTGGGACCTTTTTCAAAAAGTGGATGTCTTCTTTTTTTCCACCACTGGGGGGAGTAAAGAGCTGAATATACTCACCTCACTCTGTTCAGTGTCGGCTTCGGCGAAGTACACTGCTCGTCACCTCCGCTGCTGAGCTTGCTGGGGCACCCCGATCCTCCTTTCGGTGGCCGACCAGACACCTGCAGATGTAGGTAAGTGGGAACAAGGGCTGATGAGAGTCCTCTCTCACTATGGCCACCGCCATAGCGCTAAGGGCCGCGCGCGCGCGGGAGCGCGCTTTATCGGAGGGGGGGGGGGGGCGAAGGCGTGCGCGGGCACGTGGCGCACGCAGGCACAGAAACGGCGCCAAATTTAAAAGACTGTCAGTGTGAGAAGCACTGCAGCAGCAAGCAAGCTCGTTAGTTCTCTTATTCCTGGCAGAGAAACACAGCAGCTATACAGGGACGTAAGACTCCATGTGGTTGGATTGGGTACTTCCTAGAAGACATCCATGTTATGCATAGTTATGTGTTAAAAGTTGCATACTTAATGTATTTGCTAAACTGAACACGGTAGTATATGCATTTAGGTACCTTGTATTTTGTCTAAACAGTAAGCCTTCCAGGGGAAGTAATACGGACAAAAAGAGATAAGAAAGCACCACCGCCTGAGAGGAGGCTCTAACTGTGCTGACTCGGTACCTTTCTCTCCTGTGTTGCTAAATGCACCTGTTCAGGATGAGCCATTACCTCTGTCAGGTATGGCGGCTTCCCCAGTGGAGCCTGGGCCTGTATATGTCACTGAGGACACTTTATCAGCTGCCCTAAATAATCTGGAGGAAAAAATTGCTACCTTAATCGCTAAGTCCTCTAAAAAGGGACAATAAGCGAAGCAGGTCTCTTCCAGTATTGGACCTCCCTTCAGAAGTACCTGAGGGAGGAGGATGAGGAGGAGGAGGCTACATCAGCAGAGGATGAGGAGCCAGATTTTAAGGTCACAGGTACAATGCTATAGCAGTGCATTTAAGTTAACCTCTGCGGAGGTAACGGAATTACCTGTCTCCTCCCTAGGGTCATTAAGATCCCTGCAAGGTGCATGCTCCTTCCCGGTTCATCCGTTACTAGAGGATCTAATATACGCAAACTGGCAACATCCAGATAAGCGTTTCTCACCTCCAAAAAGGTTTAACATTCTTTATCCTATGGGGGAAATTTTTTTTTTAAAGAAATGGAGCCTGCCTGCGGTAGTTGCGGCTATTTCTTGTGTAAATAAAAACCTGACATGTCCGGTGGATAATGTACAAGGGTTTAAAAGATCCTTCTGAGAGGAAGTTGAAATCCTCCTTCCTTTTGGCCGGCTCAATTACCCAACCTGCAGTAGCAGCAGTCGGTATGGGTCAGGTCATCAGCCAACAGGTAAAGCAGGGGCTGAAGGAACTGCCTTCAGAGCAGGCTAGAAATTGGGAAAATGTGCCTAAAGCCTTATGCTTCACAGTGGATGCCATGAGAGATTCTATCATACAGGCATCACGCCTTACACTCCAGCTGGTACAGATGCGCAGAGTACTTTGGCTTAAGCATTGGTCAGCGGAGACCCCATGCAAAAAGCTGTTGGCAAGTTCCCGTTCCATGGCGAACGCCTATTTGGGGAAGATTTAGAAAAATATATACAGAAGATCAAGTGGTAAAACGACTTTTACCTGAGAGAAAGAAAAACAAGAGATCTTGTTTTAAACGCTCTCTCCCCAGCTCCCGGGAAATCTGACTCCAACCAGTGGCGGCGGCCTGTTTTAGCCGCCCACAAAAGCCAAGGGGCAAGCTCAGAAGAACAAGAAGCCGTGGGGTGCAAGAGCTAATAAGCAAGCCCCCAAAGCCTCTCAGTGAAGGGTGGGAGGAAGGCTTTGTCAGTTCTGAGCGACTTGGTGGTCAGAAATCCAGGACAATTGGGTAGTATCCACAATATCCTCAGGGTACAAACTGGAATTTCGAGAGATCCCATCTTCTCAATTCCGAGGTTCAAGACTCTCCAAGGATCCACAAAAAAGAGAATCCTTCTTCAAAGGTTTGAATCACTTAATGGCTCAAGGGGTAGTTACAGACGTACCCCAAAAAGAGCGAGGTTCAGGTTTTTACTCAAACCTCTTTGTGATTCCAAAGCCAAATGGAGATGTCAGACCCATCCTGGATCTAAAATCCCTAAATCGGTTCCTGAACGATCGCCATTTTCGAATGGAAACGATCCGATCCGTGGCCGCCACTTTAAAGGGCGGAAAATTCATGGCGCCCATAGATATCAAGGACGCACATTTACACATACCCATCCTCCCCGCTCACCAAAGATTCCTAAGGTTTGCGGTAGAAGATCGCCACTTTCAATTTGTGGCTCTGCCGTTTGGTGTAGCCACCGCGCCCATAGTATTCACAAAGGTGCTAGCTCCTCTGTTAGCAAACCTAAGAACACGGGGCATTGCGGTAACAGCCTATCTGGACGATCTACCTAGTAATAGATCAGTCAAAGGACGGATTGGGTCACGCTGTACACACTACAGTAGGATACCTGGAGCATTTAGGATGGATTATAAATTTACGAAAATCCTCTCTCCAGGCCCAAAGAAGGATAGGGTACCTGGGCATGATCATAGATACAGCCCAAAACGGGGTATACCTGCCAGAACCGAAGATACAGTCTCTGAAAGACCTGATCCACAAGGTCAAAGCAAACAAGAGGCCGTCTATTCGCCTTTGCATGAGACTATTGGGAAAGATGGTAGCCTCCTTCGAGGCGGTCCCTTACGCCCAGTTTCATTCGAGACTACTTCAAGGCAATATTTTAGCTTCCTGGAACAGGAAGAGCCAAGCTCTGGATATACCCATGCGCCTGTCCTCACAAGTACGCCACAGCTTCGATTGGTGGCTAGAAGCCAGGAATTTACGGAAGGGAAAGTCCTTCCTCCCAGTGGCCTGGAAGGTGGTATCTAGGGATGCCAGCCTATCGGGCTGGGGTGCAGTATTCGAGGAGGCTTCTACCCAGGGAACCTGGGCCAAGACTCAGGGGATCCTGCCCATCAATGTGCTAGAGATCCGGGCGGTATATCTAGCCCTCAAAACCTGGACATACAGGTTACAGGGCTACCCAGTTCGGGTTCAATCCGACAATGCTACTGCAGTAGCTTACATCAATCACCAAGGAGGCACCCGCAGTCGGGCAGCCCAAAGAGAGGTGAACCGGATCCTGGCATGGGCAGAAGAGCATGTACCTTGCCTTTCTGCAATCTTCATTCCAGGGATGGAAAATTGGCAAGCAGACTACCTGAGTCGTCAGCAGCTGCTACCAGGGAGTGGTCTCTTCACCCCAAGATCTTTCAGGCCATATGTCTGAGATGGGGAAACCCAGATGTAGACCTGCTAGCTGCCAGGTTCAACAAGAAATTGGACAACTTTGTGTCCAGAACGAGGGATCCTCTAGCCTACGGGACAGACGCTCTAATAATACAGACGCTCTAATAACTCCATGGAATCAGTTCTCACTGATCTAGGCATTCCCTCCGATCCCTCTTCTACAAAGACTGCTTCGCAGGATCAAGGAGGAGGGAATACCAGTAATCCTAGTGGCCCCAAACTGGCCCAGGAGGCCTTGGTACGCCGAGATTGTAAAAACGGCGATAGGAAGGCCCTGGAAGTTTCCACTCCGACACGACCTGCTGTCACAGGGTCCAGTATTCCACCCTTCCTTACAAAGGCTAAAGTTGACGGCCTGGCTGCTGAGACCCACATTTTTAAAAAGAGAGGGGTCTCTGGTCCGGCTCTTTCTACGCTCATTAATGCTAGAAAGCCAGCCTCCAGACTCATCTATCAGAGAGTCTGGAGAGCATACGTTTCCTGGTGTGAATCCAGAGGTTGGAATCCTCAGAAGTATGAAATAAGTAGGATTCTTGCTTTTTGCCAGTTAGGAGTGGATATGAATTTAGCCCTTAGCACCATCAAAGGGCAAATATCGGCTCTATCAGTCTTCTTTCAGAGACCATTGGCATCTCACTCCCTAGTTCGGACATTCATTAAGGGGGTACTGAGGATAAATCCTCCAGTTAAGACTCCCTTGTGTCCATGGGATTTGAATTTGGTATTGTCAGTGTTGCAAAAGCAACCTTTTGAACCTATTCGCCATATTCCTTTAATTATATTAAGTAGGAAGTTGGCCTTTCTGATTGCTATAGCTTCTGCTAGGAGAGTATCAGAGCTAGCAGCTCTTTCTTGTAAAGAGCCTTATCTAATTTGTCACAAGGACAAAATCGTACTACGACCCCATCCGGCTTTTCTACCTAAGGTGGTGTCGGCCTTTCACTTGAATCAAGACATTGTTCTGCCTTGCTTTTTTCCAAACCCGCGGACGGCGGGGGAAAAATTATTACACTCTCTAGATCTAGTGAGAGCGGTAAAGGTGTATCTGCAAGCAACCGCTCAGATACGTAAAACAGATGTTTTGTTTATTTTACCAGATGGGCCCAAGAAGGGCCAAGCGGTATCAAAATCCACCATTTCCAGGTGGATTAGACAAGTAATTATTCAAGCTTATGGTTTAAAGAACAGGACTCCTCCTTTTCCTGTTAAGGCGCACTCTACCAGGGCGATAGGTGCTTCATGGGCAGTGCACCACCAGGCTTCGATGGCTCAGATCGGTAAAGCTGCAACTTGGTCTTCAGTCCATACATTTTCCAAATTCTATCAAATAGATGTGAAAGGACATGAGGATTCCGCCTTTGGGCGAAGTGTGCTGCAGGCAGCAGTATAGGGCTTCTGGTCCGCAAGCGGCCTGTTTTGATCTGTGTCTCCCCCCCTTCATATGAGCATTGCTCTGGGACGTCCCATTATGTAATGACTAGCTCTGTGTCCCGTGGTGTACGATAAAGAAAATAGGATTTTTATAACAGCTTACCTGTAAAATCCTTTTCTTGGAGTACACCACGGGACACAGAGGTCCCGCCCCTCTTCTGGGATACTTACTGCTTTGCTACAAAACGGAGGTACTTCCCTTATGGGAGGTGTTATATAGTAGGGAACTTGTCTTCATTGGTTGTGCCAGTGTCCAATCACCTGAGGTGAGCTATACAACCCACTATGTAATGACTTAGGCTCTGTGTCCCGCGGTGTACTCCAAGAAAAGGATTTTACAGGTAAGCTGTTATAAAAATCCTATTTTTACTAAAAGATGTTTTACATTTGTGTCCACCACTCAAAAGAGGTCCGAGATATCAGTTACTGGGTTAATATTAACATAAGGTTTATATTGGATGTGTACAGACAGACCAATCAGTCAAAACTTTATGACCACCCTTTTAAATTTTAGTAGGCCCTGTTTGCTGTGAAAGCGGCCCTGATCTGTTGCAGCGTGGAGGCCACTTGACCTTTGAAAGTATGTTGTGGTATCAAGCACCAAGCCATCAGCAACAGATCCTTTAACTCCTGTAAGTTGCGAGTTGGAAACTTCATGAATCAGACTTTTTTTTCCTGCACATCCCACAGATACTCAATTGGATTGAGATCAGGAGAATTTGGAGACCAAATCAACACCTCAAACTTGTGTTCTTAAGTCCATTCTTGACTCATTTTTGCAGTGTGACAGGGCGAATCATCCTACTGAAAGAGGCCACTGTCATCATGGAATACTGTTTCCATGAAGGGGTGTACTTGGTCAGCAGCAATGTTTAGGTAGGTGGTACGTGTATGTGTAAGTAACATCCACATGAATGACAGGACCTAAGCTTTCCCAGCAGAACATTGCCAAAAGCATCACACTGCCTCCACCGGCTTGGAGACATATTCGATGCCTTGAATCTCCTCTTTGATCGTGACGTTTCCTCGGTCTCCGGGCTTGTCTCCTCCTCGTTAGTTGCGGAATTATCAGACACCTGCTGTAACTCCGCCATATCTGTCTGCGCGCCGAAAGAGAAGGGGCGGGGAAAAGATGTTAGTTAGAACGTCATGGGCGGGCGACGTGTGCGGAGCGACGTGTTCGTATTTTGACGCATGCGTGGTGTGTATATAGCAAACACACATGTGACTATAATACGTTCGGTGTGCGGAGAGAGGAGTTCAAGTGACGGACGTGCGAACGAAGGTATGTGATTTTGTGACTTGTACAAATTGTTGGCCTATACTGTCTTGAGAATGTTGGAGGATATATATGGTGACTAGCATGTTAAGGAGGTTAGACTGTTTGCCTCACATTATTTATATATAATTTATTTAACTTGCAGATACAATATGAATGTCTTTATAAGCGACAAGGATTTCCTGGCGGAATTTATTGACCGGGTAAGGGAGCTGCCCGCTCTGTGGGAGACGAAAAACCCCACCCACAAAAAAAGAGGGGTGAGAAAAGCAGCGCTGGAGAAGCTGCTCCCATTTGTGCATACCAAGGTGCCCACAGCCACAGCAAAACAAGTGGACACTAAAATTGGGAGCTTGAGAGGTACCTACAGGACTGAACGCTCTAAGGTGCTGGCTTCTCAGAGGTCAGGAGCAGCAGCAGATGATGTGTATGTCCCGATTTTGTGGTACTACAACAGGATGTCCTTCCTGGATGATCACATTGAGACAAGGCCATCACTCTCCACTCTTCCCCCCAGACTTCCCTGCAGCCAACCTGAGCCTTCTCTGGAGCAAGGGGAGGCAGCCATCCTGGATGATCCTGATTTGGCCATCTGGAGCCAGGTATAGTATTCTTCGAAAATGTATTGGGATAAACTTAATGTTTGACAAATATGTCAAGATGACAAACATAAACTATTTTGGATTGCACAAGTGAAATCAAGATCTGTAGACATTATTCTGCACTTAATTGGGTGCTAAATAGTCAATCTGATGTAGTGGTAAATTTAAAGCAAGGATTTATGGATTTACATTCTAATTGCTTCAATCAGGATTACAAAGTTTGATGCAAAGATTAAACGAACATATTAAACTATGTCCCTTTTTCATACACAGGATGAAATCAGCCAGGAGGAGGGTCTGGAAACTGTCAGGCAGGAGGAGGAAGGGCCCAGTGGCAGCCAGGAGGTGGCAGGGCCCAGTGGCAGACAGGAGGTGGCAGGGCCCAGTGGCAGACAGGAGGTGGCAGGGCCCAGTGGCAGCCAGGAGGTGGCAGGGCCCAGTGGCAGCCAGGAGGTGGCAGGGCCCAGTGGCAGACAGGAGGTGGCAGGGCCCAGTGGCAGACAGGAGGTGGCAGGGCAAAGGAGAAGCACCAGATCCCAGGTGCCTCCCATCCGGCTTCCCAAAAGAGGCAGGAGGGACAGGAGCACGAGTGAGGCAGCAATGGCCCTTATTCGTGAGGCCCATGCCACCCTCCAGGAGCCCACATCCCCTGAAGAGGCCATTGCCGGCCTAGTGGAGGCTAAGTTCAAGGTGATGAGCATGGAGCAACGCCTCCTATGCGAGCCCCTGCTCATCACCTTGCTCAACAAGGGGGTGATGGAGAAAATTACCCCCAATACCGCCATATGTGAGGTGGCACAACTGACCCAACCTCAACCTCTCCCTTCTTCTTCTGCCCCACCCCCTTCTGCTACACCTCCCCCTTCTTCTTCTGCCCCACCCCCTTCTGCTACACCTCCCCCTTCTTCTTCTGCCCCACCCCCTTCTGCTACACCTCCCCCTTCTTCTTCTGCCCCACCCCCTTCTGCTACACCTCCCCCTTCTTCTTCTGCCCCACCCCCTTCTGCTACACCCCCACCTTCTTCTTCTGCCCCAGCCCCTTCTGCTACACCTCCCCCTTCTTCTTCTGCCCCACCCCCTTCTGCTACACCTCCACCTTCTTTTCTGCCCCACCCCCTTCTGCTACACCTCCCCCTTCTTCTTCTGCCCCACCCCCTTCTGCTACACCTCCCCCTTCTTCTTCTGCCCCACCCCCTTCTGCTACACCTCCACCTTCTTCTTCTGCCCCACCCCCTTCTGCTACACCTCCACCTTCTTCTTCTGCCCCACCCCCTTCTGCTACATCTCCTCCTCCTCCTCCTGACAGGAGTACCCCTCCAGTGGGCCGGCCTCCAGCCAAACGAAGAAGGAAGGCTGCAGGGAAGGCTTCAGGGAAGATTGCAGGGAAGGTTGCCAGGAAGAAGAGGAAGTGATGGCCATGCTTCATTGTGGTCGGACAGAAGGCAGCCTGTTGTAGTACCACAGACTTGGGACATATATCTCACCTGCTGCTGTTCCTGACCTCTGGGAGGCCAGCATCAGATTGTGTTCAGAAATGTTGGCCTTCTCAAGCTCCCAATTTTAGTGTCCACACAGGGTTGCTGTGTGCTCTGGGGTCCCTGGGATGCACAAATGGCAGCAGGTTCTCCAGCGCTGCCTTCTCTTTATTTTATTTTTAAACATGAATAAATGTGATTTTTGTGTACGTTCATACTTGACTATGTGTATTTGTAAAAATTAAAAATCTAGCTTTGGAGTAAGCAGATACATTTGACTGACAAAAAAAGGGACAGATAACAACCCCCCAAAAGAATAACTAAATCTGATTATCAAAAAAACATGGTGGGAAATTTAACTAATATAGAGTCCAAAATTAAATGGGAGATCACTACCAAAACATTGCGAAATTATAATTAACATCATTTTTAAAAATATTACCATTTAAATTATTCCTAAAAACTTGCACGATATAATACACATAAATCTTCTTAAGAGCAGCATGAAAAAGGTTAAAAAATAAGTCATAACTCTGTGTGAATATCAGCAGCAAAAGAAGGTCACTTGTTTTGATTAATGTAACATTCTAACGAAGATTTCAATGCAGAACATTTAAACGATGCAATATTTTTGAGCGTGACGAATGTGCTCTCTCCATTACGAAGGCTTGTTTTACCAGAAGATGCGCTCCCGTCTCATAGTTGCTTGTGAGCATGCGCGCTTTTGGAAGAGTCGTAAAAGCATACACACGAACCATTTTCTCGTCACAAAACAGCCCGACGAGAAACACGACGAGGAAATCTGGAATCCTGACGAGAAAATAGAGAGCAGGTTCTCTATTTACTCGTCGAGATTCTCGGCAAACTTCTCGTCGTAAAACCATACACACAAACGTTTTTCTCGACAAAAAAGCTCTCGCGGCACATTTCTTGCCAGTTTTGGACGAGAAACTCGGTCGTGTGTACGAGGCCTGACAGTTGTTTCTTTCCCCAGTGTTTCACTTGTGAGAAATCCAAAGTTCATTATTTTAATTCTGTCTTAAAGTGGTGGTCAGTGTTAATTTCGTCAACAAAATGTTTTCGTCAAAGATTTTGTCAGCGGCATTTTTACAGTGACGAAAATGAAATGAAATGTACAGCACATTTTCGTCCACTGACAAAAAATATGACGAAAATCAGATCCATTTTTGTTAACAAACAAAAATGGGATGAAAATGTGAGGCAGGGACGTTTACCCTCGTGAACTAAATTCCGTTTTTCACGGAGCTCTGCCTGGTTCCGCAATCTGCTCCCAGCAAGCAAGCGCGCCATGACGAGATGACTGCCAGAGACCTGAGATTGAGAGCATCACTGTGCATTACAGGCCAGCCAGGCCTCCTGAGTCCCGACTCCTGATGAGATGACCACGCCGCCAGGCACCCAGAGCAGAGCAGACTGTGAGTGTACAGTAATAACAGCTGTGGTACATTACAACTACAGCAGGCCTGAGGCCACCCCTCCCCTCAGACCACCGTCCGTCCAGAGCACACTGTGCAACTGTGCATTACAGGCCTTCTCTGACCACTGGCAGTCTATTTTTCTCCTAAGAGCCGGTTCACACAGGGGCAACACGACTTCAACACGACTTCAGACTTCAACACGACTCAGACACGACTTAGTCACAGAGCGACTAAGTGGTGATTTACAACACGACTGAAGTTGCCTCCAGGACAGGAGACATTCCAGTGGCCAATAAAACAAGAATAAGCTCTGTGGGGGGGGGAGGGGTTTGCCTGAGAAATGTATGTTATCTTCCTGTAAAGTTGCCTTCAAAATGAACACTGATCAGACTTCTAAGCGACTTCCATTGAAATCAATGGTACAAGTTGCCTAAAGGTCGCCTAGAAGTCTGATTGAAGTAGTACAGGAACCTTTTTTGAAGTCGGAGCGACTGCAGTCGTGTGCATTAAAACATCTCCATTCACTTCAATTCGTTTTAAAAATAGCACGACTTGGGGCAACTCGGGGCGTCCGGAGTCGCCCCTGTGTGAACCGTGTCTTAATGATGAGGTTTATAAACTAACTTCTAAATGTTTATTGTTTTAGGTCAATGTACGGATTGCTCTATTTGTTTTGCATTCCAAAGTTTAGCGTTAAGCGATCCATACATTGCAAATTTGGAACTGGCCAAAAGTCGCTCCATGTATGGCCAGCTGAATAATGAGGTCTAGCTACAGGGTAAGATGTGGACCTAGGAATAGAGGCTTATCCCCATCCACAACTGTATAAAGCTTCCAGCCTTTTTTTTTTTTTAACCAGTTCCAGACCGCCCCATAGCAGATATACTGCTACAGGGTAGTCCTCCTGCGCAAGATCACCTATATATACGTGATTCTGCACTTCCACCTACAGGGGGCATGCGCACGCTGCCGGCGAGCCGCTTATACTGTGATTAATCTTGCCAGAAGCCGATCTGTGGGATTTACGCCGGAACCCACCGATCGTCGGTAAAACAAACGAGGCATATCTCCGTTCTGACGGAGGGAAGGGAAGGAATAAAATCCATCACGTCTCCTAATAAACACATTTAACTCTTTGATCACCCTATATGTTTAACCCCTTCCCAGCCAGTGTCAGTACAGTAACCGTGCATATTTTTAGCACTGATCCCTGTATTAGTGTCAATAGTGTCAGTCAGTGTTCGATTGTTCGCCGCAATATCGCAGTCCCACTATAAGTCGCTGATCGCCGCCATTACTAGTATAACATTTATTTTTTTCAATTCTATACATATATACCATAGTTTGTAGACACTGTAATGTCCATGTAAAACAATCAATTCATGCTTATTGGGATTTATTTTACCAAAAACATGTAGCAGAATACATATTGGCCTAAATGTATGAAGACATTTTACCTGTTAAATTTGATATGTTTTATAACAGAAAGTTAAAAAAAATAAAAAAATAAAAATTGTAGGTCTTTTTTTGTATATATATGTATATATATATATATATATATATATTTTGTGTAAATCGCAGAAATTATCAAATACCACCAAAACAAAGCTCTATTTATGGGGAAAAAAAGTACATCAATTTTGTTCGGGTACAGCATTGCATGACCATGCAATTGCCAGTTAAAGTAACGTAGTACTGTATCGCAAAAAATGGCCTGATCATGAAGGGGGGCAAATCTTCTAGGAGGTTAAATAATAAAACCACTATTGTGTGTGTGTCCATTCACATATGGAGTGCAGCTCCACCCCATTCTCTCTTCATTGGCTCACTGGCTGTGATTGACAGTACCAGAAACCAATGACTCCCACTGATGTCTCAGCCAATGAGGGGGAAGAGACCCAGGAGAGCTGCTGTTCTTGTGCACATTGCTGGATTGAGATTGTGCTCAGGTAAGTATCGGGGGGCTTCTTCACACAGAAAGTTTTTTACCTTCATGCGTATAATGCATGAAGTTAAAAAACCTTGAGCCTTTACAACTACTTTAATATCTGAGAAAACAAAGTTGGTTTCCTCCATATCAGCCACTAACCCTGAAGCCTCATTATGTGTAGGTGACGCATTTACACTGTCCACGCTATACTGTGTGTGTGCGTATATACAGTATCTCACAAAAGTGAGTACACCCCTCACATTTTTGTAAATATTTTATTATATCTTTTCATGGTGAGAACACTGAAGAAATGATCCTTTGCTACAATGTAAAGTAGTGAGTGTACAGCTTGTATAACAGTGTAAATTTGCTGCCCCCTCAAAATAACTCAACACACAGCCATTAATGTCTAAACCGCTGGCAACAAAAGTGAGTACACACCTAAGTGAAAATGTCCAAATTGGGCCCAAAGTGTCTATTTTATGTGGCCACCATTATTTTCCAGCACTGCCTTAACCCTCTTGGGGGAGTTCACCAGAGCTTCACAGGCTGCCACAGGAATCATCTTCCACTCCTCATGACGACATCACAGAGCTGGTGGATGTTAGAGACCTTGCGCTCCTCCACCTTCCGTTTGAGGATGCCCCACAGATGCTCAATAGGGTTTAGGTCTGGAGACATATACTTGGCCAGTCCATCACCTTTACCCTCAGCTTCTTTAGCAAGGCAGTGGTCGTCTTGGAGGTGTGTTTGAAGTCATTATCATGTTGGAATGCTGCCCTGCGGCCCAGTCTTTCGAAGGGAGGGGATCATGCTCTGCTTCAGTATGTCACAGAACGTGTTGACATTCATGGTTCCCTAAATGAACTAGCTCCCCAGTGCCGACCGCACTCATGCAGTCCCAGACCATGATACTCTTACCACCATGCTTGACTGTAGGCAAGACACAATAATCTTTGTATTCCTCACCTGGTTGTCACCACACACGCTTGACACCATCTGAACCAAATAAGTTTATCTTGGTCTCATCAGACCACAGGATATGGTTCCAGTAATCAATGTCCTTAGTCTGCTTGTCTTTAGCAAACTGTTTGCAGGCTTTCTTGTGCATTGTCTTCAGAAGAGGATTCCTTCTGGGACATCAGCCATGTAGACCAATTTGATGCAGTGTGCAGCATATGGTCTGTGCACTGACAGGCCGAACCCCCACCCCTTCAACCTCTGCAGCAATGCTGGCAGCACTCATACATCTATTTTCCAAAGATAACCTCTTATATGGCACTGAGCACGTGCACTCAAATTTTTTGGTCAACCATGGCAAGGCCTGTTCTGAGTGGAACCTCTCCTGTTAAATCGCTGTATGGTCTTGGCCACCGTGCTGCAGCTCAGTTTCAGGGTCCTGGCAATTTTCTTATAGCCTATGCCATCTTTATGTAGAGCAACAATTCTTTTTTTCACATCCTCAGAGAGTTCTTTGAGGTGCCATTTTGAACTTCCAGTGGCCTGTATGAGAGAGTGAGAGCGATAACATCAAATTTAACACACCTGCTCCCCATTCACACCTGAGACCTTGTAACACTAACGAGTCACATGACACCGGGGGGGGGGGTGGCTAATTGGGCCCAATTTGGACATTTTCACTTAGGGGTGTACTCACTTTTGATGCTTGTGTTGAGTTATTTTGAGGGGACAGCAAATTTACACTGTTATACAAGCTGTACACTCGCTACTTTATATTGTAGCAAAGTGTAATTTCTTCAGTGTTGTCACATGAAAAGGTATAAAAATATTTACAAAAATATGAGGGGTGTACTTTTGTGAGATGTGTATGTGTGTGTGTGTGTATATATATATATATACATATACACACACACACACACACACACACACACACATTATATATATATATATATATATATATATATATATATATATATATATATATTAATCAGTTACAAATATACAGGGCAAATTCATGTTTTTAAATGTTTCTATTTTTTAAACGGTCTACAATTTTGCCCTGTGAGTCTGTGCAATACATTTATTTTATTATCAGTTTCATGGACATCTTGGTTTATGGAAGTTTACACCATTGTAACATGAACGACATATGTTAATAATGAAAACAGAAAGGATCACGGCTGTCATTTGTAAGCACGGTGTACAATCATTCACCTTGGTGACACTGCAGTACGTATGTGACTGAAACTGTTACTAAGATATATATTGGAAGGGAAGCATGTACATGTAGGTGGTCTGTGCTGAACATGACACAGAGAATTCTGAACAGTAGAAACTAATTCAGATTTAATTGCGAAGGTCACAGGCTGACTTTTTACAGCCACAGGGTGTGTAACACAGGGGGTTACACATTTCAATGCACAACGTGCATAGGATATTGTGAATCGTGCTTTGTACATTTGTGTAATTCTGTGTGTGTATGTTTATTTATAAATGTGTGTTAATGCTACCTTGTATGTGTTACTGCAGTTTTAAAACTTTACCTACATGAATGAGCTTTGGAAACGACTACTGTATATAACAATTATTATGTTCTTCTATTACTGATCTATATTTACTATTATAGTTGAACATTTCTAATCGGCTGCTGCTTTAGTCGTTAGGAGCTAGGTGATGTATGACCCACCTTTTTAATACCGCCAAAACATCTCAAACATATGTACAAGTGGGCTTGTGATGTGACAGGCCGGCACTTTTAGCGACCCCTGTCATCTTTGCCCTGACACAGGAAAGCAGCACCCTCTTCTATGTAATATATTCCACCACTTTTAAAGTTGAACACCAAGCACAGCAGAAGATTTGGGACCCATGCACACGTCTGCATTTTTGCCTGATGTTTCCCAACATTTTAATGTGCACTGTAACAGGCACTAAAGCACACATTGACGCATGTTAATCAGTGCCATGATCCACATCAACACGTTGGTACACAAAAATTTTCATTTCCAAAAACCATGTCAGGAGAAAAAATGCAACAAAACTAAAGGTTTGTTTTAAGCCTCAGGCCTCATGCCCACGGACGTTTTTACAGCCGCGTTTTTTGAGCGTTTTTTACAGCTTAAAAACACCTGTCCATGTTATTGTATAAATTTTTAGACCGTATTTTTTCTAAACAAAAAAAAACAAAAACGCCGGAGCTCAAATACGCAATTGCGGCGTTTTCGCGTGGTTTTTAACACCTTGCGTTTTTTTATGCCTAACGCCGACACAGTGGAACGCACTGGTCCTGGGGTTTTTTTACAGCTTAAAACCGCCTATGCTATTTGCAGCTCAAAAACGCCTAGGTGGGCATGAAGCTATAGACCAGTGGTTCTCAACTCCAGTCCTCAGGGCCCACCAACAGGCCAGGTTTGCAAGATAACTGAAATGCATCACAGGTGATATAATTTGCTGCTCAGGGATTGCAGTATTCTAGTCTGCATCTCACCAAGGTAATACATAAAATCTGGCCTGTTAGTGGGTCCTGAGGACAGGAGTTGAGAACCACTGCTATAGACTAACATGGACAGGCGTTTTTAAGCTGTAAAAAACGTTCAAAAACGTGGCTGTAAAAACGTCCGTGGGCATGAGGCCTCAGTCACAACTAAAAGTAGAGGGTAGTATTAGCAGTGATGATGTTACTAATTCGCAAATCAGTTAAATCAAATAATTTTTTCATTCACCTAAATATATGCATAGTACGATATAATTCACGCCTGCCTCTAATCTTGCAAAAAGATCTGCATGCCGATTTTCGAATTAATAAAAAATTTGTGTGCCTACTTAAATTTTGGATATGCTCATTTGAAGAAGCTTTAATGTTGCTTTGCACAGGCTGTAACCACACATGCTCAGATGGTCCAGTCATTTATGCCTTAAATGTTCCACAGTATTTTTCAAGCACGTGTCGGGGGCTACCTGCAAATTATTTGGGGGAATCGTCAAAGTGTAGGTACAGCTGCAACTTAGATTTAAGAACAATGCAAGTTTTCATATCACTAAAGTAACTCTAAACTCTAAATAAAAAAAATAAAAAATATTCAAGTGTATATTCTTAACGCAAAAAAGTAGCCCTCCAGATCTCCAAATTCATTGGTCTCCACGGTCCCACTGTATGTAGGAATGTAGCCACCCTCTTTTTCCTTTGAGATGAACTATGGTCTTTGGAATTTGTAGTGTGTGCAGTGCACCTGATCAAAACTATCGTCCACTGCTCGTTCCAAACTAACAGTATTGAGGGGGGAAAGGAGAGGCTCAGAAGGTCATGGATGATGTTACAAGGAGGCAGACAGTTAGAAACAATAAAAATGGGAGGGGGGTCAGTCGAGAAAAGAAAAGTCAAGAGCAAACACTAAAGTAACACCAAACTACAGTCAGGTCCATAAATATTGGGACATCGCCACAATTCTAATCTTTTTGGCTCTATACATCACCACAATGGATTTGAAATGAAACTAATGTTTTAACTGCAGATTTTCAGCTTTAATTTGAGGGTATTTACATCCAAATCAGGTGAACGGTGTAGGAATTACAACAGTTTGTATATGTGCCTCCCACTTTTTAAGGGACCAAAAGCAATGGGACAATTGGCTGCTCAGCTGTTCCATGGCCAGGTGTGTGTTCTTCCCTCATTATCCCATTTACAAGGAGCAGATAAAAGGCCCAAAGTTCATTTCAAGTGTGCTATTTGCATTTGGAATCTTTTGCTGTCAACTCTCAATATGAGATCCAAAGAGCTGTCACTATCAGTGAAGAAAGCCATCATTAGGCTGAAAAAACAAAACAAACCCATCAGAGAGATAGTAAAAACATTTGGTGTGGTCAAATCAACTGTTTGGAACATCCTTAAAAAGAAAGAATGCACCGGTGAGCTCAGCGACACCAAAAGACCCGGAAGACCACAGAAACACAACTGTGGTGGATGACCGAAGAATTCTTTCCCTGGTGAAGAAAACACCCTTCACAACAGTTGGCCAGATCAAGAACACTCTCCAGGAGGTAGGTGTATGTGTGTCAAAGTCAACAATCAAGAGAAGACTTCACCAGAGTGAATACAGAGGGTTCACCACAAGATGTAAACCATTGGTGAGCCTCAAAAACAGGAAGGCCAGATTAGAGTTTGCCAAACAACATCTAAAAAAGCCTTCACAGTTCTGGAACAACATCCTATTGACAGATGAGACTAAGATCAACTTGTACTAGAGTGATGGGAAGAGAAGAGTATGGAGAAGGAAAGGAACTGCTCATGATCCAAAGCATACCACCTCATCAGTGAAGCATGGTGGTGGTAGTGTCATGGCGTTGGCATGTATGGCTGCCAATGCAACTGGTTCTCTTGTATTTATTGATGATGTGACTGCTGACAAAAGCAGCAGGATGAATTCTGAAGTGTTTCGGGCAATATTATTCGCTCATATTCAGCCAAATGCTTCAGAACTCATTGGACGGCGCTTCACAGTGCAGATGGACAATGACCCGAAGCATACTGCGAAAGCAACCAAAGAGTTTTTTAAGGGAAAGAAGTGGAATGTTATGCAATGGCCAAGTCAGTCACCTGACCTGAATCCGATTGAGCATGCATTTCACTTGCTGAAGACAAAACTGAAGGGAAAATGCCCCAAGAACAAGCAGGAACTGAAGACAGTTGCAGTAGAGGCCTGGCAGAGCATCACCAGGGTTGAAACCCAGCGTCTGGTGATGTCTATGTGTTCCAGACTTCAGGCTGTAATTGACTGCAAAGGATTTGCAACCAAGTATTAAAAAGTGAAAGTTTGATTTATGATTGTTAATCTGTCCCATTACTTTTGGTCCCTTAAAAAGTGGGAGGCACATATACAAACTGTTGTAATTCCTACACCAATCACCTGATTTGGATGTAAATACCCTCAAATTAAAGCTGAAAGTCTGCAGTTAAAGCACATCTTGTTCGTTTCATTTCAAATCCATTGTGGTGGTGTATAGAGCCAAAAAGAATATAATTGTGTTGATGTTCCAATATTTATGGACCTGACTGTATATCCTCATTCTCCAAAAATAATCCATCTACATCCACTACTTAATGACCCTGTAATTATTATTTTTTTACTAATTAACTGGATGTTTCCATATATGTTAATTGGAAATTACTGCCAGAATTTAAGGATATTGATGTCTGACTGCTATAAGTTAGTACAACACTTTATTGGTAAATGTCAGAGGCTGAACTGGAATTCTGATACTGTGGATGAAGTTCTCAGCGAATATTTCACACGTGTGTGTATATATATATATATATATATATATATAGCATGTTTTTACTTTTTTTAGAACAAATATTTACAGATAGATGGAGCTTTTCTACATCCTGAAAAACCTCTTTGAAATGATGGCTTGTCAGCAAATCTGTCGGCGGTTATGACTGCCGCAAAAACAAATAAAAAAATATATCTCAGGCCAAGGAAGATAAAAATAGACTGAATACGGAATATAAATTGTAAAAGACTTTTTGTTTTGTTAATCCTGAAATGTTCATTTAACATTCTGCGCTTAGTAGTGGAATGGAAATCTAATCTTTATTTAGGTTACTGTCAGTTTAGGCGGCCATTAATCTATTTAAAGCCTCCAACTTCTGGGGGTTTGGTTTAGTAGAGATGTTTAACCCTATAACTGACAAAAATGTCTATATCTCACTCATAATCGTGTGTATACATACAGTAGATGTACATTCAGTTGTGAAAGGAAGCAGTTAAATCTGGATTTTTGTCTTTTTCTTTTCTATTAAAAACTAAAGTTAAAATGTAGTCAGACATGAAAATTCTGAATTTAACCTGACTTCTGCACACATTGTACCTGCTGACTACCTATCATGGAAATCCTTGCATGCATCAGTGGATGATGATGTTTTGGACAGCATATTTGTGGTGCAAATTTACCATACCTGAAAATTGAATATTTAGTAACTTGCATAAAGGTTCCATTCACACTGCTGCGTGTACGTTGGCTGCAGGTAAATGCACGTGCTGGCATGCTGCATTTTAACATGCACTATTCTCCTCCCTTCCTGGAACATGTAAAGCGTCTACAGCAGAGGTAGGCAACCTCGGCCCTCCAGCTGTTTTGAAACTACAAATCCCATCGTGCCTTTGCCTCTAGGAGTCATGCCTGTGATTGTCAGGGTCTTGTAATGTCTCATGGGATTAGTAGTTTCAAAACAGCTGGAGGGCCGAAGTTGCCTACCCCTGGTCAACAGCATGGCAGAGGAGCCAAGCTTGTGCTGGGCTGCTGTTTTTTTTTGTGTGAAGGCGCACTGCGCTGCACTGCTCTGATACGTGTTAGCATTGAGTCGTGTTGCACTCAAATTAATACCCCCCCCCCCCCCCTTCTGCAAACTAGCATGTATCAGGGGAACACAGCCATGGGAACTGCTCCCATTTGCATACTTTGTTTTTTAAAAGTCCTTGAAATGGAGCGCATTGAAAAAATGTGCCTCCACATCTCATGAAAATGGACACATAGGGCTTGTTCATACCAGGTGTGGTAAGGGAACAAACACAACATTGCATGTTTTTTCACACTGCATGAAAAGACACGTTGCCTTTGGCAGATGTGCGCAGGTATCATTAATTGTTAATGGATCCCCCCATGCATCTGGCAAAAGTGTGGCTGCAAAAACAGCTTGGTTCGGCACAATTTAAAAAATTGTGCCTGGACTACTTTTTGTGTGTTTATCGCATATAGGGCATTTAAATTAATGGCCACCCCACACAAGCCACGTGCATGCACCCAAAAAAACACACACACCTGGACACAGCTTATTTTGTGAACAATCTCTTAAAGTGTTTATAAACCTGATAATGAATGTCTCTTATTTTCTCCCCTTTCAGTTTGTTAACTAAACAACTGAAATCATTTTATGACATCTATTCGAAAAGTACAAAAAGTACCTGATGATCCTGCCTGAAATTGAGTGAGCTTGTAACTTCCTGTCCTATCTATTTCTGCTGAAATCCCATAAAAACCACTTCACAATTATGTGCCACTTTGTGTTGGTCTATCACATAAAATCCCAATAAAATACATTTAAGTTTTTGGTTGTAACATGACAAAATGTGGAAAAATCCAAGGGGTATGAATACTTTTTCATGGTTGCTTTAAGGGTGCCAGTGAAAACAAATCTGTTAATAGTACTTTGGTAAAAGCCACACGTTTTGTTAATAACAGATTCTCTAAACTAACAGCTGCATCCAAGTAAAAAAATTAAATAAAAATTGCTCATATAGGTTGTCACTCTGTCAGAAGAGTGACATGGCATATTCCATCTCTACACCACATTTGATTTGCAAGCTGTCATCACCATCTTCATTGCTTCATTGAGTTGTAAAGTCTCAAGGTTTTTCACCTTAATGCATTCTATGCATAAAGGTGAAAAACCTGTGCTGCAGCTGCCCCCCTGAACCCGATCCGATCGTTCAAGCGATGAGCACGAGCCCAGCAGCTCCAGACGCTGTTTCGGGTCCTCATTGGATAGATTGATAGCAGCGGGAGCCATTGGCTACCGCTGCTGTCAATCAAATCCAGTAACACGGGAGCCAGGGGCGGGGCATAGTCTTGCTGTCTGTGTGAATGGACGCAACAGCAGGACTCGGGAGCGTGCCCACACGGTGCCCCCATGGAAAGCGGCTCTCCGTGGGGGCATTCGAAGAGGAGGAGCCAGGGGCGTAGCTGGGGGACCCCATAAAAGGAGGATCGGGGCTGCTGTGTGCAAAACCCTTGTACACACGGTCGGATTTTCCGTCGGAATAAACTCCGACGGGTTTTTCCAACGGAATTCCGTTCAACCTGTCTTGCATACACACTGTCACACCAAATTATGACCGTCAAGAACTCTGTGACGTACAACACTACGACGAGCCGAGAAAAATGAAGTTCAATGCTTCCAAGCATGCTTCGACTTGATTGTGAGCATGCGTGGTTTTTAATCCGTCGGAATTGCATCCAGACGAACGGAAATTCCGATAGAAATTTCTTCCGTCGGAAAAAAAGAGAACATATTCTCTTTCTGATGCCGCGTATACACGACCGTTTTTCATGACGAGAAAAATGTCATTTTTTAAATTGGTCATTAAAAACGATTGTGTGTAGGCTCCAGAGCATTTTTCTTGACGAGAAAAATGGCCATTAAAAATTTAGAACACACTCTATTTTTTCTCGTCTTTCACGTTGTCGTTTTCCTCGTCGTGAAAAACGGCCGTGTGTATGCTTTAATGACAGGAAAAAAACGTGCATGCTCAGAAGCAAGTTATGAGACGGGAAAACTAGCGTTCAGAATGGAGATAGCACATTCGTCACGCTGTAACGGTCTGAAGAGCACAAGGCTGAAACGCACGATTCGTCTCTCACCAAAATTTACTAACACGAGGGTGGAGCCATCCGAATGGAACGTCCCCTTTATAGTGTCGTCGTACATGTTGTCGAACGTGTTGTACGTCACCGCGCTTTGCTCCAGCATTTTTTTTCGCGATAGTGTGTAGGCAAGGCAGGCGTGAGAAAAATCACATCGAGAAAAAAATCGTTTTTTTCAATGACATTAAAAACGGCTGTGTGTACGCGGCATGAGTCCATCGGAATTTCCGAAGGAAAAAGTCCGATGGGGCAGACACAGGTTCGGAATATCCGATGAAAAAATTCCGCCGGACTTTTTCCATCGGAAATTCCGAACGTGTGTACGTGGCATTAGTATAACATGTTTGTTATTTAAAATAAAAAAAAACTTCACAATCACTTTAATAGTAGGTCTTTGACCTGGAAGAAGGATGCATCCAGTGAGTTGGGGGTTTCTATGTGTGATCTTTATATCTCTATGCCTAATACATTTCAGTGGCCCAACAATTAGTAAAGCTAGAATAAATGTTCTAGAACTTGCACCTTTAAAAACCAAGTCAACAGTGCCAGCCACCATGCCTTCCATCTTCTGTAGGTTCATTGAATGTCTATTTGCTGGTCAAAGGCAATTCATGTATACACCTGCCCTTTTTTTTTTTTTCTTGGAAGCCAAAATTTTTTACTTACTATTTGGTTCAAGTTTACTTTTTATTTGTGACATTGCAACACATTTTTCAGAAGCGTCATCTTTTTCACATGTGAAGCATGAGACAGCTGTAGAATTTGAAAACATTTCTATGCCGCTCCCATGGCTAGAATCAAAATCTTTTTTTCTAATTTTATTATATTTTTTTCTTTTTTTTTTTCTTTTAACAGAGTTGCGCATTCTTTGTTGTCAAAGGTGTACTCTCTGTAGAGTCAGAACATGACTGCGATTTCTTTTGATCTAACGAGTTCATTAACGCGCAGTAATTTGCTGCTTGGCTTTGGTCCACTTGGCAGCTCTCACATGGCACAGTGTTTTACTGAGCCGTTTTCACGACGCACATAAAAGAGCCTCTTTGATGGTGATCCTGAAATACTCAGAAGTCTTAGAGTGCATTAACTGACCAATGTGATTAATGAATCTACATGTAGCAGGGGTCTTTTGGGTTAAGTGCCCATATAATTGATGGAACAACAAGGTGTGCTGACATTTTACAAATGTGTGTGCTGAGCTGACATGATAGGTTAGATTGCTCAGCATGTTTAACTTCTTAACATGGATAAACTATGTTTACATGACTTCTTGAAATGTAAACTTCTGCTTTTATGACTTGTACTTTTCTTTCCCCCTTCTGTATCTTATGAACTTAATAATCATTTGACTTGTCTAGACTAGGAATGGTCATCCTGTAGTTGTCCAGCTGTTGAAGAAGTCTGATGTATTGCCATTGGCTGGTGAGGCAGGAGAATGGAACCATGAGGTTACACTACTGCGCCCTAGTGGCAGGATATAGTGTCTCAAACCTGTATAAATAAATGCAGATGTAAATTTGTTGCCTATTTTGAAAACAGCTGGAAAACCATAAAACAAAATAAAAAGTTGTTAGAAACTCTCTTCTAAACGCATGTTTATTAAATAGATATGCTAGAGAAGACCTCCACCCAAAACTCTTAGTGGGCCAAGAGATCACGTTTTTTCCTTAGTTTGATGTGGTTTCTAAAAATTGTGTGGTTTTCATCTCTTCAAAAATGTTTGGTCAGTTTGTCCTGTTAGAAGCTTTGTTAAAGCGGAGTTGCACCCAAAAGTGGAACTTCCGCTTATCTGATTCCCCCACCCGCTGCCACATTTGGCACCTTTCGGGGGGGGGGGATAGGGGAGCAGGTACGTGTTTTTGACAGGTACCCTGTCCCCACTCCTGTCAGAAGTTTTACCCCCCTCCCCTTGCTGCTGGGCCAGTAAGAGAGCGCAGCGATCTTTGAGCATGTGCAGTAGGGACCCGGCTAAGCCGCAAGGCTTCACTGCTGGGTTCCCTTGCTAGAAATGGCTGCTTCAGCACCCGACAGCCGATGGATTCCAGGACAGGTAATATTAAATGTCAGCAGCTTACAGTATGTGTAGCTGCTGACTTTTCATATTTGGGGGGGGGGACAAACTCCGCTTTTATGTGCAAATGAGCTAATGCTCTAAGTGGCAACAATAAGGGTCCTTTCACACGGGGCGGATCCGTGAAGATCCGCCCCGTGAAGCTCCGCTTGCTCAGCGGGGATCGCTCCGTTGATCCCCGCTGAGCCGACGGATGACTGGGCGGTCCCCGCACACTGTGCAGGGACCGCCCTGTCAGAGCGCCGCTCTCCCCTATGGGGAATCGGATGATGACGGACCGTAGAGTCCGTTGTCATCCGCTCCGCCGACGGAAGGAAAAATAGGGTTTTCCTCCGCCACACTTTGGCGGAGCGGATGTCAGCGGACATGTCTCCGCTGACATCCGTGCTTCCATAGGGGTACATGGAGGATCCGTTTCAGGTCCGCCTAAAAAACTGACAGGCGGACCTGAACGGACCTCCGTGTGAAAGAGCCCTTATTTGTTGTTTGTGTTCATCCTGGATTCAGCTGACTTCCTGGCAGATATAAAAAAATATTTTATCGTTAAAAAGATACGAACAAAAGCATCTTTTTATTTATGAATACTTCACTAGATGTACTGTATATTTTAAAATCAAGCAGTGCAAATACTTGAATTTGACTTGGTTATGAGGCTCATACAGCCTTCTGTACAGCAGAGCTCAGACTTGGAGAGAATGTGGCAGTGCTGAGAGCCATTTAGGTGCACTGTATGAAGATGTTTTGACAAGTTACAAGCTGATAGATGGAGAGAACAAAGAGAGAGATAAACTCATCAATTTACTGCTTCACCTTTTACTCTCCAGTCACATGCTGGGGGACGGACAAGACTGCTGTGCTATTGTATTCTGACAGCAGGTACTCTTCCTCTGTCAGAATACAGTGATCGGCGTTGCAGCCGGCTGCAGCTGCTGATCAAATGAAAGGTTTTCAGCAGTCCCATTCAGCAGAAGTCAATCTACCGACAACTTTTGTCGAACAGGGAGGACCACACACAGATAGAAGTTCAGCTGGTCCCAGCTGAACTTGTTGAATTTCGATTTGTGTTTATCTCAGAACTGAATTGACAGAAAACATTTGGCAAGTGAAAAATGTTTTATTTTTCACAAAAAAATTGTAAAAACAACAATTTCCTGAAATTACAAATTTATTAGAAAAAATAACTAGTAAAAGTGTGTCCATTCATTGAATAGGCTGAATGGTGAATTTCCTAAAGTTTCCCAATTAGTTCGGAAGTCTAGGGAATGTAATATATAGCACAGCGTACTTCGTGCAGCAGTTTTACATTAATCGTTGTCAGTGCAGAAGTGCCTGAGTAAAGTAGCGGCTAGTAGAGAAGTGCATGTGTGACATGTCAGACAGTGGAGAAGTGCGTGGGTGACATGGGAAATGATGGAGATGTGCATTGGTGACATGGTAGTGAGTGGAAAAGTGTGTGGCAGTAGCAGAGGTCAGTGAAGTGTAGCGACCAAGCGTGTGAGTACAGTGGGGGTCAGGGGCAAAGTTCGAGGTTTTAGTGGCTGTCAGTGGTGATGTACATGGTTGAGGTGGCAGTCAGTGGCAAAGTGCTAGGTTGCAGTAGAGTAGCTTTTAGCAGAAAAATGCACAGCTGCAGTGGAGCTTAGTAGCAAAATGGGCATGTACAGTGGCAAAAAGTAAGCGAGCAAGCGGTGGCAAGAAGTAAGACTTTTGGAGCAGAGATGAGGTCCAAGACTTGTGAAGAAAACAGAGTGCAAAACGACTAATGCCCTGTACACACAATCGTTTTTTCCGATGAAAAAAGTCTGATGGACTTTTTTCATTGGAAAAACCGATCGTATGTGGGCCCCATCAGACTTTTTTCCATCGGTGTCAAAAATTAGAACATGTTTTAAATTTTTCCGATGGAAAAAAAAACGATAGGAAATTCCGATCGTCTGTGTGGAACTCCATCGGAGAAAAATCCATGCATGCTCAGACTAAATTACAAGACGGGAGCGCTCGTTCTGGTAAAACTAGCTTTCATAATGGAGATAGCACATTCGTCATGCTGTAACGGAGTGAAAAGCACGGAGACTGAAAAGCGTGAATCGCCTAACACCAAACTTTTACTAACACACGGTAACAAGAAATCAGCAAAAGCAGCCCAAAGGGTGGCGCCATTGGATTTGAACTTCTTATTTATAGTGCCGTTGTACAAGTTGTACGTCACAGCGTTTTGTCTGATGGTGTGTAGGCAAGACTGATGAAAGTCAGCTTCATCGGAATTCCGACGGAAAATTCCATCGGATTTTATTCCATTGGAAATCCGATCGTGTGTACAAGGCATAAGACAGAGACAGGGTGCAAAGTCTCTGGAGCAGAGTTGAGCTGCAAGGCTTCTGCACCAGAAAAAAATCTTTGGATGAGAGTTGGTGTACAAAAGCACTGAATCAGTGACAGGGTGCAAGATTTCAGGAGCAGAGATGAACTGGACATCTAGAGCAGATTCAATGTGCAGGACCTCAGAAACGAGATGCAGTTTTTTTGTTTTAGAGTCATACAGCAGAACAGCTTTGAAGGGATGCTTGAGGACCCCACTTGGCTGAATGAGTAAGTCTGTCCATAGAATGAATCGCACAAGTCTGTTCAAAGAAAGAGTAAAGAAAAGATGCACAGGTAGAGAACAAATTCAAATAAACAAGGTGAGTGAAAGCTGATGGCAACAGAATAATTTGTGATAAACCATATATAAAACGTAAGTTGCCGCGCTGAATTATCAAAAGAGCAACGATCAAAAAATCCATATAAAAACAGTTCATGTAGTGCCCCAAAAGGATTTAATTGGTGATAAGCAAAAGTCTCTTACTGGGTGTCCAATAAGTGAATAAGGAAATGTATGAAACCTCCACCATAAGTCATACAAAATGCTTGCTTACCAGAACACCAGACTCCAAATTATTAGAGTTTAGGTATGAATAATTTTACGGACGATCAGAACAATTTCCTCTGCTTTAGGCTGAAGAGGATGGTGTCAAGGCTAACAATGCAAATCGCTCCAATTCACAACCCCTGAGGAAGAAAGAAATTGCCTCATAGTGTAAAACCGTATGGTGTTTTATTAAAACAAAGTGATGTTAAGAACTTGCAGAAATCCAGATAACATCCAGCATGAGAAAATCAATAGTTCCCGGGAACTGGTCCGCTTGAAGGCAAATTTGGCTTGCCTGAGAACATCAGACATGGACTCTGTCCTACATGTTTTGTCAGAGATGGGTAGCAGGGGAATTAGAAATGCAGGTACAGGAGATGCTGGTTAGACAAGAACGGGCATGGAGGCACAATGCTGGGGCTAGGAAAATAGAGCAAGGTGGTGGTTTATTTACTCGGCTTGGCCCTGGAAATCACACATTGGAGGACATTGGACACCATTCCTGCTTATGAACTATTCTGTCACAAGCTTTCTCTCTGTATGTTCCTGAAATGTTTATAAAAAATGACAAACATGTCATACCTGCTTTGTGTACTGGCTTTGCACAGAGTGTTCCTGACCCTCTTCTTCTAGAGTCCCCCACTGGCTCTCTCAGCACCTCCTCTTCTGTGTCTGCCACCATAAGAAGCCACTTCCTATAGTACCACATGTATATGCTCAAACCCGAGCCCAGCTGTGTGCATTTATTGATGCACACAAAGCGGCTCGGCCCCGCGTCCTGCTCCCTCCTCACTGAATTTGACTGACCGCAGCAGGAGCCAATGACCTACACATTTGTTAAGCTCAGTGACAAGGCACTATTTGTGTGTTCATTTACAGAGATTATTTGCTGTTACATGCTACAGTGCAGTTTATGCTATAGGAAACCCATTATTTAATTTGTTTGCTCAACACAGGCACTTTTGGCAGTATGATTTGCAATCATCTCATTTGCATCACACATATCAATGTGCTGTAGATTATGAAATTGTTAATGAATAGTTTAATTGCTCAGTAGCATGACAGTAAAAGCAGAAGGTTTTTTGTCTTAATGCATTCTATGCATTAAGATCAAAAGCCTTCTGTGTGCAGCAGCCCCCCTCAGCCCCTCCCTAACACTTACCCGACGTCCCTCTCTGTCCAGCAATGTCCACAAGTGTCTCAGCCACCCGAGATCATCCCTCCTGATTGGCTGAGACACAGCAGTGGTGTCAAAGGCTCCCATTGCTGTCAATTAAAGTCAGCTAGCCCATAAGAGTAGATAGGGGGCGAGCCGGGTCAGGGCTCTGTGTCTGAATGGATACATGGAGCTGTGATTTGGCTCGGGTGCCCCCATAGCAAACTGCTTGCTGTGGGGGCTCTCAACAGGAGGGAGGGGCCAGGATCACAGAAGAGGGACCCGAGAAGAGGAGGATCTGGGCTGCTCTGTGCAAATCCACTGCAACAGAGCAGGTAAGTATAAAATGTTTGTTATTTTTATAGGGAAAAGACTTTACAATCACTTTAAAGCCACTCTTGTAGTTTATCTTTGATGGCAACATATTTGGGTCTTTTTCCACTCTTTTTCAAATGTCCCATTAAAAAATGTACAGCATTTTGCGTGTTGTGACAAAGGAATTAGGGGTTGAAGTTACTGGTCCCTCAGGTCACAGACACGCCTGATTTTAGCATTGGTTGCAAAAAAGCAAGGATCTACAAAGAAGCACAGGTAAGGTGAGTATATGTGGGTCAGGGGATGCTTGTCAGACACTTTCACTTTGCCCTGTAAGTGCTTATAAATGACTGACAACATGTCTTATGTGCATGAAGTTGTGATGGACTCTTTTTTTACTGTATTTTTTTTTCTCTCATTGAAAAAAGATGAAAGAATGTCTTGACGAGGTGTGAAAAGAGCGTGTCATTTGCCTGCAAAAAAGTTTAGATGTATGGATAGTGTCCCTTAGTAGTAATTGAAACTAAGACTCAAAAGGCTTACCGTATATATACTCGAGTATAAGCTGAGTTTTTCAGCACATTTGTTTGTGCTGAAAATGCCCCCCTTGGCTTATACTCGAGTCTGTGTCCATCTTCATCTTTGTGCGCCTGATCCCGGCCAGCCGTAGGTCCCCTGGACCCCAAACTTGGCACACATGTAGCCCCACTGTTCCTCTACAAGTGTGCAAAGTTTGTTGGCCGGGGAGCAGCGATTTTTCAAAACCGGGCACCCCTTCTATAGACTCCCATGTTAAAACAGTAATTTCTCCAGTGATTTTGGGGACCTGGTACTGGCCGGTCCTAGGTCCCCTAGCCCCACTCTTCGTCTACAAGTGTGCAAAGTTTGTTGTCCAGGGGACCTACGGCCGGGGAGCACCGATTTTTCAAAGTCAGGCACCCCTTCCATAGACTCCCATGTTAAACTTCAGTCTAGTCACACAGCGCAGGAGATCAGGTAGGGAGATTGTGCACAGTGAGGCATGCAGATGGACACCCTAGGCTTATACTCGAGTCAATACGTTTTCCCATTTTTTTGTGGTAAAATTAGGTGCCTCGGCTTATATTCTGTGCGACTTATACTCGAGTATATACGGTAATCACAACTTTATCTTCTAAGCCACAGCACAGCAAGAACAATTGACGTGTTTGAGGTTCCATTTTAGCAGTGCTCCATTTCCCACCTCATGAATATAAATATTATTTTGCCGATAAAAATGGAAACAAACACATTGTTAGCTTTCCTTTTTTTTTTAATTCTCTGTAACAACAGGAACACTTTTTCAATCTGCATTTCAAACGGTAAAGCTTTACAAAGAAAGCAGAGGGAGGTTAATTCCATGTTCTGTACACGGGTCTATCTGATCTCTGAATTCTATTTCCATGTATTATTTTTGGCCCTACTCATCTGATAAGTAAATCTGTCATCAGTGCTTTCGCTAGGCAGCTCATAAAGGCTTTGAGATTGGGCACAGTGCGCACACCAGTGATATCAGGCTCATTTTAGTATTTTTGATTAGCATTGTTTTTAGTTATTCGTATTACCTTATACAATAACTTAAGAGCCCATTCACACAGGGGCGTCTTTGGATCCGACTCCAAATCGCCCCAGGTCGCCCCTAGTCGCCTCAGGTCACGCTGGCTGAAGAAATCAATGTAAGTTAATGGAGCCGTCCTTGTGCACACTACTGCAGTCGCTCCGACTTCAAAAAAGGTCCCTGTACTACTTCAATCCGACTCCTAGGCGACCTGTAACCATTCATTTCAATGGGAGTCGCCTCTCACTGTCTTAATAGGAGCAACTCTCCAGGAAGAAAACATACATTTATCAGGCAAAACTCTCTCTCCCCCCTCCCTCTCACAGAGCTGATTCTTGTTTGATTGGCCACTGGAATGTCTCCTGTCCTGCAGGCAACTTGGAGTTGCCTTGTAAATAGCTCCAGGTCTCGCTGTGATTCATTCTCAAGTCGTGTCTGAGTTGCCTCATAAAATCGCGCTGGAAGTCATGTTGCCCCTGTGTGAATGGGCTCTCACTGTATTCTGTTAATTTTTGTTAGCAGAAGCCCAGCTGTTGCCTAGTCACAGTCTGTTCTCAAATTAAACCAAAATGTTCAAGATGGTAATTAGATACCTTCTGCCCAGTTAGTTTGTATTATGTGTGGCACATCACCAGTTCTGAGGGCTACCATTTTGTCATTGAGTAGACTGTATAGCCTAGGTATGCTTCATTCCCCAGATGTAGTAATTTCAAGGTAGCGAGTTGTTCATTTCAGGCTAGTAGTCAAAAACCTCTCCAACTAACCATTTTTTTTTTTTTTTAAACATAAATGGGTGCTTTAACGTGAACATGTTTTTTTTTATTATTATTTTTTTTCTTTACAGAAAAAAAATACTTCTTGGATGCTGTTCTCTTTTTCTTTCTCGTACATCACGGGACACAGAGCGACATAGTCATTACTATGTGGGTTATATAGATACCTTCAGGTGCTGGCACTGGCAACTTCCAAAACCGGAAGTACCCTCCCCTATATAAGCCCCTCCCATCCGGGAGCACCTCAGTTTTTTGCCAGTGTCTAAGGTGTTGGCCAAGAAGTAACATGTGTTTTTCACTGAGCTTGCGTACAGGTTCTTTTGGGCCTCAGTAAGCTATTCCGGATCCGACCAAAAAAGCTTCATAGCTAAACGGTCGGTACCCAGGCCTTGCAAAGAGAAGAGCAAGGTTTTGCCTGTAATGCCTCTCTTAGGAGGGCTGGACCCTGGGATCCAGAGCTCTGGTCATACCCACAACCAAGATGTTTTCTGTGCAGGGTGCTATACAGGTCCAGGGGAGTGGAATCCTTGGGAACCCGGTCCCTGAAGGTTTAATTACAATGCCTGCCGTGATAGGTGAAGTTTGGGCTTCTGTGGACCAGACAGAGTCCTGCGGCAAGGAAAAGGTAAGTGGGGGCCCTCAGGAACTTGGTTCTATTGGGGGACCCCCAAGCCTATTTTGTCTTTCTGCCTGTTACCTAAGGTATTCCCGCTAATATTCTGTGCATGCCTGTTACTACTAAGAAAATGTAAAAATTTTAATAGTAGGCAAGAAAAAAAAAAAAAAAAAAATGTAAGACCGCGGTACCTGTGTTAGACACTAGAGGCCGCTATGGTTCTTTTTCTTGTAATGTGGATTTTTTTTTCTTCCAAAATCAAATCCAGGCAGTTGGTAAGTTCTCTGCTGGAAAGCTGTCTCCTCTGCCCTGTTGCTGCGCTCATCCATCCCCGGGCCCTGCGGCAGGGACCCTGGCTCCCATCTAGCTCCTTATTTTTTTTTCAAAAAAGGCGCCGAAGGCGCACGTGCCCGCGCGCGTGCATGTGCACGCGCCTCTATATATAGAGGCGATCTGGGAAAAGGGGCGGAGCGGGTGGATGACGCTCGGTGTGCGCCGCGGCGCTACTGCGCATGTGCGGGCGTCCAGCGTGTTTTAAAGCACAATCACAGCTGGCTATTGAAGTGCACAGACAGAGCTAGCAACAGTAAAAATGCACACAGAGGCGGTTGATGCAGGCATCCCCTAGAAAGGCACTTTAGTAGACACCAACTGTTATATAGCAGCAATTGTGCTAGACTATTCTCAGTAAAAGTGGTGTTTTATGGCTGGAATACCTCAGCTTTAGGCTTAGGAATATGCCGTCCAGAAGCTCCGGAACTGAATCTTCCAGGAAGCGAAGGGGGTCTCATCGGGCTCTGAGGATCTTGGGCATGCTTCTGCTGCACCAGTCTCCCCTGAAAATTCAGAGGTAAGTGACCGTAGAGACCCCGCAGGGGTACTTGGTACTGTGGCTGTCCTCAGTTCACCTGCTCCTGTGTATGTAATAGAGGAGGTTTTTACCTCAGCTCTGGGAGGATTAGAGAGAGATTGTCAACATTGATCGCTGCCTCCCTGTCAGGGAAAGCACGCCCGATCTCCGTCTCCTCCTTCAGAGTACCTGTTAGCAGAGCAACAGTCCCATACAGGGATCGACCTGCCTGAAGGGGATCAGGATGAGGTTGATTCTGTTATAGAGGAATCAACAGTGGAGGAACCTTTTTCAGCATCTCAAGCTGAAAGATTATGGGTTCAGTCTCTGACTAACATGGTCCGATCAGCATTTAAAAATGCACCTTGCGGAACCATCAACCACTACTGTATCCTCGTTGGGGTCGCTAGAAGCCCCCAGACTGTCTGTTCTTTTCCACTTCACCCTTTACTGAAAGGGCTCATTTACCAGGATTGGGAACATCCTGAGAAAATATTTATTCCCCCCAAGAGATTTCCGGTGGTCTATCCCATGGAGGATAAGTTCATCAAAAAATGGAAGGTCCCTACAGTGGACGCAGCCATCTCTTGTGTGTATAAATCACTGACATGTCCAGTGGATAATGTCCAAATGTTCAAGAACCCAATAGATAAAAAATTGGAGTCCTTATGAAAATCTGCTTCTTTCTACAGCAAGCTTGGTGACACAACCAGCAGTGGGGTCTGCTAAGCAGTGAAGGATCAGTTGAAACAGGTCTTGAGGGACTTGCCAGATCAGCAGGCCCTTGCCCTAGCTGATCTACCTAGAGCCTTAGGCTTTGCGGTTGACGCCATAAAGGATTCAATCCATCAGGCCTCCCGCCTTACGCTGTCTGTAGTACATATGCGTAGGCTTCTATGGCTCAAAAACTGGTCTGCTGAAGCTCCCTGTAAAAAATGGCTGGTTAGCGTCCCATTTTCGTATTCAGGGAAGACCTGGACAAATATATCCAGAAAATTTCCAGCGGTAAAAATACACTCTTGCCGGTTAAAAACAGAGTTAGAGGTCCCTCTTTTAAGAGGCCTGCTTCTCCAGTCCCTGGGGCATCGGCTGTGAAACAGTTCCGACGGCCTCCTCGGTCAATTCCCGGGGGTAAAAATCAGGGACAATCGCAGGGTAATGAGAAACCCTGGGTCAGGAGAGGTACAAAACCTCCCCCAAAGTTAAATTCATTGAAGGGTTGCCCCCACTCAGTCGGGTGGGGGGAAGACTCCAGTTGTTCGCAGAGACCTGGCGGGACACGATCAGAACAGATAGGTGCTCTCCGCAGTATGTTTGGGATACAGATTGGAGTTAAAAGACTCTCCTCCTTCCCATTTTTTGAGGTCAAACGTGCCAAGGGATCCCCGGAAGAGAGAGTCCCTCCTGTTGGCACTAGAACAACTATTGCTCCAAGGAGTAATTATGGAGGTTCCCCTGGAAGAATGAGGGTTCGGGTTTTACTCAAACCTCTTTACAGTCCCGAAGCAAACGGGGACGTGAGGCCCATATTAATTCTAAAAGGGCTAAACAAATTCCTGTATATCAGGACTTTCTGATGGAGTCGATCCGATCGGTGGCCACTGCCCTACAAGGGGAGGAATGGTTAGCCGCGATCGACATCAAAGATGCTTATTTGCACATTCCCATCTTTCCAGTCCACCAAAAATTTCTACGCTTTGCAGTAGAAGGGTGCCATTTTCAGTTCAGAGCCTTACCCTTCGGTCTGGCCACAGCACCACGAGTGTTTACAAAAATTCTGGCCCTTTATTGGCCAATCTAAGAACACAAGGTGTAATGATAATGGCATATCTAGATGACTTGTTGCTGATAGACCACTCAGTGAAAAAACTAGACGTGGTCGTTCACAAGACAATCAAGTATCTGGAATATCACGGTTGGATTATCAACCGAGACAAGTCAGCCCTAAAACCAGTCAAAAGTCTGGAATACTTGGGGCTAAGGCTGGATTCAGACCAGAGAAAAATTTTCTTGCCTCAAGAAAAGGTGTCGTCTTTGAGAGATTTGATCCACCTAGTGGGTACAAAAAGACAGCCATCCATACGCCTGTGCATGAGGCTGCTGGGAAAAATGGTGGCATCATTCGGAGCAGTACTCTACGGTCAATTCCATTCAAAGAATTTGCAAAGGACCATACTGTCAGCCTGGAACAAGAAAGTTCAGGCCCTAGACTTACCAATGTCCTTGTCCCCTTCCGTTCGCAAGAGCCTCCGTTGGTGGTTGGTTCCCCAGAATCTGGAAAAAGGGAAATCCTTCAGTCCGATTTCTTGGAAGGTGGTCACTACAGATGCCAGCCTTATAGGCTGGGGAGCAGTACTGGAGCAATGGTCTCTCCAGGGCAGATGGTCGGATGCGGAAAAGGCCCTGCCCATCAATCTCTTAGAGATACGAGCAGCCCGGTATGCCCTAGTAGCATGGACATCCAAACTCCAAGGGTCCCCTGTCAGAATTCAATCAGACAATGCCACGGCAGTGGCATATATCAATCATCAGGGTGGCACCAGGAGTCGTGCAGCCCAAAGGGAAGTAAATTGCATCCTGAAATGGGCAGAAAGATATGTCCCAGCCATATCCGCGGTATTCATTCCAGGAGTGGAGAATTGGAAGGCGGACTTTCTAAGTCGCCAACAATTATGCCCAGGGGAATGGTCCCTTCACCCCGAGGTTTTTCGGACAATATGTCAGCGGTGGGGAACACCGGATGTAGATCTGCTAGCATCCAGATTCAACGCAAAGGTGGACAGGTTTGTCTCTTGGACAAGGGATCCCCTAGCTTGCGGCTCGGATGCCCTAGTGTTCCCTTGGGATCAGTTCAAGCTGATATATGCATTCCCACCGCCACAATTGTTACCTTGATTACTCCGCAGAATCAGGGTAGAAAAGAAACCAGTGATTCTGGTGGCTCCAGCGTGGCCCCGAAGAGCATGGTACGCGGAGATTGTAAAAATGTCAGTGGGGAGTCCTTGGACTCTCCCACATCGTCCGGACCTGCTTTCGCAAGGACCGATATACCACCCTTCCTTACCAGCCCTAGGTTTGACGGCCTGGCTATTGAAGCCCACATTCTAAAAAAGAGAGGGCTCTCTAATCCTGTGGTATCTACCATGATCAATGCCAGGAAGCCGGTATCCAGGCAGATCTACTATAGAATCTGGAAGGCGTACATCGCGTGGTGTGAGGCCAAGAAATGACATCCACGTAAGTACGTAATAGGTAGGATTCTGGACTTCCTACAGTGGGCTGTAGATAGGAAGCTTGCCTTGAGTACTATCAAAGGTCAGATTTCGGCCTTGTCAATATTTTTTCAAAGGCCCCTGGCTTCACATTCACTAGTCAAAGCCTTTATACAAGGAGTGATGCGTATTAGTCCTCCGGTTAATATTCCCATATGTCCATGGGATCTAAACCTGGTTCTGTCGGTTCTACAGAAACAACCATTTGAACCATTACAGCATATTTCCCTGGTTCTTCTCACCAGGAAATTGATTTTTCTAGTAGCCATTTGTTCGGCTAAAAGAGTGTCGGAATTAGCAGCTATGTCCTGTAAGGAGCCATATCTGGTTATCCATAAGGACAGAGTAGTGTTACGTCCTCATCCAGCCTTTCTTCCTAAGGTGGTATCGAGGTTTCATTTGAACCAAGATGTGGTTCTTCCTTCTTTTTTCCCCAAGCCTAGTTCGATAGAGGAAAAGTTATTACATTCTTTGGATGTAGTAAGAGCAGTTAAAGCTTATCTAAAAGCCACTGCTCAGATTCGCAGAACGGATACTTTGTTTATTCTGCCGGAAGGCCCCAGAAAGGGTCAGGCAGCGTCAAAATCTACTTTAGCCAAGTGGATTTGACAGGTCATTATGCAAGCCTATGGCTTGAGAAGGAGACCGCCTCCGTTCAAAGTTAGGGCGCACTCCACGAGAGCAGTTGGAACTTCATGGGCAGTGCATCACCAGGCCTCCCTAGCTCAAATCTGTAAGGCCGCAACATGGTCTTCAGTACACACGTTTTACTAGGTTCTACCAGGTGGACGTTAGAAGTCAGGAGGATGTCGCCTTTGGGCGCAGTGTGTTGCAGGCCGCAAAAGATCCTCATGTCTGATAGCGCTCAGCTTATGTATGGTGTATCCCCCCCCCCTCATTGGGCATTGCTTTAGGACATCCCACATAGTAATGACTATGTCGCTCTGTGTCCCGTGATGTACGAGAAAGAAAATAGGATTTTTATAACAGCTTACCTGTAAAATCCTTTTCTTGGAGTACATCACGGGACACAGAGCTCCCACCCCTCTTTTGGGGACACTTATTGCTTTGCTACAAAACTGAGGTGCTCCCGGATGGGAGGGGCTTATATAGGGGAGGGTACTTCCGGTTTTGGAAGTTGCCAGTGCCAGCACCTGAAGGTATCTATATAACCCACATAGTAATGACTATGTCGCTCTGTGTCCCGTGATGTACTCCAAGAAAAGGATTTTACAGGTAAGCTGTTATAAAAATCCTATTTTTCCATTTGCTGCCTGTTAATGCACTAGGTAATACAATTACTTCCTGTGGTTTGAGGCACTCCCTTCCACCTGCACCTTGTTATGAGATGTGTGAGACGTTGCTAAACTATGGCCTCTGAAAGTGGTTAAAGTAGCCTCAGGGGCAATACTTTAGTACATGGGGTAGCCTCCATAATGACTTTCTGAGCATCTATGCCTATCTAGGAAACCATGTTGTAAACAATATCATTTTCAGTAATGTTACGACTAGCTAACCACATCATTCATACTTTTAAACGCGGGCAGATAAGAGCCGTTTTTCGTCTAAATGAAAAAGGAAACACAGTTAATTTATAAAAGGAGAATCCTGCTCTGACTCAAAGTCTTGTAATCTTCCTCCTTGTAATGTTTACAGTGTGGGAGTGTCATCGGATAATCTTCCTTTCAAGCTCGCTATCTGTGAACTGCGCTCCTAGCCTGCATCTGGAATCTTCATAAGAAAGATTTTCCTGTACTTCACCGTTATTATTTTTAGCTGCTTAAGAATGTTTAATAGTTTACAGATTCTGAAGTCACATTAATATTTTTTGACAGGGAGGCGATTGTGTTTTGTGTGTTGACAGTAAGGAAATTAGATAATGAAAGAAAAAGAGACAGTTTGGAAAGGGGAATATCACTGTGAAGTACAATCCGTGAGAAATTCACTTATTTGTCATATATTTTTATAAGCACAGTGCTGAGATTTGGACTAAGGCACTGTTATAAAATAAAAGTAAA
This sequence comes from Rana muscosa, assembly GCA_029206835.1. Lineage (NCBI taxonomy): Eukaryota > Metazoa > Chordata > Amphibia > Anura > Ranidae > Rana > Rana muscosa. The sequence continues at coordinate 109,572,355 of JARGYO010005626.1, forward strand.
ATTGGACTCTAATTTTACACTTCATCCATTATTAAAAGTTTGCTCCACCCAAAACGTGTTATTTTAGTTTTGGGTAGGCACTGACAGACCCTAAATATTTCTTTACATTAGTTCATTCTCTGCATTAAAGTGTAATTAGTTTTTTTTTGTATTTTGGATAGAGTAAGGGAGGGTTATAAACCCCATGCTTTTTTTGCAATCTGTGTCCCATGCGAGCTTTTTGTCGGAAATTCCGACCATGTTTGGGCTCCATCGGACATTTTCTGTCAGAATTTCCGCCAACAAAAGATTGAGAGCAGGTTCTCAAAAAAAGTTTCTATCGGAAAATCTGCTCGTCTGTATGCAATTCTGACGCGCAAAAAAAACCACGCATGCTCAGAATCAAGCAGTTTTTTTTTTATGCGATTTTTTGATATGTTTTGCATTTTTATTTTTCTGCTGTCACAGGGGCGGGCTCTCCAGATGACATCATCGGATGGCCATGCCCCATGGCTATATAAGAGATGCCAGGCAGTTGGCGACAACACAACAGAGGGTAACTGGCGGCAAGGAAGAAGATGGCAGCATGAGAATACGTCCGCGGGAGAGGGCGGCTCAGGGAGAAGACCCATTCACATACGGTGGGGGGCAAGGATCTGGCAACGGAAATGCAAAATGCATGAAAACTTCTGGCAAAAACACATAAAAGACGAGGGTTTAAAAATGCAAAACGCACTGCAAAACGTGCCTGAAAAATGCATCAAACGCAGCTGCTTAGATGTGAACATAGACTTAAAAGTTTTCTAATGTTCTTTAAGCTGAAGCCAGTGCACTTGGAAATAAGCAAAGCCGTAAAGAATTGCTTGCTTTTAATGTATTATGTGAATTACTGGCATGTGGTGGGAGAACAAACATGAACTATTTCTATTGGAAATCTCAGGTGGCAAATTTGATTTAGCACAGTTTTCTTTATCCCAGCTCATAATTAATATTTTGTAGTTTTCACATCTTTTGTGTATGTTGGCAGCCGAGCAAAAGGAGTGTCTGTAACAAGATAGGCTTTTTATAAATGGATGTGGGTAGAGATTTCACTGCTGCTAGTGAGTCACTGCAGAGCATAGCTGTACGCATTTCACCATGTATCATCTGTAACAGTGTTTATTTTTTCAGATGTATCTTTATTTCACTGCTCTTTCTTCTGGTACAGCAATTATCAACCCACCCTGAAGGTATTCGCCGCAATCAAGTAATTGTTTTCTGCAGAAATGTTAAGGCATCTGTGCTGTATAGATGTGATGGCATGCAAGCATATGGTCCAGATCAGGATGTATGAATGTAAGATGGACAAACATTGACATGGGGTTCATGGGTTGTGTGTGTGTGTGTGTGTGTATATATATATATATATATATATATATATATATGTGTATATACAGTATATATTATATGTAAGTCTTCTGTATATCTCAACTGTGATTGAAGCAAAAGTGTTCATTTAGAAGCTTACCGTCTTATGATCCTTTGGCCACACGGATAATGTTGTCTGTCTGATTGAAAACAATATAGTTTCTGCATTCACCCCCTGCATACATCTATCCTCCCTCCTTGGCACTCCTCACTATATGCCATTTCCCATTTGCACAACTTACCCTTATCTGAAATCCATCCCTTTTACTAGCAAGACACAGTGACTGCCACTGGCATCTATCCATCTTTGGCGGAAGGTCTTGCTTACTGTTGAGGTCCATCTCTCCCTGGATGACTCAGGTGCCACTGACACCCATTCTCTCATTACTTCTTTTATATTTCAGATTATTTGTAACCTTCCCTCCTTTGGAAAAAGCACAGGGTATACAGTATACGTTTCTATTCATGGCAAGAAAGCTGAGATGGATTAAAAGCAAACTTCACATTTTGCACCATATTATACACTTGTATTTTGTGTGTAATATGGTGCAAACCGGACCCCTAATTGGGAACCCTAGCACGTGGCTTGTTAATCCTTGTGAGGTGTCAATTTTAGGTAGTAGGTCTATTTAAGCCATATTAAACTGCTTTCCTGTTACAGCAGTCTGTTGTGCATTGTCTAAATATGACCATGCAGTCCAGTAGGCACCAGCATTTGACCATGCTATCCAGTATACTCTAAAACGAAGTTTACAATAGCTTCAAAAGCAGACAGACATTTCATGGGCGTTTTTGAAGCCCCATAAATGTTTGTCAAAATTGTGTGCATTACAATGGCCAGTGTTGTTTGCATAGTCACGTTCGTGTTTCTTCTTTTCGCACCAAAAGTGACCCAATGTGTTTGGCAGGTCTTACCACTCCCCAAACACTTCTAGTGATATCAATGTAAACGCACTGCAAACATGCCATAAACTCCTAATTACATTTACAGTAGGTTTGAGAAGCATTTAGAAAGCGTTACCAGCCGAGATGATAGTAAAAGAATCCATACATTAGAAACCCAACACAGAGGAGGTGCCTCATTTAGCACAATGCAAACACATTAAAAATGCTTCATACACGCATCAAAAAATGCATCTTAAAGAAATAGGTGCAGTAATGGGTGTTCAAATTTCAAAGCATGTCCAAGTGATGCCTAACTGACCTTACCAGTCTCCTTCTGTAAGCTTGTGATGAGGAGCGTAGCTATTACTTGTACCAGCATAGAGCACTGAAATGGGAGGTCAAACAGTGCATTTCCGCTTAAAAAGCACCTTAAAGGCATTTCCAAGTGAAAATCTGTTAAAAATCACAGATATGATGGTGCAGAATTTATTGAAAAAAAAGGTGTGCGAATCCGATTGGGCTCTAAGAAATCTCACTTTTTAGTTGGTTGAAAGTTTCTCTCTTGTACCTTCTGTAATCAAAACTGTAACTTTCTTAAATAGAACAGGCATAATATACAAATCATGTTGGGTAATTTCACCAAGAGACAATCGGACACGAAAGCCATTTGCCCTTTTGCTTTATACAAAAACTTGCTCCACTGATTGGATAGTGGAGCTGTCCTTGAAGCTAATTGACAGAATAGGGTTTATCATGTTGCCGTTTGATCATTTTGATGATAAATACATACCGTATATACTCGAGTAGAGCCGAGTTTTTCAGCACATTTTGTATACACCGCTCCTCAAGTGCCTCAAAGAAGCTACTTGCAGGAATTTTCTTTGACGACCTGCCAGCGCAGCGCTCCAGTGTGAAAGCACTCGTGCTCTCACACTGGGATTGCAGATGAGGCTTTTTTCAGGCACTATTTTTAGCGCTAAAGTGCCTGAAAAATACCTCCAGTGTGAAAGGGGTCTAATGGACCATCTCCTGTATTATGTCTGCAGTCTCTGACCATCTCCTGTGCTATGTCTGCAGTCTCTGACTATCTCCTGTAATATGTCTGCAGTCTTTGACTGTCTCCTGTACCATGTCTGCAGTCTTTGACTGTCTCCTGTACCATGTCTGCAGTCTCTGACCATCTCCTGTACTATGTCTGCGGTCTCTGATCATCTCCTGATCAGGGAGGGTGGGTTGTGCGAAACGCCGAGCGGCGCCACCTCCCTGAAATGGGGTTGCCACCTCCCTGAAATTAGTTTTTGCAGGTCGGGATGTCTGTGCAGGTCACAAGTAGATCAAATTCTGGTGAAATGCCCCTGTCAGTGAATACTCATTGATCTCAGAAGCATGTCAGAGTGATGGCAAACTAATGCCTTTGGCACAACCCAGACCCCATCAAGAGAGGCCCTTATGGGTTGATATATAGCTGGTTACACATGTTACAATCTGTTTACACAATCTCCTTAAGAGTTAAAGACACAGCAACCTACCTAATTAAATACAAAATTAATGGATTGTATGGCTATTTCATCTCTCTGCATAGGTTTTGGTAAATCTTCAGTAGATTGTGCCATCAGATAATATATGCGTGTGTCCAGCATTAGACAAATAAATCACATCTTTGTACAGACCTCTGTCTTTGCTATATTGGTAATATTAAAGTTTTTATGATGATTGGTCCTTTTTACAGCTTAAAATCCAGTTGGATACTTTATGAACTACAGCAAACTCAATCGGAAGTTTGGCTCCCCTCCTCCTTCCCCCCCGCAGCCGGCCCATTCATAGAGCGCAGCGTGCTTTGTGCATGTGCAGTAGGGACCCGGCTGTGAAGCCACAAGGCTTTACTGCCAGTTTCTCTTTGTGGCGATGGCTACAGCAGCACCCAATAGCTGATTGAAATACCGGCTTGGGTGAGGACACCCAGGTAAGTGTCCCAATATAAAAAAATCAGCAGCTACAGTATTTTTCTGATGGAGCGCCGCTATCCCAACAGTGGAGAAAAGACAAGTCACCAGTCACCCTACCTTTACTCTCCGGCAGGAATATGTAAAACTCAGGAAGGTGAAACAGCTGTGTATTTGGTGGTTTGGCTGGAGTTGAGCTTTAGGCCTCATGCACACAGGACGTTTATTTAACTCTCCTAGAAGCCATCAGCATTTTTGCAGAAAAAATGCCTTGATGTTTTTCCAGGCATCAAGCTCTTTGGGGGTTAAGCCTAGTACACACGACCGAGAATTTTGTCGCAAATAAAAATGTTGTTTTTCTTGACGAGATTCTTGTCAAGCTTGACGAGATTCTTGTCAAGCTTTCCTTGCATACACACTGTCAATTCCAAATCTCGTCATTGTAAAGCGCGGTCACGTACAACACGTACGACGGCAGTATAAAGGGGAAGTTTGATCCCAATGGCGCCACCCCTTGGGCTGCTTTTGCTGATCTCGTGTTACTGCGTGTTAGTAAAAGTTTGGGGAGAGACGATTCAGGCTTTTCAGTCTTCGTGCTTTCAGTTAGTTTTAGCGTGGCGAATGTGCTATCTCCATTACGAACGCTAGTTTTACCAGGAGGAGCGCTCCCGTCTTATACTTGATAATGAGCATGCGCGATTTTTTAAGACTCGGAAAAGCATACACACGACCGGTTTTCTCGTCGGGAAACAGGCCGACGAGAATCCCGACAAGAAAAACGAGAATCCGGACGAGAAAATGGAGAGCAGGTTCTGTAGTTTTCTCGTTTAGATTCCCGGCAGTTTTCTCGACGAGAAACCATACACACGGAACGGGTTTCTCAGCAAGAAAGCTCTCCCAACAGTTTTCTTGTCGTTTCTTGACGAGAAAACCGGTCGTGTGTACGAGGCTTTAGTCATTTCATTGGCCAGAATAAATAATTTATTCTGGCCATGGAAATTGATTAATGCTCAAGCACTAGCTTTTAGGTGCGTTTAGCAGCTTTTAGTAGCGTCAAGCGTTTTTCTACCCAAACTGCTGCTCCTGGATGCATTGGCAGTGTGTTTTTTTTCTGCCTCTAAAAGCTCCTGCCACTAAACACTGCTAAAAGCTTATGTGTGCATGTACACACAGGCTAACATGGAGAGGCAAGAAAAAAAACAACGCCAGACCCCCCCCCCCCCCTAGGAGCAGCTGTAATAATGTCCAGTGTGCATGAGGTCCTAAGACTGCTAAATAACAGGACCATCAGCTGAATGGAGGTACTGCTGTTGTTTGTTAGAGTGTTGTGGGACGTATAGACTTGTTCATACTTCTAACTGGAGGACTTCAAATACAGGACTCCAATTTCCTGGAAATTTTCGTAAATTGTGCCAGTATACTAACTATGCAGGTTGCCTTTTTTCATTGTAGACAAACATTTCTTCCTGTCCTAATTGTCTGTTGTTGATCTAAACGTGTGCCTTGTCCTTTGACTACCTTTTTAATTATTGTTATCATGCTAGCTATACTAAAGGTTATTTTACCAATAGAGTTTAATTTAACCTTCAGCATATGGAACCAATAGGCCATGTTTCCTAATGTGAATGCTTGGAAAATCTTACATTCATATGTTAAGAGTACACATCCTTTCCTCATTAGCTGGAAAGTAGAGAGATTTTGGCACCAGTTCTATGTAGAAGCTTTGTGCTGCTTTTATATGAATTTTGTTTTTAGACTTTGATGACACTGTTTAGAATAGGAAGTATCTAATAAGTCAAGCATTTTGTCTAATGTTCTGCCAGTGTATTTAATATATGCCTGGAGGTCTGAAATACTATCTCTTGCTCTAAAGTAATATGCATTTAATTTTCTGAAAGCAGAAGGTCGATTATTATATATATATATATATATATATATATATATATATAAAAAAAATTAAGGAGTCACTTAAAGTACATTTTCAAATGGGATGGTTTAAATTTAAGCCATCTGGTTGAGGGTACAAGAGTAATGTACAGTTGGTTTTTATAGTTTAATCATGATCATGTTAATGCACACCGGTAGCTAATTAAAGAAAACTTTTATTGTCTACTTTAAATGGTTTATATAAGGAGTATATGCGTGCAGTTCTCCTTATAGCACTCAATAGTAAATGGTTCCTTTATAGTCGTACTACTGGCTGCTCCTTCCGTGTTTGATGTTGAAGCCCCGGTCACCGTCGTACTTGCTTGCAGAAGAGTGGTTTTAGTTTCGTATTTTTTCCCCTTCCCAAATGCAGCCTTTATTTGTTTTTTATTCCTCCTTTTTTCCTTGAATAATCACAGGGATTAACCCAAAGGCAAAACCTTTGCTCAGGGCATCTTTGTGTATGGGCAGAACAGGTGACTGCCAGGCGTGCACTAAGCAGCCGTTAAACCAGGGGCTGTTTTCTAAGCTCCCCATTTTCCAGTAGTCATTCCTGCTAATTGCCATATTTTGTTTTCACCGTACCTCAGGGAGAATGTTAATATACTCAATTAGTTTCAGAAGCGTGCGTCATAAATCAACGTTGAGTGAAACCTGCATTCTTTACACTTCAGATTGTAGTAAAACATACGCTCTATTGATCTGTTGAATTAACGGAGGCATTGCTTCATTAAATAAGCCATTCATCTCGTTGATTTCACACAAATGACTATTATACCTTGGTGTGGTCAAATACTGGCACTTTTATATTTACTAATTTTATTGATACAATGGGTCACCACTATATTCAAACTTGATTTGATGCCTAAAAAAGCAATATTTATTTGATTGGCCTGTGTGATTGTGTTTTTTCCTGTTCACATCCTGAGTGAGAGTATGGGGAAATTATCATTTCTAAACTTTAAGGTTTCCCTTAGTAAGAGATCAATTTTGTATTAGTTCATGGTGGTTAGCATTTTAAAATGATATTTCTGGACATAATGCAGCTGAACTGACATCTGTATGCTCATTGTCATACTTCTTGCTGCTTTGAAAAAAAAAAATCTACCAATTCCGCTTAGGTAATTAGATTGGGCTGTAGATACTTAAATACTACTTAATGTTTTTCAGTATGTTTTAAAGCTGAACTTCAAGCAGGTGTAAAAACATCAATGAATGTAGTTGTGCATTTATAAAAAAAAAAGTTAAACTTTTATATATACCTGCATTTTATGTGATTTAAGCCTTTTGTAAATCTGTACAGCAGCACTCTGACCGGTAGGGAGAGAAGCAGTTCTTATCATCAATCAGGTGCTGCCAAGCAAAATGTACGAGAAAGCAGAGAAAAAACTTCATCAGTTTGAGTTAGGCCTCCTTAACTAGAGGCGTAAGAATTTGTCCCTCACATGAGGGCCATGTTTACCTGTATGAGGATGCACAGGTGTTCTGTACATCCCTGTGCAGGAAGTCCCATTGTTTTTGATTGGGATGCAACGGCTGCATGGACATAGCTGCTTCTCTCAGTTTGACATCTGTGCAGGTGCACAGACCTGAAACAGACCCAGGTGCATTCACCCATGTGAAGGAGCCCTTACTCCTTCACCTTCCTGTCACAGACTGTGTGCAGAAAGGTGACCTAGTGTTATTGCTTAAGTGCAGAATAGAAAAGTCAAGTCACCAGACTGGATGTTCCACTTTATGTTGTAGGGGCTCTGTAAATTCTAGGGCTGGGTGGACAGAAATGCAAATCCTTTAGCAGGTAAAACAACTTACACTATATTACCAAAAGTATTGGGACACCTGACTTTAATGGCGTCTTAGTCCATAGGGTTCAATATTGAGTTGGCCCACCCTTTGCAGCTATAACAGCTTCAACTCGTTTGGGAAGGCTGTCCACAAGGTTTAGGAGTGTGTCTATGGGAATGTTTGTCCATTCTTCCAGAAGCGCATTTGTGAGGTCAGGCACTGATGTGGGTGAGAAGGCCTGGCTCGCAGTCTCTGCTCTAATTTATCCCAAACGTGTTCTATCTGGTTGAGGTCAGGACTTTGTGCAGGCCAGTCGAGTTCCTCCACCCCAAACTCACTCATCCATGTCTTTATGTCAATCATCTCCAGCGATGAGGGAGTGGGGGGGTGGGGTCGAGTCCCGCTGTCTGTGTCAATAGACGCAGCAGCAGGTCTCGGGAGCGAGCCCACATGGAAGCCACCATGGGAATCAGATTTTTATTGAGGGCACCAGCAAGAAAGGAGGAGCCAAGAGTTCCGGCGAGGGACCCAAGAAGAGGAGGATCAGGGCCAAGAGCAGGTAAGTATAGACATGTATGTTGTTTTTTTCTTTTTTCTTTTTTTACCTTTACAAAAACTTTCATTTTGCATAGCCTAAGTTTGCATTTCATCATTGCTCTTAGATGTGTCTTATTAATCAAGACAAAATAACCTAGTACTATGCTAAGTGTATTGCAACAATATCCCTATCTCATGGTTATTTTTTATTATCTTATGTGCCTTCCTTTTTAGGTTTCAAAACAGGAACATAAAAGAGATGCTACTGAAGGTCGCACAGCAGACACTTCGTCCCGTTACAGTGGCGCCCAAGACAGTGGCATTGGTAGTGATAGTGTGAAAATAAGAATAGTTCAAATTGAACCTCAAAGTGGCACAAGTCACCACAGAATTGTACGACCATCCAAACAGTCCTCTATTGTAAAAAATCTTAACTTCATACCCTTCGATATCTTTATCACTGCCAGCCGCATATCCTTAATGACATACTCGTGCACTTCCATGTCCAAATTAAAGGTGGACACCACTGATGGTGAGAAGGTCAGAAAAAGATCGCTAAACTTCACAAGCACAGAATCGGATGGGGTCCTGGACAGATCTGCTCAATCAGGAATCTCCACTCTAACAGCTGAGGACCTCCTAACCAGTAACTCCTCTTCTCCAGTTAATGGAAAAGCTGGCCTCTTCTCTCTGGAGCGTCTTCATGCATCAACAAGGTCTTCTGCTCGCCAGGCATTGGGCATCACTATTGTTCGTCAGCCTGGGCGAAGAGGAACCGGTGATCTGCAGTTGAATCCTTTCCTTAATCTCACGGTGTCGCAGCCATCTTTGCTGATCAGCTGCCACCACAGAAAACAGAAGGTGGAGATATCACTCTTTGATGCACTACTTAAAGGTGCGGATCCAGAATATAAATGTTCAGGTATGTGTTATGAGTAATAGCATATTGCGTTTTTTGTTTGCTAAAATGCCTTTCTATACATTGCAGTGTTTTATATGTGTTGAGTATGGACTTAAATATCAGAAAATGCCATTTACAGATTGAGGGTATATTTATAAAGAAGTGGACGTGACATTCACTGTAGGTGTGCCTTCCCGATACATGGGTTTTAAATAACAGTGATTGATTCAGTTCCAGAGAATGTTTTGTGAATATCACATTCACGTCTTTATAAATGCCTTACTATGACTTTAACCACTTCAGCCGCGGACCATTTTAGCTGGTTAAAGACCAAGCCACTTCTTGCGATTCGGCACTGCGTCGCTTTAACTGACGTCCTTTTTTCTCTTTCGTTCATGGACGGACACAGCATCTTATTCTTGACATTAGGGTATTAGCCTTCTATCAGGAGAGGACTAGGCAGAAAAGCATGTTAAGTTTTAAACATGCATCAAAACTGTACAGTACCGCCCTGGGGGCCATCCCACTAGATACAACCCCTCTCTCTGCATCATGCAGCTCAGTTTTTTTCTGCCTAGCATAGGAGAAGGACCTGGCTCCCGGTGGGCCCCTGGTCATGTGGATTTTTTTCTATTTTTTTCTACTTTTTGATCCTGAGATCTACTATCAAATGCCGACTGGGTGATAGGCTGGACCCATGATCCTTGTAGTCCCCCCAGTTTTGGCCATCGAGCATGTGTAGACCTTTAGCTACGCGCTGGGTCGTCCACGACATGCCCCGTTGCTCCAGGGGTGGGCGGTGAGCTATATGCTCCGGGACACACATATGACCGGGCTATATGTCCGTGTCACAGTGTGCCGGGCCGACAGCCATGCCGTAACCGCGCGGACGTTGGGTCTGTCAGGAATGCCTTCAGCTAGTCCACACAATCCCGGGGTGGTCGATTAGGGGGTTCCCACCCTCCCTTTTCTCTCTCCCTGTCCTTTCCCCCCTTCCCATGCTCTGTGGGGCTGGGCCTGCTGTACTGACCGGGGGTCCTCCGGGGGGGGCTCAGTGTTCTGGCTGGGGGCTGTGCGGGGTGCCCAGGGTCCGCTCTCCATGGGGGGCCTCCGCGCTGAGGCCTAGCATGTTCTCTTTTACCTCATAAGCGCTTGGCGGCCATTTTGGCGACGTCTGGTGCCATTTTCTTGTAGTCCGCGCGCTTTATACAGGGTCGGCTGGCGGCCATTTTCTTGTAGTCTCGGCTTGGTTTTTGCCTCTAGCGGTGAAAACGTCCCTTCTGAATGGCGCGAACGGCGCTGTACACCTCAGGCACTAGAATAAACCGCAGCCATGCCTGTTAGGAGGCATATGGGGAGAGCGGACGGCGGCGCTGGCAGCACCTGGACCAGAGCGGTGAGTCCCCTGGGGTCCTTCACTCTGAGCAGCTAGGGGGGAGGATTTTGTTTTTGCTGCCTTGCCTTGGTCCCTATGGGTGTCAGGCAAGTGCGGGTTGCATGGCGTCAGAAACTGGCGTTGTTTTTCCCTGACATCCCTGTGGTGGCAACCAATGCCCTGTACCTGGGGTGCGTATGGGCGCCTTGTCGGTGGTCCTGGAGTCCCTTATTACCAGGGTAGAAGCGGTGTGCGGCCGCAAGGGGGGTAAAAACGCCCCCGTCCCCCACCATCTTCGGGGTGGAGTTCTGATCAGACTTGAGCCTTGCTGTGGCAGATGTCCCCTGCTCTGACCTGTCAGAGGATGCAACCCAGGACCTTCGGACTGTGCGGAACTGCGTTCTCGCTTGCTTGCCTGTGCGGGTCAGCGCTAAAAAGCGCTTGTTGGAGCACTTATCACCGCGTGCAGGCTCCCCAATAAAATGGAGGTTACGGTGAGTGCATCTATTATGGTGTCGGTCCCTTCTGGGTCCTACAAGCTGTCCCGCACCGCTGGGAGGTTTTCCCTATAAGCTTATTGGATAAGTTTACATGCTAAAAATGGGAACGGATGCAGCATTTCAAAAAATCGCATGGCTGTCCGTTGTCCCTTTGCGGAATGTTTCCTGATGAGGGACATCTCCCCTGATGGGGCCCCCTGGTATCCAGGGCCCGGCCCTTGTTCAGGGTATGAAGGTCAGCATTGCAGCCACTGTTGGCCACGACCCTGGGGTCACTGATACGTCCTTAATGGACAAGATTTGCTGCACCGTGATTTGGATAGCAAATGGCTTCCCTGGTCTTCATGATAGCGGAACCAGGTGGTGCATGGCTTTAAGTATGTCTGCAATGCGGACTTAGATACAGCTTCCTGGCTATCAAGTACCATCAGTATCTGTGGTGGGGCTACGCTGCATGATTTGACTGGGATGCTGGTCTGCGGACCAGACATACAGGAAGGCTCTGGCGGATTTGCTCTGCCGTGCTTAGAGGTTTTTGGAACCTCACTGGATGACATTAATAAAAATGTTGTTGGGGGGAGAGCAGCTCTCACAAACTCGGAAAAGGTAAGGAGCCACGCCGTAGGCCAGGGCCCTCCCTTTTTTTCCGCTCACTATCGTTTTTTTCCTTCCGCCGGGCCCGCAGGTAAGCGTCCCCAGGCCGACAGGGCACCCACTAAGGGACTAAAAAAGGTATCCCTGTTTCTCGCAAGCAAAACATGCCTGCAAGCAAATCTGCGGGGACATGGAGGTTTTTGCCCCCGCCCGACTATGGGGTGGGGGGTCGCCCTCGTGAGCTTGCAGCTCGATGGACCTCCCTACTTCCGACCAGTGGGTCTGTGAAGTGGTTTCATCTGGGTACAAGATGGAGTTTTTCTTCTCTTATCCACAGATTTTTTTTTTCCTCCAACCTTCATCCCCTTCTGGCTTGCCGGGCTGCCTTGCTTGGGGCAGTGCATGACCTGCTCATGCGCAGGGGATAGTACCTGTGCCGGCGCCGGAAAGGTTTTTTCAACGAATCTACAATCTGTAGTCCCAGAGAAGGGAGGGGTCGGTCCGGTCCTGGATCTCAAGACCCTTAACAGCTTTGTGATAGCACAAAGGTTCAGGATGGCAGCTTGTCACTTTGTGGTCGCTGCACTACGTCCGGGGAATTTTTTTGCTGCCATCCTTGGACATCAAGGACGCATTTTATTGCAGCCCCCATATACGTCAGGCATCAGAGGTTTCTGCAGTTTGCAGTCTGGGATGAGCACTGCTAAATGGTGGCTCTCCCTTTTTGGCCTGGTGTCGGCACCGGGAGTTTCTTCCGGGTGCTTGCCCCGATCCTGGCCTTGCTGAGGCAACGAGGGATCGCAATCATGCGCTATTTGGTCGATCTCCATCTGAGAGCAGATTCCGCCTCAGAATTCGAGGTGGATGTGGCGATTGCCAGTCTGACTCTTCGGGAGTTTTGGTTGGGTACTGAACCCCCAGAAGTCGGTGTTGGCGCTGACTTGACGCCTGGAATACCTGGGTTCAATCTGGACACCTCAAAGGGCGAGAGTCTTTTTCTCCCTTGGCAAGTTGCAGACTCTTCAGGCTGTGGTACAGTGGTGGGCGTCACGCTGGTGGTGGTCACTGTGCTTTTACATGCGTGTCCTGTTTTTTCATGGTAGCCACATTTGAGGCCGTCCCGTGTGTTTAATTCCACACTCGAGTCTTGCAAAACGGAGATCCTGTCGACATGGGACACGTCTCCATTGTCCCTGGATTGTCAAATCCGGGTGAGCCGGCTAGTCGGGGATTCCCTGATCCGGTGGCTGAGACTTTCTATCCGGGAAGTAATTTCCTTTTTGTTGGACGACACAAGGTCGCTGAACGCAGGAAGAACCCCGCCTGCCGATCAGGGTGCTCCTTAGGGCGTTCAGGCAGTGCCCCTCCACTTGGTCACGGAGGCTGCGAGAACGTTCAGTCAGGATCCAGTTGGACAACGCCACGGCGGTGGCATATGTCACCCATCGAGGGGGAACAAGTCTCTCGGCTGCTGCATGCTGTTGCTCACGTCCTGCGGGAGTGGGGCAAAGATGTGCTGGCTCTATCGCCCGCATACAGTCTGGGCGTAGAACTCTAGCAGGCGGACTCCCTGAGTTGGCACTTGCTGGGCCACGGACTATAATCCCTACACCCGGAGGTGTTTCGACTCATCTACCGGAGATGGGGATCGCCTGATGGGGATCTCCTGGCTTCTCGACCCAATCGGAAGGTTTTGAGGTTGTGGCCAGGATCGAAGATTCCTGGGAAGACGCGTCAGACGCATTTGTGGTCCTGTGGGGACAGTCTCGGCTATGTATGCCTTCCTCCTAAAAATGCTCTTCCTCATCTGCTCACAGAGTAGTGGCCGAGGGGATCTGAGTAGTCTAATTGCCCCAGATTGATTCCGGTGTCCCTAGTGCGACTGGTGGCGGATGTTCCTTGGCGGCTGCCAATGCGATAGGACCTTTTATCGCAAGGTCATACATTTCATCCTGCTTGCAGTCGCTGGCCTTTACGACATGGCTGTTGACAGTCAGATACTAAGTGACCATAGCCCGTCGGTTCGGTGCTTCCACCATGCTGAGGGCACGGAGGTCATCTTTTCGGATGAATTACCATCGCACTTGAAGGGCCTACATCCCTAGGTGTGGAGATGGAGTGGCGTTCACGTACATATCCGTTTTCCAGGCTACTGCTGTTTATTTTGACAGCGTGGAGTGGTTAAAAATACTTGCTTTTCGCTCCATTGAGGGGCGGATATCAGCCTTGGCTGGTTTCTTCCGCGACCCTTGGCAGCTCATTCACTGGTGGGTATGTTTGTCTAAGAGGTTCCATGTGTGGCCCCTCCGGTTCAATCACTACTGCCTTTGTGGGATTGAATCTGGTACCCTGGGTGTTTTCAGAAACCACCTTTTTTAAAGTACATAAAGAGAATCCCCTGTTGGCACTTTCTTGGTAAGTAGCTTTTGGGTGGATGTTACCTCTACCAGGGGGTTTTTGAGTTGGCGGCCTTGTCTTGCAAGTCTCCCTACTTACTCATCCTAAGGGATAAGGCGGTGCTGCATCCACAGCCTTGTCTCTACCTGAGGTTTGTTTCGGCCTTTTTATCAAAATGTGGACATTGTGCTTCTTTTGTCCTCGGCCGTCACATTCCAAGAGGTTGCTTGCTTTCCTTGGGCTTGGTTCAAGCTATGCGGGTGTAGCTGTCTGCTACAACTCCGTTTTCAGAGGTCAGACTCACTGTTTGTGTCTGTCACTGGCCCATAGTAAGGCCTGGCGGTCTTGTCGGCCACCATGTCACGGTGGATCAGACAGATTGTAACTCAGGCTATGCCCTTAAAGGGCGGGCGCCTCCCTTTCCTGTCACGGCGCATTCGACCAGGGCAATAGGTGCCTCCTGGGTTTTCTGACATCTTGCGTTGGTCTCACAGGTGTGTAAGGCGGTGACCTGGTTGTCCGTTCACACTTTCACGAAGTTTTACAAGGTTGACCAGCATGCGTCTGTGGATGCCTGCTTCGGCCGCAAGGTTTTGCTGCCGGCTGTTTAAGGTTGCAACTCCTTTGTTGAGGAGCTCTATTTGTTTGGGGTGAAGTTGGTTTGATTGCTGTTCCCACCCCTCGTTTTTTGACACTGCTTGGGGACGTCCCTAATGTCAAGAATAAGATGCTGTGTCTGTCCATGAACGAAAGAGAAAATGGGATTTTTGTACTCAACGTAAAATCCTTTTCTCTGAGTTCATAGACGGACACAGCACCCACCCCTCCTTTTATATGTTTGTACTGCTTTTTGATGAACTGAGCTGCATGATGCAGGGAGAGGAGTTATACCTAGTGGGACCGCCCCCAGGGCGGTACTGTACAGTTTTGATGTATGTTTAACACTTAACATGCTTTTCTGCCTAGTCCTCTCCTGATAGAAGACTAATACCCTAATGTCAAGAATAAGAACTCAGAGAAAAGGATTTTACGGTGAGTACAAAAATCCTATTTTTCCCACAAATAGAGCTTTCTTTTGGTGGTATTTTTTGCGCTATAAACAAAAATAGAACGACAATTTTGAAAAAAAATGCTATATTTTTTACTTTTTGCTATAATAAATATCCCCCAAAAATATATAAAAAATAATTTTTTTCCTCAGTTTAGGCCGATACGTATTCTTCTACATATTTTTGGTTAAAAAAATCGCAATAAGCGTTTGATTGGTTTGCGCAAAAGTTATAGCTTCTACAAAATAGGGGACTGTTTTATGGCATTTTTATTAACATTTTTTTTTTTTTACTAGTCATGGCGGTGATCAGCGATTTTTATTGTGACTGCGACATTATGGCAGACACATCGGACACTTTTGACACCATTTTGAGACCATTGTCATTTTTCCAGGGATCAGTGCTATATAAATGCACTGATTACTGTGAAAATGACACTGGCAGTGAAGGGGTTAACCTGTAGGGGGCGCTGAAGGGGTTAAGTGTGACCTAATGAGTGATTCTTACTGTGTGGGAATGTGGCTTGGCGTGTGACGTCACTGATCGTCGTTCCCTATGACAGGGAACAGACGATCAGTGACACTCTCACAAGGAAGAACGGGGAAAGGTTTGTTTACACTTACCTCTCCCTGTTCTTCAGCTCTGTGACCCGATCGCGGGACACCGGCGGCGATCGGGTCCCGCGGTTACGGAGCTTGCGACAGGGTCGCGAGCGCGCGACCACACAGCGGCAAATTAAAGGGGATGTATATATACGCCCTTTTGCCTGTCCATGCCATTCTGTTGACGTATATCTGCGTGCGGCGGTCGGCAAGTGGTTAACCTCTACTAGGCTAGGAGTAAAATAAAGAGAGGAAAAAAGCCAGCTGTGAAACCAGCCTATGTTTGCATATGTGGTAAAGTTTTGCAAAGCCTGGTGGAGAGTAATGAATCCACACTGGAACGTATGGCAACTCGGTACCAATGCTACATTTTTTTTTTGCCCTCAAATACTCTGACATTCCAGCTTAAAAATACTCCTAACCCCTCTGCACCCTCCTGAAAAATCTAAGGAACTGGGGGGAAATTTGTCAGCCAAACAGGGCCTGCATCCAACCAACCTTTGCATACTCTAGCCCAAAAAAATCTACAGTATACACTATACATAAATATAAAAACACTTTAGCTATTTTTTCTAGAAATTCTTCAATTCAGAGAGCACTGAAGTTGTTCTCTCAGCAGCTCAGCTTCCCCTCTCCCAGCAAGTGACTCAGCACTCAGCAGCCTTCCATTCTTCTAATCTCTAATGTAAATATGGAGCAGGTGATCTGAGCGTGGGGAGCAGGGTAAGCTAAACCGCAGAGAGAACAAATCTGGATTACTTCAGTGCCTCTGTGAACTTTAAAGTGATACTAAAGGTTATTTTTAGAGATATTATACTTAACTGCTCTGTTGTACAATATTGCACAGAGCGGTAACTTACCTCCTCTTTGGCAGTCCCCCGCTAGTGCTGTCTGCTTTTCCTTCCTTTGGGTGCTCCCTTAGCATGCGGGATACCATGGAGGCATATGCACATGCAGGGTCCCAAGCTGGGCTGTGTGCATTTATAGACACAATGCCAATAAGCAGTGCCGCTGCTCCCCCCCTCTCAGGAGTTTGACTGACAGTAGCAGGAGCCTATGAGTCCCACTGCTCCCAGTGTCTACTGTGAGACCAGTAAGTGAGAGGAGCGGTACAGCGGCCAAGACAGCACTGGAGTGATGGCAAGAGTCAAGTAAGTGTTTAGGGATGGGGTGGGTATAATGGGTAGTGGGGTTTTTATCTTAATGCATAGAATGCAAAAAAAACATTTTGGCTTTAGAACCCCTTTAAGGATAAACAGTGCCTGTGCCTGCAGAGGTCAGTGATAGATTGTTTTAAAGCAGATTTACTAGTGGTTTCAGAATATGTAAATACTTGAATATCCATAGCCTGATTCACTTTTAAACATTCATTTTACAGTATCTTCTGGCAGTACACAATGACCATCAGTTGATCTTAAACATTTTTTGTACACATTTGGAACCTTTGTGCTTGTTAGGAAAGTGTATTTTTCCAGTGTTCATGGAATAAAACAATACCGTCTTTAAGATACATTATAAACAGAGATATTGCAATAACTCACAATTATCTTCAATGTGAAACACAAACCTTCATGTGTTTTCTGTTACAAAGCTTAAAGTTTTAAAGCGGGATGTAGCTTACCAGTGCAGAATAATATAGTAACCTAATATCTACTTTCAGAAAGCTTGTAGAAACATAGTTCACAAAAGATAAGCTTTTATTTACAATGACATTACTTCAAAAATAACATTGTCTTAATGGATTATCTTGTTATATTGAATTGAAGCATCCAGATCATTTCCACCAAATCAGTTGCAGAAGTCCAGTGTTACAAGGAATATTTTGCTGGAAGACCGGACAAAGTAAATACAGACCATAAAATATCCAAAAACATCACAAAACTTGAATATTCTTTAAAACCTGAATGCAGGACCTAACGTATTCAAATGACAATACACTGTTACTCTTACCGATAACCCACAAGACTTTTATGTTTTTGTAAATATGCATAACCAAAAAGGATCTGGTACGATACTCCCACTATTGTACAAAAACAATGCCTGTCAAACCTGGCACATGGTTATCTTTTGTAATGTCAGTTAAATGGAACAATTCTATCAGCTAAGCATGTGTCAGGTTTGACAAGCCATTGCAAGAGCAGCAGTAGTGTGCCAGACTGTTAAATTTTTTGCTTATTTACGTAAATGGAATGTCCTTGTAGGTTATTGATAAGAGTAAAAGTGTATTGTCATTTTAATGCATGCAAGGCCCTGCATTCAGGTTTTATGGCCAGTTCACAACAGAATTTCACAGGAACATGGTCTGCCTTCCTGAGCGTTCCCCTGCAGTGTGTTTTGGCAGCGCATTCATTTGTTCCACCTGCGATCTGGGTTTGGGTTGCCTTTAACAATGTATTGGCTTATCCCCTACTATGGACCTCCTGCGTAGAGTTTGGGGTGGCTTAAAAACCTTTTAGAAAATTACAGTATTTTTTTGTATTTACTCTCTTGTGGCATAACTCGGTATATCCAGAATTAGCTAAACTAAGGCGATTTCATAAATGGAGGAGAAAGGGTATATTATATTTATCTCAATTATTCTTAGGCAACATATTAAAATCTTATGATCAAATACAATCTGAGTTCTCGTTGTCTCCAAAGCAATGCTATCAATACTTGCAGTGGTATCTGCATCAGAGAAGAGAGGGTTGATTTCCTATATACATACATGGCTGCTTTCCTCCATACAGGATCCTTCTGCACTTAGGAGTGGGATATCTTGGACTGAGGACATTGGGGAGATAAGTGGTGAGCAGTGGGACATGGCCTTGGAATCGGTTCCTTTTATTTCCCAGTCTGCCTCCTACAAACTCTCTCAACTCTTTATACTCCACGGGGCCTATAGAACAATGTATTGGCACCCACAGCAGATTGCAAAGGCAGTGTGTTTTGAACGCAGTACTGGAAAAGGACACCAAATGCACTTTTCCAGCACCACCTTCTTGTGTGAGTCGGCTCTTAAAGAAGGTTAACTTATTTTCCATCTTGAGGGGAATTCCCGTTTTAGATAGCTGTCACTTGTAAAGCTGGCTGTACACTATAATCATTAGTCAATTTTATCGAACAAACACATTTCTAACAGTGTATGTGCAGTCCATTCACTCCAAAATCAAATGTTAAAAGCAAATGAACATTTGAACTACTCAAAGGGCCTTTCATCAAGCTGTCAAATGTACCGAGGATTTTCATACGAACATTCGTTCGAAAATCTTCTAGTGTATACCCATCATAAATTGTCCCTATTTCAAGATTTCCTCTCACCTTGTGGTCTACTGTAAAAGTTAGAATATCCCCCAGCGGGGATATGGACAACAGTTAAGACCTGATTGGGGTTTTAAAATGTCCCTACTTTATTCAAAACTGAAAAAAAAAGTTTGTCTCTACATACATTTAACCCAGAAGTGCTGAGGACAAATCCTAACTTTGTCCCATTTGTTACCTACTCCCCTTCCTCGAATTGGGCTTTGTTGCAAATTCAGTTGCTACATCACCAATTATCATGTTAGAAAATCCTGTTTTCTGAAAACACTATTTACAGTGAGGGGGAAAAAAAGTATTTGATCCCCTGCTGATTCTGTACGTTTGCCTACTGACAAAAAAATGATCAGTCTTTAAACACTTCAATACCGCCCATAGTCATATGACGTCCGCAGATGGGATCTCCCATCCTGGGTGGGTGTCATATGATGTCCTCTGCTTCCTGGCAACGGCGCGTCACTGAGGAGCCGATGTGCGTGCCCGGTGGCAACGATGTTCGCCGGGCACCCGCGATCGCTCGTGACAGAGCAGGAACGAGGATTTGTATGTGTAAACACACAGATCCTCGTCCTTTTAGGGGAGAGGAGAGAGATTGTGTGTTCCTAGTATGTAGAAACACCGATCGGTCTCCTCCCCCTAGTCGGTCCCATCCCCCTACAGTTAGAATCACTCCTTAGGTAACACATTTAACCCCTTGATCGCCCCGTAGTGTTAACTCTTTTCCTGCCAGTGACATTTATACAGTAATCAGTGCATATTTATAGCACTGATCGCTGTATAAATGTCAATGGTCCCAAAATAGTGTCAAAAGTGTCCGATCTGTCTGCCACAATGTCACAGTCATGATAAAAATCGCAGATCACCGCCATTACTAGTAAAAACAAAATGCCATAAATCAATAACCTATTTTGTAGGCTCTATAACTTTTGCGCAAACCAATCAGTATACGCTTATTGCAATATGTAGAAGAATACATATCGGCCTAAACTGAGAAAAAGAAAGGATTTAAGAAAATTTGGGATATTTATTATAGCAAAAAGTAAAATATATAAACTAGTGTAGAAAACTAAAAAACAGTAAAAACCATGTCAGTCAAACACTATAAACAGTGCTGATGTTGAATGTAAATAAGTGGTCAACTCCACATTGAAGTCTTTAGACAGATGATAGATAAACACAGTGCCTCAAATAGTGTCCATAGGTGATCCTAAAGTAATTGCAGTGTGTACCTTCCACCAAACTCTCCAGATCCACCACGTGAGAATACACTCCCCTATGGGGTTAAACTCACCAAAGCATTGATAAAACACAGCCTTAAACAGAGGATTTTCATCAGAACCAAACACTGTGATGTGCATCAGTCAGGGGGACAGTAGACTGTAGTGGGCTCCCAATATGGCAAAACAAACAAAAGAGAGCGCAATAGCGTAATCCTGTTTTTATTTTATATATTAGATATCCCGTCATACATTAAACGTATATCAATGAGCATGAAAGAAAGTGGTGGGACTTCACCGTATCCACCATCCGGCGTGTATCGCTAGAACCGCAAGCTGTGAATTGCTTGCTTCCTTCTTCCTGGTTCTACTCGGTGGAGCGCAACAGAGGACACCCTCTGTTGAAGTCAGCCAATGACGAAACGCGTCAGCATGTGACCCACACGACACGCAAGTGTTTTTTGCGCTTCACCGAGTAGAACCAGGTAGAAAACATGACTTAGTGCTTGGTGGCAAAACCTTTGTTAGACACATCTCGGGAGGGATTTTGTCCCACTCCTCTTTGGAAATCCTATCCAAGTCATTGAGGTTTCGAGGCTGATGTTTGGTAACTCGAACCTTCAGCTCCCTCCACATATTTGCTATAGGATTAAAGTCTGGAGACTGGCTAGGCCACTGCAGGACCTTAATGTGCTTCTTCTTGAGCCACTCCTTTGTTGCCTTGGCCATGTGTTTTGGGTCATTGTCATGCTGGAATACACATCCACGACCCATTTTCAATGCCCTGGCTGAGGGAAGGAGGTTCTCACCCAAGATTTGACGGTGCATGGCCCCGTCCATCGTCCCTTTGATGCAGTGAAGTTGTCCGTTCCCCCCAAAACATAATGTTTCCACCTCCATGTTTGACGATGAGGATGGTGTTCTTGGGGGTCATAGGCAGCATTCCTCCCCCTCCAAACACGGTGAGCTGAGTTGATACCAAAGAGCTTGATTTTGGTCTCATCTGACCACAACACTTGCACCCAGTTCTCCTCTGAATCCTTCAGATGTTTATTAGCAAACTTCTGAGAGGCCTATACATGTGCTTTCTTGAGCAGGTGGACCTTGCATGTGCTGCAAGATTTCAGTCCTTCACAGTATAGTGTGTTATCAATTGTTTTATTGGTGACTATGGTCCCAGCTGCCTTGAGATCATTGACAAGATTCTCTCGTGTAGTTTTGGGCTGATTCCTCACCGTTCTCATGATCATTAAAACTCCACGAGGTGAGATCTTGCATGGAGCCCCAGACTGAGGGAGATTGACAGTTATTTTGTATTTCTTCCATTTGCGAATAATCGCACCAACCGTTGTCACGCTCTCACCAAGCTGCTTGGCAATGGTCTTGCAGCCCATTCCACCCTTGTGTAGGTCTACAATCTTTTCCCCTGACATTCTTGGATAGCTCTTTGGTCTTGGCCATGGTGGAGAGATTGGAATCTGATTGATTTGTTTGCTTCTGTGGTGTCTTTTATACAGGTAAGAGCTGAGATTAGGAGAACTCCCTTTAAGAGAGTGCTCCTATTCTCCGCTCGTTACCTGTAAAAAAGACACCTGGGAGCCAGAAATCTTGCTGATTGATAGGGGATCAAATACGTATTTCACTCATTAAAATACAAATCAATTTATAACTTTTTTGAAATGTGTTTTTCTGAATATTTTTGTTCTGTCTCTCACTGTTAAAATTAACCTACCATTAAAATTATAGACTGATGATTTCTTTGTCAGTGGGCAAACATACAAAATCAGTAGGGGATCAAATACTTTTTGTATAGGGTCACAATCTTGCTGACAGTCATGTTCAAAATAATTCAAAAAGCTGGGACCTCTGTGTTTCCATTTTTCCTCAGCATAGCATAACTATTGCCGCGTACACACGACAGGTTTTTCCGACCGATTTCCGTTCAAGCTGTCTTGCATACACACTCTCACACCAAATTCCGACCGTCAAGAACGCGGTGACATACAACACTACGACGAGCCGAGAAAAATGAAGTTCAATGCTTTCGAGCATGCGTCGACTTGATTCTGAGCATGCGTGATTTTTAGTCCGTCGGAATTGCATCCAGACGAACGGAAATTTCAGTCGAAATTTTTTTCGGCGGAAAAAAAGAGTACATGTTTTCTGTCTAAGTCTGTTGGAAATGGGGCATACACACGATTGGAATATCCGATGAAAAAATTCCGTCTGACTTTTTCCATCGGAAATTCCGTGTGTACGAGGCATAAGTAGATCCACTATAAACTAAGAAAAAAATCTGCTCTTTTCCGATAAGGCAGTGGAAACAATTAAAAGTTTCTGGAGCTGCAAGGGATCTAAAGGCCCGTACACACGCTTTGATTTTCGGACGTCAATTGTGTTACGACGACCGATCGTCCGCAAATCTTACCGTTAGTATGGTGCTTTCGACAGCCAATTTCACTTTTTCATCAGACAAAAGCTGGATGTGCAGACTATAACACATTTTCGGCAGATGTGAACTCAACGTCTGATTTTCATTTCATTAGCATGGTTTTCGTATGAAAAAAGACAACATATGCTCAGAAACGAAAGAATACATACAAAACTACTGTATATACTCGAGTATAAGCCGAGGCACCTAATTTTACCACAAAAAACTGGGAAAACGTATTGACTCGAGTATAAGCCTAGGGTGTCCATCTGCATGCCTCACTGTGCCTCACTTTGCCTCACTGTGTCCATGTGCATGCCTCACTGTGTCCATGCCTCACTGTGTCCATGCCTCACTGTGTCCATGCCTCACTGTGTCCATGCCTCACTGTGTCCATGCCTCACTGTGTCAATGCCTCACTGTGCCCAATCTCCCTACCTGATCTCCTGCACTGTGTGTCTCGAGTAACGTTTAACATGGGAGTCTATAAAAGGGGTTCCCGGATTTGAAAAATCGGTGCTCCCCGGCCGTAGGTCCCCTGGACAACAAACTTTGCACACTTGTAAATGAAGAGTGGGGCTATATGTGTGCCAAGTTTGGGGTCTAGGGGACCTAGGGCCGGCCAGTACCGGGTCCCCAAAATCACTGGAGAAATTACAGTTTAACATGGGGGTCTATGGAAGGGGTGCCTGGCTTTGAAAAATCGGTACTCCCCGGCCGTAGGTCCCCTGGACAACAAACTTTGCACACTTATAGAGAAAGAGCTACATGTGTGCCAAGTTTGGGGTCCACGGCTGGCCGGGATCAGCCACACAAATATGAAGATGGACACAAACTTGAGTATAAGCCCAGGGGGGCATTTTCAGCACAAAAACATGTGCTGAAAAACTCGGCTTATACTCAAGTATATACGGTATTCAACATGTTACGTCACTTCTGACGTTGTATTCTGTCAAACGCAAATTCTCGTATTGTTAGTAACTGCTTAACTTTCGACATGAGACTAGCATGCCACAAAAATCGGACGTTCTGTCGTCTGAAAATCAAAGCGTGTTTACGAGGCTTTAAAGTGCAATTCCAGTCTATTCCTAAATATGCTTAACCACTTAACTACCGCCCACTGTATATATACGTCGGCAGAATAGCACGGACAGGCACAATCACGTACCTGTACGTGCCTGCCTTTGTATGGGTGGGGGGTCCGATCGGACAGTACAGTGAGCGGCCGGGATCGCTTCGGGAGTGATCCGTGATGAGGGGGCCGCCATTCGATTCTGGCCACCCCCTCGCGATCGCTCCCGGCGAATCAAATGCTTCCTCTGCCTGTGTAATGTTTACACAGGCAGGAGGAAGTGATGTCATCTCTCATGCGGCGCTCACATATACCGAGCGCCGCATGAGAGAAGACATCAGGTTAGTGCACTAAACAGCACACTGACGCCAGGACACATAGGCACACGATCGCCCCTCCAGACACCCCCAGATCACCCCCCAGCCCCCAGTCACAGTGTCACCGATTGCAGTGACCATTTATTTACTGATCGCTGCAATCAGTGACATTTGTGACTGTAAAAGTGTGAGGTTTAGGTCCAGTGTAGCCCCCTAACCCCTCCTAATAAAGGTTTAACCCCTTGATCGCCCCCAGGTAACCCTTTCACCGCTGTCACTAAGCAATCGTTTTTCTGATCGCTGTCTTGGTGTCGGTGATGCCGATAGGTAGCCAGTTATTTTTTTAGGTTCGCCGCAGGTTTTTATAGCGTCGGGTACCCCCATATATTACCTAATAAAGGTTTAACCCCTTGATCGCCCCCCCAGGTAACCCTTTCACCCCCTTTTGCCAGTGTCACTAAGCGATCGTTTTTCTGATCGCTGTCTTAGTGTCGTGATGCCGATAGGTAGCCAGTTATTTTTTTTAGGTTCGCCGCAGGTTTTTATAGCGTCAGGTACCCCCATATATTACCTAATAAAGGTTTAACCCCTTGATCGCCCAGCAGCTAACCCTTTCACCCCCTTTTTGCCAATGTCACCAAGCGATAGTTTTTCTGATCGCTGTCTTAGTGTCGGTGATGCCGATAGGTAGCCAGTTATTTTTTTTAGGTTCGCCGCAGGTTTTTATAGCGTCAGGTACCCCCATATATTATCTAATAAAGGTTTTAACCCTCTAATTGCCCCTAGTTAACCCTTTCACCAGTGATCACCGTATAAGTGTTACTGGTGACACTGGTTAGCCAGTTAGTTATTTTGTTATTTAGGTTCCCCGTCAGGTTTTTATATAGCGTCAGGTACCCCCATATATTACCTAATAAAGATTTAACCCCCTGATTGCCCCTAGTTAACCCTTTCACCAGTGATCACCATATAAGTGTTACGGGTGATGCTGGTTAGTTAGTTTGCTTTTTATAGTGTCTGGGCACCCGCCGTATATAACCCAATAAAGATTTAACCCCCTGATCGCCCGGCGGGTGATATCAATTAGGTTTTAGTGTCAGAGAGGGTCTGCTTGGCCCAGGCAGCGTCAGGTTAGTGCCAGGAACGCGAACACCCACGTGTGAAGCATACACCTCCCTTAGTGGTATAGTATCTGAACAGATCAATATCTGATCTGATCAGATCTATACTAGCGTCCCCAGCAGTTTAGGGTTCCCAAAAACGCAGTGTTAGCGGGATCAGCCCAGATACCTGCTGGCACCTGCGTTTTGCCCCTCCGTCCAGCCCAGGCCACCCAAGTGCAGTATCGATCGATCACTGTCACTTACAAAACACAACACACATAACTGCAGCGTTCGCAGAGACAGGCCTGATCCCTGCGACTCCAGTGCTGTAGGAGGTGATTTCACCACCACAGTTTAAAAAAAAGAGCATATATGCCGAAGCAGGGGGGCAGCAGGGGCGGAGGAGCGATTTTGCTCCTAATGCCGCGTACATACGGTCAAAATTCCGACGGAGGCTTGCCCGTGGAAAAGTCTGACCGTTTGTACGCGGCATAACTTTTGCGGGAGGATGCCCCCATGCTTCGGCATATATATGGTGCATGTATGCCCATCATTAGGAGTGGCTGAATGAAGGGAGGTATTCTAATGGTGGGCATACCCACCGATAAATCTCTTTTTTTCGTTCAGCCAACAGGCTGCATGAAAAAAAAGATTACAATACATGTCCAACAAGGACCAGCAACGTACTGGTATGTTGCTGGACTTTGGTTATACCAGATTTATTCCTGCGGGTTTAGGTATCATCTTGGTATCATTCTTTTGAGCCAGCGGCCGACTTTCATGTAAAAGCAATCCTAGCGGCTAATTAGCCTCTGGACTGCTTTTACAAGCAGTGGGAGGGAATGCCCCCCCCCCCCGGATATAAAAAGCGCCATTGGGAAATTGGGAAAGCATTTTATCACACCGATCTTGGTGTGGTCAGATGCTTTGAGGGCAGAGGAAAGATCTAGGGTCCAATAGACCCCTTTTTTTTCAAAAAAAGAGTACCTGTCACTACCTATTGCTATCATAGGGGATATTTACATTCCCTGAGATAACAATAAAAATGATAAAAAAAAAAAAATATGGAAAGAACAGTTAAAAAATAAAATAAAAAAGCAAAATTAATAATAAAAAAAAAAAAAAAAACGCACCCCTGTCCCGCCCTGCTCTTGCGCAATGGCGAACGCAAGCGTCGGTCTGGCGTCATATGTAAACAGCAATTGCATCATGCATGTGAGGTATCACCTCGAAGGTCAGATCGAGGGAAGTCATTTTAGCAGTAGACCTCCTCTGTAAATCTAACGTGGTAACCTGTAAAGGCTTTTAAAGGCTTTTAAAAATGTATGTAGTTTGTCGCCACTGCGCGTTTGTGCGAAATTTTAAAGCATGTCGTGTTTGGTATCTATGTACTCGGCCTAAGATCATCTTTTTTATTTCATCAAGCATTTGGGCAATATAGTGTGTTTTGGTGCATTAAAATTGAAAAAAGTGTATTTTTCCCCCAAAAAATGCGTTTGAAAAATCGCTGCGCAAATACTGTGTGAAAAAATAAATGCAACACCCACCATTTTAATCTGTAGGGCCTTTGCTTTAAAAAAATATATAATGTTTGGGGGTTCAACATAATTTTCTTGCAAAAAAAAAAAAATGTTTTCATGTAAACAAAAAGTGTCAGAAAGGGCTTTGTCTTTAAGTGGTTAGAAGAGTGGATGTAAGCTTCCTAATGTTGTGTATAAAATGCCAGAACAGTTCAAAACCCCCCCCCCCAAATGACCCCATTTTGGAAAGTAGACACCCCAAGCTATATACTGAGAGGCATGTCGAGTCCATGGAATATTTTATATGTTGACACAAGTTGCGGAAAAAAGACAATTTATTTTATTTTTATTTATTTTTTGCACAAAGTTGTCACTAAATGATATATTGCTCAAACATGCCATGGGCATATGTGGAATTACACCCCAAAATACATTCTGTTGCTTCTCCTGAGTACGGGGATACCACATGTGTGAGACTTTTTTGGATCCTAGCCACGTACGGGACCCCAAAAACCAAGCACCGCCTTCAGGCTTTCTAAGGGTATACATTTTTTATTTCACTCCTCACTGCCTATCACAGTTTCGGAGGCCATGGAATGCCCAGATGGCACAAACCCCCCAAATTACCCCATTTTGGAAAGTAGACACCCCAAGCTATTTGCTGAGAGGTATGGTGAGTATTTGCAGATCTCGCTTTTTGTCACAAAGTTTTGAAAATGTAAAAAAAAAATATATATTTTTTTTATTTCTTAATTTTTAAAAACAAATGAGAGCTGTAAAATACTCACCATGCCTCTCAGCAAATAGCTGGGGGTGTCTACTTTCCAAAATGGGGTCATTTGGGTGGGGGGGTTTGTGCTATTTTGGCATTTCATGGCCTTCGAAACTGTGATAGGTAGTGAGGAGTGAAATCAAAAATTTGTGCCCTTAGAAATCCTTAAGGCGGTGCTTGGTTTTCAGGGTCCCGTACGCGGCTAGGCTCCTAAAAAGTCCCACACACGTGGTATCACCGTACTCAGGAGAAGCAGCAAAATGTATTTTGGGGTGCAATTCCACATATTACCATGGCATGTGTGAGCAATATATCATTTAGTAACAACTTTTTGTAATTTTTTTTTTTTTGTCATTATTCAATCACTTGGGACAAAAAAATAGAATATTCAATGGGCTCAACATGCCTCTCAGCAATTTCCTTGGGGTGTCTCCTTTCTAAAATGGGGTCATTTGGGGGGATTTTGTGCTATTTTGGCATTTTATGGCCTTCGAAACTGTGATAGGTAGTGAGGAGTGAAATCAAAAATTTGCGCCCTTAGAAATCCTGAAGGCGGTGCTTGGTTTTCGGGGGCCCGTACGCGGTTAGGCTCCCAAAAAGTCCCACACATGTGGTATCCCCGTACTCAGGAGAAGCAGCAAAATTGTTTTTGGGGTGCAATTCCACATATAACCATGGCATGTGTGAGCAATATATCATTTAGTGACAACTTTTTGTAATTTTTTATTTTTTTTAGTCAATATTCAATCACTTGGGACAAATAAAAGAAAATATTCAGTGGGCTCAACATGCCTCTCAGCAATTTCCTTGGGATGTCTACTTTCCAAAATGGGGTCATTTGGGGGGGGTTTGTACTGCCCTGCCATTTTAGCACCTCAAGAAATGAGATAGGCAGTCATAAATTAAAAGCTGTGTAAATTCCAGAAAATGTACCCTAGTTTGTAGACGCTATAACTTTTGCGCAAACCAATAAATATACGCTTATTGACATTTTTTTTACTAAAGACATGTGGCTGAATACATTTTGGCCTAAATGTATGACTAAAATTTAGTTTATTCGATTTTTCTTATAATAAAAATTAGAAAATATTTTTTTTTTCAAAATTTTCAGTCTTTTTCCGTTTATATCGCAAAAAAAATAAAATCTGAGGCAATCAAATACCATTAAAAGAAAGCTCTATTTGTGGGAAGAAAAGGTTGCAAATTTTGTTTGGGTACAACATTGCATGTCCGCACAATTTCCAGTTAAAACAGCGCAGTGCCAAATTGTGAAATCACCTCTGGTCATTAAGCTGCGTAATGGTCCGGGACTTAAGTGGTTAAACCTGCTCCCACCCCTTCTTAATTCTATTCTAACTACCATGTGAAAGGAACATGCTTATACTTGCCTATTTTGAGGGTGGCCAGTCACATGATCAGCTCTCAACAGCGGCTTCAGGAGTGAGGAGGGACAGCCGACAACGGAGGCCCCATATTAAGCCTATGGGTGACAACACTGCACAGGCATTTCAGCCGTTGTCTGTATTCTCTTCTCTCCCCTGAAGCCATCACTGGGGTGATCACATGTCCAGGCCGGAGTGTTCTCAGAATGGGTAAGTATGCCCACATCCATTCCTTGTCCAAATCATGCCGCCTCTACCCCCCTGCAACATCTCCAGAATACGCCCCTTTTTAACCATTGACAGCACTAAGCTTCTAATTCACTAATTGTCTCTTGCCTCGTCTACTGCAACTCCCTCCTCATTGGCTTGCCTTTACTTAGGCTAACCCCCCTTCAGTCTATCATGAATGCTGCTGCCAGACTCATCCACCTTACCAACCGCTCAGTGTCTATTTCCCCTTTTTGCCAATCCCTACATTGGCTTCCACTCGCCCAACAAATACAATTCAGCAAGTTACAAAGTCATCCACAACTCTGCCCCAGCTACATCACTAACCTGGTCTCACAATATCAACCAAACCGCTCTCTCCGGTCCCCCAAGACCTCTTGCTCCCTAGTCACCTCCTGACATGCTCACCTCCAAGACTTCTCCTGAGCTTCTCCCATCTTTTGTAACTCCTTACCCCAATCTGTCAGACTATCTCCTAATCTATCAATCTTTAGACGATCCCTAAAAACCTTTCTCTTTAAAGAGGCCTGTTCTGCTTCTAACTAATACACTGAGTTTTTACTTTCTCCATCAGCCCATCCCCAAAGGTATTACTTTTTGTATCACTTGATCCTGCCTCTTAAATTGTAAGCTCTAACGAGCAGGACCCTCTCTGATTCCTCTTGTACCAAATTGTATTGTAACTGTAACGTCTGCCTTCATTTTTTAAAGTGCTGCACAAACTGTTGGCGCTATATAAATCCTGTATTATAAAAATCTGTAAGCATCTTCTTTTCACAGGGTAGTTAGAATGGGATTTGGAAGGGGATGAGAGCAGGTTTAAGCATAGTTATCCATAGCCTGGAATTCCACTTTATGGGCAGAGATACAACTTAGTTGGGGTTGCACCCCCCCACCCCCTCCATGTAATGCTGTAATAACATACATTGATTGTGTTAAGTGGTTTCCATAGCTCCTTTTCAAACATTTTACAGGTTTTACACTTGAGTAGAGTTTTATTTTAATAGATTATACAGAGGGGAAAAAATATGAGGTATGTAAGGCATTTAAACCCAGCTAGAAACATTTTTGTCTGAAGTCCTTCGTCATCTTATAATATGAAGGAAACGCACATCTGAGAAAGGTATCTTCAGTCATTGATCACAGCATGTTTCTAGCTTATAAGGATCCTTGTTTCTGTCCTCCAGAATTTAGAAAAATATGTTCTTTTGATGTGTCTTTTTTTTTTTAATGCACACTGTACATTTTTTTGATGTTTTACCTTTAATCACAGAGTAGGCAGCTTGTTTTGGCAGCCTATCTTAGCTGTGGGCAGGAACTTGTGAGTTATTCCATATTCGGTACACAGAACTTCAGATGAACTCATAATAATGAAACTCCTACAGAGACAATGTTCCTCAACTACTGTTATTATTTTCTGTTTGATGGAGGTCAAGAGGCAGCCTCAGAAGTGGTTTACAATTGCTCATCCATTTTGGCGGCTGGAGCTCTTTAGCACACATGCCTTCTGAGGAGCACTTCTTAATGCGACATTGCATACTTACATACTATTCAGCGGCTGATTCAGAAATGCAGAATAAGCAAAACTGGCAGATTTTGTTGCAGAGAGAAATCAAAAAGCAGCTCTGAAGAAATCTTTTGAAGTAGTAAGATACCTAAGAGTTTATTTCAGGCCTTGTACACATGCACTAAATACTGAAAGCTTCCGGGCCAACTGCCAGTCTTTTTCTCAATGGACCCTCCTTCCTGGCAAAAATAAATGGGCCTGCAGAAAGAAAAGTTCATTTTGATTTGTCAATGTAAATTGAATACATTTTTAAGTGTTTGTATTCAACCCTTCCACTGAAAGCAGAACTTGACCCTAAAGGGGTCCCCTCTAATTCCTTTGCAACTTTTTTCTTTTGGGGAGGGGGGGGGAACGTGTACACAAGGTACATGTCAAAACCAGGCACCCCCCCCACCCCCCAAAAGAAAAAAAAAAACTCCAAAACAAAAGTGTAATATATTGTAGCTTAGCAATCTCTAGATATGGTGGCTGCATTCTTTTTTATGTTTATTATTTTTTTCCTTCATTTTCACCTGGTGACCTGGTCAGGAAGTCCATTATTTTTCAATAGTGGCAGTTGAAGGGTTCAGACACAAACCATTTAACACTGACAGAGGTGCATGCTTACAATGGTCAGCTTTTATTGATTTAACCATTATCCTAAAAAAGGGAAATAAAAGAATGTTGCATTAACTGCCTAAAAAGTGTTAGCTAAAGTTCAGATTTAATTTCTTAGTCAAGTCTTCAAAATCTGCTGGTGCATCTAACTCTGCCCTCTCCCCAGACTGACACTGCTGCTGTCCAAATGTATCTCCATTACTCATCCATAGAGTGGAGACACCCTAAGACAGGAAGTAAGTTACTGGCTGGATCACTAGGTGAAAAATAATGGGGAGAAAAGCCTTAAAAAGAAAACTAATGTGACCACCATATTTTAAGCATTAAATATTCTATATTTTTGTTTTTAGGCTTATTACCACTTTACCATCAACCTTTCCTTCACCCATGCAACAGCATCTACTCCTCTTACTTGGCTTGCACTCCTTTTTATTCAGCTACCAGGACTGGTTAAAAGAAAGCCCCGTGTAACTTTTACCACAGGTGGATAGTTGCACAACGGGAAGGTCACGTGTTTATAATTTTCTAGATAAAGGTCCCCAGTTCTCATCTTTGTTAGACTAGAGAGAAACCTGATTACAACCCACCTGAAACATTTTGGTAAAAGCAACAGCCTAAGCTTGCATAAATCATATGTATACGTATGGTAGTGAGGGCATGGCAGTGTCAATGGATCTTTGTACGGGACTCGACCTTAATCTAGCCCCCTTTTTTATGTGAGGGTTACAGGGTCTCAAACTGAGAATTTTCCATTCTGTTATAGAGGGAAGGCCAATCAGTGATTTACTGCATTCAACTCATTAACAGAAGATCATGGGGCTGTGTGAAGTCTGGACCCTTATTTAGAAATGGTCATTCTGAAACAGACAGGTTGTTCAAGCAGTTGCTGCCACAG
Source organism: Rana muscosa (assembly GCA_029206835.1). Lineage (NCBI taxonomy): Eukaryota > Metazoa > Chordata > Amphibia > Anura > Ranidae > Rana > Rana muscosa. The sequence continues at coordinate 109,604,633 of JARGYO010005626.1, forward strand.
GTGCTCAAGGAATGGCAACTACAACAGCTCTAACAACCTGTTTGTGAGTATGCTGAGAGTGCATAGCTCCTTCCTGAGAATTCTCTTTAATAAGGTGGTGGCTAAAGGTGATGATGTGCATTGAGTATTACCCTACACTCACTGGCCACTTTATTAGGTACACCTTGCTAGTGCCGGGTTGGACCCCCTTTTGCCTTCAGAACTGCCTTAATTATTTGTGACATAGATTCAGTAAGGTGTTGGAAACATTCCTCAGAGGTTTTGGTCCATATTGACATGATAGAATAACGCAGTTGCTGCAGATTTGTCAGCTGCACATCCATGATGCAAATTTCTCATTCCACCACATCCCAAAGGTGGTCTATTGGATTCAGATCTGGTGACTGTGGAGGCCATTGGAGTACAGTGACCTCATTGTCATGTTCAAGATACCAGTGGTGGGATGATTTGAGCTTTGTGACATGGTGCATTATCCTGCTGGAAGTAGCCATCAGAAGATGGGTACACTGTAGCCATAAAGGGATGGGCATGGTCAGCAGCAATACTTAGGTAGGCTGTGGTTTTTAAACAATGCTCAATTGGTACCAAGGGGCCCAGAGTGTGCCAAAAAAATACCCCCCACACCATTACACCACCACCAACCTGAACCGTAGAGGCAGAATGGATCCATGCCTTCATATTTACGCCAAATTCTGACCCTACCTTCTGAATGTTGCAGCTGAGATCGAGACTCATCAAACCAGGCAACGGTTTTCCAATATTTTAATGTCCAATTTTGGTGAGCCTGTGCTCACTTTCCTGTTCTTAGCTGACAGGATTGGCACCCGGTGTGGTCTTCTTTTGCTGTACACTGCTTCCATGTGTTGTGCGTTCAGAGATGATATTCTGCATAACTTGGTTGTAACAAGTGGTTATTTGAGTTACTGTTGCCTTTCTATCATCTCAAACTAGTCTGCCCATTCTCCTCTGACATCAACATTTTCGTCCACACAACTGCCACTCACTAGATATTTTCTCTTTTTTGGACCATTCTCTGCAAGTCATTTTAATTCCCTTTCTTCCCCATTCTGAAGCTCAGTTTGAACTTCAGAAAGTCGTCTTCACCATGTCTAGAGGCCTAAATGCATTGAGTTACTTGCCATAGGATTGGCTGATTAGAAATTTGAGTTACCAAACAATTAAACAGGTGTACATAATAAAGTGGCCGGTGAGTGTATATCATCCAGCTATCAGTGTCTGTCAGTCTGGAGCATTCACAACATTATAAAATAAATGATTGCTGATGGATTGTTGTCGGTTACTGACTGTTGCATGTTTTAGTTTACAGTAGTGCAAATTTTTAAGGACGGATGGTATTGGATTACTTGGGTTAATTCTTTTGGCCTTTTTCTTTAGTTTATATCTTTGTATACCACTGACGTATTCCTCTGGGTTTTACAGAGTTTCTAGAGCCATTCACTATCAAATGTTCCCAGTAGGATCACACTATTATCAGTTCAGTGTGTAAGATAATTACCATAGCTTCATGTGTCTGGATTATATAACGTGATTAAAACATATGTAGAAAATCTATATAAACATTTCATATACAGTGATGTGAAAAAGTATTTGCCCCCTTTCTTTATTTTTTTATTTATTTTTTGCATATTTGTCACACTTAAATGACTCAAATCATTAAAAAAATGTATTATTACACAAAGATAACCCGAATAAATACAAAATGCAGTTTTTAAATGATGGTTTAATTTATTAAGGCAAAAAAGCTGTCCAAACCTTTATGTGAAAAAGTAATTGCCTCCTAAATCTAATAATGGAAAATTGTATACTCACCTTTCCGTAATTTTCCTTTCCTGATGCATCTTCATGGCAGCACACACTGGGTTGTGACTCCGCCTCCACAACCTGACAGGATTGGTTAACTATAAAAATTCAAGAGAGACACTCCGCTTCATTCTCTGTATCTACAGTATCATCTAAGAACGGGCGGGTTGCTGTGTGCTGCCATGAAGATCTGTCAGAAAAGGAAAATTACGGAAAGGTTAGTATACAATTTTCCGTTTTCCTGACGCATCATGGCAGCACACACTGGGAAATAACTCGCCAGTCGGGTGGGTGCAAGAAAATAATATGTATTCCTTATAATGCTGAAGAATTGGCTCTAACAATGGTTCTCCCAAAGTGTGCCATTGTCAATTGAGCAGAGTCTACTCTATAGTGGGATATGAATGTATGTCTAGATAACCAGGTCGCTGCCTTGCAGGTTGTCTCGGGTGAAACCCTGCAGTATGCTGCCCATGAAGTCGCCACTGCCCTGGTTGAGTGAGCTTTAATACCCTCAGGAACTGCAAGCTGACAAATGGACTTGACTAGCCAAGACGCAATAGTGCGAGAAGCTGCCGGTTGACCTTTCCTGACCCCATGAGGTATTACCAAGAGAGTATGCGTTTTCCTAAAGGGAGTTGTCGCCACCAAATAACTGGTGATAGCTGACATTACATCCAATGCATGAGGATCACCTTAATTATTAGTAAAAGATGGAAGGATGATGTCCTGATTATAATGAAATGATGTTGCCACTTTGGGGATGAAACGGTTTGAAGGTCTCAGTACCACTCTTTTAGGATAAATGACCAGGTAGGGTTCTGTTATCATCAGTGCTTGTATTTCAGAAACTCTTTGCTGATGTAATGGCGATGAGGAAGGTTAGTTTCAGAGTTAAGTCCCATAACGAGATTGACTCGTCGGGTGAAAAGGAGGATTTGAAAGAGCATTGAGTACTATTGAAAGGTCCCACGCCGGGAACATTGGATGCAATGCCCACCTAATGACTGTTTTTCCAGATAAAGTGGAAATCTGTACTTTCAGGGTACAGATTTTCTTATTATTACATATTAATACCTGACTGGAGGAATTCCAAAATTTGTGGATGTTCTGGCCAAACTGGATTCCAGTTTTTTAGTTGAGCCATAGAAATCAATCTTCCCCATATTTTCGCATACGTGGTGTTAGTGGTACTTTTTCTGGCTTGTAGTAGTGTTGATATCACTTCTTGAGAACAACCCTGCTCTAGCAGCTTATTCCTTTCAACCTCCATGCCATCAAGTGTAACTTCTCCGGAGCTGGGTGCAGGAATTGACCCTGGGATAGCAGGACCGATGTTACTGGAAGAGGCAGTGGTTGCTGCAGACTAAGTTGTAATAAGGTTGTGAACCAAGGCCTCCTCGGCCAGAAAGGAATTACTGCTATTACTGTAGCAGATGACCTCCTGAGTCTGGATAGAAATCTCGCGATTAGGGGAGTTGGTGGAAATATGTACCCTAGTTTGAAGTTCCAAGGATGGATCAGGCAGTCTATTCCCTCGGCTGACGGGAAAGCTGCTCTTGACAGGAATCTTCGACATTTGGTGTTCACAGGTGTCGCTGTCAAATCGATCTCCGGCATTCCCTAAGTTTCTGTCAGGAGAGAGGAAGGCCTGATGGCTCAGAGATCATTCATTGTTTGAGAGAAGTTCCCTGCTCAGATAGTCGGCCAACATGTTTTGTGCTGCCCTAACATACACTGCCCTCAGGTCTGTTAGATGTATTTGCGCCCAATCCAAGATGGGGCAAACTTCCTTCATCAGTCTGCGGCTCCTGGTACCTCCTTGCTTCTGGATGTAAGCCGCCGCCACTTTGTTGTCCATCTGAATGAGAACATTCTTCCCCCTCAAGGATGGGGCAAATGCTAGGAGAGCCTGAAAGGCTGCTCTGAGCTCCAGTATATTTGATATCATTCCATGCGCTTGAAACTGCCATTGGCCCTGAGCTGCTTGATTTTGGTAATGAGCTCCCATCCCGCCTGACTGGCATCTGACATGACTACTTCTGGCTTTGGAGGGATTATAAGTTTGTGCATCCTGAGGTTGCCCAAATGTGTCCACCACCATATCGACTGCTTCACCCAGCTGTGGATGAAAATTGTGTGAAGCATTGATGCTCCATCCCACTGCATCAGAAAAGAGTTTTGTAGCACTCTCATGTGCCATTGGGCCCACTGGATCATTGGCAGAGCCGCAGATATGGATCCTAGAATGCTCATACAGACTCTGGTTGGCAAATGTCTCGCTCATATTAACTTCTGCATACTCTGAATTGGAGGCATCACTTTCTCTTGAGGAAGCTGTGCCTTTGTTCAACTTTGTATTCAGTTCTGCCACTAGGAATATCATATTTTGTGTGGGCTTCAGGTTGCTCTTCTCCCAATTGACTAACCAGCCAAAGTTCTGAAGAGTCGTGACCAATATTTCTTTCTCGTACATCACGGGACACAGAGCGACATAGTCATTACTAATGGGTTATATAGATACCGTCAGGTGCTGGCACTGGCAACTTCCAAAACCGGAAGTACCCTCCCCTATATAAGCCCCTCCCATCCGGGAGCACCTCAGTTTTTTTGCCAGTGTCTAAGGTGTTGGCCAAGAAGAAACATGTGTTTTTCACTGAGCTTGCGTACAGGTTCTTTTGGGCCTCAGTAAGCTATTCCGGATCCGACCAAAAAAGCTTCATAGCTAAACGGTCGGTACCCGGGCCTTGCAGAGAAGAGCAAGGTTTTGCCTGTAATGCTTCTCTTAGGAGAGCTGGACCCTGGGATCCAGAGCTCTGGTCATACCCACGACCAAGATGTTTTCTGTGCAGGGTGCTATACAGGTCCAGGGGAGTGGAATCCTTGGGAACCCGGTCCCTGAAGGTTTGATTACAATGCCTGCCGTGATAGGTGAAGTTTGGGCTTTTGTGGTCCAAACAAAGTCCTGCGGCGGGGAACAGGTAAGTGGGGCCCCCAGGAACTTGGTTCTATTGGGGGACCCCCAAGCCTAATTTGTCTTTCTGTCTGTTACCTAATGGTATTCCCGCAAAATTCTGTGCATGCCTGTAACTACTAAAAAAATGTAATAATTTTTAATGGTGGTCAAGAAAAAAAAAAAAAAAAAAAAATTTTTTTTATATATATTTAATATATTAGACTGCGGTACCTGTGTTTGTCCACTAGAGGCCGCTGTGGAATGTTTTCTTGTCATGTGGACTAGTTTCTTCTCAGCAGAGCAAGTCCAGGCAGATGGTGAGTTCTCTCATGGGAAACTGCTTCCTCTGCCATGTTGCAATGCTCGTCCATCCCCCAGCCTGCGGCAAAGAGGGGCCCTGGCTCTTGTCCCTAGTTTCCATTTTTTCGAAATTAGCGCCAAAGGCGCACGTGGCCGCGCACGTGCGCGTGCACGCGCCTCTATATATAGAGGTGAGCCGGAAAAGGGGGCGGAGCCTGGGGGATGACGCTCTGTGCGCGCCGCAGCGCTTCTGCGCATGTGCGGGCGTCCCAGCATGATAAAAATCACAATATTGTGTGGTGAGCTGGCTATGAAGTGCAGAGACAGAGCTGGCAACATTTAAAAGAGGGCAAACAGCAAGCGGTTGATACAGGCATCCCCTAGAAAGGCACATTAGTAGACACCAACTGTTTCTTATAGCAGCATTTATGCTAGACTATTGTCAGTAACTGGTGTATTTCGGCTGGAATACCTCAGCTTTGTGGCTTAGGAATATGCCGTCTAAAAACTCCGGGACTAGAAATTCCAGGAGGAATAGGGGGTCTCCATCGGGCTCTGAGGATCTTGGGCATGCTTTGGCTGCACCAGTCTCCCCTGAAGAATCAGAGGTTAGTGACCGTAGAGCACCCTCAGGAGTACCTGGTACTGTGGCTGTCCTCAGTTCACCTGCTCCTGTGTATGTAACAGAGGAGGTTTTTTCCTCAGCTCTGGGAGGGCTGGAAGAAAGATTGTCAGCATTGATCGCGGCTTCCCTGTCACAGGAGAAAAGCGCCCGATCTCCGTCTCCTCCCTCAGAGTGCCTGTTAACAGAGCAACAGTCCCATACAGGGATCGACCTACCTGAAGGGGATCAGGATGAGGTCGATTCGGTTGTAGAGGAATCAACAGTGGAGGAGCCGTTCTCAGCATCACATGCTGAAAGGTTATGGGTTCAGTCCCTGACTAATATGGTCCGATCAGCATTTAAAATGCCACTTGCGGAGCCATCATCCACTTCTGTCTCCTCGTTGGGGTCGCTAAAAGCTCCCCAGACTGTTTGTTCCTTTCCGATCCATCCTTTACTGGAAGGGCTCATTTACCAGGATTGGGAGCATCCTGACAAAATATTTACTCCCCCTAAGAGATTTCCGGTGGTCTATCCCATGGAGGATAAGTTCATCAGAAAATGGAAGGTCCCTACAGTGGACGCAGCCATCTCGTGTGTGAATAAATCACTGACATGTCCGGTGGATAATGTCCAAATGTTCAAGGACCCAATAGATAAAAAATTGGAGTCCTTATTAAAATCTGCTTTTTCTACAGCAGGATTGGTGACACAACCAGCAGTGGCAGCTATTGGGGTCTGCCAAGCAGTGAAGGATCAGTTGAAACAGGTCTTAAGGGACTTGCCAGATCAGCAGGCTCTTGCCCTAGCTGATCTACCTAGAGCCTTATGCTTTGCGGTGGACGCCATAAAGGATTCAATCCATCAGGCCTCCCGCCTTACGCTGTCTGTAGTACATATGCGCAGGCTTCTATGGCTCAAAAACTGGTCTGCTGAAGCTCCCTGTAAAAAATTGCTGGTCAGCTTCCCATTTCATGGTGAGCGCTTATTCGGGGAGGACCTGGACAAGTATATCCAGAGAATTTCCAGCGGTAAAAGTACACTTTTGCCAGTTAAAAATAGAGTTAGAGGTCCCTCTTTTAAGAGGCCGGCTTCTCCAGTCCCTAGGACATCGGCTGTGAAACAGTTCCGACGGCCTCCTCGGTCAAATCCCGGAGGTAAAAATCAGGGACAGTTGCAGGGTAACAAGAAGCCCTGGAGCAGGAGAGGTACAAAACCTCCCCCAAAGTCAAATGCATGAAGGGTTGCCCCCACTCAATCGGGTGGGGGGAAGACTTCAGTTGTTCACAGAGACCTGGCGGGACACGATCCGAGACAGATGGGTGCTCTCCGCAGTAAATCTGGGATACAAATTGGAGTTAAAAAACTCCCCTCCTTCCCGCTTTATAAGGTCAAACGTGCCAAGGGATCCCCAGAAGAGAGGATCCCTCCTGTTGGCACTGGAACAATTATTGCTCCAAGCAGTAATTATAGAGGTTCCCCTGGAAGAATGGGGGTTCGGGTTTTACTCAAACCTCTTCACAGTTCCGAAGCCAAACGGGGACGTGAGGCCCATATTAAATCTAAAAGGGCTAAACAAATTCCTACATATCAGGACTTTCCGGATGGAGTCGATCCGATCGGTAGCCACTGCCCTACAAGGGGAGGAATGGTTAGCCTCGATCGACATCAAAGATGCTTATTTGCACATTCCCATCTTTCCAGCCCACCAAAAATTTCTACGCTTTGCGGTAGAAGGGCGCCATTTTCAGTTCAGAGCCTTACCCTTCGGTCTGGCCACAGCACCAAGAGTGTTCACAAAAATTCTGGCCCCATTATTGGCCAATCTAAGGACACGAGGTGTAACGATAATGGCATATCTAGACGACTTGTTGCTGATAGACCACTCAGTGGAAAAACTAGAAGTGGTTGTTCACGAGACAATCAAGTTTCTGGAATATCACGGTTGGATTATCAACCGAGACAAGTCAGCCCTAAAACCAGTCAAAAGTCTGGAATACTTGGGGCTAAGGCTGGATTCAGACCAGAGAAAAATTTTCTTGCCTCAAGAAAAGGGGTCGTCTTTGAGAGATTTGATCCACTTAGTGGGTTCAAAAAGACAGCCATCCATACGCCTGTGCATGAGGCTGCTGGGAAAAATGGTGGCATCATTCGAAGCAGTACCCTACGGTCAATTCCATTCAAGGAAATTGCAAAGGGCCATACTGTCAGCCTGGAACAAGAAAGTTCAGGCTCTGGGCTTACCAATGTCCTTGTCCCCTTCCGTTCGCAAGAGCCTCCGCTGGTGGTTGGTTCCCCAGAATCTGGAGAGAGGGAAATCCTTCAGTCCGATTTCCTGGAAGGTGGTCACTACAGATGCCAGCCTTATAGGCTGGGGAGCAGTACTGGAGCAATGGTCTCTCCAGGGCAAGTGGTCAGAAGCAGAAAAGGCCCTGCCCATCAATCTCTTAGAGATACGAGCAGCCCGGTATGCCCTAGTAGCATGGACATCCAAGCTCCAAGGGTCCCCTGTCAGAGTTCAATCAGACAATGCCACAACAGTGGCATATATCAATCGTCAGGGGGGCACCAGGAGTCGTGCAGCCCAAAGGGAAGTAAATTACATCCTGAGATGGGCAGAAAGATATGTCCCAGCCATATCTGCGGTATTCATTCCAGGAGTGGAGAATTGGAAGGCGGACTTTCTAAGTCGCCAACAATTATGCCCAGGGGAATGGTCCCTTCATCCCGAGGTTTTCCGGACAATATGTCAGCGGTGGGGAACACCGGATGTAGATCTGCTAGCATCCAGATTCAACACAAAAGTGGACAGGTTTGTCTCTTGGACAAGGGATCCCCTAGCGTGCGGCTCGGATGCCCTAGTGTTCCCTTGGGATCAGTTCAAGCTGATATATGCATTCCCACCGCCACAATTGTTACCTCGATTACTCCGCAGAATCAGGGTAGAAAAGAAACCAGTGATTCTGGTGGCTCCAGCGTGGCCCCGAAGATCATGGTACGCGGAGATTGTAAAAATGTCTGTGGGGAGTCCTTGGACCCTCCCACATCCTCCGGACCTGCTTTCGCAAGGACCGATATACCACCCTTCCTTACCAGCCCTAGGTTTGACGGCCTGGCTATTGAAGCCCACATTCTAAAAAAGAGAGGGCTCTCTAATTCTGTGGTATCTACCATGATCAATGCCAGGAAGCCGGTATCCAGGCAGATCTACTATAGAATCTGGAAGGCGTACATCGCCTGGTGTGAGGCCAAGAAATGGCATCCACGTAAATACGTAATAGGTAGGATTCTGGACTTCCTACAATGGGCTGTTGATAGGAAGCTTGCCTTGAGTACTATCAAGGGTCAGATTTCGGCCTTGTCAATATTTTTTCAAAGGCCCTTGGCTTCGCATTCACTAGTCAAAGCCTTTATACAAGGAGTGATGCGTATTAGTCCTCCGGTTAATATTCCCATATGTCCATGGGATCTAAACTTGGTTCTGTCGGTTCTACAGAAACAACCATTTGAACCATTACAGCATATTTCCTTGGTGCTTCTCACCAGGAAATTGATTTTTCTAGTAGCCATTTGTTCGGCTAAAAGAGTATCGGAATTAGCAGCTATGTCCTGTAAGGAGCCATATCTGGTTATCCATAAGGACAGAGTAGTGTTACGTCCTCATCCAGCCTTTCTTCCTAAGGTGGTATCGAGTTTTCATTTGAGCCAAGATGTGGTTCTTCCTTCTTTTTTCCCCAAACCTACTTCGGTAGAGGAAAAGTTATTGCATTCTTTGGATGTAGTAAGAGCAGTTAAAGCTTATCTAAAAGCCACTGCTCAGATTCGCAGAACGGATACTTTGTTTATTCTGCCGGAAGGCCCCAGAAAGGGTCAGGCAGCGTCAAAATCTACTTTAGCCAAGTGGATTCGACAGGTCATAATACAAGCCTATGGCTTGAGAAGGAGACCGCCTCCGTTCAAAGTTAGAGCGCACTCCACGAGAGCAGTTGGAACTTCATGGGCAGTGCATCACCAGGCCTCCCTGACTCAAATCTGTAAGGCCGCAACATGGTCTTCAGTTCACACGTTTACTAGGTTCTACCAGGTGGACGTTAGAAGTCAGGAGGATGTCGCCTTTGGGCGCAGTGTGTTGCAGGCCGCAAAAGATCCTCATGTCTGATAGCGCTCAGCTTATATATGGTGTATCCCCCCCCTCATTTGGCATTGCTTTAGGACATCCCATTAGTAATGACTATGTCGCTCTGTGTCCCGTGATGTACGAGAAAGAAAATAGGATTTTTATAACAGCTTACCTGTAAAATCCTTTTCTTGGAGTACATCACGGGACACAGAGCTCCCGCCCCTCTTTGGGGACACTTATTGCTTTGCTACAAAACTGAGGTGCTCCCGGATGGGAGGGGCTTATATAGGGGAGGGTACTTCCGGTTTTGGAAGTTGCCAGTGCCAGCACCTGACGGTATCTATATAACCCATTAGTAATGACTATGTCGCTCTGTGTCCCGTGATGTACTCCAAGAAAAGGATTTTACAGGTAAGCTGTTATAAAAATCCTATTTTTTCGATGTTGGAGCAAGGTTTCCTGACTTTCCACTAAAAGCAGAATGTCGTTTAGATAATGGTGTATTCTTAGTCCTTTTATCCTGAGGAATGCGATGACGGGTAGAAGAACTTTGGTAAAGGTTCTGAGGGCCGAAGAGATGCCAAATGGTAGGCACTGGAAGTGATGGTGATTGATTGAGAAACAAATAATTTTTTGAAAAGCAGGATGTATCGGGATGTGCAGATAAGTGTCCGATAAATCTACGGATAGCATCCAATCTTTTAAGTTCACTGCTATCAGTATGGACTGGATGCTTTTCATCTTGAAGGCTTCTATCTTGATTTTTTTGTTGAGGTTCTTCAAATCCAATACTGGTCGTAAATCTCCTGTTTTCTTTTTTACTAGAAATTAGAGGGGAATAGAATCCTCTTCCACTTTGACATGTTGGGACTTCCAGGATCGCTGCCTTTTGTCTTAGCTCAGTTACATACCGTATATACTCGAGTATAAGCCGACCCGAATATAAGCCGAGGTACCTAAATTTACCACAAAAAACTGGGAAAACCTAATGACTCGAGTATAAGCCTAGGGTGAGAAATGCAGCAGCTACTGTAAGTGGAAAAGAGGGTCAACAATGCCCATCTGCAGCCTCACTGTGCCCATCTGCAGCCTCACTGTGCCCATTTGCATGCCTCACTGTGCCCATTTGCATGCCTCACTGTGCCCATCTGCATGCCTCACTGTGCCCATCTGCATGCCTCACTGTGCCCATCTGCATGCCTCACTGTGCCCATCTGCATGCCTCACTGTGCCCATCTGCATGCCTCACTGTGCCCATCTGCATGCCTCACTGTGCTCATCTGCATGCCTCACTGTGCTCATCTGCATGCCTCACTGTGCTCATCTGCATGCCTCACTGTGCCCATCTGCATGCCTCACTGTGCCCATCTGCATGCCTCACTGTGCCCATCTGCATGCCTCACTGTGCCCATCTCCCTGCCTCACTGTGCCCATCTCCCTGCCTCACTGTGTCCATCTGCAGCCTCATGTACCTTGATCTCCAGAACACCGGCGCTGTGAAATGCAGTCACTCTAGTCAATGGCAGTCCAGTGTAAGAAAGCCCCGCCTCCTTCTCATCCTCGTCCATGACGGAACACTGATTCAATTTCCCAGCAGTGAGTCAGTGTTCCGCCTATCACGGACGAGGAGGAGGCTTTGTTACACTGGATGGCCGCCGATTAGACTGCACGTCACAGCGCCGGGAGATCAGGCGTATGAGGCTGCAGATGGACACAGTGAGACTCGAGTATAAGCCGAGGGGGGCTTTTTCAGCACAAAAAAATGTGCTGAAAAACTTGGCTTATACTCGAGTATATATGGTACTTCAGTAGCAATTTTCCCTTGTCTGAGGAAGATGGGACTCTGTTTGGCTGAAAGTGGTTTCTGGGTAGTCTGCCTATGAACCTCCACCTGTGACTGAACTTTATTGTGAAAGAGTCCAGGAATCTTCGATATGATCCGTCCAAACCTGTATGAACCTTTTGAGTCTGGTGCCCACCTGTACAGGATGGGTGGGCGCACCCTTAAAAGGACTTCTGCTCCCCAGTCGGGGTGGTCTTGGATTTCTGCATTCTCAAAAAGGATGACTGTGTATTTCTCCAGTTTCTTTTAAATTCTCTTCCTGGTCTATAGGACTTTGCCTCCCTGTATGTTTCTGGAAAGTTGCGTTTTTGGTCTTCTGTCGGAGGGAATCAAACCTGACTTGCCTCCTGTTACTTTAGAAATGGCTGAGTGCAACTTGGGACCGAAGAGATTTGCCCCATCATATGGAATATTGCTCCAGTTTGTCTTTGATGCGGCATCGGCTACCCAAGGTTTTAGCCATAAGTCTCTTCTCGCCATTACCGATGCTAACATTGCTCGGGCAGATGACCTGATGATGTCCACTGAAGCCTCCGTTACAAAATCACCTACCAATTTGAGTTCCTGGAGGGAGGTAATTATCTTCTCCTGGTCAGCTCCTTCCTGGAAAATATTTTTCTATATTAGTGGCCCATCCAGAGATAGCTCTACCCACCGCTGTCGTGGTAATTGCTGGTCTAGGAGCGCCACCTGCTGTGGAATATGTTTTTTTTATTTCTAGATCAATCTTCCCGAAAGGTAACTGCATCCTTGATTTGGCAGGGTTACATGTCTGGCAAGTCGCATTAAAGAAACATAGATGACTGGAGCGTTATTTAGGGGGTTTACCCTGGGTTCTTTTAAGGAGTACATCTTCACTAGTCTGTTTTATCAGATCTCTCCCATTCGTCTTTAACCACTTAACGACCGCTCACTGTATATATACGTCGGCAGAATGGCACCGACAGGCACAATCACGTAGAGTGTACGTGATTGCCTTTGTACAGTTGGGGGGTCCAATCGGACCCCCCTTCTGTACAGTGAGCGGTGGCTAAGTGTCCGGGAGCGTTCCGGGATGAGGGGGCAGCCATTCATTTCTGGCCACCCCCTCGCGATCGCTCCCGGCAAATGGAAATGCCCCCTCTGTCTGTGTCAGACAGAGGGAGCAGGAGGAAGTGATGTCATCTCTGGTGCGGCGCTCACATATACCGAGCGCCGTACAAGAGAAGATATCAGGTCAGTGCACACAACACTACACTGACACCAGGACACATAGGGACATAAATCACCCCCCCAGGCCCCCCCAGGCACCCCAGATCACCCCCAGATCACCCCCCCAGCCACAGTGTCACTGATTGCAGTGACCATTTATTTAGTGATCACTGCAATCAGTGACATTTGTGACTGTAAAAGTGTCACCAAAGTTTAGTCTTAGGTCCTGTGTAGCCCCCTAACCCCCCCTAATAAAGGTTTAACCCCCTGATCACCCCCCAGATAACCCTTTCACCCCCTATCACCACTGTCGCTTAGCGATCATTTTTCTGATCGCTGTCTTAGCGTCAGTGATGCCGATCGGCGGCCAGTAATTTTTTTTAGGTTCGCCGCAGGTTTTTATAGCGTCAGGTACCCCAATATATTATCTAATAAAGGTTTAACCCCCTTGATCGCCCCCCAGGTAACTCTTTCACCCCCTATCACCACTATCACTAAGCGATCGTTTTTCTAAACGCTGTCTTAGTGTCTGTGATGCAGATCGGTAGCCGGTAATTTTTTTTAGGTTCGCCGCAGGTTTTTATAGCGTCAGGTACCCCAATATATTATCTAATAAAGGTTTAACCCCCTTGATCGCCCCCCAGGTAACCCTTTCACCCCCTATCACCACTGTCGCTAAGCAATTGTTTTTCTAAACGCTGTCTTAGTGTCGGTGATGCAGATCGTAGCCAGTAATTTTTTTTATGTTCGCCGCATGTTTTTATAGCGTCAGGTACCCCAATATATTATCTAATAAAGGTTTAACCCCCTTGATCGCCCCCAGGTAACCCTTTCACCCCCTATCACCACTGTCACTAAGCGATCGTTTTTCTAAACGCTGTCTTAGTGTCTGTGATGCAGATCGGTAGCCGGTAATTTTTTTTAGGTTCGCCGCAGGTTTTTATAGCGTCAGGTACCCCAATATATTATCTAATAAAGGTTTAACCCCCTTGATCGCCCCCCAGGTAACCCTTTCACCCCCTATCACCACTGTCGCTAAGCAATTGTTTTTCTAAACGCTGTCTTAGTGTCGGTGATGCAGATCGTAGCCAGTATTTTTTTTTAGGTTCGCCGCATGTTTTTATAGCGTCAGGTACCCCAATATATTATCTAATAAAGGTTTAACCCCCTTGATCGCCCCCCCAGGTAACCCTTTCACCCCCATCACCACTGTCGCTAAGCAATCGTTTTTCTAAACGCTGTCTTAGTGTCGGTGATGCAGATCGGTAGCTGGTAATTTTTTTTAGGTTCGCCGCAGGTTTTTATAGCGTCAGGTACCCCCATATATTATCTAATAAAGGTTTTAACCCCCTGATTGCCCCTAGTTAACCCTTTCACCAGTGATCACCATATAAGTGTTACGGGTGACGCTGGTTAGTTAGTTTGCTTTTTATAGTGTCAGGGCACCCGCCGTGTATATAACCCAATAAAGGTTTAACCCCCTGATCGCCCGGCGGGTGATATCAATTAGGTTTTAGCGTCAGAGAGGGTCTGAGTCACACCCCAGGCAGCGTCAGGTTAGTGCCAGTAACGCTAACACCCACGCGTGAAGCATACACCCCCCTTAGTGGTATAGTATCTGAACAGATCAATATCTGATCTGATCAGATCTATACTAGCGTCCCCAGCAGTTTAGGGTTCCCAAAAACGCAGTGTTAGCGGGATCAGCCCAGATACCTGCTGGCACCTGCGTTTTGCCCCTCCGTCCAGCCCAGGCCACCCAAGTGCAGTATCGATCGATCACTGTCACTTACAAAACAAAAACACACATAACTGCAGCGTTCGCAGAGACAGGCCTGATCCCTGCGACTCCAGTGCTGTAGGAGGTGATTTCACCACCACAGTTAAAAAAAAAAAGCAAATATGCCGAAGCATTGGGGCAGCAGGGGCGGAGGAGCGATTTTGCTCCTAATGCCGCGTACATACGGTCGAAATTCCGACGGAGGCTTGCCCGTGGAAAAGTCCGACCATGTGTGTGCGGCATAACTTTTTTGCGGGAGGATGCCCCCATGCTTCGGCATATATAAATGGTGCGTGTATGCCCATCATTGGAAGTGGGTGGATGAAGGGCGGTATTCTAATCGTGGGCATACCCACCGATCAATCTCTTTTTTCGTTCAGCCAACTGGCTGCATGAAATAAAAAGATTACAATACATGTCCAACAAGGACCAGCAACGTACTGGTATGTTGCTGGACTTTGAATGTTTATACCAGAATGATGCCTGCGGGTTTAGGTATCATCTTGGTATCATTCTTTTCAGCCTGCGGCCGGCTTTCATGTAAAAGCAATCCTAGCGGCTAATTAGCCTCTGGACTGCTTTTACAAGCAGTGGGAGGGAATGCCCCCCCCGGATATAAAAAGCGCCATTGGGAAATTGGGAAAGCATTTTATCACACCGATCTTGGTGTGGTCAGATGCTTTGAGGGCAGAGGAAAAATCTAGGGTCTAGAAGACCCCAGTTTTTTCAAAAAAAGAGTACCTGTCACTACCTATTGCTATCATAGGGGATATTTACATTCCCTGAGATAACAATAAAAATGATAAAAAAAAAAAATACTTGGAGGGAACAATTTAAAAATAAAATAAAAAAGCAAAATTAATAATAAAAAAAAAAAAAAAGCACCCCTGTCCTGCCCTGCTCTTGCCCAATGGCGAACGCAAGCGTCGGTCTGGCGTCATATGTAAACAGCAATTGCACCATGCATGTGAGGTATCACCGCGAAGGTCAGATCGAGGGCAATCATTTTAGCAGTAGACCTCCTCTGTAAATCTACTGGGGTAACCTGTAAAGGCTTTTAAAGGCTTTTAAAAATGTATGCAGTTTGTCGCCAATGCGCGTTTGTGCGAAATTTTAAAGCATGTCGTGTTTGGTATCTATGTACTCGGCCTAAGATCATCTTTTTTATTTCATCAAACATTTGGGCAATATAGTGTGTTTTAGTGCATTAAAATTAAAAAAAGTGTATTTTTTAACCCAAAAAATGCGTTTGAAAAATCGCTGCGCAAAAACCGTGTAGAAAAAAAAAATGCAACACCCACCATTTTAATCTGTAGGGCCTTTGCTTTAAATATATATATAATGTTTGGGGGTTCAACATAATTTTCTTGCAAAAAAAAATAATGTTTTCATGTAAACAAAAAGTGTCAAAAAGGGCTTTGTCTTCAAGTGGTTAGAAGAGTGGATGTAAGCTTCCTAATGTTGTGTATAAAATGCCAGAACAGTTCAAAACCCCCCCAAATGACCCCATTTTGGAAAGTAGACACCCCAAGCTATATACTGAGAGGCATGTCGAGTCCATGGAATATTTTATATGTTGACACAAGTTGCGGAAAAACGACAATTTTTTTTTTTTTTTTGCACAAAGTTGTCACTAAATGATATATTGCTCAAACATGCCATGGGCATATGTGGAATTACACCCCAAAATACATTCTGTTGCTTCTCCTGAGTACGGGGATACCACATGTGTGAGACTTTTTGGGAGCCTAGCCATGTACGGGACCCCAAAAACCAAGCACCGCCTTCAGGCTTTCTAAGGGTGTAAATTTTTGATTTCACTTCTCACTGCCTATCACAGTTTTGGAGGCCATGGAATGCCCAGATAGCACAAAACCCCCCAAATGACCCCATTTTGGAAAGTAGACACCCCAAGCTATTTGCTGAGAGGTATTGTGAGTATTTTGCAGATCTCGCTTTTTGTCACAAAGTTTTGAAAATTGAAAAAAAAAATATATATATATATATTTTCTTTCTTCATTTTTAAAAACAAATGAGAGCTGTAAAATACTCGCCATTCCTCTCAGCAAATAGCTTGGGGTGTCTATATTCCAAAATGGGGTCATTTGGGGGGGTTTTGTGCGATTTTGGCATTTTATGGCCTTCGAAACTGTGATAGGTAGTGAGGAGTGAAATCAAAAATTTGTGCCTAGAAATCCTGAAGGCGGTGCTTGGTTTTCGGGGTCCCGTACATGGCTAGGCTCCTAAAAAGTCCCACACATGTGGTATCCCCGTACTCAGGAGAAGCAGAAAAATGTATTTTGGGGTGCAATTCCACATATAACCATGGCATGTGTGAGCAATATATCATTTAGTGACAACTTTTTGTAATTTTTTTTTTTTTTTTTTTTGTCATTATTCAATCACTTGGGACAAAAAAAATTATATTCAATGGGCTCAACAGGCCTCTCAGCAATTTCCTTGGGGTGTCTACTTTCTAAAATGGGGTCATTTGGGGGGGTTTTGTGCTATTTTGGCATTTTATGGCCTTCGAAACTGTGATAGGTAGTGAGGAGTGAAATCAAAAATTTGCGCCCTTAGAAATCCTGAAGGCGGTGCTTGGTTTCCGGGGTCCCGTACGTGGCTAGGCTCCTAAAAAGTCCCACACATGTGGTATCCCCGTACTCAGGAGAAGCAGCAAAATGTATTTTGGGGTGAAATTCCACATATAACCATGGCATGTGTGAGCAATATATCATTTAGTGACAACTTTTTGTAATTTTTTTTTTTTTTTTTTTAGTCATTATTCAATCACTTGGGACAAAAAAATAAAAAATTCAATGGGCTCAACATGCCTCTCAGCAATTTCCTTGGGGTGTCTACTTTCCAAAATGGGGTCATTTGGGGGGGTTTTGTACTGCCCTGTCATTTTAGCACCTCAAGAAATGAGATAGGCAGTCATAAATTTAAAGCTGTGTAAATTTCAGAAAATGTACCCTAGTTTGTAAACTCTATAACTTTTGCGCAAACCAATAAATATACGCTTATTGACATTTTTTTTACTAAAAACATGTGGCTGAATACATTTTGACCTAAATGTATGACTACAATTGAGTTTATTCGATTTTTCTTATAACAAAAAGTAGAAAATATCATTTTTTTTCAAAATTTTCGGTCTTTTTCCGTTTATATCGCAAAAAATAAAAATCGCAGAGGCAATCAAATACCATTAAAAGAAAGCTCTATTTGTGGGAAGAAAAGGACGCAAATTTCGTTTGGGTACAACATTGCATGTCCGCACAATTTACAGTTAAAGCAGCGCAGTGCAAAATTCTGAATTCACCTCTGGTCCTCTAGCTACCAAATGGTCCGGGGCTTAAGTGGTTAATAAGATCCTCTAACTCTTCAATGAAAGGAAAAGATTCTGGTTCCTTCTTTAAATTCAGGAAGTATTTCCGAATCTTTCGGTGTGCTACCTTCGCTTCCTCCCAATCTATAACCTCTTTGACTGACTTCGCAAAGGTATGAAGAGGAGCTGCCGATGATGTGCTTGGAATCGGCCTGTCTGTCTCATGTGCTGCTGTCTCCGTTATGGATTCTCGCACTGACTCCCTGATGAGTTCAGTAACCTCTCTGGCATCTGATTCCTTTTCCTTTGTTGCTTCATTGAAGCATGTACGGCAGGCTAGTTTATCTGGCAAAGCTGGAGCACCGCACACCCAGCAAGCATTTGCTGCAGGACAGGTGTGATGACTCTGATTGCGATGGGATGAGGGTGACCTATGGTGTGATCTGCTATGACAAGAACGGCTATGGTGTGAACGGAGATGATGGGATAAGGATCTTGATCGGCTTCTTCTAGATCTTATGCTTGAAGCATGGCTTGACCGGTCCTTACGCCTGGAGTTTGTGGATCTTGACCTGTTAGGGCTGCCAGAAATCGCAGTGTTACTGGTTGTGCTCTTTTTTTTCTCTCTTTAAAACTTATCTAAAAGTGGAGGACAGCCTCCTACCTTGTCTGCTGAGGGGGGGGTTTGTGCGGGCAGTGGTTTCCATGAGCGGTGGCAGAGCGAAAAAGGCAGCCTGAAATAGTATATAAATAAAGAAAAATTGTCCCTGGGGCAGGAACATAAAGCAGTGGACATGGGAGAGATCCATTAAAGTAAGTTACCTGAAGGGAAGAAGCCAACCTCCTGTGCAGTGCAGCGACCAGATAGCACTGACAGATTATGCTGGCCATTTAAATCTGCCGCCGCCGTCATGGCGGATGTGACGCTCATGCGCAGAAGCGGTCCGGTCGTACCCGTGCCATCTTGGAATAGGGCAAAAGACGCCGGCCACATCACTTCCTCCCGCGCATGCGCAGAGCGTGGAGAGAGACGCGTTGCCTATGTTTGCCCTAATCCTGGTGCCCAGAGGACAACAAGGCTCAGAAAGCCCCAGAAAAATTAATGAAAAAAAAAAAAAATGAATAACAATAAAAAGATACATTACCCGTGCAGGAGGGAAGGTAGGAGACAACTGTGCGAAAATCAAGCTTCTTTAAAGCTTGTTAACTGCCAAAAAGTTTTTCCAGATCCCCTGGAGACCACCAGATTGGGGTTCCCTCCATAGAAGCTCCCTTAGAGACTGTACAGGAGGGACTTCCAACATGAGAGGCTTGAACCTGCTGGGGCTAATGTGGTAAGAAGTGTGTGATGTCCATCCAATCTTGTCAGGTGAGGATAAGGCCTCGTACACACGACCGAGTTTCTCGGCAAGAACCAGCAAGAAACTTGCTGGCAGAGATGTCTTGCCGAGAAATTCGTTCGTGTGTATGGTTTCTCGTCGAGAAAACCGACAAGTAACCTCGACGAGAAAATAGAGAACCTGCTCTCTATTTTCTCGTCGAGATTCTCGTCAGCCTGTTTCTTGACGAGAAAAGTGAGTGTGTGTACACTTACCTGTCCGCCGGGAAGCCCGCGCATGTTTGAAATGAATTTGACGCATGCGCGGTAGCTTCCTAGGCATAGATAGGGTATACCAAGATGGCGGCGACGGCATTGAATGTGACGAGCGCATGCTCGTCGTAGTCGATGACGTCACCGCGTACGCTCCATTCAAAGAACCGCGGGTTCTTTGAATCGAGCGTGTGTACACTCGGCCGGGACAATTTTCTTGTCCAAGAATCTCGGCCGTGTGTACGAGGCCTCAGAAATAGAAAATGAAGCGGGTTGTCTCTCTTTCAATTTTATAGTTAACCAATCCTGTCAGGTTGTGGAGGCGGAGTCACAACCCAGTGCGTGCTGCAATAAAGATGCGTCAGCAAAACTGGTTGTGCCACCTTTGGCGGAAACAACTGCAATCAAGCGTTTGATAACTGGCAATAAGTCTTTCACATTTCTGTGGAGCAATTTTGGTCCACTCTGCTTTGCTTTGCAGAATTGTTTTAATTCAGCCACATTGGAGGGTTTTCCAGCATGCCTGTGGAAGAAATGACTTTGAAACCCTTCCTAGACCGGTACATGTACATTACTTTTTTATTTTATTTTGGCACAATGTGTGGCTTTTTGTGATCTGTTGGCGTGCTTCACCTTGTCAGACTGCTTCTATTTATGTGATTTCTTGATTCACATAGGGCCAGGCAGGTTTGAACAGATTTTTTCCCTTAATAAATGAAATAATAATTTAAATACTGCATCTTGGATTTACTCGGGTTATCTTTGTGTAATATTAAAATTAGTTTGATGATCTGAATCATTTAAGTGTGAGAAATATGCAAAAAAAAATAAAATAAAAATCAGGAAGGGGGCAAATACTTTTTCACATCACTGTAGATGCTAGAAGTGGAACCCAAGAAGATCACAGCGCTAAGCATGTTCCACTCCACCAATTAAGCTTAATACCGAATTGTGCTTCTGTAACATTTAAAGTAGAACTGAAAGCAAAACATTTTTTTGATAGAGTAGAGAGGGATAAGAACACCTGTCAGGTCTTTATTTCTCTCTGTGCCCCTGTTAAGGAGATTCACCCTCTCTGTTTGCTGTTATCACAAGAACGGGAGTAACGGTGGAATCTTCCAATGGGTGAAAACCAGGCATTGCCTCACTTTGTAGAGACTTATGCCGTGTACACACAACCGTTTTTAATGTCATTGGAAAAAACGTTGTTTTTCTCAACGTGATTCTTCTCAAGCCTACACACTATCGTGAAAAAAAATGCTCGAGCAAAGCGCGGTGACAGTACAACACGTACGACGGCACTATAAAGGGGAAGTTCCATTCGGATGGCGCCACCCTTCATGTTCGTAAAGTTTGTTGAGCGACGATTCACGCTTTTCAGCCTCGTGCTTTTCAGTCCGTTACAACGTGACGAATGTGCTATCTCCATTACGAACGCTAGTTTTACCAGAACGAGCGCTCCCGTCTCATACTTGATTCTGAGCATGCGCATTTTTTTCACGTCGTTAAAGCCCACACGTGGCTGTTTTTCATGACGAGAAAAACGACAATGTAAAAAACGACGTGAAAAATTAGAGCATGTTCCAATTTTTTCATGGACGTTTTTCACGTCGTGAAAAATGCTCTGAAGCCCACACAATAATTTTTAATGACCATTTAAAAAAATTTAATTTTTCTCGTCATTAAAAACGGTTGCGTGTACACAGCATTACTCTTACTTCCTGTTTTGGCTGTGGAACACAGGTGGCAAAAAAAAGAAACTTGACAGTGGTTATAGCCCTCCCTTACTCTATCTAAAATTAAAAAAAAACAATATTTGCTTTTATTTCTACTTTAAGTAATGCAAACCTAGTAAGGCTGACATAGTGTTGCAGCTACAGTGGCGGAGCGCGTCACATTTTGCATGGAAGATGATTACATCCTTGGGTATCCTACAAAGTATATTACATCATATTTAGTGCCTTATAAAATTATTAGTATTACTAGGTCATCACTGGAATGCAACCAAAAGGCATTCTGCATTACAAAGCTTCCAGCCTGCTATTAGGACAAGCACCGTCAGTTGCAGGTTATTGCTCTTAAAGAGGAAGTAAACCATGATGGGTTAGTATATAAGCAACTTATGGTGAATTATCAAGACATTTTGGATAACCCAGGTAGAAAGGGATGGGAAATGGATCTGGAGGTTATATTGGAAGAGGAATGGCAAAGTATCCTGAAGAGTGCCCCATTGGTATCGCTATCATCTACACAATGCCTATCACATGTGTTTATCATATGTTTATCATATGTAATTTTACCGGTGTCCTATATGTTCTATATAAGTGGAGACGGAGGGAAAATTCAGTGTGTCCTCGGTGTGGGCAATCTCAGGCAGACTTGATCCATATGCTGTGGAAATGCCCCAAACTGAGTAGATATTGGCGAGAGGTGCTGTCCACAATTAATGGGGCTTATAATACTCAGAATTAAATCAGAAAACCTGTTAGGGTATCTGAAAGAAGGGCTATATTCAAGGGAAGTGTTAACCGCAATCGGTAGATGGCTATTCATAGCCCGTAAGCAAATAGCTTGAAAATGGGTGTCCCCCAGTGTACCAATATTCGAGGAGTGGCGTTCCCAAGTAAATGAGACAATACTAATGGAACGACAGGCCTATCATGATAGGGGTACACCGGATATTTTAATTAAGCTGTGGGGCCCGTGGTTGATAACCCCAGGAATGGTTGTATTTTCTTTGACTCCAGATAGAATAATATATAATGATGTATAGAATGAAGGGGGTTATAACATAGGATGGGATATGAAAGTTAAGAGGAGTGAGGGAGGGAGGAGGGGTGGAGGAAGGGAGGTCTTTAGGGAGAGGAGAGAGGGGGTTCCCCCCCTTTTTTTTAATTATGTTTTAATGTGTTTGTAAGTATTTTCTTTCTATTATTATATTTTTGATATTATTCGGGATTATATGTAAAGGCATGTATAATTTTGATTAAGCACTGAATCGCAGTGCGAAACGTCAGCTCATACTTGCTGTTTTTTGCTGTGGCATGTCATTTGTGCTTTTGTTTTAAATAAAATAACCTTTTTTGGAGTGCGGCTGTCCAAGCGTTTTCCTCAGATTTTTTGCATTGTCATATGCATTGGTGACTCATTCACAAGCTCCAGAGCCGTGGGTGCAGGCAGTCACATCTGAGCGG
The DNA here is from genome assembly GCA_029206835.1 of Rana muscosa. Taxonomy (NCBI): domain Eukaryota; kingdom Metazoa; phylum Chordata; class Amphibia; order Anura; family Ranidae; genus Rana; species Rana muscosa. Next base: position 109,627,361 of record JARGYO010005626.1, read on the forward strand.
TAACTCTCTCCTAAAAAAAACAAACCCTGATGGGTTTTTTCTTCCTCTTTTGCTCCGTGAAAACCCTGCAAATAAAAGCATATTGGGCAAGTATGTATCGCATACTAGCCCATTATGTGACACTTACCTGCAAACGAAGCCCGCACTGTCCCTTGTGCAGACAGTGTCCATCTTCGCCCCTCTTCCTTCCCGGGGCCACGGACTCCGGCTGTGTGACTGGCCGGACGCGCATGCGCACGGGAGCCATCAGTCACGGCACACACTGGAGAGAAATGGCACGGAGGTCCATTTTCTTTACAGCACATGCGCCAATGACGTCATCGGCACACAAGGGAAATTTCTCTTTCGTTCATTGACGGACACAGCAACTTAAATCTTGACCTTAGGGTTATATCGCCACAGCAAAACTGTACAGGGGGCGTTCCTACTGGCTATAACCTCTCACACTGCATCCAGCAGCTCAGTTTTTTTTCTGCCTAGTGTAGGAGAAGGACCTGGCTCCCGGTGGGGACCATTGGTCCTGGGGATTTTTTTAGTTTTTTCTGCTTTTTGATTCCTGTGATCTACTAGCAACAGCCGGGCTGGGTGACAGGCTGGATAATATAGATCCTGGTAGTCTCCTCAGCCTGGCCATCGAGCATGAGCAGGCCTTAGCTATGCGCTGGGCCAGCCACGACATGCCCCGTCTGATCCAGGGGTGGTCGGCGAGCTATATGCTCCGGGGCACACATATGACTGGGCTACTGCTGTCCGTGTCACAGTGTGCCGTGGCCGACAGCCACCCCGTACCGCTCGGGTGATTGCTCTGTCCAGAATGCGTCCAGTAGTCCCCACAGGAGGTATGGTTCCACCTGTCTCGGCAGGACGGAGCAGCTGGGCATTCCCTGGGAGGTCGAATTGGGGGTCTCTCCTTCTCCTCTCCCTGTCCTTTCCCTCCTCCCCATACTTGGGCCACTGCAGTCTTCCGGGGGGCACCGTTGGGGGTCCGCTGTCTTGTTCCCTATTTTCGTAGTGGGGTGTTCTGGTGTGCACATTGTGTTAAAGGAGGCCACCGCGCGGAGGGTCAGCGTGGTCGCGCCATTTTTCCTGTGGTTTTAGTCAGGAAGATTCGGCGGCCATTTACTTGTTGTTTTAGTCAGGAAGTCTGGCGGCCATCTCTTTGGAGCCCTCAGGCGTTTTTTCTGGCTGAGGCAGCCAGCGGCCATTTTCTTGTAGTCTCAAGCTTGATTTTTGCCTCCTAGCGCTGGTTATCCTTCTGGAACAGCGCAAATTGAACAAAACACCTCATGAGGTAGAGCGGACGACAGCACAGTGCAGTACCTGGGCCGGGGTGGTCAGTCCTGCGGGGGGCCCCTCAGTCTGTGGCAGCTAGGAGGGTGGACTTTTTGTGTATCTGGCCTGCGGTCCCTAACGGGTGTCAGGCGAGTGTGGGTCAGCATGGCGTCAGAAGCTAGTGCTTCTTCCCCAGACATACCTGCGGTGGCAACCTGCTCCCCTGCACCTGCGTTGCCTATGGACGCTTTGTCGGCGGTCCTGGAGTCTTTTGTTGCCAGGGTGGAAGCGGCGTGCGGGCACAAGGGGGGTAAAAAACGCCCCCTCACCGTCTTCTGGGGAAAGCTCTGATTCAGAATCGGGCCTTGCTGTGGCAACCGGCTCCTGCTCTGAAGTTTTAGAGGATGCGGACCAGGACCGTTCGGACAGTGAGGATGATTCCGTGTCCGGGTAAGCGCAGGAAAGGGCGCTTGTAGGAGCACTTAGCACAGCGGTGCGAGATGCCCTAAAAATGGAGGATACAGCGGGGGCATCTGCTGAGATGTCAGTCCCTTTTGCGTCCCACAAGCCGGCCCGCCCGGCTAAGGTGTTTCCCTACCTAACTTACTCTGATAAATCTATCTACAAAGAATGGGAACGCCCGCAGCGGGCCTTTTCGGTCCCAAAACGCATGGCAGTGCGTTACCCTTTGAGGAGAATTTCCTTAAAAAATTGACATCTCCCCCGATTGTGGACCCCCCGGTATCCAGGTTAAATAAGGTAACCAGGATTCCGGTGGAGGGGACCCCTGCCTTTAAGGACCCTGCCGATAGAAGGGCCGAGGCGGTTGCCCGGTCCATGTTTACGGTGGTGGGGTCGGCATTGCTGCCAGTATTGGCTATGGCTATGGTGTCCCAGACATTTGATGAATGGGCAAAATTGTTGCACCGTGAGTTGGAAAAACTACAGGCTTCCCCGGTCTGCGTGGAACTGGCAGACCAGTTGGTGCAGGGCCTGAAGTTTGTCTGCGATGCGGCCTTAGATACGGCCCGTTGCTTTCTAGAGCCTCAGTATCTGCTGTGGTGCTACGTCGCCTGATTTGGCTGAAATGCTGGTCTGCGGACCAGGCATTTAAGAAGGCTCTCGGGCATTTGCCCTTCCAGAGGGAGAGGCTCTTTGAAGCCTCGCTGGATGACATTATTAAAAATGTTACTGGGGGTAAGAGTACGTTGCTCCCACAATCCAGGAAAGGTAAGGAGCCTCGCTGTGGGCCAGGACCTTCCTTTTCCGCTCAGAAGCGTTTTTTTTCGTCTGCCCGGGGCGGTGGGTAAGCGTCCCCAGATCCAACAAAATGTCCCTGGTTTCGCAAGCCAAACAAGCCTGCTAACAAATCCAGGACAGCATGAAGGTTTGCCCCTGCCCGACTCTCAGGTGGGGGGTCGCCTTCGAGAGTTTGAAGCTCGATGGACCTCCCTGCTTTCCGACCAGTGGGTCTGCGAAGTGGTTTCATCCGGATACAAGATAGAGTTTCTCTCTTGTCCACCAAACAGGTTTTTTTCCTCAAACCTTCATCTTCTCATCGGGAAGCCTTGTTGGGGGCAGTGCAGGACCTGCTGCTGCGCGGGGGGATAGTGCCGGTACCGTCGCAGGAAAGGTTTCAGGGATTCTACTGCAATTTGTTTGTAGTCCCAAAGAAGGAAGGGGTCCGTCCGATTCTGGACCTCAAGGCTCTCAACAGATTTGTGAAGGTGAAAAGATTCAGGATGGAATCAGTTCACTCTGTGGTTGCTGCACTCCATCCGGGGGATTTTCTGGCGTCCCAGGACATCAAAGACACATACCTACATGTCCCCATAGGCGTCAGGCATCAGAGATTTCTGTGATTTGTGGTCAGGGACGAGCACTACCAAGTTTTTCACCAAGGTGCTCGCCCTGATTCTGGCTTTGCTGAGACAGCGAGGAATTGCAATTGTGGGCTACCCTGAGGGCCTCCTTCTGAGGGCAGCCTCAGAATTAGAGGAGGATGTGGCAATAGCCAGTCAGACTCTTCGGGAGTTCGGTTGGGTTCTGAATCTCCAGAAGTCGGTGTTAGTACCGACTCAATGCCTGGAGTACCTGGGCTTGATTCTGGACTCCTCAGAGGCGAGGGTTTTTCTCCCTTCGGACAAGCTGTGCAGACTTTTTAGACTGCGGTGAAGCTGTTGACGTCCCGCAAGTGGTCGTCGCTGCTTTTTTGCATGTGAGTCCTGGGTCTCATGGTAGCCACTTTCGAGGCGGTACCGTATGCTCAATTCCACACTCGAGTCTTGCAAAAGGAGATTCTGTCCACATGGGACAAGTCTCCGTTGTCTCTGGATTGTCGGATTCAGGTGAGCCACCTAGTCAGGGAATCCCTGGTCTGGTGGCTGAGGTCTCCGGCCCTTCAGTCTGGAAGGTCTTTACTTCCTTTTCATTGGATGGTGATCACGACAGACGCCAGCCTGACCTGTTGGGCGGGAGTTTGGGGCGTACAGTCGGCACAGAGTCGCGGGACGCAGGAAGAATCCCGCCCTGCCGATCAATGTGCTGGAACTTCGATCAGGCTGTGCCTCTCCACATGGTCACAGAGGCTACAGGGACGCCCATTAAGGATCCAGTCGGACAACGCCAAGGCGGTGGCTTATGTCAACCATCAAGGAGGAACAAGGAGCTTGGCTGCAGCATTGGAGGTCGCTCACATTCTGCGGTGGGCAGAGCGGTACGTGCCAGCTCTATCGGCTGTGTACATTCCCGGCGTAGAAAACTGGCAAGCAGACTACCTAAGTCGCCAGATGCTGGACCAAGGGGAATGGTCGCTACATCTGGAGGTCTTTTGACTCTTTTGCCTGAGATGGGATACGCCAGATGTGGATCTCCTGGCCTCTCGACTTAATCGGAAGGTGCTGAGGTTTGTGGCCCAGTCCAAGGACCCATGGGCGGACGCGGCAGACGCATTTGGTGGCTCCTTGGAGGCATTATCGGCTGATTTATGCCTTCCCCCCGATAAAACTTCTCCCTCGTCTGCTTTGCCCGAGGGGATTCCAGTGATTCTAATTGCTTGGTATGCCGACATAGTGCAAATGGTGGCGGATGTTCCTTGGCGACTGCCGATGCGAGAGGACCTTCTGTCGCAGGGTCCTATTCTTCATCCTGCTTTACAGTCGCTGGCTTTAACGGCGTGGCTGTTGAAAGTCAGGTGCTAAGGGACCGAGGTCTGTCGGACTCGGTAATCTCCACTATGATGAGGGCGTGGAAGTCCTCTTCTCTGAAGATTTATCATCGTACATGGAAGGCCTACATCTCTTATGTGTGAGGAGATGGGGTGGCAATCGCATGTGTATTCGGTTTCCAGGATTCTGCTGTTTTTACAGCGGGGCGTGGATCAAAAACATGCCTTAAGCACCATTAAGGGGAAGATATCAGCCTTGGCTGTCTTTTTTCAGTGACCCTTGGCAGCTCATTCTTTGGTGAGCGCGTTTGTGCAAGGGGTTCGACATGTGGCCCCTCCGGTTCGCCCACCGCTGCCTCCGTGAGATTTGATTCTGGTGCTCTCGGTTCTTCATAAACCACCGTTTGAAAACATTAGTGAGATCCCCTTATTGACACTCTCTCAGAAGGTAGCTTTTCTGGTGGCTATCACATCTGCCAGGAGGGTTTCTGAGTTGACGGCCTTGTCTTGCAAGTCTCCCTACTTGATCCTCCACAAGGATAAGGCGGTGTTACGCCCGCAGCCTTCATTTCTTCCTAAGGTTGTTTCGGCGTTTCATCTAAATGAGGACATTGTGCTTCCGTCCTTGTGTCCTCGGCCGTTGCATCCTAAGGAGGTTGCTTTGCATTCCTTGGACGTGGTCCAGGCTCTGTGGGTGTATCTGTCTGCTACGGCTCCGTTTCAGGGGTCAGACTCACTCTTTGTGTCGGTAACTGGTCTGAAGAAGGGCCTGGCAGTCTCGTCGGCCACCATTTCTCTGTGGATTAGACAGATCGTGATCCAGGCTTATGCCTTAAAAGGGCGGGCGCCTTCCTTTCCTGTCACGGCACATTCGACCAGGGCAATTGGTGCCTCCTGGGCTTTCCGTCATCAAGAATCCGTTTCCCAGGTGTGTAAGGTGGCGACCTGGTCATCCGTTCACACTTTCGCTAAGTTTTACAAGGTTGATGTGAGTGCATCTGCGGATGCTTCCTTCGGCCGCAAGGTTTTGCAGGCGGCTGTTTAAGGTTGCAACTCCTCCTTTGAGGAGCTCTGGTTATTATGGGTGGAGTTTGTTTGCTTGCTGTTCCCACCCCTCGTTTATTTGACACTGCTTGGGGACGTCCCTAAGGTCAAGATTTAAGTTTCTGTGTCCGTCAATGAACGAAAGAGAAAATAGGATTTTTGTACTCACCGTAAAATCCTTTTCTCTGAAGTTCATTGACTGACACAGCACCCACCCCTCCTTTTTCTGTTTGTACTGCTTTTTGACGAACTGAGCTGCTGGATGCAGTGTGAGGGGTTATAGCCAGTAGGACCACCCCCTGGGCGGTACTGTACAGTTTTGCGGTTTTAACATGTTCTGCCTAGTCCTCTCCTGAAGGTGGTGATATAACCCTAAGGTCAAGATTTAAGTTGCTGTGTTCGTCAATGAACTTCAGAGAAAAGGATTTTACGCTGAGTACAAAAATCCTATTATCTCCTAAACGGCGCACGTTTTCATCAAGCCAAACCCAAACACTTTAACAGTGCACTGCAATTTTTTATTTTTTTTGCAGTATACACTATAGGATTGTAAAATACTTGGGACACCTTTGGGTGCCCTGAGAAGAGCAGTAATGCTGTGCTGTGATAAACAGTCGGTTTGGCCAAAAGGTCAGTCTGTCCCCCAGTACAATCCCTCCAGGTTAGTCTGTCCCCCAGTATAATCCCCCCAGGTCAGTCTGTCGCCCAGTACATCCCCTCAAGTCAGTCTGTCTCCCAGTATTATCCCCCCCAGGTCAGTTGGTACCCCGGTACATTCCTCCCAGGTCAGTCTGTCCCCCAGTGTAATCCTCCCAGCTCAGTCTGTCTCCTAGTACAATCCTTTCCAAGTCAGTCTGTCCCCAGTACTTCCCCCAAGGTAAACTAATGCTAACAGAGGTTGGTGTGAAAGGGGCAGTAATCTGATAGATCGGTATTTTAGAGGCACCCATAATGGAGTAATCAGTGACCCCAATCCAGGAGTGCAAGGAGTAATATAAGAACCCCAACTGGAGCCCCCCCCACACACACACACACACACACACATCCAGGTGTACTGACTACTCTCCAAGAGAAGGAGACCCCTTAACAGGAGGAGTGCATGGGTAGGATTAGAAGGGACTCCCTCCCACCCATCCAGGAATACAAATACAGGGAAAGGAATACAGGCACCCCCTTCCAGGTTAAGGAGACCCCTGACCAGGAGGACAACAGGGAGGTGATGAAATAAGTCCCCCCCATCCAGGAATACAGGAATACCCCCCTTCCTCCAGTTAAAGGAGACCCCTGGATAATTTGACTTCAGGGGGTGATCAGAAGGGAACCTCCACCCAGGAATACAGGAACTCCCATCGCTCCTTCTCTAGATAAGGAACTAGGAGGAGTACAGAGAGGTGATCAATTAAGACCTTCCTACAGGAAATCCCCTCCCTCCCCCCTCCAGTTAAAAAAGACCCCCCAGCTAGGACGACTGCAGGGGGTGATAAGAGTGGACCCCCATCCAGGAATACAGGATCTCCCTTTCCCTCCCCCCTCCAGTTAAAAAAAACACCACCTGGGAGAACTGCAGGGGGGTGATAAGAAGGGACCCCAATCCAGGAGTTCCCCTCTCTTCCCCCTGCAGTCAGTGGCGGGCTGTCCACTAGGGGCACAGAGGTGCATGGATTTTCCAATGGGGGGGGTGTTTTTATTTTTTTAAGCACGTGCTTAGAGCCAGAGGCTCTAAAAGGTTTAAAAAAAGGGTGGGCTCGGGCGAAGACCACTACGCTCCGAGCCCACCCAGTTGTGACAAAAGCAAATGAATAATCATTATTCTCCTTGCAGGGTCTGCATCCCTTTAGAAGTGATTAACCCTGTGGCAAGAGCTCACCAAAAATTGCATTTTTGTTGCATATTTTGCCTTAAATCTGACTTGTATCCTAGTACAGACTAGAAAATCAGTGAGCCAATCACATAAGCAGAAAATTACATTTTGGGGGATCGTCCGTACAACAAGGGTGTACAGAACGCCTCTAGGTTGCCATAATACACAGAATTTTATGTTAAGTACAGTGCTGCAGATTGAAAAGGAAAGCCAATTTGGAATAATAACATTCAGATACAATATGGCTTGTGTAGCAGATGTATATGCTATAATATTATTCTTTTTTTTTTGCAATTTTTTCCATGAAAGTGGAGTTGCCCTTTAATTATCCAGACATTTTCCTGTTTACTTGTTTTATCTGCACATGATAGGATGAGTGAATATTTGCACAATGTATTACGTGAATATTCTCAATTTCTAAATCAGCTTCATTGTTTTGCTGAGATTTGTCAACATTTGCTGCGTTTTGGAATATAAATGGTGCACCTGAGTAAAGTTTCTAAAATTCAGTGATCTTTATTTAAAATAAATATTTAGATATATGTAGACTGTCATTGCCTGGAAATGCTACTTGCTTGGCTGTCATATCAATCTTGTTGCTTCAGTACTCTGAATATTTTGAGTTTTGTACCAGACAGTTATCGGACCGTACACCACTTTGTGGACAGTGCTAATTATCCCAGAACTGCGACCTGTAGTGAGTCACACACTCCTCCATACCAGCAAGTACCCAGTATTTCCTTTATTTCTGGTGCTGATTGGAGTGGCGGGGGATCAAACAAAAGGGTAAGCGTAAGCTGAAGTGGAGTGTGGGGTTAAAATAAACTTTTTTTTTTGTCTTGGACTGGAAAAGTAGAGGTTTTTCTTTAAGCCTAGGAAGCAAGTCTGTGGTCTGCTTCTAATCATCAGAACAACTACCTTTTTGAAAAATCCACTGGGGCCATGCTAGCCCAATTCTTACTAAGATGTGTTTACATTTATTTAAACATTACAAAAGTCCTTCTACTGCAGTAATAAGACAGATTCCAAGTTATTTATAGCTCCATGTGAATCCCTTCAAGTTTTAAAAAGACATACTGATCACTAGTTGCCAGATTTAGTGAACTCTAAATATTTGTAACATTGTTTACAATTTTGCATATTTAAATCAGAATAGTAACTGGCTATGGGAGTCTCAGGGGCTAAAGCTATTTTTATTTTATTTTTTACTATTAAGGGATTTAAGGACATAATTATTTGTGTCCACAAGACAGAATTTTCTCCTTAGGGCCCAATGGCAGTAAATATGCAGTACAGAGACTAAATGCAAATAATGATTTTATACAAATACATATAATAAGTAAAAATTGTTGGCAGCCTAAGGTTTTACGTTTTAAATGTTTATTTGTAAAATGGGTTATACAGTGTTTGTGTTCAGTTAAAGACCTCAAACAGTCCTGATTCATTCTAAGTAGTTTTATAATGCAAGGTGCTCCTAGGGTTTGGATGTGGTCCAGTATATTTGCATTCATCTTTGCAAATGGCTACGCGCTTTTGAAGTTAAAGACTAAGTGAGCTATTGGCATTGGTTGGCTTAGTGGGATAAGTCTTGCCAAGTGCTGGTTAAAGACTGGGGGAACCACAAAGTTCTGTTCAGAATGTAATAGGTTATTTGATATTTTTATGCCTTTTGTTGATCATTTTTTTTAAAGGGTCATGTATGTCTGAAAACAGGTCGTTTCAGATGAATTCACAGGTCTTATTATGTCGCTTGTTTCTAGGTTCTTCAAACCAGCCCCCAGACCATCCAGGTGTACTTTCCTTTTTGCATATAGCAGAACACATATTCAACAAGTGAACTTGGTGTATTTTTTAGCACATAGTATACCAGCTATTAGTAACCTAGTTTTTAGACTGCCCTTTTCATATACTATAGAAAAAATGGGGGAGAGCAAAGCTTGGGACTTTGAATGGGACGTGAGGAACAGTTCACGCCCCCATCCCTGATACATATGAAAGGAGGGGGGGGTTTGGGACTTTAGATGAGGCGTGCATGGTGGGGACCAATCAAATTCACATAGGTGCAAACATATGTATGTTTATTGGACCAATGATCGACATGACATAAAGACATTGTTGCATACATAGAATATAAATGTTATTCAAGTACATAATGAGCAGCATATATGACAGCATGGCATAACAGGTAAAATTGTAATAACATATCCTCCTTATACTAGGGTGAACCATAACAAAAAAATGGAATATCAGAGAGGGTAAAAGCATCTAAAATGATCGATGTGTGTTGGATGCATCAAAGTTGGGTTCGACGCGTTTCATGGACTTTTGTCCACTCCTCAGGAGCCAAATGCATCCATATTCTATAAAAGAATGTAGATACCCATATGGTATGATTAGAATGCCCATATAAGGAAAGGAGAAATAATTTAAAAGTGACTGGCCATGCCAAAATTGTACTCCATGTATGCAACAATGTCTTTATGTCATGTCGATCATTGGTCCAATAAACATACCTTACATATGTTTGCACCTATGTGAATTTGATTGGTCCCACCATGCACACCTCATCTAAAGTCCCAAACTCCCCCCTCTGTTCATAAAATACAGACCCAAACCCAGACCATTGTTTTACATAGTTGCGCAAAGATCTGTGTTTTGATAAAAAGTCCCTTTGTCCATTACTAATAAATTTAAATTGCATGGTTAACATAAAAATGTACACTCATAAACAAGAAACTGGAGTTTTACCTGGGGAAGAATAGGTAAACATAAAAATCTTATGGTTATCAGTTCATTACAGAGCTGGGGCCTACGCTTTCAGCTTTTTGTCACCGCCTATCCTCAGTCTGGATTTTAGGGTGCTTGACCAGACCCTGCTGGACTGGATTTTGTAGGGATAGCCTGAAAGTGACCTTTGGGCTCTGCGTTCTGTCAAAGGTTCTTTCCAGGTGCCATTCTGGTAACCAGTCAGTTGGGAAGCGTTTTTTGGGTAAAAAGCCATTGGTGTTGTCTCAGGGCTTGCCCTGCCTGATGTTTCACTCTGTTAGTAGGCTGATAAAAGCAACATCAAGATAATAGTGATTAATTATTGGAAGTTCTAAAAGTCAATATTAGGATATTGTAGTGGGGGGTATGAGCCCCTAGATAGAGTCTCTGATGCAAATGCTGTGAAAGATGGCGAGGCTGCTTCAAGCATGGGCTGGGGACCCGAGTACTGTATGCGAGAAGGAGGAGGAATCTTCTCTCTCTTTTTTTTTTCTCCTTTTACTTTTAGTTAGTTCCTGGTCTGGAGGGACAGTCTTCCAGCTCTTTAGTCAGGGAAGACTTCCCTTCCCACCTTCTAGAATATCCCATCATTAGATCAATCTCCTTTGCTGGTCTATATGGTTCCTTCTTCACCACTGGATATTTTTCCTGTCAGGTCACCTGATCAGGATCTAGATGTACAATGCCATAGCACAGGCTTGCCTTTACCATCAAGAAGAAACAGGAGATCTTGCCTTCTGAAATCTATACACCCGATTTTAGGTTTTCTCCTTCTGACAAGTCTTTCTAGTCTGACTCGTGAGCCTGGGCTTTCTGGCGATCTACCTTGCTCTGTATTGACCCTGGCAAGGGTTCTTTGCTGATCTGCCAAGGCACCTGACTGTTTCTCCATGGACTTTGACACATTATTTGATTTGGGGAGTCAGGAGTATTTCCTCAACTGTAACTTTCTTGTTGCTTGAAGATAGGTAGGATACTCCAGCAAGGTTTATCATATGATTTCACCCTAAGGGTGTTTTTCCCTTCTTGCAGATAGGTGGGACTTGAACTTGGCCCTTGTAAAAAGGTTATTCTTCTACCCTTTTGCCTAATCCCTGTATGGGGAGTTCCCATGTATTTTACCCTGTTTGTCCCTTGTGACTTACTGGAATTTAAACTTTGCTTCTCTGTATGTTTTTAAGACTTCATTGGGCAATATACTGTAACAGTAATTCCACTCTAGTTCAATCTCAAAGGGTTCTTACCTAGTAATCATTGACTCTGCAAAGCGAGTGTCTGACTTGACAGTCCTTCTATGCCTGAGCCCCCTTTCATTTTGGGCCTGTAATGGGATTAAGTGAATTGAGGCCTAGTACCTCTATCTGACCTAGAGCAGTTTTGATCTTCCCAGGACATTGTTCTTTGGTCCCTTTTGTCCTGCCCCAGCTCTTTGAGAGGTGCTTCTTTTCCTTGTTTGACTACAGTTTAGGTTATCGGTCTTTAGCTCTCAATTACTAACTCACAGATGGTCCCTTTGGATGTATCAGGGTATCATACTTATGGTCTTATGGATCGTTTTTCTTCTTTCCTTGTCAAGACATACCTAGATATCATGAGGTGTTGCTTCCCTATGATAGGCTACCACCTGGTCTTCTGTTCCCATGTTTTTTTGTTGTTAGATGGCAGCCTCATCTGGTGCCAGCTTCAGGCAGCTCTCAAACTGAAGTTCCCCAGTTTTGTTGTTTAGATTGATTTTGTTATCAATTTTTTTCCTGTGTTGCTCACCCCTCAGTCAGGCTATTTTTGGATGTTCCAAAGGCTAAAGACTTTCACTGTTCCTCAATGGAAGAGAAAGAAAATAGAATTTTAGAACTTACCAAAAAATCTTTTTCTTGGGTTCCATTAAGGGACACGGGTTCCACCCTTCTGTGTTTATGATCATATTCTCAGTACTGCTTTTCTACAAAACTGAGACATGCTGGGGTACTAGGAGGGTTTATCCTAGGCTGCCCTACTGTCTCTTGTTTTGTTTTTTGCCAGTGTCTAATCCTTCTGTAGGCGGCACCATAACCTGAAGGTTAAAGACTTACTGTGACCCTCAGACCCTCAACAAAAGATTTTATGATGAATACAAAAGTGCTGTATGTTTTGGCAATGAATGGATCTGTTTACAGACCATAAAGAAATCCTGCACTGAAAATAAAAATAAAACCCAGCCATTGCTTTCCCCATTCTAAGAATGCTTGTTGTCTAGTTTGTTGTGCCCTCAACACTTTCCTTGTTCAAATATTTTATTGAAAAGATCAACATATAGCATAAAAAAAAATATAAAGAAATACCATTGTGTTGAGATGGGTATAATACAGGTATGGGGAAAGATATTAGTTGTACGTGGCCTATCCTTTGACAATCCTTATGACTAAATTCGAAGTATTATGGCTATGACTTATCGAGCTGTTCGAGGGTCAAACTTATGTATGAGCAAAATAAACATTCAACAGTCCCTCAAGGATATCGTGGTCATCCACCTGCTGCGTTATGACCTAGTTACATCACTAGAGATAGCCTATGCTAGCCAATCACTTTGGAGGTTACCTGAGAGAAGAGGTAACAGGGATAAAAAGGGGGGGGTGGAAGAAAGAGAAAAAAAGGAAGGAGAAGGGAGAGAAGAGGAGGGGTCCCTGAAAGTAGAGCTACCCCCAATGGGGTATCAAATAGGACACAGGTTTGTGTTCCTTCTCCCATGGCAGAAGTACCTGTTCTTCAAAGCCTGGCGGCAGGCCGTGTGTTATCCGCGGTCTCCATAAGTTATTGAATTTGCTAAGGTGGTCTTTATTCAAGGCTTCCTTTTTAGCGTGAAGCAGAGTACAGTTCATTCTATGTTTAGTCTCTGATGTTCAAAGTGGGCCATTTCCATGCTTTAGCTAAGGTCTGTTTCACGGCTGTTAAGAGCTGGGTGAGTAGTTTAAATTGTTTACGCATTAAGGATTCCAGTCTCAAGTTTAGAAGCACTATTGCCGGATCTGGTGTGAGAGATAGTTTGAACATCTCAGAGGCGAGTGTGAAAACCGCTTTTCAGAAATCTTGCCCCACTGGCCAACTCCACCAGAGTTGGCCAGTGCGTACCCAGCTCAGAACAACAGTGAAAACGGATAGCTGAATGATCGGGTGCGAACTTTGCGATTCTGGCGGGGACTAAGTACCAGCGTGTAAGCACCTTGTAGGTGGCTTCAACCGCAATTACATTTGGTAAGGAGGATTTTGTTGCAGACCCGATTTCAGACCATTCTGCTGTTTCAAAAGTGTGACCTATGTCATTATTTCACTTAACAAGATTTGGCAAGCAATTGAGAATAGAGAGTCAAAATTAGCCCTCTGATGTGTGGGTCCTGTATACAGATATGTTTAAACTCTGAAAGTTGGTTCAGGGAAGCATCAGTGTTAATGCATGGGGTAAAAAAATATATTTATTTGTAGATAGTGGAATATTTTGGATTGGGGCAGTCCAAATGACTCACGTAGGGCTGGAAAGGGCAGAAGTGATGTCGCTGAGACAAGTTGTGTAGGCAAATGAGGCTGGCTGTGGACCAGGCCTGGAACGCAGCAGGAGATTCCCAGGCTGGATAGAGGGCAGGATTCTTAAGGCATGAATGGAGTGGGGTGTGTGCAGATTGTAGGCCACATATGATTTTAAGCCTATCCCACAATGAAAGTGTGTTTTTTGATCGGGTTGCTTAAAGACGTATGAGCATTGCCGTAGAAGATTAGATATCGATAAGGGGTCACAGTCCACCAATTCTATTGCAACTTATAGAGGGGAATCGCTAGTTGAGCAGCCTTGTAGTATGCTGCGAAATTAGGGAAGCCCAAGCCTCCACGTAATATGGGGAGATACAGGGTGAGTTTAGGCAATCTCGGTCTGACCGTACACCAGGTAAATAATTTGTAAGAAATGTGCATACAGGGATCAGGAGGACTCTGATCAGATATAAAAATTTAGGGAGTATAGCCATTTTGACTACATAAATTTTACCAAGCCAGGAAAGTGGGAGGGACAACCACCTCGTCAATAAGTTAGTCACCTGGCTGAAAATAGATCAGTGATATTGGCAGTGAGCTGGATGCCTAAGTAAGTTAGGCGATGCAGGGCCAATGGTAAATAGGGGGATATTACCGCGCTGCCAAATGAACAAGGAAAGGTGAGCTGCTAGCGCAAACAAATGAATAGAATGTATGGAAAATTTGAATAAAATGAGCAGCGCTAGATAAAAAAAGTGGACAAAATATAAGTCAAACAGTGGTGTGAAAACCAATGAAGAGTAATATGAAAAATAATGTGTACATGTAAAACCACTAATATTATAGCAGATAGGTGATGGCGTCATGATCACACTTGTGAAAAATAAATTTATCAAAATGGTCTATAAACAAAGTCCCATCTATGCAGAGGTAACTGATAAAGTCCCAAATGATATAGTGAATTGTTTCCAAAGTGCGCTATAATGTAAAAACAGATGTATGTATTCACACTGGTGAGTGGATAAACATAGTCCTGGCATTCACACGAAATGACACCAAAAGGAGGGCTGTGATCCCGCCACCTGGGGAAGGGGTCGGTACTCTTTCCGTAAGGTGTGGACCCACACACAGATAAGTGGTGAGTCTAAACAGCAAGGGCAAGAGTATCTGTATCGCGGCTTCCTCAAACGATCATCAGAGGTGACATCCAATCGTTCCTCCCGGTGATAGCCAGGCCAATGATGCACGCTTCCAAATCTCCTGTAGCCAAATTATGTCCACAGGCAACAGCAACACCCCTCCAGGGGGCTAGGTCATAGGTGAATATGATGGGTGAAAAAAAATGGGGAAGAAAATAAGAAACCTCAACATGGCATAGATCAACAATGACCAAAAAAAAATATTTAAAAAAAAGGGTAAAAAGTACAATCATCCGGCGATGGGTACAGATAAAAGTGATCACAGAGTATTGCGCAGTATAGACAGCAATCATAGAAACCCTACGCGTTTCGTCCTATTGGACTTCCACTTGGGTATGTTCCAACTTGTAGTCACTGCGCTTTTATAAGAAATGAACAATGATTAATTTCCAGCCAGTTTCATTTCCGGAAATGTGAAGCGGCTTGCACTTCAAGCCTCAGCATCATGAACCAATCATGGTAGTGTGACGGAGAGAACGTCCGCCGCATCATTACGGTGGTGGGCGTAGTTTTGACAAAATAAAAGGTGCTCAGTCGTCTTAGGTAATGTGCGAGAGCCAAGCCTCGATGTGAGCCAAGTTCCTTCAGCGCGCACTCTACGTCACATCGTCATGATGAATTCCAGCCATGATGGGCTGTAAGGATCACATTGGTAAGACGATGTGTAGGGAAGGAATAAAAAGCCGTCACAGCAGATGGGTGAAGCGGACAGAGAGATAATCAGGAGGCGTCGCCTATACTGTCAAAAGACTGGTCAAGAGACGTCACCGAATCTGCCACTCCCCCAGCTCAGAATACAAACCTTCCCTTACCAATGTGTGAGCCAAATATACAAGGCGACCATATATAACAAAAATGGCTGCTAGTACATATTAAAAACAACATCTAAAAGGACAAGAGTAAGCGAATGAGTGAATAATAAAATCAATTGTAAGGGATAAAACAACATTAAAAGTATGGAGAGATTGTAGATGGAAGAATGAATGTGAGAGGGAACGTCAAGATTGGTTAATAAAGGCATTGACGTCCCAATACACATTCATTCCATGAGGAATGTAAGTTTTCAATTGATAAATCTAAAACGTTTCAAATCTCGATACCCCCCTAACCTTGGATTCACATCTTCAGTGAGGGGTAAATTTGTCTTTGACTTGAAATTTGGAGCCAAGGGGATTTCTGTTATGACATTTTAAGTAGTGTCTGGGCACACTGTGGTTTAATAAGCATTTCATTTGGTATTGTTGGGAAGTTCTTGTAGATTCAAAAGTTTCCGATTTGCGTCTACCACAGACATTATGTACACATACATTGCATTTTCTGCAAGGGTAATATCCTTTTGAGATGTTCAAAGAATATAGGTCTTACTGGGGGGTCAACCACATTGGGGGCAATCAGTCCACTGAGTGGTTGGGCTCCCCTGTAAATGACGCCGGCTCTGTCGGGAAGGACGGGGCCCAAGACTTTATCATTTTTTTAAACTTTCTTCATCTACGTTAAGGGGGTCGTATCCTTTTTCCACAAACCTGGATTTGAGGATGGAAGCTTGGTGCCTTTAATCCTCCAAGTTATTAAAGTTACGTCCAATTCTCAACAGCTGGCCACAAGGATTGGATTTCAACCAGGATGCATGGTGACAACTGTCCACTGGAATGTATCTGTTCCGGTCTGTGGATTTGAAGAACGTTTTGGTGACCAGCTGATGGTTCAGAACCGAAATTTCAAGGTCCAGAAAGTGTATAGAGGTTGTACTAGCTTCATAGCTCAGTTTAATACCTCTATTGTTGCGATTAAGAATTGTCATAAAATCGCATAAGGATGCCTTGTCTCCCTGCCAAAAGAGGGGGATGTTGTGTATGTATCGTGCCCACAGAACCAACTCTGGTCTGTTGAGAGCATAGATGACATCCTCCTGCCACTGGGCCATAAAGAGGTTGGCCAGGCTGGGGGCAAATTTTGCCCCATGGCCACTCCCCTTTGTTGCAAATAGAAAATCCCTTTAAACCAAAAATTATTTTGCTTCGTTGCAAAATTTAGCAAATCCATGATGAATTCTTGTTGGATTTTTGGGATATTATGGCTGCCAGCCAAGTAGGTTTGAACCGAAGCCAATCCCAAATTGTGTGGTATACAATGATGTTATGTCAGCTGTTACAAGTATGAGGTTATCAGTGTATTTAACCCGCTGCAAAAAGTTTTAAAATAGCCTTGGTATCTTTAAGATACAATGGTATGGTTTTCACCAATGGTTGCAGATTGAAGTCAATATATTTCCCTATGCGGGATGTGATTGAGTTAATTCCGCTAATGATGGGATGGCCAGGGGGATGGGGGGCGTCCTTATGTACTTTCGGAAGATAGTACATAATTGGAATACGTGGGACAGTAGGTACTAAATATTCTCTTTCCTTTTTGTCAAGAATACCCAGTTCCACACCCCTATTTACTAAGAACACCAAGGCCTTCTTATAGTCACTGATAGGGTCTTTAGCCAGTGTTCGATAAGTGTCAGAGTCACTGAGAATTTGGATCATTTCTTTGTAATAGGCACTTTTATCGAGGATGACGATACCTCCCCTTTTATCTGCGGGGCGTATCGTCAAATCCTTGCGCTTGCAGAGAAGTTTGAGCCCCTCTCTTATGTAAGGGTTCTCTTTTTAGGTAATTGTTCAAGGTTCTAAAGTACCAATTCACGAAAGACGGTAATTGTTTGGTGGTGGGGCCCAGAGGATTGAACAAGGAGGGATTAGCGAGACCAGAATGAACAGTGTCACTTCCTCTATTGGTAGATGAAGAATTGATAGGGTTAGAAATGAAGTATCTTTGAATGTTTAGTTTGCGTATGTATTTTTGAACGTCAATAAACGCGGCAAATTTATTTAATTTCTTGGAAGGGGCATATTTTAGTCCTTTATCTAGTATAAGCTTTTCAGCTTCCGTGAATGTGGCCTGACTAAGACTGAAAATGGCTGAGCCATTTAAACGCGCTTTCTTTTTATGGGCCCGCCTCCCCCTCTGGTGCCACACTTTGTTCTGGCCCTCGTTTGCGGTTGTACATCTCTCTCTCTGAAAACCCGGCAAATAAAGGGGGTCCTGAGTTGGTTTGGTTATTATTGTATGAGGATCTGTTATAGTGGTCCTGTTCTCTCTTCATGCAGGGGCCCATGTAAAGGGTAACGCCACTTGCGCCAAATGTAACTTCGTCTCAGTTAGTGAAATATTTAAAGCCGTGGATTTCTGGATTTTAACAGTTAGACCTGAGATAGAGGCAAACTCATTAGGGCGATCAGGAGGTCGGGGGCAGAAACGTGTGGAGCTGATAGGAATAGGAGGCTATCATCTGCAAATGAGCACAGTTTGTGTTGGTATCCACCTAGTTCTATGCCTGTGATAGAAGGTTCAGTCCTGATGTGCTGCGCTAAAGATTCAGTAAGCAGGGCGAATAGGAGGGGGGAGAGTGGGCACCCCTGATGCGTGCCTCTCCCTATATTGAACACATCTGATTTGTAGCCTGCATATTTTATATACGCCCTAGGCTAATCATATAGTGCAGAGACCCATTGCAAGAAATGAGGGCCAAAGCCCCATTTCCAGAGGGTGAATTGCATATAGGACCAGGATACGGTGTTGAATGTTTTTTTTAATGTCTAGTGAAAGAAATCGGGAAGGGATGCAATGCGTTTTGGCGGTGCGGGTTAGGAGAACCGCTCAACGAATATTGCCATTAGCTTGACAGACACGGATGAGTCCTACTTGGTCACGGTGGATAAGGTTTCCAATAAAGTTGTTTAACCTGGAAGCGAGAATCATGCCCTCAATACTTTCATTCACTGACCTGAAGAAAGCATATGTATTCGAAAGTGATGTTGCAACTCTTGATCTGCATTCTTGTTCCAGGTATGGCTCATGAATTCGCTGTATCAAAATGACAGCCAAGCAACAAGCTTTTCAAATTGAGAGGGCAGCAATAGTGGGTTTTATATTTTGTCAGCACAGGTTTCCTTTGGGTGTGAAAGTTTATTTTTAATGTCACCATTTGACCCATTAAAAAAAAAAAGGTTTTTATTCGTTTTTCTGTTGAAATACCTTCATAGTTATTGGTCAATGTTCTGATAATAATGGTAACCAAAGTGCTGTCCTTATCTTTTATGATATGTTATTTTAATGCTGAAGCATCCTCTGCATAATTGTCACTTCATCTTATCATAGATGCTGGGAAGACATTGCCAGAAAGTCTTGATTACACCAAAATATGGCTACAGACAGCAGCAGGAGAGGCCAATGCTAGAACTGGAATTCCTCCACCGCTGATTGCGCTACAAATAAAAGACTTCCTGAATGGACCAGGTAATGTTTTTCTTTTTTTCAGTAGTTTTTGTTTTAATGATAATATATAACAACAGTGTCACTCACACAGGGGCAATTGAACAAGATATACAGTGCAACATCAGGGTTAAGGTATACACAGTGGTAAGAATCAACAGAGAGTTGTCAGTGAGGAGTCCAACTGTGAGTGTAGCAAAACATGGTAACTTGTCCTTGTACTTAGGCAAGTTGGGGAGGTGGGGACCAATAGGTAGGAGGAGGGAAAGGGGGAAAAGTTGGGGGCAAAAGGAGTGAGAGGGGGAAAGGGGGAAAAGTTGGGGGCGAAAGGAAGAGAAGTTGGTTGATGGGGAGAGGTGGGAGGAGAAAGGATGGAATGAGGTGTTCCACAAGGGCTCTGGGTTTAAGGTAAGCAATATATTTGTAGATAACTGAGTCTAGAAGGGTTCAAAGAGGGGAGGGGCATAATTGATTCTGGGTTCTCAAATTGTAAGAATTGTGGGTTATGATTCCTTGAGAATGCAGGATAGTTTCTAGTAAAAAAATAAATAAAATAAAAAGACATATTTCCAAAAAGGGGTCATCTGAAGGATATTTCTACTGTCCTGGCATTTTAGGGCCTCAAGTAATGAGTCCATCAGAGCATCAGGATTGATCAGTTTTCAAATATAATATATACTGTACCATAGTTTGTGGACTGTAAAACTTTCCTACAGACTAAATAATATACACCATGGGTATTTTTCACCAAAGAAATGTAGTATAGAATACATTTTAGGTTAAATTTATGAAGAACAATTATTTATTTGCAAAATTTTATAACAAACAAAAATTTGTTTTATTTCAAAATGTTCAGTCTTTTTTTGTTTATTTATTAAAAAATAAAAAAGAATCCAGTGGTAATTAAATACCACCAAAAGAAAGCTCTATTTGTGTGAACAAAATGAAAAAAATTTGTTTGCGTACAGTGTTGCATGACATGATTGTCATTCAAAGTGCATCAGCACTGAAAGCTGAAAACTGGCCTGGGTAGGAGGGGCGGTAAAACTGACCGTTATGGAAGTGGTTCAATAAAATAAAAAGTATGCCATAGTTCAATTGAATACGTAAACATCTCTGACCTTTGTTGTTAACATTCTGCACTTGTAATCCCTCTGATAGCGAACAGATCTTGCTACCATAATGATGATCTTCTAGATGACCTAACCATCCCTGATGAGGTGCAAACTACCATCACCTACTACTACTTAGACAACTCTTTTGCCAATGTATCCAAAAGTGCTACATGGGAAGGTCACAAAGCAATAGTTTGGTGGCAGGTAATTTCTCATGGCTTCTGCCTCAAATGGGAAAGAGGGTCAGAATGGTGAAACCATCCACTCCTTCGAATCTAAACACAAACGATCTCTGCTCCCAGAAGATGAAGCCACTTTATCTGAATTGCAGGACAAACTAGCAAAGCTGTTAGATGATAACTGCAAAGAGAACTCAAACACATTTCCAATAGAAAGGTACTTTAAGTGGACACAAATTGGTGTCCAGTGCCGGAGTGAAAATGTTAGAAGCGAGTAAAACAGTTCACGGAATATAACCCTCTGTAATTCACCTCAAACATCCCCTGTTCCCCAATAGAAGAGACATGCACTAATTAAAGACAACATGCAACACAATTCACCATGCTAAACTTTCATCCCATATCACTGAAGACCTCTATAGGCCCATTTCTACTATGCAAAAAGCGCTACAAATCCCTCCCCATAGACAAGAACCCGGTCCTGATGATTTTAATAACATCCTACTATAAAAAGCATACAGTATATCTTTCCTGGCAGAGCACCTCTGCATGTACAGGTACTTCAACTCTCTTAAAAGTGGCTAACCACTACTTGCATCAGTTCTCCTGGCACATATCACGGTGCTTCGTAAGGAATGGAAAAATAATACACTAACTGACAAAATGATAGACCTATTTCTCACCTCAAGCTAGACACCAAAATATGTACTAACAAAAATTATTTGCCAATAGTTTAGCACCCATACCCCCCAAATTAATCCATCCAGATTGAACCCAATTTATATATGGTAGGGACACTAAAGATATCTTTCTATGCCCCCCTAACATGATTGTTTGAATGAACAAATGTCACCGGCCATCTCCCTGTCTGTTGTTTTCAGCAGACACTGAGAGCTTTTGACTGGGGGTTATGTTTTAGGAAACCTTGTAGGCCTTGTCCCAAATATGCTTGCATGAATTTTGGCTTTCTATACAGTTCCTACTGCTAGAGTAAAGGTTAATTGCAACCTGTCTCCCAGTTTCCCTGTTCTAGGAGGGACTAGACAGGGGTTTTCTATTTTGCCCCTCTTGTTCACTTTGATGGTGGAGGTTTTTCTCCCAAAAAATATATACAGTAATTACTGGTAGAACATTTTGGTTCTTTTGAACATAAACTCTCCAATTATGCAGATGACATTCCACTCTATAATTCGAAAACCTCAATTTATTATTCCTAATATAATGGTAGAGTTGGGTTGAACACCCCCTGGTTTGGTTTGCGCCAGAACTTTGGAACATCGCAAAAGTTCAAACCCGAACTCAGAACTTTATTAAGTCTATGGTACCTGAACTTGAAAAATCAAAAGTGCCCATTTCTTTTTCGTACATCACGGGACACAGAGCGACTTAGTCATTACTAATGGGTTATATAGTTTACCTTCAGGTGTTGGCACTGGCCAATTCCAAACCGGAAGTACCCTCCCCTATATAAGCCCCTCCCACCCGGGAGCACCTCAGTTTTTTGCCAGTGTCTAAGGTGTTGGCCAAAGAGTAACATGTGTTTTCACTGGGCTTGCGTACAGGTTCTTTTGGGCCTTAGTAAGCTGTTCCGGATCCCACCAAAAAAAGCTTCATAGCTAAACGGTCGGTACCCGGGCCTTGCAGCAGAAGAGCAAGGTTTTGCCTGTAATGCTTCTCTTAGGAGGGCTGGACCCTGGGATCCAGAGCTCTGGTCATACCCACGACCAAGACGCTGTCTGTGCAGGGTGCTATACAGGTCCAGGGGAGTGGAATCCTTGGGAACCCGGTCCCTGAAGGTTTAATTACAATGCCTGCCGTGATAGGTGAAGTTTGGACTTTTGTGGACCAAACAAAGTCCTGCGGCGGGGATCAGGTAAGTGGGGGCCCTCAGGAACTTGGTTCTATTGGGGGACCCCCAAGCCTAATTTGTCTTTCTGTCTGTTACCTAACGGTATTCCCGCTAAATATCTGTGTTTGCCTATAACTACTGAAAATGTAAAATTTTAATAGTAGTCAAGAAAAAAAAAAAAAAAAAACAGGGACCGCGGTACCTGTGTTAAACCACTAGAGGCCGCTGTAGTCCATTTTTCTTGTAAATGTGGATCTTTGGTTTTCTCAACTCAAAAGATCCAGGCAGCTGGTAAGTTTCTCTGAGGGAATCCACTTCCTCTGCCCTGTTGCTGCGTTCATCCACCGCACAGGCCCTCCGGCAAAAAGGGCCCTGGCTCCTAGTCCTCTGTTGGTTTTCGAAAAGGGCGCCATTGGCGCACGGGCGCGCGCGCGGGCGCGTGCACGCGCCTCCTATGAAAAAAAAAAGGGGCGGGGCGGGTGGATGACGCTCGATGCGCGCCGCGGCGCTTCTGCGCATGTGCGGGCGTCCCAGCATGGTTAAAAGACACAGTACAAGTGTCAGCTGCATGCAAACAGAGCTAGCAACAAACAGTGGCACACAGAGGCGGTTGATGCAGGCATCCCCATAGAAAGGCACTTTAGTGGACACCAGCTGGTATATAGCAGCACCTGTGTTAGACTATTACCAGCAAAAATTGGTGTATGACGACGGGAATACCTCAGCTTTGTGCTTAAAGGATATGTCGTCCAGACGCTCCGGAAATAAATCTTCCAGGAAGCCAAAGGGGTCTCCATCGGGCTCTGAGGATATTGGGCATGCTTGCACTGCACCAATCTCCCCTGAGAATGCAGAGGTCAGTAGCCGTAGAAACCCCGCAGGAATGTCTGGTGCTGCGGCTGTCCCCAGTCCACCTGCTCCTGTATATATAACAGAGGAGGTTTTATCCTCAACTCTGGGAGGATTGGAAGAGAGATTAACAGCATTGATCGCTGCTTCCCTGTCACAGGAAAAGCGCGTCCGATCTCCGTCTCCTCCTTCAGAGTGCCTGTTAGTGGAGGAACAGCCCCACACAGAGATCGACCTACCTGAAGGGGATCAGGATGAGGTTGATTCACTTATAGAGGAATCAACAGTGGAAGAACCTTTCTCAGCTTCTCAGGCTGAAAGATTATGGGTTCAGTCTCTGACTAACATGGTCCGATCAGCATTTAAAATGCCTCTGGCGGAACCACCATCCACTACGGTTTCCTCGCTGGGGTCGCTAAAAGCTCCCCAGGCGGTCTGTTCCTTCCCAATCCACCCTTTATTAGAAGGGCTTATTTACCAGGATTGGGAGCATCCTGATAAAATATTTGCTCCCCCCAAGAGATTTCCGGTGATCTATCCCATGGAGGATAAGTTCATAAGAAAATGGAGGGTCCCTATAGTGGACGCAGCCATCTCTTCTGTTAACAAATCACTGACATGTCCAGTAGATAATGTTCCAATGTTCAAAGACCCAATAGATAAAAAATTGGAGTCTTTACTAAAATCTGCTTTCTCTACAGCAAGTATGGTGACACAACCTGCGGTAGCAGCGATTGGAGTCTGCCAAGCAGTGAAAGATCAGTTGAAACAAGTCTTAAGGGACTTACCAGATCAGCAGGCTCATGCCCTAGCTGACCTGCCTAGAGCCTTGTGTTTTGCGGTGGACGCCATAAAGGATACAATCCAGCAGGCCTCCCGCTTTACGCTGTCTATAGTACATATGCGTAGGCTTTTGTGGCTCAAAAACTGGTCTGCTGAAGCTCCCTGTAAAAGACTGCTGGTTAGCTTCCCATTTCATGGAGAACGCTTATTTGGAGAAGATCTGGACAAATATATCCAGAAAATTTCTGCCGGTAAAAGTTCACTCTTACCGGTTAAGAACAAGGGTAGAAGTCCTTCTTTTAAGAGGCCTACCTCTCCAGTCCCGGGCACATCGGCTGTGAAGCAGTTCCGACGGCCTCCGCGGTCAAATTCAGGGGGCAGAAATCAGGGACAATCACAGGGTAACAAGAAGCCCTGGATCAAGAGAGGTACAAAACCTCCCCCTAAGGCATGAAGTATTGCCCCCGCTCAATCGGGTGGGGGGAAGACTTCAGTTGTTCACAGAGACCTGGCGGGACACCATCAGAGACAGATGGGTGCTCTCCGCAGTAAGTCTGGGATACAAGCTGGAGTTAAAAGGCACTCCTCCTGCCCAATTTATGAGGTCAAACGTGCCAAGAGATCCCCAAAAGAGAGGATCCCTCCTTCTGGCACTAGAACAACTATTGCTCCAAGGGGTAATCATGAAGGTTCCCCTGGAAGAAAGCGGATTCGGGTTTTACTCGAACCTTTTCACAGTCCCCAAACCAAATGGGGACGTGAGGCCCATATTAAATCTAAAAGGGCTAAACAAGTTCCTAAATATCAGGACCTTTCGGATGGAGTCGATCCGATCAGTGGCCACCGCCCTACAAGGGCAGGAATGGCTAGCCTCGATCGACATAAGGGATGCTTATCTGCATATTCCCATCTTTCCGGCCCATCAGAAATTTCTACGCTTTGCAGTAGAAGGGCGCCATTTTCAGTTCAGAGCCTTACCTTTCGGTCTGGCCACAGCACCACGAGTGTTCACAAAAATTCTGGCCCCATTATTGGCCAATCTAAGAACACAGGGTGTAACGATAATGGCATATCTAGACGACCTGCTACTAATAGACCACTCAGTGGAAAAGCTGGAAGTAGCTATTCACAAGACAATCGAGTATCTGGAATATCACGGTTGGATTATCAACCGGGACAAGTCAGCTCTAAGACCAGTCAAAAGTCTGGAATACTTAGGGCTAAGGCTGGATTCAAATCAGAGAAAGATTTTCTTACCTCCAGAGAAGGTGTCGTCTTTAAGAAATTTGACCCACTTAGTGGGTACAAAAAGAAAACCATCCATACGTCTCTGCATGAGGCTGCTGGGAAAGATGGTGGCTTCATTCGAAGCGGTACCCTACGGTCAATTCCATTCAAGGAATTTGCAAAGGGCCATACTGTCAGCCTGGAACAAAAAAGTTCAGGCTTTAGACTTACCAATGTCCCTGTCCCCTTCCGTTCGCAAGAGCCTCCATTGGTGGTTGGTGCCCCAGAATCTGGAAAGAGGGAAACCCTTCAGTCCGGTTTCTTGGAAGGTGGTCACTACAGATGCCAGCCTCATCGGCTGGGGGGCAGTGCTGGAGCAATGGTCTCTCCAGGGCAGGTGGTCAGAAGCAGAAAAGGCCCTGCCCATCAATCTCTTAGAGATACGAGCAGCCCGGTATGCCCTAGTAGCATGGACATCCAAACTCCAGGGGTCCCCTGTCAGAATTCAATCAGACAATGCCACGGCAGTGGCATATATCAATCATCAGGGTGGCACCAAAAGTCGTGCAGCCCAGAAGGAAGCAAATTGCATCCTGGAGTGGGCAGAAAGATATGTCCCAGCCATATCTGCGGTTTTCATCCCAGGAGTGGAAAATTGGAGAGCGGACTTTCTAAGTCGCCAACAATTATGCCCGGGGGAATGGTCTCTTCACCCCGAGGTTTTCCAGGCAATATGCCAGCGGTGGGGAACACCGGATGTAGATCTGCTAGCATCCAGATTCAACGCAAAGGTGGACAGGTTTGTGTCTCGCACAAGGGATCCCCTAGCTTGCGGCTCGGATGCCCTAGTGTTCCCTTGGGATCGGTTCAAGCTGATATATGCATTCCCACCGCCACAATTGTTACCGCGATTACTCCGCAGAATCAGGGTAGAAAAGAAACCAGTGATTCTGGTGGCTCCAGCGTGGCCCCGAAGGGCATGGTACGCGGAGATGGTAAAAATGTCAGTGAGGAGTCCTTGGACCCTCCCACTTCGTCCGGACCTGCTGTCGCAAGGACCGATACACCACCCTTCCTTACCAGCCCTAGGTTTGACGGCCTGGCTATTGAAGCCCACATTCTGAAAAAGAGAGGGCTCTCTAATTCTGTGGTATCTACCATGATCAATGCCAGGAAACCGGTATCCAGGCAGATCTATTATAGGATCTGGAAAGCGTACATTACGTGGTGTGAGACCAAGAAATGGCATCCACGTAAGTACATGATAGGGAGGATTCTGGACTTCCTACAGTGGGCTGTAGATAGGAAGCTGGCCTTGAGTACTATCAAAGGTCAGATTTCGGCCTTGTCAATATTTTTTCAAAGGCCCTTGGCTTCGCATTCACTAGTCAAAGCCTTTATACAAGGAGTGATGCGTATTAGCCCTCCGGTTAGTATTCCCATATGTCCTTGGGATTTAAACCTGGTTCTGTCGGTTCTACAGAAACAACCGTTTGAACCATTACAACACATTTCCTTGGTTCTTCTCACCAGGAAATTGGTTTTCTTAGTAGCCATTTGTTCGGCTAAAAGAGTGTCGGAATTAGCAGCTATGTCCTGTAAGGAGCCATATCTGGTTGTCCATAAGGACAGAGTAGTATTACGTCCTCATCCAGCCTTTCTTCCTAAGGTGGTATCGAGGTTTCATTTGAACCAAGATGTGGTTCTTCCTTCTTTTTTCCCCAAACCTATCTCAGTAGAGGAAAAGTTATTACATTCTTTGGATGTGGTAAGAGCAGTTAAAGCTTATCTAAAAGCCACTGCTCAGATTCGCAGAACGGATTCTTTGTTTGTTCTGCCGGAAGGCCCCAGAAGGGGTCAGGCAGCATAAAAATCTACTTTAGCCAAGTGGATTCGACAGGTCATAATACAAGCCTATGGCTTGAGAAAGAGACCGCCTCCGTTCAAAGTTAGGGCGCACTCCACAAGAGCGGTTGGAACTTCATGGGCAGTGCATCACCAGGCCTCCCTGGCTCAAGTATGTAAGGCCGCAACATGGTCTTCGGTACACACGTTTACTAGATTCTATCAGGTAGACGTTAGAAGTCAGGAGGATGTCGCCTTTGGGCGCAGTGTGTTGCAGGCCGCAAAAGATCCTCATGCCTGATGGCGCCCAGCTTATGTACCCCCCCCTCATTTGGCATTGCTTTGGGACGTCCCATTAGTAATGACTAAGTCGCTCTGTGTCCCGTGATGTACGAAAAAGAAAAAGGGATTTTTATAACAGCTTACCTGTAAAATCCTTTTCTTGGAGTACATCACGGGACACAGAGCTCCCACCCCTCTTTTTGGGACACTTATTGCTTGGCTACAAAACTGAGGTGCTCCCGGGTGGGAGGGGCTTATATAGGGGAGGGTACTTCCGGTTTGGAATTGGCCAGTGCCAACACCTGAAGGTAAACTATATAACCCATTAGTAATGACTAAGTCGCTCTGTGTCCCGTGATGTACTCCAAGAAAAGGATTTTACAGGTAAGCTGTTATAAAAATCCCTTTTTTTAATGCTTATATGCAAGTTATTGGCAATAAAAAGGGTATGGGGGCCCGGGTACTGCCCTGGGGGACATGTATTGCAATTCTTTTTTTTTTTTAAAGATCTTTTTTTATAGGAGCAGTGATTTTAATGATGCTTAAAGTGAAACAATAAAAATGAAAAATTCCTTTAAATATAGTGCATGGGGGGTCCCCTTAGTCTGCCTGTAAAGTGGCACATATGTACCGTGATAGAACCTGCTGAAGCAAAACTGGCAATAATAAAGAAAAATAATGAAATCGAAATTTCTGGCAATACAATACCATTGCCTGCAATATAAAAATGTAAAAAAGACGGCGTGCCCCCTCAGCAATCCATACGAGGTCCCTTCGGTCTGGTATGGCTTTTCAGAGGAACCCCATGCCAAAATTAAAAAAAATAACGGCATGGGGCCCCCCCAAAATCTTTACCAGAGCCTTATCTAAACATGCAGGAACGAACGCCCCCCCCTCCTCCTGAACCATACCAGGTCACATGCCCTCAACATGGAGGGGTGCTTTAGGGTAGGGGGGCTCTGTTGTCCCCATCTCGACAACCCATCTCGACAACCCTGGGCTGTGGTTGTGAGGGTCTGCGGGCAGGGGGCTTATCATAATCTAATGTGGAAGGTTTGTTGTTGTTTTAGTGTTAAATGTTCAGTTTATAACCATTTTTGATTAAACATATTTTCTTCTCGTCCTTTGATGGGCAATTCGTTAGACTGCCAGGTTATACTGCTGCCTACAGTAGAAAAAAAAAATGGCCAGCACAGGTAAACTTGTTCATCACCATCAAGCTTCCTGTTTTTGTAGTGTCCTCGAGGAAGTGAATGTGTTTTCTCCAGCTTTTTTGTTATCTGTTTATTTGTAAACCATATTCTTCTATCAACAGCTGCTGGTTTTATGCTGGATATGTTAAATCCTGGCATTCTCTTCAGTCAGCCAGAGAGTTCAGATTTTCTCAGTTTATACTGGTGTTGCTCTGGAACTGCCATGAATTTCTAGAGGTTTCTTCAGTCATCTACAGCTACTGGTAAATTCAGGCTGAATGTGGAAATCCTGAAACGCCCCCAAGTTAGCCAAACAGCACAGATTCCTATTTTGTTATCTACACGAGTGCTCTCTCTGCGACAGTCCTGCGATGGGCAGTGACAACACTTTGTGGTAATCTGTTGAGGAGGGAGTGCTTGTGATGGTGCAGAATCACATTTACTATACAGTGCTGACTAATTAAATGACCAGCCAGTTATTGCCCCTGTGCTGGATAGAGAGCCTGGGAAGTTTGCAGCACATGCATTTAACCTCTGGGTTCTCGCTTTTCAGGTCAAGTACAAGGCAGGTGTCTCCACCTATCTGATGTGAGCTTTTGGAGGTGAACCAATGAGAAAGCAAAAAAAGTTGCTTTACTTTGACTATGAGCAAATCAAATCTTGCTGTTGAGAAAGTATAGAATGGTCTCTGTGGCTTATCAACTATACCTGTAGCATAGCCGTGTGCAGGAGGTGTGCCTGGGCACACTTTATACACTATGTGCGGGGCCGATTCCCCCTACTGCCTGGGCCCCCGACCATGTTGGCCTCGCTGCCCCGCAGTGCGGCTGGCTTTCCCTTCTCCCCACTCCCCTGGCTGCTACGGGGGATGGTTCAGTATGGAAAGTGGGGGATGGGCCTAGTAAATATGTAATTTACCAGCCCTTTCCTTTTCTAAATGAACACAGTGAACACACTTGCTCACTGTGTCCATTCATAACTGAAGCATAGTAATCTATTTACTATAATTCGGTTTGTGAATGAACAGGAAGCACAGAGCACTTCCCATTCATGCACTGCCCCGTGCAGCTGAGGCATGTGTGTTTGAGCTTTGCGGTGCACACCCTAATGCAATAGGCTACGCACACCTATGAGCTGTAGTCTCTCATAACAGTCTTGCAGGCATCATAGTTCAAAAGCAGCTTACAAACAATGAGTTTTCTATTGTAGCTTGTGTTTGTCAGGTACATTATTGTTAAACAGCCACCACATGTTACAGCACAGCTTTTCTGGGCTTAGACAGCAGAGGATCCATGCTAATGCAGACCACAGTCAGCAAAACAGACCACAGTCACATTGTGCTTGGGGAGTCTTGTTTTTAAACTTCTGGCTTATTACAAAGCTGCTGTGAATTCTTACATGAAGTTGTTCCCAGAAAGCACCACCTACCTCGACCCAGTTGTTTATTGGGATGTTCTCAGTACAGTGCTTCCGCAGTCATTTCTAAACGAATCAGTGGATTCCTTTCCAGCATTTACCTGAATACACTTTGTACTTAAATAAGGTACTGTATTCAGAGCCCTATTTTAGATCTCTTCATTGCCCTTATTATTGCAGTTCATGTGGACAGTTAGGGAATTAAGCCTTGTACACACATACCGAAATGTGTCCGGTTCAGCAGGAACTGGCCGAATTTTTGTACATGTGTACTACTGTCTGTTCAACAGTCAGAGTCATATTGGACAACCAGCATTTGATCAGTGCTTGCAGCCAATGACTACAAGCACTAAACTGTGTATTCTAATTGGGGGGATTCACCCCATCATAATACCAAAGAACTCTGGGATAGACCCCTGCATCAACAAAAGAACTGGGTTGTTCTGAATGTGCAAACGATCTGCAGGACTTAGTTCCACTTGGCTCTTATGTGAAAGGACCACATCTGACCTATAGATCACTGTTTCCAGACACCTACCTGACTCTTATGGTTTTGTCAGGATCCATCTGTGAATCTGTTATGAGATTTATTAACTTCCTTTCTGAAGTAAGAATCATTCTGACCAATTTTAGCTGCAGCTAATACACCCAAATCAAGAATTTGCTTTTCTATTTAATGTAGTGGTCAGGGCTACCCTTGGATTATTGGAATCATTTGCTGGCCTTGGTTGTTCCAGCCCTTAGCATATCGTAAAGTCTACCTTTTGTTTGATGTTTGTTTGATATTTGTTTGTTTCCTCAGTGAAAGTCCTCTGTAAATGTTAAGAAATTTTCCTTTCTTTTCTCCACTCCCTCGTTGACACCCTCCAATCCTGGTTGCCAGTCCACCCGTAAGGTTTGGCACTCAGAATTTACCATTGCTCTATCTGGACCTTATTTACTAAAGAATTATTCCCTCCACTGTCCTCATATGTTTAAGGTGGTGAGAATCTCTCACCCATTGTCATTGCACTTTTGTAATCCAGGATAGACCTCATAAGTGTATACCAGATTCTTGATCCAACATCTCCATGACCTTCATCCTAACATGTTCTCGACCCCTTTCTGTCAAGGTGTAATCTACTAGATTTGTGCTTGATTCTGTTTCTTTTTACATTAAGCAACTTTTTCCTGGATTTTCAAGGATACCGATTTTCCCCGAAAATAAGACCGGGTCTTATATTCATTTTTGCTACAAAAAACACACTAGGGCTTATTTTCAGGGGATGTTTTATTTAATTACGGCATTAAAGTGGTTGTAACCCTAAAAAACAAAACAAAACAAAAAAACAGTTAATTTTAAAGCATGATAGATAGCACAGTGCTTGTGCTGCATCATTTACCCCTCTCCATTTTCTAAAAAAGTTCCTGCGTCACCCCCCACCCCTCCCCCCCTCCCACTGTCAGGTCAGAAATCAGTTTAATTATTAAAAAACATCCATCTTGCTTAAAATCCTTATCAAATACTTTTAATAAAAATATTATACTGGTACATTAGTGTGTCAACTAATCCACTGTCCACAGTTTATACTATTAAAAAAAATACCTTTTACAGCTCCCCTGGGCATTCACGTGTGATCTGCTCTTCTCCGAGATCGCCGCGGACGTCAGCCCGCTCCGAGTACTGCAGAGGGAGGGGCCGCAGACATCAGTGGGGAGGAGAGGAAGAGAGAGAAGAGCCGAGATCCTGCTGACGTCAGCCCGCTCCATACGCTGAAGAGGAAGGGGCTGCAGACATCCGTGCGGGGGAGAGGATGAGAGAGAAGAGCCGAGATCCAGCTGACGTTAGCGGGGAGGAGAGGATGAGAGAGAAGAGACAAGATCCTGCTGACGTCAGCCCGCTCCATACACTGAAGAGGAAGGGGCTGCAGACATCAGCTGGGACGAGAAAAGAGGACCTCCGGCAGCTGTAAAACATTATATTATTAAACAGTAATAAACGGAGACACTGCACCAGTATACAGTAATGCATATTACAGGTTTTTTAGTGAACTTTGATAGGGCTTATTTCCGGGGTAGGGCTTTTATTACAGCCCGCCCTGATAATCGCACTAGGTCTTACTTTCGCGGTAGGGCTTATTTTCGGGGAAACACGGTACCACATGGTCGTCTGTTCACACATAGTTTCAAGTTCTCCCAGGCGGTTGTTCAGGCCTAATTTTTAAGCCAGCTTCTGACATTAGGTCCTTCAGTTAGCTCTTTGAGCTCCACTTGGCCCCCGGTTTTAATGTTTTTTCTTGAGTCTGTTGACCTTATTACTCTGTTGCCCAGCCCTCTGATGGACTGCTTTTGGACA
The DNA here is from genome assembly GCA_029206835.1 of Rana muscosa. Classification (NCBI taxonomy): domain Eukaryota; kingdom Metazoa; phylum Chordata; class Amphibia; order Anura; family Ranidae; genus Rana; species Rana muscosa. The sequence continues at coordinate 109,659,560 of JARGYO010005626.1, forward strand.
TCCTGCAAGTCAAAAGAATTCTTGTGCCCCACAGGACCTCTCTTGGAGTCCACAGGTCCCACTCCTCTGTGTTTATTTTAATGCTTTTGCTCTACTGCTTTGCAACAAAACTGAGGCATGGCAACAGTTTTTCTTTGCCAGTGTCCTTTCTCCTGTTAGCCTCAATCTAACTCGAGAGTCTATTGAATTCCTGTATCCTGCAATGATGACTCCAAGAAAGGTTTTTACAGTGAGTACAAATATCATGTTTCTCTTGTAGAATTGCTGTCTAGTGAAGATCCTTTTCAGTGCTGCCAGACAAAATCTTTTACAGATCAGTGTTAATTAGTTTGAAATCCTGAAGCATCTGTAGGGTTTCTTTTATGTGTCTTTTCAAGGGTTTTAATCTTGGCTGTTAGAGATGTTATCTTCAATGTAAATTCCTTTTTCTTAGCTGAAACTATATTTTGATTAAAACTTTAAAGCTTTAAAAATTTCATGGGTATTCTTGTCCACAAAAGAGCATGGGGCTCATAAATAATTGAATGTAATATTTAGGATCTGTTACATGTGCTCTGTTGAGTTTTCATCAGCCTCCAAAGGGGACCTATATTATGTTTTTGTTATGATTTTGAAAGTTGCATTGCTTGTCCAGTAGATTTTGAAGTGTTGTTCTAATTTTGTAATGACACAATTGAAGGTTAAACCGCTTGTCGACCAGCCGCCGTCATTATACTGCGGCAGGTCGGCACGATCCCGCGAGCCAATGTAACAGTACGTCAGCTCCTTTAAGCGGGAAAGCAGGCACGCCCGCTGCACTGCGGGGGTGCCGACCGTTGGCCACGCACGATCATGGGCACGAGAGGCAGAACAGGGACGTGTGTGTAAACACACACATCCCAGTTCTGGGAGGAGAGGCATATCGTGAGTTCCTACTAGCTAGGAACCTTGATCTGTAATTTCCTCCAGTCAGTCCCCTCCCCGTACAGTTAGAACACACACTAGGGAACACAGTTAACCCCTTGATCGCCCCCTAGTGTTAACCCCTTCCCTGCCAGTGACATTTACACAGTAATCGGTGCATTTTTTTAGCACTGATTGCTGTATAATTGTCATTGGTCCCAAAAATGTGTCAAAAGTGTCCAATCTGTCTGCCATAATGTCGCAGTCCCGATAAAAATCGCAGATTGTCGCCATTACTAGTAAAAAAATATATATTTTTTTATACAGGATAAGGGTGCAATATATGAAAATTCACTCAGACAATGTAAAAAGTAGAAAAATATTTATTTAAGACAAAGTTCTAAAAGTAATGAATACAGCTTATTCAAAGTCATAGGTGTACACACACTACCTATTATATGACAATGAGACACTATAGACATATGCATATTGTTGTGGCCTCCACAATTTCAACAAGTTTCGCCATGTAGGCTTCTTCAGGAAAGGACGCAAAGGCACTTTTATTGTATGTAGTGAAACATAAATCGCTCAGCTTTTGGTGTATATATGAAAAGAGAACAGAAAATTATTAATATATCATACCAATGTTCAAACAGGTTAATATAGTATAACTGTAACTTGTGCATGCAGGATCATAAGTCACAAAACAAGTGGCCAAAACCCAATGCAAAAAACTCCATACCTCTGTGTAGAGTATGGGGGTTAATGCACTGGGGAAAGAGCTTTCCCAAAGCACGCTGTAACCCCTCGCCTCGATCCCATCCAAACAAAGCCGGTCCCGTAGGGAGGGGGATGTATTGTATAACACAAAGATGGATATATCACAAAATGCCTGTAATATATATTCAATGCATCAATAAAACAGAAAATAAGGATGCACAAGTCCACAGCAGGCTCTGTTGTCTGGACTGCACTCACCTCACTCCTATTTTTGGGTTAGATAAAATACTGGGAGCTCCTATGGATAAAGGGACTATGATGTATATTGATGTATCAACAGAATGCACACATCCAGAAAAACCTAAACATATACAAATGTATATCAACATAATGTTTAAATTTGGCCCTATCTTCTCCAACACTGATGTTATAAAGAATCTCTCACCCGTGAAAGGTCCTGGCAACTCTACCCAGATACCCCTTCAGGGGTTACTGAGTGTTCCGCTCCAAGATGAGAACGTGAGGAGGGGGATTGAAGGCAAACCAGTCCTCAAAAAAAGGCAACCCGCAAGCTCTTACACCTGTCTCCAGAAAAACAGATAGAGCCATCTCTTAAAATCCATACTTAAACCGCCCAAACCCACCTTCAATAGGGTAAATACCTGTGCTTTTGGTCCCAGTCAAATGTGAGCTCCCAGAGATCCCAAACATGGCTGATTCCATTTGGGATTTAAATATCCCTCCCGTTGCGCCAAAAACGCGGCATGTGATATCACGCCGCGGACGCAAAAAAGGTCCAAGAGGCATGGACTAATAATCGGAAGTGATATCACTTCCGGTCCGCGGCCAAAACTGCACAGGAAACATCCCGTGCAGACACCATCAAGCTGGGAACATGAAAGGTTGGTACAAAGGCTGCTACGTAGGTCCAAGGGATGCCATGACACATCGGATCCTCAAGGCGATCAGGCACCAGACCCATCCCACCCAGGTGTATGTGGGGTGGTCCTGTGAACACCCTTGGGTGTCCGAACGGGGATCATAAGGCAAATGGGCAGGAAAGAATGACGAGGGGCACAACGAAAAAAAAAAAGAGATGTTATGTTGCCCACTTTTTGCAATGAACAGTATGCGACCATGCATGCAAGTTACACTGCATTAGATAAAATAGAACAATAATAAATCATAACTTATAATACAAATAATGATTAACAAAACAAATTATCATTTATCGAAATTTACCTCCCTTAACAGAAGGATATTGCTGGCAAATATTGTCCGAGGCACTTCCTCGAGCGCAGCCCAGAACAACCCATCCATCAACGACAAATGAGTTCCGGGTGGTAGGAGAATGGAAAAAAACCCGGTGACACATCTAAAGGGGCACATCAAGCATTAAAAACGGTACGCATTTTGTTCAGAAGCAAAGCAACTTCAGTAAAGGATCTAAAAATGGGGTACTAAAGTCCTCGTGTGATCAAGAACTTGAATCACAGAAAGGGCTTGTAACTAATCCCCTCATTCAAACCTGGAGAGCGGGTCGCCTGTAATAGGTAGATCCATCTGGTCTCTAATTGAAGGAGTTTTTTATCTATGTTGCCCCCACGTTCGTGTTGTGGTATGTGTTCCAGACTAAAGAATCCAATTGACTTGAGGTTAAAATCATGATACATCCCCACATGGCGACTAATGGTGTTTCCATTTTGCGTTTAGCAATTAAAGAGACATGATCCCTAATTCTACAAAATAAGGGACGCTTCGTCTTCCCTATGTAGAAAGCTCCGCAGGAGCACTTCATTAGATACACCGCTCAAATTGATTGACATACTTGGGAGTCCATATGGTATTAGGTAGAGTAACAGTTTTACCCTCCAAAAAAAGGGACAGAAATTGCACTTTCCACAGGGGTATGTACCTGGTATTTTGGCTTTCGTTGTCTCCTTACTTTTATGATGACTAGACACCAACGTGTCTCTCAGCGATCTAGATCTCTTGTAAGTGATTTCTGGATATGATTTAATAAATCTAGAGATCCTCTGGTCTGCGGTTAATAGGTACCAAAATTTGTTGTAAATAGTGCGTACCTTGGCATGTTGTCGGTTCAATTTAGTGATCATTCGTGTGGACGTGGTTGATTTTTCTTGTCTGGGTTTGTATACGAGTGAGTGTCTATTCAGATTTTTTACCCTATTGAAGGCCTTTTTCAAGCACGTTTTGCTGTAGCCTCTAATCAAGAGGCATTCGCGCAGCAATTTCGCCTCCTTTTGAAAATCCTTGTATTGGGTACAGTTACGCTTAATCCTCAAAAGCTGGCTATAAGGAATACTTTTAATCAATTGCTTTGGATGCGAGCTACTAGCATGTAGCAAACTGTTGCCGGCTGAGGGTTTTCTCAGAGTAGAGCATAATTCACCCATTTCATTAGTAAAAATTTCCACGTCCAAAAAAGTAATTCTTGTTTGATCAAAAATTTTATTTTAAATTACAAGTATTTACCTGTAAATTATCCCAAAATGTAACCACATCTTCTTTTGATCCTGTCCACACCATGAAGACGTCATCGATATAGCAATGCCACGATATTATCTGGCTAATCTCAGCTAGTTTTGATTCGTCTGCAAAAAGATCTCGTTCCCACCCCCCCAGATACAGGTTTGCATATGAGGGAGCACATTTGGCCCCCATAGCAACTCCCTGTATCTGGAGGTAGTGGGAACCCTTGAAAACAAAAATATTGTGTGTCAAAATAAAACAACATTTCTATGACAAAGTCGTTATACTTCCGTGAATCGAGATCTCGTTCGTCCAGAAACTCTTGTATAACCTCAACACCCCTCACATGAGGTATGGAGTTATAGAGAGCCTCAATATCAATTGCAACCAACCAGGCCCCCTGAGGTATTTGCAATCCATCCGTAATTTTTAGTAGTTCGATGGTATCCTTTACATATGAAAATAAGCCCTTCACATGTGGGTATAAGTACTCATCAATCAGTTGGTTGGCTAGCTCATTTAGGGACCCACAACCCGAAATTATGGGTCGACCTGGAGGATGAGTTAAACTTTTGTGCACTTTAGGTAGTGCGTAGAATGTGGAAGTAGTAAAGTTAGCCGTATCAAGAAATTTAAATGTATTTGCATTAATAATACCCCTATGTTGTGCCTTAACAAGAATATCTTTGTATTTCCTTGTGTAGTATTGGATGTGTGACATCGGGACTGGTCGATACCAGTTGATGTTTTGAATGATGTCATAACACATTTTTTCATATTGTTCCACGTCCATTATGACAAGGTTTCCACCTTTGTCTGATGGCTTGACTACAATAGTTTTGTTAGAGCTAAGGGCTTTTAGTGCTCGCTTTAAATGTTTAGGCAAATTGGATTGTGGCCCAGTTTTGCCAGTTGACAGATTCTATTTCCTTGGTAACTTGGATAACAATTGCTCATATGTTGGTGTTGCCCTGCAATACCAGAAAATATTTTGATCTGGGTTTGTATGACTTTGGTGTGCCGAAAACAATTCCAGCTGAGGGTGGGGCAGGAGGAGGGCATGTCGGTTGCATCTGCGATGCACCAACACTCACTCCAGATGGATTAAAAACCCAACCCTCCTCCTCCGGGTTGCTCTCGTCCCACAAGTCCATCAGGTCTTGTAAAGCTCTCAGATCTTCAAAAGTCAGTGTCCATGACTGGGTTAGATTGCCCCATATCTTGGACAGTGTTTGGTTCTTTGTCATAAAGTACTTTGTACATTAAGCGCCTGGCGAAAAGATGCAAATCTTTTATCAATTCAAATTTATCCTATCCTCTTGATAACGGATAGGATGATAGATTGACAATGTCATATGTTTCCCGATTCTCACCGCATGTGGAATCGGGATCCACCATTTTAAAGACTGACTAGAAGTACGTATTGGAGTAGGTGCTGCTGACGATACCCGTTTGGAATCATTAGTATTAGAATTGAAGATGGGCTCTGTGCGTAGATCCATAGAAGGACCCATTGTGAGTGAAGGTGATTCAGTTGTTTGTTGGGACATAGGACCCGCCGGTACCGAATTGATGTTCATAATTGGTGTAGTTAGTGTCATTAACCACTTAGGGACCGCCGCACAAAGATGTACGCCGATAGAATGGCACAGACAGGCACAAGGGCGTACAGGTACGTCCCCTTTAAGAACCTGTCCATGGGTCGCGTGCGCCCGCCGCCGGCGGCACGCTCGCGACCCGGTCCGAAGCTGCATGACCACGCCCGCGGGACCCACGGACCACATCGCCGCCGGTGTTTCGCGATTGCGTCACAGAGCTGAAGAACGGGGAGTGTAAGTGTAAACAAACCTTTCCCCATTCTTCCTAGTGGCATGCCAGTGATCGTCTGTTCCCTGTCATAGGGAACGACGATCAGTGACGTCACATGCCAAGCCACGCCTCCCTACAGTAAGAATCACTCATTAGGTCACACTTAACCCCTACAGCGCCACCTAGAGGTTAAACCCTTCACTGCCAGTGTCATTTTCACAGTAATCAGTGCATTTTTATAGCACTGATCGCTGTAAAAATGACAATGGTCCCAAAATGGTGTCAAAAGTGTCAGATGTGTCCGCCATAATGTCGTAGTCACGATAAAAATCGCTAATCGCCGCCATTACTAGTAAAAAAAAATATATTAATAAAAATGCCATAAAACTACCCCCTATTTTGTAGACACTATAACTTTTGCGCAACCCAATCAAACGCTTATTGCGATTTTTTTTTTTACTAAAAATATGTAGAAGAATATGTATCGGCCTAAACTGAGGAAATAAAATGTTTTTTATATATTTTTTGGGGATATTTATTATAGCAAAAAGTAAACATTTTTTTGTTTATAGCGCAAAAAATAAAAACCGCAGAGGTGATCAAACACCACCAAAAGAAAGCTCTATTTGTGGGAAAAAAAGGACGTCAATTTTATTTGGGAGCCATGTCGCATGACCGCGCAATTGTCAGTTAAAGTGACGTAGTGCCGAATCGCAAAAAGGGGCCTGGTTTTTAACCAGCCAAAATGGTCCGGGGCTGAAGTGATTAATGAATGATTGATACATTACCATTCAACTGGGTACTTGGTGCTGTTCGGTTCTGTGACCATTGCGAGCGTCTTTTCTTATCTTTATTCGTTGCCTGTGCTGGTCTTGGCTGCCCCTGTGAACTAGTTTCACTATCGGTCTTTCTTTTTCTAGTAGCACCGCTTGGGTCATCAAACCGTGTGACAATTGGGACATATGATGCTGAAGATACAGACAAAGAGTCTGATTCAGCTAGATCTAAGTTGGGGCTTGATTATGTGGACCCCTCCGACGGGAGTGTGTCCCCTGTTGGGTCCACTTGTACGCCTGATCATATTCATAAGCTTTCTTATCCCGTGAAAAATGTATTTTCTTTGGTCTTGATCAGACCAGTAGCATACTTGGTAAGATGCTCTTTTAGTGTCTTATCTTTTTCCAAAAAAAACAGATTATTATGGTCCTTTTGCCATTTTGAGATTTCTTTGTCTAATTCCTCAATATCTGTCCTATACTGGTCACTAAGGATCTGCATCATTTGTGAGGAGCAAGATTGTAAGTTTGCTTCCCAAGCTTTTTTCACTTATTGGTTCCACCTTCCTTATGTTTGGAAAAATCTGGATACGTTAACCCCAAGGTACAATTTGATTTGCAATATATTTATCGAAAAATTCTTTATGCCAAAAAAGGCGAGTTTTTCTTTCCACTAGGCGCTGAAGACCAAGAAAGTAATTGTCTACATCTGCTTCAGTGATGTCACCCTGAGAGCGTACTTGCTTTACTTCTGATACAAAACCCTCCCATGCCTGGCCACAATAGTCAGTCATGTCACCCGTCATTCACCCGGATTGAGGTCCCCAAGATGGAAATTAGGGTCGTGAAGTCCAGACGGACGGATGTCAAGACCGCACAGGATTAATTCCCTGAACAAAATCCCATGCAAAAAACAAAAACAAAAAATATGCACATTTTAATAAACTAATAACATTAGAGAAAACTTGTAACACAAAATAATTATATTTGAAAAAAGGTAAATAGAGAATATATAGAGAGTTTAAATGCTGATGTCTGACCACTAGAAATTGTATCATGGGTGTGTTATCCACCCTGGAAAATATGGTCAAAAAAAGTGGACAGAGATCAACATAGAATTAATCATAATCAATATGGCACCAACATCCCTGAAATTTTAAAGATAATTTTATACAGGATATGGGACTTTAAGGGTGCGATATATGAAAATTCACTCAAAGACAATGTAAAAAGTAGAAAAATATTTATTTAAGACAAAGTTCTAAAAGTAATGAATAAAGCCTATTCAAAGTCATAGGTGTACACCCACTACCTATTATATGACAATGAGACACTATAGACATATACATATTGGTGTGGCGTCCATAATTTCAACAAGTTTCGCCATGTAGGCTTCTTCAGGAAAGGACGCAAAGGCACTTTTATTCCAGCATCCCACACAATAGCTTCCTTTTTGTTCATTTGATATTATTAGCACATTACAATGTGACACGCAGGAAAAAATATATATGTGTTAAAGTTAAAGCCAGAGCTTTCCAAAAAGATGTCTGAAACAGGTTAACGAAGACCTGATCTTGCCCTTTATGTAGTCCTACAGCAACTGATCATGTCTAATAATAATCTATTGCTGGCTGGATTAACTCTGCCACCATAATTTCAGGAAGTGGTGTGATTTCACTTCCTCCTAACTCCTTTTACTGCCACAAACAAGTACTACGTTTTCAGCCTTTCCTGAAAGTAAAGAAACTCCTAGGTGCCTTAACAGCCAGGGAATTGTTTGTTTTTAGTTAAAGGGATTTGGGTGGCTGTAAAGCCACTCGGTCATTTCTGCATGCTCTGAAAAGTGCCACATCCCCCTTCATGCCTGATTCCTCCCTCCTGCCATGTCCACCACTGTCATGTGGCCTGGGCTTACCTCTCCCTCCATGGTACCATAATGGCAAGTCTTTGCTGTGCTGCCTCACCATTGCTATGAATGCAGCCTCACCAATGCCATGAATGCAGCCTCACCAGTGCCATTAATGCAGCTTCACCGTTGCCATGAATGCAGCTTCACCGTTGCCATGAATGCAGCCTCACAGTTGCCATGAATGCAGCCTCACAGTTGCCATGAATGCAGCCTCACAGTTGCCATGAATGCAGCCTCACAGTTGCCATGAATGCAGCCTCACCGTTGCCATGAATGCAGCCTCACCGTTGCCATGAATGCAGCCTCACCGTTGCCATGAATGCAACCTCACCGTTGCCATGAATGCAGCCTCACCGTTGCCATGAATGCAGCCTCACCATTGCCATGAATGCAGCCTCACCGTTGCCATGAATGCAGCTTCACCGTTGCCATGAATGCAGCTTCACCGTTGCCATGAATGCAGCCTCACAGTTGCCATGAATGCAGCCTCACAGTTGCCATGAATGCAGCCTCACAGTTGCCATGAATGCAGCCTCACCGTTGCCATGAATGCAGCCTCACCGTTGCCATGAATGCAGCCTCACTGTTGCCATGAATGCAGCCTCACCATTGCCATGAATGCAGCCTCACCATTGCCATCAGTGCAATCTAATCCATGCCCATCTGCAGCCGCGATGGGGACAGGGATGGGGGCTGGACGAGTGCCAACAGATTACATACAGGAGAATCTTCTGTTTACTAGACGGCCTCTTTAATACAATGTCCCGCCTCCTATGATAGACAAAACAGTCGTCCAATGCCAGCTGGAGATGAGACTTCCTATTACAGACACCGCCGAGTAAAAAGGAGATTCTCCTGTATGTAATCTGACAGCACTCATCCTCCGAGGCAGGAGGGGGGGTGCCACAAAAGATATATATACAAATTACCAGGGGGGCCACATTAAACCGGAACGCGGGCCAGACTTTGGACATGCCTGACCTAGAGCAATCAACAGCGCCCTGGTTGTTCTTTGAGAACTCTATGAATAAATGATGTGGCCGGATTGGCAGAGCGTTTTTTTTTAGATTGTGACAGCGATCTGGAGGAGAAGATCTATAAGAAAATCAGGTATTGTGATTGTGTGCATTTAAACTAATTTGAGTGTATTTTTCACTGAATATATAGGTTTGATAAACATAACCATTATCATAAAAATATAAAAATTACAACTGCCACCATTTTATTATACAGGGTCTCTGCTTTCAGGAAATATATATAATTTAGCAGGATTTATTTAAATGAAATGCCTAAAATATGCATTTTAAAAGATAAGTTGACTTTTTGTAACATGTTACATGTCAGACCCGTATTCAGGGTCTAACATGTTACTGTTGCAGCAGGCTCCGCAACCCCCTGATCCCCTGTTATGACAGCACGTGGGAGATCATCTGCTTGAACTCGCTGTCACTTTTTTTTAAAAGGAAGTAAACTTCCCTCTAATGTTTGTACCTATAGGTAAGCCTATAATAAGGCTTACCTATAGGTACTGTAAATATCTACTAAACCTGTACTGTTTAGGAGATATTTACTGTATACTGTGCCAATGACATCATCGGCACATGCTCTAAAGGAACCGCCGCCCGTGCCGTTTCTTCAGGGCCCTGTGCCGTGACCGGCGGCTCCCGTGCACATGCATGGCAGTGACGTCACCCGGCTCTGACCAGTCACACAGCCGGAGTCCGTGGGACCGGAAGGAAGACCGGCAAAGATGGATGCGGCCTCCAGCAGGGACGACGAGGGCATTCCTTTGCAGGTAAGTGTCACATAATGTGCTAGTATGCGATGCATACTAGCACAATATGCCTTTACTTTGCAGGTAAGAAAAAGGGAAAAAAAAAGAGCGTTTAATTTTTTATTTTAAATGTGGCCGTGCGGGGCTCCACCCACCCAGCTGCATTATTCATTCACAGAGCTCTGTAAATGGGGAAATTACAAGTACCAACAGCCTTTAAGGCTGGCGCCTTGTAGTTCTTAAGGAACTAACAGGGCGCTGTTGAGCGCTCTAGGTAGTTCATTGATCCTTCCTGTCAGTGTGTAACTGCCTGCCCGTATGAGCAGGCAGCTTACACTGACAGTCTGCAAGAGCCCTACGTTGCATTGCTTTGCAGGCTCCAAGTAAAAAAATAAATGCACATTTTTTTTTACCTGCAAAAGCTGTGCATTTTATTTATTTTTTACAACTTATCCTTTAGGGCCAGTTCACACCAGACGCAGTTCCGTACAGTTTTGTGCGCATTTTTTCTGCACTAAAAATGCATGCACAGTGTTTTCCATGTATTCCAATGGCTCTTGTTAGCTCTAGTTCACACCATGCAGTCAGTTTCCGGTGCAGAAACTGACCGGAAACTGACTGCATGGTGTGAACTAGAGCCAACTAGAGCCATTGGAATAAATGAATACACTATGCATGCATTTTGTGCAGAAAAAAAGCACACGAAACTGAACGGAACTGCGTCTGTTGTGAACTGGCCCTTAACGTGTGCAAAAAATATGAGAAAAAATGGCTCTAGCAACAAAAAGGTTAAACACAGTTGTTTCAAGAGCAGTTTTATACCAGTGCAGGTACTAAAAGCTGTGCTATCCCAACACTGTTTTAAAACCTGGTACTCAAGTGGTTAATGAAATATTACAGACTTATTCAGATCAATACATTGCGGTATTTTGAGTGGCATCCTAATGCACTAACGCAGTACTTAACAAAGCATCTTCACTTTACCATAACACCTAAGCAGTGCTTCAGAAAAGTGAGGGTGAAATATCAATTTTTGGCTGTGTTGGAAAGTAATTTAAATTGAATGGACTGCAACGCAACACAGCACTATAGTGTAAATAGGTCCTTATGCAGACAGCAGTTAAGTTTACAATTGTTAACTGTAAATTACTGTGACTTCTATTTTTTTTCTTTACTTTTATTTAATCATATTCTTTTTGACAATTACTCCAGTTACAAAGTAGGGTGGGCTTCATCAGCTGCCAGTCCTGTCCCATGCAGGCACACGATATACTGACAGCTCATGTGACCAGGGCTTTACAGGTAGGGGACTCAGGGCAGCACAAGCTGCCACCTCAATGGTGCCCAACATTTCAGGCTCTGCCCTGCCCTGCCCTGCTCTATATTGCTGACCTGGCTCAGGGCACAGCAAGCTGTACACCTACAAACCACGCTCTTAAGCCCTGTACACACGATCGGTTTTACCGATGAAAACAGTCCGATGGACTTTTTTCATTGGACAAACCGATCGTGTATGGGACCCATCGGTCTTTTTTCCATCGGTTTTAAAAAATAGAACATGCTTTAAATTTTTCCGATGGATCAAAAACCGATAGCAAATTCCGATCCTCTATGGGCAAGTCCATCCGATAAAAAACCCACGCATGCTCAGAATCAAGTCGACGCATGCTCAGAAGCATTGAACTTCATTTTTCTAGGCTCATCGGAGTGTTTTACGTCACCGCGTTTGGAACGGTCGGTTTTTTGACTGATGGTGTGTAGGCAAGACTGATGGAAGTCAGCTTCATCGGATTTCCGATGGACAAAACCATCGGATTAGAATCCATAGGATATCCGATCATGTGTACAGGGCTTAATCTAAGGCTTAAAACCTTTTTTTTTATTTTTTTTATATGGAATAATTAAAACCCTTAGCTTTTAATCATCTGTGTCCTAGTGCCTTGTACACACAACAGCAATTGAGAAGCAATATTTCCAAATTAAGGAAATTCCTTCTTAGACAAATGTCATCTGTAAAAGTGTCCCCATTTGAAGATTTCCAAGACTTCCTCTCTACTTCTGTTATGGTGACAACTCCAAATTTCCTTTTCACCCTGATTTTCAGTCCGGTGTTGATGGGGGTCACCAGAACAAATAGGGTCAGTCTCCCTAACAAAAAAACTAAGAAGTGTTCTCACCTTTCCTCACTTTACAGAAAGTTTTTGCTTTATATTCACTGTAATTTTCACTAATGATGTTTGAAGAGCCAGGAGCCAATATGTGTGACTATTCAATTCTAACCGTACACTGTATGAATGTTTCTTAAAAATTTTAAAAATTAAATTTTTGGTCAAAATAATAAAAATTTATTTTAATTTAGATTTTTTTTATATTTTACAATTTTAAAAGTGAGGGGCAAATGTTTCTCTCTAAAGGAAAAAATTACAAGATGGTCCACGATTGAAAAAGTTGTTCTTGCTATTTTTTACATTTTTCTATTCTGTTGTTATACAGTATATGTTATAGAAAAACACACACACAATAATTGTCCTTATATAACCACTGTTGGCTTCAGGGAAAGCAGATGTCATGAAAAATTATACATAAGGGATTTTTAAAAAAAAATAAGTAGTCTGAATAAGAATATTGTGGCTGCATTGTTTTTTGTTTGTTTTTGTTTATTTTATATACTGCACATAAAATATTGGAAATTAACCATTTCATATGTAATAGTATTTTTATATCTGTAAATGTAAACAAATTGTAAAAACATTTTTTTTAAATGCTAAAATTCTATCCCTTTTTCCAGTCGGGTATATATTCAAATATACCACAAGATTGAGGAAAAATTTTTAATAAAAATCTACTTTTTTTTTTCACAAGCATATTAGTCCTAAATTAATTTGTGAGCATCTAGGCAAACTTGAACTGAAGGCAGGTGTTTCAAAGGTTTAACTGTGCAAACATTTTGCCCTACACATCAGGAATAGATATTTTTTTTGTTATTATTATTAATAATTTCTAAGGCTTCTAGATATTGTTGTATACATGAAATAATAACAGGGAAGTGAATTAGAGAGTCCACAAAAATAAGGCTGGGGACTTGGTGCGCTAAGTAAAGGCAAAATCTGCCTATGTAGGAGCTTAAATTCAATGGTGGTTAGTCAATAAGTGTGTGACCTGTATCTTCAATGTAGTGTTTGTTATTGGTTTATGTTGTACAACAATTATTTCTAAAGTACAGAAAGTTGTAGCATATTTGGTCCTTATTATGTGAAGCTACTGCTTTTCCAAAGTCGCATGAAGCTCTTGTGTATAATTTGAAGCAGCAGTACCACCTAGGGGTTAGTTTTGTCCAAACTATTTATTTTTTTTGTTATGCTTCCCCTCTTTTTTTTTTTAGCCTTTCTGGTGTTCTTGCTATTTTCAATGTGATTACACTATAGTACTCTAGACATCATCATTCCTTTATGTATTTAATGGCATAGATACTAGTTGACTCTCTATCAGGGAATTATTAAATCGGTTTATTAAACATATTTTGGGGAGGCACTATGAGTTCACATATGTAAAAGCAACCATGAAGAGAACATATCTGCACACATTCAGCCACATAAATAGCTATATATGTTCCTAAAGAAATGTATTTTTCATTTTTACTTTTGTATTATAATTTTTTTTACATTAAAGTGATAAAAATGGAATGGCCCAAATGCCATGAATAAACGCTCTCAAAAAACGGCTACTTTGTTTTACCTTAAAGAGAAACAAAATAAAAAGCTTTATTATCAGCTGATATGCAGTTTATATCTTGACGTGTGTGCCTTATAAGTTATATCCTAGAAGAGGTTGTCCCATTATGTACTGCATTATATATAGAACACCTACAAGCCAATATAAAACGTATGTATTTGCCATTTTCCAAAAGGAACAAAATGAGACTTTAGTTGCCGATTACAAAGTTTACAATCCCACTTGGAGGAACGACAAAGATTTGTGTGTTAAAAGAGCTATATTGTTTTAAACTTTAAGTTATTCAGCCTGTTTACGGTCTGCATAGACATGTCAGAATCGTCTTTTATATTCTGGTTCTTCTTTTGCAATACCTAAAATTCTTTAAAAAGTGAATTTTATTGAGTAATCTTGTATTGTTTCAAATTTTCAGATTACATTTTTTCCATTAGATATGAGTATATAGTGTCATGTACAGTACATACAACTCAAATATGTAATTTACTGTAACAGAGCTGAATTTTATTTTCCATGGTAAATCCTTTTGTATTATTTTTTTTAAACTAAAGCTACAACCAATACATTCAAAAACTATTTAATTACTTTGTGTATTTTTATTTATTTAATTGTATCTATCACTGCAGTATATATAGTACATTGTCTTACTCTTGTAAGATGTGCTAGGAAAAAGAATATAAATATATATATATATATATATATATATATATATATATATATATATATATATAAAATATAGAGAGAGAGAGATAGAAAAACAACACTCCTTTATGGTAGGCTTACACTTAATATTTAATATTTATAATAATTTTATGCATAGACTTGTTATCAAATTGTGACCATTTTCAGCTAATTATCTGTTTTTATGTGTTCATTTTTTTCTTTTTTTTATAATGATTTTCATTATTCACAATTTCAGTTTTTTAAAAGACATTAGTTGTACAGCTAATTTTTCATTATCAGAAGTAACTTTTTGTACGTTATTAACTACTATTAAGTGAAATAAGCAGTGGTAATACATATATATGTATAGGGGTTCTCTTTCAGATTTTGCATAGATGACCAAGGAAAACAGAAGCTTATTGGCTGTAGTTAAGAGATAGTGCTGACAGAAACTTAAAAACCTTTTAAAATCAAGTCTTCTCAAAGTTGGCTTTTGGAATGGCCTGGATTATTATAAATGATTACAATGTTTAAAAAATGAAATATAGGTGCTGTAAAATGCCAGAACTGCAGAGGTTATTGGCTAGTTTTATCACAGAAAGGCTTGTTCTGAAAATAGTGTCTCATAACCTCTAATTTGGTGACACATAAAAGCACCTGGATTAAAAATATTATTTTATTTTTAAAATCATATATACACTGTTTGCAGTGGGCAGCCATAGTCACTTATTAAAATTGTAATGCTGTGACTTCTGCTTGGTAATGCAGTACAGCATTTGTGCTCTACTGCTTCATTTCTCTCTGTTTGCTTTTGCAGCTTGTGGTCATATCAAATGTATTCTCTCTAAAAATGCTGTTTTTATTTTGTGCATATGAAAAGAAGAAATAAATATATATATATATATATATATATATATATATATATATATATTTTTTTAACTCAATTCTCATTCATACACATTTTCCTACACAAGGCTGAGACTTTTAGCTAAGCCATGATAAAGTACAAGCTTTCAGCACAGATTTATACTGAGCTTTCAGATGGAAGTTTTGTGTGGCATTTGTAAAATAAATGTATGCTAGAATAATGTATTGAAATCTTATCCTCGCTGCAAAAATCTGCCTGTTGCTGGGCTATAATCTTTTTTCATTAGTTAGCTCAGAGCTGTTTGTCAGAGAGTATATATACCACATTACATTTTCTCCCTGCCACAAAAATATTTTGCTTTCATTTAAAAAGGCACAATTACACCCATTATCTAACTTAGCATTATATGAAAGGCTGGAAAAGGCTCGGCTACCAAAAACCCTTTAGAATAATATATCCAGCAGGTGATAGATTAGTTGGAACAAATTGGAACCATTGCACTTAAGGGTTCCTGGTTTCCATCAAACTGTTTTAAAAATGTCGTCATTTTAATACACAATCTCGAGCCCTGCGGAACAGTCCACAGCAGGTTAATTTGAATCATATGATGTGTCACTGCCCTCAGCTGACATGAGCTGCGTTCCATGTGTGAAGCTATAATAAATCCAATCCCGACCGAGACAAATTCCCAGTGAGAAGGTGAACTAATCCAGGCCTCACACTGCCATGCTAGCCTTCCGTAATTGAAAGCAGGGCCACCTGTTCCCAACTCTGTTAGCCTGTGGCAGGGCTAAACTAGAGGGAGACTGGGGAATAGCAGAGGTAGACAGGGCAAGTGTGTGTGCTGTATAAGTGTATCACTGGTGTGTGTGCCACTGTTTTGTGTTTGTTTCATTGTCCATCCCTTTGTGTGCGTATCACTAGTAGTCTTAAGTGTGTGCATGGCAGATTACACTGCAGTATACCATAAATCCTTCTTCATTCTCATGGAACACTGTATCTTAAACAGCTTTGTGATACTTTTTAGCTGCAGAATTGGTTAACATGCAGTAAAACAGGAATCTATCTAGCAAATCAACCCTTCCATGCCTGAGCCTATTTCTGACATTTGTTGCTTCCAAGTTAAAATCCGTATTTTTTTGCTATAAAGTTACTTAGAACCCCCAAACATTATATATATATATATATATATTATATATATATATATATATATATATATTTAGCTGAGACCCTAGAGAATAAAATGGTGATCGTTGCAATATTTTATGTCACACAGTATTTGCGCAGCGGTCTCTCCAACGCAATTTTTGGGGAAAAACTACACTTTCATGAATTAAAAAAAACAAAACAGTAAAGTTTGCCCAATTTTTTGTATAATGTGAAAGATGATGTTATGCCGGGTAAATAGATACCTAACATGTCATGCTTTGAAATTGCGCACAGTTCTGGAATGGCGACAAACTACGGTACCTAAAAATATCCATAGGCGCCACTTTTAAAAAATGTAACGGTTACCAGGTTAGAGTTACAGGGGAGGACTTTTGCTAGAATTATTGCTATCACTGTGACGATCATGGCAATACCTCACATGTGTGATTTGAACACCGTTTACATTTGTGTGAGCGACTTGCCTATGCGTTTTCTTTAAATATACAAAAAGGTGTAGCGCTGGATGAGCAAAACTGTGTATGGCTATACAGTGAAAAAAATGGGGAAACGTATCAAAAACATGAGTAAATACTACAAATAAACAATTTAAAGTTCATATGTGTCAGTGAAAAATATATATGAAATCTTCTCCTCTATTTAAAGATGATAAGAGTTCTACAGAGTGCAGGTATCCGATGAAAATCATAGGCAAAATGCTCCAACACTTAGTAAAGATCCTGCCACCAAGGTGAAGAATGAAGGCTTACCAGACAGCCTGCGACCACCCTTCTCAGGGGGGTCAAAACAGACTCAGTAGAGTGATGTTTTACTCCATGGAAGGCAGAATGATTCTGCAGGAGCGCTTCATCCACAGTGGGAGAGTCTCCAGAGATGTTGATTGAACACCTGGCCAGAACTGGGAGTAGACGCACTCTTGGCAGATCAGAGTGGATGTTCCTCAGTAAGTAGGATAAAATCCAAAAGAGAAAGAAAAACTTTCCATAGTGTAGCGTTCATCCATAAAAAAGGGGGTTTATTTTGACAAAGTATGCGATACAGAATCTCAAAGAAACAAGTCCTGAGATATTAAAATGCTGGTTAAAAAACTCCTTGCAAGGAATAAAAAGCTCCGTATTCTGTCAATCAAGCGACCGTTCGCGCGTGCGCAATGCGTGCACGTGTCGCCCTACGTCGTTTCGTCAAATTTGACGTCATCTGCGTTTTCTTTGCTGCACGAGCACACAGGGATGGGGGCAATTTAAGCGTGTATTTTTTTTCTGTTTTTAGTTTATAATTTATTTTTATTTTTTTACATTGTCGCTTAAAAATAAAAAAATTCTGATCACTTTTATTGCTGTCACAAGGAATGTGTGACAGTAGTAAGTGGTGACAGGTGCTCTTTATGGAGGGATTGGGGGTCTTTTAGACCCCCAATCCCTCCTTTGCACTTAAAAGTATTCAGATCCCCAAAACGGCGATTCTGAATACTGTAATTTTCTTTAAATCGGTGCCATAGGCAGCCATATAAACTGGAAGTGACGTTGTGACATCGCTTCCGGGATTTTACATCGGAGATGTGATCAAAGCAGAATCTGACTTTGTTCGGGTCTCAGCCTAGACGGCAGAGGTGCCGGTTGGTGGCTCGGGTCTGCCGGTGGGTCGGGAGGCCCGGGAAGAGTGGTGGAAGGCGGCACGAGGGGGGTGGGATGTCCCCTTTCCGCTCCTTTAGGATAACAGCCGAGCAGCTTTTAGCCGCATTGGTTGTTATCACTAAAAAGCCAACCACTGGCTGTAAAAGATGGTACCGGGTTGATGCCTGCAGCTAAGGGGTTAATATATAATTTTTAAAGACACTAAAATGTCATGAACAACTAGACTAGAAAATGCATTTCCTGCAGAAAATGTGTGGGAATGCTGAATAGCTGAATTGGTAAGCCCACACCAAAGCCATTCACCATAACCACTACACTATCTTTAGGACAAACAAGCAGTGTTCCTTCAGAACTTATAAAGCCTCTTTTTGATCATTAATCTCCACACCTAATGAGTAAGAGACAGTGTGAGAGAACCCTTCAAACAAGCCTTAATAAATCCACAACAGTACATGCTATCGAAACAGCGACTTCACCATTAGAGACACACGGCCTTTGTGAACGTATCGGTATAAAATTTATGTTGATAAACTAAAAAATTTGGGCATGTCAGCAATTTAAAAAAAGAAATTCGCTGTGCGTTTCGTTGGGAAATGTGAAGAATTTTATACAGGACAGTCAATGGAAGAAAGTGTAGAACTCTTGTCATTTGGAAGCTCAACCTGCCAAAAGTAAAAGGCTTATCACAAAACTGCCTGAAACTAGACAAAAATACCTATGTTTTGATGTATAAATTGTGTATGACAAGTAGATCTAGTGGGGCATGAGAGCAATTTATAGAGAAGGAACAAAGATAAAAAAATGTAAAGCTCTGTGCTGTAGCGATGACATCACCCACTCTAAGCAACCCTATAGACACTCTTTTAAATCAATAAAATTTCCTGATATGATGACTAAACTTAAACAGCTTTTTCACAAAAACTGTAAAAGATATCAAACTGAAAAGATATAGCCAGGTAGCTGAATATTTTGTGAACATTTTAAAGTTTATTTGGCGTCTGTAGGTATAAGTATGAAGGAGCTGAAACTTTTGGGAGCGGAAGAAGATTTTAAGGATTTAAAGCATGCTCTCATTGACTTCAATGTTAAAAAAAAGTGATAAAAAGCTTAATATTTTAAAAAGTATAAATAGTACAAAAAAATTGAAAAAGTCCCCTCATTAGCTGAAAGAGCTCAACATTTTAAAAGTTGAATGGTTTTAATAGCTGAAAGTATGCAGAAGTTACTAAGAGCCAAAAACGTACAGAATAATAAAAATAATAAAAATTAGAAGAACAATACTGGGAATGCTTGGAGAGCATTCCCACTAATAAGAATAACTAGAAAATGCATTTCCTGCAGAAAATGCGTGGGAATGCTGAATAGCTGAATTGCTAAGCCCACACCAAAGCCATTCACCATAACTACTACACTATCTTTAGGACATACAAGCAGTGTTCCTTCAGTACTTATAAAGCCTCTCTTTGATCATTAATCCCCACACATAATGAATGAGAAACAGTGTGAGAGAACCCTTCAAACAAGCCTTAATAAATCCACAAGAGTACATGCTATCGAAACAGCGACTTCACCGGTAGAGACACACGGCCTTTGTAAATGTATCGGTATAAAATTTATGTTGATAAACTTAAAAATGTGGGCATGTCAGCGATTTAAAAAAGAAGTTCGCTGTGCGTTTAGCTGGGAAATGTGAAGTATTTTATACAGGACAGTCAATGGAAGAAAGTGTAGAACTCTTTTCATTTGGAAGCTCAACCAGCCAAAAGTAAAGGGCGTATCACAAAACTGAGCACATTGCCTAAAACTAGACAAAAATACCTACGTTTTGATGTATGACAAGTAGATCTTGTGGGCGTGAGAGCAATTTATAGAGAAGGAACTAAGATCATTTTTTTTAAAGCTCTGTGCTCTAGCTATGACATCACCCACTCTAACCAGCCCCATAGACACATTGTTTAATCGCTAAAATTTCCTAAAATGATCACTAAACTTAAACAGCTTTTTCACAAAAACTGTAAAAGGTATCAAACTGAAAAGATATAACAAGTGAGGGCGCTAAATAAGAATCTCAATATATGAAATCCTAGATAAATACACTAGAAAAATATTAATACACCCGCCTATAAAATATTTGAATATATAATGTGTACCAAACCATACAAATGTGATATTAAGGAACTCACTCCTACCAATCAAATCAGTGTAAATAGTTATCCACACTCAGGGTGCCAAAGAAACTGTGACCAAAATAAAATTAATTCAATAAAAATAATTTGTACAATAAAGAAAATGTGCCAACAGTCCAAATGTAAACACAAATATCCCAAAGCAATGATGAATGGTCTATTTCAAAAAAACTTTGCATCGATTGTAAATCCTCAAAGTGCTTGATATTTGCTCATGTGATAAATCAAAATCAAATCTTGTGATTAGAATGAATAAAACACCTACCCCTAAAAACACTAAAACTCCATCTAAAAATAAGGAGCCAGCTATCTCCAATGGGAGGGGGCCCCCACCACCCCCCCTCTCACTATGGAGGTGGATATTCTCAGTCCAATGACTATTATCCAGCTCCATACACGGCACCTACCCACAATAGGAATGCCCCATTGGATAATAGACCTATGGACTATAACTACCAGCATTATAGTCAGGGACCTAACTACTATGCCCCTAGACCACCTAGAGGTCAATTTAGAGGTAACTATAGAGGGAGACCTGTCCAACACCAAAATAATTACTCGCAGGGGGGGGAATGGAGGGGATGGAAAGAGCCTTACAAAATTCCACCCAATACGCCACAATACCCCAAAGAACAGTTAGAAAAAGAGGTAGAAGATGGGGAACCAGAAAAAAATAGACAACGGGACAGTTAAATTAAGGGATTTTTAACCTGGCGGGAATAGATTTTTCGGAAGGAGAATTAAATGTTTTATCGCAGGGTTTAAAATTTGCCCCAGATAAAAAGATGAATAAATTTGATCTTTTTATTGACATTGAAAAATATGTCAGAAAATTAAATATAAAAAAAAAAAATTCTGCTCAAACATCCACTACTCCATGTGTGGAGGAGACCATTTACCAACATAGTGGATTAAGAAACAATTCTACATTTAATCCCAAGAAAGGTACACACCATCATGTTGAGGTTTTCAAACATATGGTGCAGGATGATATTAAGGATTTACAGATCAAACAGGCTAGAAAGAACTATTCATTGATGGAGGGAATTAGACAACTTGAAACAAACAAAAATATTGTTATTCGGCCCGCGGATAAAGGGGGAGGAGTGGTGGTGCTTTCTAAATAGAAGTATCATGCTGAAATTGATTGTCTATTGGAAGATCATAGTACCTATAAACCACTCCCATGTGACCCAATGAGAAAGCTTAAGGAAGATCTGACAATCTGGGTCACTGAAGGAGCGGATAGAAAAATATTGAACACCAAGGAAGCTCAATACCTTATACCCGGAGTGCCCCGTACTCCAGTATTGTACATATTACCTAAGATCCATAAGAATAAAGATAACCCCCCCGGCTGACCCATTATTAGTGGGATTGGATCACTCTATTCAAGGGTGGGAGAGTATTTGGATATATACTTGCAACCCTTGGTCACACAAGGGAAATCCTACCTCAAAGACAGTAGAGAACTCATAAAATCTCTGTCTTCCATAGAAGTCACGCAAAAGACCCTGATGGTTACTATAGATGTAGAGTCTCTCTATACTAATATCCAGCAGGAAGATGCCTCTGTGGCGGTAGAACAGGCTCTCATAGAGCACTTGCATCTATCTATGGAACAAACTACATTTTTAGTTGAGGGATTGAAACATTCTATGGGTAATAATTATTTTTGGGCACAGGGTAAATTTTTCAATCAGATCAAAGGTGTGGCGATGGGGGCTCGTTATGCCCCCAGCGTAGCTAACTTGGTCCTTAACAAATGGGAAAATGAGTCGATATTTTATGACATTTCTAGGTGTTTGATCTATTACAAAAGGTACATTGACGATATCATCCTGTTGTGGGAGGGGTCTTCATCCTTATTTAATACTTTCTTACAGGAAATGAATGTTAATCATTATGGCCTTAAGTTTACAGCAGAAAGTAGTCTAACCTCCATCAATTATTTGGACTTAACTTTATTTAAGAACGAGGGCCAGGTAGGTACCAAAACATACTTTAAGGTCACCGATAAGAATGGATTCGTACCTACCTCGAGCTGTCACCACCCCCAATGGTTGGGGGCAGTCCCTAAGGGGCAATACATGCGCATTAGGCGCAATTGTGAACAAATCACTGATTTTGAATCTCAGGCTGCCATTCTCACTGAGAGATTTAGGGAAAAAGGGTACCCTCAACATATTCTTGTTAAGACAAAAACAAAGTTCTGATGATGGATAGGGAATCTCTTTTGGTTTCCAAGAAAAAGCCTCCATTCTCAGGTGAACTAGCCTTCCTTTCGGGATTTCATAGACAGTATAAAGATGTAGAAAAAACATTCACCAAATTTTGGCCTATACTTAAGGATGTAGATT
This sequence comes from Rana muscosa, assembly GCA_029206835.1. Taxonomy (NCBI): domain Eukaryota; kingdom Metazoa; phylum Chordata; class Amphibia; order Anura; family Ranidae; genus Rana; species Rana muscosa. The sequence continues at coordinate 109,682,530 of JARGYO010005626.1, forward strand.
TGGCCAAGATTTTACCTCCCAAACCGAAGTTCATTTACAGAAGGGTGCCTGTGTTGCGTAACATTATTGCACCCAATATACCTGACCCCCCCCAAGAAACCTCCCACTTTCTTGGATGGTTCGGGTTTTTATTACTGTACCCGTTGTAAATCCTGCCGGAGAACTACAAGACATACAAGAAAAATCAGTAAATTTAAGTCTAATGTAACACAGCAGGAATTTTCAATCAAACCTCTCATAACTTGCGACTCTAGACATGTGACATATGTTTTGGAGTGTCCATGCTCCCTTCAGTATGTGGGTAGAACCGCAAGAGAACTGAAGGTTAGGATTAATGAGCACGTGACAAAATATCCTTAAAGGATTTCCCAATCACAGTGTCTCACGGCACTTTGCCCAATATCATGATCTTGGCTGTTGGTAATTGGAGAGGAACCGATTAAAAAAAAAGCTATTTCTCAGAATGAGACTCAATGGCTGTATCGTCTCAGGTCTATGCAGCCATTGGGCTTAAATATTGATTTAGACCTGAATTATTTCCTCACCAACGAATAATACAGTAACATTTATTGGGGCTATATTTTAAAAAGGATTTTTTAAATATATTAGTTTAACAATGATTTTATGATATTTTATTATTTTTAATTATTAGTAACTTTAAGGAATTAAATTATCCTATTATGTTGTGATATCAATTTTATAATGTTAACATTGGTTACACGAATTGTTAATGCCGCCATATTATGGTTTTGTAATGCGATGTGCCGCTATGCCAGGACAGAGGCTGTCCATCAATTCACCCCCTCCCATATGCTAATTGAGTGACACATATATATTCTTTCTCCTGCGTGACCTGGTACGCTTCCTGATGACGGAATACGAAACGTACGTTGAGGCGCATTACAGGTCACGTAACTGACGTCACTTCCTGTCCCGCTATTTGTCTGTTCTCGGAGGTGGAACGCACGCCAGTTCCTATGTGTCTGGGACATCCATCCATTGATTCACGCCTTTTCAGCCTCAGTGCCAGGTTCGGGGCACTTTTACAGTAAGCAAGTTTTTGGCTTTTTATACAGATACATTTAATAAGTAGGATTACACTATTTTTAGCTTCTCTTTTCTAATTTTGCATAATACACCACCGGAGCTATCCATATCTAAGAGTCCAGCATCGCTGTTCAGCTGACATCATCTCCTATACTACCTAGCAAATTTACTTGCAGAAAGCGCATTTGACCTTTTTTTTAGTTAAAAGGGTCAACTCTTTGGGGTAAACTGCCATCTTTATCCATAGCACTATTGGGTGATATTCAATGCGGTGAAGGTGGATCTTCTAATCACAAGATTTGATTTATCACATGAGCAAATATCAAGCACTTGGAGGATTTACAATCGATGCAAAGTTTTTTTGAAATAGATTATTCATCATTGCTTTGGGATATTTGTGTTTACATTTGGACTGTTGGCACATTTTCTTTATTGTACAAATAATTTTTATTGAATAAATTTTATTTTGGTCACAGTTTCTTTGGCACCCTGAGTGTGGATAACTATTTACACTAATTTGATTGGTAGGAGTGAGTTCCTTAATCTCACATTTGTATGGTTTGGTACACATTATATATTCAAATATTTTATAGGCGGGTGTGTTAATATTTTTCTAGTGTATTTATCTAGGATTTCATATATTATGATTCTTATTTAGCGCCCTCACTTGTTATATATTTTCACTCATTTTCAGCACATCACTGATTTTTGGAGGAGCAGCTTTCTTTATATTATTTAAATGTTTTATTAGTAGTTTTTGGCGCGAGTTTTTCTATATTTTCCATCAAACTGAAAAGATATAGCCGGATAGCTGAATATTTTGTGAACATTTTAAAGTTTGTTTGGCGTCTGTAGGTGAAAGTATGAAGGAGCTGAAACTTTTGGGAGCGGAAGAAGTTTTAAGGATTTGAAGCGTGCTCTCATTGACTTCAATGTTAAAAAAAAGTGATAAAAAGCTTAATATTTTAAAAAGTATAAATGGTAAAAAAATGTTTTAAGAAGTCCCATCATTAGCTGAAAATTTTAAAAGTTGAATGGTTACAATAGCTGAAAGTATGCAGAAGTTACGGAGAGCCAAAAAACATACGGAATAATAAAATTAAAATTTAAGAATAATAAAAATCCAAATAACAATACTGGGAATGCTTGGAGAGCATTCCCACTAATAAAAAACTAATAACAATACTGGGAATGCTTGGAGAGCATTCCCACTAATGAAAATGTATTGTGATCTTTTGTTTTTCTGTAGGAAATATGTCACTGCTCGGTAAAGCACTCTTACATTTTTTATTTTAAAACTTTAAAGTAGAACTATAGGCAAAACTTTTCATTTTGGATAGAACATGAATGCCATCTGTGTCCCATTGTGGAGATTTCTCTTCACTTCCTGTCACATAGGCAAACAGGTAGTAGGAGGAAATCCCTGCAAATTAAGGGAATTCCTTGGGGGCCTCTAGGTCACCAGAACTCATGTCCCCATTGGAAGATTTCCCCCCTATTACTTTTGTGGGGGCAACCCAAAATGTGGGATTTTCTTTTACATTGACTTTCAATTATAAAGGTAAACAGGACAAATAGAGAGGGGGAATTTCATTAACGGGGACGGGGACACAGACAGCAATACAAACTGACAGGTGTTTTGATTACTCTCCCCTCTATCCAAAACTAAAAGAAATGTTTTGGCGTCAGTTATACTTTAAAAGTAAAAATCAGTTTAGGTGAAAATGTCGGCAGTTTTTGTTTATTAACAAAAAAAAAAATTATAAAACTATTAAAGACTATAATGCCACGTACACACGATCAGTTTTTCTGATGAAAAAAGACAGATGGACTTTTTTCATCAGACAAACCGATCATGTGTGGGCCCCATCAGTCTTTTTTCCATCGGTATAAAAAAATAGAACATGTTTTAAATTTTACCGATGGAAAAAAAAAACGATGGCAAATTCCGATCGTCTGTGGGGAACTCCATCGGAGAAAAAACCCACGCATGCTCAGAATCAAGTCGACGCATGCTCAGAAGCATAGAACTTAATTTTTCTCAGCTCTTCTGAGTGTTTTACGTCACGGCGTTTGGGACGGTCAGATGTTTGACTGATGGTGTGTAGGCAAGACTGATGGAAGTCAGCTTCATCGGATTTCCGATGGAAAAATCCATCGGATTTTATTCCATCGGAAATCTGATTGTGTGTACAGGGCATAAGACTCAATTAATCTGAAATTGTGGTAAGCTGTGAAATTAAAATCGATACATGTTTTAAGATTATTGTACTTATAGAAACGTAGAAACATTTTTTTTAATTCTTAATTTAAATCAGTACATTTTTAACACACATCAAATATTGTGGGGGTTTTTTCCCCATTTTTTATATTTTTAACATTTATTTAATTATATTATATTAAACATGTATTTTCCTTCTTAGAACACCTAAGGCCAAAAAAGTATAAGGCCTCATGCCCACGGGCGTTTTTTCAGCCGCGTTTTTGAGCGTTTTTTACAGCTTAAAAACGCCTGTCCATGTTAGTCTATAGCTTCATGCCCACCTAGGCGTTTTTGAGCTGTAAAGAGCATAGGCGTTTGTAAGCTGTAAAAAAAAAACCAGGGCCAGTGCGTTCCTCAGCGTCAGAATTAGGCAGGAAAAAACGCGCAAAAACGCGCACTAACGCGCGGTCGCGTTTTTAGCTTCGACGTTTTTTTTTTTTCAAAAAAAAAAAAAAAAAAAATATTTACAATAACATGGACAGGCGTTTTTAAGCTGCAAAAAACGCAGCTGTAAAAACGCCAGTGGGCATGAGGCCTAAAAGATGCACAAATAAATTCCTTGGGTATGATTTTCCTTAAAATACTATAGAAGTTATGGGGATACATTTTACATATAGTCATGTAATAGTTGTATTTGGACAATCTATAAAACCTTAGATAAGGTAAGTGTTTATTTGTAGTGTCATATGTGTGTTACATCTTTTTATTTTTTTGCCTACAAAGTATAGAAAATGTTCGGTCAGGTTCCTTTCATGAAAAGTAATTAATCGTTCTTACAAGTTAAGCTGTAGGCTGCTTAGCATGACTTCATGTGGAAACCAAAGAATGTGCCCACTTCATTTCATTTTAGCTGTTATGTTAAGCACGGCATTCGTTAACTTTGAAATAAGATTTTTTTCCTCCTTATGATTTAATGATTCTTGACACGTGAGAAGTGGAGCTGGCAGGAGTGCAGACTTTTCTAATTAAGAGAGGGTCATTTGCTAAAAAACATTTTGGCTTCCTGATAGTTTTTCATTAGTACATTGCAGACATGGTTTTGTGACTTCCTGAGCAACATTATGCAAACTTGTTTAGGATGAAGGGGATTGAGCTCTGTCTATGTGAGTGGTTGCCAACTATCTCTGTGTTTCATAGAAAGTCTAATGCTTTTTCATGTTTGATTCTGGACATTTTTTTTGTTTTTTAATTCTGACCAGATGTATCATAAATCCCTCAAATATAGCATTCTAAATTATTATTATTATTTATTATCTTTTTTAACTTGGTGATGGTAATATGATTTGCAATTTTCATTCACTGATTTATGTAAAAGGTCCTATTAAACTGTAACTAAAGTAAAACCTTTTTTTTTATTTTTGGATATAGTGGAGAGGGATTAATACACCTGTCAGTTTTCATTGCTGTCTGTGCCTCCGTTGGTGAGATTCACCCTCTCTATTGGTCCTGTTTACCATTATCATTAAAAGTGAAAGTTAACAAAAATCCAAAGTTTGAGTTGACATCAGAATAGTAATAGAGGGGAATTTTTAATTGGGGACACTAGTTCTGGTGACCATTGTGACACAACAGGTTTGCTTCATTTTGGAGGGATTTTCTCTCACTTCCTGTTTTGGGTAGGGGACCGGAAGTGAAGGGGAATTTCTCCTGTGGGACACAGATGGTAAAATAACCCTCCCTTACTTTATCCAAAATAAAAAATAAATTGCCTTTAGTTATACTAATGGATAAATATGTAAGCTTCATCAGTCGGGTTCTAAACCTGGGAGTTGACCATACCGTTGTGACTGAATATCTGACTTTGTGACTAGAAAAAAAAGCAATTCTTTGTATTATTGAACCTGAAACAAAAGTGGAAGTGGACAAATTAAACTGATGTGTCAGAAGACATGTAAGCAACTTTGTCAGTAACTGTGCCTCGATTCCATGTTTTGATTACGCAAAAATCTTACTAGCTAGCTTGTGTAATCATGATTTGCCATTTTTTATTTAAAGCGGACCTTCAGTCATTTTTTTAAACTTTCCATCTATTAAATCTTCTGCCCTTGTTTTAACTTTGGATAGTAAAACATGTTTTCTTTCTGATAGTAAATACCTTATACAGACCACTTTCTGTTTCTTGTCTGGTAATAAGTCTAGGCTTATGACATCATGCACAGCTCTCTCTCTCTGACTCTTGTGAGAGTTTGCCAGGATGGGAGGGGAAATGAGTCATAAGAGGGCCAATGAGAGCTGCAGAGCTGGAGGGTGTGCCTCTGTGTGTCTATGTAAATCCAGGAAGTGGTGAACAGGCAGCAGCTTCAGCTGCTCACAGTTATAAAGGTTGCAGCCAGACTCATTGGAGGGAGATTTCTGCAGCATATTTGGCAAGTACAGAACCACAGTATATATAAAATAATATGCAAAGTGGTTGGAGGGAAGCTTCAGAATGGCATAGATGTTTTTATTACAAATTATGTGAGCAGACTGCAGTAAATATGATAAAAATCCTTGTAATTTTCTTTCTGCTGTTTTGTTTCTAGCTATCCACTGTGATATTTAGGAGATTTTACTCATGTTGTATGTGCTTTTTCAATGAGGTGCACCAGTCCAAACGGTATTTTAGGGCATGGCAGCCTACTTTTATTAAATAAAATGGAAAGTCCACGCCGGGGGGGTCTTACAAAACAATATGAACAAACAAAAATACCGAGCTCCCTTGGCTCGCTTGTTGGCAACACCGCTGCTCTTCTTACCAGTCTTTCTGATTGTGTTATCCTGCTTTACTGGTTCGCTTGGCTCACTAAACCTTTATCCGCAGCGCCCTGCTGCATGGCCCAATTCTGGCTTTTACATAGGGTTGCTCCTGACACCCCGATAGGAGCTGACTCCTGGAATGAGACCTGCTGACTGTGGCACCTCTGGCGCCTGAGTGAGATCTCCTGTCTCTTGGCTCCTGGCTGGGGCACCTTTGACCCCTGGATGGGACCTCCTGGCTTGGGCTCCTCTGACCCCTGGATGAGACCTCCAGTTTCTTGTTTGCTCCTGGCTGGGGCTCCTCTGACCCCTGGATGAGATTTACTGTCTCCAAACTGAATGCTATGAGCTATCCTCAGGTTTAAATATATAATGACCCTGCTCAACTGGGTTCTTAGACATGCTGCTGCAGGCACCTGGTAAAATCCAGTACTAAAGAATCCAGAGAAAGCCAAAAACATTGCTTTCTACAGTCAGAAGTGATGATCCAGAACCTCACATTAACCCTCAATGCGAATCCTGTGTCACATTCTCCTCCATTTTCACAGTGACAGGGTCTCACTCTGTCACACCACATGCAAGGTGAAGGTTTTAATAGCCTAGAGAAGGGGGTATGGGGTATGGAGACGTACAGGGGAAATCCATTGTGTGGTCTGTAAAAAGAGCCCTACTATAGGCCATTATCATCACAAAAGGAGTCTTCCTTTCCTTTAATTGCTTTGTGTAAAACTGTCATGCTGACACCTCCAATTCTGTAGTGCAATGGACTACAAAATCAATTACATAAATATAATACACTCAGTTGCCACTTGGTACATCTGCCTTATACTGGTAAGATACCCTTTAATTTACAAGCTGCCTGAATTGTTTATAGAATAGATTTAAGATGGAACTGAAAATGTTCGTTGGGTATTTTGGTCTATACTGGCTTCCCACAGCTCTATCGGATTTGTTGGCTATGCATTCATACTGACAGCTCCCAGTTCCACCTCATCTTAGAAACGTTCAGTTGGCAGAGATCTGGGGGCCTGTGCAGGATTTGTTGAGTAATTTTGAGTCATTTATTTACTGCGATGTTAGAAGAGCCAGCTTGTGATGATACATAGAGTGAGACATTATCATGCTGAAAGAATCTAGGGTGGATTGTGACCATAAAGGGGTGCACATGCTCAGGAACAATACTCGGGTATGCTGTTGAAAGGAGAATCTGATATTAATAGGCCAAATCTATGACAAAAAATACACCTCCTATACCATTATATCCTTACCAATAGCCTACACTGTTAATATAAGACAGCCTGAATCCATAATATGCTGTGCGTGCCAAATTCTAACATTATCATATGCATGCAACTGTAGAAGTTGATATTTGTTAAGAGGCAATATTTTGCCAATATTCAATCGTTCACATTTGGCAGTACCTGCTGCTATCATGCAGTGAACCATGGCAAGGCTGTAGTCTATTCTCATCAAGATTTGATTTTTTTGGATTTATTAATGCTCTTCTGCACACCACATTTCGTATTTAAAGCAGTTTTGGACTGTGAGCTAAGTAAATACGTTAGGTTCCATTTTTGGACCTTAAATGTTCAGTTAATTGTTCAGCTGAAGGGTTGGGTTAAAGTGTTGGTAAAGCCACTTCTATAAAATTCTCCCATCCCCTCTGTATTAGAACAGTAACGTCCACTGTGTCTGTGTTATATAATAAATATTCTTATCTTACATTAGTATCACTTTAAATTCTGAATGATTTTAAAACAGAACTTTACTCTCTCAATCAACATTGATCCTTATGCTGCTAGCATTAGTAAATAGATAGGAAAGTGCATCAAATTTAGTTGTTTTAAACTTTCTTATTTACATTTCTTCAGTTACTTCCTGATTTTTAAACTTAGACAAATGATGTCATACAACCCAGGAGTCTTTATGGGGAGGAGGGTTTTCTCTCACCCTCCTGCTTGTATGCCTAAGCTAAGGTCAGATGGACTCCAGGAAGTAAACGTTGCATGAATCATCTGCCCTTACTCATTATGGCCACGGGCAGAAATGGTAGGAGTTGTTTTTCAGAGCGATATCGCAGCAAAATAAAGCATGGATAGATAGGGGAGTTTGCTTTGAATAATAAAACAATATTAAATAGAGTTTTTGGTTTGTGGTGCTCAGATGCAGTGTAGTTCCACTTTAAGGCCTCTTGCACATTTTACAGATTTTTGAGCATCTGCTCTTTTGGACATCATTTCAGACATTTGTGTTGCACATATTTGCGCATTCACTCATACAATACGTTCCTGGGGAAAATTTGCTTGTTTACACTCCTGTGTGTACAGCCACATTGTGAACAATGGGCTGCATTTTAGGGAAGTAAAAAATAATGCTATACTGAGCTTTTTCAAGTTTCAGTGTTTAAAGAGGCCTAAAAGCATCTCAACCTGTTGACATCAGCACAAGCTCAAAGGCAATCAACACAAGCCTTTACTAACTTTGGTTACAAGGATTCTACTTACCGTATATACTCGAGTATAAGCCGACCCGAATATAAGCCGAGGCACCTAATTTTACCACAAAAAAAATGGGAAAACTTATTGACTTGAGTATAAGCCTAGGGTGTCCATCTGCATGCCTCACTGTGCCTATGTGCATGCCTCACTGTGCCTATGTGCATGCCTCACTGTGCCCATGACTAGACTGACGTTTAACATGGGAGTCTATGGAAGGGGTGCCCGGCTTTGAAAAATCGGTGCTCCCGGATGGCAGGTCCCCTAGACAACAAACTTTGCACACTTGTAGAGGAGAAATGGGGCTACAGGTGTGTCAAGTTCCGAGTCCAGTGGACCTACGACCGGCCGGTACCGGGTCCCCAAAATCACCAGAGAAATTACCGTTTAACATGGGAGTCTAAGGAAGGGGTGCCCAGCTTTGAAAAATTGGTGCTTTCCGGCCGTAGGTCCCCCGGACAAAATACTTTGCTCACTTGTAGAGAAAGAGTGTTGCTACAGGTTTACCAAGTTTGGGGTCATGGGGACCTATGGCCGGCCGGCACTGAGGCCCCAAAGTCCGGGAGATCAGGCGCAAAAAGGTGACTCGAGTATAAGCCGAGGGTGGCATTTTCAGCAGAAAAAAAAGTGCTGAAAAACTCAGCTTATACTCGAGTATATACGGTATGTAAAATGTGATAGGGAATATTTAGGAAGATATTTCTGTACCAGTAAAAAACTGCAATATCGCAGTTTAAATGTACACCTATTCTAATGTATGTTTTGAAGGCTTAAATTTATAAACCCTAGATGTCTTTCATACAGTCAGGTCCATAAATATTGGGACATCGACACAATTCTAATTTGTTTGGCTCTATACACCACCACCATGGATTTGAAATGAAACAAACAAGATGTGCTTTAACTGCAGACTTTCAGCTTTAATTTGAGGGTATTTACATCCACATCGGGTGAACGGTGTAGGAATTACAACAGTTTGTATATGTGCCTCCCACTTTTTAAGGGACCAAAAGTAATGGGACAATTGACTGCTCAGCTGTTCCATGGCCAGGTGTGTGTTATTCCCTCATTATCCCATTTAAAAGGAGCAGATAAAAGGTCCAGAGTTCATTTCAAGTGTGCTATTTGCATTTGGAATCTGTTATTGTCAACTCTCAATATGAGATCCAAAGAGCTGTCACTATCAGTGAAGCAAGCCATCATTAGGCTGAAAAAACAAAACATACCCATTAGAGAGAGAGCACAAACATTAGGTGTGGCCAAATCAACTGTTTGGAACATCCTTAAAAAGAACGAACGCACCGGTGAGCTCAGCAACACCAAAAGACCCAGAAGACCACGGAAAAAAACTGTGGTGGATGACTGAAGAATTTTTTCCCTGGTGAAGAAAACACACTTCACAACAGTTGGCCAGATCAAGAACTCTCTCCAGGAGGTAGGTGTATGTGTGTCAAAGTCAACAATCAAGAGAAGACTTCACCAGAGTGAATACAGAGGGTTCACCACAAGATGTAAACCATTGGTGAGCCTCAAAAACAGGAAGGCCAGATTAGAGTTTGCCAAACAACATATAAAAAAGCCTTCACAGTTCTAGAACAACATCCTATGGACAGATGAGACCAAGATCAACTTGTACCAGAGTGATAGGAAGAGAAGAGTATGGCGAAGGAAAGGAACTGCTCATGATCCAAAGCATACCACCCCATCAGTGAAGCATGGTGGTGGTAGTGTCATGGCATGGGCATGTATGGCTGCCAATGCAACTGGTTCTCTTGTATTTATTGATGATGTGACTGCTGACAAAAGCAGCAGGATGAATTCTGAAGTGTTTCAGGCAATATTATCTGCTCATGTTCAGCCAAATGCTTCAGAACTCATTGGACAGCGTTTCACAGTGCAGATGGACAATGACCCAAAGCATACTGCGAAAGCAACCAAAAAGTTTTTTAAGGGAAAGAAGTGGAATGTTATGCAATGGCCAAGTCAATCACCTGACCTGAATCCGATTGAGCATGCATTTCACTTGCTGAAGACAAAACTGAAGGGAAAATGCCCCAAGAACAAGCAGGAAGTGAAGACAGTTGCAGTAGAGGCCTGGCAGAGCATCTCCAGGGATGAAACCCAGCGTCTGGTGATGTCTATGCGTTCCAGACTTCAGGCTGTTATTGACTGCAAAGTATTTGCAACCAAGTATTAAAAAGTGAAAGTTTGATTGATGATTGTTAATCTGTCCCATTACTTTTGGTCCCTTAAAAAGTGGGCGGCACATATACAAACTGTTGTAATTCCCTACACCGTTCACCTGATTTGGATGTAAATACCTTCAAATTAAAGCTGAAAGTCTGCAGTTAAAGCACATTGTTTCACATTGTTTAATTTCAAATCCATTGTGGTGGTCTATAGAGCCAAAGAGATTAGAATTGTGTCAATGTCCCAATATGTATGGACCTGACTATGTTCATATTCAAGTTAAAACCCAACTCCAGGATTACCTTGACCCCCCCTTTTCCAATCCTCCATCCTAACCTTCCTTTCAATCATTTTCTCACCGATAATTAGATTTAAAAAAAATCCCTAACAAAATTCCCATTTCGCTTAAAGTGGATGTAAACCCACTCTCATCAATTATAAAGTACTGACATAGTGCTGATCTGTAAGGATATACATGCATGTATCCTTACCTGTCTAATGTGTCCCGTTTAGCAGTTTGAAGCCCCCACAAACAGCAGATTCAGTGGGCGGGTCTGTTATCAGCGCTTGATGGGCGGACTCCCTGCCCACCTCTACACTCCCCTTGGCCAGAGCGTGCAGGAGAGGCAGAGCGCATTCTGGGTAAAAGCAGAGCGCGCTCACGGCCCCCTGTCAAAAGTTGATACACACACCAATGTCCATTGACAGTGGGGGATGATCGGTGCGATGGGACAGCTGTGAGCATGCTTTAAATCATCTGCTTCTCTCCCTCCCGCGGCTTTCACCTGAAAAGCCATGCAGGGGGATCGGTGCTCACAGCTGTCTACGTCGCACCGATCATCCCCCACTGTCCTCAGTGTCTTCCTCCTGCGCCGTGTCCTCCTCCGCCCCCCTTGTCCCTCTCCGTGTGTACACATCCCCCCTGTGTCTTCCTCCCCCCTCGCAGCCGCCGGCTTCCCTCTCCACTCTCGCGGGCTTCTGCAAGGTGGGGGTGTGATTTGTCAGGATAGAGAGTGGAGAAGGGGGGTCTGGTATGTCAATTACCAGCCCCTTTCTTTTCTGAATGGGACACAGAGCGTTCGTTACCGATCACCCTGTGTCCTGTGACAACTGAGCAGAGTAAACCTGTGTGTTACTCTGCTTCAGTTTATGAATGGACAGGAGCCTCTGTCTTCTCTCCATTGATCTTCAATGCAGAGAAAAGGACTGGGGAATCTGTCCTCTGTCCCTTTCTCTGTCTCAAATGGGAGATATCAGGGGTCTCTGTTTAGACCCCTGACATGTCACCAAAGCCCCCAACAGGGCTGATAAAAAAAAAAAAATGACACCACAACTGCCCCCTATACCGACACGGTTCAGAACCACTGACACCGACCACTACCCCACTGGCACTGACATTGTTCGCTGACACCAACCACTGCCCCACTGACACCGACCACTGCCCCACTGACACCGACCACTGCCCCACTGACACCGACACCGACCACTGACACCGACCATTGCCCTACTGACACCAACCACTGCCTCACTGACACCAACCACTGCCCCACCCCCTTTCCCAAAAGCACTGTGAAAAAATATATTTTAAAAATAAAACCCCACCCTCCCATCATTGTTAAAATAGTACAAAAAAAAATAGTAAAAAATAAATAAAATTGTAAAAATAAAAAAAATCCACTGGTCCCAAAAAACCTTTTGAAAAAAAAATAAAAAATTAATTGTAAAATAAAAAAATAATCTGACACTGTCCACTATCCTGACAACATCCTGCACGTACTACCCACCACTGTACACTCCGCATTCCTGTGATTCGCACCACATTGCTGTTCAGATCACATGCGATGTCTGTGCGATGCGATTTCAGCCATACAAACTGTATGGCTGAAATCGCATCACATTTGGATCAAACACGCACAGGACTCTTTTTTTGGTCCGCACCAGAATCGCATGGGTGTTCACACCTATGCAATCCGATTCATGTCCTAACTGTCAGTTCGCAGTGCGATATGCGAGCTGAAATGGGGGTGTCATTACCATTGTATGACACTCCCCAGCAGTTTGCATATGGCGAATCACATGCGATCTCGCACAGCGCACTAATGTGAACCAGCCCTAAGCTCATTCAGCCTTACTGGGTGCAATTATAAAAAGTGAGAAATCCACCCCTCCCCCACATAACACACCCTGGTAATGTAAAGGATCAGGTGACCTCAGACACACACACTGCAATATAACAAGAATAATATCACTCGAGCTTCTACTCTGCCCAGCTCTGACTAAATACATCTCCCCTAATCACTTGTCTATGTATATTCTGCTGGCTGTTTACTGCAGCATACATTTACTCGTCACCCTGATCTGTGGATCACACCCCATGATGAGAAACATCCAGTTAAAACACAGGAAAGGCTGCCAATCCTGGGAGAGCTGGAGGGGAGGAGGGAGGGGGGGGGATGTGAATTGTGAACTTTTTACACAGGATGTGCATGTCTAAAGCTAGTGCACGAGATATGTAAATAACCTGTCACTCACAGCAAGGGGACGGAACGGACAAAAGCTCTTCTCTGTGTCCGTTTTATCTCACTGAAAAAGAGGATTGCTCAGAGCTGGATTAACTCTGTGTGGCAAGACTGGGCTCAAATGATAGGAAATCGTATACTCTACATTGTGACAGCAAAAAAATAAAATTTTCGGGTTTACATCCACTTTAATTTAAGTGATCCTCCTGAATGGAGTCTTTCTCCTCTTCTTTTCCCATTCAGTGAGTCCTTCTTCCAGGTGCCCATGGCACTGCCTGTTTGATGTGGACACTTACTATTGGCAGTGGCAAAGCTTTCAGTGTGGGGCCCTCTCAAATCGATCAGCTTCAGAAGACGTACACAGGAGCGGTGATGGGACCAGTCCCCAACGTTTTATAATGAGCAGTCCCCAGTCCCCAGAATGGGAAATCACTACTCCCCGTAGAATAGACTGGGACTTTTACTGAGGACACTGTGGGATGGGCTACAAGGATGTTTTTGGCAGGAGCAATAAGGATTAGGTAAGTAAAGGATAATGCACTTTTGCATTTTTTTTTTCATGGAGTTGGGCATTAATTGTAGTGTGCTATCTTTGTAAATGTTATTGAAGAGGTAAGGTTCAGTGATAATTTTTACCTAAATATCCCACTATAGGCAAAACAGTATTTTTACCATTTTCATTTCTAATAAAAATAAAAAAAACCTGTTTGTAAAAACAGATGTAATAGTGGCTTGGAGATAAATAATACAGAACCTTCGGCAACTGCTTGACCTTATTAAAAATTTCCTCATAGGGCTCATGCACACTGCAGCTCAAAGAAGCGGCACCTACAGGCTTTTGAGATCTTATTTTTTCTGCCTAGAAACTCCCCTCCATCTCAGCCAATGTGTCCATGCACACTATGGCTTTTTTTAGGCGTTTTCAGGCATATGCTCCTACAGGCAGAAACCCCCCCCCCCCCCCCCACCAAACTTGCGTTTTTGAGAAGAGCTAGTGCCCCAAAGAGCTCAAATGATCTTGAAAATGTGCAAAAACGTTTGTTTCAACTTTTTGTTTATACAGTGGTTAAGAAAATACTATCTTGGAGGGCTTGTGGGAAAAAAAATGCCTATGCTGAAAAAAGCTCAAAGGAGCTTGAAGAAGCTCAATAAAAACGTGCACAAGAGCACAAAAAAGCACAAGCTTCCTCAAGCTGAAATAAAAGCTCAAATGCCTGTAAAAGCAGTGTGCATGAGCCCTTAGAAATTAAGGCTGGCCATACATTCTACAATTTTCTGTACAATTTTCTGTAGATTTACCTTCAACTATGTAGTGCAAGGGCCTGCCTGATTGCATACAATTGAACGTGTTGTTTAGTTTGACCTCATATTATATGGTTTTTGGTAAATCTAAAAGAAAATTGTACAATAAAATTGAAAATGTATGGCACAGTTCAGGTGCGACATATTTCCTGGGTCGCTGTTTATTGTTATTTTTATTTAGTTACTGTTTAGCATTTTGCAATTGGTTGTGACTTCTTGCACCCCCTGGGATTTTTTGACTCCACGGACATGCTTGTGATCACACATTGTGTATGATTCTTCATGGCATTGTATTTGTTCGGCTGTTGACCTGTATTTTATGTTTCTGTGGACAATTTTCTTTGTTCCATTATTTTTCATTGAATAAAAATGTATTTTGATTTTTTTTTTTTTTAAACTTCAGCATTTGCCTAATGTTAATGTTAAACACTTTAGGGTTGATTTGCTAAAAGGAAAAAAAAAGAGACCTCCTCACGCCTGCGCCTCCCAGCCCTTAAAGAGGTTTATGATGCCGGGAAGTGGGGCTTAAGAGCATATGACCGCCGTTATTGGCTGTCACCGTAGTCACGTGATCCAGAAACTCACGATCGCAAGCAGCGATTGGGAGCTTTCGGTTACGCACCGGTAACTGTCTGGAGTGCACAATGCACGTGCTCTCAGCACAGCTGTATGGACAGAAATTTATGCAAATATGCAGCCCCTCGTTGCCAGGGACCAGGCACCAAAAGGCTGCATATTTGCATGCGGCTGGCACCAAGGGGTTAATTAAATCAACCTCTAATTGCAAATAAATAAATCACTAGTAACGACACTAATAAAAAGTAACACAATACTGTTAAAATTCATAAACATTCAGGTATTCTATATTTACTAGGATCAAGTTTAAAAAAAAAAGCCTTTTCCCTAAAGCAGTTAAGTATGGTGGATGAGTCTGGCAGCAGCATTCATGATGGACTGAAGGGGGGATAGTCTATGTAAAGGTAAGCCAATGAGGAGGGAGTTGCAGTAGTCGAGGCGAGAGATAACCAGGGAGTGAATTAGAAGCTTAGTGGTGTCAGTAGTTAAAAAGGGGCTTATTCTGGAGATGTTGCAAAAGTTGAGGCGGCATGATTTTTTGACAGGGATTAGATGTGGGCCTGAAAGGTCAGTTCAGGGTCCAGGGTTACCCCTAGCACCCTGGCATGTGGGGTATGGACTCATATGTGTGCCATTGATCTTGACAGATGTCTGTTAGTAAACATATTGCTACAATCACCTTTAGGCCCCTTTCACACTAGCGGACCGTATGTCCGCTTTTTCATCCGTCCGTTTACGTCCATCCGCTGACACCCGATCTCCTCCGTGTCCGCAATCCCCCGATTCTGCAGATGGAGGAAAATGCTATTTTTCTATCCGTCTGCAGAGCGGATCAGATGAACACGGACAGGCTGTCCGTGTTCATCCGATCCCCCCCATAGGTGAGAGCGGAGATCTGACAGGGCAGTCCCTGCACAGTGTGCGGGGACCGCCCTGTCATCCGCTGGCTCAGCGGGGATCAGCGGAGCGATCCCCGCTGACCAAGCGGAGGTTCACGGGGCGGATCCTCACGGATCTGTCCTGTGTGAAAGGGGCCTTACTCTGAGGAGAACATCATGAATGACCTTTTGTAAATATAGGCCAAGTTCCTCTGACCTAATAAAGGTGTCTATAGCTATATAAAAATCCGACATCAGTGAATTGAATGGAATAAGTTCAGACATTATTTAAAGCTGTTCTGTGAGTAATTGTTTTTAATCTTTCATATTGAATTCCCATCATCCTTTGCAAGACTGTCAATAGCAGTGTAAGCAAAATGGATAGAACAAGAGCTATTGGCAGAAAGTCATATATACAGTTCAGTAGCTAAAAATGTCTTGTATCAAGCAGTGATTTGGATGGTTGTTTAGACAATATATAAAAGGTCAGGCAGAGTTCAGAAGTGTTAGTTGGCACAGTTGAAACTCCCTAGAGAAAGAATTCTTGCCTCTGAGAATTGGAATATTGGCTTTCAGGATTAAACAATCATTTAGCTTTGGGGAACACTGACAGAACCAAGGACTGGAGGCAGAGTCCTTCATTATAACTTCTGGCAGCAAGCAGTTGTAGCTGCTTAAAGCAAGGTTTTTGCTTATTTGAATGGCAGTATATCCAACAGCTTATTTTGCTTCAGCATTATCCAACATACTCTCAATAATGTATGCTGCATTTACCATTGTGACCTCACTTTAGACGTACATGTTTTTCTTTCTTTTTTTTTATATCCCTTACCATACATTTGAAGGGTCATGGCTGTATCAGGTATCTGAGTAACTGGTTGGATTTGTACAGTCTAGAACTGACTTGATTTCTTCTTCATTATTTCACCATTTACTTTAAGATATTTGGGAGCCCCTAACCTGCTCTGTATTGTTGTCTAATCCCATCTGGCGTGTAGACCTTTTTCTGATTGATAAGTCTTTGCCAAGTGTGAAAGGTGAAATGTATTTTTTGAGTAATCACAGTGTCTGGAAAAGTTAGTTTTGTAACACTTAGTGACTTTACTACTCCAGGGAACATTTTCTGCTAACATTTCTTATTTCTTATCTTGTCTTTTATTTACTTCATCTGCTTTTGCAATCTTTTCCTTTCATTTGTTTTGAGGTGTAATTGAAACTACCAAACCCAACCAGGTCATTGATTTTTGCTAAATATATATATTTTTTTTTAATGTAATCTAAAATGATTTATGATAATGAACAACAATACAAACCACGCAACCAATCCAAAATATGAGGAGGCCATGTAGACATGGGGTTTTCCATTAACAAACACAATGAGGCCTTAGATGGTTAGCTTTAAAGACTACATAGCACATCCCTTCAAATCATTAAATTGGTTCTAAAGGCAGAAGGTTTTTTATCTTCATGCATGAAGTGCATCAGCCCCTCTAATACTTACCTGAGCATCATCTCAATCCAGTGATGTTGCACAAGAGCCTCAGCTGTTTGGGAGCCTCCATCCTTATTGGCTGAGACAGCAGTGGGTGCCATTGGCTGTGGGTGCCATTGGCTCCCACTGCTGTCAGTCAAAGTCAGCGAGCCAATGAGGATAGAAAGGGGGAAGGGTCGAGCCACGGCTCCATGTCTGAATGGACACACACACAGCAGTGGCTCGGCTCGGGTACCCCCATAGCAAGTTTCTTGTTTTGAAGGCACTTGGCAGGAGGGAGGGGCCAAGAGCGCCAGCGAGGGACCCTAGAAGAGGAGGAATATGGGCTGCTCTGTGCCAAAGCACTGCACAGAGCAGGTAAGTAAAACATGTTTGTTATTTTTAAACACAAAGACTTTAATTTTACTTTAAGCCTACAGCGTTGCATTTATTTTTTTACCTATAAAAATTACTTAAGGATAATACGGAGCTTTTTGCTTATCATTTTTGATTAAAAGTAATACTGTATGACAATGACAACTAACTCTTCATCTTGTCATCTTTTGCTTTGGTTCAAACTTTTGAGGCAAAAATTGGGGACACAATCTATCCTATATATTTCCACTAATTTGTCCCACATTAGACTCTTCTAAATCATACCCTTTATTTGATGAAGAAAAAATACTGCATAACAAAGTCTGCACTCTGTTGAATAGAATGTCCATTAAAACAGATCAAAGCAGAAATTATATTACTACGATTGCATATACCACTAATGAAATGAATTGTGTTTGTCTTATCTCAACAGTTGATGTCAAGGTTGATGTATCAAGACCACTAAAAGTGAATTTCAGTTTTGTCAAGTTGGACCAGGTGAACCATTTCCTGGATAAGATCATGAAGACTGGGACATGCCCTCAGCCTGAGACCTCATTGATATCTGATGAACTCATGCCAAGCGATGAGACTTTTAAATTGGCTTTAGCCTGTAGAAAGGATCCTGGTACTCTGACCCAAGAAACCTCAAAATCGAATCCACCACCCGAAAAAGGAATGTGGAGATTTGCATCTTTCTTCCAGAAGATCACTTTACAAACTACGCAAGTGTTTTTTTCCTTCGAGACAGTGCCACACCCGAACAGTCCCTGCATTCTGGCATCTTTTTCAGAACTTGAGGGATGTCTTAGCATTCAAACAGGAAGCAAAGTATCAGGTAAGTTCAAGTTTTTTAAATATTCACCTTTTGAAATATTTTCTTGATTGCACAAGGATTCCTTCTAAAGCAGTCCAGATATTTGCAGCATGTGACACCATTTGAAGCTTTGCTAGCAATTGTTAGATGGTGTATAAGTTTAGTGAGCATATGTTTGTATTATTAAATGTGGTGGTAAAAAATTCTGGGGGAATCAACATTTGATTATTTCCTTTTCTTTGGAGGGAATGTAATGATCTTTTAACAGAACATGTTACAGTAATTCAATAACAAGCCGAGAGGAGGAATTGTGAACACTTTGCTTTCTCTATGGTAAGAATATGGATAACATGAAAGAACACATTTTGCAATCACTAAGACCTGATTGAATGGCCACCTGGAAAGCCAGTGTTACCCAAAATTAATATCTCAGTTTTGCACAGTTGCAAGCACATTGTCTCATCTTTCATCTCTTGGAAAACTATATCCCCATCAAATTACCTATCACTATCCAACACCAACTGCTACATGCAGCCTGTATAACACAGATAATGTTTTCATGCTCCCTCAGTGCATTCTTATTAATGTAGAATAAATAAGTATATATTACATTCAGCTGCAAGAATGTGATTTGCTTGTTCTAGCCTTATGGAAAGGGGAATTGACATACCGTATATACTCAAGTATAAGCCGAGTTTTTCAGCACATTTTTTTGTGCTGAAAAAGCTCCCCTCGGCTTATACTCGAGTCACCTTTTTGCGCCTGATCTCCCAGATTTTGGGGACCCGGTACTGGCCGGCCGTAGGTTCCCTGGACCCCAAACTTGGCACACATGTAGCCCCACTCTTCCTCTACAAGTGTGCAAAGTTTGTTGTCTGGGGGACCTACGCCTGGGGAACACCGATTTTTCAAACCCGGGTACCCCTTCCATAGACTCCAATGTTAAACGGTAATTTCTCCGGTGACTTTGGGGACCCGGTACCGGCCGGTTATAGGTCCCCTGGACCCGAAACTTTGCACACATGTGGCCCCATATCTCCTCTACAAGTCTGCAAAGTTTGTTGTCTGGGGGACCTAATTTTTCAAAACTGGGCACCCCTTCCATATACTCCCATGTTAAACATCAGTCTAGTCATGGACACAGGGAGGCATGGGCACAGGGAGGCATGGGCACAGGGAGGCATGGGCACAGGGAGGCATGGACACAGTGAGGCATGGACACAGTGAGGCATGGGCACAGTGAGGCATGGACACAGTGAGGTATGGGCACAGTGAGGCATGCACATGGACACAGTGAGGCAAAGTGAGGCACAGTGAGGCATGCAGATGGACACCCTAGGCTTATACTCGAGTCAATACATTTTCCCAGTTTTTGGGGTAAAATTAGGTGCCTCGGCTTATATTCGGGTCGGCTTATACTTGAGTATATACGGTAATACATTGCTGAGAGGGAAGTTTCACTTTTGGTGCTTGTATGAAATATAAGAGGACTGAAAATACCTCAGCTTGTTGGTGAAAAATACAGTATTCCCTTTAAAAAAAAAAAAAAGTTTAAAGCCCAACTGAACCCAAAAATAAATATGCCTCTTTAACCAGGTGCTGCAGCAAGAATGAAATAGTAGGATTTTTAAAACAGCTTACCTGTAAAATCCTTTTCTTGGAGTACATCACGGGACACAGAGCGGCATAGTCATTACTATGTGGGTTATATAGAATTACCTTCAGGTGCTGGCACTGGCAACTTCCAAAACAGGAAGTACCCTCCCCTATATAAGCCCCTCCCATCCGGGAGCACCTCAGTTTTGTAGCAAAGCAATACGTGTCCCCAAAAGAGGGGTGGGAGCTCTGTGTCCCGTGATGTACTCCAAGAAAAGGATTTTACAGGTAAGCTGTTTTAAAAATCCTACTTTCTTGTTCATACATCACGGGACACAGAGCGGCATAGTCATTACTATGTGGGACGTCCCAAAGCAATGCCAAATGAGGGGGGGATATACCATACATAAGCTGGGCGCCATCAGGCATGAGGATCTTTTGCGGCCTGCAACACACTGCGCCCAAAGGCGACATCCTCCTGACTTCTAACGTCCACCTGGTAGAACCTAGTAAACGTGTGTACTGAAGACCATGTTGCGGCCTTACAAATTTGAGCCAGGGAGGCCTGGTGATGCACTGCCCATGAAGTTCCAACTGCTCTCGTGGAGTGCGCCCTAACTTTGAACGGAGGCGGTCTACTTCTCAAGCCATAGGCTTGTATTATGACCTGTCGAATCCACTTGGCTAAAGTAGATTTTGATGCTGCCTGACCCTTTCTGGGGCCTTCCGGCAGAACAAACAAAGAATCCGTTCTGCGAATCTGAGCAGTGGCTTTTAGATAAGCTTTAACTGCTCTTACTACATTCAAAGAATGCAATAACTTTTCCTCTACCGAGCTCGGTTTGGGGAAAAAAGAAGGAAGAACCACATCCTGGTTCAAGTGAAACCTCGATACCACCTTAGGAAGAAAGGCTGGGTGAGGACGTAATACTACTCTGTCCTCATGAATAACCAGATATGGCTCTTTACAGGACATGGCGGCTAATTCCGACACTCTTCTAGCCGAGCATATGGCTACTAAAAATATCAATTTTCTGGTGAGTAGAACCAAGGAAATGTGCCGCAAAGGTTCAAATGGCTGCTTCTGCAGAACCGACAGAACCAAATTTAGATCCCATGGACATATGGGAGCTTTAATCGGTGGAATAATACGAGTCACCCCTTGCATAAAGGATTTGACAAGTGAATGCATAGCCAGGGGCCTTTGAAATAGTATTGATAAGGCCGAAACCTGACCCCTGATAGTACTTAAGGCAAACTTCCTGTCTACAGCCCACTGTAGGAAGTCCAGAATTCTGCCTGTAACGTACTCACGTGGATGCCACTTTCTGGCCTCGCACCAAGTGATGTACGCCTTCCAAACTCTATAGTAGATCTGCCTGGATACAGGCTTCCTGGCATTGATTATAGTTGATACCACAGAGTTAGAGAGACCTCTCTTCTTTAGGATGTGGGATTCAATAGCCAGGCCGTTAAACTTAGAGTTAGTAAGGAAGGGTGGTATATCGGCCCTTGCGAAAGCAGGTCCGGACGACGTGGAAGGGTCCAAGGACTCCCCACAGACATTTTGATGATCTCCGCGTACCAGGCCCTTCGGGGCCACGCTGGAGCCACCAAGATCACCGGCTTCTTTTCCAACCTGACTCTGCGAAGGAGTCGAGGCAACAATTGTAGCGGAGGGAATGCATATATCAGTCTGAACTGATTCCAAGGGAACACCAGAGCATCCGAGCCGCAAGCGAGGGGATCCCTTGTCCGGGAGACAAATCTGTCCACCTTTGCGTTGAATCTGGATGCTAGCAGATCTACATCCGGTGTTCCCCACCGCTGACATATTGCTCGGAAGACCTCGGGATGAAGGGACCATTCCCCTGGGCATAACTGTTGGCGACTTAGAAAGTCCGCCTTCCAATTCTCCACCCCTGGAATGAAGACAGCTGACATACATGGGACATGCTTTTCTGCCCATTCCAGGATGTGACTTACTTCCCTCTGGACTGCACGACTCCTGGTGCCTCCCTGATGATTGATATATGCCACTGCTGTGGCATTGTCTGATTGAATTCTGACAGGGGACCCTTGGAGTCTGGATGCCCAGGCTACTAGGGCATACCGGGCTGCTCGTATCTCTAAGAGATTGATGGGCAGGGTTTTTACTACATTTGACCATCTGCCCTGGAGAGACCATTGCTCCAGTACTGCCCCCCAGCCTATAAGGCTGGCATCTGTAGTGACCACCTTCCAGGATATCCGACTGAAGGGTTTTCCCTTCTGGAGATTCTGGGGGAACAACCACCAGCAGAGACTCTTCCGAACGGAAGGGGACAAAGCCATCGGGAAGTCTAGAGCCTGAATTTTTCCGTTCCAGGCTGACAATATGGCCCTCTGTAAATTCCTTGAGTGGAATTGGGCGTATGGCACAGCTTCGAATGATGCTACCATCTTTCCTAGCAGCCTCATGCACAGGCGTATGGACGGCTGTCTTTTTGCACAAAGCAGACGGACCAAGCCCCTCAAAGAGGATACCTTGTCTAGAGGTAAGAAAATCTTCCTCTGGTCTGAATCCAGCCGTAGCCCTAGATATACCAGGTTTTTCACTGGCTGTAGGGCTGACTTGTCCAGGTTGATGACCCAACCGTGAGATTCTAGATACTTGATTGTATCGACAATTACCACTTCTAGCTTGGCAACTGAGTGGTCCATCAACAACAGGTCGTGTAGGTATGCCATTATCGTTACACCTCGTGTTCTTAGATCGGCCAACAGTGGGGCCAGAATTTTTGTGAACACTCGTGGTGCTGTGGCCAGACCGAATGGTAAGGCTCTGAACTGAAAATGGCGCCCTTCTACTGCAAAGCGTAGAAATTTTTGATGACCTGGAAAGATGGGAACATGCAAGTAAGCATCTTTGATGTCGATCGAGGCTAACCATTCCTCCCCCTGTAGGGCAGCGGTGACCGATCGGATCGACTCCATCCGGAAGGACCGGACGTTTAGAAATTTGTTTAGACTCTTTAGGTCCAATATGGGTCTTATGTCCCCATTTGGTTTCGGGACTGTGAAAAGGTTTGAGTAGAAACTCAACCCCCACTCTTCCATAGGAACCTCCATAATTACTCCTTGGAGCAATAGTTGTTCTAACGCCACTAGGAAACACCTTCTTTTCAGAGGGTCTTTTGGCATGCCTGACCACATAAAATGGGAAGGAGGAGACTCTTTTAACTCCAACTTGTATCCCCGAGTTACTGCGGAGAGCACCCATCTGTCTTTGATCGTCTCCTGCCAGGTCTCTGTGAACAACTGAAGTCTTCCCCCCACCCGTTTGAGTGGGGGCAGCCCTTCATAGGCTTGACTTGGAGGCTGGTTTAGTACCTCTTCGGATCCAGGGCTTTTTATTACCCTGTGACTGTCCCTGATTTTTACCTCCTGAGTTTGACCGAGGAGGCCGTCGGAACTGCTTAGTAGCAGACGTCCCAGGGATAGGAGAGGTAGTCCTCTTAAAAGACGGACCCCTAGACCTCTTTTTAATTGGTAAGAGAGTACTTTTACCACTGGAAATCTTCTGGATATATTTATCCAGGTCTTCGCCAAAAAGGCGTTCTCCATGAAATGGGAAGCCAACTAAGAGCTTCTTACAGGGAGCCTCAGCAGACCAGTTCTTGAGCCACAGAAGCCTACGCATATGTACCAAAGACAGCGTGAGGCGGGAGGCCTGATGGATAGAATCCTTGATGGCGTCAACCGCAAAGCATAATGCTCTAGGCAGATCAGCCAAAGCCTGGGCCTGCTGGTCTGGCAAATCCCTCAGGACCATCTTCATTTGATCCTTTAAAGCTTGGCAGACCCCAATAGCTGCCACTGCTGGCTGTGTAACAGCCCCTGCTGTGGAAAAAGCAGATTTTAATAAAGATTCCAATTTTTTATCTACTGGATCTTTGAACATTTGAACATTATCTACTGGACATGTCAGTGATTTGTTCACAGAAGAAATGGCTGCGTCCACCGTAGGAACATTCCATCTCTGGGTGAATTTTTTTCCTCCATGGTATAGATCACCTGAAATTTCTTAGGTGGAACAAGTAGTTTATCAGGATGTTCCCAGTCCTGGTATATAAGTTCTTCCAATAATGGATGAATTGGAAAGGAGCAATTAATCTGGGGAGCTTTTAGCGACCCCAACGAGGAGACAGCAGTAGTTGATGGTTCAACAAGAGGCATTTTAAATGCAGATCGAACCATGTCAGTTAGGGTCTGGATCCACAATCTTTCAGTCTGTGATGCTGAAAATGGTTCATCTACTGTCGATTCCTCAAAAACAGAGTTAACCTCCTCCTGATCCCCTTCAGGAAGGTCAGTCCCTTCCTGGGACTGTTGCTCTGCCAACAGGCACTCTAATGGAGGGGATGGAGATCTGGCGCGCTTTCTTTCCTGTAGAGAAGAAGCGATCAATGCTGCCAATCTCTGCTCCAATCCCTCCAGAGTTGAGGCAAAAACCTCCTCTGTTATATATGCAAGAGCAGATGGACTGAGGACAGCCGCAGTACCTGGCACTCCCGGGGGTTCCTTATGGGTATTAACCTCTGATTTCTCAGGGGAGGAAGGTGCAGATGACTGCTCCAGATCCTCAGAGCCCGATGGAGACCCCCTACACTTCCTGAGAGGTATATCTCGGAGTTTTTTAGGCGGCATATTCCTTAGTTCAAAGCTGAGGTATTCCAGCCGCAATACACCCCTTTACTGAAATAGTCTAATGCAATTTGCTGCTATGTACATCAGTGGGTGTCTACTAATGCGTCTTTCTGGGGATGCCTGTATCAACCGCCCGCTGTAAGCCCCTATACCATGCTACCAGCTCCTTTTCATGCTCTGTGTCCATAGCAAGCAGCGTGGACTGAGTCCTTTTATCTTGCTGGGACGCCCGCACATGCGCAGAAGCGCTGGGCGCACAGAGCGCGTCATCCGCCAGGCTCCGCCCCCTTTTTTGAAGCTAAATCTTATAAAAAGAAAGCGTGTGTGCGCACGCACGCGCGTACACATGTGCGCTCTTGGCGCTATGTAGGGAGAGGAGCCAGGGTCCCTGTTTCACCAGGACTCGGGGATGGAAGGAAACTACTTGGCAGCATGACAGAGGAATGCAGCTTCCCTGATAGAGAGCTCACTCATCTGCCTGGACTTTCACCATGGAAGGAATAGTCCCAAGAAAAAAAGACGTTCCACAGCGGCCTCTAGTGGACAAACACAGGTACCGCACTTTTGTCTTTTTTTTTTTTTTTTTTTAAAACCTCCTTTATGAAAAACATTTCTAGGTTTACAGTTTTTAAAACTTCCTTTATGAAAAGACATTTCTAGGATTTCTTAGGCATATACAGCTATTAGCGGGAATACCTTTAGGTAACAGGCAGAAAGACATATTAGGCTTGGGGGTCCCCTCAATAGAACCAAGTTCCTGAGGGGCCCCCACTTACCTTTTCCCCGCCGCAAGACTTTGTTTGGTCCACAGAAGCCCAAACTTCACCTCTCACGGCAGGCATTGTACTAGACCTTCAGGGACCGGGTTCCCAAGGATTCCACTCCCCTGGACCTGTATAGCACCCTGCACAGATAGCCTCTTGGTTTTGGGTATGACCAGAGCTCTGGATCCCAGGGTCCAGCCCTCCTAAGAGAGGCATTACAGGCAAAACCCTGCTCTTCTCTGCAAGGCCCGGGTACCGACCGTTTAGCTATGAAGCTTTTTTGGTCGGATCCGGAATAGCTTGCTAAGGCCCAGAGAACCTGTACACAAGCCCAGATGAATACATGTTAACCTTGGCCAACACCTTAGACACTGGCAAAAAATTGAGGCGCTCCCGGATGGGAGGGGCTTATATAGGGGAGGGTACTTCCTGTTTTGGAAGTTGCCAGTGCCAGCACCTGAAGGTAATTCTATATAACCCACATAGTAATGACTATGCCGCTCTGTGTCCCGTGATGTATGAACAAGAAAAATCTGTGCTGCCAGCACATAGGAGAGTCAGCCCACTGCTCTCAAAGACAAACTCTACTGCAGTCTAACATGTCCCACTATAAACACTGCTCTAATCAACATCACTCTTGCTTCCTCATCAGAATTGATGATTAGAGCAGAGTTCAGGGGGGAAAGTGTTGGAGAGCTGGATTGTGCATGTGTGGAAGAGTGACAGTACGACCCTACTAGTGTTGCCAGCATAGGTTTTTTTTTTTTCTACTTAAAAACAAGTACAAAAAGAGGCATATTTGTTACTGTATATGCAACCTGGCCGCATTAAAGTAATACATTTGGAGGGCTTTTTTAAAAACTCCAATCTTCACTTAAAATTACATTATGGTGCCAAACCCTTGACATCTTTACATACAATGCATTAAGCCTGCCGAAGCATTTTCCTTACCACGTAGACAATATGGCAACTATCATTTGCTATCCAGTGAAAGGAGGGGGTACTACATAGTCATTTTATTGCTGGCTGGAGTTTGTTTTTTAGTCTTAAAAGTGTCAATTAACACTTTACTAAACTCTTCCTTTCTGAGATCTTTTATTTTGTTTTTAATTATAAGTTCCAAGAGAAGCCAGCACTAAATATTAAATGTTCTCAGCAGATGTGAACATATTTGCAGTCAGAAATATTTGGAAATTTCCACTCTTTGACAAAACTGTCCTTAGTAAGTAGACTATGTCCTTTGTCCGCACAGGACACCTGTGGAGTTAAAACTCCAAATAAAGGTGTACAGGCATGAAATGCAGTGGGCAAAAGAGTAGGAGGCCCAGGCTCCATCTTGCTGGGAGTGCTGTTACTTTTCTGGGTGCTTATTTTGTACACTCAATACTTTGAAACTCTCTGATCAGAGAGCTCCAGTGTAGGTGTGAAAGGTTCATTGAATATAATAAGCATGCAGCCAAACAGAATTAGTGGTATAGTAAGAAGATATTGTTACAATACATTGGTGGCTCATTTTTTTTTGTTTGCAACTAGGCTCAAACCTTTGTTGTTATGCAACAAGACATCGCTTCACATACACTATATTGTCAAAAGTATTGGGATGCCTGCCTTTACACGCACATGAACTTTAACCACTTAAGGACCAGGCCTATTTTTGACTTGTGTTGTTTACAAGTTAAAATACGTTTTTTTTTTCTTTTGCTAGAAAATTACTTAGAACCCCCAAGCATTATATATATTTTTTTCAAACGCCCTAGCGAATAAAATGGCGGTTGTTGCAATACTTTGTCACACCATATTTGTGCAGTGGTCTTACAAAAGCAGTTTGTTTGGAAAAAATACACTTTTTTGAATACATTCTTTTCTATATTGTAAATGATGATGTTACACCAAATAAATTGATGCCCAACATGTCATGCTTCAAAATTGCGTCCGCTCATGGAATGGCGACAAACTTTGACACTTAAAAATCTCCATAGACGACATTTAAAAATCTCTACATGTTACCAGTTTTGAGTTACAGAGGAAGTCTAGTTCTAGAATTATTGCTCTCGCTCTAATGATCGCGGCGATACCTTACATATGTGATTTGAACACCGTTTTCATATGTGGGTGTGACTTACGTATGCGTTCGCTTCTGCGCGCGAGCCGGAGGGACGGGGCACTTTTACATTTGTTAATTATTGTTTCTTATTTATTTTACTTCTTATTTTTTATTTTTACACTGTCCTTTTTTTTAAAAAAAAAATTGGATTACTTTTATTTCAATTACAAGGAATGTAAACATCCCTTGTAATATAAAAAAAAGCATGACAGGACCTCTTTAATGTGAGATCTGGAGTCAAAAAGAAAGAAAAGCTTCCCTTTAAGGCCGTTGGGCGGAAGTGACATTTGACGTCGCTGCCGTCATCCAATGATATGGAGTCGAATGGGGGCCATCATCCTCCACTTTACTTCCTGCCTATCAGGGCATAGGATTGGATCCTCTCCGCCGACGGATCCGGTAAGCTGCAGAGACGACCAGGATGTGGTGGGAGGGGGGTGGACACCTCTCCCGCCACTGATAAAAGTGATCTTGCGGCGAATCCGCCAAAGAGACCACTTTTATCTTAAAGCAGACCACCCACCGTTGACAAAAATTCCCGGGGTTATGGCAGCTATCTGCCATAACAACGGTATTTATGTCAAAGGACTGGCGTATATCGACGGCGGGTGATCTGGAAGTGGTTAATTTCATCCCAATCTTAGTCCGTAGGGTTTAATATTGAGTTGCCCCTCCCCCTGCAGCTTTAACAGCTTCAACTCTTCCGGGAAGGCTGTCCACAATGTTTAGGAGTATAGCCTCGTACACACGACCGGTTTTCTCAGCAAGAAAACTGTTGGGAGAGCTTTTTGCCTTGAAAACCGTTCGTGTGTATGGTTTCTTGACAGGAAAACTGGCGGGAATCTCGACGAGAAAAATAGAGAACCTGCTCTCTATTTTTCTTGTCGGGATTCTCGGCAGATTGTTTCCTGCCGAGAAAACCATTCGTGAGTATGCTTACCTGTCCCAGGTAAGCCCGCGCATGCTCGATGAGACTTCGACACATGCGCGGTAGCATACAAGGGTAGTGTAGGATGTAGCAAGATGGCGGCGACGGCATCGAATGTGACGAGCGCCGGCTCGTCGTAGTCGATGACGTCACCGCGTTCTTGCCATTCAAAAGAACAGCTGTTCTTTTGAATGGCCGTCTGTACACAGGGCTTGGCAAGACAAGCTTGCCAGGAATCTCGTCGGGAAATCCGACGGTTTTCTAATAGACGGGATTCCCGCCCGTGTGTACAGGGCTTACGTCTATGGGAATGTTTGATTATTCTTCCAGAAGCACAATTGTGGGGTCAGGCACTGATGTTGGATGGGAAGGCCTGGCTTGCAGTCTCCGCTCTAAGTCATCCCAAAGATGTTCTATTGGGTTGAGGTTAGGACTCTGTGCAGGCCAGTCAAGTTCCTCCACCACAAACTCATTCGTGTCTTTATGGACCTTGCTTTGTGCACTGGTCCCAACCATTTAGTGGAGGGGGAATTATGGTGTGGGATTGTTTTTCAGGGGTTGGGCTTGGCTTTTTAGTTCCAGTTAAAGGAACTCATAAGGCGTCAGCATACAAAGACATTTTGGACAATTTCATGCTCCCACCTTTGTGGGAACCGTTTGGGGAGGGCCCCTTCCTGTTCCAGCATGACTGTGCACCGGTGCACAAAGCAAGGTCCATAAAGACATGGATGAGCGCGTTTTATGTGGAGGAACTTGACTGGCCTGCACAGAGTCCTGACCCCCAACCCGATAGAACACCTTTGGGATGAATTAGAGCGTAGACTGCGAGCCCGGCCCTTTTTTTCAACATCAGTGCCTGACCTCACAAATGCACTTCTGGAAGAATGGTCAAACATTCCTATAGACACACTCCTAAACCTTGTGGACAGCCTTCCCAGAAAAGTTGAAGCTGTTTATAACTGCAAAGGGTGGGTCAACTCAATATTGAACCCTACAGACTAAGATGCCATAAAAGTTCATGTGCGTGTAAAGACAGGCATCCCAATACTTTTGACAATATAGTGTACAAGCCAATATTTCAGGTTTATTAAGTGCTGTTTTCATTCTCATCTTCTCTTTTAGTAATACAGTACAAAATACAGAAATTTATAGCTACCAGTCAAATTTCATTTTCTGCAGTCAGATCAGCAAAAGATCTTTTTTTTTTAAAAAGGGGGGTAACCTCACTTGGCACGTTGCTCTCTGCTTAACAAAATAAGCCTTGTTTGTGTCTTATTACTGGTTGTCATATTAACGTGGCTGTCCAATTAAAAAGTGGTCCGGCTTTATTGTAAAGCACAGGAATGCAATCACTGAGCACTCAAGACAGACCAAATATCCTCGGCGCCATTCTGGGGCTGCTAAGGTCTGATGAACATGGCAGCACAGTATTATTGTCATAATAGAAATTGTAAGTGACAAGAAATCAATGCTTTTTATTAGCACTTGATATTATTGTGGCTTGTGTTCGTGTTTTTAAATTCATAAGTCTATGTGTGTTTTTTTTTTTTGTGTGCACTTGTTTACTAAAATAACTTTCCTTTTATCATGAGCAGAAATATGGTCTTACATCCCAAAGCATAAACTGTAAGCTAGGTTGCTATCTGGTCACGGCATCTATAAACACTCACATTTTGTGCTGTTAAAGGGATTGTATTTATTGCCATTTGCTTGGGATATATTTTTTTATGTAAAGATTTAATGATGCTATTCCAATCCGAAATATTTACGAAATTAAATTAATTGCTCTTGCTCTTATAGCATCAAGATCACATATCTCATCATAAAACATTTTCTTAATTTATTTTCACCGCCTCTTAAAATGCCTGCCATTTGTAAACTAATATTAATTGGTTTATGACTTCAGTTTACAGTTTTGGAATTGTTTTTAAATACACGTTTGCCTCTAGCAAATCCGTTTGTATATTCTTTCATATTTGTAGGATTCCAAACACAGCTTTCAAGAAGCACTTTAAGAATTTTTATTTTTTTTTACCTTCAAAAGAAAAATATGGAACATACTCTGCACTGTAAAAGTCGTGATGCTTAGCTGAATGTTGCAGTTTTACAGCGCCACTAGGAAAAAATTATGAATAGAGAGCAGTGTGCTTTCTGAAACTCTATATGGGTTATTGTTATTATGTTCCATGCAGTAAGGCTCTGTAAAATGCTCATGGTATTTAGGATGTTAACTTATTCCAGCAAGCTGCTTAGGTGAATGGGTTTGGCGCTATTTCTGCGTTTGATGGTGTGCCATACGGCCTACTGCGCAAGCCAAACTTGACCTTGCTGGCGGCACTAGCAGTTTCCACACAGAACAGCCTCTGTCAGGGACTAGAGAGAAATAATATGGGCTTAAAGACATTTCTTTCTCGTACATCACGGGACACAGAGCGACATAGTCATTACTAATGGGTTATATAGATACCGTCAGGTGCTGGCACTGGCAACTTCCAAAACCGGAAGTACCCTCCCCTATATAAGCCCCTCCCATCCGGGAGCACCTCAGTTTTTTGCCAGTGTCTAAGGTGTTGGCCAAGAAGAAACATGTGTTTTCACTGAGCTTGCGTACAGGTTCTTTTTAAGGTGTTGGCCAAGAAGAAACATGTGTTTTCACTGAGCTTGCGTACAGGTTCTTTTGGGCCTCAGTAAGCTATTCCGGATCCGACCAAAAAAGCTTCATAGCTAAACGGTCGGTACCCGGGCCTTGCAGAGAAGAGCAAGGTTTTGCCTGTAATGCTTCTCTTAGGAGAGCTGGACCCTGGGATCCAGAGCTCTGGTCATACCCACGACCAAGATGTTTTCTGTGCAGGGTGCTATACAGGTCCAGGGGAGTGGAATCCTTGGGAACCCGGTCCCTGAAGGTTTGATTACAATGCCTGCCGTGATAGGTGAAGTTTGGGCTTTTGTGGACCAAACAAAGTCCTGCGGCGGGGAACAGGTAAGTGGGGGCCCCCAGGAACTTGGTTCTATTGGGGGACCCCCAAGCCTAATTTGTCTTTCTGTCTGTTACCTAACGGTATTCCCGCTAATATCTGTGCATGCCTGTAACTACTAAAAAATGTAATAATTTTAATAGTGGTCAAGAAAAAAAAAAATTTTTTTTTTTTATATTTAATATATTAGACTGCGGTACCTGTGTTTGTCCACTAGAGGCCGCTGTGGAACGTTTCTTGTCATGTGGACTAGTTTCTTTTCACAGAGCAAGTCCAGGCAGATGGTGAGTTCTCTTATGGGAAACTGCTTCCTCTGCCATGTTGCAATGCTCGTCCATCCCCCGGCCTGCGGCAAAGAGGGGCCCTGGCTCTTGTCCCTAGTTTCCATTTTCGAAATTAGCGCCGAAGGCGCACGTGCCTCTATATATAGAGGTGAGCCGGGAAAGGGGGCGGAGCCTGGGGGATGACGCTCTGTGCGCGCCGCAGCGCTTCTGCGCATGTGCGGGCGTCCCAGCATGTTAAAAACCACAATTTTGTGTGGTGAGCTGGCTATGGAGTGCAGAGACAGAGCTGGCAACATTTAAAAAAGGCATACAGCAAGCGGTTGATGCAGGCATCCCCTAGAAAGGCACATTAGTAGACACCAACTGTTTCTTATAGCAGCATTTATGCTAGACTATTGTCAGTAAGTGGTGTATTTCGGCTGGAATACCTCAGCTTTGTGGCTTAGGAATATGCCGTCTAAAAACTCCGGGACTAGAAATTCCAGGAGGCATAGGGGGTCTCCATCGGGCTCTGAGGATCTTGGGCATGCTTCGGCTGCACCAGTCTCCCCTGAAGAATCAGAGGTTAGTGACCGTAGAGCACCCCCAGGAGTACCTGGTACTGTGGCTGTCCTCAGTTCACCTGCTCCTGTGTATGTAACAGAGGAGGTTTTTTCCTCAGCTCTGGGAGGGCTGGAAGAGAGATTGTCAGCATTGATCGCTGCTTCCCTGTCACAGGAAAAAAGCGCCCGATCTCCGTCTCCTCCCTCAGAGTGCCTGTTAACAGAGCAACAGTCCCATACAGGGATCGACCTACCTGAAGGGGATCAGGATGAGGTCGATTCGGTTGTAGAGGAATCAACAGTGGAAGAGCCATTCTCAGCATCACATGCTGAAAGGTTATGGGTTCAGTCCCTGACTAATATGGTCCGATCAGCATTTAAAATGCCCCTTGCGGAGCCATCATCCACTTCTGTCTCCTCGTTGGGGTCTCTAAAAGCTCCCCAGACTGTTTGTTCCTTTCCGATCCATCCTTTACTGGAAGGGCTCATTTACCAGGATTGGGAGCATCCTGATAAAATATTTACTCCCCCCAAGAGATTTCCGGTGGTCTATCCCATGGAGGATAAGTTCATCAGAAAATGGAGGGTCCCTACAGTGGATGCAGCCATCTCTTGTGTGAACAAATCACTGACATGTCCCGTTGATAATGTCCAAATGTTCAAGGACCCAATAGATAAAAAATTGGAGTCCTTATTAAAATCTGCTTTTTCTATAGCAGGATTGGTGACACAACCAGCAGTGGCAGCTATTGGGGTCTGCCAAGCAGTGAAGGATCAGTTGAAACAGGTCTTAAAGGACTTGCCAGATCAGCAGGCTCTTGCCCTAGCCGGTCTACCCAGAGCCTTATGCTTTGCGGTGGACGCTATAAAGGATTCAATCCATCAGGCCTCCCGCCTTACGCTGTCTGTAGTACATATGCGCAGGCTTCTATGGCTCAAAAACTGGTCTGCTGAAGCTCCCTGTAAAAAATTGCTGGTCAGCTTCCCATTTCATGGTGAACGCTTATTCGGGGAAGACCTGGACAAATATATCCAGAGAATTTCCAGCGGTAAAAGTACACTTTTGCCGGTTAAAAATAGAGTTAGAGGTCCCTCTTTTAAGAGGCCTGCTTCTCCAGTCCCTAGGACATCGGCTGTGAAACAGTTCCGACGGCCTCCTCGGTCAAATCCCGGAGGTAAAAATCAGGGACAATTGCAGGGTAACAAGAAGCCCTGGGGCAGGAGAGGTACAAAACCTCCCCCAAAGTCAAATGCATGAAGGGTTGCCCCCACTCAATCGGGTGGGGGGAAGACTTCAGTTGTTCACAGAGACCTGGCGGGACACAATCAGAGACAGATGGGTGCTCTCCGCAGTAAATCTGGGATACAAATTGGAGTTAAAAAACTCCCCTCCTTCCCGCTTTATAAGGTCAAACGTGCCAAGGGATCCCCAGAAGAGAGGATCCCTCCTGTTGGCACTAGAACAATTATTGCTCCAAGCAGTAATTATAGAGGTTCCCCTGGAAGAATGGGGGTTCGGGTTTTACTCAAACCTCTTTACAGTCCCGAAGCCAAACGGGGACGTGAGGCCCATATTAAATCTAAAAGGGCTAAACAAATTCCTACATATCAGGACTTTCCGGATGGAGTCGATCCGGTCGGTGGCCACTGCCCTACAAGGGGAGGAATGGTTAGCCTCGATCGACATCAAAGATGCTTATTTGCACATTCCCATCTTTCCAGCCCACCAAAAATTTCTACGCTTTGCGGTAGAAGGGCGCCATTTTCAGTTCAGAGCCTTACCCTTCGGTCTGGCCACAGCACCACGAGTGTTCACAAAAATTCTGGCCCCATTATTGGCCAATCTAAGAACACGAGGTGTAACGATAATGGCATATCTAGACGACTTGTTGCTGATAGACCACTCAGTGGAAAAACTAGAAGTGGTTGTTCACGAGACAATCAAGTATCTGGAATATCACGGTTGGATTATCAACCGAGACAAGTCAGCCCTAAAACCAGTCAAAAGTCTGGAATACTTGGGGCTAAGGCTGGATTCAGACCAGAGAAAAATTTTCTTGCCTCAAGAAAAGGGGTCGTCTTTGAGAGATTTGATCCACTTAGTGGGTTCAAAAAGACAGCCATCCATACGCCTGTGCATGAGGCTGCTGGGAAAAATGGTGGCATCATTCGAAGCAGTACCCTACGGTCAATTCCATTCAAGGAATTTGCAAAGGGCTATACTGTCAGCCTGGAACAAAAAAGTTCAGGCCCTAGACCTACCAATGTCCTTGTCCCCTTCCGTTCGCAAGAGCCTCCGCTGGTGGTTGGTTCCCCAGAATCTGGAAAGAGGGAAATCCTTCAGCCCGATTTCCTGGAAGGTGGTCACTACAGATGCCAGCCTTATAGGCTGGGGAGCAGTACTGGAGCAATGGTCTCTCCAGGGCAGATGGTCGGATGCGGAAAAGGCCCTGCCCATCAATCTCTTAGAGATACGAGCAGCCCGGTATGCCCTAGTAGCATGGACATCCAAACTCCAAGGGTCCCCTGTCAGAATTCAATCAGACAATGCCACAGCAGTGGCATATATCAATCGTCAGGGGGGCACCAGGAGTCGTGCAGCCCAAAGGGAAGTAAATTACATCCTGAGATGGGCAGAAAGATATGTCCCAGCCATATCTGCGGTTTTCATTCCAGGAGTGGAGAATTGGAAGGCGGACTTTCTAAGTCGCCAACAATTATGCCCAGGGGAATGGTCCCTTCATCCCGAGGTTTTCCGGACAATATGTCAGCGGTGGGGAACACCGGATGTAGATCTGCTAGCATCCAGATTCAACACAAAAGTGGACAGGTTTGTCTCTTGGACAAGGGATCCCCTAGCTTGCGGCTCGGATGCCCTAGTGTTCCCTTGGGATCAGTTCAAGCTGATATATGCATTCCCACCGCCACAATTGTTACCTCGATTACTCCGCAGAATCAGGGTAGAAAAGAAACCAGTGATTCTGGTGGCTCTAGCGTGGCCCCGAAGAGCATGGTATGCGGAGATTGTAAAAATGTCTGTGGGGAGTCCTTGGACCCTCCCACATCGTCCGGACCTGCTTTCGCAAGGACCGATATACCACCCTTCCTTACCAGCCCTAGGTTTGACGGCCTGGCTATTGAAGCCCACATTCTAAAAAAGAGAGGGCTCTCTAATGCTGTGGTATCTACCATGATCAATGCCAGGAAGCCGGTATCCAGGCAGATCTACTATAGAATCTGGAAGGCGTACATCGCCTGGTGTGAGGCCAAGAAATGGCATCCACGTAAATACGTAATAGGTAGGATTCTGGACTTCCTACAATGGGCTGTAGATAGGAAGCTTGCCTTGAGTACTATCAAGGGTCAGATTTCGGCCTTGTCAATATTTTTTCAAAGGCCCTTGGCTTCGCATTCACTAGTCAAAGCCTTTATACAAGGAGTGATGCGTATTAGTCCTCCGGTTAATATTCCCATATGTCCATGGGATCTAAACTTGGTTCTGTCGGTTCTGCAGAAACAACCATTTGAACCATTACAGCATATTTCTTTGGTGCTTCTCACCAGGAAATTGATTTTTCTAGTAGCCATTTGTTCGGCTAAAAGAGTGTCGGAATTAGCAGCTATGTCCTGTAAGGAGCCATATCTGGTTATCCATAAGGATAGAGTAGTGTTACGTCCTCATCCAGCCTTTCTTCCTAAGGTGGTATTGAGGTTTCATTTGAACCAAGATGTGGTTCTTCCTTCTTTTTTCCCCAAACCTACTTCGGTAGAGGAAAAGTTATTGCATTCTTTGGATGTAGTAAGAGCAGTTAAAGCTTATCTAAAAGCCACTGCTCAGATTCGCAGAACGGATACTTTGTTTATTCTGCCGGAAGGCCCCAGAAAGGGTCAGGCAGCGTCAAAATCTACTTTAGCCAAGTGGATTCGACAGGTCATAATACAAGCCTATGGCTTGAGAAGGAGACCGCCTCCGTTCAAAGTTAGAGCGCACTCCACGAGAGCAGTTGGAACTTCATGGGCAGTGCATCACCAGGCCTCCCTGGCTCAAATCTGTAAGGCCGCAACATGGTCTTCAGTTCACACGTTTACTAGGTTCTACCAGGTGGACGTTAGAAGTCAGGAGGATGTCGCCTTTGGGCGCAGTGTGTTGCAGGCCGCAAAAGATCCTCATGTCTGATAGCGCTCAGCTTATATATGGTGTATCCCCCCCCCTCATTGGGCATTGCTTTAGGACATCCCATTAGTAATGACTATGTCGCTCTGTGTCCCGTGATGTACGAGAAAGAAAATAGGATTTTTATAACAGCTTACCTGTAAAATCCTTTTCTTGGAGTACATCACGGGACACAGAGCTCCCGCCCCTCTTTGGGGACACTTATTGCTTTGCTACAAAACTGAGGTGCTCCCGGTTGGGAGGGGCTTATATAGGGGAGGGTACTTCCGGTTTTGGAAGTTGCCAGTGCCAGCACCTGACGGTATCTATATAACCCATTAGTAATGACTATGTCGCTCTGTGTCCCGTGATGTACTCCAAGAAAAGGATTTTACAGGTAAGCTGTTATAAAAATCCTATTTTTTCAGGACCAGTCCGTCAGTGCCAGCTGCACCTAAATATTTCTATAATAGGATGTCCTTATAAAGGAGAATACAAGCTTAAACTTGACATAGCAACAGAACAGATACAGGAAATGTTTTGTAACTGAGAAGTACTCACAGCAGGCCAAACCTAGGTGATTTATTTTCCCTTTTTTTACTTCAAAAAGTCTGGCAGGCCTCTGTACATTTCAGTGCATTTTGCAAATGCTTTGTAAGTGAAAATGCAACATGAAAGGCTTGGGGAGTGCTTTGGGGCGGCATTCTTGATTTAGCCATAAAGACATTTTCAGACCAGTTCAGAACATTACTCTTATTCCCACGCTTACCTTAGCCAGGGTCAGGATGCTTGAAATAAGTTCACGGTCACTTCAAGGATTACTTTCTCATTATACTTCATGTTAATATCCAGTATGGAGGAGTCTGCATTGCACACACGCCCATTCTGAACTAAGTTGTGTGTCTAATAATCATTCCTGAAGTCAGACCCGTCCCTCTACTGCTAGACACTGGGGAGCATAAAGCTGATTGCTGGTCTCCCTGACTTGTCTCCTCCTTTAGATCTTGTCTATAGCAGTCTAGCAGATATTATTGTGTGTGTAATGGACTGGAGAGTAAACCCAATATAAAAATCCATTCAGATGTTATGTTGGGGATTTTCCTGTAAAACAATATCTGCTCCCCCTGAGTTATACTTCTATCAAAATGTATGATATACAAGTATTGGCACATTTAGGAGTCTGCAATCCCAAGTATGTAAATTTTTAGTAGGTACTGGAGAATAAAAATGCATAATTGCTTCTTAGGTCCCTTGGAAACTCTGGCAATAAAATCTATCCCGTGAATTCCCAGGGCTGTATACCTGCTACAGCCTTCATAAGGGGGTTGCATTCTTCTTAATGTATTTTTTTAGTATTAACACTTGACAGGAGGAGTTCCACCAACCGTGCTCGATATGGTGGGCAAGAAGAGGGAGAGAATTTTGGTGGGTAGATTTCACCACTTCAGTACTCCATTCCTATTGCTGAAGATGGGTAGTGATCCAGCCAACCATATTCCATTGCTTAAGTATCGCTTTTTGATAAACTGATCATTCAAATAATTTGTAAAATTCACTTTTTTTTTTAATTCTTTTCTTTGCTTCTGGAAGCTAAGTAACAGAGATTGGGTCCCTTGAATCAGTGAATGATATAAGAAGTCAGTGGGCAATTTAGCCATTATCAAGTCATAACTGAAACATCCACTTTGGATGGAGTGACCTTTTAAGAGGAATTCCACCATTTTTTATCTTAAACATGTATGAGAATGAAATACATTTCTGCTTTTGCAATATTGCTTTTTTGAGCTTTATGCACATGGGTTGCTATTTTAAATGTTTGTTTTTGTTTATAGCAAACATAAAACAGATTGGATGTAGCTGTTCTGTTTCATCACACATCTATTGGCTGATGAGATTGCTTTGGGAATAATAAGAATCTTACTAGCATGTGCCCTGCTTGGCAAACACAGCTGTACCTGGTATTTACTATACTGTATGGCTTTCAGTTGTTGCACAAATAAATAGAAGTGCGAAAGGGCGGGGAGAATTACTAAAACTGGAGACTGCAAAATCTGGTGCAGCTCTGCATCGAAACCAATCAGCTTCCAGGTCTTAATGTCAAAGCTTAATTAAACAAGCTAAAGTTAGAAGCTGTAGCTGGGGCTATAATGCACAGCTTCACCAGATTCTGAGGGCTCCCGTTTTAGTAAATATCCCCAAAAGTGTCAGTTGGGACCTTCCTGTGGTTTGTATTTTTGGATTTTGTTGTATATGCTAACAGATGGTTTTTACAGCTAGAACAAAGACTTTGGGTCCCAGAACAATGATTTATTCATTAACACTTGGTCAAACTTCATGTACCATAGAAGTTAATTTTAGATCTTTAGAGAAAAAGAGCAAACTTATTTAATTGATAATAGCCTATGGGCATATGACCCTCAACTTTTGTACAGTGTTCTACTTTCACCACCTGCAAAAACTTGTTACTCCCTATGTATCACTTTCCTGTTCCATTAAAAAGGAGATGCTATAAAAAAGCAATTCAAGAGGCATTTTCAGCTTTTCAGTATGAGAAGACATCCCTCTGTTAGGCCTTTGTTACAAAATGAAATCCATGTTTTCCAAAATGTGTTATCTATATCTTCCTGAGATACCCACAGCACACCCAGATTAATGTCAGTATTTTTATAGCATGAAACCAATACAAGAAATAATTCACTCCCTCTTTGATTTTATAGTGGCCTGGCAACACGGCCATCTGCAGCAGCTGCATTCTTTTTACAAATTATTTGCTGACCCAAGCCTAGTGCAGCGACAAAACTTGTCATCTCATATATACGTTAGACGAGGAGAAAGAAAACGGAGCATTGTTTTTCTGCCTTGTAGCCATCTGCTGTACAGATGTTATTATATACAATTACTTAAGATAAAATGATGGTAGCTTTTTTTTTTCTTTTCTTTTTTCTAACCAAAACCTCAACAATTCACACTTGTTTACTTAAATCTGCAGAATTCTCATAAGAAACAACATGATACACTTGGGGTTTTGATCATTCTCACCAGTGTTGCCTTTGATCGGTGTCCTTGTGCTGACTTGTGTAAACACAATTGTACCCAGCACGGAAAAAAACGACAGTAAAATCTGCAGAAGTAGTGGAGAAAATATTCCTCTAATCCCTCTCTTGCGCAAGCTATATTTAGTAGAAGAAAGACTTTTTTTCCCCTGCACGTTTTATATGACATTGTCCTGTAAACAATATTAGACTATTCTTTCTAAGTGATTTTAATTTGGAGACAGAAGATAGTTCATGTGTAATCTGACCGTAAGTTTGTGTTACTCACACATTCTTAATTTTTTTCCTTCTATCACATAAGAAAACTGCATTAGCCTTTTGTGTTTTTCAGTTTTCAATTTTTGTCCATTGTGGTTTAAAGGAAACCAGTCTTGTGTGTGGTATATTTGATATTTTTTTTTTGTTACATTTTTTAACAAACAAGTGCAGAGCTAGTGCCGGGGTTTACTAAAAACTATTTGGTGTAAATGCTATAGATCTCACAAAGAAGACAAAGTTGCACACTTCATAAAGAAGTAATATATTTCTTTCCAAATCCTTTCATATATAATGCTGAACGACACAACCCTTAACCATTAAAACAATTAAAATAACCCAAATCTCATTGGTTTGTTCTCCAAAATAGTGTATACTCACACAAATAAACATCCATTCCTTACTATAAAATGCATAAATAGAATCTGCTGCATGGACACAACATCCTAGCTGTTGTTGGGAATAAAAATAGGAAGTACTCAGGTCCCATCAATCATCAAATCTTGAATAGATCGAAAATATCTCCAGTAAATAACTCTTATGGGAGCAAAGGATGTGAATCATTAAAAAAAAAACACCAAAGGGAAGACAAAAGGGTCAAAAGATTGGTGTAGCGCTACCCCCCAGGAGCCGCTAAATCTTGAGTTCTCCTATTCCTTCACAGCCAGGCAACACGCGTTTCCAACTTGCATCCAGACACAAGAAATCAATCCATGGGCTTCTTTTTGTTTTATTGGGCGAACAACTTGGATAGGGTATAGGTAATATGCGATGCCCAACTTGACTTGAAGAGAACTTCCTTCTCTATGTAGAGAAAAAATTAAGATCCTGGACTTTGCTCCCTCTGGAATAATTGCAGTCTCTATGGATCAGTGGCAAAGTTCTTTACAAACCAGGAGCTCTCAGACCCCTTTAGTGAAACAGCACAAAGTTCCAAACTGTATGCAGGAGTATTGTGTCTCCACAGTAGAACCTGAAACCAGATATACCTGCGCTCAAATCTCAGTAGCTTGTACATGTATATTATCTATCAGGTGCTAAACCCTCTGCACACTGCTATACACCCTTTCCAGCAAACTTTGCAATGGACAGCAGGTCTTTTCTTTATTGTACACCACGGGACACAGAGCCAGTCATTACATAATGGGTTAAGGGACACCAGCGGTCATTGGACACTGGCACAACCAATTGAAGACAGTTCCCCTCCATATAACCCCTCCCATCAGGGAAGTACCTCAGTTTTTTCGCCAGTGTCTAAGGTGTTGGACGCGATTAGGATACTAAGGAAAGCTCTACCAAAGAAACCCTC
Organism: Rana muscosa; assembly: GCA_029206835.1. Taxonomy (NCBI): domain Eukaryota; kingdom Metazoa; phylum Chordata; class Amphibia; order Anura; family Ranidae; genus Rana; species Rana muscosa. The sequence continues at coordinate 109,723,851 of JARGYO010005626.1, forward strand.
TGGGGGTAAAAGAGCTATGCTTTCAGATCCATCCAAGATGCAAAAGAATTTACGCTAAAACTGGATGGGATCCGGGCCTCAGGCACGAGGCGTCGCCTGTAATGTCTCTCTTCGGAGGACTGGGCTCTAGGGTCCAGCACTTTCGCTACTTACGCTAAAAGTGCTGGTAAGAGTCCTATACAAGCCCCAGGGGAGAGGTCTCCTTTAAATTGGAACCCATATCCCTGAAGGTTGGCACACAAAACCTGCCGTGATGGGTGAAGATTGGTTCTGCCTGGAAACCTGCAGTGGGGATAAAGTAAGAGGTAAGAGTCCTAAGCAGAATCTTAAGGACCTTTCTTAAATGTTTAGTGGGTGTCTTCTCTAATGCCGCCACTGGGGGGAGTAAAGAGCTGAGTTTGACTCACTATGCCTCTTACAGTGTCAGTTCCCTCGGATAAGTACACTGCTTACCTCCGCTGCAGAGCTCTGCCTATAGACGGTCGCCTCCCTCCTCTCAGGTCAGATGCCAGGTCGGTCTCGGGTAAGCTGCTCGTAGTTTACTCTGTAAAGAGAAATGGGCAGCAGAGTTTTCTCTTCTTCTGGCCTTAAGGGAGGGAGCTTCCCTCGCCCCCAGCGCCGCCGCCATTAGCCATAGGTCGCGCTAGGCACTAGGGATGAGCTTCGAGTTCGAGTTGAACTCATGTTCGACTCGAACATTGCCTGGTCGCCCGTTCGCCGAACAGGTCCGCTCAGAGACCAGACCAGAAAGTTCCCCATCAGGTCCGCTCAGCCAATGACGTAGGTGTAAGGCTAAGCGGACCAGATGCGGAACGTGATAAGGGGTGGGTCTATTCATTTATTACACAGTGGAGGAAGTTCCCCATCAGGTCCGCTCAGCCAATGACGTAGGCGGGGTCTGACATACGAGGGGGCGGACCTGATGGGGAACTTCCTCCACTGTGTAATAAATGAATAGACCCGCCCCTTCTCACATTCCGCATCTGGTCCGCTTAGCCTTACACCTACGCCATTGGCTGAGTGGACCTGATGGGGAACTTTAGAAGGGGCGGGTCTATTCATTTAATACACTACGGAGGAAGTTCCCCATCAGGTCCACTCAGGCTCAGCCAATGACGTTTCGTGTGGACAGCGCTGGACATCGGATCGCCGTGGGACACTGGATTTCATCGCTGGAATGGTTTTTTTTTTTTGTTTGTTTTTTAATAAAGGACTTTTCCAAGGTGTCTGTTGTTTTTCTTTTTACATTTTTTTTATACTTTCTTTGTGAAATGGTAGGGGTACAATGTACCCCATTATCAATTCACATGGGGGGTGGGATCTGGGGGTCCCCTTTGTTGAAAGGGGTCTTCCAGATTCCGATAAGCCCCCTGCCCGCAGACCCCCATAACCACCGGGCAAGGGTTGTGGGGATGAGGCCTGGTACGGTTCAGGAGGGGGTGCACTCTCTCGTGCCCCCCTCTTTTCCTGCGGCCTGCCAGGTTGTGTGCTCGGATAAAGGGTCTGGTATGGATTTTTGGGGAACTCCACGCCATTTCTTTTTTAAATCTGGGGTGGAGTTCCCCTTAAAATCCATACCAGACCTGAAGGGCCTGGTATGGATATTTGGGGGAACTCCGCGTTTTTTTTTTAAATTTGCGGCAGGCTTCCCCTTAATATCCATACCATACCTGAAGGGCCTGGTATCTGAATTTGGGGGGACCCCCACACTTTTTTTTATCAATGACTTTTCTATGTATTGCCGGGAGCCAACAATTCATTCTAGCCGCGAGTGAGTTTTAAATTACTTTTTTTCCTTCAGAAATGACACTTTATGCAGGGACAGTTCTAAGCACGGGAAACAAGCGCGACTTTACATGCATACTATACACACACCCTAGGTACGAAATTTAAAGGAATATTTCACTTTTATTGTTTCACTTTAAGCATTATTAAAATCACTGCTCCCGAAAAAAGAGCCGTTTTTAAAACTTATTTTTTTGCATTGATACATGTCCCCTGGGGCAGGACCCGGGTCCCCAAACACTTTTTAGGACAATAACTTGCATATTTGCCTTTATAATTAGTTCTTTTGATTTCGAACGTTCGAGTCCATTGTATTTACCGTATATACTCGAGTATAAGCCGACCCGAATATAACCTGAGGCACCTAATTTTACCACAAAAACTGGGAAAACTTATTGACTCGAGTATAAGCCTAGGGTATGCCTCACTTTGCCTCACTGTGTCCATGCCTCACTGTGTCCATGCCTCACTGTGTCCATGCCTCACTGTGCCCATGCCTCACTGTGCCCATGCCTCACTGTGCCCATGCCTTACTGTGTCCATGACTAGACTGACGTTTAACATGGGAGTCTATGGAAGGGGTGCCCGGTTTGAAAAATCGGTGCTCCCCGGCCGTAAGTTCCCTGGACAAGAAACTTTGCAAACTTGTAGAGGAAGAGTGGGGCTACATGTGTGCTAAGTTTGGGGTCCAGAGGACCTACGACTGGCCCAGTACCGGGTCCCCAAAGTCACCAGAGAAATGACCGTTTAACATGGAAGTCTATGGAAGGGGTGCCCGGTTTTGAAAAATCGGTGCTCCCCGGCCGTAGGTCCAGCAGACAAGAAACTTTGCACACTTGTAGAGGAAGAGTGGGGCTATATGTGTGCCAAGTCCAGGGAACCTATGGCCGGCCGGTACTGGCTCCCCAAAGTCCGGGAGATCAGGCGCAAAAAGGTGACTCGAGTATAAGCCGAGGGGGGCATTTTCAGCACAAAAAATTGTGCTTAAAAACTCGGCTTATACTCGAGTATATACGGTAATAGGGTTCTAAAGTTCACGCGAACATTCTGGCTGTTCGCAGGTTCTGGTGCGAACTGAACAGGGGGGTGTTCGGCTCATCCCTAGCGGGCACATCTGTTAAACGCTGATACAGGAAGCCATAAAAGGACCTCAGATGCCGGCAGCTTTCTCCTTGATGGGACACAGCAGCATTTCGGGGGCACGTAAGACTCCATGTGGTTGGCTGGGCACTCCCAAAGGAGACACCCACTCTGGGCATGAAACTGTGTGTTTAAGTTGCATACTTTATGTAGATTGCTAAACCAGCACAGTAGTATATGCATTGTGGTACCTTGGATTTGCTTAGTAAATATGTCTTCCTTAAGAAGGAATTCAGGGACTAAAAAAGACAAAAAAGCACCGCCGTCTGAGACAGGTGGCTCTAGCCGTGCCTGCTCAGTACCTTCCTCTCCGGTCATTTCTGACGCACCTGTACAGGATGAGCCATTGCCTCTATCAGGATTAGTAGCCTCTCCTGTGGTGCCTGGGCCTGCATATGTCACTGAGGACACTTTGGCAGCAGCCCTGAACAACTTAGAAGGAAGAATCGCTACGCAAATCGCAAAGTTCTCACAAGAGGACAAAAAGCGAAGCAGATCTCCTTCTATTTTTCTAGATCTCCTTTCAGGAAAATCTGAGGATGGGGTTACACCCGCAGAGGATAGGGATGAGGAGTCGGATCAGGGATATCAGAAGAGCCTTTCTCTGCTTCCCAGATGCTGAAGTCGCAGGTGTATTGTTATGCTGAAACAGTACGTTCTGCATTCAAGTTACCCTCTTCGGAGCTAACAGTCACCTGTCTCCTCCCTGGGTTCTCTAAAATCCCTGCAAAGTGCATGCTCTTTTCTGGTTCATACATTACTAGAGAAGCTAATTTACGCAGACTGGAAACATCCAGATAAGCGTTTTCCACCTCCTAAGAAGTTTGACATTCTTTATCCTATGGAGGAAAAGTTTTCCAAGAAGTGGAGTCTGCCTTCTGTAAATGCAGCTTTTTCTTGTATAAATAAAAGTCTGACTTGTCCGGTGGACAATGTACAGGTGTTTAAAGATCTTTCTGAAAAGAAATTGGAATCTTTACTAAAATCTTCATTCCTTTTGGCTGGTTCAGTTGCCCAACCTGCTGTAGCGGCAGTTGGTATGTGTCAGATCCTCAAGGAACAGGTAAAACAAGGGCTGAAGGATCTGCCTGTTCCAAGGATCTGCCTCCGGAACAGGTCAAATTTTGGGAGAATATGCCTAAAGCCTTATGTTTTACAGTGGATTAGAGATTCTGTTCAGAAAGCATTTTGCCTCACACTCCAGCTGGTGCATATGCGCAGAATTCTTTGGCTAAATCATTGGTCAGAAGAAGCTCCATGCAAAAATCTTTTGGCCAGTTTCCCCTTCCATGGCGAACACCTCTTTGGGGATGATCTGGAAAAGTATATCCAAAAAATATCGAGCGGTAAAACCACTCTTTTACCAGAGAAGAGTAAGAACAAGCGGCCTTGTTTTAAACGTTCTCTTTCCCCGGCTCCCGTAAGATCTGCCTCCAGCCAATGGCGACGGCATTTTCAGCCTGCCACAAAGGCTAAAGAAAATCAGGCTCAGAAGAACAAGAAGCCGTGGGGTTCCAGAGCTAAAGAGCAAACCCCAAAGCCTCTTTGTGAAGATGCGCCCCCGCTCGGCCGAGTGGGAGGGGGGGCGGCTTTGTCAGTTTTCAGCGGCATGGCAGACAGAAATCCAGGACAAGTGGGTAGTATCCACAGTATCCCTAGGATACAAACTGGAATTTTGAGAGATCCCATCCTCTCAGTTCTGAAGTGCAATGCTCTCCAAAGATCCACTAAAAAGAGGATCCTTCTTCAAAGGATTGGATCACTTGCTGTCTCAAGGGGTGATCACAGAAGTAGCCCTAAAAGAGCAAGGTTCAGGTTTTTATTCAAACCTCTTTGTGATTCCAAAACCAAATGGAGACGTCAGACCCATCCTGGATCTAAGATCTCTAATTCAGTTTCTGAACATTCGCCATTTCCGAACGGAAACTATTCGATCCGTGGTCGCCACCTTACAAGGCGGAAAATTTATGGCATCTATAGACATCAAGGACGCATATTTACATGAGCCTATCCATCCCGCTCACCAAAAATTCCTAAGGTTCGCGGTAGAACATCGCCACTTCCAGTTTGTGGCTCTGCCCTTTGGTGTGGCAACCGCTCCCAGAGTATTTACAAAGGTGCTAGCCCCTCTGTTGGCAAATCTGAGGACACAGGGCATAGCGGTAACAGCCTACCTAGACGATCTACTTGTGATAGATCAGTCAGTGGCAGGATTAGATCACGCTGTGCTCACTACAGTAAAGTACCTGGAGCATTTAGGATGGATTGTAAACCTACAAAAATCCTCTCTACAAGCCCAAAGAAGGGTAGAGTATTTGGGCATGATCATAGACACAGCCCAAAGCAGGGTATTCCTGCCAGAGCCAAAGATCAAGTCTCTAAAGGACCTGATCCACAAGGTCAAGGAAAAGAAGGGGCCGTCTATTCACCTTTGCATGAGGCTATTAGAGATGATGGTGGCCTCCTTCGAGGCTGTCCCTTACGCCCAATTTCATTCAAGGCTACTTCAAGGCAGTATCTTAGCTGCCTGGAACAGGAAGATCCAAGCTCTGGATTTACCCATGCGCCTGTCTCCACAAGTGCGCCAAAGCTTCAGTTGGTGGTTAAAAACCAAGAACTTGCGTAAAGGAAGATCCTTTCTCCCAGTCACCTGGAAGGTGGTGTCTACGGATGCCAGCCTATTGGGCTGGGGAGCAGTGTTAGAAGAAGCTTCAGCCCAGGGAACCTGGGCCAAGACCGAAGAGAGCTTGCCCATCAACATACTGGAGATTTGGGCAGTATATCTAGCCCTCAGAACCTGGACACACAGGTTACAGGGCCACCCTGTTCGGATTCAATCCGACAATGCTACTGCAGTAGCTTACATCAATCACCAAGGAGGCACCTGCAGTCAGGGTGCTCAGAAAGAGGTGAATCGGATTTTGGCATGGGCAGAAGATCATGTTTCTTGTCTCTCTGCAATCTTCATTACAGGGGTAGAAAACTGGCAAGCGGACTATCTGAGTCACCAGCAGCTGTCACCAGGAGAGTGGTCTCTCCACCCTGATGTCTTTCAGGCCATATGTCAGAGATGGGGGACACCGGATGTAGACATGCTAGCTTCCAGGTTCAACAGGAAGTTGGACAACTTTGTATCCAGGACGAGAGATCCTCTGGCCTATGGATCGGATGCTCTAATAATTCCCTGGAATCAGTTCTCACTGATCTATGCATTTCCTCCGATCCCTCTCTTACAAAGGCTACTTTGCAGGATCAAGAAAGAGGGAATTCCAGTAATCCTAGTGGCCCTAAATTGGCCCAGAAGGCCCTGGTAGGCCGAGATCATAAAGATGGTGGTAGGAAGACCTTGGAAGCTTCTGCTTCGTCATGACCTGCTATCGCAGGGTCCAGTGTTCTATCCTTCCTTACAAAAGCTAAATTTGACGGTCTGGCTACTGAGACCCACATTTTGAAGAAACGAGGGATCTCGGGTCCAGTTCTTTCTACACTCAATGCTAGAAAGCCAGCCTCCAGGCTTATCTACTATAGAGTCTGGAAGGCATATATTTCCTGGTGTGAAACCAGAAGATGGAATCCTCAGAAGTATGACATAAGTAGGATTCTCGCCTTTTGCCAGTTAGGAGTGGATATGAAATTAGCCCTTAGTACCATCAAGGGTCAAATATCGTCTCTATCCGTCCTTTTTCAAAGACCGCTGGCATCTCATTCCCTAGTTCAGGCTTTCATTCAGGGGGTACTGTGGATCAATCCGCCAGTCAAGTCTCCCTTGTGCCCATGGGATTTAAATTTGGTATTGTCAGTATTGCAAAATCAACCTTTTGAACCTATTCGCCATATTCCTTTGATCCTTTTGAGCAGGAAATTGGCCTTTTTGATTGCTATTTCTTCTGCTAGGAGAGTATAAGAATTAGCAGCTCTTTCTTGTAAAGAGCCTTATTTAATTTGTCACAAAGTCAAAATTGTTCTACGACCCCATCCTACCTTTTTACCAAAGGTGGTGTTGGCGTTTCATTAGAATCAAGATATTGTTCTGCCTTCTTTTTTTCCTGATCCGCGGACAGCGGGAGAAAAGTTATTGCACTCTCTAGATGTAGTGAGAGCAGTAAAAGTGTATCTGCAGGCAAACGCTCAGATATGTAAAACAGATGTTTTGTTTATTTTGCCAGATGGTCCCAAGCAGGGACAAGCGGCATCAAAATCCACCATTTCTAGGTGGTTTAGACAAGTAATTATTCAAGCTTATGGTTTAAAGAACCAGATTCCTCCTTTTTCTGTTAAGGCACACTTTACCAGAGCGATAAGTGCTTCATGGGCAGTGCATCACCATGCTTCGATGGCTCAGATCTGTAAAGCTGCAACTTGGTCTTGAGTCCACACATTTTCCAAATTCTATCAAATAGATGTGAAAGGACATGAGGATTCTGCCTTTGGGCGAAGTGTGCTGCAGGCAGCAATATAGGGCTTCTTGTCTGTAGCGGCCTGCTTGATCTGTGTCTCCCACCCTTCATTGAGCATTGCTCTGGGATGTCCCATTATGTAATGACTGGCTCTGTGTCCCGTGGTGTACAATAAAGAAAACAGGATTTTTATAACATCTTACCTGTAAAATCCTTTTCTTGGAGTACACCACGGGACACAGAGGCCCCACCCCCTTCTTATGGGAACCTTTATTGCTTTGCTACAAAACTGAGGTACTTCCCTGATGGGAGGGGTTATATGGAGGGGAACTGTCTTCAATTGGTTGTGCCAGTGTCCAATCACCGTTGGTGACCCTTAACCCATTATGTAATGACTGGCTCTGTGTCCCGTGGTGTACTCCAAGAAAAGGATTTTACAGGTAAGGTGTTATAAAAATCCTGTTTTTTAGAACACACATATGGCAATACACGTTTAAGCTGGCCAACTGCTTCAGAGTAAGGATGAGCTCCGGCGTGTTTGCACACCCCACGTGCAGAGCCCGCCAGGAAGTCAGCACTGCGCTAAATACAGGCAGTGAGACATTGTCCCGTAGCGCGGCTGCAGAGATCGAGGAATGTCTCACTGCCTGTGATTACCGCAGCGCAGTGCCGACTTCCTGGCGGGCTCTGCACGTGGGGTGTGCAAACACGCCGGAGCTCATCCTTACTTCAGAGCAATCCCTCCTATGGCCAGTCCTACTTGTCAGGGTCACCTGTGGCCAGGTGACAGATGCACACCGTAGGGGGACAGGAGTGCACCGCGAGGTAGTGAACCCTATGGCTGGCTTCTGTGGATAGGAAACTGGGTGGTTGTGGAAAGCGGGACCAGAGGAGCACAACCGGGATCCCAACGGAAGCGAGAGCCAAGATTCCCCAGGGCGCGGAGTCTAAGACCCAGCTGGTCTTCTCCAGGGCCTCTAGTGGTGAGGATGTTACGCTGCAGGCTGGGACCAGGTCGCGGCCCCTGGAGTTTCCTAGCTCACGCCCCGTAGGATAAGGGGAAGCAGCAGCACACGATAGAGAGAACCGAATAACAAGCCGAAGGTCAGGGGCCACAAGCAGACAAGGATAACGAAGAACGAGCCGAAGGTCAAGGGTCACGAGCAGACAGGGATGGTCGGGGACAAGCCAATAACGTAACAGAGAGACAGACGTAGCACACGGCAGGCAGGAACCCAAACACACAATGCCTAACAAACACGTTGATCAGCAAAGCAGGCTTGCAGTGCACAGGTTAATATAGTGTTCAGTGATAGGGCCTGGGGTGGAGTCAGGCTGGGAGGAGATTATAAAGGAAGCCAGGTGAAGGAGGTCTGGTCTCTAGATGAACACATGAGGAGGAAGGTAAGATGGCAGACAGACATTAATGCATATCCATGACAGTACCCTCCCTCTTACGAGGCCTCCCCCTTCCCCGCCTGGGCCCAGGTTTAGAGGGAAACTTCAGATGAAACTCCTTTAACAGACGAGGTGCAAAGACCTCAGATGCAGTGATCCAAGACCTCTCCTCAGGACCAAACCCTTTCCAATGAACGAGGTACTGAAGAACGCCTTTACAGAGTCGGGAGTCCAGAATTTGACTGATCTCGTACTCCTGATTATCCTCAGAGACAGGCGCCACGGTAGGAAGAGGACGAGAGAATTTATTGAGGACTAAAGGCTTTAGAAGAGCAACATGAAAGGAGTTAGTGATTTTAAGGCTCTTAGGAATCTGGAGTTTGAAACAAACCGGATTCAGTTTAGCAGTTACCGTGTATGGACCGATGAATCGTGGAGCAAACTTCAGAGAAGGAACTCGGAGCTTGATGTTCCTGGTAGAGAGCCAGACTTTGTCCCCTGGCTGAAGAGAAGGCGGTTTACGCCTGCGGCGGTCGGCAAAGCCTTTGAATTTTTCAGCAGCTGCCCGGAGGGAATCATGAACGTGACCCCAAACGGAATTGAGAGACTCCTGAACCGAAGCCAAAGCTGGAATGTCTGGAGAACAGATCATAGGAAGAGGAAGTTGAGGGTGTTTTCCATAAACTGTGAAAAAGGGTGTCTTCTGCGAACTGGTATTCACATGATTGTTATGGGAGAATTCTGCCCACGGGAGTAGAGAGGACCAATCGTCATGGTGAGAAGACACAAAGGTGCGAAGAAAGACCTCTAACTCCTGATTAACCCTCTCAGTCTGTCCATTGGATTGGGGATGGTAAGAAGAAGAAAAATCCAAGACAATATTGAGGGATTTGCAAAAGGCTCTCCAAAAACGAGACGTGAATTGGACTCCCCTGTCGGAAACAATATGAGAAGGGACCCCATGTAGGCGGAGAATTTCTCGAATGAAAATGGGAACCAAGGCAGGGGCAGAAGGAAGACCAGGAAGAGGAACAAAATGAGCCATCTTGGAGAATCGATCGATTACCACCCAAATGACTGTATTATTCTCAGACAGTGGGAGATCGGTGATAAAATCCATGGCAATATGGGCCCAGGGTTCCTTAGGAATAGGCAAGGGCATGAGGAGACCAGCAGGAGCTTGTGTGGAGGATTTGGACTGAGCACAGACATGACAAGCTTTAACGTAGTCTTTGACGTCTGAGCGGAGATTAGGCCACCAGTAGTGACGACTGATGAGTAGGAAGGATCGGAGGAATCCAGAATGCCCTGCCACCTTGGAATCATGTCCCCAACGAAGGATCTTAGCTCTTAGCTCAGTGGGGACAAAGGTCTTACCAGGCGGAATTTTAGACTTCAGGGTGGTAGAGTGGGCAACAATGCATGAGGTGGGAATGATCGGCTCAGGTTCAGGGGCGGACTCCTCGTCCAAAGTGTCAAATGACCTAGAGAGCGCATCAGCCCGACCGTTGCAGGAACCAGGTTTGTAGGTAATCGTGAAATTAAAACGGGCAAAGAAGAGACTCCACCTGGCCTGTCTAGGATTCAGACGTTTAGCATTCTGTAGATACTGTAAATTCTTGTGATCGGTAAAGATCGTTATGGAGTGAGGGGAACCCTCCAAGAGATGACGCCACTCCTCTAACGCCAATTTAATTGCGAGAAGTTCCCGATCACCGATGGCATAATTCCTCTCTGCCTGAGAAAATTTTTTGGAGAAGAACGCACATGGTTGGCGTCTCTTCTCAAAGATTTGAAGAAGCACAGCTCCCACCCCCATTGAGGAAGCGTCCACTTCAATAAAAAATGCATTCCCAGGATTTGGTCTCCTCAAGAGGGGGCCAGAAACAAAGGCATGTTTCAGGTTGTGAAATGCAGAGACAGCTTCGGGAGGCCAGTCTCTGGCATTCACACCCTTCTTGGTCAAAGCGATAATAGGCGCGGCAATGGAAGAGTAATTCCTTATGAACTGCCTATAATAATTAGTGAAGCCAAGAAAGCGCTGTGTGGCCTTGAGGCTAGCAGGAAGAGGCCAGTTGGTGATAGCCAAGACCTTCCCAGGGTCCATACAAAGCCCCGAACATGAGACAAAGCACCCCAAAAACAGGACCTCAGAACATTCAAAGGAACATTTCTCCAGCTTGGCATAGAGATTGTTCTCTCTAAGACGTTGAAGTACAGTGCGGACATGGTTTCTGTGGACGAGCAGATTTTCAGAAAAGATCAGAATGTCATCCAGATAGATGACAACAAACTGGTACAGCAGATCTCTGAAGATTTCATTGACAACGTTTTGAAACACGGCTGGAGCATTACACAGACCAAAAGGCATCACCAGATATTCGTAATGCCCGTCTCTAGTGTTAAATGCAGTCTTCCATTCGTCACCCTCCCGTATTCGAATGAGATTGTACGCGCCTCTGAGATCCAACTTGGTGAAAATGGAGGCACCCTTCAACCTATCGAATAGCTCAGATATTAAGGGTAAGGGGTATCGATTTTTAATAGTAACCGCATTTAAACCCCGATAATCGATGCAGGGTCTTAAGGTACCATCCTTTTTGGCAACAAAAAAGAACCCTGCCCCTGCAGGCGATGAGGATTTCCGGATGAACCCTCTCTCCAGATTCTCTGCTACATACTCCGACATGGCCTGGGTCTCTGGGATGGACAGAGGGTAGGTACGACCCCTGGGTAGAGTTGCTCCGGGGACAAGATCAATAGCACAGTCAAAAGACCTGTGGGGAGGAAGCACCTCAGCTGATTTTTTACAGAACACATCCCGGTAATCGCTGTATGCGGCGGGAAGATCAGAAGAAACAGAAGTGGCAGCAACCGGAAGACTCTCCTTGGGGGTCACCTTGAGAAGACACGACGAGAAACATGAGGAACCCCAGGCCAGGATCTGCCCAGAGACCCAGTCCACATGTGGAGAGTGGAGCTGTAGCCAAGGGAGGCCCAATACAACTGGGGTAGAGGCCTTGGGTAGAATAAGAAAGGATATCCACTCCTGGTGGAGAATCCCTACCGACATCCTAATGGGTAGCGTCTGGAAGCGAATAGGGCCCCCTGGGAGAACAGTGCCATCAATTGCCGAGACTACCAATGGGGTAGTGAGAGGTGAAAGGGTAAGCTTCATAGAAGAAGCAGTTCTCCAATCCATGAAATTGCCGGCAGCCCCGGAATCCAGGTATGCAAGGGTTGACTGAGGAGAAGTGCCTACATGAAGGGACACCGGCAAGAGCAGGCGAGAAGGTGATGTTTCTGGGTCCAATACTCCACCTTCCAAATGTATTAGACCCGAGCGTTTCCCGGACGAAGCGAGCAGGAGTCACGAAAATGACCCTTGCCCCCACAATAGAGGCACAAGCCCAGAGTTCTGCGCCTAGCACGTTCTTCGGGGGTTAGTCTGGTCCGGCCCAGCTGCATAGGTTCTTCAGCAGGTAGAGGATGCTCCACGGAATGAAGGGAGGGGAGCTCAGACTGGCTAGGACCCAGAGAGTGCTGGCGTCTTTTTTCTAAGGACCTCTCTTGAAAACGAATGTCGATCTGGTTGCATAATGAAATTACATCGTCCAGACCGACGGGAATGGCTCTTCCCGCTAATTCGTCTTTCACTCGGTCAGAGAGGCCATGTAAAAAGGTAGCGACCAGGGCCTCATTATTCCAGCTCAATTCAGCTGTGTGGATACGGAACTGAAGAGCATATTGCCCCACTGAACTAGATTCTTGGCGAAGACGTAAGACAGCACTAGCCGCTGAAGAAGCCCGAGCCGGCTCTTCGAAGATATTACGAAAGAGCTTCAAGAATTCGGACAGACTGGAAACCACCGGATCGTTCCTCTCCCACAGGGGGGCAGCCCAGGCCAAAGCTTCACCGGAGAGGAGGGAAATGATATAGGCTACCTTAGCCCGGTCAGATAGGAAGCTTTGAGGCTGAAGCTCAAAATGAATAGTGCATTGGCTGAGAAACCCCCTGCAGGCCTTGGAGTCCCCAGAGAAACGGAACGGAGCTGGCAATCTTAGTGAGTGTGAGGCTGCGACTGGTGCGATAGGTACAGCCGCTGGTTGTACTTGGGGTTGCGGATTCGGGGTTCCCAAGGAGACCTGAAGCTGCTCGAATCGAGAAGCCAGATCCTGGAGGAATCGCATCACCTGGGTCTGATTTGATTCCTGGGTCTCAAGTCTGCGAACTATGCCCTGCAATGGATCATCCGCGGGAAGCGGGATGTCAGCCGGGTTCATGGCTGATCAAACTGTCAGGGTCACCTGTGGCCAGGTGACAGATGCACACCGTAGGGGGACAGGAGTGCACCGCGAGGTAGTGAACCCTATGGCTGGCTTCTGTGGATAGGAAACTGGGTGGTTGTGGAAAGCGGGACCAGAGGAGCACAACCGGGATCCCAACGGAAGCGAGAGCCAAGATTCCCCAGGGCGCGGAGTCTAAGACCCAGCTGGTCTTCTCCAGGGCCTCTAGTGGTGAGGATGTTACGCTGCAGGCTGGGACCAGGTCGCGGCCCCTGGAGTTTCCTAGCTCACGCCCCGTAGGATAAGGGGAAGCAGCAGCACACGATAGAGAGAACCGAATAACAAGCCGAAGGTCAGGGGCCACAAGCAGACAAGGATAACGAAGAACGAGCCGAAGGTCAAGGGTCACGAGCAGACAGGGATGGTCGGGGACAAGCCAATAACGTAACAGAGAGACAGACGTAGCACACGGCAGGCAGGAACCCAAACACACAATGCCTAACAAACACGTTGATCAGCAAAGCAGGCTTGCAGTGCACAGGTTAATATAGTGTTCAGTGATAGGGCCTGGGGTGGAGTCAGGCTGGGAGGAGATTATAAAGGAAGCCAGGTGAAGGAGGTCTGGTCTCTAGATGAACACATGAGGAGGAAGGTAAGATGGCAGACAGACATTAATGCATATCCATGACACTACTATGCTCTGCTAATGCAAATGCTATGGTGGACACAATGCCAACATGGGGCAAACAGACACAAGGTGGGGGAGAGCTACGACGTTCATGTCTGGTCACTGACCTGCATTGCAACAGAAACAAGATATACCTGTGCTTCAATCCCAGTAGCTTTTGCAATGAAAAACGGGGGGTTTTTAGTTGACACATATTGCAATACATGTTTAGGCTGGCCAACTGCATCAAGCTGGCCGTAATAAGTTTTACTTTGATGCAGTTGGCCAACTTAAACATGTATTGCAATATGTGTGAAATAAAAATTCCTGTTTTTCATTGCAAAGTTTGCTAGAAAGGGTATATAGCAGTGTGCAAAAGTTTCATCCAGAATTTGTAGTGTCAAAGCGGAGGTTCACCCACAAATACAAAACTGTCCTATCCACATCATACCAGCACATACATATACAATTGCAATACAATTTTTTTTACTCGCCGTACACACTGCGCAGGCGTGAGAAAGAGAGGTGAATGCTGAGAGATGAGCATTCACCGTTTCCAGGAAATGATTGCTTGTGGGCTTCACAATGCCCACAAGCAAAAATGGAAACTCCCTGCAACAGATTTTATAAGTAATTCTTTGACACGAAAACGGACAGCGGATATGTGCAGAGACCAAACAAGTGAGTGTACCGTTGTATTGTGAAACCCCATTGAATGCTCAAAAAAATAAAAATTGATTGGCCGCTGAACCCCCGCTTTAACATGTGGTCACACCCCTTTGGCACCTGATAGATTATATACATGCTACTGGGATTTGAACACAGGCATATCTTGTTTATGTTGCAATGCAGGTCAGTAACCAGACCTGAACCTAGTAGCTCTCCACCACCTTGTGTCTGTTTGACCCATGTTGGCATTGTGTCCACCATAGCATTTGCATTGGTAGAGCAGAGTAGGGCTGGCCATAAGCAGGATTACTTTGATGCAGTTAACCAGCTTAAACATGTATTGCAATATGTGTGAACTAACAATCCCTGTTTTTCATTGCAAAGTTTGCTGAAAAGGGTACGTAGCAGTTTGCAGAGAATTCATCCAGAATTTGTAGTCCTCGGTAGAACCTCACTCAATTCTGATGTTTGCAGATATTACCAGCCCACTTGGCTGCCTTGACTACCAGCCCAACTGGCTGCTTTGAAAAATGCCCCAGAACAACAAATTGAGATTTAGCACAACGCTATCCCTGTAAAGTATGCTATGTCTGGAAGTCTCTCGCCTTGTATGCTCCTGAGTGTGCTGAGGTATTTGCACTATCCCTTGCTTCCTTCAGCACTGGGCATGACTTCTGTATAGGCCTCCTTCTGTCCAGATCTTCCCATGCCCGCCCGGATGATTTCTGCACAAGACACAAAGGTAATGGAGATTCCTCTCTTAGGCTTCCTCTCATTTCTTTTCTCAGCAGAGCCCCCCCAGCCCTGGGGTCCCCTCCCAGGCCCCACGACCGCCACCTCAGCACTCCATCTTTCACCCGACTCCCCTGCTGACTAGGCTCCAAGATATTTAAGGGCTGACCCAGCCACCCTTTCCAGTGCATTATGCCTGGGGATTGGCCAGATTTCTTTAAGTATGGAGATCAGGACCTCCCACCCTCCGCCCACTAACTTCCAGAAGCTTCTATAACCAGGGGGGAGGTACCAGAGATCTTCCCTGTAGAGCCCTTTCAGCCTGACCTGGAGTAACCTGACCCAGTTGCAGACTCGCACAACTACCATGAGTAAACCAAATAAGTTTACCTACACTAGTTGCACACTCTAGGGTGCTACATTGGTAAAAACTTTTGGAAAAATATTTATATTCCATTGAAGACAGAATGTCATGTTTTCAGCTGTTATAGCTGCAAAGGGTCTGTTATTGACTGTTATAGCTGCAATATTTTCTATCATAACTTATAAAAAAAAAAAAAAAAAATAAGATTTCACGTTTACCTCTGATTGTTCATTTCTTATACAATTACATTTCAGAAGATGCTGAGACTTATGCTGGCCATACACTATACGAAAAATCGTCCCAATGAACATTTTCGAAAAAAGAACGTTCGGCTGTGAGCGCAAACGATAGTGCCATCATGTAATGGCCGATAAATCGTTCAGTGGACATAAATGAAAAAAAATGTGGTTCCTTTTTTTTTTTACATATACCTAGTGCAGAAAGTTCGGACAGGAAACACATTAACCTTTCAATTTATCGTTCGTTCGGCAGAAAATTTCCAAACTTGTCCTTCGTTTTTTCGGCTAAAAAACGTCCCAACGATTATCGATTTTGTGCCCATTAACTGTTCGAAAAACGAACGAACTGTCTGGACGACTGAATTTCGGTCAATTTTTCGTATAGTGTACGGCCAGCATTAGTTACATAGTTAGTCAGGTTGAAAAAATGCACAAGTCCATCTAGTTCAACCAAAAATAAAAATACAATCCCATATACACAATCCTTCACCCACAGTTGATCCAGAGGAAGGTGAAAAACCCCAGCAAAGCGTGCTCCAATTTGCTACAGCAGGGGAGAAAATTCCTTCCCGATACCCCGAGAGGCAATTGGATATTCCCTGGATCAGCTTTACCTCTAGATGTCAGTACCCAGTTATATTATGTACATTTAGGAAAGAATCCAGGCCTTTTTTAAAGCAATCTACTGAGCTGGCCAGAACCACCTCTGGAGGGAGTCTGTTTCACATTTTCACAGCTCTTACTGTGAAGAAACCTTTCCATATTTGGAGATAAAATCTTTTTTCCTCTAGACGTAGAGAGTGTCCTTTGTGTTGACCTTAAGGTGAATAACTCAACACCAAGTTCATTATATGGACCCCTTATGTATTTGTACATGTTGATCATGTCCCCCCTTAATCTCCTCTTCTCAAGAGAGAATAAATTCATTTCCCCTAATCTTTTCTCATAGCTGAGCTCCTCCATGCCTCTTATCAGTTTGGTTGCCCTTCTCTGCACTTTCTCCAGTTCCCCGATATCCTTTTTGAGAACTGGTGCCCAAAACTGAACTGCATATTCCAGATGAGATCTTACTAATGATTTGAACAGGGGCAAAAATTATATCTCGCTCTTTGGAGTCCATACCTCTTAATACAAGAAAGGACTTTGGAAACCGCTGCTTGGCTTTGCATGCTATTTTTGAGCTTATGATCTACCAAAACCCCCAGATCCTTCACTACGGCTCCCCCCAGTTGTACTTCCCCTAGTATGTATGATGTATGCATATTCTTAGCCCCCAAGTGCATAACTTTTCATTTATTAAGATTAAACCTCATTTGCCACTTAGTTGCCCAATTAGACAGTGCATTGAGGTCAGCTTGTAAATTGGAGACATCCTGTAAGGATGTTATTCCACTGCATAGCTTGATGTCATCTGCAAAGACAAAAATTGTACTTTTAATCCCAGACCCTATATCATTTATAAAGATATTAAGAAGTAAAGATCCCAATACTGGACCATAAGAATCATTAACCACTACTCTCTGAATTCTGTATTTTAGACTGTTTTCTATCCATTTACAAATTGATCTTCCCAAGCCTGTAGACTTTACCTTACACATTAGCCTGTTTGTCCTACTATCTTTTGCAATCTGCCGTTCGTTTTGAATTTTTGCATCCTTTATTTCCTTTTTACATATTCTGTTATATTCTTTGTAGCATTTAAACGATAATAGTGTTCCTTCATTTTTATAGGGTCTGCTCACACCATTGTGTTGTGCATCCCTTGTTACACTGTGCTGCTATTTATTACCTCCATTGCAATGCACCACAACTCAAAGAAGCGTGTTTTCTCTTTATAACACTGTAACTGATTGCAGGATATTAGCCGGTTGACCCTCTCAGTAGCCTGTCTAAAAAATTCATAGCTCATGGTCCACATAATAGAAAAAGTGAACTTTACATTGAAGTTTGCTAAAGTACTTGCTGTGTACATAACTGGCCTGCAGGGGATTGTTTATTTCTCAACAAAAGAAAGCATTGCGACACTAGGGGGTCCTTGTTTGGATGGAGAGACATTGCATGCATTGCTTAGCCCTCTCCATAATAAATAAAACACTTTCGTTTAGATTTTTCAGATACAAACAGCATTTAAAGATAGGACTATATCATCAAAGCGAAGTGTGTATCAGTTTGTTGTTTAGAGAGTTTAAAAAATCACAAATAAAGTCAAGAAGAATCCAGCAATAGTAATATAGACATCAGTATGTACCTGGCTCAGGGGATCTGACCCTTCAGCACTTAGAAAAATAAAATTAGAAAAGTATATTAATAATAGCCGTGTTACAGAGATTCCTTTTTTACGTAATGCCCTGTTTGGCTGGAGGTGCACTTTAAGCATAATTAGGTAAAAGATGCAGATGCTAAAATCTTTAGCATTTCAAATCCCTAGACTACATTTTATTTTAATTTTTTTATTGCAAGTAAATAAGATAAAGAATGCCATATTTATATTGTTTTAGTTTGATGGGCTCTTACCGGAGACCGGAGATCTTCTTTAATGCAGCTGATGCCTCTCTCTGTCTGTAAGCATTAGCCAAACATTTGTTTCACCTTATCTGTCTTGTTCACTTTGAAGTATCCTTTATATAGTTTGGGATTTATTGCAGTTTGTCTGTGCGCACCCCGATCCGTGCTCAGGGATTGATCATCCTACTTTGGCCCTTGTACAAGTTCATCCACGAGATAATCCATCACAAGAGGAGGATCCAATGAGCCAACTAATAAGGCATCAGAACTACATGAAGATTAACCTGACATTCCCTCTTTTCTTTATTTGTCCTGGAAGACATGTTTAGTAGTCAACCTCTTTAAATCTGTCTGCTGTACTTTAACTGATACCCTGAAGAATGAGCCACATGCGCTGCTCATTTATCTCAGCTAGTACACACTGGGGATATTGTGGTTGCTGATAACAGATACCTAGAGCTTTGAAAAGAGGAGATGTCACTTATGGCAGCCTGTGCAGTACTTTACATCTGACTAATTGGATGCTGTCATTCATAGTGGAGATGTTGAAGCCTTGCCCTATACAGTAGTCTGTAGTGATGTTCTCTTGGTGGTGAGATCGTGAATAGATTCTACTAGAGTCTACATCATTTGAACAGTGATTCAGTAACATTCATGACCTGAAAAGGGATTTGTGAGCCTTGTTTTCCAAAATTCAACACCCTAATATCTGTGTTTGTAAATAAATGTAGAAAAAATGGCAAACACTGCCCCATTCTGTCTTTCCACTATCATTAAAGGGGTGAAAAAACACCTTGCACTCACCGGCCCCCTCGAACCCACATTTTACTTACCTGAGCCCCGAATCTCAGAACGGCTTCTTGTTGGAAGATTGATAGCAGCGCAGCCATTGGCTCCCGCTGCTGTCAATCAAATCAATGACGCAGCACACCAGGGGGCGGGGCCGAGTCATACACTTGGCAGCTATGGCCGCTGAGTGTATCACACAGCAGCGCGCCCACAAGGTAACCCCCTCTGGAGAGAGCTTCCCAGAGGGGGTTAGCTCTTGTGGGGAGGAGCCGAGACAGCCACCGTGGGTCCCCAGAAAAGGAAGAACGGGGCCACTCTGTGCAAAACGAACTGCACAGTGGAGGTAAGTATGATCTGATATGTTGTTATTATTTATTTATTTTAATTAACCTTTACTATCACTTTAACTTTGCTTTTAGCTGCTATCAGAAGCATTAGTACATTCGGTGCATGTATAGAGTTTGTATACTGTTGGAGTACAAACTCTCTATAGCAGTGGTTCTCAACTCCAGTCCTCAGGGCCCACCAACAGGCCAGGTTTGCAAGATAACTGAAATGCATCACAGGTGATATAATTTGCTGCTCAGGGATTGCAGTATTCTAGTCTGTATCTCCCCAAGGTAATACTTAAAATCTGGATTGTTAGTGGGTCCTGAGGACAGGAGTTGAGAACCACTGCTCTATAGGATCAAATGGAGATTGCAACATTCATGCACGGGTCCAATGGCTAAGAAGCTGCAAAGAGAAGGTTGCGTATCCAAGATCCCAGAAGAGAGTATAAAGCCTGGTACACACCCCAGCAGGCTTAACGAAAACAACTGAAGAGCTCATGGGGAGCCGCAGTACTAATGACCTGATGTTAGTACAGCAATCATCCCCACTGAGCTATTGTGTTCTGACAGGGGGGACGCCCCCCACCACCAGGACACACCGGTCAGTGCTCTCAGCCATTGACTGAGAGTGCCAATCGGCAGACCTTTTTTAGTCATGCCCCTTTGACTGACTTCTGTCAGATCGGCTGCAATACACTCAGACCAAATGTCGCCTGATATTCGGCCCCTGTGTACGACCCTTAAGACTGGGAGGCTGGGAAGAGGGAGTGGGGTTAAAAAAATTTAACTGTTTAAAGAATGTTGTTACATTTAAAAGGTTAAGCACTTCTAAAATGCTTTGGGCCCTTTATTAAATCCAGACAAAAGATTTATTTAAAGCGGAAGTAAACCCATCGATTTAACAATTTCAAAAAGCAGTTACATTCCCGGCATGCCGGAAATGCTAACTGTCACATTGGTTGTGCTCTCAACCAAACTGTCAAACCATCCAATGGCTGGTGTCATAACTGATCACATGTGCAGCATCATGGCAGTTGAAGATTAAACAGTGGCCAAGATGGCAGCTTCCTTGCCTGAAAATGATAGGAGGGTTTACTTCCACTTTAAAAATACCTTTCCCTGTTTTTCCCACTTTTGAGAGCTGTCATAAATGTTCTGGACTGCTTAGCTACGCTTTTGTTTACTAAAGCCATCTTCCAAATATGAAAACAATAGAGTTCTTCTTGTACAGAGCTATGTCAGCCATGACTTGTCATTGTCCCTTTAGACTCCATGCACACTGAGCTTTAAAGAATTGGCAGTTCCCTTGGACAAAAAAAAACGCTCATACTGTATAGAGCGTTTTTGTACACCGTTTAGGCGAGTTTGGTGTTTTTTTTCTGCCAGAAAGCTCCAATCAGAAACGCAAACCAGAAGGTTTTTTTTTCCTGCCTCTACAACGCTAAGCTCAAAATATGCCTCTAATCATCCTAATGTGCATGGACACAAATTATAACATTGGGCTGCTTCTACAGGAAAAACTCCTATAGAAGCAGCTCTTTTTATGCCAGTGTGCATGGAGCCTTAACCTGCATTTACACCCAAGCAGAGTGTATTCCTGGTGATTTTTGTGTGTTATATACCCGAGGAACTCCTCTCCCCCCTTCACCAGCCCAGGAAACAAACTCCTAAAGCTTCATACAGGTGAAATAATGCCTATAATACTCTTAAAAAATGTCTGAAATAACACTGAAAAGTCTGTGGGATCAAAAATGCCTGAATGTGCTCAAAGAAAGCTCATGCACTTTTAGGACGACTTAGTGTACAAGTGTGAACAGGGGCAATTAGAAAGAATGGGATTATGTGTAGTCAAGCATAGTAAGGTATAGTCAGGTGTAGGAAAGAGCAGAAAAATGCTTATGTTTTTTTCTGTCTGCATATCTTAGTATCTGTTCTTGCTTCTAAAGATCTCTATTTACCATCTAATTTTTCCCTATTAGATTCCAGCCTTTTTTTCTGCTTGACACATAGGATAGGTATGGATCACCATTTATAACCCCACCTGCATATAGCACGCTGTTTACTCTTTATAGATTCATTGAGTCCTTCAAGTATTGCTTGCTATGTGCATGTGCAGTTGTTATTCAGTAAATAGGATTTTTAAGTTGCTCGTGAAGTGCCAGCCTTTTTCAGGATTTTCTGCTTGTGTGGTATATTTGTTGAATGATAATAAATGTGGCTGCTTTTCCAGCTGCAGTCCCTTTCCTTTTGATATCCTTTACACTGCTCTTGGCATAGCTGCATAGTCTGGTAATTAATGTTTTGCAATTCTCAAGCTGTATCTGATCTGCCAGGGCACAATAAGTAGCATCCTCGGCAGTAGGACATGCTTTTTATATCCCTAGCTTATTGGAAAATATTTCTGCAATTGGGTCACAATCCAGAGTTTAGAGTACCATTGGCATGCCACTTTCGGCTTTGGAGACCCTGTCGCCAAACAGTTTCGTCAAAAATATTCCCATAAGATGATATACTGTATTCAGTTAATGTATTTTATGCTTGTTACCTACCTGTATTTACCTGTACCAGATATTTATTTATTTATTGGGCGTCGCTATTTTGGATGTGATGTCAGCAGCCCCAGCAGACTCAGAGTTTTAACTTGTGTTACACGCAATAGTATTTCCCTATGCTTCGCCCCCAACAGCTACATAAACTAATCTTTTATGTTGAAGGGAGGCATGGAGAACCTAGACCAGGGTAATTAGACACTCCCAGAAGAGAGTTATGTTTTTTTAAGGAGGGATGGCGCTGTGTTAGGGAATTGAGGGGGATTTAAGGGAAAGAAGAGGCGATTAAGGGGGGGATATGATCAACATGTATAAATACATAAGTGGTCCATATAGTGAACTTTGTGTTGAGTTATTCACTTTAAGGTCATCACGGAGGACAAGTGGGCACTCTTTATATCTGGAGGAAAAGAGATTTAATCTCCAAATACGGAAAGGTTTCTTCACAATAGGAGCTGTGAAAATGTGGAATAGATTCCCTTAAGAGCTGGTTCTGGCCGACTCAGTAGATTGGTTTAAAAAAAGCCTGGATTCTTACCTAAATGTACATAATATAACTGGATACTAAAATTTACAGGTAAAGTTGATATATCTGATTGCCTCTCGGGGGATCGGGAAGAACATTTTTTTCCTTGCTGGAGCAAAAAGGATCATGCTTTGCTGTTTTTTTTTTTTTTTTTTGGCTTTCTCTGAATCAACTTGTGGGTATAGGATTATGTATATGAGATTGTATGATTTTTTTCCCCCCCTTTTATTGGTTGAACGAGGTGTCTTTTTTCAACCAGACTATGTAATTAACTAGTCAAAATGTTACCTTGTTCAAACGAATATAAAAATAATTTGTTACAAGGAATAACACTGCAAGTAAGAATATAGAAAATATATACCGTATATACTCGAGTATAAGCCGACTCGAGTATAAGCCGAGGTACCTACTTTTACCAAAAAAACAGGGAAAATTTATTGACTCGAGTATAAGCCGAGGGGGGGGGGATGTGCCCATTGCCCAACCTTACTGTGCCCATTGGCATCTCACTCTGCCACCTCACTGCCCATTGTCTCCTCACTGTGCCCATTGTCGTCTCACTGTGCCCCCTTACTGTGCCCATTGCCATCTCACTGCCCACTGTCACCTCACTGTGCCCCCTTACTGTGTCGATTCCACCTCCCTGTGCCCGAGTCAGTACCTCAAAATCTTGTAATTCCGCGGCGGCGTCCATTGTTCAAATCTCGCGCCGTTCTCCCTGTCCCTTCCGTGATAGGCGTTTCCAGCAAACACTGTGTTGAGTGTTTGCGCCTATCACGGAGGTCCTCTCATTCGCCGACTCCGTTTCCCAGCAGGCACTGTGTTCAGTGCCTGGCCAATCACGGACGTCGGACAAGAGGACCTCCGTGATAGGCGCAAACACTCATCACAGTGTTTTCTGGAAACGCCTATCGCCGAAGGGACAGGGAGAACGGCGCGAGATTTGAACAATAGACGCCGGCCGCGGAATTTCACGATTTTGAGGTACTGACTCGAGTATAAGCCGAGGGGTATACTTTCAGCCCTAAAAAAAGGGCTGAAAAACTCGGCTTATACTCGAGTATATACGGTACTTAATGTTTCTGTATTTTTTTTTTTGTTCAATACATTTTTATTAGAAGGTAGTAAGCATTTTACAATAAAAGAACAATGAAAGAGGTACATCCTCCCCATAATCAGTATACAGTGTTCCCAAGGATCTTCGGTATTAAAAGCCGGTCAATACATCTGATCCACTAAAAGTCTATGACCCAGAGATGGAGTCACCATGTGACATACGTGACAAATCGCAGCATAAAAGAACCTTCAAGTAACAAACAAAAATTATACTTCTAAAAGAAAAAAGAGGAGAGAAAGTAGGGGAGGAAGGGGGGAAGGGAAGGGAAGTTAACCAGCCCCTGCAGGGTGCCATCATGGGAACCTATCCACATTTCCCAACTATCCCTGTTGGGCGATGATATCTGCATATGCTGCTGAGAACTTAAAGGCGAACCAACAGGACCAAATCTTGTTTGCTAGGTTTGTTTCTCAACGCGAGCATACTTTTTTCCATATAGTAAATGTGGTCAACCTCCACTAGCCATTGGCGTAACGTGGGGGCTGTCGGTTGTTTCCAGAGTTTTGGGATAAGCGCCTTAGCTGCATTCAAGAGGTGAGGTGTGATTTATTTTTTTATATGATCCTATTGGCTCACCCGTAAAATGAAACAATATCACCCAAGGGTCGTTGGGGACCCCACTACCATGTTTCTGTATTTTTAGCTGCATTTTTTTAAGTTGGTAACAGGTAAGCATGCTCATGCAAGAAAAAACAGATACAGTACCTCCCCACCTGTCATTCTCAGAGAGACATGACTTGACATAAAGAGACTTTTATTTATTTATTTTTTCTTGTGCTTCACTGAATGAAAACTGATGTGTTCCCTTTGATCACTGTGCTATGTAATCTTCGTTGCAGTTTGCCCTTGCATTAACAAATAGGGTAATGTTGTCTGTGGATTCAGGTACAATCTCATACACATACAGTACCTGAATTCCACGGACAGGAGCTTGGAATGAGAGGGAAAATTATTTGGAGCTGTGCTACAGACTTGTATCCTGTCATACTGCTGCAATGTACTAATTTGTTTTTGCCATGGTAAGTAAAATTTTCATCCACCAATCCTCTGTTATAGCAATGTGAACCAAATCTGACTTGTGCACAGTCTTACTTTATTCCTATTTATTCTGACTTAATTCTGCACAGATTTTACATGGATAGAAATTCTGCCTTTAGAAACGCTCATACATCATAGTGATATATCAACATATGCAATCAAAGTGAGATTAGATGAATTCCCAGTTTTACCATAACATAATATTTTACTCCTGGATAATTCCCAGCACTGTAATTGTGTTCTTTAGCACCAATCTATCATATTTAATTCCAGAAACAACAAGTGACGGAATGCTCCAGTGGTTGTCATGTTAAATCTTATTTGTGAGCATGTTAGAATCATGCTAGACAGTTGTGGGGCTACAAGTGTTGTCAACCCAAACATGAAACTTGATGGTGTTGGGAAACCAAAACCCCTTTGCGTTCGTGCCTACTCCTGGACTACGCACAGAAATATGAAGCCATTTAAGATTCTGGTTTTGTGATTGCTTGACATTGTTTCCAAAAAAAACTGAAAATATTGTATAAACTTTTTTGCTTTTATATTTATATATATATGTAGTTAGCCTGGTCTTGGGTTTTCTTTTTTACCCTCTATTTCCAATGAAAAGTCAATTTTGCAAATAGGTCACTTTATTCAGATTTAAATATACGGTGTGATACATACACTCATCGCTAATGTGTATTTAACTATACTGCAACTGCTTCCTTTTTTTGGAGTTATATGGACTTTATGTGTTCCACTGGTGCTGTCCTCTGGACAATTTTGGTTTTACCTACTAGCTAAAACATTATGCTGGTTATCTAATTAGCTTCTACCTTCTAAATGGGTTTGTCTCTATGACTGTGGTAAGACCATTTTATTTGTCACGTTGCACCAAGCAGCAGGGACTGATGTGATTCTGTACATAAAATGGTGTGATTTTTGATCGCATTTCAGAAAGTATTACAGTTAGTGTACTGTATGTGTGTGTGTATATATATATATATACAGTGCCTTGCGAAAGTATTCGGCCCCCTTGAACTTTTCATCCTTTTGCCACATTTCAGGCTTCAAACATAAAGATATAAAATTTAAATTTTTTGTGAAGAATCACCAACAAGTGGGACACAATTGTGAAGTGGAACGAAATCTATTGGATTTTTTTAACTTTTTTAACTAAGAAAAAAAATGAAAAGTGGGGCGTGCAAAATTATTCGGCCCCCTTGCGTTAATACTTTGTAGAGCCACCTTTTGCTGCGATAACAGCTGCAAGTCGCTTGGGGTATGTCTCTATCAGTTTTGCACATCGAGAGACTGAAATTCTTGCCCATTCTTCCTTGCAAAACAGCTCGCGCTCAGTGAGGTTGGATGGAGAGCGTTTGTGAACAGCAGATTTCAGCTCTTTCCACAGATTCTCGATTGGATTCAGGTCTGGACTTTGACTTGGCCATTCTAACACCTGGATACGTTTATTTGTGAACCATTCCTTTGTAGATTTTGCTGTATGTTTGGGATCATTGTCTTGTTGGAAGATAAATCTCCGTCCCAGTCTCAGGTCTTTTGCAGACTCCAACAGGTTTTCATCCAGAATGGTCCTGTATTTGGCTGCATCCATCTTCACCCCCAATTTTAACCATCTTCCCTGTCCCTGCTGAAGAAAAGCAGGCCCAAACCATGATGCTGCCACCACCATGTTTGACAGTGGGGATGGTGTGTTGAGGGTGATGAGCTGTGTTGCTTTTACGCCAAACATATCGTTTTGCATTGTGGCCAAAAAGTTCGATTTTGGTTTCATCGGACCAGAGCACCTTCTTCCACATGTTTGGTGTGTCTCCCAGGTGGCATGTGGCAAACTTTAGACGAGACTTTTTATGGATATCTTTGAGAAATGGCTTTTTTCTTGCCACTCTTCCATAAAGGGCAGATTTGTGCAGTGTACGACTGATTGTTGTCCTGTGGACAGACTCTCCCACCTCAGCTGTAGTTCTCTGCAGTTCATCCAGAGTGATCATGGGCCTCTTGGCTGCATCTCTGATCAGTCTTCTCCTTGTCTGAGCTGAAAGTTTAGAGGGACAGCCAGGTCTTGGTAGATTTGCAGTGGTCTGATACTCCTTCCATTTCAAAATGATCGCTTGCACAGTGCTCCTTGGGATGTTTAAAGCTTGGGAAATCTTTTTGTATCCAAATCCGGCTTTAAACTTCTCCACAACAGTATTACGGACCTGCCTGGTGTGTTCCTTGGTCTTCATGATGCTCTCTGCGCTTTCAACAGAACCCTGAGACTATCACAGAGCAGGTGCATTTATACAGAGACTTGATTACACACAGGTGGATTCTATTTATCACCATCAGTCATTTAGGACAACATTGGATCATTAAGAGATCCTCGCTGAACTTCTGGAGTGAGTTTGCTGCACTGAAAGTAAAGGGGCCGAATAATTTTGCACGCACCACTTTTCAGTTTTTTATTTGCTAAAAAAGTTTAAAATATCCAATAGATTTCGTTCCACTTCACAATTGTGTCCCACTTGTTGGTGATTCTTCACAAAAAATTAAAATTTTATATCTTTATGTTTGAAGCCTGAAATGTGGCAAAAGGATGAAAAGTTCAAGGGGGCCGAATACTTTCGCAAGGCACTGTATATATACATATAGAATTGCTTTGGAAAACCTTTTAAAGTGGTATTTAAGTCCCAAAACCAATGTCCTTCTGTTGTGCTCTAGATTGCCACCTCCCAACTGCTTTTAACCAATAGTTGACATGGCAATTACATAGTTGCCAACATTCTCAAAAAATATATAGGGACACTTTTTTGTCTGTAGGCAAAGTATTGTTTTAATTAGGGGTGGGGCATTCATTTGTAGGCATCGTCTAGTTGGAGTGGAAAAATGCAGCGGGCTATGCGCACCGCTGCTAAAAATGGGCGTGGTTTAAACTATGCTAAATTTGGGCATGGCTTAAAGGGTGTGTGGTTAAATAGAGTCTGAGATCAAAGAGGGATGGAGGGAGAGAGAGAAAAAAAAGGCAGAGAGAAAGAGGGACAGAGAAAGAAAGGGAGATGGAGGGAAAGAGAGCAAAAAAAGAGATAGGGAGGGAGGGACGGAGAGTAAAGGAAAAAAAGAAGGAAAGAGAGCGAGAGAGAACAAAGGCAAGAAAGAGGGATGGAGGGACAGCAGGCCCAAATCCTACACCACAATAGTAATATGCATATGCCAGAAAGTTTAACAATCAGTAGATAAAGATACTCCATACACCATCCCCCCAGGCAGATCCCATCAAACAGATACAAGAGATGATCAGAGACTGTGGATTTGATACAAAAGATGGTCAGAGTGTGGGGACATGATACAGGAGATGGTCAGAGAGTGTGCGGACATGCTTCAGGAGATGGTCAGAGACTGCAGACATGCCATAGGACATGGTCAGAGAGTGTACGGACATGCTACAAGAGATGGTCAGAGAGTGTGTAGACATGATACAGGAGATGGTCAGGGTGTCACACTGGTACTGTTGTGAGCCCACAGGCGAGCATGTGACACGGGATCCCCCAGGGTGTGGAATCTAAGGGCCAGCCGGTATTCTGCCAGGGACCCCCTCACGTGGGTTTGGGCTTAGCTGCGTTCTGACCCCAGGTCACAACCCCCAGGTTCACCCTGCTCGCGAGGAGAGTACCAGAAGACACAAATGGATGGATGGATGAAGCAAAAGGAAAGCCGTATAGCGAGCCAAGGTCAGGGCGGGCAGCAGACAACGTAATCAGGAGAACTAGCCGATTCGGTACACAAGAGAATCAGTTCACGAGAAGTCAGGTAAGCCGGTTACAGGAGGGGTGCTCAGAAACCAGTGTTGCTCAAGCAACCAGAAACTGGAATTTAAATAGTGAGGCACATGGGGGGCTGGACAGGAAGGAAGGATATATTAAGCAACAAGTGAAGCCGGCGACACCCATAGCTGCTGAGTTCAGCCAGAGCTGAACACAAGCTTGTGGAACAACAGGTGCCAGCCGACCTACAGCAGTAAAGGTAAGACGCAGATGAGCTCCGCAGCTGATCTGTGACACAGTGTGCGCACATGATACAGGAGATGGTCAGAGAGTGCGGACATGATACAGGAGATGGTCAGGGAGTGTGCGGACATGATACAGGAGATGGTCAGGGAGTGTGCGGACATGATACAGGAGATGGTCAGGGAGTGTGCGGACATGATACAGGAGATGGTCAGGGAGTGTGCGGACGTGATACAGGAGATGATCAGAGAGTTTGCGAACATGATACAGGAGATGGTCAGAGAGTGTGCGGACATTATACAAGAGACTGCAGACCTACTACAAGAGATGGTGTCAGAGACCAAGGACACAGCTGACAGCCAAGAGAGATGAGGAGGACTTGTGTACAGAAAAGATACCAAAGCTCGGCCATGTTGCCTTCTCTGTAGGTGGGGAGAGGACACCATTTCTCACATAAATAAGACTGCTTCCTAACATAGTAATGCAGGAAATAAAAACAGAAATCTTGTGACTCCCATCCCTAGGAATCCCAGAGCTGCAACCCCAATATCTCTGTCCATACACACAGACATGGACTGGACTGGGCGGTGACGAAGGATCAGGTCTTGGGAATGTATCTTGTATCAGCCCCCGGGGCCTCTTTCTCCTCATGTTTGTTGACACCCCCACCCCCCCCCTCAGCGGGCTTGAGTAGTAGGTGTGACCCAGCTGTTTGCAGTAATCATCATTACCTTCAGTCCTATCGTGTCCTGGTTAGTCCCTGGACTCCATCACTCACAGCCTGGTCACTGATTCACCAGTGTCTGCGGGGGGTGTGCCGAAGGGCGGCACCATGATGTCATTGTGCATGCGCCCCCGCCCGAATGGCCGAGCTGGACCTAGCAGCACATCTGAAGTTGTAAAGTCGGCCCGCGGCCATGTTTTAAAGGGTGGAAACTGCGGCATTGTTACAGGGAATCAGAGCGGCCCAAAGGGGCCGTCCAGGAGACGGGAAAAATAAAATTTTCTGTGATTCTTCTCAGGAGATGGTCAGACGGGGACATGGGTCTGAATCCCATATATGTACCGGGAAAATCGGAACTGTTGGCAACTATGCAATTAGCAAAATAAAGCACTTTAATTTTCAATGTTTTTGTGGCTTTCAAAAAGATTATTGAAATAATGTCTAAGCAGTACTGAGAGCTCCACTTTACATTTGATGCCACTGTGTATGCTATAAGCAAGCGAGTCCGAAGTGTGGACATTTAAAGTGTAACTCCACTTTTGTTGAGAAGGAAACATTCCCATCTGGGTGATCTATTTACATTGCAGAGGGTTTAACAAACTTTGTTGCAAATTCCTACCTTTTTGTTATTCTGAAGAAATCACTGTTTGTTACTCTGTGCCCCTGTGTAGAGTGAGTCTTATGGGAGTGATTTATTAATTATCAACCAGCTTCTGCAGAATCAGGGTTCCAATGAGGAAAGTTGCTGGGTCTGCATCCCTTTAGACGTTATTATTTCCTATTGGAAGTATCTTACAGTTTTGTTGCAGGGGATGGGAAAATCAGTGAGCCAATCACACAAGCAGGAAATTATGTTTCTGGGGTGCGTTCTGTACACATTCTGTGTACAGAACACCTCCAGGTGGCCATATTGCATTGCACTTTACAGAAAATTACACAGCTGCAGATTGAAAAGGAAAATAGGATTTTTGTACTCACCGTAAAATCCTTTTCTCTGTCGTCCATGGGCGGACACAACCTCTTAAGTCTTGACAGTTGGGTTATGTTCCTGTTCTATAGGAGAGGACTAGGCAGAACATGTTAGATATTTAAATACATGTTACTTTAACAGAGTTGAACAGCCCCGCCCAGGGGGCGGTCCCTCCGGACATAACCCTCTGCCCTGCAGTCAGCAGCTCAGTTCGTAAAAGGCAGTACAAACCAAAAAAGGAGGGGTGGGTGCTGTGTCCGTCCATGGACGACAGAGAAAAGGATTTTACGGTGAGTACAAAAATCCTGTTTTCACTTTTTGTCCATGGATAGACACAGACTCCTAAGTCTTGACAGATGGGACGTCCCAAAGCAGTGTCAAAAAAATGAGGGGTGGGCACAGCAATAAAAAAAAAACAATTTCCAACCAAACAAGCAGAGCTCCTCAACGGAGAAGTTGCAACCTCAAACAGCCGCTTGCAAAACTTTGCGGCCGAAGCTAGCATCCGAAGATGCACTCACATCAACCTTGTAAAACTTTGAAAAAGTGTGAACGGACGACCAGGTCGCCGCCTTACACACTTGAGACAGACGCTTGATGTCGGAAAGCCCAAGAGGCACCAATAGCCCTGGTCGAATGCACCGTGACAGGAAAAGGAGGCGCCCCCTCCTTAAGGGCATAGGTCTGGATGACGGTCTGCCTGATCCACGAGAAATGGTGGCCGACGAGACCGCCAGGCCCTTCTGCGGACCAGACACTGACACAAACAGTGAGTCAGACCTCCGGAACGGAGCCGTAGCCGACAGGTACACCCGCAAGGCACGTACCACGTCTAAAGAATGCATCGCAACCTCCTTGGAATGTGATGGCCGAGGACACAAGGATGGAAGTACAATGTCCTCATTCAGGTGGAAGGCCGAAACCACCTTCGGAAGAAAGGAAGGCTGCGGGCGTAGCACCGCTTTGTCCTTATGGAGGACCAAATATGGGAACTTGCAAGACAAGGCCGCCAATTCAGAAACCCTCCAGACGGATGTGATGGCTACTAGGAAGGCAACCTTCTGAGAGAGCGTCAAAAGAGGAATTTCCCTGATGTCCTCAAATGGAGGTTTCTGAAGTACCGAGAGCACCAGATTCAAATCCCACGGAGGTAGTGGTGGTCGAACCGGAGGAGCCACATGTCGGACCCCTTGCACAAACGTACTCACCAATGAATGAGCCGCCAGGGGTCGCTGAAAGAAAACAGCCAAGGCTGAAATCTGGCCCTTAATGGTGCTTAAGGCAAGTTTCTGATCCACTCCACGCTGTAAAAACAGCAGTATCCTGGAAACCGAATTTGCCCGTGGACGCCATTCCATCTCCTCACACATAGAGATGTCGGCTCTCCACGTGCTATGGTAGATCTTCCTAGAAGAAGATTTCTGTGCCCTCAACGTGGTTGAAATGACCGAATCCGACAGGCCTCGGTCCCTTAGTACCTGGCTTTCAATAGCCATGCCATTAAAGCCAGCGACTGTAAAGCAGGATGAAGAATGGGACCTTGCGAGAGAAGGTCCTCCCGCATTGGCAGTCACCAAGGTGCATCTGCCACCAGGCGCACGAGGTCAGCGTACCAGGGATGCCTTGGTCAATCCAGGGTGATGAAAATCACTGGAATCCCCTCTGTCTCTACTCTTCGGAGCAGACGAGGAAGCAACTTCAGTGGGGGAAAGGTATAAATTAGCCGATACTGACCCCACGGGGCCACCAAACCCGTCTGACGCGTCTGCCCAGGGATCTCTGGACCTGGCCACGAACCTCGACACCTTGCGATTGAGTCGAGAAGCCAGGAGATCCACGTCTGGCATGCCCCATCTCCGGCAAAGGAGTTGAAATACCTCCGGATGTAACGACCATTCCCCTTGGTCCAGCATCTGGCGACTCAGATAGTCCGCCTGCCAGTTTTCCATACCCGGAATGTAAACTGCCGATAGAGCTGGCACGCTCCTTTCCGCCCACCGCAGGATGTGAGCGACCTCCGACGCTGCAGCCGAGCTTCTTGTTCCTCCTTGATGGTTGACGTATGCCACAGCCGTGACGTTGTCTGACTGGATCCTGACTGGATGCCCTTGTAGCCTCTGACTCTGTGGAGAGGCACAGCCTGATGGCCCGGAGTTCCAGGACGTTGATCGGCAGTTGGGATTTGTCTGGAGTCCAGCGGCCCTGGGCCGCTTGAACCCCCCAGACTCCCCCCCCAACCAGTCAGGTTGGCGTCCGTCGCGATCACAGTCCAATGAAAGGGGAGGAACGACTTCCCGGACCGAAGAGTCAGGGATCTCAGCCACCAAGTCAGAGAGGCCCTGACTAGATGACTTATCTGAATCTGACGATCCAGAGACAACGGAGATTTGTTCCACTTGGAGAGAATCTCCATTTGCAAGACCCGAGTGTGGAATTGGGCAAATGGCACTGCCTCGAAAGAGGCTACCATGAGGCCCAGGACTTGCATGCAAAAACGGAGAGAGGACCATTTGCGGGATGTCAACAACCTCACTGCAGTCTGGAGTGTCTGCAACTTTTCCAAAGGAAGAAAGACTCTGGCCTCCTAGGAGTCCAGAATCAACCCCAGGTACTCTAGGCGCAGGGTCGGTACTAACACCGACTTCTGGGGGTTCAGTACCCAACCAAACTCCCGGAGGGTCTGACTGGCTATAGACACGTCCTCCTCTAATTCTGAGCTTGAAACAGCTCTCAGAAGAAGATCGTCCAAGTAGCCAACGATGGCAATGCCGCGCTGTCTCAGCAAAGCTTAAAATCGGGGCGAGCACTTTGGTGAAAACTCTTGGTGCTGACGTTAGGCCAAAGGGAAGAGCCACAAATTGATAGTGGTCTTCACCGATCGCAAAGCGCAGGAACCTTTGATGCCTGACGCAGATGGGGACATGCAAGTATGCGTCCCTGATATCCAAGGACACCAAGAAGTCCCCCGGATGGAGCGCAGCAACCACCGAACAAATTGATTCCATCCGGAACTTTTGAACCTTTACAAAGGCATATTGAGGGCCTTGAGGTCCAAGATTGGATGGACTCCGTCTTTCTTTGGGACCACAAACAGATTCGAGTAGAAACCCTGAAACCTGTCCTGCGGTGGTACGGGTATGATTACCCCGCACCTCAACAAGTCTTGCACTGCCCCCAGCAGGGCAGTCCGATGAGCCGGAAGGAGAGGCAGATTTGAGGGAAAGAATCTGTTTGGTTGACAAGAAAGAAACTCGATCTTGTACCCCGAAGTGACCACCTCGCAGACCCACTGGTCAGAGAGCAGGGAGGTCCACCGAGCTGCAAACCCGTGAAGCCGTCTCCCCCACCCAGGAGTCGGGCGGGGGCAAAACTTAATGCGGTAGCAGGCTTGTTTGCTGGCTTGTTGGGCTGGCGCACCCAGGGACGCTTCTGTCCCCCAGCTGGACCTTTTTCCTTTTGGGAGGGTCTGCCAGCAGGTCCTGACTGATGAAAATACCGCTTCTGTGTGGGAAAGGAGGGCCCCAGCTTACGGCGCAGCTCTTTCCCTTTAGTGGACTAAGGGAGAAGTGTGCTTTTACCTCCAGTGATATCCTTAATGATGTCGTCCAGTGAGGCACCAAAAAGCCTCCCACCCTTGAAAGGCAAATCTGCCAGAGTTTTCTTGGAAGCTTGGTCAGCGGACCAGCATTTTAGCCATATCAAGCGGCGCAGCACCACCGCATATGCAGAGGCCCTGGAGATTTAAGGGGCCGCATCCAGGGTTGCATCACAGATCAGTTTTTTTCTGTTTAGCAAGATGTAGGACATGGCTCCCTTCGGGCCCATGTTGGTCCAGGGGAAAAAATATGTTTTTTCTACATTTTGTTTTTATTTGTTTGTTTCCTGCGATCTTCGATCAACTGCCGACTGGGTGACAGGCTGGATCCTCGATCCTTGTAGTCCCCCTAGTTTCGGCCATCGAGCGTGTTCCGACCCTAGCTATGCGCTGGGTTTTCCACGACATACCCGTCGCCCTACGGGTGGCCGGTGAGTTTACACTCCAGGGCCTGCATCGGACCGCTCAGCTTCGCCTGACCTTACGGCCGAGTCGCAGTAGCCTGTCCGGTGAGTGTCGCGCTCCAGGGCATACATATGATCGCTCCTCAGGGTCCAATCACAGCATGCCTGGCCGACAGTCACCTTCTGTGCGCGGATGATGATCTGTTTTGGAATGTCTTCCAGCATAAGACATGCAGGATAGGTAAGTAGCTCCCCTGCTTCGGCAGGGTGACTTGGCTGGACATTCCTGGAGAGATCAAGTAAGTGGTTGTGGCCCCTTTCTGTCTTCTCTCCCTGCCTTCCCTCCTCCCTGGGCTCTGAGCTAAGGTTGCTGGGTGCTGGGGGTCACCTAAGGGGTTCCATCTGGTGCGGGGCTGGCTGTAACTATGCATTTAAAAAATGTTGTTTCTGCTTACCTGTGTGTGCGCTTCTTCCCCCTCCATGCTGTCGGTGGCCATTTTGCGGTGGTCCATGCCTGTTTCGGCCTCTAGTGACTGCCCGGCGGCCATTTTTTTTTAGTTTTGCGCCTATATGTATATATCGCCGCTTGGCGGCCATTTTCTTGTGGTCCGCACCTGCTGGGCCTCTATCGACTGTTCAGCGGCCATGTTTCCTAGGATTCACGCTGTATGTGTTTACCGCCGCTCAGCGGCCATCTTTTTGGGGTCCGCAGCCGCTTTTGCCTCTATATTCGGCTCGGCTGCCATTTTCTTGGAGCCCACATGTTCCATACAGCCGCTTGGCGCAAAATTTACACAGGAAACGCTGATAAACTGTCAGACTGACACAGCAGCAGTGGGATAGCATCACAGGC
Organism: Rana muscosa; assembly: GCA_029206835.1. Taxonomy (NCBI): domain Eukaryota; kingdom Metazoa; phylum Chordata; class Amphibia; order Anura; family Ranidae; genus Rana; species Rana muscosa. Next base: position 109,758,920 of record JARGYO010005626.1, read on the forward strand.
GCAGCACACGGCAGCATAGCGGTACCGATCCAAGGGTGGTGAGTCCTCTGGGTGACCCAGCATCTCTGATCAGCTAGGAGGGTGGCCTATTGATATCTTGCCTGGAGCCCTGTGGGTGTCAGCGTGTGGTCAGCATGGCGTCTGAGCCAGAGGTTTTTTCCCCTGAAACACCAGATTTAGCAGCTGGTGCCCCTGATGTGTCTATGGGCACTATGTCGGCAATCCTAGAGGCTTTTGCTGCCAGGATGGAAGCAGCACACAGGAATACAGGGGGTAGTAAACGCCCCCGTCCCCTGCAATCTTCTGGGGATAATTCTGATGCAGAACCAGGTCCAGCTATGGCTCATGACCCGGATTATGATGCATCAGAGACTACAGACCGTGACCTGTCGGACAGTGAGAATGCTTCAAGTCCAGGTCAGCACGCAAAAAGGCTTTGGTATCTGACCTATTACTGCAGTGCGGAGTACGCTAAGAATAGAGAATGCTGCAGAAGCAGCAGAGACACCGATCCCCTTTTTGGGTTCCCTAAAGCCAGCCCGCACTGCTAATGTGTTCCTTGTGTGTCTCATATTAATAAGCTCTTGTACAAGGAGTGGGAAAACCCACTGAGGTTTTTCCCCTTTTCAGCCCTAAAAATTGTCTTTATTTTTTATTTTTGGGTAGTCCGGTACCCCTTGAGGAGAGTTCCTGAAAAGATGGACCTCTCCCCCGATAGTGGACCCCCCTGTGTCCAGACTTAACAAGTTACCACGATTCCAGTGGAGGGGGCTCCTGTCTTCAGGGACACTCGCTACCTATACACAGTGGGGGGCTCAGAGGTACGTCCAGCATTGGCTGGGGTTTGTCTGATGTTTCAGACACTTACTGAGTAGGCAAGGTACCTACTCCAAGGGTTAAAAGCACGGGAGGCTCCTCCGTACGAGGTAGCTCTGGCAGACCAGTTGGTACAGGGCCTTGAGTCTGTCTGCAAGTCAGACATGGATACTTTCCCCTTGCTGTCTTGAGCTTCAGTTTATGCGGTGGCGCTACGCCACCCAATCTGACTAAGGTGCTGGTCTGCGGACCAATCTTCCAAGAAGGCCCTGTTGCATCTGCCCTTTTAGGGCGACAGACTTTTGGGGCCTCGCTGGATGACCTCATTTAAGATGCCACAGGAGGTAAGAGCACATTGGTTCGGCAATCCAAATAAGGGTAAGGAGCCATGCCATAGGCTAGGGCCCTCCTTCACCGCATTCAAGCGGTCCCTTTGTCCGCCTAGTGCGGCAAGTAAACAACCCCAGGCCGATAAAGCGCCTGCTGAGGGACAGAAGCTTCCCTGGGCTTGCCTACCGAACACATATTTCCCTCTTAACCGCCAGCTTCTGCCGACTTGTCGGGAAGCCCTACATGGGGCGGTACAAAACCTGCTGATACGCAGGGTAAACCTTCCTGTCTTAGTACAGGAACGGGTTCTACTCAAATCTGTTCGTAGTTCTGGAGAGGGTTCGTCCTATCTTTGATATCGGGACCCTCAACTGCTTTGTAAGAGTACAAAGATTCCGGAAAGGAGTTGGCTTGCTCTGTTGTCGCTGCCCTCCATCCAGGGGATTTTCCGGCACCCTTGAACATCAAGGACGCATGCTGCATGTCTCCAGATGCATCAGAGATGTCTGCGTTGGCGGCCGGGGAAGACCACTCCCAAGGGTGGCTCTCCCCTTTGGTCTGGCATCAGCACCAAGGGTGTTCACCAAGGTCCTTGCCACGATGTTGGCCCTACTAAGACAGCGTGGCATCGCTATCATGGGCAACTTGGACAATCTTCTTCTGAGGGTCACTTCAAACTTAAACTTAGAAGTGAGCGGGTCTATAACCTGTTAGACCAGTGGTTCTCAACTCCTGTCCTCAGGACCCACTAACAGGCCAGATTTTAAGTATTACCTTGGTGAGATGCAGACTAGAATACTGCAATCCCTGAGCAGCAAATTATATCACCTGTGATGTATTTCAGTTATCTTGCAAACCTGGCCTGTTGGTGTGCCCTGAGGACTGGAGTTGAGAACCACTGTGTTAGACCCTCCGATACTTGGTTGGGTGCTGAACACTTAGAAGTCAGTATTGGTACAGTCCCAACTCCTAGTATATCTAGGTTTGATTCTGGACTCCTCAGAGGCATACGTTTTTTTCCCCCCTAGGGGAAAGTTGCAGACCCGTCGGGTTGCGGTGCGGCAGTTGACATCCCAAGGAGGGGTTGTCATGCCATCTTTGCAGGCGAGTCCTGAGCCTTATGGTAGCCTTCTTCGAGGCGGTACCATAGGCACTATTTCACACGCAAGTGTTACAGATGGTAACTCTGTCCTGAAGGGTCAAGTGCCCTTCATCCCTGGATTATCAGATCCGGGTGAGCCACCTAAACAGGGCTTCCCTAGTTGGTGGCCAACTTCACCGGCATTCTGTCTGGGAAGTTGTTCCTTCCTTTTACTGGATAGTGGTCACGGTGGACGCCTGTCTTCCCGGTTGCAGAAGAGTCTGAAGAGCTCAGTCAACCTAGGTCACTGGACTCCGGAGGACTCCTATTGCAGATCATTGGCCTGAAGGTCGGGGGATCTGGCTTTGCCTCTCCACATGGTCTCAGAGGCTACAAGGGCGTCCAGTCAGAATCCAGTCGGACAAACACCACAGTTGTGGCGTATGTCAATCATCAAGGAGGAGCAAGCAACTCTGCTGCAGCATTGGAGGTCGCTCACCTCCTAAGGGGCTTCCTTACCAGAGGGGAAACACGCCAGTCGTATATCTCCTGACTTCTCGATTCAATCGGAAGGTATTGAGGTTGTGGCCAGGTCAAGTGACCCATGGGCAAACACGACAGATACGTTGATGGCACTGTGGAGTCAGTACCGACTAATCTATGGCTTCCTCCTCGGAAACTCCTTCCTCATCTGCTTCACAGATTGGAAACAGAGAGGATTACAATGGTCCCAATTGCTCTGAATTGGCTTCGGCGTCCTTGGTACGCCGATCTAGTGCGTCTGGTAGCAGACGCCTTTTGGCAGCTACCGCTAAGGAAGGACCTGCTGTCGCAAGGTCCAGACGCCATCCTGTTTTACAGTCACTGGCTTGAGGGCATGGCTTGAGAGCCAGGTGCTAAGAGACCGGGACCTGTCAGACTCAGTGATATCTACCATCCCCTAGGAAGATTTACCGTTGCACTTGGACGACCTACACATCCATTTGTGAGGAAATGAGGTGGCTTCCGCGTACTTATTTGGTTCCAGAGTCCTGCTGTTCTCAGCAGGGAACGGGCCAAAAATTCTACTGTTAAGTAAAATTAGGGGGCAGGTATCTGCCCTGGCTGTCCTTTCAATGACCCCTGGTGGCTCACTCTCTAGTGAGAACGTTTGTACAGTGGGTTCGGCATATGCCATCCTGCTTCCAGGCTATGGCTTCAACGGCATGGCCTCTAAGTGTCTCAGAAACCACTGTTTTAGAACATCAACCCTTGTTGACATTTTTTTTTTAGAAAGTGGTCCTCTTGGTGGCTGTTACGCCAGCTGAGACGGGTTTCTGAGCAGGCAGCCTTGTCATGCATGCCTCCCTATCTGATCTTCCACAAGGATAAGGTGGTGCTGCGTCCGCAGCCTTCTTTTCTTCCTAGAAGTCGTGTTTAATTCAATCTTATTTTATTTGTTTATGCAAGGAAACGACAGAAAAAGACATACATTGTCTTAAACATTACAAACATTGATAGGATACATCCTCAACAGGCATCATGTGTGTCAGAACAGAGCAGGGCTAAGTTCCATCAGATGAGAGTATACACAAATCTATTTGGAGAATATGAAGTAGGGTCACTCAATGGGTTATAGGCAGTAGGTAAATCGAAGCCCTGGTACGTTATCCTACTGGGTTCTTAGAGGTGTATTTATGTGTAGAGAAAAGAGAAAGAGTCAGGGGCAAATAGTAGGGGTACACAGATAGGGGACAGGGATCAGAATCACTCCATCAAGGTCCGAGAGTGGTCTCGTCCAGGGCACACTCCGCCCAAGAGATAAACTCCGAGGAGTACCGAAACACGGACCACGAAATCCATGTGAGAGAGAACTGTTCACTTTTGTCATTTTCCTCCGCCAACAGGCGTTCAAGGTCCCTAATGCGGTCCACCTCAACAGCCCAATCCCCCAGGGAAGGCATGGTTGCCGTTCTCCAATGACGGGGAATCACTACCCTGACCGCCGCCAGAAAGTGTCGCAAGACATCATTTCTGATGGATTTAAATGATCCAGGGAGAATAGACAAGAGAGCCACCTCAGGTGAAGGGTGGATAGAGGTCGCCATCAATTTGCAGTAGAGTGTGAAAATCCGCTGCCAGTACCTCCGCACAGGAGGGCACTCCCACCAGATGTGGAGCATGGTTCCTCGGGAGCTGAGGCACCACCAGCAGGTATCTGACACCTCCGGATTGAAGTGGTGAAGAGATGATGGACATCTGTACCATCTTGTTAACAGCTTAAACCCCTTCTCCTGGGTCTTGGTGGCTATGGACAATTTGTGCGTCAGGGTAAAACATTTTTGCCAGTCAATAGGGGAGATAGTGTGACGGAGGTCTGTCTCCCAGGCCACCGTATACGGTGGGAGGTCAGGGGAGTAAATATCGAGCAGAAGGGAGTATAGTTGAGATACAACATGCGTTGGAGGTTCCACCTGCATGAGCAGTTCCTCGAATCCCGTCGGTTCAGCAAGAATGTCTGTAATAGATGGGAAAGTCCGGATGTAGGAGGTAGTCTGTTGCCTCCGAAGCCACTGCATGGGGTGACGGGAGGTCAGACCGGTAGAGGTATCTGACCTCAAAGTGGGGTCTGCACGAAGGACCTGGGCAAGTCGCCTATGATCCTCTCTTCGCCATGGTCCGAATCTTGCTACCGACATAGCTGGCGGAAAGGCCGGGGTCCCAAAGAAGGGAGTCATAGGCCCCATGCGGTTTGATAAGCCCCTTCTGGACAGCATGCGATCCCAAATCTGGATCGTTTGATGGGTAAGGTCATTAAGAGGGCCCGAACCCCCCCGTACCGTAGGCAAGGTCCAAGGGAGAGCGGAGAGTTCAATTGGGTTCATGTGGCTTTCCAATTGAACCCAAAGCTTGGTTGAAGAATGATGGAACCAATCTAGTATGCGGGTGAGCACCGCTGCTTTATGGTATAGGGAGGCATCTGGGGCTCCAGCCCCCCCCCCCCCCCGAGCCTTTGGAAGAGAAAGTGTTTCATACCGTATCCTGGGACGGGCCGCATTCCAAATAAATTTGGAAAACAGCTGGCGTATTTTCTTAAAGTACGAATTAGGTATGTGAATAGGGATGGTCTGAAACAAATACAGGAACCTAGGGAGAACATCCATTTTCAGGGCATTCACTCTACCTAGCCATGAGAGCTGTTTGGACGCATAATTGATTAAATCTGCCTGGGTCCTAAGAAGTAGGGGGGCAAAGTTCAAGGAAAAAAGTTGGGAAGCATCCGCCGGTATTTGAATTCCGAGATACCTTATGGAGGGGGAACCAGTTTTGAAGGGGAAAGAAGACGATCCTAGAAGTCGTGTTTGACTTTCCATCTCAAGGAAGACATTGTACAGCCATCCTTGTGTCCTCAGACGTCGAATCCTGAGAGAATGCTTGTCTGGTACTGCTCCATTCCAGAATCCAGGCTCACTGTTTTTTTTTTTTCAGTGGCTGGTCCCCAGTAGGGCCCAGCGGTCTTGTCGGCCACCATTCTAGGTGGATCCGACAGATTGTGCTTAGGCTTACGCCATGAAGGGTCAGGCGCCTCCATTCCGGTGCATTCAACCAGGGCAATAGATGCCTCCTGGTGTTACATCAGTAAGACGGTTTTCTGAGCCGGCAGCCTTGTCATGCAGGGCTCCTTATCTGATCTTCCACAAGGATAGGTGGTGTTGCGTCCGCAGCCTTCTTCTTCCTAAGGTCTTTTGACCTTCCATCAAGGAAGACATTGTACAGCCATCCTTGTGTCCTCATCCGTCGAATCCTAAGGAAACTACGTTGTATATATTGGACGCTGTCCGAGCTCTGAGAGCATCAAGCGTCTGTTTTCACCAGCATGCTCGTCCGTTCACACTTTCACTAAACTTTACAAGTTAAGGTCTGTGCATCTTTGGATGCTTTCTTTGGCCGCAAGATATTGCCGGCGGCCGTTTAGAGTTGCAACTCCTCCGTTGGAGGAGTGCTGTTTTGTGTTTGGGGTGAAGTTTACTTTTATGCTGTTACCACCCCTCGTTTTTTTCTCTGACACTGCTTTGGGATGTCCCACTTGTTCAATAGAGAAGCTGTGTCTGTCCATGAACGAAAGAGTAAATAGGATTTTTTACTCACCGTAAAATCCCTTTCTCTGAGTTCATGGACCGACACAGCACCCACCCCTCCTTTTAAGTTTGTACTGCTTTTTGACAAACTGATCTGCGAGATGCAGGCTGAGGGGATATACCCAGAGGGTCCGCCCCCTGGGCGGTACTGTAGAAGGTGTGATGCAACACTTTTTACAAGTTTTCTGCCTAGTCACTCCTTAACGTCTAATACCCACTTTGTCAATAGAGAAGCTGTGTCGGTCCATGAACTCAGAGAAAAGGATTTTACGGTGAGTAAAAAATACTATTTTTTCAAAAGGCTTTCCTCAAATGGGTAACGGACCGCCATGCGCTGAGGGACCGCAATGGACCTCTGCGGCCGTTCCCATTCCTTATCTATGAACTTGTCAAAGAAATCAACATAAAGAAAAACCTTAACAGAGCGGGTCGGTTTGTGTGACCCAAAAGGGACAGACTCTGCAGTGGAAGTCCCAGCTGTATCTTCCAACTTGAGAGTGTCCCTCACAGCATGTATAAGCGCACTCACAAGTGCTCTATCTTGAGCTGACCCGGATGAGGGGTCCTCCTCACTGGGAAGGTCCTGGTCCGCATCTTCTGACACACCAGCACCGGAGTCTTGAGCCGCAGCCAGGCCTGAGTCTGAGTCAGAACATTCCCCAGGAGATGGCGGGGGGAGGGGGCGCTTAGTACCCCCCTTTGCGCCCGCACGCCGCTTCCACCCTGGTAACAAATGACTCCAGGACTGCCGACAAAGTGTCCATGGGAACCGCAGGTTACTGCCTCTGGAATGTTTGGGGAAAAAACGCCAGCTTCTGACTCCATATTGCCCACTGACAGCCCTTAGGGACTTAGTCAAGACACCTGACAAAAATGTCCACCCTCCTTGCTGTACTGACCGGGGGGATTACCCAGGGAACCCACCACCCAGCAAGTGACTGTTCAGCGCCGCTGCCCGCTCTCCATCCACACACAGCGTGTGTCTGAGGAACTCTGTGAGGTAAATAGCGCCGTTCGCACTGTTCAGGAAGTCATCCAGCACTAGAGGCCAAAACCCATTCCAAAATGGCCACCGGGCGCCTCAGAGAAAAGAGCGCGGACCACAAGATAATGGCCGCCCGCAATGCAGACCTGCGTCACTGCGCGGCCACGGCAAAATGGCCGCCAATGGGATTTTACAATAGAAATCACAGGCACCTGAAAAATGGCGCCGGCGCTTCCAAAATGGCGGCCAAACAACGAGGTGGATGAGAAGGCCCAGCGAAGGCTTCTTTAAGAAAACAACTACCCCCCCACAGAGAGCGGGCCTAGACACCCCCACAGCCCCCAGCCGGGACCTGGAGCCCCCCTACAGGTATACCCTCGGTCGAAGCGAGCCCCGCAAGGGGAGGAGGAAAAAAAAGGGGTGACAGAGGGAGAGAGGGGAGGGCAGGAGAACCCCCTAACGACCCCCTTAGGAATGCCCAGCTGTTCCATCCTACCGAGGCAGGAGAAACTGTACTTACCCGTCCTTGCGAGGACCTGCTGATGCGTTCCTGACAGACCTACAACCGAGCAGTACGGAGTAGCTGTCGGCCCGGTCCACTGTGACTGAGACAGCAAGCAGCCCGGTCATATGTGAACCCTGGAGCAAAGCTCACCGGCCACCCCTGGAGCCATGGGGTATGTCGTGGCCGACCCAGCGCGTAGCTAAGGCCTGCTCACGCTCGATGGCCGGACTGGGGGGGACTACAAGGATCTATAATATCCAGCCTGTCACCCAGCCGGCAGTTGATAGAAGATTTCTTAAAAGAAAATAAAAAAAATAATAAAAAAATAACATTTCTTCAGGACCCTGGGCCCAAAGGGAGCAGAAAAGGCAGAAAAAAACTGAGCTGCTGACTGCAGGGCGGAGGGTTATGTCCGGAGGGACCGCCCCCTGGGCGGGGCTGTTCAACTTTGTTAAAGTAACATGTATTTAAATATCTAACATGTTCTGCCTAGTCCTCTCCTATAGAACAGGAACATAGCCCAACTGTCAAGACTTAAGAGGCTGTGTCCGTCCATGGACGAAAAGAGAAAGGTAATTTTTAAAAACATGCAATTACAATATGACTTGTGTCGCAATTGTATATGCTATATTACTTTTTTTTTTTTTTCTATTTTTTTCCCATGGAAGTGGAGTTACCCTTTAAGTGTTTACATATTCTTAATAAGCAAGGTGAGGTGAGCTGCTGAAAGAATTACTTTCATGACTTCAGTGTTGCTGCAGTAAACTTTAAAGATAAATTTCTTAATAGTAGAGCTACATGATTAATCGTTAAGAACCAATATCGCAATTTTTTTCCCCTTAGCGATCTTAACAAAGCATTTTCCCAATTCTTTCTATGCAGAGAATTCTCTGCTGAAGCCGACAGCTATCAAAAAAAAAAAAAAAAAAAGCAGGCAGCCGCTGAGCTAACTATAAACATTGTAATGTTTTGTTCTTTAGCTCAAAGGAATGGACTTCAGTCTGCAAATGAGCGAGGTTTAACCACTTAAAGACTAAACCTTTTTCTGACACTTTTTGGTTTCAAGTTAAAGTTAGTATTTTTTGCTAGAACATTACTTAGAACCCCCAAACATTATATATATATATATATATATTTTTTAGCAGAGACACTAGAGAATAAAATGGTGGTTGTTGCAATATTTTATGTCATACTGTATTAGCACAGAGGTCTTTCAAATGCAATTTTTTGGGAAAAAAATATACTTTAATGAATTTAAAAAAACTAAACAGCAAACTTAGCCCACTTTTTTTGTATAACGTAAAAGATGATGTTACGCTGCGAGAATCATGATCTTCATTGTAAGCAAAAAAATTGTGATTCTCATTTTGGCCAGAATCATGCAGCTCTACTGCATGGTGTCTGCTGCAGAGGAGATGACATATATTTTAAAGTTAATATATTCATTTATTGCTTGTTAAGTATTTGTCAATACTAGAACAGCTGTAGTCCAGTCACAGGTTAAAGCAGAACTTAACTTCTGCCATGTCCTTTCTTTTTCGTACATCACGGGACACAGAGCGACTTAGTCATTACTAATGGGTTATATAGTTTACCTTCAGGTGCTGGCACTGGCAACTTCCAAACCGGAAGTACCCTCCCCTATATAAGCCCCTCCCATCCGGGAGCACCTCAGTTTTTTGCCAGTGTCCAGAGCAGCGATTGGAGTCTGCCAAGCAATGAAAGATCAGTTGAAACAAGTCTTAAGGGACTTACCAGATCAGCAGGCTCTTGCCCTAGCTGACCTACCTAGAGCCTTGTGTTGCGGTGGACGCCATAAAGGATACAATCCAACAGGCATCCCGCTTTACGCTGTCTGTAGACATATGCGTAGGCTTCTATGGCTCAAAAACTGGTCTGCTGAAGCTCCCTGTAAGAAATTGCTGATTAGCTTCCCATTTCATGGAGAACGCTTATCTGGAGATGATCTGGACAAATATATCCAGAAAACTTCTGCCGGTAAAAGTACACTCTTGCCGGTTAAGAACAAGGGTAGAAGTCCTTCTTTTAAGAGGCCTACTTCTCCAGTCCCTGGCACATCGGCTGTGAAACAGTTCCGACGGCCTCCGCGGTCAAATCCAGGGGGCAGAAATCAGGGACAATCACAGGGTAACAAGAAACCCTGGGTCAAGAGTGGTACAAAACCTCCCCCCAAGTCATGAAGGTTTGCCCACACTCAATCGGGTGAGGGGAAGACTTCAGTTGTTCACAGAGACCTGGCGGGACACCATCAGAGATGGGTGATCTCCGCAGTAAGTCTGGGATACAGGCTGGAGTTAAAAGACATTCCTCCTGCCCATTTTATAAGGTCAAACGTGCCAAGCGATCCCCAGAAGAGTGGATCCCTCCTTCTGGCACTAGAGCAACTATTGCCCCAAGGGTAATCATGAAGGTTCCCTTGGAAGAAAACGGGTTTGGGTTTTACTCGAACCTTGTCACAGTCCCCAAACCAAATGGGGACATGAGGCCCATATTAAATATAAAAGGGCTAAACAAGTTCCTACATATCAGGACTTTTTCGGATGGAGTCGATCCGATCGGTGGCCACCGCCCTACAAGGGCAGGAATGGTTAGCCTCGATCGACATAAGGGATGCTTATTTGCATATTCCCATCTGTCCGGCCCACCAGAAATTTCTACGCTTTGCAGTAGAAGGGCGCCATTTTCAGTTCAGAGCCTTACCTTTCGGTCTGGCCACAGCACCACGAGTGTTCACAAAAATTCTGGCCCTACGATTGGCCAAACTAGGAACACAAGGTGTAACGATAATGGCATATCTAGACGACTTGTTGCTGATAGACCACTCAGTGAAAAAAACTAGAAGTGGTCGTTCACAAGATAATCAAGTATCTGGAATCTCACGGTTGCATTATCAACCGAGACAAGTCAGCCCTAAAACCAGTCAAAAGCCTGGAATACTTGGGGGCTAAGACTGGATTCAAATCAGAGAAAGATTTTCTTACCTCCAGAGAAGGTGTCGTCTTTGAAAGATTTGACCCACTTAGTGGGTACAAAAAAGAAAAACCATCCATACGCCTGTGTATAAGGCTGCTGGGAAAAATGGTGGCTTCATTCGAAGCAGTACCCTACGGTCAATTCCATTCAAGGAACTTGCAGAGGGCCATACTGTCAGCCTGGAACAAAAAAGTTCAGGCTTTAGACTTACCAATGTCCCTGTCCCCTTCCGTTTGCAAGAGACTCCATTGGTGGTTGGTGCCAGAATCTGGAAAAAGGGAAACCCTTCAGTCCGGTTTCTTGGAAGGTGGTCACTACAGATGCCAGCCTCATAGGCTGGGGGGCAGTACTGGAGCAATGGTCTCTCCAGGGCAAGTGGTCAGAAGCAGAGAAGGCCCTGCCCACCAATCTCTTAGAGATACGAGCAGCCCGGTATGCCCTAGTAGCATGGACATCCAAACTCCAAGGGTCACCTGTCAGAATTCAATCAGAAAATGCCACAGCAGTGGCATATATCAATCACCAGGGTGGCACCAGGAGTCGTGCAGCCCAGAGGGAAGCGAATTGCATCCTGGAATGGGCAGAAAGGTATGTCACAGCCATATCCGCGGTTTTCATCCCAGGAGTGGAAAATTGGAGAGCGGACTTTTTAAGTCGCCAGCAATTATGCCCGGGGAATGGTCTCTTCACCCCGAGGTTTTCCAGGCAATATGCCAGCGGTGGGGAACACCGGATGTAGATCTGCTAGCATCCAGATTCACGCAAAGGTGGACAGATTTGTGTCTCGCACAAAGGATCCCCTAGCTTGCGGTTCGGATGTCCTAGTGTTCCCTTGGGATCAGTTCAAGCTGATATATGCATTCCCACCGCGATTAATCCGCAGAATCAGGGTAGAAAAGAAACCAGTGATTCTGGTGGCTCCAGCGTGGCCCCGAAGGGCATGGTACGCGGAGATTGTAAAAATGTCAGTGGGAAGTCCTTGGACCCTCCCACATCGTCCGGACCTGCTTTCGGAAGGACCGATATACTACCCTTCCTTACCAGCCCTAGGTTTGACGGCCTGGCTATTGAAGCCCACATTCTAAAAAAGAGAGGGCTCTCTAATCCTGTGGTATCTACCATGATCAATGCCAGGAAGCCGGTATCCAGGCAGATCTATTATAGGATCTAGAAGGCGTACATCACGTGGTGTGAGGCCAGGAAATGGCATCCACGTAAGTACGTAATAGGTAGGATTCTGGACTTCCTACAGTGGGCTGTACATAGGAAGCTTGCCTTGAGTACTATCAAGGGTCAGATGGCCTTGTCAATATTTTTTCAAAGGCCCTTGGCTTTGCATTCATTAGTCAAAGCTTTCATACAAGGAGTGATGCGTATTAGCCCTCCGGTTAGTATTCCCATATGTCCATGGGACTTAAACCTGGTTCTGTCGGTTCTACAGAAACAACCATTTGAACCATTGCGGCACATTTCCTTGGTTCTTTTCACCAGGAAATTGATTTTCTTAGTAGCCATTTGTTCGGCTAAAAGAGTATCGGAATTAGCCGCCTTGTCCTGTAAGGAGCCATATCTGGTTATCCATAAGGACAGAGTAGTATTACGTCCTCATCCAGCCTTTCTTCCTAAGGTGGTATCGAGGTTCCATTTGAACCAAGATGTGGTTCTTCCTTCCTTTTTCCCCAAACCTAGTTCGGTAGAGGAAAAGTTATTGCATTCTTTGGATGTAGTAAGAGCAGTTAAAGCTTATCTTAAAGCCACTGCTCAGATTCGTAGAACGGATACTTTGTTTGTTCTGCCGGAAGGCCCCAGAAAGGGTCAGGCAGCATCAAAAATCTACTTTAGCCAAGTGGATTCGACAGGTCATAATACAAGCCTATGGCTTGAAAAGGAGACCGCCTCCGTTCAAAGTTAGGGCGCACTCCACAAGAGCAGTTGGAACTTCATGGGCAGTGCATCACCAGGCCTCCCTGGCTCAAATCTGTAAGGCCACAACATGGTCCTTAGTACACACGTTTACTAGATTCTACCAGGTAGACGTCAGAAGTCAGGAGGATGTCGCCTTTGGGCGCAGTGTGTTGCAGGCCGCAAAAGAGCCTCATGCCTGATGGCGCCCAGCTTATGTATAGTGTATCCCTCCCCTCATTGGGCATTGCTTTGGGACATCCCATTAGTAATGACTAAGTCGCTCTGTGTCCCGTGATGTACGAAAAAGAAAAAGGGATTTTTATAACAGCTTACCTGTAAAATCCTTTTCTTGGAGTACATCACGGGACACAGAGCTCCCACCCCTCTTTTTGGGACACTTATTGCTTTGCTACAAAACTGAGGTGCTCCCGGATGGGAGGGGCTTATATAGGGGAGGGTACTTCCGGTTTGGAAGTTGCCAGTGCCAGCACCTGAAGGTAAACTATATAACCCATTAGTAATGACTAAGTCGCTCTGTGTCCCGTGATGTACTCCAAGAAAAGGATTTTACAGGTAAGCTGTTATAAAAATCCCTTTTTTTCCCCTCTTACCTGTATTGCTGGATTATCTTCAAAACACATACTCATCCACACAGTGAATCCAGCATTGCACCACTGTGATCTGCTGTTCACATAGCCCATGTCCCACACCATCACCTTGGTCCGTTTCAGCTATCTGCCTCTTCCAGGAGGTTAACACAGCCAGCTCCCGATGACTTGTCAGACCCTGCCCTCTGGCCACTCTGTATGCTTGGTCCTGCAGCCTTCTGGGAGATGTGACGTGAGTATCCCAAGAGGCTGCAGGACCAGGGACATGTCATTCTGGCGTAGGCCACAATGACAGGGGAGGTAAGTAAAAGCAAAATAATGTTTAATTAATATAAGATGCTTTCATATCAGCATTCAGAGCTGTATATTGATGTGATTTTAGTGAAAAGATCAAGAGGTCTGGTTTAAATTTATCATACTGGCACTTTATTACTCACCTCCTACAAATTATAGAATATTCTCTCATTGACATCTACCATATTTTGAAAGCGGACGTTTTTCTTTGTTACCGAAAGCCCTGTCATAAATGAAACCAAGCCTCCAACTGTGCTGGCTATCAAGCTGACCCCCTGTAGTTACTGTTGTTTGACTAATCCATAACATATATGCACCTTCACGTTCTCCAAACTTTTTGGAGGATATTTAACATTCATTCCCCAATGTTATCTGTAGAGTGGGAACACAAAAGCTCTCAGATGTGAGCACTTCTGGGTTCAGAGCTGTCAAAATCCTGGCTGCAAAGCCTGGTAAACAGTGGACTGAGATTGATCAGCTGAAGTTCAGTTCTCTAAACGTATAGCTTTAAAGGCATTTAAAATGTGGACTACTGATAAGTTGGGTACCATAATTTTATGTCATTTAAGTAGCTTTTAAGTAGCCGAAAATTGTGGATTTTAACATGTTCGAAAAGTGAAAAAGATAGATCCAGTAGCAAAATGGTTAAGATGTAGATGACAGATATTCACTTTACAGTACCTTTTGGTTTCGTCAGGATTGTGTTTTATGGAAAAGGGTACCTCAGATATCATTAGCTGTACATGGAACTCTCTGGCAGGAAACTCATACTAATCAATAAAATTACTGGAACTCCAGGTTGTAAATATTCCATCCACTTATTGGTTGACGGAAGAGACGACATTGTCATCATGTCTGTCTCTTCAGTGGGGATTATTTACCTCACTTTTTTTTGTAGTATGAGGGTATGAAGGTTTTATAGCTGTCTGCATTAATGTTGGGCAGATTCCCCTCAGTTCCTGTCCCATTCACATAGGTTATTGAAACAGGAAGCAATTAAATCCTAAACCTTTTTTCTCTTGGAGTCTTACTTTAAAGTGTATATAAAGCTGATTTTTTTTCTTGTCTTGGATAGTTTTAGAAAGTGTTAAACCCCTGGCAAGTTTTCATTGCAGTTTCCATGCTAGGGAGATTGACAGGAACAAAAAAGGCTTCTGGACTGCAGCACTCCAGAAGACTTTTTTGTTCCTGTTTGCTGTTAGTAGCATTGTCTGCACCCTTGGCTGCTGGGAGGAGGTGATTGGAGGATTCCCACACCTGAGCGGCTCCCTTTTTTTCTGCTAGGGAGATTGACCCTGTATTTATTCTGAACCAGATTGGTACAGAAAATGAAACTCAATATTTTAGAGTTGTCACATAAACAGGAAATTAAATCTTCCAAATGGGACACCTGTTTGAATCACAACTGTCTAAAACCTCGTACACACGATCGCACTTCACACAAACTTTTCTGTAGATTTTTGCCCGAAGGGAGTTGGCCGGGAGCACCCATAGCATACACACGGCAGGACTTTTCTGCAAACTTTCCCAAAACTTTCCCAACATCATGTAATTTTTCTGCTCTTTTCCGCCACCCTTTGGTCAACTTCTGCTATTGTTGGTTGATTTTAACATTGGTTCTGGGCATGTGTGTTTGTACTTCGGACAAAAGTCCGATGGATTTCTGTACACACGGTAGGACTTTGCACCGTAGGACTTTTGTTGACGAAAAGTTTGTCCGTTTGCAGAGCGAACTTTTGTCCGATGAAAACCGAAAAAGTTTGTCCGATGGAGCGTACACACCGTAGTGATTTTTTTGTCAAAAAGTCCTACCGTGTGTATGGAGCTTTAGACGGAATATGGAGAAATTGCTTCTTATTGCCTTTCAGGCAGAAAGCGAGTGAAAGTCTCCCCAGTGTATGGACTTTGAGTAGCCTTGTTCTTTTTAATAGTCGCACTCTTATCTGGATAGCATTAGTGGTTCAGTGGTTCACTGGTTTTGCTTGCCACCTGGAGTTGCACTTTAATATCTCCAGCGTAGGCTGCTAAATTTTACTCCTATTGTCCCCCTTTTCCTCTGCAGCGACAGAAGGTGTGTGCATTCTAGAGGGAAATAAAGCATTAAATTAAAATTGACTACCTGCAATAATAAGCAACAGAACCCAGCCGTTTTAAATACCCCAAAGGGCTTTTTAACATTTACAAAGAAATCAAAACTCTGCAGCACTCAAACAATAGGAAATGAATTCTCTGTCGGTAAAGCCAGAGGACAAGCTAAGTAATGTAAATAGCCAAGAGGGATTAAGGTGGAAGTGTAGTATGCGGACAGCAAAACAAATTACTAACAAAAGATTGTGTGTACTGGGTGAAGGTATCGGAGGCTCTGTCAGCATTGACACCTTGACCCAAGTCCTGCAGACCGAAGGATCCAGTAGAGTTGGAGACCTCATCAGCTCACACACATCTGGGATTGTATTTGTCATTTTGGCATTCTATGCAAGTGAAAAACAAAAAAAAAGAGTAAAGGGGGATTATCCTGACAATGAAGTGAGTTACTGAATCTTGTGATAATGAGAAGCAGAAGAATTCTAATTCCTCTCTATGGTCCCCTAGGTGGAGGTGCGTTTATAGTTGAGCAAAAAGTAGAATGTAGGAGGGAGGAACAGATGGCCTAAAACCTATGAAACAAGACACCATATAATCCCAGGGTTGAGTACCACTATTAATCCTGGTCAGTTCCCTACTGTTAGTTTATAGCTTCTCTCTGAGTGGCTACTGATAAACTAGCTCCAAAAAATGCTGTATTCATGCTGAGTTTACAAATGGTGCAGACATTGATCAAATCCCGTTCACACGTTCAGGCTTTGCTTATGGATTTTTATGCAGTTTACAAACCTTAAAATATGACTTAAAATAAAGGCTCAAGGGGACAGCATACAGAATTTTATACGCTACTGATGACCTAGGATCAGTCAGCAGTGTATGGAGTCTAAGCAACCACAACAAATGGCTTCAGAAGTTCAGAACTGTGAAGTTTGTAAAAGTTTTTGGATAATATTGACCAGTTATAGAGGAACACTGCTTAAAAGGCATAATATTACAGTCATAGGTGTGTGCAGCCTTTTGCACCCCAATGCTCAAATACAAATGCGTGTTTGTATGTGTATATATACAGTGGGGAGAACAAGTATTTGATACACTGTCGATTTTGCAGGTTTTCCTATTTGCAAAGCATGTAGAGGTCTGTAATTTTTATCATAGGTACTCTTCAACTGTGAGAGACAGATCTAAATCCAGGAGGACACATTGTATGATTTTTAAATAATTAATTTGCATTTTATTGCATGACATAAGTATTTGATCACCTACCAACCAGTAATAATTCCGGCTCTCACAGACCTGTTATTTTTTCTTTAAGCAGCCCTCCTGTTTTCCACTCATTACCTGTTTGAACTTGTTACCTGTATAAAAGACACCTGTCCACACACTCAATCTAACAGACTCCAACCTTTCCACAATGTCCAAGACCAGAGAGCTGTGTAAGGACATCAGGGATAAAATTGTAGATCTGCACAAGGCTGGGATGGGCTACAGGACAATAGACAAGCAGTTTGGTGAGAAGGCAACAACTGTTGGCGCAATTATTATAAAATGGAAGAAGTTCAAGATGACGGCCAATCTCCCTTGTTCTGGGGCTCCATGCAAGATCTCACCTTATGGGGCATCAATGATCATGAGGAAGGTGAGGGATCAGCCCAGAACTACAGGGCAGGACCTGATCAATGACCTGAGGAGAGCTGGGACCACAGTCTCAAAGAAAACCATTAGTAACACACTACGCCGCCATGGATTAAAATCCTGCAGCACACGCAAGGTCACCCTGCTCAAGCTAGCGCATGTCCAAGCCCGTCTGAAGTTTGCCAATGACCATCTGGATTAACCAGAGGAGGAATGGGAGAAGGTCATGTGGTCTGATGAGACAAAAATAGAGCTTTTTGGTGTAAACTCCACTCGCCGTGTTTGGAGGAAGAAGGATGAGTACAACCCCAAGAACACCATCCCAACCGTGAAGCATGCAGGTGGAAACATCATTCTTTGGGGATGGTTTCTGCAAAGGGGACAGGATGACTGCACCGTATTGAGGGGAGGATGGATGGGGCCATGTATCGCGAGATCTTGGCCAACAACCTCCTTCCCTCAGTAAGAGCATTGAAGATGGGTCGTGGCTGGGTCTTCCAGCATGACAATGACCCAAAACACAGCCAGGGCAACTAAGGTGTGGCTCTGTAAGAAGCATCTCAAGGTCCTGGAGTGGCCTAGCCAGTCTCCAGACCTGAACCCAATAGAAAATCTTTGGAGGGAGCTGAAAGTCCGTATTGCCCAGCGACAGCCCCGAAATCTGGAGAAGCTCTGTATGGAGGAGTGGGCCAAAATCCCTGCTGCAGTGTGCAAACCTGGTCAAGAACTACAGAAAACGTGTGATCTCTGTAATTGCAAACAAAGGTTTCTGTACCAAATATTAAGTTCTGCTTTTCTGATGTATCAAATACTTATGTCATGCAATAAAATGAAAATTATTTACTGTACTTTAAAATCATACAATGTGATTATCTGGATTTTTGTTTTAAATTCCGTCTCTGTATACTCAAAAGCAAAAGGGTTGTTAGTCTGATGTGTTGTTTTTTCTCCTTGGGTGAGTTGCCTGAAGACTGTTGTTGAAATGAATGGTTCAACAAAAGGGTCCTCTAAATGATTTGCTCTGTCAAAATCTACTGCTTTACTTTTAGGGTGGTATCAGATGGACACATCCCCAACAGCAGAATTACCCAGGCAAGGGAATCCATGCCTCTAATGGAATCACTCTCTCACTGGCCCCAAACACTACAGAATTTCACTTGTTAGTGAGGAGTGACATCTCTTTGGTGTAGCAACCGAGGGATCTACTCCAAAAGAAAGGTAAGTTGTCTGTTGGCTGTCCTATCACTGGAAAATTGTGGCAGGATCAGCATGGCCCTTGTGCACATGGAGCGTGTGCTGTAGCTATAGTTCAACAACTTGCTCCCCTATGAAAACATGGTAATGCTACTCATACATCAAAAGAATTCTCATGTTCTGCTTCCTTTTTTTTTTTTTTTTTTATATATTGTCTTTATTGATTTTCTTTCATATTCAAATTAACATTTTACATACTTATACATATTTATTTCTACGTTCTGCTTCCTTCATTCTCCTCTCCTAGTCCAACCTGCTGACAGAACAATGAGCAATTAGCACACTGATGAGGCTCTTCCTGTGATCTCCCCACATGTAGTATTGTTCACAGTGCTAGGCTGACAGGGTTGTGGATTGTGCAAACCCCTTCCATGGCTGCCACTCAGTGTTTTTTTTTTGTTTGGGAAAGAGTCGGCAGTCTATATCAGCAGTTCCTTAGATGATCCCAAACGGAGTACAGTAAAACCTTGGATTGCGAGCATAATTTGTTCCGGAAACATGCTTGTAATCCAAAGCACTTGTATATCAAAGCAAATTTCCCCATAGGAAATCATGGAAACTCAGATGATTCATTCCACAACCATCTAATCATAGGTCTTTCAGTTTATAGTCCATATAAGGGGATTAGAAGCAAAATCCATCAGGAGCTACAGAGTATAAAAGAAAAGAGAGGCACCTCTAAGTGTAGCAATATGGTTACATTTAATGAAGATTTATACATTTATCAACTCACATGGTTTGGGTATATCCAAACATTTACTATTGGATGTCTAGCGGAGTCCTTTCAGACCTCAGAAGACTGTGCAGTGGCAGTTTTCATTAGCACAGAGTGGTGCCGATGAGAGACATGGATGGCAGATTTACTTTAGCAAAGAACATTGGTAGAAAAGCTGTGGATGGGAGTTTGTGTATGCCAAGGCTTTAACATTTCTAGATGTTCCCTATAATATAGAAAATCTTCACTTCTGCGTTGAGGCCCACTTTAATTAGTACAGTTTTTTTTTAACCACTTCCCACCTGCCCACCGTAAAATGGTGGAGCAGTGCGGCTCTCGTTCTGGGACGACGTCATATGACAGCGCCCAGTTTAGCCCTGATCGCGGGCGTGCCGTGTTCCTGGGACACTGCGTGACCCTGATCCCGGCACCCAGCTGGTTAACTGGCTGCTGGAGCCACAGATGATTAAATAGACAATTTGTAGTTTGATTGCTGCTTTCACTCCACTAGTCTCTCCTGTATGATTGTAATGGAATGCTTTATGTTACTCTACTATTGCTCCAATCAGACTCCAATATGGTGCTTTACCTATGTGTTGTGGGTCAGCCATAATGAATTTGCTATCAAAAATTACTGTCTCTGTCTTTATTCCTGATTAATCTCTGACATGAACTCCCCATGAACCATGTTTAGATAGAAAACAAGGTTTCTGGCCCAAGCTTAAAAAGGTAATTAAGGCCTTTTGATATAGTATATACCACAAGAACTCAGCCTCCACTTATGACCTTATCCTAGCCAATAAAGTTAAGTCCTGTACTGCCTGTGATGAATTAAAAAGGTTTCCAGACCAGGCTGTGTGAGTGTTGGAAATGTGTGATACAATGAGCTTTCTGCGGCAAGTGTAACAGCCTTCTGCAAGAGTGCCTATTAATTCACCAATAGATGGCATCTGTTTAACATCACTGCACTGGAGTTCTTTGTAAGGGAGCCTGTCACCTAAATGCAATTTAGGATTGAGCTTTTGCATAAAAAACTTTCACTGTGTTTTTATTTCTTTAAAATAGCCTTACAGTTTCTGGCTATATAATACTAGTGCCAGGCATCCATGTCCTAGTATTTTCAAATGCTAGAACTGTTTCCAGTTTCCCTTGCCACTTGAGACCCTAATGACAACAAGCACTTGTGAGTGTTGGAAGTAGTGACCTAAACACGTCTTGTTTTAATTTCCTGGTGCTGATGTGAGTAACCACAGTATATACCTGTGGCTGAGACCTGTTCTGCAAAGAAAAAAAAAAAGTTCCAACAGCCTGCAATATACCTGCAGCTGTCAGGTAACAAGTGGTACCCAAACTGATATACATTTTTATTGCCCACAAGTATTAATAGTGATATGCCAAGTGTTAGCTTGCCAATTCACTTTAGAGAAGTGAGGTTTCAAAATTTGATTGGAATTTGCGGGTCTTCTTTCAGTGATGATTCTCCATATATGTCTTATTTTCTTTTTTTATCCATTTGTAGCATCCAAGTAACAGGAGATATAATCATTTTGATTGACATTCTAACCTAAACTCACATTTCTTCCTTTGCTCAGATTCTATATGATAAACTTTTTTATTCGTTTTGTATAGTGTTGGAAAAGGTTAGACCTTCCATTAAGTTTGTATTGCTGTCTATGCCCCCATTGTGGAGATTGACCCCATCTATATGTACTGGTGACCATTGTCACAGAGAAATAAGGTAAGGTAAATACAATATTTTAGAACTGTCCCTAAAACAAAAGGTGAGGGAAAATCTTCTAATGGGGACATCCGTCCTTCATGAAGATCACACAGTACCTACACCTGCATGATGGAGCCATCTTTGTTCAGATATTATCAAGAGTCGCACCTATTTCCTGTAATGAGATGCTTGCTCGGAGATGACACGCACTGTAAATCCTGTTGCCTTTGTAGTTCTTTCTGTGCGCACCAATGTCTGAAATAGATTAGCCTCCAGCTACTGCTGCTTTTCATCTTGGCTCAGTCGCAATATAGTCTTGTTGATTATGGCGGAAAGGAGATTGAGGACATTTTTCCTCCTGCCTGCAGCAGACTGCATTATAACATTCTAGGCAAACTTACTTGACTGGAGCACAGTGACTTTTTAAAGAGACACTGCCCCCATTTAGGGCAAAGGGACATAGCCCAGCTTTCCTAGGCATATATATTTAACCCAGCTGCACCACTTTTTTGCCTTCATGCTGCAGCACCCCCATCTGTGTAAGTTTTGCTGTTGACTGGTATCCAAGATTAGACGGGGCATTCTCTCACAGCTATGGGTGAGGCAGGTAAGCTCTGAACAGGCAGTACTAATGAGGGTCAAGTTACGATATACCACAGCATTAAATGCTTTCTAGTCAATATTCTTTTTTTTTTGTTTACTTGTGGGGATCATTAAAGAACATAGTCCAATGAAAAAATAAAAATAAATATTACAACTAATTAGATTAGGGATTTCAGCTATTTGGAATAATCAGGCTAATTGAGTGCATTTTGTGTGTTAAAATGCCCCTGTCACTACATCCCACTTTTACTATGACATGCAGAATGAAGATCTTTAATTAATGTATTTGCAGACATGCTGTATGCTGCAGCAATGTGAGAGTTCTAAGCACAAATATCACACCTGCTATTCAGACAAAAAATCAACACTTCCTGGAGTGTCAAAGCATGACACTTCCTGGAACATCTGCAGTGCTCTACCACTTCCCCCAAGTCATCAGATTATTTCTTCTGAAAGTACAAAAATAACATCACAGTGGCACTGGAAGACCTGCTGTAATTTTTCATTGTGCATTTGCTCTCGGTGATGATCCAATAAGATTTTTGTACTTTTATCAGAATCAATCTGATTGCTTGATTTGTAGTTGAATTGAGGGGTTGGTATTTTTAGCAGTTGTAAATTGTTGCTGCAGGCAGTGCATCTGTAGCTACACCTAACAGAGATTGCCTGTCTGTGTTTAGTACTCTGGGTAAGATTTGGTGAAAAGATTGCAAAACATGGGCAGAGTGTAACATCTTGTTTAGCCTGGCAAGAGACTGATGTCGCTAGTCACTAGGCAGATTGGAAATGTTCATATAATCTTCCGTTCTTCAGTGTAATGGGAAGATCAGCTGACATGAACAGAATAATGGAAGGAGGTTCGTTCAAGGATCTGATCAGTGTATTTATGGGATAAGTTAATTGCACCTTTTCCTGTGCAATTTGGCTTTAAGGATTACAAAAACAAATAAGAATTGCAGTCAGGCCTTCATGCCTGACCTCATACTATGGTATCCAAATCCATTCCATTTGTACTGGGTCTAACCATGTGATTAGAGCTTACTATAGGCAGCCTGCAACCTGAAGTTTCCTAGTACATTGGCGTAAGGGTTCCTAATCGTCAATGTCTCTGTTAAGCAGCCGTTCCAAAGTAAACAGAAGGAAGGAAAGAACAGCTGAGAGAGATTATTTTCCTTCAGGTTACTGGTTTATAAAATGTTATTTTTGTAAATAAATTGTTCAGTCCTTTCTAGGCAGGCTGTAGCCAAGATTGAATGTTGTGCATGATGGAATGTTGCCCATGAAACTTAATGGCCATGGCAGTAACTTTTAACTGCTGATATCTGTTGTCTTACATACAATCTCCAAAGCACAACACTGTAATGTGAGTTACATATTGAAAAATTAAATTAAAAAGTCTAAGTGTCCCATTTAATGGGTATATCTTTCATACTCACTAGTGGACAAATAAGTTATCCATTAGTTGAACAGGATGCTTTGCGTTCAGTTAGGATTTAATTGTTCTTAATATGCCTGCTTTCTGATTTATATTTTGTTTCCCCTCAAACTTCCTAGTCTATTTCTTGTGGTATTTTACATATAACCTATAATAGATTTGTGAGTGTAGCAGTTATTTTTTGGCATAAAACACACTTGTGTTAGGTTTCATGAAAAGGTAAAACTGCATCTAGCAATTATGGATCAGTTTGCAAACTGGTCTTCAACTCTATCTAAGTTGCTTTAAAAATAATTAGTAAAAACAGTGTCATCCAAGAGACACTTCAGAACTGCTAACATTACAAGCCCACCTTGAAGTGCACCTGTTATCATTTTGTGCAATGTAAGCGGGTACTGTGAATAAAACATGGACACCTAACGATGCCTGCACATACCTTTAATTTCTTTTTCGTACATCACGGGACACAGAGCGACTTAGTCATTACTAATGGGTTATATAGATTACCTTCAGGTGTTGGCACTGGCCAATTCCAAACCGGAAGTACCCTCCCCTATATAAGCCCCTCCCATCCGGGAGCACCTCAGTTTTTTGCCAGTGTCTAAGGTGTTGGCCAAAGAGTAACATGTGTTTTCACAGGTTCTTTTGGGCCTTAGTAAGCTGTTCCGGATCCCACCAAAAAAGCTTCATAGCTAAACGGTCGGTACCCGGGCCTTGCAGCAGAAGAGCAAGGTTTTGCCTGTAATGCCTCTCTTAGGAGGGCTGGACCCTGGGATCCAGAGCTCTGGTCATACCCACGACCAAGATGTTGTCTGTGCAGGGTGCTATACAGGTCCAGGGGAGTGGAATCCTTGGGAACCCGGTCCCTGAAGGTTTAATTACAATGCCTGCCGTGATAGGTGAAGTTTGGACTTCTGTGGACCAAACAAAGTCCTGCGGCGGGGATCAGGTAAGTGGGGGCCCCCAGGAACTTGGTTCTATTGGGGGACCCCCAAGCCTAATTTGTCTTTCTGTCTGTTACCTAACGGTATTCCCGCTAATATCTGTGTTTGCCTGTAACTACTGAAAATGTAAAATTTTAATAGTAGTCAAGAAAAAAAAAAAAAGGGACCGCGGTACCTGTGTTAAACCACTAGAGGCCGCTGTAGTCCATTTTTCTTGTCATGTGGATCTTTGGTTTTCTCAAGTCAAAAGATCCAGGCAGTTGGTAAGTTTCTCTGTGGGAATCCACTTCCTCTGCCCTGTTGCTGCGCTCATCCACCGCACAGGCCCTCCGGCAAAAAGGGCCCTGGCTCCTAGTCCCTGTTTGATTTCGAAAAGGGCGCCAATGGCGCACGGGCGCGCTCGCGGGCGCGTGCACGCGCCTCCTATGAAAAAAAAGGGGCGGGGCGGGTGGATGACCCTCGATGCGCGCCGCGGCGCTTCTGCGCATGTGCAGGCGTCCCAGCATGGTTAAAAGACACAGTACAAGTGTCAGCTGGATGCAAACAGAGCTAGCAACAAACAGTGGCACACAGAGGCGGTTGATGCAGGCATCCCCATAGAAAGGCACTTTAGTGGACACCAGCTGGTATATAGCAGCAACTGTGTTAGACTATTACCAGCAAAAATTGGTGTATGACGACGGGAATACCTCAGCTTTGTGCTTAAAGGATATGTCGTCCAGACGCTCCGGAAATAGGTCTTCCAGGAAGCCAAAGGGGTCTCCATCGGGCTCTGAGGATATTGGGCATGCTTGTACTGCACCAATCTCCCCTGAGAATTCAGAGGTCAGTAGCCGTAGAAACCCCGCAGGAGTGCCTGGTGCTGCGGCTGTCCCCAGTCCACCTGCTCCTGTATATATAACAGAGGAGGTTTTATCCTCAACTCTGGGAGGATTGGAAGAGAGATTAACAGCATTGATCGCTGCTTCCCTGTCACAGGAAAAGCGCGTCCGATCTCCGTCTCCTCCTTCAGAGTGCCTGTTAGTGGAGGAACAGCCCCACACAGAGATCGACCTACCTGAAGGGGATCAGGATGAGGTTGATTCAGTTATGGAGGAATCAACAGTGGAAGAACCTTTCTCAGCATCTCAGGCTGAAAGATTATGGGTTCAGTCTCTGACTAACATGGTCCGATCAGCATTTAAAATGCCTCTGGCGGAACCACCATCCACTACGGTTTCCTCGCTGGGGTCGCTAAAAGCTCCCCAGGCTGTCTGTTCCTTCCCAATCCACCCTTTATTAGAAGGGCTTATTTACCAGGATTGGGAGCATCCTGATAAAATATTTGCTCCCCCCAAGAGATTTCCGGTGATCTATCCCATGGAGGATAAGTTCATAAAAAAATGGAGGGTCCCTACAGTGGACGCAGCCATCTCTTCTGTTAACAAATCACTGACATGTCCAGTAGATAATGTTCCAATGTTCAAAGACCCAATAGATAAAAAATTGGAGTCTTTACTAAAATCTGCTTTCTCTACAGCAAGCATGGTGACACAACCTGCGGTAGCAGCGATTGGAGTCTGCCAAGCAGTGAAAGATCAGTTGAAACAAGTCTTAAGGGACTTACCAGATCAGCAGGCTCTTGCCCTAGCTGACCTGCCTAGAGCCTTGTGTTTTGCGGTGGACGCCATAAAGGATACAATCCAACAGGCCTCCCGCTTTACGCTGTCTATAGTACATATGCGTAGGCTTCTGTGGCTCAAAAACTGGTCTGCTGAAGCTCCCTGTAAAAAACTGCTGGTTAGCTTCCCATTTCATGGAGAACGCTTATTTGGAGAAGATCTGGACAAATATATCCAGAAAATTTCTGCCGGTAAAAGTTCACTCTTACCGGTTAAGAACAAGGGTAGAAGTCCTTCTTTTAAGAGGCCTACTTCTCCAGTCCCTGGCACATCGGCTGTGAAACAGTTCCGACGGCCTCCTCGGTCAAATCCAGGGGGCAGAAATCAGGGACAATCACGGGGTAACAAGAAACCCTGGGTCAAGAGAGTGTGAGGGGGTTAACTCGGTAGCGGGTGTGTGTGACCCCCTGGTTGGGCTCCCCACACAAAAACAGGGCCAGCAGACGGAGGTTGTGGTTTTCAAAATCAAAAGGTGCGGTTTATTTCTCTATGTACAGTGACAAAAACACAGCAAAGCCAAAAAGAAACAAACAAAATAAATCCTGGTCAGTTTGACCTCTGACTAAACATGCAGGTTTCCTAAACTAACAACTGGGATCAGCCTGGTGCTGTCCTAGTCCCTAAGTCCCTGGTTTAGTAAAAGTCCAAACAAATAGCCACACAGGCTTTGCCTCACCGCACTGGGGTTCACTCTCCCTAGACAGTCCACACAGGTCTGGTTCCAGGCATGAGCTAACATCTAATGAAGCTGGGAGTTCTTATAGAGGCCTAAATGAGCTGACAAGCTTCAGCTGGTCTCATCAACTCCCTGTCTCACGACTCCCAGCACTCTCCCTAGAGGTATGAGTCATTCATGAGCCCACTAGCCTCAGCTGGGCTTCATCAACTCCCTAGTTGTATAAGTCGGCATAAAGCCTGAATCTGGGAGAAATATATCTACCCCCCTGGATGCAACCAGGTGACTTTACCTTCCTGCTGTCACATACCCCCCCCCCTCTTGTTTTAACCTCGGGGTTGGAACACCAGCAATCAGGCATTCATGTACTCGAGACAAAGCATCCACATTCCCCATTTGAACGCCAGGGCGATGCTTTACTGTGAAGTTGAATTCCTGTAGGGCCAGGAACCACCTATTCACTCTTCTATTTGTCTCCTTGTTTTGAGCCATCCACTTTAACGGAGCGTGATCCGTAACCATGTCAAAGTGCCTACCTAGCAGATAGTACCGAAGGGAATCTAGAGCCCACTTCACCGCTAAACACTCCTTTTCAACCGTGGCGTAATTTACCTCATGGGACTTCAACTTCCTGCTGAGGTAAATGACTGGGTGCTCTTCCCCGTTCCAGACCTGGGACAATACTGCTCCTAACCCCACATCTGACGCATCACTTTGTACGACAAAGTCTTTAGAGAAGTCGGGTGAGTACAACACTGGCTGGCTACATAAGGCTTGTTTCAAGAATTGGAATGCTGCCTCAGCCTCGGGGGTCCATTTAATCATGACCGACCCTTTCCCTTTCGTCAGGTTGGTTAGGGGCACAGCCTTAGAAGCAAAGTGGGGAATGAAGCGCCGATAATAACCCGCGATTCCCAGAAAGGCTCGTACCTGCTTCTTGCTGTTGGGACGTGGCCAACTCTGGATGGCCTCGACTTTGTTGAGTTGGGGTTTTATTACTCCCCTGCCAATGGTGTACCCAAGATATTTGGCCTCCTCCTGCCCAATGGTACACTTCTTGGGGTTAGCCGTAAACCCCGCTTCCCGGATAGAGTCTAGGACTGCTTGCACTTTTGGCAGATGTGAGGCCCAATCTGTGCTATGGACAATTACGTCATCCAGGTAAGCCGCAGCATACTTCCGATGGGGCCTCAGTATCTGGTCCATTTTCCGCTGGAATGTGGCCGGCGCATTCTGTAACCCGAACGGCATTCTCTTATATTGGAACGCCCCGTCTGGGGTTACAAATGCGGTTTTCTCTTTGGCCGACTTGGCCAGGGGAATTTGCCAATACCCTTTTGTGAGGTCAAGAGTCGTCATGTATCGGGCTGTTCCCAGCCGGTCGATCAACTCATCTATACGTGGCATGGGGTAGGTGTCAAATTTTGTAACTTTGTTCAACTGACGAAAATCGTTACAAAATCGCCAGCTCCCATCCGGTTTAGGCACCAACACAATGGGACTAGACCAATCACTTTGGGACTCCTCTATCACCCCTAAGTTCAGCATTTTCTGTACTTCCTCCCGTATTGCCTCCCGTCGGGCCTCTGGGATCTGATAGGGTTTTAACTTCACCCTTTCACCGGGCGGGGTAATAATATCATGCTCTACCCCAGATGTTTGTCCCGGCAGCTCAGAGAACACCTCCTTGTTGCGAAGCACAAACTCCTTAACCTCCTGTTGTTGGGGTTGTGTCAAGGTGGCTGCTATTCCAACCTCCGGAATCACGCAACCAGTTTGAGCTGGTGACCAAGTTTCTGCGACTAGGGACTCTCTATCCCTCCAGGCTTTCAACAGATTAACGTGATATATCTGTTCGGGCTTTCGCCTTCCTGGTTGTCTGACCTTGTAATTCACTTCGCTCACTTTTTCCATTATCTCGTAGGGGCCTTGCCATTTGGCAAGGAATTTACTTTCAACCGTAGGGACAAGTACCAATATCCTATCCCCCGGGGAAAAGGTACGGGTCTTTGCTCCACGGTTGTACACTCTCTGCTGTGCCAACTGCGCTTGGGCCAAATGTTCCTTCACGATGGGCATTACCTGTGCAATTCGATCTTGCATCAGGGCGACATGCTCAATCACACTCCTGTGGGGAGAACTCTCACTTTCCCAAGTTTCCTTGGCAATATCCAACAGCCCTCTTGGGTGTCTCCCATACAGTAACTCAAAGGGGGAGAATCCCGTAGAGGATTGGGGCACCTCCCTAATAGCAAACATCAAATAAGGAAGTAGACAGTCCCAATCCTTTCCATCTCTATCCACCACTTTCTTCAACATTTGTTTTAGGGTTTTGTTGAATCTTTCAACCAGCCCATCGGTTTGGGGGTGATACACAGATGTACGCAATTGCGTCACTTTGAGCAATTTACACAGCTCTTTCATAACCCGGGACATAAAGGGTGTACCTTGGTCCGTAAGCAGTTCTTTACAAATACCCACCCGGCTAAAAACAAGAGATAGCTCTTTGGCTATGGTTTTGGCCGAGGTATTTCTGAGAGGGATCGCTTCTGGATAACGGGTGGCATAGTCCATTATAACCAATATGTACTGGTGCCCCCTAGCGGACTTGATTATAGGACCTACCAAATCCATTGCGATTCTCTCAAACGGGACCTCAATGATGGGTAGAGGGACCAGCGGGCTACGGAAATGTGGCATCGGGGCCGACCTCTGACACACAGGGCAGGAGGAACAATAATTTTCGATGTCCTTCATCACCCCAGGCCAATAGAATCTCTGTAATACCCTCTCTCGGGTTTTCTCTGTCCCCAGATGACCTCCAAGAATGTGCCCATGGGCCAACTCCAACACCAACTTCCTGTAAGGTTTGGGCACCACCAGCTGCTCAACGGTTTCTTCTGCCCTTTTTGCCACCCGATACAGTAGGTCCTTCTCTACGCTGAAGTATGGGTAAGTGCAGGTATTATCTGGGTTCACTAACTCGCCATCTATTTCCACTACGTTTTCCCGTGCCTTTATTAGGG
Source organism: Rana muscosa (assembly GCA_029206835.1). NCBI lineage: Eukaryota > Metazoa > Chordata > Amphibia > Anura > Ranidae > Rana > Rana muscosa. Next base: position 109,788,307 of record JARGYO010005626.1, read on the forward strand.
CGGGGTCTTATAACTGTTCTGTGGCAAAATTTTCCCTGTGAACCTCCAGATCAGAAAACTCCACAGACGGTAGGTTTTCGTCTGAGGAGGTGGGCTCCTCTCCAGTTTCTTGAGTCTCCCCTGCAAATACTGACAAGGGAAATTCTGGAGAGTCCTCACCACTCTCAGAGGAGTTCTGGCTATCACATTCCTGGTACATAGGGGCACCAGTGGGGGGCTCAGGATCATCCCACAGTTCCCAGAACTTCGGAAAATCCCTTCCCACAATGGCGTCATGCGGTAACTGAGATACTAAGCCCACTGGATGAGAGAGGGTACCTTTGGGGGTCTCGAAACACACTGTAGTCACTGGATACTCTCGGGTGTCCCCATGCACACAAATAACAGCTACCTTGCTATTCCCAGAGACCTCTGTTTTAACTAATTCAGCCTTTATCAGGGTCACAAGGCTACCTGAATCCAGTAATACCACAACATTTCTACCATTAATACACATTTTGCATAAATGTTTCTCAGTTCCTCGAATGGCAGTGCATGCGACTGTCGCACACAGCGACTGACGTCTGCCCGTCAGAAAGTCACACTGCATGGGTTCCTCCACAACCGGGTAATTGGCTGCAATATGTCCCGCTTGCCGGCAGCGGTAGCAAACGATCCTTCTTGCGGCCTCTTGAGCCGCTGATTTCCCAGGCTGTTCTCGCCAAACTTGGGGTAGAGCTCCCACCCTCTCACTCTCTCCACCCTCACCCCTTGGAATCCTCTTATCCGCCCCTGGGGATGGTCTGGTCTTAGGGTGGAAAGTCCGAGTGTCTCTGGAAGAGGCCGTCAGGTTCTCTGTAGCCAAGTATTTCTCTACACGATCCACAAGACCACCGGCCGTCTCTGGGTCTCCATGGCTTACCCACTTTTGGATGGCAGTAGGAAGAGCTCTCAAAAACCGATCCATTACAACACGTTCCACAATCTCTGGTGCGGACAAAGTCTCTGGCTGTAGCCACTTCCTGCTCAGGTGAATGAGATCATACATTTGAGACCTGGGGGGTTTTCCAAGCTGGAAAGTCCAGTTATGCACACGCTGAGCCCGGACAGCCAGGGTGACACCCAGCCTTGCCAATATTTCAGCTTTTAGCATCACATAGTCTTTTGCTTGGTCAGGCTCTAGGTCATAGTAAGCCTTCTGCGATTCACCAGTTAACAGAGGAGCCACCAGTCCAGCCCACTGCTCCTCAGGCCACTTTTCTCTTTCAGCAGTCCTTTCAAATGTGGTCAAAAATACCTCTGGATCATCCTCTCCAGTCATTTTTGTCAATAAACGACTCACCCCAAAGGACGCGGTATTAGTGGGACGGCTTTCCTCACTGGTCTGCGGACGTTGCTGCATTACTGCTTCCATTTGTTGTAGTCTCTGCTCTTGCTTCTGTAACAGGTCTATGAAGCGGGCCTCAGATTGCTGCTGGGCTTGTTGATGAGCTTGCTGCTGGGCTGCAAGGCTCCTTTGCAAACCTGCATTTGTCTGCTGTTGATTGGCATTTGCTAGAGCCAGCTGTTTCAGTATCTCCTCCATGCTGGCTTAAAAAAAACTGCCACTGGTTCTCCACCAACTGTGAGGGGGTTAACTCGGTAGCGGGTGTGTGTGACCCCCTGGTTGGGCTCCCCACACAAAAACAGGGCCAGCAGACGGAGGTTGTGGTTTTCAAAATCAAAAGGTGCGGTTTATTTCTCTATGTACAGTGACAAAAACACAGCAAAGCCAAAAAGAAACAAACAAAATAAATCCTGGTCAGTTTGACCTCTGACTAAACATGCAGGTTTCCTAAACTAACAACTGGGATCAGCCTGGTGCTGTCCTAGTCCCTAAGTCCCTGGTTTAGTAAAAGTCCAAACAAATAGCCACACAGGCTTTGCCTCACCGCACTGGGGTTCACTCTCCCTAGACAGTCCACACAGGTCTGGTTCCAGGCATGAGCTAACATCTAATGAAGCTGGGAGTTCTTATAGAGGCCTAAATGAGCTGACAAGCTTCAGCTGGTCTCATCAACTCCCTGTCTCACGACGCCCAGCACTCTCCCTAGAGGTATGAGTCATTCATGAGCCCACTAGCCTCAGCTGGGCTTCATCAACTCCCTAGTTGTATAAGTCGGCATAAAGCCTGAATCTGGGAGAAATATATCTACCCCCCTGGATGCAACCAGGTGACTTTACCTTCCTGCTGTCACAAGAGGTACAAAACCTCCCCCTAAGTCATGAAGGGTTGCCCCCACTCAGTCGGGTGAGGGGAAGACTTCAGTTGTTCACAGAGACCTGGCGGGACACCATCAGAGATGGGTGATCTCCGCAGTAAGTCTGGGATACAGGCTGGAGTTAAAAGACATTCCTCCTGCCCATTTTATAAGGTCAAACGTGCCAAGCGATCCCCAGAAGAGTGGATCCCTCCTTCTGGCACTAGAGCAACTATTGCCCCAAGGGTAATCATGAAGGTTCCCTTGGAAGAAAACGGGTTCGGGTTTTACTCGAACCTTGTCACAGTCCCCAAACCAAATGGGGACATGAGGCCCATATTAAATATAAAAGGGCTAAACAAGTTCCTACATATCGGGACTTTTTCGGATGCAGTCGATCCGATCGGTGGCCACCGCCCTACAAGGGCAGGAATGGTTAGCCTCGATCGACATAAGGGATGCTTATTTGCATATTCCCATCTGTCCGGCCCACCAGAAATTTCTACGCCTTGCAGTAGAAGGGCGCCATTTTCAGTTCAGAGCCTTACCTCTCGGTCTGGCCACGGCACCACGAGTGTTCACAAAAATTCTGGCCCTACGATTGGCCAAACTAGGAACACAAGGTGTAACGATAATGGCATATCTGGACGACTTGTTGCTGATAGACCACTCAGTGAAAAAAACTAGAAGTGGTCGTTCACAAGATAATCAAGTATCTGGAATCTCACGGTTGCATTATCAACCGAGACAAGTCAGCCCTAAAACCAGTCAAAAGCCTGGAATACTTGGGGGCTAAGACTGGATTCAAATCAGAGAAAGATTTTTTTTTACCTCCAGAGAAGGTGTCGTCTTTGAAAGATTTGACCCACTTAGTGGGTACAAAAAAGAAAAACCATCCATGCGCCTGTGTATAAGGCTGCTGGGAAAAATGGTGGCTTCATTCGAAGCGGTACCCTACGGTCAATTCCATTCAAGGAACTTGCAGAGGGCCATACTGTCAGCCTGGAACAAAAAAGTTCAGGCTTTAGACTTACCAATGTCCCTGTCCCCTTCCGTTCGCAAGAGCCTCCATTGGTGGTTGGTGCCCCAGAATCTGGAAAAAGGGAAACCCTTCAGTCCGGTTTCTTGGAAGGTGGTCACTACAGTTGCCAGCCTCATAGGCTGGGGGGGCAGTACTGGAGCAATGGTCTCTCCAGGGCAAGTGGTCAGAAGCAGAGAAGGCCCTGCCCACCAATCTCTTAGAGATACGAGCAGCCCGGTATGCCCTAGTAGCATGGACATCCAAACTCCAAGGGTCACCTGTCAGAGTTCAATCAGACAATGCCACAGCAGTGGCATATATCAATCACCAGGGTGGCACCAGGAGTCGTGCAGCCCAGAGGGAAGCGAATTGCATCCTGGAATGGGCAGAAAGGTATGTCACAGCCATATCCGCGGTTTTCATCCCAGGAGTGGAAAATTGGAGAGCGGACTTTTTAAGTCGCCAGCAATTATGCCCGGGGAATGGTCTCTTCACCCCGAGGTTTTCCAGGCAATATGCCAGCGGTGGGGAACACCGGATGTAGATCTGCTAGCATCCAGATTCAACGCAAAGGTGGACAGATTTGTGTCTCGCACAAAGGATCCCCTAGCTTGCAGTTCGGATGCCCTAGTGTTCCCTTGGGATCAGTTCAAGCTGATATATGCATTCCCACCGCGATTAATCCGCAGAATCAGGGTAGAAAAGAAACCAGTGATTCTGGTGGCTCCAGCGTGGCCCCGAAGGGCATGGTACGCGGAAATTGTAAAAAAGGGATTTTTATAACAGCTTACCTGTAAAATCCTTTTCTTGGAGTACATCACGGGACACAGAGCGACTTAGTCATTACTAATGGGTTATATAGATTACCTTCAGGTGTTGGCACTGGCCAATTCCAAACCGGAAGTACCCTCCCCTATATAAGCCCCTCCCACCCGGGAGCACCTCAGTTTTGTAGCCAAGCAATAAGTGTCCCAAAAAGAGGGGTGGGAGCTCTGTGTCCCGTGATGTACTCCAAGAAAAGGATTTTACAGGTAAGCTGTTATAAAAATCCCTTTTTCTTTTTCGTACATCACGGGACACAGAGCGACTTAGTCATTACTAATGGGACGTCCCAAAGCAATGCCAAATGAGGGGAGGGATACATAAGCTGGGCGCCATCAGGCATGAGGATCTTTTGCGGCCTGCAACACACTGCGCCCAAAGGCGACATCCTCCTGACTTCTAACGTCTACCTGGTAGAACCTAGTAAACGTGCGTACCGAAGACCATGTTGCGGCCTTACATACTTGAGCCAGGGAGGCCTGGTGATGCACTGCCCATGAAGTTCCAACTGCTCTTGTGGAGTGCGCCCTAACTTTGAACGGAGGCGGTCTCTTTCTCAAGCCATAGGCTTGTATTATGACCTGTCGAATCCACTTGGCTAAAGTAGATTTTGATGCTGCCTGACCCTTTCTGGGGCCTTCCGGCAGAACAAATAAAGAATCCGTTCTGCAAATCTGAGCAGTGGCTTTTAGATAAGCTTTAACTGCTCTTACTACATCCAAAGAATGTAATAACTTTTCCTCTACCGAGCTAGGTTTGGGGAAAAAAGAAGGAAGAACCACATCTTGGTTCAAATGAAACCTCGATACCACCTTAGGAAGAAAGGCTGGATGAGGACGTAATACTACTCTGTCCTTATGGACAACCAGATATGGCTCCTTACAGGACAAGGCGGCTAATTCCGATACTCTTTTAGCCGAACAAACGGCTACTAAGAAAATCAATTTCCTGGTGAGAAGAACCAAGGAAATGTGTTGTAATGGTTCAAACGGTTGTTTCTGTAGAACCGACAGAACCAGGTTTAGGTCCCAAGGACATATGGGAATACTAACCGGAGGGCTAATACGCATCACTGCTTGTATAAAGGCTTTGACTAGTGAATGCGAAGCCAAGGGCCTTTGAAAAAATATTGACAAGGCCGAAATCTGACCCTTGATAGTACTCAAGGCAAGCTTCCTATCTACAGCCCACTGTAGGAAGTCCAAAATCCTCCCTATCACGTACTTACGTGGATGCTATTTCTTGGCCTCACACCACGTAATGTATGCTTTCCAGATCCTATAATAGATCTGCCTGGATACCGGTTTCCTGGCATTGATCATGGTAGATACCACAGAATTAGAGAGCCCTCTCTTTTTCAGAATGTGGGCTTCAATAGCCAGGCCGTCAAACCTAGGGCTGGTAAGGAAGGGTGGTATATCGGTCCCTGCGACAGCAGGTCCGAACGATGTGGGAGGGTCCAAGGACTCCTCACTGACATTTTTACAATCTCCGCGTACCATGCCCTTCGGGGCCACGCTGGAGCCACCAGAATCACTGGTTTCTTTTCTACCCTGATTCTGCGGAGTAATCGCGGTAACAATTGTGGCGGTGGGAATGCATATATCAGCTTGAACTGATCCCAAGGGAACACTAGGGCATCCGAGCCGCAAGCTAGGGGATCCCTTGTGCGAGACACAAATCTGTCCACCTTTGCGTTGAATCTGGATGCTAGCAGATCTACATCCGGTGTTCCCCACCGCTGGCATATTGCCTGGAAAACCTTGGGGTGAAGAGACCATTCCCCCGGGCATAATTGTTGGCGACTTAGAAAGTCCGCTCTCCAATTTTCCACTCCTGGGATGAAAACCGCGGATAAGGCTGGGACATATTTTTCTGCCCACTCCAGGATGCAATTTGCTTCCCTCTGGGCTGCACGACTCTTGGTGCCACCCTGGTGATTGATATATGCCACTGCCGTGGCATTGTCTGATTGAATTCTGACAGGGGACCCTTGGAGTTTGGATGTCCATGCTACTAGGGCATACCGGGCTGCTCGTATCTCTAAGAGATTGATGGGCAGGGCCTTTTCTGCTTCTGACCACTTGCCCTGGAGAGACCATTGCTCCAGTACTGCCCCCCAGCCTATGAGGCTGGCATCTGTAGTGACCACCTTCCAAGAAAACCGGACTGAAGGGTTTCCCTCTTTCCAGATTCTGGGGCACCAACCACCAATGGAGGCTCTTGCGAACGGAAGGGGACAGGGACATTGGTAAGTCTAAAGCCTGAACTTTTTTGTTCCAGGCTGACAGTATGGCCCTTTGCAAATTCCTTGAATGGAATTGACCGTAGGGTACCGCTTCGAATGAAGCCACCATCTTTCCCAGCAGCCTCATGCAGAGGCGTATGGATGCTTTTCTTTTTGTACCCACTAAGTGGGTCAAATCTTTTAAAGACGACACCTTCTCTGGAGGTAAGAAAATCTTTCTCTGATTTGAATCCAGCCTTAGCCCTAAGTATTCCAGACTTTTGACTGGTCTTAGAGCTGACTTGTCCCGGTTGATAATCCAACCGTGATATTCCAGATACTCGATTGTCTTGTGAATAGCTACTTCCAGCTTTTCCACTGAGTGGTCTATTAGTAGCAGGTCGTCTAGATATGCCATTATCGTTACACCCTGTGTTCTTAGATTGGCCAATAATGGGGCCAGAATTTTTGTGAACACTCGTGGTGCTGTGGCCAGACCGAAAGGTAAGGCTCTGAACTGAAAATGGCGCCCTTCTACTGCAAAGCGTAGAAATTTCTGGTGGGCCGGAAAGATGGGAATATGCAGATAAGCATCCTTTATGTCGATCGAGGCTAGCCATTCCTGCCCTTGTAGGGCGGTGGCCACCGATCGGATCGACTCCATCCGAAAAGTCCTGATATTTAGGAACTTGTTTAGCCCTTTTAGATTTAATATGGGCCTCACGTCCCCATTTGGTTTGGGGACTGTGAAAAGGTTCGAGTAAAACCCGAATCCGCTTTCTTCCAGGGGAACCTTCATGATTACACGTTGGAGCAATAGTTGTTCTAGTGCCAGAAGGAGGGATCCTCTCTTTTGGGGATCTCTTGGCACGTTTGACCTCATAAATTGGGCAGGAGGAGTGCCTTTTAACTCCAGCTTGTATCCCAGACTTACTGCGGGGAGCACCCATCTGTCTCTGATGGTGTCCCGCCAGGTCTCTGTGAACAACTGAAGTCTTCCCCCCACCCGATTGAGTGGGGGCAACGCTTCATGCCTTGGGAGGAGGTTTTGTACCTTTCTTGATCCAGGGCTTCTTGTTACCCTGTGATTGTCCCTGATTTCTGCCCCCTGAACTTGACCGCGAAGGCCGTCGGAACTGCTTCACAGCCGATGTGCCTGGGACTGGAGAAGTAGGCCTCTTAAAAGAAGGACTTCTACCCTTGTTCTTAACCGGTAAGAGTGAACTTTTACCGGCAGAAATTTTCTGGATATATTTATCCAGATCTTCTCCAAATAAGCGTTCTCCATGAAATGGGAAGCTAACCAGCAGTTTTTTACAGGGAGCTTCAGCAGACCAGTTTTTGAGCCACAGAAGCCTACGCATATGTACTATAGACAGCGTAAAGCGGGAGGCCTGTTGGATTGTATCCTTTATGGCGTCCACCGCAAAACACAAGGCTCTAGGCAGGTCAGCTAGGGCAAGAGCCTGCTGACCTGGTAAGTCCCTTAAGACTTGTTTCAACTGATCTTTCACTGCTTGGCAGACTCCAATCGCTGCTACCGCAGGTTGTGTCACCAAACTTGCTGTAGAGAAAGCAGATTTTAGTAAAGACTCCAATTTTTTATCTATTGGGTCTTTGAACATTGGAACATTATCTACTGGACATGTCAGTGATTTGTTAACAGAAGAGATGGCTGCGTCCACTGTAGGGACCCTCCATTTTCTTATGAACTTATCCTCCATGGGATAGATCACCGGAAATCTCTTGGGGGGAGCAAATATTTTATCAGGATGCTCCCAATCCTTGTAAATAAGCCCTTCTAATAAAGGGTGGATTGGGAAGGAACAGACAGCCTGGGGAGCTTTTAGCGACCCCAGCGAGGAAACCGTAGTGGATGGTGGTTCCGCCAGAGACATTTTAAATGCTGATCGGACCATATTAGTCAGAGACTGAACCCATAATCTTTCAGCCTGAGAAGCTGAGAAAGGTTCTTCCACTGTTGATTCCTCCATAACTGAATCAACCTCATCCTGATCCCCTTCAGGTAGGTCGATCTCTGTGTGGGGCTGTTCCTCCACTAACAGGCACTCTGAAGGAGGAGACGGAGATCGGACGCGCTTTTCCTGAGACAGGGAAGCAGCGATCAATGCTGTTAATCTCTCTTCCAATCCTCCCAGAGTTGAGGATAAAACCTCCTCTGTTATATATACAGGAGCAGGTGGACTGGGGACAGCCGCAGCACCAGGCATTCCTGCGGGGTTTCTACGGCTACTGACCTCTGAATTCTCAGGGGAGATTGGTGCAGTACAAGCATGCCCAATATCCTCAGAGCCCGATGGAGACCCCTTTGGCTTCCTGGAAGATCTATTTCCGGAGCGTCTGGACGACATATCCTTTAAGCACAAAGCTGAGGTATTCCCGTCGTCATACACCAATTTTGCTGGTAATAGTCTAACACAGGTGCTGCTATATACCAGCTGGTGTCCACTAAAGTGCCTTTCTATGGGGATGCCTGCATCAACCGCCTCTGTGTGCCACTGTTTGTTGCTAGCTCTGTTTGCATGCAGCTGACACTTGTACTGTGTCTTTTAACCATGCTGGGACGCCCGCACATGCGCAGAAGCGCCGCGGCGCGCATCGAGCGTCATCCACCCGCCCCGCCCCTTTTTTTTCATAGGAGGCGCGTGCACGCCCGTGCGCCATTGGCGCCCTTTTCGAAATCAAACAGGGGACTAGGAGCCAGGGCCCTTTTTGCCGGAGGGCCTGTGCGGTGGATGAGCGCAGCAACAGGGCAGAGGAAGTGGATTCCCACAGAGAAACTTACCAGCTGCCTGGATCTTTTGACTTGAGAAAACCAAAGATCCACATGACAAGAAAAATGGACTACAGCGGCCTCTAGTGGTTTAACACAGGTACCGCGGTCCCTGTTTTTTTTTTTTTTTTTTTCTTGACTACTATTAAAATTTTACATTTTTCAGTAGTTATAGGCAAACACAGATATTTAGCGGGAATACCATTAGGTAACAGACAGAAAGACAAATTAGGCTTGGGGGTCCCCCAATAGAACCAAGTTCCTGGGGGCCCCCACTTACCTGATCCCCGCCGCAGGACTTTGTTTGGTCCACAGAAGTCCAAACTTCACCTATCACGGCAGGCATTGTAATTAAACCTTCAGGGACCGGGTTCCCAAGGATTCCACTCCCCTGGACCTGTATAGCACCCTGCACAGACAACATCTTGGTCGTGGGTATGACCAGAGCTCTGGATCCCAGGGTCCAGCCCTCCTAAGAGAAGCATTACAGGCAAAACCTTGCTCTTCTGCTGCAAGGCCCGGGTACCGACCGTTTAGCTATGAAGCTTTTTTGGTGGGATCCGGAACAGCTTACTAAGGCCCAAAAGAACCTGTACGCAAGCCCAGTGAAAACACATGTTACTCTTTGGCCAACACCTTAGACACTGGCAAAAAACTGAGGTGCTCCCGGGTGGGAGGGGCTTATATAGGGGAGGGTACTTCCGGTTTGGAATTGGCCAGTGCCAACACCTGAAGGTAATCTATATAACCCATTAGTAATGACTAAGTCGCTCTGTGTCCCGTGATGTACGAAAAAGAAAATGTCAGTGGGAAGTCCTTGGACCCTCCCACATCGTCCGGACCTGCTTTCGCAAGGACCGATATACTACCCTTCCTTACCAGCCCTAGGTTTGACGGCCTGGCTATTGAAGCCCACTTTCTAAAAAAGAGAGGGCTCTCTAATCCTGTGGTATCTACCATGATCAATGCCAGGAAGCCGGTATCCAGGCAGATCTATTATAGGATCTAGAAGGCGTACATCACGTGGTGTGAGGCCAGGAAATGGCATCCACGTAAGTACGTAATAGGTAGGATTCTGGACTTCCTACAGTGGGCTGTACATAGGAAGCTTGCCTTGAGTACTATCAAGGGTCAGACGGCCTTGTCAATATTTTTTTCAAAGGCCCTTGGCTTTGCATTCATTAGTCAAAGCTTTCATACAAGGAGTGATGCGTATTAGCCCTCCGGTTAGTATTCCCATATGTCCATGGGACTTAAACCTGGTTCTGTCGGTTCTACAGAAACAACCATTTGAACCATTGCGGCACATTTCCTTGGTTCTTTTCACCAGGAAATTGATTTTCTTAGTAGCCATTTGTTCGGCTAAAAGAGTATCGGAATTAGCCGCCTTGTCCTGTAAGGAGCCATATCTGGTTATCCATAAGGACAGAGTAGTATTACGTCCTCATCCAGCCTTCTTCCTAAGGTGGTATCGAGGTTCCATTTGAACCAAGATGTGGTTCTTCCTTCCTTTTTCCCCAAACCTAGTTCGGTAGAGGAAAAGTTATTGCATTCTTTGGATGTAGTAAAAGCAGTTAAAGCTTGTCTTAAAGCCACTGCTCAGATTCGTAGAACGGATACTTTGTTTGTTCTGCCGGAAGGCCCCAGAAAGGGTCAGGCAGCATCAAAAATCTACTTTAGCCAAGTGGATTCGACAGGTCATAATACAAGCCTATGGCTTGAAAAGGAGACCGCCTCCGTTCAAAGTTAGGGCGCACTCCACAAGAGCAGTTGGAACTTCATGGGCAGTGCATCACCAAGCCTCCCTGGCTCAAGTCTGTAAGGCCACAACATGGTCCTTAGTACACACGTTTACTAGATTCTACCAGGTAGACGTCAGAAGTCAGGAGGATGTCGCCTTTGGGCGCAGTGTGTTGCAGGCCGCAAAAGAGCCTCATGCCTGATGGCGCCCAGCTTATGTATCCCTCCCCTCATTTGGCATTGCTTTGGGACGTCCCATTAGTAATGACTAAGTCGCTCTGTGTCCCGTGATGTACGAAAAAGAAAAAGGGATTTTTATAACAGCTTACCTGTAAAATCCTTTTCTTGGAGTACATCACGGGACACAGAGCTCCCACCCCTCTTTTTGGGACACTTATTGCTTGGCTACAAAACTGAGGTGCTCCCGGATGGGAGGGGCTTATATAGGGGAGGGTACTTCCGGTTTGGAATTGGCCAGTGCCAACACCTGAAGGTAATCTATATAACCCATTAGTAATGACTAAGTCGCTCTGTGTCCCGTGATGTACTCCAAGAAAAGGATTTTACAGGTAAGCTGTTATAAAAATCCCTTTTTTCCCCTTGAGTGTTCCAGAAGCTCTACTTGGGCTGGTCATTTTGGGACCAGCTGGAACCTAGAAAGTCAGTGCCAGGCATACCACTTTCCACTCCATCTGATCTATGGGGACAGCTACCATATTGATGGACCAATAGAGAGGAGAGAAAAGGCTAGGTCATGACTTTGATGTCTCAAGTCACAATGTGCATACATTTTTAATCTTAAAGTGTTAGAAGAATCAGAACATTTCACACAGATTTTTTGTGGAATGCAGCCTCTTGTGAAATGATTCTCTGCTTTGCTACATTAATGGTGTATGACTCTCTGCTTGTATCAGAAAACATGTTGGCCTGCATTTTTACTGGCTCAGATTGTGGACATTTTAGAAGATGGTAGAAGCAGCAACTATAGTTGATGTCTGAGGACCCATTCTGTGGTAGGTGACATGTACAGTACTATATAAAAACACCTAATTTTGGGAACATAATGAAACTATTACAGGCATAAGAAGTCTGTGTCTGAAGTTTGTTGTAATTTTGCAGATGCTAGCAGTGTCCACCTCTGCTGCTAGCACCCGATGAGGGCAGGCTAACTGAAGACGAGTCCTATAGTATTGCATAGCATTACACTGTCGCTGTAGTTCTGTTATAATGGACACCAAACCATATATCCATTTTAAACTAATTTAACCTACCAGTATATTTTTCAACTTATTGCAGTAATAATGTTATTAATTAGTATTCTTCTAATATCCTTGCTTTAGTACCAAAGTAAATAGTGTATTTTCATGAGATTTTCATAAAAATTTTAATCTATGATAACGTAAAAGGAATTATTCTTCTAATGAATATAGAGAGCTGATTTGCTGCACAGGTCCTGGGTCTGGGCAGATCAAGTTTAAGCCCTGATTTAGAAGAATCATGAAGTTGTAACACTTGCTCTAAGCTGTTTTGTGCTCCTTGGCAAGATGGCTATGCAAGTTGAAGTTTAATCGGTTTTATCCAGAGCTGCTGATTTTAAATGGAGTTGGCTTTTAAATTTGGCATCGAGTTGCATTTTTATGGAAAATGCAATTTTATTCATTGTCTCCGTTTCAACATTTTTTTTTTTATATTGTGTATGAATAATTTTGCCTCTGGGAGAGCTTGTAGTTTGGGAAGAGTAGCGCTCATGCCAAGCAATGCTTTTATGCCTGATATAACAGGTCTCATGTATCAGGGATCACAAATCTGTGCAATAAAGACTTCACTTGGGGTTTTGATGACATGTAAATAGTGTACCACATGTATCCAGTCCAACTGGCATGAAGGAGAGGGCTTATCTAATGTTACATGAAAGTTCTTGTCGAAGTGCAGCAGTTCTGCTGAGAATCTTAGAGGTTCATCACAATCTTTGTGTTCTGTTGATTGTTTTTTTTTTTTTTTTTTAACTAATTGTGCTTGAACATAACGATGTTTCCAAATCATCTTTTTTGGGTACAGACTGTGGTGGGTAAAGACATCAATGATCAATCGTGGTAAAGCTGCTACTTCTAGCTTGGCTGTATTGTCAGCCCTTCACTGAGGGGGAGGAAAAGAAAAGTCCCCGGTGCCACACATCCATGGAATCCTGTGGTAGGTATAAGAGGGACAACCTCAGCCTGGGCCCTCGCCTGCTGCACCCAACGCGTTTCGCTCAACCCCCAAAGCTTAATCATGAGGATTCCCATGAATAAGCTCTGGGGCGGAGTGAAATGTGTTGGGGGCGTGGCCTGACAGAAGCCCAGGCTGAGGTTGTCTCTCTCATACCTACCACAGGATTCTATGGATGTGCGGCACATTTCCTATCCTCAGTGATCACAGGAGCTGGGATGAGCTCTATCCCTTGCCGCCACTCCTGCAGCAGACACGGCATCATCCACACTATTCCCCACTACGATCGAGCCTGAGCGGCCTACTAACTAATTATGGCTCGCATTGTGCACTTTTTCAGTTGGCTTTTGGGGCTGCCTATTCATTTATATTAGACCAGGCTTACAAATCATTTTAAGGCAGCAGCTTAGCATTGTCAGCCTGCTACAGGAAGTGCATTACTGTCAGGATCTCCAGATAAGAAACTGCAGCGACCCCTGGCGACTCACTCTCTCGTGAGTACATTTGTGCAGGGGTTCGACATGTGGCCCCTCCGGTCCGCCTGCTACAGGAAGTGCATTACTGTCAGGATCTCCAGATAATAAACTGCAACAGTTTTACAATTCACTTAACATGTATACAGTGCATGATGCAAAAAAAAAAAAAAAGGGTTTACATACACTTTAGTGCAAGATCACATAATTTTTTGGGCTCAAATTTATAGGTTTGATTAAGTTAGATTACATTACAACAAAGGGCAATCTTCCAGGTCTCATGGAATTTTCCATTATAGATCTCTGAATTCTCTCCACAATTCCAGGCTTGATTGGGATCATAGCAAGACAGAATGTATATTTTTTGCAGCTTAGAGTTTTATAATTGCATGTAGCCCAACCGTATACAATGTTGCAACTATCAGAGACTCGAAGGCTATCCCCAAATAGCAGAAGTAAATTAATAGAAATATAACCCCAACACTTACTAATTTAAAATGTCATTCTGTTTATTTAATCATAAAACTACATGAAACAACACACTTACTATACTGTGGTTATCATTTTTTTTTTTTGTAAAGCAAATCAGTATGCAAAGTAGAGTTTCAATAAAATATGCCCATAGTATGTTGTAGTACTTATTATTTTAGACTAAAAATAGACTACTTCTACAACATGTTTTGAACTATTTTGGTTGTGTAAGAGACTTTAAATCTGTAGAACAGGATACAATTCTATTTTATGTATTGACTTTGATAAAATTGTAGCCATCTTCTAATGCATTGCATAGTAAGTGTGCAGACTTTTATATTTTTATATATATATATATATATATATATATATATATATATATATAGCCGTAATTGTGACTTTCATGAAAATTTTTTGACTGTAAATCAATCACTGTCACTAAACTTCAGCCCCGGAGGATTTGGCTGCCAAATGACCGGGCCACTTTTTGCGATTCGGCACTGCGTTGCTTTAACTGACAATTGCGCGGTCATGCGACGTGGCTCCCAAACAAAATTGACGTCCTTTTTTCCCCACAAATAGAGATTTCTTTTAGTGGCATTTGATCACCTCTGCAGTTTTAATTTTTTGCGCTTAAAACAAAAATAGGGGGTACATTTTGGAAAAAAAGCGCAATATTTTTTACTTTTTGCTATAATAAATATCCCCAAAAATATATAAAAAAACTATTTTTTTCCCTTAGTTTAGGCCGATACGTATTCTACGTATTCTTGGTAAAAAAAATTGCAATAAGCATTTATTGATTGGTTTGCGCAAAAGTTATAGCGTCTACAAAATAGGGGATAGTTTTATGGCATTTTTATTAATATTTATTTTTTTACTAGTAATGGCGGCGATCAGCGATTTTTATTGTGACTGCGACATTATGGTGGACACATCGGATACTTTTGACGCTATTTTGGGACCATTGTCATTTATACAGCGATCAGTGCTATAAAAATGCACTGATTACTGTGTAAATGACACTGGCAGGGAAGGGGTTAACCACTAGGGGGCGAGGAAGGGGTTAAGTGTGTCCTAGGGAGTGATTCTAACTGTGTGGGGGCTGGGCTACATGTGACACGACATTGATCACTGCTCCCAAAGACAGGGAGCAGAAGATCAGTGTCCTGTCACAAGGCAGAACAGGGAGATGCCTTGTTTACACAGGCATCCCCCCCGTTCTGCAGCTCCGTGACACGATCGCGGGACACCGGCGGACATCAAGTCCGCCGGTCCCGCGGGCACGGTCATGGATCTCGTGGCAGGGGCAATGTATATACAGTATACGTTGCTTTGCGCAGCTGTGTCATTCTGCTGACGTATATGTACAGGACGCGTTGGCAAGTGGTTAAACACATGCACCTGGAAGATTCACCTGCAGTGAATGTTTGGTGAATGTCAGATTCACTGCTTTAAAAATATGCCCCTAGATTATATGTTTTATGGGCCCTTTCGCACAGGCGGTGTCTGTTCCGGTCAGCAGGGGATCCGCAAACAGATTACTTGCGAGCAGAACAGAACGGATCTCACTTTTATGACATCTGTGCATGTTTAGACTTTTCCTCCTGCCTGAAACCAGACATATGTAAATGGATGTGCACCCTTTACCTCCAGTCTGTCACACTTACTGTAGGGCCTAAATGCTGGAAAAGGACTCTAACCTTTTTTTTTTTTTTTTTTTTTTTTAGACCTAGACAGATTTACAGGTAATCAGATAAAAACAAATACACGTCCAATTACATCTGCCTGCTTGTAGACTAACACTAAGCGTCTGTTCACATTCACTTGCAAAAACTGCCTGTGTGAAAGGAGCCTAAATTAAATAAACAGAATCATATTTTGAATTAGTGCTGGTAGGTTATTTCTTGTTAACTCTGATTTTAAGCATAGTCTCACTATGTGTGGTTGGCTTTATTGAGATATTGCCTATCTTTCTACTTTGCTGAGCATTTGCAAGAAACATCCCAAGTTTTATCAATTTGTGTGCCCAGCAAAAGTGACAAACCTTTTTACTCTTTCGTCCATGGACCGACACAGCTTCTCTATTGACAAAGTGGGTATTATCTGTTAATTAGGAGTGACTAGGCAGAAAACTTATAAAAAGTGTTGCATCACACCTTCTACAGTATTGCCCAGGGGGCGGACCCTCTGGGTATATCCCCTCAGTCTGCATCTCGCAGATCAGTTTTTTTCTGTCTAGCAAGGAGTAGGACATGGCTCCCTTCGGGCCCATTGGTCCGGGGGGAAAATATATATTTTTGCTACATTTTTTTTTGTTTCCTGTGATCTTCGATCAATTGCCGACTGGGTGACAGGCTGGATCCTTGATCCTTGTAGTCTCCCTAGTTTCAGCCATCGAGCGTGTGCTGACCCTAGCTACGCGCTGGGTTTTGCACGACATGTCCGTCGCTCCACGGGTGGCCGGTGAGCCTATGCTACAGGGCCTGCATTGGACCGCTCAGCTTCGGCTGACCTTACGGCCGAGTCGCAGCAGCCTGGCCGGTGAGCTTACGCTCCAAGGCTTGCATCTGACCGCTCAGCTTCGGCTGACCATACGGCCGAGTCGCAGCAGCCTGTCCGGTGAGCGTCGCACACCGGGGCATACATATGATCGTGCCCTTGGGTCCAATCACAGCATGCCTGGCCAACAGTCACCTTCCGTGCACGGACGATGATCTGTTTGGAATGTCTTCCAGCATGATACATGCAGGATAGGTAAGTAAACTCCCCTGCCTTGGCTGGGAGATTTGGCTGGACATTCCTGGAGAGACCAAGTAAGTGGTTGTGGCCCCTTTCTTCCCTCTCTCCCTGCCTTTCCCTCCTCCATGGGCTTCTAGCTAAAGGTTTCTGGGTGCTGGGGGTCACCTAAGGGGTTCCACTGGAGCGGGGCTGGCTGTAACTAACATTTAAAAGAAATGTAATTTCTGCTTACCTGCATGTGCTTCCTCCTCCATGCTGTCGGCGGCCATTTTGCGGTGGTCCATGCCGGGTTCGGCCTCTAGTGACTGCCCGACTGCCATCTTCCTGTGGTTTCTGCGCCATTTTCTTGTAGTTCCACACCCTCTGGCCTCTATCGACTGATCGGCGGCCATGTTTGTAATGATCCACGCTGTATGTATATATTGCCGTTCGCTGGCCATCTTTTTGTGGTCTACGGCTGCTTTGGCCTCTATCTTCGGCTCGGCGGCCATTTTCTTAGAGCCCACATTATCTTCCATACAGACGTTTGGCGGCCATTTGCGAGAGTCTCCGGCCTCTAGGGTGCATTACACTGGCGCGAGAAATTCACACAGGAAGCACTGATAAAAGAAGCAGACAGCAGCAGTGGGACAGCATCACAGGCGCAGCACGGCAGCATAGCGGTACCGATCCAAGGGTGGTGAGTCCTCTGGGTGACCCAGCATCTCTGCAGCAAAGGAGGGTGGCCTATTGATATCTTGCCTGGAGCCCTGTGGGTGTCAGCGCATGGTCAGCATGGCATCTGAGCCAGATGCCTTCTCCCCTGAAACACCAGATTTAGCAGCTGGTGCCCCTGAGGTGTCTATGAACGCTATGACGGCAATCCTAGAGGCGTTTGCTGCCAGGGTGGAAGCAGCACACGGGAATACAGGGGGTAGTAAACGCCCCCGTCCCCTGCAAGCTTCTGGGGATTATTCTGATGCAGAACCAGGTCCAGCTACGGCTCAGGGCCCAGATTCTGATGCATCAGAGACTGCAGACCGTGACCGGACAGTGAGGATGACTACAAGTCCAGGTCAGTACGCGAGACGGCTTTGGTATCTGACCATATTACTGCAGTGCGGGATATGCTAAAGTTGTAAAATACTGCAGAAGCAGCAGAGACTCCGGTCCACTTTGGGTTTCATAAACCTGCCCGCACTGCTAAGGTGTTCCCTTGTGTGTCTTATTTTGATAAACTCTTATACAAGGAATGGGAGAACCCACTGAGGGTCTTTACAGTCCCAAAGAGGTTTGCGGTACGGTACCCCTTTGAGGAGAGTTTTCTGAAGAAATGGACCTCTCCCCCTATAGTGGACCCTCTGGTGTCCAGACTTAATAGAGCCACCACAATTCCAGTAGAAGGGGCTCCTGTTTTCAAGGACCCTGGGGATAAGAAGGCTGAAGCACTCGCTCGCTACCTATACTCAGTGGTAGGCTCGGCAGTACGCCCGGCATTGGTGGGGGTCTCAGACGCTTACTGAATGGGCAAGATTTCTACTCCAGGGGTTAAGGAGTAAGATGCTCCTCCTGATGAGATAACATTGGCCGACCAGTTGGTCCAGGGCCTTAGGTTTGTCTGCGAGTCAGACATGGATTCTATTCCCCTGCTGTCAAAAGCTTCGGTTTATGCAGTAGCAATACGCCGCCTGATCTGGCTAAAGGGCTGGTCTGCGGACCAGACCTCCAAGAAAGCCCTGTTGGATCTGCCTTTTAAGGGTGACAGACTTTTTGGGGCCTCTATGGATGACATCATTAAGGATGCCACAGGAGGTAAAAGCACTTTGCTTCCTCAAACTAGCAAGGCTAGGGGCCACGCCAAGGGCAAGGGCCCTCCTTTACTGCACGCAAGCATTTTTTTCGTCCCCCTAGGGCGACAGGAAAAAGACCCTAGGCCGACAAGGCACCTGCCCAAGGACAAAAGCGTCCTTGGTCCCGCAAACCCAACAAGCCTGTGGACAAATCTGCGTCCGCATGAAGGTCCGCCCCCATCCAGCTCTCGGGTGGGGGGACGTCTTCGCAAATTCACGACTCAGTGGACAGCTCTAGTCTGCGACAGGTGGGTTTGCGAAGTTATCTCCTCAGGCTACAAGATAGAATTTCTCTCTTGTCCACCGGACAGATTCGTCACCTCCAATCTCCAGCTACTACCGACCTGTCGGGAGGCCTTGCATGGGGCGGTCCAGGGTCTACTGGAACGCGGGGTAGTTATTCCAGTTCCAGAACAGGAATGGGGTCAGGGTTTTTACTCAAATCTGTTCATTGTGCCGAAGAAGGATGGGGTTCATCCAATCTTGGATCTCAGAGCCCTCAATTGCTTTGTGAAGGTACAAAGATTTCGGATGGAGTCGGTTCGATCTGTAGTCACAGCTCTCCATCCGGGTGACTTTCTGGCCTCCTTGGACATCAAGGACGCATACCTGCATATCCCCATATACTCCAGACACCAGAAGTTTCTGCGATTTGCTATCGAGAAGAACCACTACCAGTTTGTGGCCCTCCCGTTTGGCCTTGCCTCAGCACCCAGGACGTTCACCAAGGTGCTCGCTCCGATTCTGGCACTTCTAAGACAGCGGGGTATCGCTATCATGGGCTACTTGGACGACCTTCTACTGAAGTCCCCTTCAAGCTCAGAATTAGAGGTAAGCATGTCCATTACCTGTCAGACTCTTCGAGACTGTGGTTGGATACTAAACACGCAAAAGTCAGTATTGGTGCCCACTCAACGCCTAGTGTACCTGGGGTTGATTCTGGATTCCTCAGAGGCAAAGGTATTCCTCCCTGTGGAGAAGTTGCAGACCCTCCGGGCTGCAGTACGGCAGCTGACTTCCAGGAATTGGTCGTCACTCCTTTTTTTGCATGCGAGTGTTAGGCCTCATGGTAGCCTCCTTCGAGGCGGTCCCATATGCTCAATACCACACTCGAGTGTTACAGAAGGAAGTTCTGTCCAGATGGAACAGATGTCCATCATCTCTGGATTATCAAATCCGAGTGAGCCACCTAGTCAGGAGATACCTAGAATGGTGGCTGACAGCACCGGCTCTAATGGCCGGGAAGTCATTTCTACCGGTTTACTGGATAGTGATCATGACGGACACCAGCCTTACAGGTTGGGGGCGGAGTCTGGGGTGTTCAGTCGGCGCAAGGTCGCTGGACCCCAGAGGAAGCCCTCCTGCCGATCAATGTCCTGGAAATTCGGGCGATCAGGCTGTGCCTCTTCAAATGGTCTCATAGGCTGCAAGGGCGTCCAGTCAGGATCCAGTCAGACAATGCCACAGCAGTGGCATATGTCAATCATCAAGGAGGAACAAGAAGCTCAGCTGCAGCATCAGAGGTCGCTCGTATCCTGAAGTGGGCAGAGAGGAGCGTACCAGCACTGTCGGCCGTGTACATTCCGGGTGTGGAAAACTGGCAGGCGGACTACCTGAGCCGCCAGATGCTGGACCAGGGAGAATGGTCCTTACACCCAGAGGTGTTCCAACTCCTCTGCCAAAGATGGGGCACACCAGACGTAGATCTTCTGGCTTCCTGACTCAATCGGAAGGTATTGAGGTTTGTGGCCCGGTCAAGAGACCCATGGGCAGACGCAACGGACACGTTGGTGGCATCGTGGGGTCAGTATCGGCTAATCTATGCCTTCCCTCCCTTAAGGCTTCTTCCTCTTCTGCTCCGCAGAGTGGAGGCAGAGGGAATTCCACTGATCATAATCGCTCCAGATTGGCCTCAGCGCCCTTGGTACGCCGATCTAATACGTCTGGTAGCAGATGTCCCCTGGCGCCTACCACTACGGAAGGACCTGCTATCGCATGGTCCCATACTCCATCCTGCTTTACGGTCACTGGCTTTAACGGCATGGCTGTTAAGAACCAGGTACTGAGAGACCGGGGCCTGTCAGATTCAGTAATCTCTATTATGAGAAGTGCTCGGAAACCGTCCTCTAGGAAGGTTTATCACCGCACTTGGAAGGCCTACATCTCCATGTGTGAGGAAATGAAATGGCATCCGTGTACTTATTTGGTTTCCATAATCCTGCTGTTTTTACAGCATGGGGTGGACCTAAGGCTTGCCCTAAGTACGATTAAGGGACAGATATCTGCCCTGGCTGTCTTTTTTTTCAGCGACCCCTGGCGACTCACTCTCTCGTGAGTACATTTGTGCAGGGGTTCGAAATGTGGCCCCTCCGGTCCGTCCCCCGCTACCTCCGTGGGACTTGAACCTGGTCCTCTTGGTGCTTCAGAAGGCACCGTTTGAGAATATTAGAGATATTCCCCTGTTGACACTTTTTCAGAAAGTGGTCTTTTTGGTGGCTGTTACGTCAGTTAGACGATTCTCTGAGCTGGCAGCCTTGTCCTGCAAGGCTCCCTATTTGATTTTCCACAAGGATAAGTTGGTGCTGCGGTCGTAGCCTTCCTTTCTTCCGAAAGTCATTTCGGCTTTTCATTTCAATGAAGACATTGTACTTCCATCCTTGTGTCCTCATCCGTCGAATCCTAAGGAGTCGGCGTTGCATTCCTTGGACGTTGTTTGAGCTGTGAGAGTATACCTATCTGCTACTTCCCTGTTCCGAAAGTCAGACTCACTGTTTGTTTCGGTGGCTGGTTCCAAGAGGGGCCAAGCAGTCTCGTCGGCCACCATCTCTAGGTGGATCCGACAGATAGTAATCCAGGCTTACGCCTTAAAGGGTCAACGCCCCCTTTCCGGTCACGGCGCATTCGACCAGGGCAATAGGTGCCTCTTGGGCTTTCCGACATCAAGCGTCTGTTTCCCAATTATGTAAAGCGGCGACTTGGTCGTCCGCTCACACTTTCACAAAATTCTACAAAGTTGATGTAGGTGCATCTTCGGATGCCTCTTTCGGCCGCAAGGTTTTGCAAGCGGCTGTTTAGAGTTGCAACTCCTCCGTTGGAGGAGTGCTGTTTTGTGTTTGGGGTGAAGTTTATTTTTATGCTGTTACCACCCCTCGTTTTTTCTCTGACACTGCTTTGGGACGTCCCACTTTGTCAATAGAGAAGCTGTGTCGGTCCATGGACGAAAGAGTAAATAGGATTTTTTACTCACCGTAAAATCCTTTTCTCTGAGTCCATGGACCGACACAGCACCCACCCCTCCTTTTAAGTTTGTACTGCTTTTTGACGAACTGATCTGCGAGATGCAGACTGAGGTGATATACCCAGAGGGTCCGCCCCCTGGGCGGTACTGTAGAAGGTGTGATGCAACACTTTTTACAAGTTTTCTGCCTAGTCACTCCTAATTAACGGATAATACCCACTTTGTTAATAGAGAAGCTGTGTTGGTCCATGGACTCAGAGAAAAGGATTTTACGGTGAGTAAAAAATCCTATTTTTTTGGACAGTGTGGGCAAGGCTTTGGCCCTCTGTTGAGTTTGCTGAGTTGTTATTGCTTTCTGTGTTACCTCTCTATTTGTTCTTGTGACCATTGTCGCTGATACAGAAAAAATAGGAAATCATGAATTTTAGGGTTGTCATGAGAACAAGAGGTGAGTGGAAATTTTCCAATGTTCCAGTGACAACTCATGCCTAGTACACACGACCGTTTTTTCCGTCGGATAAAAAAACGGCGGTTTTCCAAACGGAATTCCTGTCAAGCCTGCCTTGCATACACACAGTCACACAAAAGTCCGGTGAACTTTTGACTTGCAAGAACGCGGTGACGTAAAAGACTACGACGAGCCGAGAAAATTAAGTTCTATGCTTCTGAGCATGCGTCGATTTGTTTCCGAGCATGCACGTTTTTTTTACCCGTCGGAAAAGCATACAGACGAACGGTTTTCCCACCAGGATTTTTTCCTGATGGGGAAAAAAGAGATTCTGCTCTCTTTTTTTGTCCGGCAGTTTTCCCGTCGAAAAAACTGCGATGGAGCATACACACAGCCTTAATTCCCGGCCAAAAGCTCTCATAGCAGTTTTCCCGTCGGAAAAACCGGTTGTGTGTACGAGGCATCAGAGGGGAATTCTCCTCACTTTGGAGAGATTCCTTCACCCTTCCTGTTGTGTCTCTTAGAAAAATCTCCCCTGGCATACTGATGACCCTGTACAACAATAGATTTGCCTTCACATAATTTTTTAATATCAACTAGCTACATTTACATGGAAATTAAAAAGATCTGCATACTTTTATTTGCAAATATAAACCATTTATATAGAAACATAGAAGAGTGAAAGCAAAAAAAAAGACCAAGCGATCCATCAAGTCTGCCCCATTTGCTTTATATACTGTATATATACAGTGTATGTGTGTGTGGGAAACGCAGTTCCGGCACCTCCAGCAATAAATGTATGTAATGGCAAGTAGTGCTGGGGTGTGCTGGAGGGTCTGTTGATGCTTGCTGCTGGGGGATCTATTGTCACTGGTGGGGAGCTATTTTTGCGTGGAGGTCTATTGTTTGCTGGGTAGATCTATTGTTGCTAGTGGGGGGTGTCTTATGTTTCTGGGGGGTCTACTGTTGAGGGAGAGGTCTATTGTTGCTGGAGGGTCTATGGATGCAGTCTGCTGGGACATCTGTTGTTGCTGCCGGGGGTCTATTGTTGCTGGGGTGGTATTTTGTTGCGGGGGGTCTTCTATTGTTGTGTGGGGGCTCTATTTTTGCTTTGGTGAGGGTCTGTTGCTGGGGTAGGGTCGATTGTTGCTCACTGCAGGGGATGTATTTTACTGTCTTTCTTTGTAATCATTAACAAATTCCGTGCAAACCACTTAGTAGCAAAAATGATACTTGTTCTGTATTCTCGAAAATGAGCAGCACTGGGAGGTCAGTAGGAGGTGGAACCACGGAACTGTGCTCAGGGGTGGGTAGGGAGTTGAAATGAAGGGTGAAGGTCGGAGTTCCTGCACCTATTCTCTGAGGAAAAAAGCCCTGTGTGTATGTGTGTTTTTGAGTATAGATTTATGTTTGTTCAAAGCCAACTTGAATCCACCTACTCTTCACTGATTCACTACCTCCACTGGAAGTCTATTCCAAGCTACCTGGAATACTACTACTCAACTACTCTTTAATAAAACTCTTGAAAAGTAAAATAATACTATTTAAGATTAGTTTTGAACTCTCCTCTTGCTAGTTTGAGGTCATGTTCCTGTGTTCTTGATCTTGACTTCATACTGAAAATACACTCCTGAAACCTATTCACCCCTTGATGTATTTAAGCCTAGGTTCACAATGGAGCGATTTGTCGTGCGATTTGAGAGATCAAATCGCATGACAAGTTGCAGCCTATTGGCGGCAATGGCACTATTCCAATCGGTGCGACACCAATTTTGTGGCACCGCACTCATTTACAAAAGTAGTTCCTGGACTACTTTTGCCGATTTCAGGTACAACTTCAATAGACTTCAATAGACATCTGTGTATGAAGCCACACAGATGTCTATCAAGTAGCACCTGAAATCGTGCTGACCTTGCTACTTTGAAATTGTGCTACTTCAAGTGACAGGTACCTGCTCCCACTTCCACTCGAATCGACTAGGCAATCTGAGCAGAAGTTCTCTTCTCCCCCTCCCTCCCTGCAGTCTTCTGGGACACGTCACAGGTACCAGAAGACTGCAGGACCATTCATAAAACACAGCGTAGCTCACGCATGCACAGTGATCAGCCAGCTGTGGTGCCGCACGCAGCACAGCTGGCTGCCAACAGTTAACATGCTGGTGCCGGGAACCCAAAGACTAATGAAGAACTTGCCCAGGTGATGGATCCCTGGACAGGTAAGTGTCCTGTTATTAAAAGTCAGCAGCTACAGGATTTGTAGCTCCTGACTTTTAATTTTTTTTGTGGAGAACAGAAATCTCTTCTAATATGTTTAACCCTCAGACCTTTCATAATTTTTGTTGCCCGTGTCTGGATTTGTTCTGCCTTATCAATATCTTTTTGTAAGTGATGTCTCCAGAAGTCTCTAAAGATATTTCTTTCTCGTACATCACGGGACACAGAGCGACATAGTCATTACTATGTGGGTTGTTATATAGATACCTTCAGGTGCTGGCACTGGCAACTTCCAAAACCGGAAGTACCCTCCCCTATATAAGCCCCTCCCATCCGGGAGTACCTCCGTTTTTTGCCAGTGTCTAAGGTGTTGGCCAAGAAGTAACATGTGTTTTTCACTGAGCTTGCGTACAGGTTCTTTTGGGCCTCAGTAAGCTATTCTGGATCCGACCAAAAAAGCTTCATAGCTAAACGGTCGGTACCCGGGCCTTGCAAAGAGAAGAGCAAGGTTTTGCCTGTAATGCCTCTCTTAGGAGGGCTGGACCCTGGGATCCAGAGCTCTGGTCATACCCACGACCAAGATGTTTTCTGTGCAGGGTGCTATACAGGTCCAGGGGAGTGGAATCCTTGGGAACCCGGTCCCTGAAGGTTTAATTACAATGCCTGCCGTGATAGGTGAAGTTTGGGCTTCTGTGGACCAAACAGAGTCCTGCGGCGAGGAAAAGGTAAGTGGGGGCCCTCAGGAACTTGGTTCTATTGGGGGACCCCCAAGCCTATTTTGTCTTTCTGCCTGTTACCTAAGGTATTCCCGCTAATATTCTGTGCATGCCTGTTACTACTAAGAAAATGTAAAAATTTTAATAGTAGGCAAGAAAAAAAAAAAAATGTAAGACCGCGGTACCTGTGTTAAACACTAGAGGCCGCTATGGGTCTTTTTCTTGTAATGTGGATTTTTTTCTTCCAAAATCAAATCCAGGCAGTTGGTAAGTTCTCTGCTGGGAAGCTGTCTCCTCTGCCCTGTTGCTGCGCTCATCCATCCCCAGGCCCTGCGGCAGGGACCCTGGCTCCCATCTAGCTCCTTATTTTTTTCAAAAAAGAGCGCTGAAGGCGCACGTGCCCGCGCGCGTGCGCGGGCACGCGCCTCTATATATAGAGGCGATCTGGAAAAAGGGGCGGAGCGGGTGGATGACGCTCGGTGTGCGCCGCGGCGCTACTGCGCATGTGCGGGCGTCCAGCGTGTTTAAAGGCACAATCACAGCTGGCTATTGAAGTGCACAGACAGAGCTAGCAACAGTAAAAAGGCACACAGAGGCGGTTGATGCAGGCATCCCCTAGAAAGGCACTTTAGTAGACACCAACTGTTATATAGCAGCAATTGTGCTAGACTATTCTCAGTAAAAGTGGTGTATTACGGCTGGAATACCTCAGCTTTGGGCTTAGGAATATGCCGTCCAGAAGCTCCGGAACTGAATCTTCCAGGAAGCGAAGGGGGTCTCATCGGGCTCTGAGGATCTTGGGCATGCTTCTGCTGCACCAGTCTCCCCTGAAAATTCAGAGGTAAGTGACCGTAGAGACCCCGCAGGAGTACTTGGTACTGTGGCTGTCCTCAGTTCACCTGCTCCTGTGTATGTAACAGAGGAGGTTTTTTCCTCAGCTCTGGGAGGATTAGAGAGAGATTGTCAACATTGATCGCTGCCTCCCTGTCACAGGGAAAGCATGCCCGATCTCCGCCTCCTCCTTCAGAGTGCCTGTTAGCGGAGCAACAGTCCCATACAGGGATCGACCTGCCTGAAGGGGATCAGGATGAGGTTGATTCTGTTATTGAGGAATCAACAGTGGAGGAACCTTTCTCAGCATCTCAAGCTGAAAGATTATGGGTTCAGTCTCTGACTAACATGGTCCGATCAGCATTTAAAATGCACCTTGCGGAACCATCAACCACTAC
Organism: Rana muscosa; assembly: GCA_029206835.1. Classification (NCBI taxonomy): domain Eukaryota; kingdom Metazoa; phylum Chordata; class Amphibia; order Anura; family Ranidae; genus Rana; species Rana muscosa. The sequence goes on from JARGYO010005626.1 coordinate 109,814,698, forward strand.
TGTCTCCTCGTTGGGGTCGCTAAAAGCCCCCAGACTGTCTGTTCTTTTCCACTTCACCCTTTACTGGAAGGGCTCATTTACCAGGATTGGGAACATCCTGAGAAAATATTTACTCCCCCCAAGAGATTTCCGGTGGTCTATCCCATGGAGGATAAGTTCATCAAAAAATGGAAGGTCCCTACAGTGGACGCAGCCATCTCTTGTGTGTATAAATCACTGACATGTCCAGTGTATAATGTCCAAATGTTCAAGAACCCAATAGATAAAAAATTGGAGTCCTTATGAAAATCTGCTTTTTTCTACAGCAAGCTTGGTGACACAACCAGCAGTGGCAGCTATTGGGGTCTGCCAAGCAGTGAAGGATCAGTTGGAACAGGTCTTAAGGGACTTGCCAGATCAGCAGGCCCTTGCCCTAGCTGATCTACCTAGAGCCTTATGCTTTGCGGTTGACGCCATAAAGGATTCAATCCATCAGGCCTCCCGCCTTACGCTGTCTGTAGTACATATGTGTAGGCTTCTATGGCTCAAAAACTGGTCTGCTGAAGCTCCCTGTAAAAAATGGCTGGTTAGCATCCCATTTCATGGTGAACGCTTATTCAGGGAAGACCTGGACAAATATATCCAGAAAATTTCCAGCGGTAAAAGTACACTCTTGCCGGTTAAAAACAGAGTTAGAGGTCCCTCTTTTAAGAGGCCTGCTTCTCCAGTCCCTGGGGCATCGGCTGTGAAACAGTTCCGACGGCCTCCTCGGTCAAATCCCGGGGTAAAAATCAGGGACAATCGCAGGGTAATGAGAAACCCTGGGTCAGGAGAGGTACAAAACCTCCCCCAAAGTTAAATTCATTGAAGGGTTGCCCCCACTCAGTTGGGTGGGGGGAAGACTCCAGTTGTTCGCAGAGACCTGGCGGGACACGATCAGAACAGATAGGTGCTCTCCGCAGTATGTTTGGGATACAGATTGGAGTTAAAAGACTCTCCTCCTTCCCATTTTTTGAGGTCAAACGTGCCAAGGGATCCCCGGAAGAGAGAGTCCCTCCTGTTGGCACTAGAACAATTATTGCTCCAAGGAGTAATTATGGAGGTTCCCCTGGAAGAATGGGGGTTCGGGTTTTACTCAAACCTCTTTACAGTCCCGAAGCAAACGGGGACATGAGGCCCATATTAATTCTAAAAGGGCTAAACAAATTCCTGTATATCAGGACTTTCCGGATGGAGTCGATCCGATCGGTGGCCACTGCCCTACAAGGGGAGGAATGGTTAGCCGCGATCGACATCAAAGATGCTTATTTGCACATTCCCATCTTTCCAGTCCACCAAAAATTTCTACGCTTTGCAGTAGAAGGGCGCCATTTTCAGTTCAGAGCCTTACCGTCGGTCTGGCCACAGCACCACGAGTGTTTACAAAAATTCTGGCCCATTATTGGCCAATCTAAGAACACAAGGTGTAATGATAATGGCATATCTAGATGACTTGTTGCTGATAGACCACTCAGTAAAAAAACTAGAAGTGGTCGTTCACAAGACAATCAAGTATCTGGAATCTCACGGTTGGATTATCAACCGAGACAAGTCAGCCCTAAAACCAGTCAAAAGTCTGGAATACTTGGGGCTAAGGCTGGATTCAGGCCAGAGAAAAATGTTCTTGCCTCGAGAAAAGGTGTTGTCTTTGAGAGATTTGATCCACCTAGTGGGTACAAAAAGACAGCCGTCCATACGCCTGTGCATGAGGCTGCTGGGAAAAATGGTGGCATCATTCGAAGCAGTACCCTACAGTCAATTCCATTCAAGGAATTTGCAAAGGGCTATACTGTCAGCCTGGAACAAAAAAGTTCAGGCCCTAGACTTACCAATGTCCTTGCCCCCTTCCGTTCGCAAGAGCCTCCGTTGGTGGTTGGTTCTCCAGAATCTGGAAAAAGGGAAATCCTTCAGTCCGATTTCTTGGAAGGTGGTCAATACAGATGCCAGCCTTATAGGCTGGGGAGCAGTACTGGAGCAATGGTCTCTCCAGGGCAGATGGTCGGATGCAGAAAAGGCCCTGCCCATCAATCTCTTAGAGATACGAGCAGCCCGGTATGCCCTAGTAGCATGGACATCCAAACTCCAAGGGTCCCCTGTCAGAATTCTATCAGACAATGCCACAGCAGTGGCATATATCAATCATCAGGGTGGCACCAGGAGTCATGCAGCCCAGAGGGAAGTAAATTACATCCTGAAATGGGCAGAAAGATATGTCCCAGCCATATCCGCGGTATTCATTCCAGGAGTGGAGAATTGGAAGGCGGACTTTCTAAGTCGCCAGCAATTATGCCCAGGGGAATGGTCCCTTCACCCCTAGGTTTTCCGGACAATATGTCAGCGGTGGGGGACACCGGATGTAGATCTGCTAGCATCCAGATTCAACGCAAAGGTGGACAGGTTTGTCTCTCGGACAAGGGATCCCCTAGCTTGCGGCTCGGATGCTCTAGTGTTCCCTTGGGATCAGTTCAAGCTGATATATGCATTCCCACCGCCACAATTGTTACCTCGATTACTCCGCAGAATCAGGGTAGAAAAGAAACCAGTGATTCTGGTGGCTCCAGCATGGCCCAGAAGAGCATGGTACGCGGAGATTGTAAAAATGTCTGTGGGGAGTCCTTGGACTCTCCCACATCGTTCGGACCTGCTTTCGCAAGGACCGATATACCACCCTTCCCTACCAGCCCTAGGTTTGACGGCCTGGCTATTGAAGCCCACATTCTAAAAAAGAGAGGTCTCTCTAATCCTGTGGTATCTACCATGATCAATGCCAGGAAGCCGGTATCCAGGCAGATCTACTATAGAATCTGGAAGGCGTACATCGCGTGGTGGGAGGCCAAGAAATGGCATCCACGTAAGTACGTAATAGGTAGGATTCTGGACTTCCTACAGTGGGCTGTAGATAGGAAGCTTGCCTTGAGTACTATCAAGGGTCAGATTTCGGCCTTGTCAATATTTGTTCAAAGGCCCTTGGCTTCGCATTCACTAGTCAAAGCTTTTATACAAGGAGTGATGCGTATTAGCCCCCTGGTTAATATTCCCATATGTCCATGGGACCTAAACCTGGTTCTGTCGGTTCTACAGAAACAACCATTTGAACCATTACAGCATATTTCGTTGGTTCTTCTCACCAGGAAATTGATTTTTCTAGTAGCCATTTGTTCGGCTAAAAGAGTGTCGGAATTAGCAGCTATGTCCTGTAAAGAGCCATATCTGGTTGTCCATAAGGACAGAGTAGTGTTACGTCCTCATCCAGCCTTTCTTCCTAAGGTGGTATCGAGGTTTCATTTGAACCAAGATGTGGTTCTTCCTTCTTTTTTCCCCAAACCAAGCTCGGTAGAGGAAAAGTGATTACATTCTTTGGATGTAGTAAGAGCAGTTAAAGCTTATCTAAAGCCACTGCTCAGATTCGCAGAACGGATACTTTGTTTATTCTGCCGGAAGGCCCCAGAAAGGGTCAGGCAGCATCAAAATCTACTTTAGCCAAGTGGATTCGACAGGTCATTGTGCAAGCCTATGGCTTGAGAAGGAGACCGCCTCCGTTAAAAGTTAGGGCGCACTCCACGAGAGCAGTTGGAACTTCATGGGCAGTGCATCACCAGGCCTCCCTGGCTCAAATCTGTAAGGCCGCAACATGGTCTTCAGTACACACGTTTACTAGGTTCTACCAGGTGGACGTTAGAAGTCAGGAGGATGTCGCCTTTGGGCGCAGTGTGTTGCAGGCCGCAAAAGATCCTCATGTCTGATAGCGCTCAGCTTATGTATGGTGTATCCCCCCCCTCATTGGGCATTGCTTTGGGACGTCCCACATAGTAATGACTATGTCGCTCTGTGTCCCGTGATGTACGAGAAAGAAAATAGGATTTTTATAACAGCTTACCTGTAAAATCCTTTTCTTGGAGTACATCACGGGACACAGAGCTCCCACCCCTCTTTTGGGGACACTTATTGCTTTGCTACAAAACTGAGGTACTCCCGGATGGGAGGGGCTTATATAGGGGAGGGTACTTCCGGTTTTGGAAGTTGCCAGTGCCAGCACCTGAAGGTATCTATATAACCCACATAGTAATGACTATGTCGCTCTGTGTCCCGTGATGTACTCCAAGAAAAGGATTTTACAGGTAAGCTGTTATAAAAATCCTATTATATATATATAGAGGAATTGGGACATCCTTCCTTCTACTGGTGATCCCTCAAGTGATGCATCCTAAAATTCTATTTGCTTTTCCCACTGCATGGCCATCTTGTTTGCTCATTTTGCAATCATCATTACCACCTACACAAATGGAGAACCTGTGCCTGAAATGTTGGGGCCTAAATGATACAGGCTCACTTTTTCCTCGTCGGGCATGCCTGGTCACATGTAAACCTCCCATCTTTTATACCATTTTTTTTAAATTTGCACAGACCTGATGTCTTTAGGTTGGCTGTCTTGATCACTAGTCCAGACATTATAGAATTATATACAGGCCACACCCACAATAATAATCCTAGCTCAATAATTATTTACATTCTATGGCTCAGTTATGATTTCTATATTTTTAGTATGGCTTTTGTTATAAATCTGGAAAGCTGAACCATCTGTATGGTATGTCCCGCAGGCCATTTTCGGAACATATTTTTCCAAGTGATCTGATTTCATGAGATCAGTGGATAAACTGATATTATAAAGGTCTGTGCAGTTCTATATATGACACCATAAAATTTAGTTCCCGTCTGGGGAAAAGCATGAAGATCTAGTTTAAATAAACCAATAAATTAAATCTGTTCAGGGTAATGCTTATCAGGAGAATGGGACCACCGCTGACAGTATCTTTGTTATCAATTAGACCAGGGAGATTAAAGGGGAACTATTGTGGTTTTGGATTATTTTATTTTTGTTTTTAAAAAGTTTTATGCCATGGAGCAACTTTTGCCTGGTCCAGACCTCATGACTAGCCAAAAACAACATCCTAAAAATGGGCCGCACATATTTAAATATTAACAGGTGCATACGGATATCTAGAGATTTTATTAAAATTCACTAAGTCACTGCAATGAAATTTGGCTGGAGAGCGGAATGTAGTTTTGTGTGTAAGTACAGTACCACTTTCTTATGTGCTGCTAAAACTGAAAATTGTAACCCTTGTTGCAGCTCATCGCTTAATAAAAAAAAAAAAAAAGGAAGAGAGTCCTGTATTGTATTTAATACTGTTCTCCTGACTGCATTACAGTTATAAATAGCTAGGTTTTAACTGGGTATTAACAATAAATATTCTTGGCTTCAATGATAAAAATTGGTATGCTTTGCAACGGAGTTGCAGTTTTCTGAATTGAAAATTTGATCCTTTTTTTTTTTTTCATAGATTCAATCTCTGCGGCATCATTTAGGCTGAATTTAAGTGATTTTCTTCTGAAAACGAGTCTGAAAGAGAGAAGCAGGAATCTCATTGGTCCAGTTTCTGGTTCTGTAAATCTGGAGGCCAGCTGGTGCAAACATAGCGGGAACCCGGGTCTCCCACAGTCATCTCCAAAAATTCTCCTTGATGTGAGATGTGGCGTACTGCAGGTCAGTATGTTCTGAAATAAAAGACAAGATTTTAGACTGGTTAAACGTATTGTGGATAAAAACAGTAGTAGTAGTGACTAAAAAGTGTTGAATTTTTTTTTCTGACCCTTATATTTAATAAAGTACTGGTTTCTCAGTTTGTGTTGTGATGCACTGCTTGTGTTGTCCAGGGGTAACAACATGACATATAACTAGTACATATATTGACTGGCATTTGTTGAAGTAAACCAGCTCTATAATTGCAGATAGACACAAATGTGTAGCCTCACTTACAAATATTGGCCTATGTATGCACATTTTTATGTTGAGGTCTTGATCTGGCTATGATTTGATCTGTAGTACATACATGTGTATTTTACAACAAAATGATTTACCTAAAAGACAGTAGCCATTTAAAGCAGCAGGTATTCTTATGGTGATAACAGTGGACAATGCTTGTGTAATGTTTTTTGAAACTACCACTTGTAGCCTCCATCAGAAAAAGCCCTTTCCTGACAGACTCCATGACAGACTACGTGTGGGTTAACCCCACCTCCTCTCCAATGCTATAGGACCCCATACCCATAGGTTTGAGCTTACCGCTATGGACTGTGTTCCTTTTTTTTCCTCCTCCATGGACTTTACATCACGCGGTTTCTGTGCAATGTCCAGTCAGGATGTTTGCCTGCTCTCAGTACCAAGCTGTGCGGTGCAACCCAGGGCCCAGCTACGTGTGGGCGAGTGGTTTTTGGGCTGGAAGGGAGGTGGCACTCGTGTACCAGGATGGATGTCGGGCAGAATCGCCTTCGGCTGGCAAGGTCTGAAAATTTCCTTCTGTTTTTCATCCATGGCAGATGTTTTTGTGTGTATGTTTTGTCAAAATACCCCCCTTTGCATAGTGTCCTTGGATCTCTGCCTTCCCGTTCCGTGGAACGGTTCTGCGTTCCAGGACACCACATCTATTCTGCGCAGAGCCTCGGTGATACCGAGTCTTGGTTTCGCGCGGCTGGGGGGGTCCGAGGCTGCACAGGCGCTGTTTGGCTGGCCTCCACGGCGCAGGTGCGCGACTGTGGCTGGCCGTGACGTCATTCCGGCGGGACATTTAAATCGCTGTGAGCCCCTAGCAGGTGGTATACCTGTGGGCAGTTAGCGACAGCGTCCCTGATCTCAGCACCACTTAAGGGCAAGGTAAGACTCTATTCTTTGGCATCTCAATCTTCCCTTCCCCTTAAAGGGGAAGAGTTTAAAAATGCTTATGTTCTTAGCCCTAGTGCTGCCTGGTTCTTCCCGGTGTTTTTTGTTGTTTATGATCGATCGATCAGGAACCATGGAGAAGTCTCCGCCTTTGTGTGGCCAGCCCTCTCGCACAAGGTATGTGCGGATGAGGGGAGGGGGGATGGTATACATGATGTTTAATAATCGGAAGGCACTAATTGCTATCCTGGTTCCCTCTCTCCCCCTTCTCTGTCTTATATTTCCCTTACAGCCCTGCTAGATCAGACCATCAATCACGGGCCCTAGTTGACAGAGACCTTGCCAGGCTGGAACAACATTCATCTTCTAGGTCCAGACGTGACTCTCCGTCTGGGACCCACCATCGGAGGGGATGTTCCCATTCCTCCTCCAAACATGGGAGATGTTCACATTCCTCCTCCAGTCACCACTACTGCCGCCATGATAGCCGCTCTGAGCGCAGAGCCTGCTGGGGATGTGGGACCCAAGTCCCAGAGGGTAAATCTCTATGTGATCCTTGTTATGCCCGGGCGGTTGGAGAAAAAGAGATGGAAAAACAACACATAGTCTCTTGTCAAGAGTGTGGTGCAACAGTCCATAAAGGAGTTAGACACCTCCCACATGCAGAGCCAGTCCACCACCCTGTCTGGCTCCCTGGCTGACGAGGCCCAGGAGGATCCCGGCCACTCCCAGCCCTATGATGCCTCCCATGATTCCTCGCAGAGCAAGCTGGAGGGAGATGAGTTCACTGTGGGCTTTGACTATTCCTTGGTCTCCCCACTAATTAAGGAGACCCTGAAATTGGAGGATATATCCACTCCCCCAGAGAAGTAGAGGAAATTCTTTAAACAATTGGGGAAAGAGCGCTCCAACTTTCCACTCCTTCCTGAACTAAAGGACATTTTTGAGGAAGAATGGAGCAAGGGAGACGAGAAAGTCTCTGTTAAACAAGACCTCCAGGTTATACCCCTTCAAGGCAGAGGAAGTAAAGAATGTGAAAAATGCTCCCCTTGTTGATGCAGCACTGAGGTGTCTAGCCAAACATGTCACACTTCCGTTAGAGGATACAGTATCCTTCAAGGAGGGCCTTGAGAGGAAGATAGATCAAGACCTCAAAAGGATCTATGGTTTGGCCGGAATGGCCTGAAAACCGGCCTTGGCCCTTGCGGTTACTTCTAAGGCTATGGAAGCTTGGATAGAAAATGTGGACTCTGTTCTGAGAGGAGTTTCAGAAGAGCTGGCACAGGGCTCAGCAGTTCAAGAACTGGAGCTGGCAGTCGCCTTTCTGGGGGAGGCCTCGATCGATCTTATTCACCTGCTGGCTCGATTTATGCTGACCTCAGTCACAGCCAAACAGGCCTTATGGTTGCGCCCCTGGCTTGCCGACCCAGCATCCAAGCAGGCCTGGTGTAAAATCCCCTTTGAGGTGCCTTCATTATTTGGTAACAGGCTTGACAGTGCCATATCTAAGGACACAGGTGGGAAGTCGGGGTTCCTTCCCCAAGACAGGCGCCTGTTCAATCAGAGGAAGCCCCAGCGAAGACGCAGTACCGAGCGCTCGAGGGAAGCACGCTCCTACAGGCCCGGACGGGATTTCAGGAAAAATTGGAGCAGAGGACAGGCAAGCTTTCAGAAGTCCACCAAGAGACAGGTGCCCGGTAATCGTGAACCAGCTAAGTCTTTTTGAAATTGGGTCCGCCCAGGCGGGTCGGGTAGGGGCTCGTCTGCTTCTCTTCCGGCACGTCTGGGCGGCCTCGATCTCGGATTACTGGACCATCAAGACAGTCTCCATGGGCCACACCTGGTCCTTCACCAGTATTCCTCCCTGCAGATCAATTCCCACCCTACTGCCACGGTCAGAGGTAAAGAAACAAGTTCTGCTATCATATGTAGATTCACTGAAAGGTCAAGGAGCGGTGATGCCTGTCCCGAAAAGCGAAAAATTCCAGGGGGTGTACTCCCCCCTCTCCCCCCTCTTCCCAGTCCAGAAAAAGAACGGCTCTTGGCGCCCGGTGATAGATCTAACCTTCTTAAACAAATTCATAAAACACGAAAAGTTCAAAATGGAGACCCTCTCTACCATCCAGAAAATCAAGTTCAACTGGGCGACTGGTTAATTTCGATCGATTTAAAGGATGCTTATTTCCATGTACCAGTGGCAGTGGGATTCCGCAGATATCTCCAGTTCCAGGTTGGACAAGAGCACCTACAGTTCACATGCCTTCCGTTCGGACTCACAACCTCTCCACGAGTCTTTTCAAAAGTCCTTCTGGCTGTAGTGTTCCTTATCAGAACCCGAGGGGTATGACTGTACCATTACCTCGACGATCTTCTGTTACTATCCCAGGACAGGCAGCAGTTGCTAGCTCACAGGGAACAAGTTACTTCCACCCTGACCGAGTTCGGGTGGCTCCTAAACTTGGAGAAAGGTAATTTAGAGCCAGTGCAGTGCCTGGTTTATCTAGGAGCCCAGTTCAATACTGTGGAGAATACCATCTCCCTCCCAGAGGAGAAAATCCTGGTCATTCGAGAGAGAATCTCCCTAGCCTCCTCACGCCTGAGCGCCTCGCAGTGCCTAAAGATTGTTGGCACGATGGTTGCCACGATCGCCATGGCCAAGTGGGCGATGTGGAGGCTAAAGTCCCTTTCAAGCAGGGCTTCTTTAGCAATGGAGGTCAGGGGACATCAATCAATTGGTTCACGTAACTCTGTCAATGAGGAACAGCCTCTTTTGGTGGCTTCAACGCAAAAACCTGCTCACATGCCATTCTCTTGCTCCCATTCATTGGGTGACTATCACGTCCGACGCCAGCAATACTGGTTGGGGGGCCCACTGTGGGTCAGAACTTGCACAAGGCAAATAGGATGCCCGTCTCCACAATCCGGGTTCGAACATCCTGGAACTTCGAGCAGCATGGTATGCCCTTCGGTCCTTCTCTCACCTCCTGAAAAGGAAATCTGTATTACTGAAAATGGACAACACCACAGTGGTATCCTACGTGAAAAGGCAAGGAGGCACCCGGAGTTCCACCCTGCTCCAGGAAGTCGAGCCCATCATGTCTGGGGCCCAGAAGAATTTGATCAATATCTCGGCAGTCTTTATTCCCGGGACTCAGAACATCCAAGCAGACTTCCTGTCCCGCAGACAGTTGGACAACAACGAACGCAGACGTTCGAGTGGATTCTATCCCTGGGAGTCGATCCCGAGGTAGATTTATTCGCACCCCCCTGCAACTTCAAAATCATTAAGTACTACACTCGGGGCCATTGCAGCCAAGCCTTCAGTGTGGGTGTCCTGACGGATCAGTGGAACTTCAACAGGGCATATGCCTTCCCTCCACTCCCGATCATCCTCAAGATTCTTCAGAGGCTCCAGATGGAAGCAGTCGAGGTGGTGACGAGAGCGCCTTGCTGACCGAGCAGGTCATGGTTTCCCCTCCTGATCCAGCTGAGCTTCCGGGATCCGTTGCCTCTCCCTCTCAGGCCGGACCTTCTTTCTCAGGGGGCGACTCTGCACCCTTGTCCAGCAATACTGAGACTGATGGTCTGGATCTTGAGAGGGAGAGGCTAGAATCTCTCGGGTGTGCTTCAAGTGTAATTTCCACCCTCGTGAGTTCAAGAAAGCCAAATGCAAACAAAGTCTATAGCAGAATATGGGCCAAGTTTGTTAAATTCTCTACCTATGCTGGCAAATCATGTAGAGACCCTGGAATCCAAGATATCCTCAGCTTCCTCCAGTCTGGCCTAGATCTTTCTTTATCTATCAGTTCCCTTAGGGTTCAAGTCTCAGCTTTGTCAGCCTTCTCCGGAACGTCATGGGCAGTTTACCCACTAATACGGCAGTTCTTTCGTGGGGCAACGAGACTCAGACCTTTAAAGAAAACCAAGGTTCCCCAAATGGGATCTTCCTCTTGTCCTTGACTCACTGTCTGCCCTCAGCAACATGGATCTTACTCCTCTTTCCATTAAGGACTTGTTGACAAAACTGGCTTTCCTAGTGGCTATCACCTCGGCCAAAAGAGTTTCCGAGATCAGTTCTCCGGGTTGTCAGGAACCCTTTCTGACGTTCTTTCCGGCCTGGGTGGTCCTCGTCCCTATGCTCGGCTCTAATCCAAAAGTCACTTCAGTGTTTCATGAGAACCAGGAAATAGTGCTTCCCACATTCAAATCCCCGGAGTCCACAGAGGTACATCCCCTGGATGTGGGCGAAATACTGAAGGAATACCTACGAGTTACTTCGTCTTTCAGACATTCCGCTCATCTGTTCATATTACACTCCGGCAATAACAGAGGAAAACGTGCTTCTTCTAGAACAATAGCGGCTTGGATCGTCCAATCCATTCAACAGGCTTACAGGGCAAAGGGCTTGGCTCCTCCAGAGGCGGTGACAGCACATTCCACTAGAGGCATGGCAGCCTCATGGGCGGCAGCTCGACACGTGACTCCTGACGTCATCTGCAAAGTGGCCTCGTGGGCCTCGATCAATACCCTAATGTCACATTATTGCATAGAACCTGCTTCCCTTTCCTCTAAACTTTGGTTTGAGAACCCTGTTGGTTGACAGGGCAGATTAAATATTTTTTGTTCAGCATACCCTCCCGTGTGGCCTGGCTAGTTATTTCCCACACGTAGTCTGCCATGGAGTCTGTCAGGAAAACTGAAAATTTATTACCAAATACTTAGCGTAATTTTCCTTTCCTGATCGACTCCATAGCAGACGGAGTTTCCCATATATGGATCATTGAGTCGGCTAGTTGCGGAACACAGTCCATAGTGGTAAGCTCAAACTTATGGGTATGGGGTCCTATAGCATTGGAGAGGAGGCGGTGTTAACCCACACGTAGTCTGCCATGGAGTCTAGCAGGAAAGGAAAATTACGGTAAGTATTTGGTAATCAATTTTCAGTTTTCTAGCTGCCTCACTCCCCCATCCCTATCCTCTTATACCTACCTTAATTGTGAAGACTTAAAAAAATTATGATGGTGATACCAACTACTGGCTGTTGCGGGGTGGGCTTGACTAAAGATGGCAAAGCAAAAAATCCCCCTGTAATGAAGATTCCTGGGCAAATGAGCGATAACTCTGATGACAATAATAGTGGTTGGTCTATGCAGAAAAAATGTAACTTTATTAAAGATTTAGAAAAAAATATATATTATTTGTGTATTAAAACTTTGAATTACAAAAATGTTCACTAACACCAACAATTAGAGGAGATCACACAAGTTTAAAGGAAGCATCTAGATGCATGCCAGACAGAGGAACAAAAAAAAACACATATATGGAAAAATAGCTGTTCGTCCAGACGCCAAGTACCACCACACAAAGAGTTGTACCACAGCAAGTGGCTGCTTTAAATCCATGCCTGGATCTCCTCCATATTAATAACAACTCACTTGTTGAGTTTTCATGAAGGTTCATAACATATATGGAGGAGATCTGGGCATGGATTGAAAGCATGCGAGAAAAGGATGGACTTTGCTATTGATGCCTTTAACGGAGCTCAGGCTTACTTTATGCTGGACTGATTTATTCACGCAATACTGTCAGCATTGACAAATTCCAGCCCCTTACTGCCATGTACATGCTTTGTTTTGATCTTCCTACCCCGCATGCTAGAATTTTTCTATCTGATGACTTTATTCCCAGACTATCTGTCAACCTGCGTAGCTCTCCAGACACTGCTAGTTAACAAGCTATCTACAGGCTTTGCTCGTGCTATCTGCTTTATAATGAATTGGACTGTGATGGCTGGTTCAGTCCCATGATTTCCCTAAATGGGACTGGAATCATCACCACTCAGGGACTGAGACTGTCAGGTGTCACCATTAGTAACCTTATTAATACTCATCCTGATCTATGGTGATCATTCTGAACCATCTAGCACAGGGGATCTAAATGACCTAAATCTAGTGGTTTTGCAGCTCGAGCTCCCAAGGGTTCCACACATATGTGATGTTACTTTTTCATGCACTGCAACAAAGTTGTTAATGAAAGATTGCAGCCACTTGCCGTGGTACAGCTCTTTGTGTGGTGGCGTCCAGATGAACAGCTATTTTTACATATATGTGTTTTTCTGTTTGGTATGCATCTAGATGTATCCTTTTAACTTGTGTGATCTCCTCTAATGCTGGATGTTAGTGAACATTTTTGTAATTCAAAGTTTTGATGCACAAATTATATATATTTTTTTAGATCTTTAATAAAGTTGAATTTTTCCTGCATAGTCCCAACCACTAATATTGTCATCAAAATAACCGCTTTTTTCCCCAGGTATCTTTATTACAGGGGGATTTTTTTGTTGTATTAATCTGGTTTTGGTTATGGTGACAACACCTCACTGGTGAGTGGATTCTTGGGATATTCAGTTTATAGGAATTGAATTGCCTTCTGTGTTTATTTGACTAAAGATGGACACCCTACAGGACCCATCCTTAACAAACCTATATTTTTTCATTGCTATAAACCATAAAGCTAAAATTTTAGTGATTTTTTTTTTTAGCCACTTCCCACCCGTCCTACGGCAAAATGACGGCCGGGCGGTGGTTTAATTATTCTGACTGGCCGTCATATAACGTCCTTCAGACCAAACTGCTTGTGCGCGCCCCTGGGGGCATGCAGTGTGGTGATGGGTTGTGCCATGTTGCCCGGATACACTGCATCTCTGATCACAGTAAAGAACCTATGATGTAGGCTCTTTACCATGTAATCAGCTGTGTCCAAATAACATCTAATCACAGTGTAAATAGGAAGTGCCGATTATTGGCATTCCTCTACTCAAAAGAAATAGTTAATTCAGTTATGGTTTACCTTTACTTTAATTTTAATAAAAGCAGAACTAAACTCATGAATATACTTTTCTCCACCTTCCAGCATTGTAGCTGTTGCATGCCTCATCGGCCACTGTCATCTTCTGTCTGGGTGCCAGGTTTTCAGCTTCTTAATTAACTGGTAGAGAATGATGTCATCCCATGCATGGGCAGGAGAGTCAGTCATTCCGGTAATAGAAAACTGTGAGCAGGCGGGTAAGTGTGTAAGTAAGACATAGCAGGTCTTTTCTGCAATAAAGAGTTGCCTGCTCGCAGTTTTCTAAGAGTTAAGTTTAGCTCCACTTTAAAATCCAAAATAACAAAATGAAGAGAAAAGGATACCGCTCCAGGTGAGTGCAATTGGTAATTGATGTCCTCCCAGGAACCACGGGTGCTGGCAATGCTTGAAGCAGGAAAAATTAGAACATATGGACAGCCGCACTCCCAAAAAAACATAAAGGTTGCCTTTTATTGGTAAAAAAAACATGGGGTACTACAGGTCACAGCAAAAAGTGGGGCACAGCCGATGCGTTTCGCACTACGATCTAGTGCTTAGTCACTAGATCGTAGTGCGAAATGCGTCAGCTGTACCCCACTTTTTGCTGTGACCTGTAGTGCCCCATGTTTTTTTTACCAATAAAAGGCAACCTTTATGGTTTTTTGGGAGTGCGGCTGTCCATATGTTCTAATTTTTCCTAGCTCCACTTTAACTTACAGTGCTTGTATAGCAATTGTATACATTAGAATTTTTTAAATTCAAGTTATCCCTCTTCTGTATGCTGTCAGGTGTGGATGAAAGGTATTCTTTACTGTAATGTATTGCTGACTTGTTTGCGTTCAAGCTCTTTTTAAAAACTTTGCACATTTAGCTAAATCATAGATCATAGATCTGTTTAAAGAACAGCTTGCAATTATGAATTATCTACAAAACCACACTCCACAAGAAGTAAAACACATGTAAAATACGCTTCATAAAACTGCTTGTTTAATTTTCACAGGGGGGCATCTTAGTTGCCTTCAAGATAATAGCGATGTGTTTCATTTAATTCATGGGATACTTTATCTGTGTTGATATTAAGCAGGACTGAAAACAATAGCAATACTGTGCCGTGAACACGAGTCAGAGGAAGTTATCTTTTTCCTTTTAACATTTCTCATGAACTATGGATCAGATTCTGCCAAATAAAATATATAATCAATGTGAATAAATGCTGTTTAGATAACTTCCAGATTGAGCTTTGTGTTTCTTTTTATACCTTTCCATGGCTAATAAAGTTTTCTTTCTAGGTTTTCTGGGGTCAGGAAAACCTAAATTGTTTAAATCTCTTAAATGAGCTTGTCCAAGAATACCTGAGGAAAGAGTCGGGATTGGGCATACCAAGTTCTGAAGAGCCCGTTCTCCCAGTATCACCTGCTGTGGTTAGACCCACGGCCTGTAAAACGGAAAACAGTTCTGATGACTTGAGAACAGGCCTTTTCCAGTACATACAGGATGCTGGTAAGGAAGTTAAAACAGATCCCCAACTAAAAAAATGTTTTGCTTTTGAATAGATTGGAAAGGGGATGATATAATTTATTGCTTTATATGATTTCACTGAGGGGAGATTTCCTGTCCTCAGAACAAGAAATTTGTTTCTAACCCTCACCCATTTTACAAAAAATGTTTTTGGCTGTCTCTGTCTCCATCCCCTATTGAGGAGTTTCTTATTCCCTGTTTTTCTAACACTGGTTATAGCCCATTGTAGTCGGTTTTCTTTTTCTACTTACAGGTAATAGTGTGCTTGCCATTTAGTCCCACATTTTGACAGTATGTAGCAAACAAAAAAAAAAAAGTTTGCCCTGGAAATATCGATAGTTACAAAAATGTACCAACATTTTCTGGATTTTCTGGTAGGCCCCTTTTCACACTTGTGCGACTTGTCCTGCGACTTTGGACTGCAAAGTCGCATGATAAGTGGTTCCCCATGATTTCCAATGATAACCTTTCATATATGTGCGACTTCAAGTTGTGCCAACTTCAAAGTAGTCCCTGTGCCACTTTGGTCCGACTTTCATGCGAGTTGAGTCCCCACTCGAAGATTTTTGCCTCTATTACTTTTCTAGGGACAACCCAAAATTTGGATTTTCTTTTACTGTCACTTTCAATAATAATGGTAAACATGACAAATAGAGAGGGGGAATCACAAACAGTAATAACAACCTGACAGGTGCTCTAATCCCTCTTCTATCCAAAATGAAAAAAAAAAAAAATTGTACATGTGCACTTCTCTCTATCTTAGAAATTGTCTCTTTTGGAATATTATTACATGTTAGGTGGGTTAGCCCTTTAATATTTTTTCATATTAAATTCTAATTTATCAAAATGTAAAATCCCAGTCTGCAACCAAATTCTCTGTTCTGTGTAGGCTTATTTTACAAAGATTACATATGACAACAAGATGCTTACATGAGGTAGCCCACAGTAATCCAACTGCAGCTTCGCTGTGTCTACAGTAGCTGTTTGCTAACATGTCATTTCTGGTTTCTGTGGGTTACAGTCTTGTCTTCCTTTTATCATCTAGATGCACAAAAGATTCCCAATGCTTATGAAGTGGTATTCTACAATGAGACAGAAGACAGTCCAGCGATGATGCTGTGGAAATATCCAGAACCTAGAGTTTTAACATTGGTCCGAATAACTCCTGTGCCTTTCAACACCACTGAGGACCCTGACATTAGCACTGCTGACCTAGGAGATGTCCTGCAGGTTAGTCTACATGTCTCTTTCTTTTCAATAATGACTTGCAGAAGTGATCCAATCTTCTAGTTTATTAAAGAGGTTATCTACTTAACGTTTTGCCAATTGTGGCAAAATTGCATAGGTTACTGTATATTGAGCATGACTGCCATAGGACTTGATCTTTGGCACATAATTTCTGCCACGAAGGGCCTGTTTACAACAAAATTCAGTGCACTGCAACAGGCATGTTTTCATACATTTAGGTGCTTTGTTTTAGTTTGCCTATTCATTTTGCATGGGTTGTTAAGGCATCTCAACACACAAGAAAATAGGTCTTGTATGATTTTCGATTTTCGAGCAGTGCATTGCAACACGCAGAGTTGTGTGTTATAATTCAGGTGATTTGCACTGTATGCATTTTGGTATATTGGTATTTAAAGGTTATTGCTCTCACATCTACAGGGCATTACCTTGCACTGCAGTAGGATAAGCTTTAGTGCACATTAGGTTGTGAACAATTCTTCAAGCTTGTGATGAATCCTGCTTCTTTAGGTTGTCTACTGTGATAAGAGGTGGTTACCAAAATATATCCACAAGCACAGTAAAGGTTAGAATACTCCTTAAATATGAACTATATTTTTCGAAAGAAACAAAAAACATTCTAGCATATAAAATTGTCACACAAGCCATTTTGTAATTTATTGTTATTAAAAAACATTAACTCTCCATTTCAATCTGAACCCGCTGAAATTTTTTTAAACTGTAAAAAAGTTCAGTGCAATATGGCAACCAGGAGGTGATCTGTATACATCTGGGACACAGAATTCTCCCAAACATGTCATTTTCTGCTCACGTGATGGGTTCACTGGTTTTCTCAGACGTTTCTACTACAGTAGGTCTATGTCCACTCTGCTTATGCAGAGAAGATACAACCCACTCTACTCTATGGGTCCTCTGATCCGATCCGCCCAGACGGAAGGGGACGGATCCCCTTATTTATTTTTTTAAGTGGATTGGATTTGAGTTAGGTGGGTGTAAACAGATACAAGTGCTGCTTTTACACAGATGTGCTGCAGTTTACCCACACCGCCTGTGCAGCGCAGTGCACCTCCTGGCTTTCCTGCGGGTTAGCTGCACATTGCCATAGACTTCTATTATATCCTGCAGGTGTGGTGCACTTTCTAAAAGCACACCAAACCCACAGGTAATGACAGAAGTCTATGGCTCAGTACAGGTAACCTGCAGGTGCACTGCACTGCACCTGCAGATGAGTTTGTAAGCAGCCCAATAACCACTGCAGAACAGATATGCCCATCTATACACTGTGATTTTAGAATATAAACGTACCTTTAATAACAGTCTTACATTCCGGTATCGCCAGCTGTGTGCATTTGGTCTCACTCCACCTGTGACAGGAGCTGGCGCTATACAGTAAGCAATGGCTTATGTGGCTCTGCTCCGCAGCCTCTTGCTTCCTTTACAAAAGGAGGAGAGAGTGCCAAGCCAATCCATTAAACAACTTAGGAATTTATTCAGTATATAAGTATATAACAACACTAAAAACTTGCGTGAAAAATGTTGGAGCACTTGCAGAGTGCTAGAGCGGGTAGGAGCTTCCACGTGCAGTGTCACAGGAGCACAGGAGGACCACCGAAAAGTCTCTATTGAGGGATCCATGAGCATCATGTGTTAGCCGCAGCTGGAGCCTCAGTAAGCCTCATGGAGCTTTATACCAATATTGTGTATGTGCTTGTTTCCTTTACCCCTGGCTTCATTCACAACACTGGTGCTCTGGGATTGCAACCTACAATCTGTGCTTGCCAACTTGCCATCCCAGCACAGGAGGTCGCAGGCCACATCAGAGGGCTCTACAGGCCACATCAGAGGGCTCTGCAGGCCACTAGTGGAACAAACTGATTTTTCTTCAGAACAGAAAGAGATAGGTCCCTGCTACAAATTTTGTTAAAATCATAGCAGTATACATAAATCACCCAGAGGGGATTGTTTTTTCTCAACAAAGTAGAGTTACACTTTAAATCCTTGATCAATAACATGATCATATCAAGAAGAATTAAAATGTTCACTTTGAGTGGCCATGGTGTTTAATAGCATTGAGAGCAATAGAAAGCCAAGCACATTTAACACAGTGTTTAATATTTGTATTGTATTGCCTTCATACCTGAAGGGAAGTATAATTGAAAGCTAGCAATTGGTAAGCAGCTATCCTTGAGAGAACCCTAAAACAGCTTTTCTTTCCCATCTCCCCTTATTCAGTTTTCTTATCTAATCTCTGTTAGCCATCTCCCAATTTTTTTCTCTGATAGTTTTCTTTTCTTTTTTTTAATCATCTTTTGAGTTCTGATGATATATTGATGTTTTTAAACATCTCCACCTCTTCTTCAAAGCAGTTAATACATGGGTTACTGCTTCCAGTTGCTGGCTTTGTCTGATGAGATGGAAACTAGCTTGTTACACATGACTTTTATCTTGTGACTGGAAGTGTTTCTTCCAAGTGTAATGCTGAATTGTGTTGCATGACAACTTTTTATTGTCCGTGTCCGTGCAACCTGTATAATTTACCACTTTGGAAACACTGTACGATGCAAGAAAGACCTTGCCTAGTCTTATCAAAAGAATGCCTCTGGATGTGTTAATTTCATACAAATTAACCATAAGAAACATTCTGATTTTTTATACAATAATCAAACTGTAGATGTTTTTGGAGTGTATTAATGTATAGTAACCAGCAGCGTAAGGGCAAGGTCCTCTGACTCTCAAGGCAAAGATGACAGTGTGATCCCCTCCCAAGCTGAGATGGATAGAGTTTATACATTCACTATAGAGATGACAGCAGCTGTCCACCAGCCCTAGGGATACCACCTTCTGGTTCAAAGACAACTGAACTAGACATGAGGGGGGGGGGGGGTATTGGCAACATGATTAAACCAGTGGGAGAGGGGGTGGTAGCTTATCCAAAGTGCACATTTTATTCTCTGATTTGCCACTTTCATTAGAATTGTGCTCCTGGTACAAAGTATAATTGCATGTGTTACTGCAAAAACAAGTGATGACAAATGTAAAAAAAATGAAGAGAGAACTGGAGTTCATTTAAAAAAAATGTTTTTTTTTGTATTTTTACAATTTACACAACACAAATTTTTGTACGAAGACTACAGTTGTATACATAATAATCAGTGGTGGCTGGTGGGTTTTTCTTTTGGGGGGGCGGCAAACAACCACCCCCCCCCCGGGCGGCCAGCATGTACCCGATCTATGTGGCGGGCTGTGGTGTCTGCCAGCACTGTCCTTGTGAGTGGCAGGGTGCAGGCAGCGGCTCCGGTGTCCGCTCCTCCAGAAGCTTCCTCCGCCGTGTGTCTCCTCTCTCTTCCGCGTAAGCGCTAGGCATTCAATAGGAACGCCTGACGCTTTGGCCAATCGGGAAACAGGTCTCACCACTTGCCTCCTGATTGGCGGGAGGAACTTTAGTGTGAAAATAGCGAAAATTCATTTGCTATTACTGGGTGGGCTCAGAGTGCAATGCTCTGCGCTCCTAGCCCACCCTTTTTTGAAGCCTATTGGAGCCTCTGGCTGTAATCAGGTACTTCAAAAAAACACCCACCCACATTGGAATCCATAGTCCGGTGCCATGATATGTAGATCAAGTGGCTGGACGCATGGCTAGGGGAGGCAGCGCCCGTGCACCCTCTATGGATGGGCCACCACTGATAGTAATACAGTAGAGCCCCTGCTTATAAATAACTGTATTGCTCGTTGTCCTGTATTATGTCTCCACCTCTAAATTCCCTTGTTTTATTTTGGGTATTATCAATTACTGTAGGTTATTTGATGCCCACTGTATTTGTGTTCATGCAAATATGATTTTTCTGTTATTTGTATGAAACCATGCCCAAAAGAGAACATTTTCAGAAAAAAATTATTCCTTTTTAGCTAAAGCAAATAGATGTGCTTACATTTTGAATTTCTAATACTGTCTATGGCTGACCAAGTACGACACCTAAAGTGTTATTAAACCCACAACAGTAAAAATCAGTCTGTATTTGCAGTAAAGCATGCTTGTTTAAAGTGGTTGTAAAGTCAGAAGGTATTTTATCTTAATGTATTCTATGCATTAAGATAAAAAGCCTTCTGTGTGCAGCAGCCCCCCTTAGCCCTCCTAATACTGAGCGCCCTCCAATCCAGCGATGTTGCACAAGATACTCAGCTGTCCGGTACTCTCTCTCCTCATTGGCTGAGACAGCCGCAAAGCACCATTTGCTCCTGCTGCTGTCAATAAAGTCAGTGAGCCAAAGAGCGGAGAGAGGGGGCGGGGCCAGGCCACTGCACCATGTCTGAATGGATACACGGAGCTACAGCTCAGCTCGGGTAACCCCATAGCAAGGGCTTGCTGTGGGGACACTCGGCAGGAGGGAGGGACCACGAGCGTGAAAGAGGGACCTGAGAAGAGGAGGATCTGGGCTGCTTTATGCAAAATCACTGCACAGAGCAGGTTAGTATAACATGTTTGTTATTTTGAAACAAAAAAAAACGAGATTTTAGTATCACTTTAATCATGCTTGTTGATTCTGTCTTCTCTGATCCTCCCCTTCTTCCACAGCTCCCAAACCATCTCCTCATAGAATAGAGGCTAGGGGACAAGCTGCACATGCTCAGTTTGGTGTGTATTGCTAGAGAGTTTTATTTTCTTGAAAGAGTGCATGTGATCAGCACAGGGCCAATCAGCACTGTCCAGACAGGGGTCCTGCAGCCTAATAGGACAGTCAGAGCAGAATGAAAACTCCTACAATTTTAACATGTCACTGATAGAAGTCACAAGGCTGTTTTAACTGCTGATGAAAAAAAAAAAAGGTATTTAGCAGTTTATATTTACTAAAGTAATTGCATTTTCATTTTCTATGTACTGTGGGAGACCAGATGCAGGGTCCTGGGTTTAGTAATACTTTAACTTCCAAAATATTGGTAGGTGAAAGTCATCAGGCAAAAAACCATCAGAATTACTTTTGGCAACTAAACGCTTTTGATACTAAAGTAGGACTGTGGATGGCCATGTTCTCTTGACATCCTCACATTTCTCTTTTAGTGCAATAGAAATGAAGTCTCAGGGTCAGCAAGCTTGAATACATAAATCTGGCACTTTTATCAAATTAAAGATGGAATTGGATACATCTAAAAGTGTTTTAAATAACCACTATTAATGGTCCCATAGACTATTTATTAACCTATGCTTCTTTAATCCATATATATCATGTACACCCAAAACCAATAACTTTTAATGCACTGAACAAAATAAAAGTTTATACACATTCCAGGTTAATGTTTTTTTTCATTTAGAAGAACTGCTATAATCCTTCCCATAGGCCGGGTTTCCAGCACATAGTTATATGTATTAGTCCCAATCTGATACAGTGCCTAATGACTTGTACTTTGTAATTTATGATGTAGCACAGCACACAGTGATACTCTGGAACAACTGATCAATATTTGTTTGTTTGCACAGCTGTGTGCATTCTTTTGACTGTAAAAAAATGTCCTGTTGGAAGTCAGTGCAGCAAAGCTGTGCTAGAGATCCTGTTCGTGTACCATTGTGTTTTTGGGGCGGAAATTGGAATTTAAAGGATTTTTCCATACTCCTGGGCCCTTATTTGCATGCTGCTTGCTAGAGAATGGATTATAGGACATACAGAGGCAGACTTTTATAACTGAAAGAAAGGGTTTGTGCATTGCCCATAGCAGTTACTATTTCATGTGATTGCTGGAATCTAATTGATGTAACTGACTTATCCTTTCTTCATTTTTTTATAGCTGTACCCTGTATAAGTTGATAATGACATAGCTAAAAGCCACAGGGCACCAGTGCAAAATATAAACAGATCCTTAAAGCGTAACTCCACTTTTGTTGAGAAGAAAACATTTCTCTCTGGGTGATCTATGTACATTGCAAGGTTAACAACCTTTGTTGCAGATTCCTACCTTTTGTTATTCTGAAGAAATCCCTCTGTTTCTCTGTGCCTCTGTACTGAATGAGTCTAATGGGAGTGGTTTCACAATTACCTGTCAGCTGTGCAGCTGCAGGGCACTAATGAGGAAAGCTGCTGGGTCTGCATCCCTTAGACATGTTCCTATTGAATGTATTTCCCAAAAAATGACATTTATGCTGCAGGGAATGCCTAAAATCTGACTTGTATCTTAGGCAGACTTCTGGAAAAATTGGTGAGCCAATCACACACGCAGGATATTATGTTTCTGGGGAGTGGTTAGTACACACTCTATATACAGAACAGCTCTAGATAGCCATATTGCATTGCATTCTCAGAAAATTACAGCGGCTACAGATTGAAAAGGAAAGGTCATTTTTAATAACATTCAATTACAATATGACTTGTGTTGCAATTATATGTGCTATATTATTTTTTCTTTATTTGCTATTTCTTTTTCCCACAAAAGTGGAGTTACCCTTTAAAGTGGTTCTAAAGTCATAAGGTTCTTTATTTTAAGGCTACTTTCAGACTGTAACCCGCTTGACCACATTGGCATTAAAGTGCCGCTTGTTTTACCCTTAGGTTTAACGGCGCTTTACCTTCGTTCTGCGGGGTGCTTTTAACCCCCGCTAGCGGCCAAACCAAGGGTTAAAACCGCCCGTTTTGCAGTGCTTCCGAAGCACTTTTTTAATGGGCAGGGGCGGTTTAGAAGGGCTGTATACAACGCTCCCAAACTGCCCAAAGATGCTGCTTGCAGAACCTTTTGTAACATCCCGCAAGCGCACCACCCCAGTGTGAAAGCACTCAAGCTTTCACATTGGGGAGGCATGGGAGATGGTTTTCAGGTGCTAGGCACCCCAAGCTATTTGCTGAGAGGCATGGTGAGTATTTTACAGCTCTCATTTGTTTTTGAAAATGAAGAAAGAAAATATTTTCAAAACTTTGTGACAAAAAGCGAGATCTGCAAAATACTCACAATACCTCTCAGCAAATAGCTTGGGGTGTCTACTTTCCAAAATGGGGTCATTTGGGGGGTTTTGTGCCATCTGGGCATTCCATGGCCTCCGAAACTGTGATAGGCAGTGAGAAGTGAAATCAAAAATTTACACCCTTAGAAAGCCTGAAGGCGGTGCTTGGTTTTTGGGGTCCCGTACGCGGCTAGGCTCCCAAAAAGTCTCACACATGTGGTATCCCCGTACTCAGGAGAAGAAGCAGAATGTATTTTGGGGTGTAATTCCACATATAACCATGGCATGTTTGAGCAATATATCATTTAGTGACAACTTTGTGCAAAAAAAATAAAAAAATACAAATAAATTGTCTTTTTTCCGCAACTTGTGTCAACATATAAAATATTCCATG
Organism: Rana muscosa; assembly: GCA_029206835.1. Lineage (NCBI taxonomy): Eukaryota > Metazoa > Chordata > Amphibia > Anura > Ranidae > Rana > Rana muscosa. Next base: position 109,838,359 of record JARGYO010005626.1, read on the forward strand.
GACTCGACATGCCTCTCAGTATATAGCTTGGGGTGTCTACTTTCCAAAATGGGGTCATTTGGGGGGGTTTTGAACTGTTCTGGCATTTTATACACAACATTAGGAAGCTTACATCCACTCTTCTAACCACTTGAAGACAAAGCCCTTTTTGACACTTTTTGTTTACATGAAAACATTAATTTTTTTTGCAAGAAAATTATGTTGAACCCCCAAACATTATATATATTTTTAAAGCAAAGGCCCTACAGATTAAAATGGTGGGTGTTGCATTTTTTTTTTCTACACAGTATTTGCGCAGCGATTTTTCAAACACATTTTTTGGGGGAAAAATACACTCTTTTTAATTTTAATGCACTAAAACACACTATATTGGCCAAATGTTTGATGAAATAAAAAAGATGATCTTAGGCTGAGTACATAGATACCAAACACGACATGCTTTAAAATTTCGCACAAACGCGCATTGGCGACAAACTACATACATTTTTAAAAGCCTTTACAGGTTACCCCGTTAGATTTACAGAGGAGGTCTACTGCTAAAATTACTGCCCTCGATCTGACCTTCGCGGTGATACCTCACATGCATGGTGCAATTGCTGTTTACATATGACGCCAGACCGACGCTTGCGTTCGCCATTGGGCAAGAGCAGGGCAGGACTGGGGTGCTTTTTTTTTTTTTTCTTTTTTTTTTATTATTAATTTTTCTTTTTTATTTTATTTTTAAATTGTTCCTTCCATATTTTTTTTTTTTTATCATTTTTATTGTTATCTCAGGGAATGTAAATATCCCCTATGATAGCAATAGGTAGTGACAGGTACTCTTTTTTGAAAAAAACTGGGGTCTTCTAGACCCTAGATCTTTCCTCTGCCCTCAAAGCATCTGACCACACCAAGATCGGTGTGATAAAATGCTTTCCCAATTTCCCAATGGCTCTTTTTATATCCGGGGGGGGGGGACATTCCCTCCCACTGCTTGTAAAAGCAGTCCAGAGGCTAATTAGCCACTAGTATTGCTTTTACATGAAAGCCGGCCGCTGGCTGAAAAGAATGATACCAAGATGATACCTAAACCCGCAGGCATCATTCTGGTATAAACATTCAAAGTCCAGCAACATACCAGTACGTTGCTTGTCCTTGTTGGACATGTATTGTAATCCTTTTATTTCATGCAGCCAGATGGCTGAATGAAAAAAGAGATTGATCGGTGGGTATGCCCACCATTAGAATACCGCCCTTCATCCACCCACTTCCAATGATGGGCATGCACGCACCATTTATATATGCCGAAGCATGGGGGCATCCTCCCGCAAAAAAGTTATGCCGCACACACATGGTCGGACTTTTCCACGGGCAAGCCTCCGTCGGAATTTCGACCGTATGTACGCGGCATTAGGAGCAAAATCGATCCTCCGCTCCTCCGCCCCTGCTGCCCCAATGCTTCGGCATATATGCTTTTTTTTTTTTTTAACTGTGGTGGTGAAATCACCTCCTACAGCACTGGAGTCGCAGGGATCAGGCCTGTCTCTGCGAACGCTGCAGTTATGTGTGTTGTGTTTTGTAAGTGACAGTGATCGATCGATACTGCACTTGGGTGGCCTGGGCTGGACGGAGGGGCAAAACGCAGGTGCTAGCAGGTATCTGGGCTCATCCCGCTAACACTGCGTTTTTGGGAACCCTAAACTGCTGGGGACGCTAGTATAGATCTGATCAGATCAGATATTGATCTGATCAGATACTATACCACTAAGGGGGGTGTATGCTTCACGCGTGGGTGTTAGCGTTACTGGCACTAACCTGACGCTGCCTGGGGTGTGACGCAGACCCTCTCTGACGCTAAAACCTAATTGATATCACCCGCCGGGCGATCAGGGGGTTAAACCTTTATTGGGTTATATATACGGCGGGTGCCCTGACACTATAAAAAGCAAACTAACTAACCAGCGTCACCCGTAACACTTATATGGTGATCACTGGTGAAAGGGTTAACTAGGAGCAATTAGGGGGTTAAAACCTTTATTAGATAATATATGGGGGTACCTGATGCTATAAAAACCTGCGGCGAACCTAAAAAAAATTACTGGCTACCTATCTGCATCACCGACACTAAGACAGCGATCAGAAAAACGATCGCTTAGCGACAGTGGTGATAGGGGGTGAAAGAGTTACCTGGGGGGCGATCAAGGGGGTTAAACCTTTATTAGATAATTTATGGGGGTACCTGACGCTATAAAAACCTGCGGCGAACCTAAAAAAAATTATTGGCTACCGATCTGCATCACCGACACTAAGACAGCGATCAGAAAAATGATCGCTTAGCAACAGTGGTGATAGGGGATGAAAGGGTTACCTGTGGGGCGATCAAGGGGATTAAACCTTAATTAGATAATTTATGGGGGTACCTGACGCTATAAAAACCTGCGGCGAACCTAAAAAAAATTACTGGCTACCATTCTGCATCACCGACACTAAGACAGCGATCAGAAAAATGATCGCTTAGCGACAGTGGTGATAGGGGGTGAAAGGGTTACCTGGGGGGCGATCAAGGGGTTAAACCTTTATTCGATAATTTATGGGGGTACCTGACGCTATAAAAACCTGCGGCAAACCTAAAAAACATTACTGGCTACCGATCTGCATCACCGACGTTAAGACAGCGATCAGAAAAATGATCGCTTAGCGACAGTGATGATAGGGGGTAAAGGGTTACCTGGGGGGCGATCAAGGGGGTTAAACCTTTATTAGATAATTTATGGGGGTACCTGACGCTATAAAAACCTGCGGCGAACCTAAAAAAAATTACTGGCTACCGATCTGCATCACCGACGCTAAGACAGCGATCAGAAAAATGATCGCTTAGCGACAGTTGTGATAGGGGGTGAAAGGGTTACCTGGGGGCCGATTAAGGGGGTTAAACCTTTATTAGATAATTTATGGGGGTACCCGACGCTATAAAAACCTGCGGCGAACCTAAAAAAAATTACTGGCTTCCGATCTGCATCACCGACGCTAAGATAGCGATCAGAAAAATGATCGCTTAGCGACGGCGGTGCTAGGGGGTGAAAGGGTTATCTGGGGGGTGATCAGGGGGTTAAACCTTTATTAAGGGGGGTTAGGGGGCTACACTGGACCTAAAACTAACTTTAGTGACACTTTTACAGTCACAAATGTCACTGATTGCAGTGATCAGTAAATAAATGGTCACTGCAATCAGTGACACTGTGACTGGGGGGTGATCTGGGGGGGCGATTTGTGTGCCTATGTGTCCTGGTGTCAGTGTAGTGTTAGTGTACTGACCTGTGTGTCTTCTCTTGTACGGCGCTCGGTATATGTGAGCGCCGCATGAGAGATGACATCACTTCCTCCTGCTTCCTCTGCCTGTGTAAACATTACACAGCAGAGGGAGCATTTCTATTCGCCGGGAGCGATCGCGGGGGGGTGGCCGGAATTGAATGGCCGCCCCCTCATGTCAGATCGCTCCCCAACGAATACCGACCGCTCACTGTATAGGAGGGGGGTCCGATCGGACCCCCCAACTGTACAAAGGCAATCACGTACACTGTACGTGATTGTGCCTGTCGGTGCCATTCTGCCGACGTACATATACAGTGAGCGGTCGTTAAGTGGTTAATAAACTGTTTATAAAAACTAAGATCCAGGCTTCTGTTCCACCAGGGGCACCATCTGCAAAGATTGCTCTTTGGGGGAGATTCACTAAAACTGGTGCTCACAGAATCTGGTGCAGCTGTGCATTCTAACAAATCAGCTTCGAAATTCAGCTTATTAAATTAAGCTTTGACAATAAAATCTAGAAGCTGTTTACTAGGCATGCTTGTGCCAGATTCTGTGTGCACCAGTTGCAGTAAATTTCCTTATTTGTGTTGCCTCCAACAGCTTAAAAAATACTGACCGGTCACTTGGCTTCAACCAAAAGTGGCTTTAGTATAGCACTGGGTTAAGACTCTAACATTCCACAGGGGCAGTGTCTATTGTTAAGTATGTTGTATGCAGCCATGTGTAAATGTTAATACTACTATATGGCTGAGAGTGCTGGTTAAAGACAGAATAGTAACCTAACCAAGCTGTTGTACTCTTATGCTCCTAGCCTGAGAAGAATTCCATGCATCTTTCGAAATAAAGCATTTGAATCTCCACAGTGGGGACTCGGAATTGAAAACCTGACAGAAGCTCCAACTCTTCCCTCTCTATTTAAACCTTAAAAAAGGCAATAGATACACTTTAAACACATTTGAGCAGCTTGATAAGTGGAGAGAGCCAATTAAGGGTTAAATTATTAAAGTGATTTGGTCAATTGTGTCTAACAGAATGACAACCTCTATCATGTGTGCAGGAATATCATAATTGTTGCTTCTTCTTTTCTTTTTTTTTTTTGATTGCCATTGATATCTTTTTATCATTTATGATATCCATCTGAGGTTTTTTTTTTATCTGTAGCAAAACTATGCAGATATCAACTTTCTGTTAAAGTGGCCGTAAACCCCATTCATGAAATTTGAGCTGGGCACATATATCGGCAGTGTTTTCTTATCTCTCTTCAAAGCACTATGTCCTGTAGCTGTCTCCTGCTCTGTTCTGTTATCAGCATTAGAACGTCTGACAAGCTCTCCGACACAGGAGATAAAAGCAACCTGAGTTTTGTGTTGGGGAGGATGCTATAAATAGATTAGCAGCATGCTGAACTATTCAACGAACAGAACTGAAAGTCTTTACCTATGAGGAGAGGGGGTGTGTGCCTTTTCTCCAATCAGCTGTTTGCCAAGGCTTCAGTGCGGTGCTAACCAGGAAGAGAAAATCTCCTAACACGATCTGAACTTTCTAAAGAATAAATAAAGCTGAAGACAGCAGATATACATGTAATACTTATGTAGGGGGATTTGTTTCATTCTTGTGTATCATCTGAGGATGTTCACTTCACTGGGTATAGGTGAGGGTTTACATCCACTTTAAGGGAACAAATAAAATACTTTGCATTGCATATTACCAAACAAAACTGTTGCACTTGAAATACATTTGCCTATTATTACTGTAGCAGATTGATGCTTTCTACAGGAATACTTATAATACTATATGTAGATCTTTGCAGAGCTAATTCTGTATCTAATCTGTAATATTTTTACACCCCCCCCCCGCTGCACACACAAATTTATGTAGCACCCTCTAATTAGTGAAAAGGGTTTGGGTGTGATTCCGCGCAAAGGAGAGTACAAGACAGGAAGAGAGAACTGCTGCCCCTACAAATTACTACCACCTAAGTGGAGTACAGATAGATGAATTAAGAAGCGGTGTAGGTATGGTGCTGTTCCTTTAAGAAATACTAATGTGTATAGTAATTAAAGTGCTTAAAGAAAATAAAGTGACAAGTGCTGAGTATTGCCTAAAAAAATCAATATGCAAATATAAAACCGATGAATGTGCATAAAGATGTTTGATGTGGTAGTGCTTATGTGTTACACCCTCTGCCGAGTGTAACCCTGAAACATCAGAATACCTCCTGTACGTGTAGTGACATATATTAGTAATATTTTGAACTGACATGTCTGCGTATTAAGGCTCCTAATTACCATTCACCTGTGTTTAATTTGAAATGAGGGGGTTGCTCCCCTGCTGACTAATACAAACTATAATATGAAAAGGGTGATTTAGACAATGAATTCCTAAAATTAATTAATATAAAGACAGTTCAAATGAATATGCAAGAACAAAATAAATAAAGTCCTTTTCACTTTAAGTGCTGTGATAGACAGTACAAAACAAAGTGACTCATGCTCTTAGAAAAAAGTGTCCAGTGCTTTGTAAACAGAAGATTGTCTGGCTCCAGATGACGTCTTGAGTGACGAAACGCGTAGGGTAGAGTTGCATTACGTTTTTGCGTCACTTCCGGTCAGGGTTGTAGACAGGATTTCTCTCGGCGCCTGCGTCTGCATTGTATGTCTTAACATTTTTAGCAAATGTGAGTATATTTCCACATCTTTTTACTTAAATGTTTTAAAACGGTATCACACTATGGGCATCTTTCTCTCCTCTATATGATAATTTTGGAGGAACGTTAACATCACGGATTGACCATGTCTCAGAGTGCTACACAGTGGCATATACTGTGGCTGCACAGCAACCCTGGTGGGTAAGAAATATCCAGTGAGTGCATTTGTAGTAAGAGCACGGATAAGATCACCCACACTACAATCACCTGATTAAGAGGACAAGAAAAAGCAATCTTCTGTTTACAAAGCACAGGACACTTTTTTCTAAGAGTACAAGTCACTTTGTTTTGTACTGTCTATCACAGCACTTAAAGTGAAAAGGACTTTATTTATGAATTATTTTTTTTTGCATATTGATTTGAACTGTTGTTATATTAATTAATTTTACGAATTCATTGTCTAAATCACCTTTTTCATATTATAGTTTGTATTAGTCAGCAGGGGAGCAACCCCCTCATTTTTAACTAAACACAGGTGAATGGTAATTAAGAGCCTTAATACACAGACATCTCAGTTCAAAAAATTACTAGTATATGTCACTACACATACAGGAGGTATTCTGATGTTTCAGGGTTACACTCGGCAGAGGGTGTAACACATAAGCACTACCACATGCAAACATCTTTATGCACATTCATCGGTTTTATGTTTGCATAAGGATTTTTTTAGGCAATACTCAGCACTTGTCACTTTATTTTCTTTAACCACTTAACGACCGCTCACTGTATATATACGTCGGCAGAATGGCACCGACAGGCACAATCACGTAGAGCATACGTGATTGCCTTTGTATAGTTGGGGGGTCCAATCGGACCCCCCTTCTGTACAGTGAGCGGTGGCTAAGTGTCCAGGAGCGTTCCGGGATGAGGGGGCAGCCATTCGTTTCTGGCCACCCCCTCGCGATCGCTCCCGGCGAATGGAAATGCCCCCTCTGTCTGTGTCAGACAGAGGGAGCAGGAGGAAGTGATGTCATCTCTGGTGCGGCGCTCACATATACCGAGCGCTGTACAAGAGAAGACATCAGGTCAGTGCACACAACACTACACTGACACCAGGACACATAGGGACATAAATCGCCCCCCAGGCCCCCCCAGACACCCCAGATCACCCCCCAGCCCCCAGTCACAGTGTCACTGATTGCAGTGACCATTTATTTAGTGATCACTGCAATCAGTGACATTTGTGACTGTAAAAGTGTCACCAAAGTTTAGTCTTAGGTCCAGTGTAGCCCCCTAACCCCCCCAATAAAGGTTTAACCCCCTGATCACCCCCCAGATAACCCTTTCACCGCCTATCACCACTGTCGCTTAGCGATCATTTTTCTGATCGCTGTCTTAGCGTCAGTGATGCCGATCGGCAGCCAGTAATTTTTTTTAGGTTCGCCGCAGGTTTTTATAGCGTCAGGTACCCCAATATATTATCTAATAAAGGTTTAACCCCCTTGATCGCCCCCCAGGTAACCCTTTCACCCCCTATCACCACTGTCACTAAACGATCGTTTTTCTAAACGCTGTCTTAGTGTCTGTGATGCAGATCGGTAGCCGGTAATTTTTTTTAGGTTCGCCGCAGGTTTTTATAGCGTCAGGTACCCCAATATATTATCTAATAAAGGTTTAACCCCCTTGATCGCCCCCCAGGTAACCCTTTTACCCCCTATCACCACTGTCGCTAAGCAATCGTTTTTCTAAACGCTGTCTTAGTGTCGGTGATGCAGATCGGTAGCTGGTAATTTTTTTTAGGTTCTCCGCAGGTTTTTATAGCGTCAGGTACCCCCATATATTATCTAATAAAGCTTTTAACCCCCTGATTGCCCCTAGTTAACCCTTTCACCAGTGATCACCATATAAGTGTTACGGGTGACGCTGGTTAGTTAGTTTGCTTTTTATAGTGTCAGGGCACCCGCCGTGTATATAACCCAATAAAGGTTTAACCCCCTGATCGCCCGGCGGGTGATATCAATTAGGTTTTAGCGTCAGAGAGGGTCTGCGTCACACCCCAGGCAGCGTCAGGTTAGTGCCAGTAACGCTAACACCCAAGCGTGAAGCATACACCCCCCTTAGTGGTATAGTATCTGAACAGATCAATATCTGATCTGATCTATACTAGCGTCCCCAGCAGTTTAGGGTTCCCAAAAACGCAGTGTTAGCGGGATCAGCCCAAATACCTGCTGGCACCTGCGTTTTGCCCCTCCGTCCAGCCCAGGCCACCCAAGTGCAGTATCGATCGATCACTGTCACTTACAAAACAAAAACACACATAACTGCAGCGTTCGCAGAGACAGGCCTGATCCCTGCGACTCCAGTGCTGTAGGAGGTGATTTCACCACCACAGTTAAAAAAAAAAAGCAAATATGCCGAAGCATTGGGGCAGCAGGGGCGGAGGAGCGATTTTGCTCCTAATGCCGCGTACATACGGTCGAAATTCCGACGGAGGCTTGCCCGTGGAAAAGTCCGACCATGTGTGTGCGGCATAACTTTTTTGCGGGAGGATGCCCCCATGCTTCGGCATATATAAATGGTGCGTGTATGCCCATCATTGGAAGTGGGTGGATGAAGGGCGGTATTCTAATGGTGGGCATACCCACCGATCAATCTCTTTTTTCGTTCAGCCAACTGGCTGCATGAAATAAAAAGATTACAATACATGTCCAACAAGGACCAGCAACGTACTGGTATGTTGCTGGACTTTGAATGTTTATACCAGAATGATGCCTGCGGGTTTAGGTATCATCTTGGTATCATTCTTTTCAGCCTGCGGCCGGCTTTCATGTAAAAGCAATCCTAGCAGCTAATTAGCCTCTGGACTGCTTTTACAAGCAGTGGGAGGGAATGCCCCCCCCCGGATATAAAAAGCGCCATTGGGAAATTGGGAAAGCATTTTATCACACCGATCTTGGTGTGGTCAGATGCTTTGAGGGCAGAGGAAAAATCTAGGGTCTAGAAGACCCCAGTTTTTTCAAAAAAAGAGTACCTGTCACTACCTATTGCTATCATAGGGGATATTTACATTCCCTGAGATAACAATAAAAATGATAAAAAAAAAAAATACTTGGAAGGAACAATTTAAAAATAAAATAAAAAAGCAAAATTAATAATAAAAAAAAAGAAAAAAAAAAAAAGCACCCCTGTCCTGCCCTGCTCTTGCCCAATGGCGAACGCAAGCGTCGGTCTGGCGTCATATGTAAACAGCAATTGCACCATGCATGTGAGGTATCACCGCGAAGGTCAGATCGAGGGCAATCATTTTAGCAGTAGACCTCCTCTGTAAATCTACTGGGGTAACCTGTAAAGGCTTTTAAAGGCTTTTAAAAATGTATGTAGTTTGTCGCCAATGCGCGTTTGTGCGAAATTTTAAAGCATGTCGTGTTCGGTATCTATGTACTCGGCCTAAGATCATCTTTTTTATGTCATCAAACATTTGGGCAATATAGTGTGTTTTAGTGCATTAAAATTAAAAAAAGTGTATTTTTTAACCCAAAAAATGCGTTTGAAAAATCGCTGCGCAAATACTGTGTAGAAAAAAAAAATGCAACACCCACCATTTTAATCTGTAGGGCCTTTGCTTTAAAAATATATATAATGTTTGGGGGTTCAACATAATTTTCTTGCAAAAAAAAAATGTTTTCATGTAAACAAAAAGTGTCAAAAAGGGCTTTGTCTTCAAGTGGTTAGAAGAGTGGATGTAAGCTTCCTAATGTTGTGTATAAAATGCCAGAACAGTTCAAAACCCCCCCCCCAAATGACCCCATTTTGGAAAGTAGACACCCCAAGCTATATACTGAGAGGCATGACACAAGTTGCGGAAAAACAACAATTTTTTTTTTTTTTTTTGCACAAAGTTGTCACTAAATGATATATTGCTCAAACATGCCATGGGCATATGTGGAATTACACCCCAAAATACATTCTGTTGCTTCTCCTGAGTACGGGGATACCACATGTGTGAGACTTTTTGGGAGCCTAGCCACGTACGGGACCCCAAAAACCAAGCACCGCCTTCAGGCTTTCTAAGGGTGTAAATTTTTGATTTCACTTCTCACTGCCTATCACAGTTTCGGAGGCCATGGAATGCCCAGACAGCACAAAACCCCCCCAAATGACCCCATTTTGGAAAGTAGACACCCCAAGCTATTTGCTGAGAGGTATTGTGAGTATTTTGCAGATCTCGCTTTTTGTCACAAAGTTTTGAGAATTGAAAAAAAATATATATATATATATATATTTTCTTTCTTCATTTTCAAAAACAAATGAGAGCTGTAAAATACTCGCCATTCCTCTCAGCAAATAGCTTGGGGTGTCTATATTCCAAAATGGGGTCATTTGGGGGGGTTTTGTGCGATTTTGGCATTTTATGGCCTTCGAAACTGTGATAGGTAGTGAGGAGTGAAATCAAAAATTTGTGCCTAGAAATCCTGAAGACGGTGCTTGGTTTTCGGGGTCCCGTACGCGGCTAGGCTCCTAAAAAGTGCCACACATATGGTATCCCCGTACTCAGGAGAAGCAGAAAAATTTATTTTGGGGTGTAATTCCACATATAACCATGGCATGTGTGAGCAATATATCATTGTGACAACTTTTTGTAGTTTTTTTTTTTTTTTTTTTTCATTATTCAATCACTTGGGACAAAAAAAAAAAATTCAATGGGCTCAACAGGCCTCTCAGCAATTTCCTTGGGGTGTCTACTTTCTAAAATGGGGTCATTTGGGGGGTTTTGTGCTATTTTGGCATTTTATGGCCTTCGAAACTGTGATAGGTAGTGAGGAGTGAAATCAAAAATTTGCGCCCTTAGAAATCCTGAAGGCGGTGCTTGGTTTCCGGGGTCCCTCACGCGGCTAGGCTCCCAAAAAGTCCCACACATGTGGTATCCCCGTACTCAGGAGAAGCAGCAAAATGTATTTTGGGGTGAAATTCCACATATAACCATGGCATGTGTGAGCAATATATCATTTAGTGACAACTTTTTGTAATTTTTTTTTTTTTTTTTTTTTTAGTCATTATTCAATCACTTGGGACAAAAAAATAAAAAATTCAATGGGCTCAACATGCCTCTCAGCAATTTCCTTGGGGTGTCTACTTTCCAAAATGGGGTCATTTGGGGGGGTTTTGTACTGCCCTGTCATTTTAGCACCTCAAGAAATGAGATAGGCAGTCATAAATTTAAAGCTGTGTAAATTTCAGAAAATGTACCCTAGTTTGTAAACTCTATAACTTTTGCGCAAACCAATAAATATACGCTTATTGACATTTTTTTTACTAAAAACATGTGGCTGAATACATTTTGGCCTAAATGTATGACTACAATTGAGTTTATTCGATTTTTCTTATAACAAAATAGAAAATATCATTTTTTTTCAAAATTTTCGGTCTTTTTCCGTTTATATCGCAAAAAATAAAAATCGCAGAGGCAATCAAATACCATTAAAAGAAAGCTCTATTTGTGGGAAGAAAAGGACGCAAATTTCGTTTGGGTACAACATTGCATGTCCGCACAATTTACAGTTAAAGCAGCGCAGTGCAAAATTCTGAATTCACCTCTGGTCCTCTAGCTACCAAATGGTCCGGGGCTTAAGTGGTTAAGCACTTTAACCAATTTGCGTACGCGCTATAGCCGATTGAAGGCTACAGCGCGGACCTGCTTTGCTGGGAGGCTGTCAATAGACGTCCTCCCTTTTGTACGCTCCCCACGTGCCCCCTGCAGGGCTCCTGCTGTGATCACCGAGTCACTGAGACTCGGGTGATCACAGATCTGAGTAAGGGGCCGATCCCAGCCCCCTACCACGTGATCAGCTGTCAGCCAATGACAGCTGATCACGTGATGTAAACAAAAGCTCGATAATCTTATTTTTTTTCTCCTCACGCTGACAGCGTGAGGAGAAAAAAAAGCCGATCACCAGCTTTTGTGCAAGGGACATCAGTCCCAAAGAGGAAGAGGCACATCCACCTCATGAGTGCCACCTATCAATGCCCACCAGTGGTGCCAATTAGTGCCTCATCGGTGCTGCCCTATCAGTGTCACCTACCAGTGCTGACCATTGCCCATCAGTGCCAATTCTCAGTGCCCACCAGTGCCACCTATCAACGCCCTTCAGTGCCACTCTCGGTGTCACCTCTCAGTGCCCACCAGTGTCGCCTGTCAGTCCCCACCAGTGCCGCCTTACCGGTGCCCAGCAGTGCAGCCCATCAGTGGTGCCCATCAGTGCAGCCTCATCAGCGTACATCAATAAAGGAGAAAAATTACCTGTTTGCGAAAATGTTATAACAAAATATAAAACGGTTTTGTATTTTTTTTTTTTATTCTGTCTTTAAATTTTTTGAACAAAAAATAAAAAACGCAGAGGTGATCAAATACCACCAAAAGAAAGCTCAATTTGTGGGAAAAAAATTATAAAAATTTCATTTGGGTACAGTGTTGTATGACTGTGCAATTGTCATTCAAAGAATGAGAGCACTGAAAGCTGAACATTGGTCTGGGTTGGAGGGGGGTTTAAGTACCCAGTAAGCAAGTGGTTAATTACTATACACATTGGTATTTCTTAAAGGAACAGCGCCATACCTACACCGCTTCTTAATTCACCCTCTAATTTGTGCTACTAGAGTGAGAGTAGGAAAAACACTCTGACTCGTGTCTAGCCTGTAAGTCTGTAATTGGGTCAGGGTTACTAGAGGTTAGGCAGGCAGCTCTCTGGTGCCTCTCCCTGGTTCTAGAAAGTTGGAGAACATTCTAGATGCTAGTGGGCGGAAGTATGGAGGAGCTTCTCTGCATATTTATGGGCCCTTATCCAATCCCCAGGAGTGGGCCTGGCAGGGGACTGAGGAGCCCATAAATAGGAATGAGGCATGCTGGGACAGGAGTCAGGTGGAAGATGGAGAAGTAATGCTGAGAGGAGTCTGTCAGTGGCTGTTGAGGGACCTCTGCCAGGGAGGTTCTTTTTCTCAGGCTGGAGCTCAGGAGGCTGGCCTGGAAGAACTCGACCACAAGAAGCAGTTGGAGGGACCGCAACCGGAGACACAGCAGGAGCAAGGGGAGACAGTGAGTAGATCAGCACAGTGCAGGGACAGACAAGGGAAGAGACTGCCAGCTGTAGCAGGTCTCTCCTGAAGACAGCGGTGTGCCAAGTCTTCATTCAACCTTGCCCTGGGAAGTCTCCAGGTGTATGTCAGTCAGGAGGACTGGGAAGAGAGAGCAGCCAGGTGGGCTAGCATTTCTGCAAGCAGGAGAGCTGGGATCAGTGTCTACGGGGAAGCAGAATGTGGTGAAAGAATCTGTTTACATCTCATGTGCTACTTTTCCAAGGAACTGAGAGTTCCTAGCTTGTAATGGGCTGTTGCTGAGCTAACAAGAGACTGTTAGTTCCTCCAGAAGTGACCCAGCAGTAGCTGTACAAAAAAGAACCAAGTTTGTGCAGGAGGAGGAAAGGAGAGCAATCTGTAAATAGGGGTGAAGTTGTCGCTGGTTCTGTTTATCGGACATTTTCAAATTGGGCATCCCATGATCCCTTACCCCATCTAAGTTGTTATCCCCTAATAAAACAACAAAAACAAGCCAAAGGACTGATTTCTGTATGTGGATGAAAGAAGGAAATGCTGTGTTACAGGCTGTGTAGCAATGGGGAACCCTGACATCAGCAACTCCTACCAGGGTAGTGCTACACTTATTTAGTAATAGACCTATTAAACTATGAGTTTTATAATCAGATTTTCTTAAAGGTTGATTTAGGTGACTTGTAGAGCAGCCTTGAAAAGGAAGGGGTTTTGTCCTCCATTTGTGTAGGAATATATATTTGTGTAATCCACAGTTGCCAGGCACCTTTGCTATGCCCTTTATTCTGGTTAATCTGCTGCAACTGCGATGGAAAGAAAATAGGTTTATGTGCTAGGTTTGGGATAAACAGAAACCAACTAGTGAATGAATTAAGAGAAACCATATTTCTGTGTGGAATATTTCATCTTGCCTCAATATATTACTGTTTTAGTCTTTTGTTCAAAAGAAGGTTTTTGCCCTGCCTGGGACCCTCTGCCATTTGTCTAGAGTCTGTAGGTATTGAGGAGACAAATATAGTTTATTGTTTTAGTCTTTTTTTTCTTCCCAGACTTGGAACATTTGTAACACATTGAAGTAGTTTTAGAAGCCTTCATTTCAACTCGGTCTTAGATGTAGAGTTAAGGAGTCCATTGCTTGTAGGGGACAGGTGTCCACATCATTATTCACCCTTCCAGCTGAGGTGGACTTGCCAGGGACGTTCGCATCATGGAAATGCATTCGCCTCTGTGTGACAGATGGACGCTCCAGGCTGGGACTGTTTGGCAGGGTGATTTGTACTTATGTATTGTAAATACATGGCAGATGTGGATTTCTAGAACATTGCCCACACAGCACACGGAAGAGTAACGTTTACATAGACGGGTTGAAAGGAAGGTTATACCTGTTTATGAATGATTGTTCTGCAAATGGTGCTCATCAACTCAAGAAACAAAGCATTCCGCTTGTTATACCTTCAAATGGGCTTATTGAATATGAGCAGAATGCAGGAATCAGTCTGATTTTCTCTTCTTGCTGAAAAGATCGATGGTTGGAAAAATACATTCCTGTAGCTTGTTGCCATTGATTTAGGAAATTAAATGCTCCTTTGTCAGGAAAATATGGGGGAGATCGGATGTATTACTAACCTTTGTCAGTAATACAATTCCTACTTATTTGTTCTTCTAAAAATGAAGAAAGAAAGTGGGCTGTGGGACTTTAAATGAGGCATGGATGGGTGTAGGAAAAAAGTCTAGGATATCAAAAATGAGTAAACATCACTGTCCCATTGGGGAATAGTCTGTAGCCATGTATACATGCTGCATAGTCAGTCTGAAGAATGGAAATCAAGGCATGGATATAAATATAAAAATGTATTGTATCATAGTAAAAATACACATGGATCATGCAAACAAAGGCATAATGTAAATAGAGGTTATCACATAGACATGATCAAAATTCACTGTTGAGACATGGCTGAAGCAAGTAATGACAGTTAAATGGACATACAGAAACAGTGAAATTGATTATCCAATTGAAAAGTCAAGAATACACTTAATAGATTTATAGTTGGGCAAGCTTTACTTGGCATCACAGAGCATAGAGTCATGGATGGGCGTGGGAAAAAAGTCTAAGATATCAAAAATTGGTAAACATCACTGTCCCGTTGGGGAATGGTCTGTAGCCAGGTATACATGCTGCATAGTCAGTCTAAAGAATGGAAATCAAGGCATGGATATAAATATAAAAATGTATTGTATCATGGTAAAAGTACACATAGATCATGCAAACAAAGGCATAATGTAAATAGAGGTTATCACATAGACATAATCAAAATTCATTGTTGAGACATGGCTGAAGCAAGTAGTGACAGTTAAATGGACATACAGAAACAGTGAAATTAATTATCCAATTGAAAAGTCAAGAATACACTTTGTAGATTCATAGTTGGGCAGGCTTTACTTGGCATCCCTGAGCATGGACTCGACGCGTTTCTTGGCGTTTAAAGCCAGTCATCAGGAGTGGGGTGCATGCCATTTGACTAAAAGGGGAGATGGATAGACAGGTCAAATAAAGTCTTGAAAAAAATGATGTCATGTTTGAAACAAAATAACAGAATCAGGTGGTCTGATACGTTACCAATGGCAAAGCCCGGAATGGGGTTGTCCCAAGCATTTGAAATATGGCGTAGAGTGGTGGTCCTGGATGCACTGTCTCACCCGGGGCTGAGGCGGGGAAGGCCCCCCCAATAAACACTTCAACGGCCCCTCAATCAAGACGAGAGCCAAGGAGAAGATGGCATGGGACATCCATCAAGGAGGAACCCGGACAGCCACGGCACAGCGCCAAACTGATGGCCTTTTCTTTATTTGTTCTTCTGTTTGGCAGCAGTATATACACATTGAAATGCAAATTTGAAAATCAACTCTCCATAGTTGAAGGGAGGTTTCTACTAGTAAATGGGGGCCCTGCTGTATGGTATAGTGCAGGGGTCTCCAAACTTTCTGAACAAAGGGCCAGTTTACTGTCCTTCAGACTTTGAGTGGGCTGGACTGTGGCCAATGTGAGTAGGAAATGCCCCGGCGTCAATGTGAGTAAAGAATGCTCCATCATTGGTATTAGTGGGAGGAATATTGCCCCATTGTTGGTATTAGGGGAATTAATAGTGTCCCATCATTGGTGTCAGTGGGAGGAATAGTGCACCACCATTGGTGTCAGTGGGAGGAATAGTGACCCATCATTGGTGTCAGTGAGAAGAATAGTGCCGCATTGTTGGTATCAGTGGAAGGAATAGTTCCCCATCAATGGTGTCAGTGGGAAGAATAGGGCCCTGCAGTTGGTGTCAGTGCAATGAATAGTGTCCCAGCATTGGTCTAAGTGGGAAGAATAGTGCCCCATTGTTGGTATCAGTGAAAGCAGTTATGCCCCATTGTTGGTGTAGAAGGAATAGTGCCTTGTATCAGAGGGGGGGAATAGTGTCCCAAGGGCCTTATAAAGGCAAGCAAAGGGCCACATCCAGTCCATGGGCCGCAGTTTGGAGACCGCTGGCATAGTGTATAAAAGCTATTTTTGTGAAGTGAACCTAGTCTATGCAGACATCATTCCCTAGTAAAGATTTAAATAATGGTAGAGTTTTTTCTTTTATGGTAGGGCACCCACAAAATTGATATCGGTCAAAAGCTATTCACATTAAATATTTTTAACTTTTTTGTGATTTACGTAAAAGGATGTGGAATCAGTATTTCTTAGTACACTATAGCCAGATATCGTTCACCTGCTTTGTTTAGGCAGAACAACGACTTTTAATTTCTGATTGTTATTTGGATCCATCCATAAGCCCAGGTTTACACTGGGCTGCGGGAGTGAAGCCGTGCGAGTTCAGCTGAACTCGCGCAATTTCACTCTCGCTGGCAGTCCCGATTTCAGCTGCGATTACAAAGACATCTGACACAGATGTCAATGTAAATTGCGGCCGAAATCGCAAAAAGTAGTACAGAAACTACTTTTTAAAAAAGGGGGAAAGCGCCGCAGATGCGGCGTCGCACCGATTAGGACGGTGCCATTGCCCGAAATTTGCGGAAAATATCGCCGATTTGACATGTCAAATCGCATGTCAAATCGCACCAGTGTGAACCAGAGCAAAAGGCCAATTAAGCCGATGGCACTAGCCTAGTAAAGTGAAATGGTCTACTAATATGAAAAGCCCCTAGCCAGAGATTTGCCAAAAGGGAGGCCTTCTATGTATGGACAGTTACTTGTTTGGTAAGCACTTGTAAGTTCTGAGCATAAGTTTTTCATGCACTAATACTGGGTGGCACTATAAAACAACCTATAGGAGAACAAAGGGAATTAGGGCCCTGAATTTCACTGTTAGGCTCCATGTTTCACTGTTGGGTTCCATGTACACTGAAGCTGATAAACTGCAGTTTATTGGCGTTTTGGCGTTTTTTTTAAAAGCCCATTAACTGCACTCTATGTTAGCCTATGTGTTCATGTACACATAGCGTTTTTTAGCGTTAATGAGCAGTGGAGTTAATGGGCTTTTTTCTGAACGCAAGAATATTGCGTTCAAATATTGCGCTAAAAAACGCAAAACGCTGAAAAACGCGAATAAACGCTCAAAAACTCAGGTCGCCAGCGTTTTTTAGCGTTTTTTGATCCATTGAAAAAAAAAAAAAAAGCTAACACTGAAAAACGCTAATAAACGCTAGTAAAAAACGCGGATAAAGCTATATTTTAAAGCAGCTTTTTCTGCCAGAAATCTGGCATTCAAAACTACAGTTTTTGAGCTTCTGTGTACATGGAGCCTTAACTTCAATAGTATTAATATTAATAATTAATATGGCCCTACTTTTTAAACACAAAATAACATTTTCAGAGTGCATTTTTTTTTACTCATGATGATCTGAAAAACAGAAATAAATATTTTATAACAAAAAGTCATTCTAGTCAACAGGTGAAATTATTCTATGCATATGTAAATGTGAAGCATTGGTTAAGAAGAATTTTTTGTCTTTTAATTGTAAATGGTTGAGAGCAGGGGTGAGTGAGAGGCATGGGAGTTTTGTTTACCTAAAACAAAAAAAGTCAAATGAAAAATCAGCACAAGGAACATTACTTGCCTTCAGTGAGATGTGTCTGTCCCTTGTGCTGCTGTTTCCTCCTAAATTTTCCATTTACTCCACCAATGATCCCCCGTAACCCCCTCCCCCCATAATCTTCTGGCAGGGTGGGAGTTAATAGAAGAAAGGGGCTGTCACAGTGCCCGACTATGCCTGCCCTTTCCACCTAGCTACTTCATCCATAGAAGCATTACTACAGTTTCTTTGACTGAAGAACGGGTGGATAATTGAAAGGGTCGCCCCCTCCATTCATTTAATTTACCATTGTGAATGGAGCCTGTGTTTTTTTTTTTTTTAAATAGGTTCTTATTTGTGAGGTTTTTCATATGAGAAGCAAAATACAGAGCATGTGGTCATGTGTTACAGAGATGTAACAAAGTCAGAGGGCTATGCAGAGCCCTCATAGGAGCCTATATTTATTAGCTTATTCTTTTTGCTGTCATTGTTCCTGAGATATCTGCAAGTTTTCCCATTTGTTCCCTTATTTTTAGTTAAAAGTGTTATAATAAGAGTGCTAGTGATAAAAAAAATAATAATAATAATATTAGGGGAACTTTTAGTGGTGATTCTAATAATAGGGGCAGCAGGAATATTAATTTGACCCTGTGATCCGATATTAATATTTTGAACATTCAGCCACTATAATCTGAACATTGCATGTTATTCCGCTGCTTGTATCTTATAACTAAAATTCTAGAATGTTTTTCAAAATGAGATTTTAAGATAAAGTAAAAAAAGAAAACTTCTGTCCATTTTTTATCGCACACCTGCATTTTACTCTGCTTACCGCCGGACTGATAAACTGATAAAGCCGGGTCACCAGTTCTATTATTATTATTATAGAAATGAGGGAAGGAAAGTAGGAGAACATGAGACTGTAATAAAGGAAAATAGTTACATATTTCATTGAAAAGGTTAAAACCTATTTCTCAGGGCTCTTAAATTACTGCATTGAAATACCAAGGGAAAATAAAACCTGGGCTGGGATTCGTGTTTGTACTTAGAGGGCTTTCCGGACAGGAAGGCAATTTTGATGCAGCACAGCCACAATACCAGTGGGGCAGTACAGGTGAAGAATCCACAGCTGTACCCGGCATCTCACTGTACAGCAGCTACACGCTGGAATGTTTTCCTGAGCAGAATGGTGTTCGGTTAGCTCTGGTTCCCAGGAGTAGATCACATTAAAATGTTATAAAATCATGATTTCCTGCACTTGAATTCTTGCGGTTTCTCAACTGTTTCCAATATTACAAAGGAGGAGATTTTGTGGCTTCTTTTTGTTTGAGATAAATGTTTTTCTCTCCCTTTTTTTTAATGTTTCTCAGGGCAGATATGACATATGTGACATTACTGTGTTTTTTTCCCCTTTTTTTATTGCACTGTAGACACTTCGTAGGATATGCTGTATGAGTTTATCCTATGTTATACAGAAGACAAGTAGCATATAGAAGTTATGCAGGATATGTTAGTTGTGGTTATGATGTGTGTACTTTGGATTGGGAAGGACTGATACCAGCACAGGGAATTGTGCTCAGTACCTAGGCAGGGTATGTTGTAATGGGGAAGACGTGGGTGACCAGCGAAGAGCTATCACCACTTCTTTGACCACAGAATGATTTATAAACATGATAAAATAAGGATTATAGTGCCAAAAAAGCAACAGTGTGCTTTAAGAGAAGGTAAACACAAATGTCAAAGGCGGAGACATTGTTTGACACATTTTGTATATCAAGACCTTTCCAATTCCTAGTGTACTAGGAATAATTTTTGTCATTGGCACCGCACCTTCTGTTATGAGGTTTATACATACAGGAGACAGATAAAGGAGGTTTGTGGGCAATGTATATAAACATTTTTGAGCTGTTAGGGGGTAATGTTCTTGCCAGAGAATCATCATTCATAATTGCAGGGAAATGAGGAGAAACTTTAGGTATACATGTCACAGTATACACTGTGACATGGGGGATTGTTGGCTCTAGTGGTAGATGTGTTTTCTAGTGATTCACTGTAGTCAGGAACTATATTTTAAGGGCCTTGTAGCCCATTTTTTTATTAAAAGGCAAATAAAAAGTCAGTAACATAAAGGTTTCCCACTCAGGGGTTCTTCTCCAGTAAATTCACCAACAGATAATGCTAGCCCACCTGGCTCTCTTTAGCAGTACCTCTGCTCTTTATGCAGGTCACACAGACCACAGGATTTTTCATTGTGGACGGCTTTACTCTAGGACCCACAGCTCCACATTGGTCTTAGTCCTCAGGCCATTTACTGCCTCTTGCAGACATTCACACACACATGTGTTCTGGCTGCCACCTGCAGCCCCTGACTCCTCGAGACCTCCTGTCTCTCTTGGGAGCCATGAGATATACCCATACCTTCATTATAAGGAGTGTGCTCACCTGAGCACACACACTGCTGGTCCTCCACAAAACCTGGACATAGGGTTGGAGACCCACCCAAGGCACTATGGAATCTCCCAACTACAGAGCCCCATCCAGGTATTCCAAAACCTGGAGAAAGCTGCAAAAACTGTTTTATCCACTCCACAGCTACATTCTCTAGTCCTGCACTGAGCCAATGTGAAAACACACTGTGTCCTTTAAATCACCAATTTCACAGTGACAGCATCTCGTCCTGTCGCAACACTAACTCAGAATAAACAGGATGCATGCTATTTGTTCCTAGAACATCCTCCCTGTGACTCTCTTCATTTTATGACATGCAAACTATGTTAGTATGCTGCACAATTTAATGTGCACTGAGTTTGCTGTATAGAAAAGCCAGTAAAATGTATTTCCAATGTCCACAGCTTTTACTGATTATCACATAATATCTCACATTTAGCCTGTTAGGCCCCTTTCAGACCTATCCAGTGCATAAACACACACACACACGTGTTTATGTGTGTGATGTTGCAAGTTAATATGTGTTAATATGTGTTGTACTGAGGCAGCTCCTTTTTTTTTTTATGTATGTCAAAAACTTTATTGAAATACAAGCATAGCAAGACATACAATAAACGAATGGAGCAGAACAATCTTTGACTTGTGTAACAGGACTCATCATTGGCTCATCAGTATATGCAGAGGTCCAATCAGTAGCAATAATTGCACTTAAGAGTTAGTGCACATGCCATTTGGCTTTAAATGACAGTATTGCATCCCATTAGCTAGTAAGAGGAGATGTTGCAAAGAGCAGTCCCAGTTTTTATTATATTTAGATGGACAGCCCCTGTGAGTATAAATTAAGTCTCATGTAGAAGCGTGGTCATAAATTTTCTGCTACAGGGTTTGGATTTAACCCCAACAGGCATTGTTTGGGGTGTAGCGTTAACGGGGAGCCCATTGTATCGAGAAGGATCCTCACCACATGTGTCAAGAATGCTTGGATATTTGGACAGGTCCACAGTAAATGAAAGAATGTTCCTGGAGCGAGTGAGCACATAATGAGAATGTGGTTAGGTCGGAACTTGGACAAACGGATAAGGGTCAGATAGGCCCTATGAAGTATATATAATTTAGGACATCTGACAGTTTGGGAGATACCGATTTGCAGTTATCAAGGACCTCTCCCCAAGCTTCATCACTTAACCACTTAAGCCCCGGACCATTTGGTAGCTAAAGGACCAGAGGTGAATTCAGAATTTTGCACTGCGCTGCTTTAACTGTAAATTGTGCGGACATGCAATGTTGTACCCAAACAAAATTTGTGTCCTTTTCTTCCCACAAATAGAGCTTTCTTTTAATGGTATTTGATTGCCTCTGCGATTTTAATTTTTTGCGATATAAACGGAAAAATACCGAAAATTTTGAAAAAAAATGATATTTTCTACTTTTTGTTATAAGAAAAATCGAATAAACTCAATTTTAGTCATACATTTAGGCCAAAATGTATTCAGCCACATGTCTTTAGTAAAAAAAATGTCAATAAGCGTATATTTATCGGTTTGCGCAAAAGTTATAGCGTTTACAAACTAGGGTACATTTTCTGGAATTTACACAGCTTTTAATTTATGACTGCCTATCTCATTTCTTGAGGTGCTAAAATGACAGGGCAGTACAAAACCCCCCAAAATGACCCCATTTTAGAAAGTAGACACCCCAAGGAAATTGCTGAGAGGCATGTTGAGCCCATTGAATATTTTTTTTTTGTCCCAAGTGATTGAATAATGACAAAAAAAAAAAAAACATTACAAAAAGTTGTCACTAAATGATATATTGCTCACACATGCCATGGTTATATGTGGAATTGCACCCCAAAATACATTCTGCTGCTTCTCCTGAGTACGGGGATACCACATGTGTGGGACTTTTTAGGAGCCTAGCCACGTACGGGACCCCGGAAACCAAGCACCGCCTTCAGGATTTCTAAGGGCGCAAATTTTTGATTTCACTCCTCACTACCTATCACAGTTTTGAAGGCCATAAAATGCCAAAATAGCACAAACCCCCCCCCCCCAAATGACCCCATTTTAGAAAGTAGACACCCCAAGGAAATTGCTGAGAGGCCTGTTGAGCCCATTGAATATTTTTTTTTTGTCCCAAGTGATTGAATAATGACAAAAAAAAAAAAAATTACAAAAAGTTGTCACTAAATGATATATTGCTCACACATGCCATGGTTATATGTGGAATTGCATCCCAAAATACATTCTGCTGCTTCTCCTGAGTACGGGGATACCACATGTGTGGGACTTTTTAGGAGCCTAGCCACGTACGGGACCCCGGAAACCAAGCACCGCCTCCAGGATTTCTAAGGGCGCAAATTTTTGATTTCACTCCTCACTACCTATCACAGTTTTGAAGGCCATAAAATGCCAAAATAGCACAAAACCCCCCCAAATGACCCCATTTTGGAAAGTAGACACCCCAAGCTGTTTGCTGAGAGGCATGGTGAGTATTTTACAGCTCTCATTTGTTTTTGAAAATGAAGAAAGAACATTTTTTTTTTTTTTCTTCTTTTTTTCAATTTTCAAAACTTTGTGACAAAAAGCGAGATCTGCAAAATACTCACAATACCTCTCAGCAAATAGCTTGGGGTGTCTACTTTCCAAAATGGGGTCATTTGGGGGGGTTTGTGCCATCTGGGCATTCCATGGCCTCCGAAACTGTGATAGGCAGTGAGAAGTGAAATCAAAAATTGACACCCTTAGAAAGCCTGAAGGCGGTGCTTGGTTTTTGGGGTCCCGTACGCGGCTAGGCTCCCAAAAAGTCTCACACATGTGGTATCCCCGTACTCAGGAGAAGCAACAGAATGTATTTTGGGGTGTAATTCCACATATGCCCATGGCATGTTTGAGCAATATATCATTTAGTGACAACTTTGTGCAAAAAAATAAAAAAAATGTTTTATTTTTTCCGCAACTTGTGTCAACATATAAAATATTCCATGGACTCGACATGCCTCTCAGTATATAGCTTGGGGTGTCTACTTTCCAAAATGGGGTAATTTGGGGGGGTTTTGAACTGTTCTGGCATTTTATACACAACATTAGGAAGCTTACATCCACTTTTCTAACCACTTGAAGACAAAGCCCTTTTTGACACTTTTTGTTTACATGAAAACATATTTTTTTTTGCAAGAAAATTATGTTGAACCCCCAAACATTATATATATTTTTAAAGCAAAGGCCATACAGAATAAAATGGTGGGTGTTGCATTTTTTTTTCTTCACAGTATTTGCGCAGCGATTTTTCAAACGCATTTTATTGGGAAAAAATACACTTTTTTTCATTTTAATGCACTAAAACACATTATATTGCCCAAATGTTTGATGAAATAAAAAAGATGATCTTAGGCCGAGTACATAGATACCAAACACGACATGCTTTAAAATTTCGCACAAACGCGCATTGGCGACAAACTACATACATTTTTAAAAGCCTTTAAAAGCATTTACAGGTTACCCCGTTAGATTTACAGAGGAGGTCTACTGCTAAAATTACTGCCCTCAATCTGACCTTCGCGGTGATACCTCACATGCATGGTGCAATTGCTGTTTACATATGACGCCAGACCGACGCTTGCGTTCGCCATTGGGCAAGAGCAGGGCAGGACAGGGGTGCTTTTTTTTTTTTTTTTTTTTTTTTATTATTAATTTTGCTTTTTTATTTTATTTTTAAACTGTTGCTTCCATATTTATTCATTTTTATCACTTTTATTGTTATCTCAGGGAATGTAAATATCCCCTATGATAGCAATAGGTAATGACAGGTACTCTTTTTTGAAAAAACTGGGGTCTATTGGACCCTAGATCTTTCCTCTGCCCTCAAAGCATCTGACCACACCAAGATCGGTGTGATAAAATGCTTTCCCAATTTCCCAATGGCGCTTTTTATATCCGGGGGGGGGACATTCCCTCCCACTGCTTGTAAAAGCAGTCCAGAGGCTAATTAGCCACTAGGATTGCTTTTACATGAAAGCCGGCCGCTGGCTGAAAAGAATGATACCAAGATGATACCTAAACCCGCAGTTATCATTCTGGTATAAACATTCAAAGTCCAGCAACATACCAGTACGTTGCTGGTCCTTGTTGGACATGTATTGTAATCTTTTTTTTCATGCAGCCTGTTGGCTGAATGAAAAAAAAAGATTGATCGGTGGGTATGCCCACCATTAGAATACCGCCCTTCATCCACCCACTTCCAATGATGGGCATACATGCACCATTTATATATGCCGAAGCATGGGGGCATCTTCTCGCAAAAGTTATGCCGCGTACACATGGTCAGACTTTTCCACGGGCAAGCCTCCGTCGGAATTTCGACCGTATATACGCGGCATTAGGAGCAAAATCGCTCCTCCGCTCCTGCTGCCCCAATGCTTCGGCATATATGCTTTTTTTTTTTAACTGTGGTGGTGAAATCACCTCCTACAGCACTGGAGTCGCAGGGATCAGGCCTGTCTCTGCGAACGCTGCAGTTATGTGTGTTGTGTTTTGCAAGTGACAGTGATCGATCGATACTGCACTTCGGTGGCCTGGGCTGGACGGAGGGGCAAAACGCAGGTGCTAGCAGGTATCTGGGCTGATCCCACTAACAGTGCGTTTTTGGGAACCCTAAACTGCTGGGGACGCTAGTATAGATCTGATCAGATCAGATACTATACCACTAAGGGGGGTGTATGCTTCACGTGTGGGTGTTAGCGCTACTGGCACTAACCTGACGCTGCCTGGGGTGTGACGCAGACCCTCTCTGACGCTAAAACCTAACTGATATCACCCGCCGGGCGATCAGGGGGTTAAACCTTTATTGGGTTATATACGGCGGGTGCCCTGACACTATAAAAAGCAAACTAACTAACCAGCGTCACCCGTAACACTTATATGATGATCACTGGTGAAAGGGTTAACTAGGGGCAATTAGGGGGTTAAAACCTTTATTAGGTAATATATGGGGGTACCTGACGCTATATAAAAACCTGACGGCGAACCTAAAAAAAAATTACTGGCTACCTATCGGCATCACCGACACTAAGACAACGATCATAAAAACGATTGCTTAGCGACAGTGGTGATAGGGGTTGAAAGGGTTACCTGGGGGGCGATCAGGGGGTTAAACCTTTATTAGATAATATATGGGGGTACCTGACGCTATAAAAACCTGCGGCGAACCTAAAAAAAATTACTGGCTACCGATCAGCATCACCGACGCTAAGACATCGATCAGAAAAATGATCGCATAGTGACGGCGGTGCTAGGGGGTGAAAGGGTTACCTGGGGGGTGATCAAGGGGGTTACACCTTTATTAGGTAATATATGGGGGTACCCGACGCTATAAAAACCTGCGGCGAACCTAAAAAAAATTACTGGCTACCGATCAGCATCGCCGACGCTAAGACATCGATCAGAAAAATTATCGCTTAGTGACAGTGGTGATAGGGGGTGAAAGGGTTACCCTGGGGGGGCGATCAAGGGGGTTAAACCTTTATTAGGTAATATATGGGGGTACCCGACGCTATAAAAACCTGCGGCGAACCTAAAAAAAATTACTGGCTACCGATCAGCATCACCGACGCTAAGACATCGATCAGAAAAATGATCGCATAGCGACAACGGTGCTAGGGGGTGAAAGGGTTACCTGGGGGGTGATCAAGGGGGTTAAACCTTTATTAGGTAATATATGGGGGTACCCGACGCTATAAAAACCTGCGGCGAACCTAAAAAAAATTACTGGCTACCGATCAGCATCGCCGACGCTAAGACATCGATCAGAAAAATTATAACTTAGTGACAGTGGTGATAGGGGGTCAAAGGGTTACCTGGGGGGCGATCAATGGGGTTAAACCTTTATTAGGTAATATATGGGGGTACCCGACGCTATAAAAACCTGCGGCGAACCTAAAAAAAATTACTGGCTACCGATCAGCATCACCGACGCTAAGACATTGATCAGAAAAATGATTGCTTAGCGACGGCGGTGCTAGGGGGTGAAAGGGTTATCTGGGGGGTGATCAGGGGGTTAAACCTTTATTAGGGGGGGTTAGGGGGCTACACTGGACCTAAAACTAAATGTAGTGACACTTTTACAGTCACAAATGTCACTGATTGCAGTGATCACTAAATAAATGGTCACTGCAATCAGTGACACTGTGACTGGGGGCTGGGGGGTGATCTGGGGGGGGGCCTGGGGGGGCGATTTATGTGCCTATGTGTCCTGGTGTCAGTGTGCTGTTTTGTGTACTAACCTGCATCTTCTCCTGTACGGCGCTCGGTATATGTGAGCGCCCCAGGAGAGATGACATCACTTCCTCCTTCCTGGCAGGCAGGGGAAGCTCTCTCATTCGCCGGGAGCGATCGAGAGGGGGTGGCCGGAATCGAACGGCCGTCCCCTCATGCCGGATCGCTCCCGAAGGTAAAACGACCACCCACTGTAAAGAAGGGGGGTCCGATCGGACCCCCCAACTATACAAAGGCAATCACGTATATGTACGTGATTCTGCCTGTCGGTGCCATTCTGCTGACGTATATTTACAGTGGGCGGTCGTTAAGTGGTTAAGTTATCTATGTCAATCTCCCAATGAGTTTTAACCTGGTATGCCACTTTTGTGGCAGAGCCAGAGAGGAGCATGTTGTATATTAGGCCTCAAGTACACTGCTGCTGGTAAATGGACGTTTAGGAGCAGTTTGGCATTTTTTTCAACTGCTCCTGAACTCTCCTCCATGATATCTTATTGGTACATGTACACAGGGTCGTTTACAGTAGTTTCTAGGCAGTTGAGTTTACAGGCTTTTTTTGGAACGCAAAACAATGGGTTCAGAAGCTGAGTTTAGAGGCATTTCAAGTGCTAAACGCGGTAATTCGCGTTTAGATGCGTTTCGTTTACAGTTGTTTTTTTGTTTTTGGCTATTTAAAAAAAAAAAGCTTCTAAATGCAAACGCGGCATGTAAACGCGGAAAAACAGACGTTTGAAACGTGGGTTACTATCTGTCAAGTTAAATTGTTCAGGAGAGGTTGTAAAAACGTCCCGTGTACATGAAGCCTTACTTCTAATAAAGGAAACAGTGGATCATTCGAAGTTTCATTTTTGTAAAGGCCAAGTCCTAGATACGCAGATACATTTGTAATGTAAAAAAGACCTGTGTGGGCATCAGCCACGGTGGAGTCCTGTAGACCCTGCATTACTGCACATAGAGGATGCGGTGTGACATGCACAAGCAAGGTGCATATTAAAGGCAGTGGTTTTTTTTTTCCTAATAAACATGTCATACTTGCGTGCTCTGTGCAGTGGTTTTGCATGAAGCAGCCCCGCTCCTCCTCTTTTCGGGACCCCCGTTGGCTATCCTTGCCCCTCCCTCTTGCTGAGCGCCCCCAGAGCAAGCAGCTTGCCATAGGGGCACCCAAGCAGGCTCGTTCCTGAGCTGCTTCTCTGCGTTTCCATTAACACACACAGAGGCTTGGCTCTGCCCCCACTCTCTCTCCTCATTGGCTCACTGGCTGTGATTGACAACAGTGGAAGCCAATGGCTCCCGCAGCTGTCTCAGCCAATGAGGGAGAGTCCTCAGAAAGCTGAGGCTCTTGTGCACGTTGCTTGAGCGCAGTGAGGCTCAGGTAAGTATTTGGGGGGGCTGCAGCACAGAGAAGGTTTTTTGCCTTCATGCATAGAATGCATAAAGGTAGCAAACCTTTTGCCTTTAGAACCACTTTACAATTTGGTAAGTGGTCAAATTTATCTATGTGATAGAGGTGGGACAGTTGAGCAGAAAGATAGTACAAATTAAAGTCCGGGAGGGCAGCAGCTCCCAACCCAGGCTGAATGATGAACAGCCCATTTATTTTAATGACCCGCCAACACACCACAATGGACCACAACATGCATTTGTGTGTAGCCCTTTTTGGAGGGTTACTACTTAAATGTAATATTTCCCACAATATGTAGTTTGCTGGATTCTGTAGAAATCTTCACTGCATAACTGCTCTGTCTTCTTCCTACTGCTGAACCTCCAGCACTGTGGGCAGTGGCGGAATTATCAGGGTCGCAACAGTCGCACTTGCGACTGGGCCCTTTAGTTCCGCCATTTCAGGGGGGCCCGTCGTCCGCCCATTTTCCCACATAAGGTGCCCGCCTGCCACCCGCGTGAGGTGCCTGTGTTGTTTGTTCTGCCGCGGGGAGGGGGGCTTTCACCCGCTGAGGGGAGAGAGAGAGAAGGCAGAGGCAGCGCTGAGCACTGAGAGACTGTGTAGTGTACCACCCCGCCCCCCGCCTATCCAGAGACAGAGGGAATGAAGGGAGGCGGACACTGAAAAACATTTATTGAGTGAAGGCGAGGGAGGAGCTCTCCCCTCTGCGACTGCATCGACTTCCTGTTCCGTCTACCCATGAGGCAAGGCATTCCTGGAGGAGGCGCAGTGACGGATTTCTGAGGGGGATCGATTGATTGCTGGTAAGTCATGTCAAGTGACATTTTGCACTGCAATCGATCCCATCCAGCCACCACCGCAGATCTCATTCCTTTCCCCCCCATCACCACTACAACTGAGGTGATGAGGGGGGGGGATCGGGATGAGATCTGCGGTGGTGGTTGGTGGGGGGCTGGATCAGTAAGAGGCAGTGGTGGTGGTTTGAGGATGTCACTACCACTGCCACCGCTACCACCCCCCCCCTCGAGTACCACCGCTACCACCACCACTGCCCCCCACAACACTACTGCTGCCACCCCCCCAACACTACTGCTGCCACCCCCTCAACACCACTGCTGTGCTACCCCCCTCAACACCACCGCTGCCATCCCCCCATCAACACCACCGCTGCCATCCCCCCATCAACACCACCGCTGCCATCCCCCCCAACACCACCGCTGCCACCCCCCCCCAACACCACCGCTGCCATCCCCCCCAACACCACCGCTGCCACCCCCCCTAAAACCACCGCTGCCACCCCCCCAACAACATCACTGCCATCCACCCCAACACCACCGCTGCCACCCCCCCTCAACACCACCGCTGCCACCCCCCCTCAACACCACCGCTACCACCCCCCTCAACACCACCGCTACCACCCCCCCCTCAACACCACCGCTACCACCCACCCAACACCACCGCTACCACCCCCCCTCAACACAACCGCCACCACCCCCCCTCAACACCACCGCTGCCATCCCCCCTCAACACCACCGCTGCCATCCCCCCTCAACACCACCGCTGCTATCCCCCCTCAACACCACCGCTGCCATCCCCCCTCAACACCACCGCTGCTATCCCCCCTCAACACCACCGCTGCCATCCCCCCTCAACACCACCGCTGCCACCCCCCCTCAACACCACCGCTGCCACCCCCCCTCAACACCACCGCTGCCACCCCCCCTCAACACCACCGCTGCCACCCCCCCTCAACACCACCGCTGCCACCCCCCTCAACACCACCGCTGCCACCCCCCCTCAACACACCACCGCTGCCACCCCCCAACACCACCGCTACCACCCCCCCTCAACACCACCGCTACCACCCCCCTCAACACCACCGCTACCATCCCCCCCTCAACACCACCACTGCCATCCCCCCCTCAACACCACCGCTGCCATCCCCCCTCAACACCACCGCTGCCATCCCCCCTCAACACCACCGCTGCCATCCCCCCTCAACACCATCGCTACCACCCCCCCTCAACACAACCAATGCCATCCCTCCTCAACACTACTGCTGCCAACCCCCTCAACACCACCGCTGCCACTGATGGGGGGGGCCCTTCATGATTTCTTGCACGGTGGCCCTGAAGTTTCTAGTTACGCCTCTGACTGTGGGGATTATCAGCATTGGGGAAGAGTGTGATCAGTCACAGTATTCTCTCCCCCCATTTTCAGGTTGTGTACAGGCAGTGTAATCAATAAGGACATTCTTTGCAATAGAGCAGACCGCAGGATAGGGCCCCTTTGAATTAATGTTAGTGCTGCTCAGCCCCGGAGACTCAAAGCTGTTAGCCCCACTGTGCAGACAGTTCAGCATTAGAAAGAGGACAGGGCAGCCCTACAGTGAAGATTCAAGTAGGCTGCACAATATCAAGCAGGTTGCACATCATGGGACATACATCATTACAGGTAAGTAAGGTAGTTAAAGCTGTAGTATAAAAAAGTTTTTTTTAGCTAAATTTCAGCTTTAAAAAGTTTCCATATCTTGACAAAAATTGATATTCATACAGAAGTTTAAATAATTATTTTACTTTCACGTTTATTTTAGGCTACAGAGAGGCTGAATTATCCAGCCCCTGTAATGTCACTGGAGCACAAAAAATACCTTGTGAATGGTCAGTTATCTTCCCTTTTATCCTAAAGGCACTTTTACACTAATGCAGTGCTGCTTTCCGGCACTGCGCGTGCAGCACCAGCGCAGTGTATCTGCAGGTTACCTGGCATTGCCATAGATTTCTTATTACATTGGCGGTTTTTCGGTTCGTTTTCTGAAGGCAAAGTCTTCCGATGTAATAAAAATATAAGGCATAGCTCAGGTAACCCGCATGAAACATGTGGGTGCACTGCGCTACATCAGCAGTGCGGGCCAACTGTACCGTACCGCATTAGTGTGAAAATGTCCTAAATATACTATCTGTTGACCTCATAATTTTTATTTATTTTTTAAAGTGGTTGTAAACCTCAGACATGAAAGATGAACAAAGTATATAGTTTGTACTTCAATTAAGAGCACTAAGTGTAATTTCTGTCTCTTGCTTTGTTCCCCTGCTATCAGCATGAATCACTTCTGACACCAAGAGAAAAAAGGTGACAGGGGAGGGATCTCCAGCTGATTAACAGCTTCAGCTCTGTTCCTGTGTGCTGCATGAAGGGGTTGTGTGTCCCTTCCCGCCACCTTTTTTCTTACAGCTCAGACAGGTTGTGTAAATTCTGGAAGTTGAACTGCTGTAGAGAAGAGAAGACTGAAAATGAACAGGTAGAACTTATGTAGGAAGATTTGATTCATCTCTGTGCATCACCTAAGACCAGTAACTTCACTGGATATACAGTACCTCACAAAAGTGAGTACACCCCTCACATTTTTGAAAATAATGTATTAGATCTTTTCATGTGACAACACTGAAAAAAATTACACTTTGCTACAATGTAAAGTAGTGAGTGTACAGCTTGTATAACAGTGTAAATTTGCTGTCCCCTCAAAATAACTCAACACACAGCCATTATTGTCTAAACCGCTGGCAATAAAAGTGAGTACACCCCTAAGTGATAATGTCCAAATTGGGCCCAAAGTGTCAATATTTTGTTTGGCCACCATTATTTTCCAGCACTGCCTTAACCCTCTTGGGCATGGAGTTCACCAGAACTTCACAGGTTGCTACTGGAGTCCTCTTCCACTCCTTCATGACGACATCACAGAGCTGGTGGATGTTGGAGACCTTGCGCTCCTCCACCTTCCATTTGAGGATGTCCCACAGATGCTCAATATGGTTTAGGTCTGGAGACATGCTGGGTTAGTCCATCAACTTTACCCTCAGCTTCTTTTGCAAGGCAGTGGTTTTCTTGGAGGTGTGTTTGGGGTCGTTATCATGTTGGAATACTGCCATGCGGACCAGTCTCCGAAGGGAGGGGATCATGTTTTGCTTCAGTATGCCACATTACATGTAGGCATTCATGATTCCCTCAATAAACTATAGCTCCCTAGTACCGGCAGTACTCATTCTTATAGCCTAGGCCATCTTTATGTAGAGCAACAATTCTTTTTTTTCAGATCCTCCGAGAGTTCTTTGCCATAAGGTGCCATGTTGAACTTCCAATGACCAGTATGAGCGAGTGAGAGCGAAAACACCAAATTTAACACACCTGCTCCCCATTCACACCTGAAACCTTGTAACACTAATGAGTCACATGACATCGGGGAGAGAAAATGGTTATTTGGGCCCAATTTGGAAATTTTCACTTAGGGGTGTACTCACTTTTGTTGCCAGAGGTTTAGACATTAATGGCTGTGTGTTGAGGTATTTTGAGGGGACAGCAAATATACACTGGTATTAGGGTTGTCCCGATACCACTTTTTTAAAACCGAGTACAAGTACCGATACTTTTTTTCAAGTACTCGCCGATACCGATTACCGATACTTTTTTTTAATGTCATGTGTCAGTATTTTTTTACAATTTTTTTTTTTTTTACAGTGCTTTATTTTTTTTAGGGGGGTGGGGGGGGGTGGATTGTGTCAGTGTGTTTTTTTATTTACATTTTTATTATTTTTTACAATTCATTTTTTTCCCCTTTTTTTTTTTAGCGCTGTTGGGGGGCTTTGGTGAGATTTCAGGGGTCTTAACAGACCTCTGACATCTCCCCTATGAGACAGAGAAAGGGACTGAGGACACAGATTCCCCAGTCCCTTTCTCTGCAGCCTCAGCTAAAATGAATGGACAGGAGGCTCCTCTCCATTCATAAACTGAAGCATCGTAAACACAGGTTACGATGTTTCAGTTATATGAATGAACAGAGTCAGTGATCACTGACTCTGTTCATTCGAAAAGGAAAGAGCCGGGTTTAGCGGCTCCTACCTCCGCTCTCCATCCTGACAGATCGAGGACAGAGGGAGTGGAGGAGGACATGGTGGGGGGACTCGGAGCGCGGAGGGGGAGAGCAGCAGGAGGGTGACACAGAGCGCGGACAGCAGCAGCACTGAGGGGGATACAAGGACACCTGGAGAAGGAGAGCAGCACCGAGGGGAGCACGGAGGGGGAGAGCAGCACAGAGGGGGACAACGAACCGGAGAGGGAGAGCAGCGCCGAGGGGGACACAGAGCACGGAGGGGGAGAGCAGCACAGAGGGGGACAACAAACCGGAGAGGGAGAGCAGCGCTGAGGGGGACACAGAGCACGGAGGGGGAGAGCAGCACAGAGGGGGACACAGAGCGTGGAGGAGTATAGCAGCAGCACGGAGAAAGATACAGGGACAGTCAGCGGTGATCGGTGCGGCTTTGGGGGGAGTTACAAGCACCGATCACCGCTGTATAAATTTCACTAAAGCAGCTGAAAAGGGGGGGGGGGGTCGGGGGAGAAGCGGTCAGGCTTTATTGAAATGTATACAGGCAGATGAGTGCTTGTAACTCCCCCCGCCGCACCGATCATCCCTGACTGCCCAGGTATCGGGTGAAGCATCAGAGCATTTCCCCCGAGTACAAGTACTTGGGGAAATGCTCGGTATCGGTGCCGATACCGATACTAGTATCGGTATCGGGACAACCCTAACTGTTATACAAGCTGTACACTCATTACTTTACATTGTAGCAAAGTGTAATTTCTTCAGTGTTGTCACATGAAAAGGTATAATAAAATATTTTCAAAAATGTGAGATACTGTATGAAAGGATTTACAAACACTTTGATTTTTGCAGGCTGCCTATACATGAGTGGTGAGCAGTAATAGATCCCCACCTTAGCCAACATTCTGTTGCAGTGTTCACGTGTTAGAATGTTGTCTATTTCTATGGAGAAAACAAACATATCGCTAAACATAGACTGCCCAATATGTCTGCAAATCTCAGCATTTAATCAAAAGCGCTCTGTTTTCATCAAGCTCAAAAATGCTTGTTCTCACTTGGCAGCTTACCACTAAAAGACTTGGTTTTGTAAAAAATGCCTAAATCAGTAGAATCACATGCAAATATTAGGTGACATACTGTAGCTGCAATCCTTTTCCATTGGGGTTTTATATAAAATATTACTTGTGTTTATTTTGTTGGTCATAAATTTTGTTGGTTGTAAACCCACTTTTTTTTTTTTTTTTACAACCTGTAAAAGAAAGGCATAATGAGCTATTATGACTAGCATAATAGCTCATTATATTCCACTTACCTTAGATCGGGGCCCCCAAAGCTGTCCTCGTCCCTCTGTTCAGCCGCAGACATCACTGCGGCGATAGCCGGAATGTTACTTCCGGGTATCGCCGCACCAGCCAATCACAGCGCCGCTGCGGCGCTGTGATTGGCCGGAGCGGCGGAGACGTCACTCTGCGCATGCGCGCGGGAGGCGTCCCACTCGGCTACGCCCAGCGATTGCTGGGAAGTAGCCGAGTTTGTGAATGGGATTAACCCCATGAATGTGCCGTTGTCTACGGCGCGCATGCGCCGTAGACAGCGGCGCTTGTCATTTTAGTAAATATCTCCTAAACCGTGTAGGTTTAGGAGATATTTCTTGTACCTACAGGTAAGCCTTAATCTAGGCTTACCTGTAGGTGCAAGTTGAAAAAGTGGGTTTACAACCACTTTAAGCCTGTCATGCAGAACATGTCACAGCCTTAAAAAGACAGCATATTTTTCATATGTACCGTATGTAGCTGTTTTGAATACACATCTTCTGAAAAAAACTTCCAAAGCAGAGTTCCTCGTATTTTTTTTTTTCTTTGCTGAGCAGCCATGACATACTGAAAGGTGAATTAAAAATGACAAAGGTCAAAGAGTGTGATTTTGCAAGTAAGCCTCTGCTCTACTAGATTCCTGTCTTCTAAACGAAGTCCTGTCATCACTCCTTCCTTCCAATGAGATTATAAGTATAGATATGAGCTACTTGAACTACATCAAGAAAGTAACACATGGTTTTGGTATTTCTTGTACTGCAATATTACAATCGAAGGGAAAAATCATAACATAAGACAAATCTGAGTTAATTTTCACACACACACAATGCTTCATTTGATGTTGAATGTAAGCATTTTATTTTCTTTACTGAGTATGCAGACCTATATAAATATGTTGCTAGTAGTTGTTTTCACTGCCTAATTTTTAGCAAGGTTTATTAACACCCACTGCAGGAATCATACCGGTTTAGCAATCCATAGCAAAGCTAAGATCCTGCACTCCTTTTTTCATTTTTATTTACTTGTGTTTTTTTTCTATGTGTGAAGGTGAGCCTTCTTTCTGATTTTTGTATTGCTTTGATGTTTCTACCAGGATAAGTCCATTATTAAAATTTGGGTCTTTATAAAATACTTTGTAAATTTGGATCTTCATCAAAAAAATATTGAACTGATCATACAGATGTCATCACCACTAAGCTAGAATACATTTTTCATGAAGGTTGAGATATCATCTTTTTGGAGATGGAAGTCAAAGGAAGGTTCCAACTCCTGAGAGGCTTTGATTGCTGGAGGTATGTGTTGTTCTGAAGACTAAGCGATGTGCCTGACAGGTGCTTCTTACAAAACAACCAAAAAATCTGCAAGGGTAATTAAATAAAGCTCTCCACACAGGCTAGGGTCGGAGATCGTTGTATATAGCCGATTAGGAATCCTTTGTTTTTTTTTGCCACAGAGATCTGTTTGTCATTTACTTCTATTTATTTAGCTTGGTGCGTACAATAGCTATTGGAATAAGTTTTGACATGCGACTTTTGTCAGCTCAGAATTACCCTCAGCAGAACCGATAAAGATCAGTGTTATATTAAAAATGCTCGTGCCGAGTTACAGCTGTGTTTGCCAAGATTCC
Organism: Rana muscosa; assembly: GCA_029206835.1. Taxonomy (NCBI): domain Eukaryota; kingdom Metazoa; phylum Chordata; class Amphibia; order Anura; family Ranidae; genus Rana; species Rana muscosa. The sequence goes on from JARGYO010005626.1 coordinate 109,874,394, forward strand.
CTCTTCTTTCAAAGACATGTGGACGTTTTGTTTTGCTTTAGTTGAATACATGGAAGAGTTGTGTTCGAAGAGATCTGGCGGCAGAACAGAAAAAAGAGAAGAAACACTTGCTCAACGTGTTAGCAGTTTATCCATCTTTCAGGAAGCCAGGCTTATAATCCCAGCATGAACTGCTGTCCTGCACCTAATACAAAATGATATTGTGCTCTGCCTCCACTTCTCTTAGGTGGCCTTTTTGTGAGAGATAACATGCTCACACTTCCTGTCTTCTCTGTACATCTAGTTGTACGGTAGTTGTTCCTGGAACAAGAACGATGTTCTCTCCAAGGCAAGCCCACCCTGCGAGAGCCACAATCTAAAGACGATTTACGTTCTTGATAGAAGGAAGGTTATTAATAAAAGCAATAACAAAACCAGTGACCTCCTCCAGGAATATGCTGCTGAGTTCTCCTAAACAATCCAGCTGTGTGTGCCTTTCCATATTTACTCTGATCAGAGTCTTCCTTGATCTTTGAACAGGTGGCGGAATCTTGGAACATTCAGACAGAGTGATTATCAGTTGGTTCATTGTTACTTGTGTTATGACAAACTACAGTCTGCAGCCTTGCTACTTCTCTCCCTGACCTTTGTGGTGAAAAGATCTTCCTAAAACAGTTACAGTTGTACATTTTTTTTATTGCTAGCAATGTGACCCACTGAACGTAGGTTTACAAAGACAAAAACAGTCAATTGTAGCATCATGATAAATGTATTTTTAGAAGTTACACCCATAATTAGTCCCGGTGCTTATAAAACAAAGAGCATTATGTGAGTCAATATTTTTGGAATTAGTTGTGTTTTAATGTGATTAAGTTTAGTTTTCACTAGGGACTGTATTAGAAATATCTTCTGTGAAAAAGGGGACTGTTATTCACAGTAAGTTTAGTATGTACAAACTTGAAAAACTATTTCCCTTTCTCTGTCTTTTTGTGGCACTAAAGCCCTTATAGGGCCATTGGCTTCTGCCAGTCATTTCCCTCTCTGCCTTTTACTTTGTTTTTTAATTTGTATTATTTTGGGATGCAAAACTGAGGCCTTCTCTAACTTCCAGCCTGGAGAACCTTTGGTTTTGTGGATTGTTTTCTTATGTGGAATAATTTTAGCAAATTGTTAAACCTTTGTTATTAAATGGGGAAGACACGTTTTTTGTTATTTTCCCCTTCTACTACTTGGGTACTTTTTCTTCACATTTCCTTCCAATTGTGTCAGGATCTATTTCTATAATATGAAAAACAGAATACCTAATTGGCATCTTCATACTCCTCCTTAGAGTATCCCTATGTGTATTTCATCTACTGCTTTCTCAATCTTATACTGATCTTCTGAGTACTTATGGATCATCGCGTTAGTCCAATAATTAACATTAATAATGAAGTAATAATCTGCTGCCTGTCCACTCTGAGGCTGTTAAAGGAATCCATCAACACTGACTCGATCCTTCCCACAGCGCAATTGTGATCTGCTGGCTGGGAGCCTTCCATGCCAACAGAACACAATGATTAGTGTTGCAGGCTTAAAGCATAAGTAAACCCATCCATAAAACCATTTAATTTCCGGCACGTGCCGGAAATGTAACACTCCCATTGGTTGCACTCTCAACCAAACTGTCAAACCATCCAATGGCTGCTGTCTAAACTGATCACATGTGCAGCATCATGGCAGTTGTAGATTAAACAGAGGCAAAGATGGCCGCTTCCTTGGCTGAAAATGATAGGGGGGTTTACTTACACTTTAAGCTGGCAGCACTAGTCATTTGGGAAAAACCTGACAGGCTGGTTGTACACAAGTGAGTCAATGGATCAACTTGTGTACAACCAGGGTGCCCATACATGGATCGCAATTTGGCCGGGCCCTACTGAGCCAGCCGAATTTTGATCCATGTATAGCCGGCTTAGGAAAGTAATGGTGTCAAGCTGAAGAAGTGAACAGTTATGCAGTTTTTAGATTTGTAACTCTTAATAAGGCCCCTTTCACACTGGGGTGGGAGGTGCGCTGGCGGTATAGCGCCGCTATTTTTAGCAGTGCTATACTGTCGGAATTGCGGCGGTATTTGGCCACTAGCGGTGCGGTTTTAACCCCCCCGCTAGCGGTCGAAAAAGGGTTAAAACTGCCCGCAATGCACTGCTGCAGCAGCGGTTTGCGGGCAGTATAGCCGCGGTGTCCCATTGATTTCAATGGGCAGAAGCGGTGAAGGAGCGGTATACACACCGCTCCTTCACCGCTCCAAAGATTCAGCTAGCAGGACTTTTGAAGTGGTCCTGCTAGCGCACCGCTCCAGTGTGAAAGCCCTGCAAACCGCCCCAGTGTGAAAGGGGTCTAAGAGAAGAAAATTGTTTTATATAATCTTTAAAAATGTGGCTAAACAGTGTTTGGTGTAGGATATTCTACTTCTGTTGATAGGGCATTGCTATAGAGGTGATTTTCCGATTGCACTGCTATTAATCCTATTCTCTGAGTCTGATCATGTGTTGTGTAGAAAACAGAAGTTGACACCAGTTACTGAACCATGAAACCAGCTAAAGAAAGTACACAGTACTGCAATTCTAGTTTTCTCTGGTTTAGCACTTCCTGCATTCCCTCTCTTTATGAATAAAATGTTTTTATTGCCATTGTGTTTCATTTATAGAGATTATCTCTCGCTTTGTCCCTGTGCGGACGTCACCAGGACAGAAGTGTAGAAAAATGTTCTGACCAGTTCCACAGACAGCTAAACATTTTGGCTAGAAATGCCCTTTAAAGCGGAGCTCTACCCCAAAGTGGAACTTTCGCTCATCGGATTCCTCCCCCTCTCCGGTGCCACAATTGGCACCTTTCGGGGGGGGAGGGGGGACAGGATAACTGTCAAAGGCACTACCGGGTTCCCTTACCCACAATGGCGACGGCAGCACCCGACAGCTGATGGGAAACATCAGCTGCAGTGCCGACATCGGGGGACTGCAGGACAAGCAAGTCTCCATTTATTAAAAGCCAGCAGCTGCAGTATGTGTAGCTGCTGGCTTTTAAAAAATATTTTTTTTTCCCCTTTAAGGATCTCATCAATTTTCTTAAATAGGGTAAACATTGGAGCAAGAGATAGTAAACCGACAGTCAAATATATGGTATAATTGAAGCTAAAAAAGAGACTAGGAATGCACCCAAAACTTGAAGGTTAAAGACCTGAGTGGGCAAAATAGAATTGTTATGCCCTGTACACGCGAGCGGAATTTCCGTCAGAAAAATGTGGGATGGTTTTCCCGACGGAATTCCGCTCAAGCTTGGCCTGCATACACACGGTCACACAAAAGTTCTCTGAACTTTTGAGCGTCAAGAACGTGGTGACGTACAACACTACGACGAGGCGAGAAAAAGAAGTCGGATGCTTCCGAGCATGCGTCGAAATGTTTCCGAGCATGCATGTTTTTTTTCCCGTCGGAATTGCATACAGACGAACGGATTTTCCAATAGGAATTTGTTTAGTCTGAAAAATTGAGAACCTGCTCTCTATCTAAGTCCGTTGGAAATTCCGAAAGAAAAAGTCCGATGGGACATACACACGGTCGGAATATTCGACAAAAAGCATCAGACTTTTTCTGTCGGAAATTCCAACCGTGTGTACGCGGCATAACAAAAACAATGGAAAGCCAAAAAAGTTGCCAAAAATCTACATCAATATCTTACTTTAGATTAGAAATCCTCCTCTAGATGCATTAATTGTGGCAACCAAAATCTTCCCCATTTTTTCTCTTAGCTTACCCTGATGCAGAACTTCTGCTATATCATTCTCTTTTTCAAATAGGCTGTTCACTTTGCGACCCCATAGCTTAGTGAATGAGGTGAAGCTCTGCTGACTTCTATCATCCAATCTTGCAATTATTTATTTATTTTCATTTACCTTGCACGTGATTGGGTATAATATGCAAAGTGAAAATGGGGCAGATTCCCACTTTGCCAATTTTTTGCCACTTCTTGTGAGTCTTGTTACACATCCAGTCTTGTCTTTTCAATCATCTTTTTCACTTGGCTTTGGAAAGCAGTACCTGGAGACTGAACCATTAACATTTACACATACTTGGCTGTCCAAATATAGATTGCTGGGTTTTACTAAGGAACCACCCTCTTTATGCTCAGCAATAGTAATTTTATCAGTGGTCTTCCATATACTGTAGATGGCACTGTGCCAGTTCTTCCTCATGTAAAGCTGATTTCCATGGCAGAAGAAATATAGATCGCAGAATATATACCCTTCCGTTAACAGTACCATCGTTTTTCAAAACTCCAACTATCTTTGCAAATCCACCCACTTCCTCTAAGAATCTATGCTGTCCTTCCAAAATCAGAACATTTGAGAAGCAGGATTCGTCATTAATGTAAGCTGGCAATGTTACGATGTTGCATCAAATGATAAGCAATGGATTGCAGGGCTGCCTGGGTTCATTCAGAAGTCACACCAGTAATTACAAACTCCAGTTCAGTATTTTTTTAAACAATATACTTCAAGAGCTACTGCATTTTTATTTAATAGGCCACACATTGGATGAGAAATCCATGTCATAATATGCATTCTATATATAATCTGTGTAAATACCGTATCTGTTATTTTTTCAATTTTTTTTATTTTGTATTGTACAAGAAGTTTTGGTTCAGGCCATCTGATTTTTGTCATTCTGAAAATGCTGACAAATCTGTCAACTGACTCCCAGCCAACACTCCGGACAACAGAAAGATAGATCTGGATTTCATCTCCCGTGTTGAGTAAGTCATCACTTTTCACATAGCAAACACTCCATGTGCACCGCAGTCCTTACGACTCATCTGTGTCATTAAATGATCATAAATTTCAGCTTGAGGCTATTTATCTGCATCTGCTTTCTGCATAGGAATTAAATAAAGATCAGGATTAAAAATCACAGTCCGTCATCTTAAACACTATATAGATAAGCAAAATTATGTGTTTAAATGAGCAGCTGTTCAAATAAGTAATTTACCATTAGTATCAACAACACAACTATTGGTCCCTCTCTGACCTCTCCTTCAGGCCCCATATCCAATCACTGGCTAAATCCTGCCGCCTTAACCTCCGCAACATCTCCAGAATTCAACCCTTCCTGTCTAATGACACCACAAAGCAACTTATTCACTCCTTGATTATTTCCCACCTTGACTACTGCAACTCTCTCCTTAATGGCCTACCCTTAAACAGGCTATCCCCCCGTTCAGTCTATTATGAATTCGGCTGCTAGACTAATACACCTCACTAACCGATCCGTGACTGCTGCTCCTCTCTGCCAATCCCTTCACTGGTTTCCCCTACCCCACCGTGTAAAATTCAAAATGCTAACCACAATATACAAGGCCATTCACAACATCGCCCCCATCTACATCACCAACCTCATCTGCAGATATCGCCCAAATCGTCCCCTCTGCTCCTCCCAGGACCTCCTGCTCTCTAGCTCCCTTGTTACCTTCTCCCATGCTCGCCTTCAGGACTTCTCCAGAGCCTCTCCCATCCTCTGGAACCCCCTGCCCCGGTATGTCCGATCGGCCCCAACCCTGTCCACCTTTAGGAGATCCCTGAAAACGTATTCAGGGAAACACAGAAACCTGCTGTGAATAGCTAAAGAAGACCTATCTCATCTTCAAGACTTACCAATTTGAAGCTGTACTCGAGGAGTGAAAAGAAAACTGGCATGAAAATATCTAAGGGAGGAGTTTCAAACATTTCACTACCAGCATTGTCCATATGTGTGCAGGCACAATCCTGCTCAAGCTGTTAAAGACCTTCTTTTTAACTAAAGAGGTCCACATCCTTTGGTAAGCGCAATCTATTATTTGTGCACTTCGGGTGTTAGCTTCATATGAAGATTTGGTGAAGGATTAACTCTTTGCACTACTTTGAAGAAAATAATCACAATATATTATGAACAATATTTGTTGAAGATTTTTTCTAGCTTCACATGAAGATTTGGTGAAGGATTAACTCTTTGCACTATTCTGAAGAAACTAACCGCAATATATTATGAACATTATTTGCTGAAATATTTTTTCACGTATTGGAATTGTTACACATTTGAATTTTCATTAATTCAATTAATGGGACTTTTTTATAATTGAGTGTTATAGATTTTTTTAATTGTTGTGGGCTTGACAGCACGACATTTTCACGATTGGGACTAATTGGTTTATATATGGTGACTACCAATTCACCTTTTTGTATTTTGGTATCACAGGATTGTGGTGGTGTTTATATTTAAGAATTATTCACATAATAATTTATTAGATAAGAGATCACTTATCAATTAAGTATATTAAGAGTATCTGAGCGCCCCCTTTTTCTTATATAAACACGTATTCAGATAGGAACCAAAGACTCCATCCGCAGGGGAGCAGCCGTTATATATAATTTGTATATTTATTTATATACACATTTTTTTCACATAATTTTGCATATATCAATTGGCGCTGAATCACAGCAATAGAAATATCTCACACCCACCTAACAACTATCCCCGAGCCACCAATATCAAATCATTCTCTGCAGCCATTACCTTTTGTACCACCACCCCCTCCCTTTAGAATGTAAGCTCTATGAGCAGGGCCCTCCTATACCGTCTGTATTGAACTGTACTGTAATTGTGCTGTCCCCCCTATACATTGTAAAGTGCTGCGTAAACTGTTGGCGCTATATCAATCATGTATAATAATAATAATACAAATAAGTCAATTGATACAATTAACATTCAGTTTTTTTAAATGCAGTTGGTTAGCAGCTCTCCTGTGCCTATCAACCTCCATTATCTCATGGAGAATTAGTACAACATGCTTACCATATGGGCGCTAGAAGTAATTTTTCTGATGGTTCAGACATACATGTCCAGCTGTATGGTACACTGTAATTGCATTCAGGGCTGGTTCTCACCCAAATCGAATACAGGGGTGTGTGTTAAAGCTTGTGATTTGAAATGTGTTTTTGATGTGTTGCACTGTTTCTTCAAATACTTTTGGATTGCAACAGAATAAAGATGTCAAAACAGATTTTTTTTAAATGATTTTGCTCTCGCTTTCTGTTACAGTGAAGTACAGAAAGTGTGGAAACAATTCTCCAATGGGTAAAAAGTAATAAAAACAGAAAAAAGTAATAAGTTATGCCTTGTACACACGATCAGCATTTCTGATGGGATAAAATCCGATGGAATTTTCCGTCAGAATTCCGTTCAAGCTGTCTTGCATACACACTGTCGGACCAAATTCCGACCGTCCAAAATGCGGTGACGTAAAAAACTACGACGAGCCGAGAAAAATGAAGTTCAATGCTTCAGAGCATGCGTCGACTTGATTCTGAGCATGCGTGGTTTTTTCTCCGTCGGAGTTCCACACAGATGATCGGAATTTCCGATAGGATTTTTTTCCATCAGAAAAAAATAAAACATGTTCTATTCCTAAACTCAGACGGAAAAAAGTCCGATGGGGCCCACATCACGGTCGGAATATCCAATGAAAAAATTCCGTCTGACTTCTTTCATCGGAAATTCCGATCGTGTGTACAAGGCATAAGGCAAGTTCCAAGCCTGCCCCCACCTATAGAAATATCGCCCTACCTATAGAAATATAATTCTTTGTATCAATTTTAATTGTTTAAAATGTTGGGAGATGAGCGAACCTGTCATTCACAAATAGACACATTAGACCAGTGGTGGCCAACCTGAAAGTTATGGAGGGCCTCAAATGTGGCTCCCAACATCTCGAGGGCCACACAATAGCATCACATTTTTGTGCCTCGGCGCCCCAAAACTTTGGTCCTTCTGCATTTTTTGAAGTGTATAACAATGCAAGCTTAAGTTGGAGTACAATAACTACCAGAATTGGTATCAGTTAGTGCAATAACCCCCAGCATCAGTGTCAGTGAGCACAATAATAAACCCCAGGACTGGTGTCAGTTCACTTACACTCCCCAAATTGGTGGTCAGTGGTAGTGAGAATTAACTCCCCCACACATTAGTGATTAGTGACAGTGAGAGTTAACCCCATCCCCCATTGCTGGTCACTGGCAGTTGTATTTAGCCCCCTCCCCCTTCCCAGCATTGTTGCCACTAGCAGTGATGTTTAAGCCCCCTCCCAGCATTGTGGTCAGTGACAGCAAAAGATAACCCCCTCCCTGCATTGTGGTCAGTAGCAGTGAAAGTTAAAGTGATTGTAAAGTCTTGTTTTTTTTTCTATAAAAATAACAAACATGTTATACTTAACTGCCCTGGTCAGTGGATTTGCACAGAGCAGCCCAGATCCTCCTCTTCTCAGGTCTGTCTTCTGTGCTCCTGGCCCCTCCCGCCTATCGAGTACCCCCACAGCAAACAGCTTGCTATGGGGGCACCCGAGCCGAGTCACAGCTCCCTGTGTCCATTCAGACATGGAGCCGCGTCCCGGCCCCACCCCTCTCTCTCCTGAGTGGCTAACTGACTTTGATTGACAGCGGCGGCTCCACTGATGTGTCTCAGCCAATCAAAAGAGAGTGTCTCGGACGGCTAAGACATTGCTGGACAGAGATGTGGCTCAGGTAAGTATAAGGGGGGCCTATGTCTTAGTGATTGGTATCTTTTGGTTAGATTACGTTTTATATTGAGAGCCATAGCTCTTCTGTTCAAACACAATGGGATGATTTGTCGTTATTCTTGATGAGCTAAATTATGTTTTAGAGCCCCTTTGATTTTATTTCTTGCTTTGTTAAATATATTCCATTATGAGTCATCTAGCCTTTGACTCACTTCTAAATAATGATTTCTATGTATGGGTATTTTTCATACTTATTTGGAATACGCTGAGGTCTTTTAAGGCAACTTGTGCATGTTACTATATTTTCTTGCATTTTAAGGCTGAAATATCTGAAGCTGTCTTTGCTTTTATAGATTCCATGTAGCCTTGAGTACTGGGATGAGCTCCAGCGGTCGTTTGTTGCCTTCCGTGAGTTCTGTTTGTCCGAGAGCAAACCATGTGAGCTTCAGCTGCCCAGCATCACCACGGTCAGTGACCAGAAGGAATTGGTAGCTTCAGACCTTTGGCGAATTGTATTGAATGGCAATGTCAGTGCCATGGATGATCAGAGGTAAATAGTGTTCCTTTCTCGATCTTAACAGTACAAGCTACACTAGTTAATTAATGTTTTTCAATGTGTGATAATCTTTTAAATACCATTTTCTATTAATAATTTTATAAAGTCCTATTTGCTCATTATTTACTCCAGACTTTGTATCCTGATTTGCCCAAGTATTTGCATCTCCCACCCAATCCACTGAAAGCAAGCATTCCCTTTGTAGCTAGGTGACTGAAGAAATATACTGAGCTCCCTGTAGTGGCAAATCTACATATTGCTATAATTAGTACATTGTAAAAATGTAAAAGGCAAATCAAAAATTACATCAAAATTATCCTGTTTCTTTGCTCATGCAACAGGTTCACATTAATGGCAGTCAAATCAGCAGCTGATACTTATTTTTTTATTCCCTGCTACTTTGTTCAGGTGCCACGAGCAAATAAAAATAACCAGTACTTTGTGTATGAAGAGCATTAACACACTCCCCTTCCTCCCACGTAATAGCACTGGTACTTGTTAATTGCCGCATAGATGCCCAGCACTGTCACATGGAAGTGTTAAGAGAGTCCCCAGCCCTGTGTGAGCTGCCAAGAGATGTCTTTCAGTTTACTCTTTTCTTCCAGTAGATGGACAGGGCATCAGGGGGAGTGATGATAATTATAAGTTGCCAGTGGAGCTTCTGTTAAAGAGAAGTTGTTGTTTTGTTCTGCACAAGCAAAATCATCTTAGACTTAGATACAGTATATAAGGGGTTGTTTCCAGTGCATATCACCCTTCATTTCGGAGGACCAACATTCTGTTATAAGGGTCATAAGAACTCATGCAGCTGCTAACCTTTTTTTTGAGGACAGAGCATTTCCCCTTTGAAAAGTACCTAACTACTGGGATGACCCTTGCTCAATGCAGATAATCCACGTTCACAGAGATACCACTAGAAGAGTTGGAGGTATACTTCCCTTTGGGGACTTCATTCAAATTAAATTAAATTTTCTTCTTACATACTGGTTTGGGTTAACTGATTTGGCCCTCTGTCCCGTGTTGCCATTCACTCTGATCTTTCAAACCATATCAGACTGAATTAAACTTCATAGAGAAATTTTCACTGATGGGGTAGGTCCTTGCATTATGGAGCAGTTGGAGCAAATGTCTTAGAGCCTTATGCTTCAGGTATGATGGTCTAACACAAGTCTCTAAATGTGTGTTCAGCATAGGACTGATGTCTGTACAAATCCCTAAGGCACTCTGGATTACATGCGTGAACTGCTTATGAGAAGAACTTATTTGTCTTTCTTTCAAGAGACTTTGAACTCCTGCTCAGGCCAGAGGTCTTGAAACTATGGATCTGCTAATGCCTTTGGCATGAAGGTGTGCTCCCATATCTAGAAATAGGGAGACTGTTCACATAAATGAATGGGTCCCCAGATACTGGTCCTCATTGACTTTGGATGCTCATGATATACACCCCCTTTAGCTCATAAGCTGATTATTTGGAGATGGCATCTATTTCAGCTGCCCCACTGCCTGTTTTCTGTGCTACTACACATAGCTGTTTTTTTACTCTGACCTTCCCAGGTTCCTTGCATTTTCAGACTATCTGTTCCTGTCTTGACTTCTGAGAATTTCTGTGAAATTCTGTGCTGATTCTCAGAATTGCCTCTCCACAGAGGAACCGTGTGAGGTACAGATTCAGTTATGACTAATTCACAAACTCCCTCCCCTAGCAGGGTCCTGACCCCTCAGTTTGCTTTAAGGGCACCGGTAGTTGACAACACTGAACCCTTTTATTTGCCTAAAGCCTTGTACACACGATTGGATTTTCCGCAGACAAAAGCGTCTGACTTTTGTCCGAAGGGCGTTGGCCAGGAACTTGTCTTGCATACAAACGGCTCACAATTGTCGGCCAACAAACATGAACTTGGTATTCTCATTGTAGAATTCTAAGGCTTCATGTACACGGGACGTTTTTACAACCTCTCCTGAACGATTTAACTTGACAGATAGTAAACGTCAGTTTTGCCGCGTTTACATGCCGCGTTTAGCATAGAGGAGAGTTCAGGGGCTGCTGAAAAAAAAGCCCAACTGCTCCTAAATGTCCATTTACCAGCAGCAGTGTACATATGAGGTCATAGATGACCTTCCTTGAAAAGGGTCAGTTTGTTGGACTCTGATAGCCAGAATTCTCTTAATGGGCCCAACTCCTGCAAGTTTACACAAGCTGGAGCCTTACATATGTCTAGTGTTGGTAACTATGGGTCACCAACGAGTGAGGCTGACCAGGTTTGAACCTCACTAAAACACTCTACACCCTGGAATCTTCCCTAACAGTCACTGTACTCCATCCTGCTTCCCATTTAGAGGTTAGTGGGGTACTTGGGGGGGTTTGCCCCCTTTACATTGCCTCTTTTCTTTTGTGGCATTCTTAAGTATCTCCCTTGATATTTGGTAGTCTGAACATGGGGCAAAATGTGCAGGCAGTTCCAATGGATCAAATTGTCCTTCATATGCACCCCTAGTCTCTTAGGGTCTATGGGGAGGACTGTCTTAGAAGTCTGAAACTGATACTGTATTTCTCTATAAAAATTATATCACGTTTTGTACCACCATTTTGTACCTAAAAAAAAAAAAAGAAGTCTGTGTTTGCTACTTGGGGTTCTGCTGTGAGTAGGTCCCTTCACCCGATCTCCGATTGACATCTACCTGATGCTACCGAACAAACAGAACGTGCACAAGCGTTAAGTGACACTTTCATGAAACCTTTAAAAAAAATGGTAACATCTGGTACTCCTAAACATTCTTTATAGACTCACTTTGTCATATTAAATAATATCCAGGAAAAGATCTGTTTAACCCTCACTGCACAGAAAGGAAATCCCTGTAGTAAATTCATCAGAATTTGAATAGAGTCCTTGAAACCGGTCAGTGCTATTCATACTAAAGATGGGGACTGATGCTCTCTAACAGGATCTACTAAAGTGAGCAGGTCACCTCCTGGATGCTATTTTATATGACAAAGAGAGTTCTTAAAGAACCTTTGTGAGTACCAGATTTTTCTATTTTTAATGAAAGGTTTTATGAGGTCACAGAATGCTTGTGCGCTTTCTGTTTTTTCTATAGTTCCTCCACATTAGGAAAAGTCAGCAAAGCTGGGGTTATTGTGTACTAAGAAGTAACAAAGTCAAGAATGTGTATTGCAATTTAAATTTACAAATGAATCTACATATTCCAAAGTTTTCCTAGTTAGATTGTATATCTTTTTCCAACTGAGTGCTGACTGTTTCTAATCACCCTGGAGTTGTAGTGCCTACACCTAGGGGAAGGCTTGTGATTCTGTTTGTGACAGGGCAAGTGATCTGGTCCCTAGGCTGGATGTCGTTATTTTCAACTGCAAGGTTCCCTTTAGAGACCCTGTTTTGCCTTCACATGGGTGTGCTTTATCTTCCACGTAGGGCAGAAAGAAACCATTGCTGGAGGACTTAGTTTTCACTTAGATTTTCAGCAGACCGATTACTCTGCAACCATATTTCAGACACTCCCTTTGGTAGGTAGCCACACATCCAGGGGGCCTCATAGGTTTGGATTATTTGAAGACAGGCCCTCCTACTGTGGCTCTGCCTCTTTTGGTAGTTTGTCAAAAATCTTCTTTGCTCTTCTACTTAATCAGGTAATAATTATCTTTGGTGGCATTTCTTGTTCTGGTATGAGCATCGGGTTGATCCTCTTTGACCTTTCCTGGGTCGATTTTGGATTCAGATTTGGGCATTTGTCTTTAACAATCAGAAGATTTCCTTGTTCTGTCAAAGATCTGTCACAGGCTGTTGCCCACCAGTCAGTTGAACTACTTTTTGATGCCCCAGCTGTTTCAGAACTTCCTAAATTCCGTGTCCCTCAGTGGAGGATAAAGAAAATATACCGTATATACTCGAGTATAAGCCGACCCGAATATAAGCCGAGGCACCTAATTTTACCAAAAAACTGGGAAAACCTATTGGTTCGAGTATAAGCCGAGGGTGTCCATCTGCATGCCTATGCCTCACTGTGTCCATGTGCATGCCTCTCTGTGTCCATGCCTCACTGTGCCCATGCCTCACTGTGCCCATGCCTCACTGTGTCCATGACTAGACTGACGTTTAACATGGGAGTCTATGGAAGGGGTGCCCGGCTTTGAAAAATCGATGCTCCCCAGCCGTAGGTCCCCCAGACAACAAACTTTGCACAGGAGGAGACATAGGGCTACATGTGTGCCAGGTTTCAGGTCCAGGGGACCTACAACCGGCCGGTACCAGGTCCCCAAAGTCACCGGAGAAATTACCGTTTAACATGGGAGTCTATGGAAGGGGTGCCCCGCTTTGAAAAATCGGACAAAAAACTTTACACAATTGTAGAGGAAGAGTGGGGCTACGTGTGTGCCAAGTTTGGGGTCCAGGGGACCTACGATGGGCCGGTACTGGGTCCACAAAGTCTGGGAGATCAGGCGCAAAAAGGTGACTCGAGTATAAGCCGAGGGGGGCATTTTCAGCACAAAAAAATGTGCTGAAAAACTCAGCTTATACTCGAGTATATATGGTAATATTTGCGCTTATCATAAAAAAAAAAAAAAATGTTGTTCTTTGAGGGACACAGGTCCCTGGCCCTTAGTGTTTATTAGACATGTGCACACTGAAATATTTGGTTTCGGAATTTCGTTTTCGTCCGAAAAAAAAAAAAATATTTAGTTACTCCCGAAATTCGTTTTTATTTATTTCGTTTTTCGTTAGAAATTGCATTCGTCCGAAAATCTGAATTAATTAAGGTCGAATCTGTCATTGAAGGCTTATGGTGTCTGTCGAATGTTCAAAGAAGATTCGACGGTGCAGCTAAACTGTACGACGCTGCAATCGTACATTTTCGGTCAAATGCATCCGCCCATAGGCTATAGTAGAATTCTAATGTATGACTAGTAATAATTATATTTATTAATTACTATTACTAGTCAACCAACATTAGAATTCTTCTATAGCCTATGGGCGGATGCATTTGACCGGAAATGTACGATTGCAGCATCGTACAGTTTAGCTGCACCGTCGAATCTTCTAACTTTCGACAGACACCATAAGCCTTCAATGACAGATTCGACGTTTGTATGTTTTTCGATGCTTTGTCGAATCTTCGTCGTTCATGTTGAATTGTCAAGTTAGTTCTAGCTATTTTACTGCTCCTCCTCTTTGGTTACAATCAGCCAATAACATTCATCATCATCATTATTTTTATTTTACTTCCCCCACCCAATTCCAGCAGCGATCTTTTCTCTCTATAATGTCAAATCTTTTCTCTCTATAATGTCAAATCTTTTCTCTCTATAATGTCAAATCTTTTCTCTCTATGTCGAATCTTTTCTCTCTATGTTGAATCTTTTCTCTCTACGTAGAATAGTCTTGGACTAATAGAGTTAAGGTTAGGCACATTCGACCACAGGTTCGATAGACACAGATTGTTATTGTCAGCGTCACGTCGAATCTCCTATCTATATCGAACTGTTGTTGCAATGAAAATAAAGCATTTGTTTATGTCGGATCTTTCGGTTTTCGGATTCTGTGCTTTCGTTTTCGTTTGTTAAAACGATAATGAAAATACCTGAAATTCAGACGAAAATGCATTCGGACGAAAACGAATGCACATGTCTAGTGTTTATTGGCCTTATGTACTGCTTGGTGTGACAGTTGGAGTAGGGGGCTTTAGCAGAGGCTGGCCTTCAGTAATTGTTTTTGTTTGACAGTGTCCCAACCCATTATAGGCAGCGTTATATATATATATATATAAACTGATTTTTTCTGAATGGGTTTCTCGGTGGACTTCAAGAAAAAGATTTTGCCATAGCTACGCAATTTTTTTTGATAAAACCCCTGTCATTTTTTGTGTCCCATTTACAACCAGGGCCATCTTTAACACGAGGCAATGGGGCAGCTGCCCAGGGCCCAGTCATTGTTGTGGAGCCCATTGAGCGGCCACACTATGACAGTGGAGAAACACAGCTGCAGGCTGCATGTGCTAGAGTCTGGTTGCCCGCTTCTCCCTCTGTCGGGAACTGTAGGACTGGAGCGGCTCTGTCTGTGATAGGGAAGGAGGCAGCATGGCGCTCTGTGTTCCTCCCGCCCCTGCCTGTCAGACCTGTGTAGCACTGCACCGAATGAAGTGTTCTGGCTGTGTGCTATGGGGGAGCTGTGGATGGGGATGGGGGGATACAGAGGTGAGCTGTGGACGGGGGGGATACAAAGGTGAGCTGTGGACGGGGGGGATACAAAGGTGAGTTGTGGCCATGGGGTGGGGAATACAGAGGTGAGTTGTGGATGGAGGGGGGAATACAGAGGTGAGCTGTGGGTGGGGGGGGGAATACAGAGGTAAGCTGTGGATGGGGGATACATAGGTAAGCTGTGGATGGGGGGGACATAGGTGGGCTGTGGATTGGGGGATACAGAGGTGAGCTGTGGATGGGAGGGTTACAGAGGTGAGCTGTGAGGGGGGGTACAGAGGTGATCTGTGGACAGGGGGAGGATACAGAGATGAGCTGTGGACGGGGGGGATATAGAGGTGAGCTGTGGATTGGGGGGATTCAGAGGTAAGCTGTGGATGTGGGGCAGAGGTAAGCTGTGGATGTGGGGCAGAGGTGAGCTGTGGATGTGGGGCAGAGGTGAGCTGTGGGGTAGGGGGGATACAGAGGTAAGCTGTGTACGTGGGGGAGAGATGAGCTGTGGGGGAGGGGGGATACAGAGGGTGAGCTGTGGACAGGGGGATTTACAGAGGTGAGCTGTGGATGGGGGATTTACAGAGGTAGGCTGTGGATGGGGGGACACAGAAGTGAGCTGTGGACCGGGGGGACACAGAAGTTAACTGTGGACCGGGGGGGGACACAAGTGAGCTGTGGACCGGGGGGGACACAGAAGTGAGCTGTGGACCGGGGGGACACAAGTGAGCTGTGGACCGGGGGGACACAGAAGTGAGCTGTGGACCGGGGGGACACAGAAGTGAGCTGTGGACCGGGGGACACAGAAGTGAGCTGTGGACCGGGGGGACACAGAAGTGAGCTGTGGACCGGGGGGACACAGAAGTGAGCTGTGGACCGGGGGGACACAGAAGTGAGCTGTGGACCGGGGGGACACAGAAGTGAGCTGTGGACCGGGGGACACAGAAATGAGCTGTGGACTGGGGGGACACAGAAGTGAGCTGTGGACCGGGGGTTACAGAGTTGAGCTGTGGATGGGGGGGGATACAGAGGTGAGATGTGGATGGGGGGGGGATACATTGGTGAGCTGGGGAGGGGGAGGATACAGAGGTGAAATGTGGATGGGAATACAGAGATAATCAAAGAGGTGTGCAGAAGTGAGCAATAGATGTTTACTTTGGGAGTGGATATGTAAAAACTGCCCCTTGTACCAATTCTGCTGAGCTGTGACCTGTGTGATACAAACACCTCAGCACTGCACAGTACGCACTCCCAAGCCCTGTGTGTTTTGCAATGATGAGTGCGGTACTCTGTGCCTCTTGCTCATTGTGCAATGTGTGGATAATTTGGTGCAGTTCTATGTACCTCTGCAAGGGAGAGTGAGTTCCTGCACCCATTCTCTGAAAATCCCTGCTGTCTGCCCCCCCCCAGCTGCAGAAATGAGGGGGGGAGGGGCCCAGGAAAATGTTTGCTCCCATCAATATTAAAGATGGCTCTGTTTACAGCCCTATACAGACAAGAGAAATTGAGAGGAAGTCTTCTTTTAGTTGCCACTGGAACACATGTACCCACTGGAAAATTTGCCCTGTTTGTGCTCTGATGGCAACTCAAATTTTTGGATTGTCACTTTATTTTTTGATAGACTGTGGTCATTTTTAAATAGAGAGGGAGAACAGGGACCCAGACAGTAATACATATCTGACAGGGGTTGTAACATTTACCCATTCAACCAAAAAAAGTTATAGTTTCAGTGACGCACTAATTTCTGTGATTCACTGCAAAATAAAATAAAAAAATCTCTTTTTAAGCTCTCTCCTTCAGTTAAGGCCTTTACTTTCCTAAACTGCTTTAGGGAGAGCTTGTATTTCAGACAGGGCTGAATTTCTGTATAAACCACATAGGCCTTTGTTGGACTCAAGAGCAAGACTATTTAAACTGCCAGTACCATCAAGCCAGGTCCTGTGTCGGGGCATCTGGAATATACAGTACATGATTGTCTTCAATCAGTGACTTACTAAATAGCAAAGTAAGGATGCCAACACAGGAGTCGGTACCTGGCAAAAATAAAGCCAACAATGGCAGTATCCATGTTTCTATTTTGACAGCTTCCCTTTATAGGGTCCATCAGGGATGTTGTCAGTGGAATATAAAGCAAATTCTTAGGAAGCCTTACCAGCCCGTAGGTTTCCTTTTACAGAAGGACCAGACCCCAGCCAGTACTCTCATGTCATATATACAGGGGTACTTAAAGCGGTTGTAAAGTAACCAACTTTTTTTTTTTTTTTACTAGTGACCTGCAAGGGAAAGGCATAATGAGCTAGTATGCACCGCATACTAGCTCATTATGAAATACTTACATTAGAACGAGGCATCGTTGACTCACCTGGTCCACGCCGAGGGAGATGACATGTTGCCTCGGCGTGTCTTCCGGGTATCGCGGCTCCAGCGCTGTGAGTGGCTGGAGCCGCGATGTCTCACTCCCCGCGCGGGAGACTTTGTTCCGGCGAGGTCCAGCGTCTGCCGAGCCTTCAGCCCGAGAATCCCCTGTGCGCATGCGCCGTTGCTGTCAGCGGCGCATTGCGAGGGGAATATCTCCTAAACCGTAAAGGTTTAGGAGATATTTTTTTTACCTACAGGTAAGCCTTATTATAGGCTTACCTGTAGGTAAAAGTTAAAAAATTACCTATACAACCGCTTTAATGGCATTGGTAACATTGTTAAAAAATTGTAGACTGCTGAATGTTGAAACAGAGCAAAAAGATATAGAGAGAGATAGAGCCCATTATACATTACTGGCCTGTACCACTGATTCTCCCTGAACATTGCATTCTGAGTTTTGCTTTGAACATGTTTTCCAATAAACTTTGGTTCCAAGGTCACTGCTGTGTAACGTTTGCCGAAAATATCCTGACTCGGCATTGCATTGGGGGAATCTCAGTAGATGTATTAAAAGGTCCTATTGGTATTGAGTAGGCTGCTTATATAGTAAACAACCAACAAGTTAATCCAGTTGGAAGCTATTTCGTAGACTCACTCCCAAAGCAGATATCAGTTGGACGCCCTTCTCCAGTTTCCCAGTCCTCGGTGGAGATCGAAGGAATTTTCTAGGCTTAGATTTTGTGCTGGAGCTTGGAATTGACAGTGAAATTTGTCATGCAACCGCCCATCCACAGAGCTTTCTACAGAGAACAGTTCAAATATCTGCTTCTCAGTATTCCATTGCAATAGACTTGTTTGCTTTCACGCTGCTTCATCTGCAGAAGTAGTCAAAGATATCAAGAGAATCTGAGAAATCGGCAAAGTGGATCAAAAAATCAATAACATATTTTAAACATCTGCTTTCCATTAATTGGGCAGAACTGGGACTGGTTTCTTGATGTTAATTGTAAAAGAATGCATCTCGTCATTGAGAAGCTAAGTGTTTTAGACAGGGTTAATTCTTCTGAGTTTGGGACCTCCACAAAATTACCTTTGTGGTTCACTTGTAACCATGGTAATGTGAATACTGTGGGAATGTTAAATGTTGCTAGTTAGACGTCAGCATAGTGTTTCTTTGTCAATCCGTTTGACGTTGCAATCTCAACTAGTGTGGCTTTCAAGGATGCTTTACTTTTGAAATGTGACTTTTTATAGAACTACTTTTCATTTTATGCTCTATATCAAAGAGTTTTTCTAACTAAGTTAGGGCAGGGTGAGGCAAATGCAATTGATATAAATGTGCACATAAAATGAATCTCTGGTTTCCTGGGGAAACAAGCATCCCTTTCAGATCCGAACCTGCTTCTGTTTTGTAGATACCAAGATCTGTGCACTTGCAGTAATCTTTACAATGAAGTGGGAATTGGAAGATTTAGCTTTCACTGTAAGCACAATATTGATTTCAATAATTCCTAGGAAATGCAGTGAGACAGCTAAAGCTGAACTTCAGGCCAGGGGCGGAGCTGCAGGGGTCACAATTGCGACCTGGCCCCATGCTCCAGGGGGCCCGTGTGGGGGCCCTGTACACCTGGATAGGAGGGTCGGCAGCCTATAGAGGAACCGATCCCCTCATCTGCCTCCTACAGTGACTGAATGCCTGCGGGGGGGGGGGTGGTGCAGAGGATGGAGAATTAGGCATTCAGTGACTGTAGGCATTCAGTGACTGTAGGAGGAAGATGAGGGGATTGGTTCCTCCCCCTCCTAACCAGATGCCCCCGGGCCCTTGCACTCTCTCCCGGCCCCCATGATCTCTCTGCAGGAGTTGGATCTTGGTAGATGCTGTGCTGGGCTGTTGTCAGAACAGAGATCCTCCAAACAGCAGATGGCATGGAATCACTCTCACTCAAATCAGACTGTGCACAGACTGTACCCTTCCCCCCTACTAACATTTCCTGTTGCGGGGAGGTGAGCACATTGAGAATATTAGGGGGTGGGGATGTAATCAAGCTGTGCATAGTCTGATCTGAGAGCGATCTGTGTCATCTGCTGTGCAGACTATGGAGGTGTGCTGAGCCCAGCACACCTCCTCCTGACTATGAGGACTGTTTGAGTTGGGTAGTTATTTGTGCTGGGACAGGTAATTGGGGGAAGGAAGGGATTGGGGGGGGGATTTGAACTAGGATGGGGGTTGTGCCTGGGAGGGAGCATTTATGTTGCTAGGATGGGAGGTTTGGTGGTGAGGATTTGTGTTGGGAAGGGGGATTGGGCGGAATTGATCAAATGGGGGAATTTGGGGGATGCAAATTTGTGCCAGGAGGGGGTGGGGTGGAGTTTTGCTGGGAGGGAGTATTTGTGCTTCTAAGAGGGGGGATTTGGGGAGGGGGGCACGGGAGGGGGGATATGTTGTAGGATAGGAAATTTGAGGGGAAAAGGGATGTGTGCTGGGGGGTGATTTTTTGGGTGGGGGGATTTGAGATAGGATTGGGGGAGCAAAGATTTGTGCTGAGAGGGGGGATTTGGACTGGGAGGAGGGGGATTTTTGCATTCAGGATGGAGAGTAGGGAAGGGGCCGGTAAATGTGTCTATTACTGGCCCCTTCCTTGTCTGAAGGAATAGTGAGGCACACTGATCACTCACTCTGTCCATTCAGTAAACTATGTGTCTTATGCTTCAGTGTGTGAATGAACGGGAAGCTCTAAACAGAGCTATTCCTGTCCGAATAAATCTTCTGTGCAGCTGTAGCTGCAGAGATAGGAGATTGAGGGCTGTGTCTCCTTTTTCTGTCTCAAAGGTGAACTATCAGAGGTCTGTTTAGACACCTGATATTTCATCAAACAGCTAAATGCTTATTTGAATTACATGTATGGGGTTTTCCTTACCTGCCAAAGGATTTGTATTTGTGTCCTCCCAGTTCTGAGATTTACATTGTTCTGTCACCGTGCCCGCGGGACCCGCGGACTCGATGGCTGCCGGCGTCCCGCAATCGTGTCAAGGAACAGCAGAACGGGGAGATGCCTAAACAAGGCATTTCCCTGTTCTGCCTAGTGACAGAACAGTGATCTACTGCTCCCTGTCATCGGGAGCAGTGATCACTGTCGTGTCACTTGTAGCCCAGCCCCCTCACAGCTAGAATCACACCCTAGGACACACTTAACCCCTTCCTCGCCTCCTAGTGGTTAACCCCTTCCCTGCATTTTTATAGCACTGATCGCTGTATAAATGACAATGGTCCCAAAATAGTGTCAAAAGTGTCCGATGTGTCCGCCACAATATCACAGTTTGGGTGCAATATCGCACGACCATGCAATTGTCAGTTAAAGCAACACAGTGCCAAATCTGAAAAAATGGCCCGGTCATCGGGCAGCCAATTCTTCCGGAGCTGGTTAAAAAGCAACAATTATTTGCCTGGATGTTTTTTTTTTGGCACTTCTCTTGAATGAAAGAGCTTCGTGACTTAGATGTTCACCTGGCTCTTACTGAAAAACCTAATGCTCTTTAACTACATGGAGCCCGGGCCATAGACTATTGACGGCCTCAAGGTGGCTCTAGATATCCGGGAGGCCGTCAATAGACCTCCTCGGCTCCTCCGATGTACGCCAGGCACCCGCGATCGGCCGGTACACAGACAAGGATGTGGATCTCTGTGTGTAAACACAGAGATCCACGTCCCGTCAGGGAGAGAGGAGACCGATGCTGTGTCCCTTGTACATAGGGACACAGATCGGTCACCTCCCCCACTCAGTCCCCTCCCCCCACAGTAGTAATCACTCCCAGGGCACACCTTTAACCCCTTCCTTGCCCCCCTAGTGTTAACCCCTTCACTGCCAGTGTAATTTTTACAGTAACCAGTGCATTTTTATAGCACTGTTCGCTGTAAAAATGACAATGGTCCCAAAATGGTGTCAAAAGTGTCCGATATGTCCACCATAATGTCGCAGTCACAATAAAAATCGCTGATCGCCGCCATTACTAGTAAAAAAAATGTATTAATAAAAATGCTATAAAACTATCCCCTATTTTGTAGACGCTATAACTTTTGCGCAAACCAATCAATAAACGCTTATTGCGATTTTTTTGGACCAAAAATATGTAGAAGAATACGTATCGGCCTAAACTGAGAAAAAAAAAGATTTTTTTTTTTAAATTGGGATATTTATTATAGCAAAAAGTAAAAAATATTGTGTTTTTTTCAAAATCGTCGCTCTATTTTTGTTTATAGCGCAAAAAATAAAAACCGCAGAGATGATCAAATACCACCAAAAGAATGCTCTATTTGTGGGGAAAAAAGGACGCCAATTTTGTTTGGGAGCCACGTCGCACGACCGCGCAATTGTCATTCAAATCGTGACAGCACTGAAAGCTGAAAATTGGCCTGGGCAGGAAGGGGGTTTAAGTGCCCAGTAAGCAAGTGGTTAAGTCTTGCTTTATCCATGTCTGTTTATAGTCTAAAGCTGCTGTTGCTCTTACCTTGTATTTGGGGAGCAATATTTGTACAAGATGCATCGTTAGTCTACGGTTACTCTTCATTGCTGTACCGTTTGCTATCTTTTTTACTTTATTGGAAAAATTTCAATAACATTTTATTTAAAGAAAAAACAACAATTATTTCAGCAATAAGCTCTTGAGAAATAAATGTTTTTTTTTTTTTTTTGTTTGTTTTTTAATGAGCTTAAACCTTATTTTGGCTTGATAAGTCTCCTGTAATACCCCGTATAGTACTAGAAAGACAAGAGGGAGAGACAAGACTAAGGGCTGAACCAATTGCAGTTCATATGAGCTGGAAAGGAACATTCTGACATAGGTAAAGAAGTGGATAAAAGAGGGATGACCTATCAAGTAATACCCTGCAAAACATCAAAGTCAAGTAGCCAGCCTGGCTCTACTTTTTAGCTTGGCTGTGTATATCGTAGGATTGGTTGGATAGAAACACAAATCTGTTAACAGAAAAAAATACCGTATATACTCGAGTATAAGCCGACCCGAACATAAGCAGAGGCACCTAATTTTACCACAAAAAACTGGGAAAACGTATTGACTCGAGTATAAGCCTAGGGTGTCCATCTGTGTGCCTCACTTTGCCTCACTGTGTCCATGTGCATGCCTCACTGTGCCCATGCCTCACTGTGCTCATGCCTCACTGTGCCCATGACTAGACTGACGTTTAACATGGGAGTCTACGGAAGGGGTGCCTGGATTTGAAAAAGCGGTGCTCCACGGCCGTAGGTCCCCCAGACAACAAACTTTGCACACTTGTAGAGGAGAAATGGGGCTATATGTGTGCCAAGTGTCGGGTCCAGGGGGCCTACGACCGACTGGTACCGGGTCCCCAAAGTCACCAGAGAAATGACCGTTTAACATTGGAGTCTATGGAAGGGGTGCCCGGCTTTGAAAAATCGGTGCTCCCCGGCTGTAGGTCCCCCGGACAACAAACTTTGCACACTTGTAGAGGAGGAGTGGGGCTACATGTGTGCTAAGTTTGGTCGGCCGGTACTGGGTTCCCAATGTCCGGGAGATCAGGCGCAAAAAGGTGACTCGAGTATAAGCCGAGGGGGGCATTTTCAGCCCAAAAAAATTTACTGAAAAACTTGGCTTATACTCGAGTATATACGGTATATATACATGTGCTGTCTGTCTGGAATACATTTGCAGTGATTGCTTTTTTTTTTTTCTTAATTAGTTAATTTATATTTTAGAAGAGACCCAGGTGTTGTTTTACTAAAACTGAAGAGTGTAAAATCTGGTGCAAATCTGTTTAGAAACCTTCCAGGTTTTATTGTCAAAACTTAAAGTAGTAGTAAACACACCTTTTCATCTTTTACCTACAGGTAAGCCTGTAATAAGACTTACTTGTAGGTACTGTGAATATCTCCTGAACTTGCACTGTTTAGGATATATTCAGAGTGCATGCAGCCGGAGAAGTCACCAGCGCATCTCCTCTGAAGGTCCGGCATACCGCGCGTAAATGGCGGTTCCCATGCGCACGTGCGGGAGTTGTAGCCAGAGGCCGCGAACCCGTAAGGAAGACCATGTGAAGATGGAAGCTCCCTCAGCGGTGACAGTGCAACGATGGAGGGCTTCGTTTTAATTAAGTTAAGGAATAAAACCTTTTACACTGAGGCAATTTTCAGGCGTTTTAGCGCTAAAAATAGCACCTGTAAAGCAACTGAAAACTGCCTCTCATGCCTGCCCAGTGTGAAAGCTTGAGTGCTTTCACACTGGGGCGGTACACTTGCGGGACAGGAAAAAAAGTCCTGCAAGCAGCATCTTTTGGGATGGTGTACACCGCCCCTGCTCACTGGAATGAATGGGCAGCGCTTCAGAAGCACTGCAACACTGACGCTTTTAATCCCTTCTTCGCACGTTAGCGAGGGTTATAAGCACCCTGCTAGCGGGCGAAAATCACCACTTAAACAGCGGTAAAGCGCTTAAACTAGCGGTGCTTTACCGCTAACCCCAGTGTGAAAACAGTCTTAGTGAAAGCGCCTCACAGTACACACATAAACACTGGTTAGGCACACATTTAACCCTTTGATCGCCTTACATGTTTAACCCCCTTTCCTGCCAGTGTCATTAGTACAGTGGCAGTGTATATATTTAGGAGTGATCACTGTATTGGTGTCACTGGTTCCCACAAAGTGTCAAATTGTCCTCCATACTATCGCAGTCCCGCTATAAGTCGCTGATTGCCGCCATTACTAGTATAAATAAAAATGCCAGTATATAAACCATAGTTTGTAGATGCTATAACTTTTGTGCAAATCAATCAATATACGCTTATTGTTTTTTTTTGTTTTTTACCAAAAATATGTAGCAGATTACATATTGGCTGACATTTCTGAAGAAATTGGATTTTTTAACACTTTATATTGGATATGTTTATAGCAG
Organism: Rana muscosa; assembly: GCA_029206835.1. Taxonomy (NCBI): domain Eukaryota; kingdom Metazoa; phylum Chordata; class Amphibia; order Anura; family Ranidae; genus Rana; species Rana muscosa. The sequence goes on from JARGYO010005626.1 coordinate 109,898,993, forward strand.
AAACTATATATATATATATATATATATATATATATATATATATATATATATTTATTTTTTATTTTTTTAAATAAGACAGAACAGTCTTATTTTATGAATAGTGCATAAAATAAAAAACCCAGTGGCAATCAAATACCACCAAAAGAAAGCTATATCTGTGTGAAAAAAATTATTTAAATTTCAAATAGCATTGTATAACCACGCAATTGTCAGTTAAAGCAATGCAGTGCCGTATAGCAAAAAAAGGGATTTTTATAACAGCTTACCTGTAAAATCCTTTTCTTGGAGTACATCACGGGACACAGAGCGACTTAGTCATTACTAATGGGTTATATAGTTTACCTTCAGGTGTTGGCACTGGCCAATTCCAAACCGGAAGTACCCTCCCCTATATAAGCCCCTCCCACCCGGGAGCACCTCAGTTTTGTAGCCAAGCAATAAGTGTCCCAAAAAGAGGGGTGGGAGCTCTGTGTCCCGTGATGTACTCCAAGAAAAGGATTTTACAGGTAAGCTGTTATAAAAATCCCTTTTTCTTTTTCGTACATCACGGGACACAGAGCGACTTAGTCATTACTAATGGGACGTCCCAAAGCAATGCCAAATGAGGGGGGGGTACATAAGCTGGGCGCCATCAGGCATGAGGATCTTTTGCGGCCTGCAACACACTGCGCCCAAAGGCGACATCCTCCTGACTTCTAACGTCTACCTGATAGAATCTAGTAAACGTGTGTACCGAAGACCATGTTGCGGCCTTACATACTTGAGCCAGGGAGGCCTGGTGATGCACTGCCCATGAAGTTCCAACCGCTCTTGTGGAGTGCGCCCTAACTTTGAACGGAGGCGGTCTCTTTCTCAAGCCATAGGCTTGTATTATGACCTGTCGAATCCACTTGGCTAAAGTAGATTTTGATGCTGCCTGACCCCTTCTGGGGCCTTCCGGCAGAACAAACAAAGAATCCGTTCTGCGAATCTGAGCAGTGGCTTTTAGATAAGCTTTAACTGCTCTTACCACATCCAAAGAATGTAATAACTTTTCCTCTACTGAGCTAGGTTTGGGGAAAAAAGAAGGAAGAACCACATCTTGGTTCAAATGAAACCTCGATACCACCTTAGGAAGAAAGGCTGGATGAGGACGTAATACTACTCTGTCCTTATGGACAACCAGATATGGCTCCTTACAGGACATAGCTGCTAATTCCGACACTCTTTTAGCCGAACAAATGGCTACTAAGAAAACCAATTTCCTGGTGAGAAGAACCAAGGAAATGTGTTGTAATGGTTCAAACGGTTGTTTCTGTAGAACCGACAGAACCAGGTTTAAGTCCCAAGGACATATGGGAATACTAACCGGAGGGCTAATACGCATCACTCCTTGTATAAAGGCTTTGACTAGTGAATGCGAAGCCAAGGGCCTTTGAAAAAATATTGACAAGGCCGAAATCTGACCCTTGATAGTACTCAAGGCCAGCTTCCTATCTACAGCCCACTGTAGGAAGTCCAGAATCCTCCCTATCATGTACTTACGTGGATGCCATTTCTTGGTCTCACACCACGTAATGTACGCTTTCCAGATCCTATAATAGATCTGCCTGGATACCGGTTTCCTGGCATTGATCATGGTAGATACCACAGAATTAGAGAGCCCTCTCTTTTTCAGAATGTGGGCTTCAATAGCCAGGCCGTCAAACCTAGGGCTGGTAAGGAAGGGTGGTATATCGGTCCTTGCGACAGCAGGTCCGGACGAAGTGGGAGGGTCCAAGGACTCCTCACTGACATTTTTACAATCTCCGCGTACCATGCCCTTCGGGGCCACGCTGGAGCCACCAGAATCACTGGTTTCTTTTCTACCCTGATTCTGCGGAGTAATCGTGGTAACAATTGTGGCGGTGGGAATGCATATATCAGCTTGAACCGATCCCAAGGGAACACTAGGGCATCCGAGCCGCAAGCTAGGGGATCCCTTGTGCGAGACACAAACCTGTCCACCTTTGCGTTGAATCTGGATGCTAGCAGATCTACATCCGGTGTTCCCCACCGCTGGCATATTGCCTGGAAAACCTCGGGGTGAAGAGACCATTCCCCCGGGCATAATTGTTGGCGACTTAGAAAGTCCGCTCTCCAATTTTCCACTCCTGGGATGAAAACCGCGGATATGGCTGGGACATATCTTTCTGCCCACTCCAGGATGCAATTTGCTTCCTTCTGGGCTGCACGACTTTTGGTGCCACCCTGATGATTGATATATGCCACTGCCGTGGCATTGTCTGATTGAATTCTGACAGGGGACCCCTGGAGTTTGGATGTCCATGCTACTAGGGCATACCGGGCTGCTCGTATCTCTAAGAGATTGATGGGCAGGGCCTTTTCTGCTTCTGACCACCTGCCCTGGAGAGACCATTGCTCCAGCACTGCCCCCCAGCCGATGAGGCTGGCATCTGTAGTGACCACCTTCCAAGAAACCGGACTGAAGGGTTTCCCTCTTTCCAGATTCTGGGGCACCAACCACCAATGGAGGCTCTTGCGAACGGAAGGGGACAGGGACATTGGTAAGTCTAAAGCCTGAACTTTTTTGTTCCAGGCTGACAGTATGGCCCTTTGCAAATTCCTTGAATGGAATTGACCGTAGGGTACCGCTTCGAATGAAGCCACCATCTTTCCCAGCAGCCTCATGCAGAGACGTATGGATGGTTTTCTTTTTGTACCCACTAAGTGGGTCAAATTTCTTAAAGACGACACCTTCTCTGGAGGTAAGAAAATCTTTCTCTGATTTGAATCCAGCCTTAGCCCTAAGTATTCCAGACTTTTGACTGGTCTTAGAGCTGACTTGTCCCGGTTGATAATCCAACCGTGATATTCCAGATACTCGATTGTCTTGTGAATAGCTACTTCCAGCTTTTCCACTGAGTGGTCTATTAGTAGCAGGTCGTCTAGATATGCCATTATCGTTACACCCTGTGTTCTTAGATTGGCCAATAATGGGGCCAGAATTTTTGTGAACACTCGTGGTGCTGTGGCCAGACCGAAAGGTAAGGCTCTGAACTGAAAATGGCGCCCTTCTACTGCAAAGCGTAGAAATTTCTGATGGGCCGGAAAGATGGGAATATGCAGATAAGCATCCCTTATGTCGATCGAGGCTAGCCATTCCTGCCCTTGTAGGGCGGTGGCCACTGATCGGATCGACTCCATCCGAAAGGTCCTGATATTTAGGAACTTGTTTAGCCCTTTTAGATTTAATATGGGCCTCACGTCCCCATTTGGTTTGGGGACTGTGAAAAGGTTCGAGTAAAACCCGAATCCGCTTTCTTCCAGGGGAACCTTCATGATTACCCCTTGGAGCAATAGTTGTTCTAGTGCCAGAAGGAGGGATCCTCTCTTTTGGGGATCTCTTGGCATGTTTGACCTCATAAATTGGGCAGGAGGAGTGCCTTTTAACTCCAGCTTGTATCCCAGACTTACTGCGGAGAGCACCCATCTGTCTCTGATGGTGTCCCGCCAGGTCTCTGTGAACAACTGAAGTCTTCCCCCCACCCGATTGAGCGGGGGCAATACTTCATGCCTTAGGGGGAGGTTTTGTACCTCTCTTGATCCAGGGCTTCTTGTTACCCTGTGATTGTCCCTGATTTCTGCCCCCTGAATTTGACCGCGGAGGCCGTCGGAACTGCTTCACAGCCGATGTGCCCGGGACTGGAGAGGTAGGCCTCTTAAAAGAAGGACTTCTACCCTTGTTCTTAACCGGTAAGAGTGAACTTTTACCGGCAGAAATTTTCTGGATATATTTGTCCAGATCTTCTCCAAATAAGCGTTCTCCATGAAATGGGAAGCTAACCAGCAGTTTTTTACAGGGAGCTTCAGCAGACCAGTTTTTGAGCCACAGAAGCCTACGCATATGTACTATAGACAGCGTAAAGCGGGAGGCCTGTTGGATTGTATCCTTTATGGCGTCCACCGCAAAACACAAGGCTCTAGGCAGGTCAGCTAGGGCATGAGCCTGCTGATCTGGTAAGTCCCTTAAGACTTGTTTCAACTGATCTTTCACTGCTTGGCAGACTCCAATCGCTGCTACCGCAGGTTGTGTCACCATACTTGCTGTAGAGAAAGCAGATTTTAGTAAAGACTCCAATTTTTTATCTATTGGGTCTTTGAACATTGGAACATTATCTACTGGACATGTCAGTGATTTGTTAACAGAAGAGATGGCTGCGTCCACTATAGGGACCCTCCATTTTCTTATGAACTTATCCTCCATGGGATAGATCACCGGAAATCTCTTGGGGGGAGCAAATATTTTATCAGGATGCTCCCAATCCTGGTAAATAAGCCCTTCTAATAAAGGGTGGATTGGGAAGGAACAGACCGCCTGGGGAGCTTTTAGCGACCCCAGCGAGGAAACCGTAGTGGATGGTGGTTCCGCCAGAGGCATTTTAAATGCTGATCGGACCATGTTAGTCAGAGACTGAACCCATAATCTTTCAGCCTGAGAAGCTGAGAAAGGTTCTTCCACTGTTGATTCCTCTATAAGTGAATCAACCTCATCCTGATCCCCTTCAGGTAGGTCGATCTCTGTGTGGGGCTGTTCCTCCACTAACAGGCACTCTGAAGGAGGAGACGGAGATCGGACGCGCTTTTCCTGTGACAGGGAAGCAGCGATCAATGCTGTTAATCTCTCTTCCAATCCTCCCAGAGTTGAGGATAAAACCTCCTCTGTTATATATACAGGAGCTGGTGGACTGGGGACAGCCGCAGCACCAGGCATTCCTGCGGGGTTTCTACGGCTACTGACCTCTGCATTCTCAGGGGAGATTGGTGCAGTGCAAGCATGCCCAATATCCTCAGAGCCCGATGGAGACCCCTTTGGCTTCCTGGAAGATCTATTTCCGGAGCGTCTGGACGACATATCCCTTAAGCACAAAGCTGAGGTATTCCCGTCGTCATACACCAATTTTTGCTGGTAATAGTCTAACACAGGTGCTGCTATATACCAGCTGGTGTCCACTAAAGTGCCTTTCTATGGGGATGCCTGCATCAACCGCCTCTGTGTGCCACTGTTTGTTGCTAGCTCTGTTTGCATGCAGCTGACACTTGTACTGTGTCTTTTAACCATGCTGGGACGCCCGCACATGCGCAGAAGCGCCGCGGCGCGCATCGAGCGTCATCCACCCGCCCCGCCCCTTTTTTTTCATAGGAGGCGCGTGCACGCGCCCGCGCGCGCGCCCGTGCGCCAATGGCGCCCTTTTCGAAAACCAACAGAGGACTAGGAGCCAGGGCCCTTTTTGCCGGAGGGCCTGTGCGGTGGATGAACGCAGCAACAGGGCAGAGGAAGTGGATTCCCTCAGAGAAACTTACCAGCTGCCTGGATCTTTTGAGTTGAGAAAACCAAAGATCCACATTTACAAGAAAAATGGACTACAGCGGCCTCTAGTGATTTAACACAGGTACCGCGGTCCCTGTTTTTTTTTTTTTTTTCTTGACTACTATTAAAATTTTACATTTTCAGTAGTTATAGGCAAACACAGATATTTAGCGGGAATACCGTTAGGTAACAGACAGAAAGACAAATTAGGCTTGGGGGTCCCCCAATAGAACCAAGTTCCTGAGGGCCCCCACTTACCTGATCCCCGCCGCAGGACTTTGTTTGGTCCACAAAAGTCCAAACTTCACCTATCACGGCAGGCATTGTAATTAAACCTTCAGGGACCGGGTTCCCAAGGATTCCACTCCCCTGGACCTGTATAGCACCCTGCACAGACAGCGTCTTGGTCGTGGGTATGACCAGAGCTCTGGATCCCAGGGTCCAGCCCTCCTAAGAGAAGCATTACAGGCAAAACCTTGCTCTTCTGCTGCAAGGCCCGGGTACCGACCGTTTAGCTATGAAGCTTTTTTGGTGGGATCCGGAACAGCTTACTAAGGCCCAAAAGAACCTGTACGCAAGCCCAGTGAAAACACATGTTACTCTTTGGCCAACACCTTAGACACTGGCAAAAAAACTGAGGTGCTCCCGGGTGGGAGGGGCTTATATAGGGGAGGGTACTTCCGGTTTGGAATTGGCCAGTGCCAACACCTGAAGGTAAACTATATAACCCATTAGTAATGACTAAGTCGCTCTGTGTCCCGTGATGTACGAAAAAGAAAATGGTCTGGTCATAAAGGGTGGGGGTGGGTTAAATCTTCCGGAGGTCAAGTGGTTAAAGAACTTCAAGAAACAGATTTTACTGTAAGTATAAAAATACTGTTTTTCTTTAAAAGGGAAACTTCAGACACAGGTAATTTGGGTTTTGAGTTGAGCAATCGTTTAGAAATCTCAACCACGCCACCCACAAAATCATATTAGATTGTTTTCCATGAATTATGGAAAGTGATTTGCACCTTATTATGACTTTTTTCTTTGATCTTTTATTGTAAGTGCCCCAGGAAAACAGGGCAATTTAGATTTTTTTTATTTTTTTATTTCAGAATGTTTAACTTCAGGATGACATCTCCATGAAGTGTGTAATTTTTTTTTAAGACCTTCATTAATCATGTAAATGGCCCCACTTTACATGCACAGTGATATCTAACTCATTCCAAACATCCTTCTGTGGGGGAAGAGCATATTTCACATCCCAGCTAATTTGAACAGCGCTTGCAAGTAAACACTTCACCACGTAGTAATCTCTGTGTTTTAACTAAGGACGTAAGTGTGAGAACATAAACAGCATTCCCAAACTGTGCAGTACTTTAATGATGGTTAAATGTGATTTAAATTGATGCTTGTGTTTGTTCTGGCCTGGTGTGATAGTTTGCAGAGGGATGATTATATGGCAACCAAAGCCTGCAGTTTGAGTCTCGGGGTCAAGAATTGATATTGACTTGAGTACATTTATTAAAGCAAGTGATTTTCATGCATTATAAAATCACTTTTCCCCCTGCTGATCATTTTTGGCTAGGAGAGTCATATCATGGAGGGACAACAATGTCATGGTTTGACCCTCAGCTTTGTGTGGTCCATAGCAGTACTGGCAACAACAAATTAGTTTATATTTTTAAAGTTCAGCAAGTAATATTTCTTGGAAGTGAGTTTGGGAAGCACATGAATTGGTGAGATCCTTAAAGGGTAAGTTCACCTTTGTACACTTTTTTCCCCTAAATTCCAGCTCCCCTATTCACCAATATAGCATTTGTGTACTTTTTTGCAAAAATATCAAAGCTTTTCATTAAATCTGCAGTCACTTTTCTTGTCCTAATCCACATTTCCATTAGTAATGTCTTTCTTCCTTACAGACTGTAGGTCATGACAAAGAAAGCAGTTGACCAGCTGACCTCATTAGCACACACCCTGCATCATCCACCAACCCATTCCCAGGTGCATGTTTTTTAAATGAAATGCAGTCAATCAGAGATCACCCTTCTCACTAAATACACAATCAGATTGCATAGTGTGCAAGTACATAGGAGGGAGTAGATAGAAACTCTTAGCTGTCAAGCCCCATTCACAACTCTGCATACTGGAAACACGCATTCCCACATGCGTTTTTTTTTGTTTTTTTAGTGAGGGAGGGGAGGTGTTTTGGAGCATTTTTACCATCTGAATGGCTGAAATCGCATTGCACAGAGATCGCATGTGATTTGTACTGCAGTGGGGTGCAAATCACATCCGATCTCGGACAACGCTGCAGTGTGAACCGTCACTAACATTTTAGTTTTTTTTTTTCCTGTGATACGCATAGGGCAACCCATTGATTTCAATTGGCTACACTACAGTGCCTTGCAAAAGTATTCACCACCATCACCCCCTTGGCATTTTTCGTGTTTTGTTGCCTCACAACCTGGAATTAACATGGATTGTTTGAGAGTTTGCATCATTTAATTTCCAGAACATGCCCACAACTTTGAAGATTTTATTTTATTTTATTGTGAAGAAAACAATAAATAGGACAAAATAACAGAAAAAGTCAATGTGCGTAACTATTCAAAAGTCAATACTTTGTAGAGCTACCTTTTGCGGCTATCACAGCTCCAAGTCGCTTTGGATAAGTCTCTATGAGCTTGCCACATCTTACCACTTGGATTTTTTCCCATTCCACCTTGCAAAACTGCTACAGCTCCTTCAAGTTGGATGGTTTGTGGTTTGCACTTGTGAACAGCAATCTTTAAGTTTGACCACAGATTTTCTATTGGATTGAGGTCTGGGCTTTGACTAGGCCATTCCAACACATTTACATGTTTCCCCTTAAACCACTCAAGTTTTGATTTATCAGTGTGTTTGGGTTCATTGTCCTGCTGGAAGGGGAACCTCTGTCCTAGCCTCAAATCACACACACAGTGGTACAGGTTTTGCTCAAGAATATCCCTGTATTTAGCACCATCTATCTTTCCCTCAACTCTGACCAGTTTCCCAGTCCTGACTGCTGACTGATGGTGTTCTTTAGGTGATGTGATGTGTTGGGTTTGCGCCAGACATAGCGTTTTCTTTGATGGCCAAAAAGTTAAATTTTAGTCTCATCAGACCAGAGCACATTCCTCCATACATTTTGGGAGTCTGCCACATGCCTTTTCGCAAACTCAAAACGTGCCATTTTGTTTTTTGGTCAAAGTAATGGCTTTCTTCTGGCCACTCTGCCATAAATCCCAACTCTATGGAGCGTACGACTTATTGTCGGCCTATGTACAGATATTTCAGTCTCTGCTGTGGAACTCTGCAGCTCCTCCAGGGTTACCTTAGGTCTCTGTGCTGCCTCTCTGATTAATGCCCTCCTTGCCCGGTCCGTGAGTTTTGGTGTGCGGCTGTCTCTTGGCAGGTTTGCTGTTGTGCCATGTTCTTTCCATTTGGTTATAATAGATTTGATGGTGCTACTAGGTATCATCAAAGATTTGGATATTTTTTTTAAACCCAACCCTGACTTGTACTTCTCAACAACATTGTCTCTTACTTGTTTGGAGAGTTCCTTGTTCTATATGGCAGTGTTTGGTTAGTGGTACCTCTTGCTTAGGTGTTGCAGCCTCTGGGGCCTTTCAAAAAGGTGTGTATATGTAATGACAGATCATGTGACACTTAGATTGCACACAGGTGGACATCATTTCACTAATTATGTGACTTCTGAAGGTAATTGGTTGCACCAGACTTTTTTATGGGGTGAATACATACGCACATGCCAATTATCATTTTTTTTATTTCTGAAAAATAGTTCTATGTATGTATTTTTCAAATTTTACTTCACCAACTTAGACTATTGTGCTCTGATCCATCACATATAATTCAGATTAAAAAAACATTGAACTAAAAGCTGTAATGTAACAAAATATGTAAAAAGCCGGGGGGGGGGGATACTTTTACAAGGCACTGAACATGTGGTTAATGGAACATTTTGGCGTGTTGTGGGTTGCGTGTTTTATTTTTTTTTGCAGCATTTTCCTCTTTTTTTTTCACATGGCAAAATGTGTGTTTGCTTCTGTGTTTGGTGTGCACTGAAACCACATCTAGTAATTTTAGGTTTATAAACATGGCCATACACTATGCAATCTAATTGTATATTGTGTATTTAGTAAGAAGGGTGATCACTGATTGCATTTCATTTAAAAAACGTGCACCTGGGAATGGGTGGATGAATGATGCAGGGTGTGTGCTAATGAGGTCAGCTGGTCAACTCTTTCCTGTGTCATGACCTAAAGTCTGATCAGGAACAAAGACATTACTAATAGAAATGTCTGGAAACGTGGATTAGGACAAGAAAAGTAAGTGACTGTAGATTTAATGGAAAGTTTTGATATTTTTGCAAAAAAAAAGTACATGAATGCTATATTGGCGCATATGGGAACTGGAATTTAGAAGAAAAAAAAAAGTGTACAAAGGTGAACTTACCCTTTTAAACAACTTTGCTGTTGCAGACCATGGCTGTATTTTTCTTTAGTTGAATAAGACCTTCACTAAGCCTTTGTATACCTAATGTGGCTATGTATTATTAACCCAAAAGGTCCCTATATTAACCTTTTGTGGACACTCCTAGTATATATTGTGTTATAGCTTGTGGGTATGAACCACAGGATAAAATTAAATAAGGGCTTTTTCTACTTTTGGCTTAGGGACTGTGTCGATTGCCATTTGTTCATGTCAGATGGGTTTCGCATTTCCATAGAAGTCTATGCCACTCAAAGTGGTTAAAATGCAGGTTAAAAAGAAGTCAAAAGACACCAGTAAAAAAATTCTGAATGATTTCAGAAGTGTATTAAACTAATATCCAACTGAATCTACACAAATCCTTATTCGGCTTTGATTTCCAGGCTGCAAATATTGGTCTACAAATTTGCTATACGAGGATATATTAAATCCTCACTTGAACTCTTTAACCACTTAAGCCCCGGACCATTTGGTAGCTAAAGGACCAGAGGTGAATTCAGAATTTTGCACTGCGCTGCTTTAACTGTAAATTGTGCGGACATGCAATGTTGTACCCAAACGAAATTTGCGTCCTTTTCTTCCCACAAATAGAGCTTTCTTTTAATGGTATTTGATTGCCTCTGCGATTTTTATTTTTTGCGATATAAACGGAAAAAGACCGAAAATTTTGAAAAAAAATGATATTTTCTACTTTTTGTTATAAGAAAAATCGAATAAACTCAATTGTAGTCATACATTTAGGCCAAAATGTATTCAGCCACATGTCTTTAGTAAAAAAAATGTCAATAAGCGTATATTTATTGGTTTGCGCAAAAGTTATAGCGTCTACAAACTAGGGTACATTTTCTGGAATTTACACCGCTTTTAATTTATGACTGCCTATCTCATTTCTTGAGGTGCTAAAATGGCAGGGCAGTACAAAACCCCCCCAAATGACCCCATTTTGGAAAGTAGACACCCCAAGGAAATTGCTGAGAGGCATGTTGAGCCCATTGAATATTTTTTTTTTTTGTCCCAAGTGATTGAATAATGACAAAAAAAAAAAAAAATTACAAAAAGTTGTCACTAAATGATATATTGCTCACACATGCCATGGTTATATGTGGAATTGCACCCCAAAATACATTCTGCTGCTTCTCCTGAGTACGGGGATACCACATGTGTGGGACTTTTTAGGAGCCTAGCCACGTACGGGACACCGGAAACCAAGCACCGCCTTCAGGATTTCTAAGGGCGCAAATTTTTGATTTCACTCCTCACTACCTATCACAGTTTCGAAGGCCATAAAATGCCAAAATAGCACAAAACCCCCCCCAAATGACCCCATTTTGGAAAGTAGACACCCCAAGCTATTTACTGAGAGGCATGATTAGTCCATGGAATATTTTATATTTTGCCACAAGTTGCGGGAATATGACAAACTTTGTTTTTTTTGCACAAAGTTGTCACTAAATGATATATTGCTCACACATGCCATGGGCATATGTGAAATTACACCCCAAAATGCATTCTGCTGCTTCTCCTGAGTACGGGAACACCACATGTGTGGGACTTTTTGGGAGCCTAGCCGCGTACGGGACCCCAAAAACCAAGCACCGCCTTCAAGGTTTCTAAGGGCATAAATTTTTGATTTCACTCCTCACTACCTATCACTACCTATCACAGTTTTGAAGGCCATAAAATGCCAAGATAGCACAAAACCCCCCAAAATGACCCCATTTTGGAAAGTAGACACCCCAAGGAAATTGCTGAGAGGCATGTTGAGCCCATTGAATATTTTTTTTTTTGTCCCAAGTGATTGAATAATGACAAAAAGAAAAGAAAAAATGTACAAAAAATTGTCACTAAATTATATATTGCTCAAACATGCCATGGTTATATGCGGAATTGCACCCCAAAATACATTTGGCTGCTTCTCCTGAGTACGGGGATACCACATGTGTGGGACTTTTTGAGAGCCTAGCCACGTACTGGCCCCCGAAAACCAAGCACCGCCTTCAGGATTTCTAAGGGCACAAATTTTTGATTTCACTCCTCACTACCTATCACAGTTTTGAAGGCCATAAAATGCCAAGATAGCCCAAAACCCCCCCAAATGACCCCATTTTGGAAAGTAGACACCCCAAGCTATTTGCCGAGAGGCATGGTGAGTATTTTACAGCTCTCATTTGTTTTTGAAAATGAAGAAAGACATATTTTTTTTTTTCTTTTTTCAATTTTTAAAACTTTGTGACAAAAAGCGAGATCTGCAAAATACTCAACATACCTCTCAGCAAATAGCTTGGGGTGTCTACTTTCCAAAATGGGGGCATTTGGGGGGGTTTTGTGCCATCTGGGCATTCCATGGCCTCCGAAACTGTGATAGGCAGTGAGGAGTGAAATCAAAAATTTACACCCATAGAAATGCTGAAGGCGGTGCTTGGTTTTCGGGGTCCTGTACGCGGCTAGGCTCCCAAAATGTCTCACACATGTGGTATCCCCGTACTCAGGAGAAGCAACAGAATGTATTTTGGGGTGCAATTCCACATATAACCATGGCATGTTTGAGCAATATATAATTTAGTGACAACTTTTTGTACATTTTTTTTTCTTTTTGTCATTATTCAATCACTTGGGACAAAAAAAAAAAATATTCAATGGGCTCAACATGCCTCTCAGCAAATAGCTTGAGGTGTCTACTTTCCAAAATGGGGTCATTTGGGGGGGTTTTGAACTGTCCAGGCATTTTATGCACAACATTAGGAAGCTTATGTCACACATCATCCACTCTTCTAACCACTTGAAGACAAAGCCCTTTCTGACACTTTTTGTTTACATGAAAACATTTTTTTTTTTTGCAAGAAAATTATGTTGAACCCCCAAACATTATATATATTTTTAAAGCAAAGGCCCTACAGATTAAAATAGTGGGTGTTGCATTTTTTTTTTCCACACAGTATTTGCGCAGCGATTTTTCAAACGCATTTTTTGGGGGAAAAACACACTTTTTTTATTTTTAATGCACTAAAAAACACTATATTGCCCAAATGTTTGATGAAATAAAAAAGATGATCTTAGGTCGAGTACATGGATACCAAACACGACATGCTTTAAAATTGCGCACAAACGCGCAACGGCGAGAAACTACATTCATTTTTAAAAGCATTTAAAAGCCTTTACAGGTTACCACGTTAGATTTACAGAGGAGGTCTACTACTAAAATTACTGCCCTCGATCTGACCTTCGCGGTGATACCTCACATGCATGATGCAATTGCTGTTTACATATGACGCTAGACCGACGCTTGCGTTCGCCTTTGCGCAAGAGCAGGGGGGGACAGCAGTGCTTTTTTTTTTTTTTTATTATTTATTTTGCTTTTTTATTTTATTTTGAAACTGTTCCTTCCATATTTTTTTTTTTTAATAATTTTTATTGTTATCTCAGGGAATGTATATATCCCCTATGATAGCAATAAGTAGTGACAGGTACTCTTTTTTTGAAAAAAAATGTGGAGTTAGACCCTAGATCTTTCCTCTGCCCTCAAAGCATCTGACCACACCAAGATCGGTGTGATAAAATGCTTTCCCAATTTCCCAATGGCGCTGTTTATATCCGGGGGGGGGGGCATTCCCTCCCACTGCTTGTAAAAGCAGTCTAGAGGCTAATTATCTGCTAGAATTGCTTTTACATGAAAGCCGGCCACTGGCTGAAAAGAATGATACCAAGATGATACCTAAACCTGCAGGCATCATTCTGGTATAAACATTCAAAGTCCAGCAACATACCAGTACGTTGCTGGTCCTTGTTGGACATGTATTGTAATCTTTTTTTTCATGCAGCCTGTTGGCTGAATGAAAAAAAGAGATTGATCGGTGGGTATGCCCACCATTAGAATACCTCCCTTCATCCACCCACTTCTAATGATGGGCATATATGCCGAAGCATGGGGGCATCCTCCCGCAAAAAAGTTATGCCGTTTACACACGGTCGAACTTTTCCACGGGCAAGCCTTCGTCGGAATTTCGACCGTATGTACGCGGCATAAAAGGTTATGCCGCGTACACATGGTCGAACTTTTCCACGGGCAAGCCTCCGTCGGAATTTCGACCGTATATACGCGGCATTAGGAGCAAAATCGCTCCTCCGCCCCTGCTGCCCCCATGCTTCGGCATATATGCTCTTTTTTTAACTGTGGTGGTGAAATCACCTCCTACAGCGTTGGAGTCACGGCTTTATGTATCGTGGGAGCAAACGCTGTTGCTGTCAAGATAAATAAATCCGCGATGCAACTGAATGAATGGCGTACCTGCTAAGCAAATGATGGTTAACATTAAAACAAAGTAACATTACAGTACAACAGTAAGACCTTACCATACCATACCTGCAAAATAAAACCTAGTAAAAGATAAAACATATATATGCCGAAGCATGGGGGCATCCTCCCGCAAAAAAGTTATGCCGCGTACACACGGTCGGACTTTTCCACGGGCAAGCCTTTGTCGAAATTTCGACCGTATGTACGCGGCATAAAAGGTTATGCCGCATACACACGGTCGAACTTTTCCACGGGCAAGCCTCCGTCGGAATTTCGACCGTATATACGCAGCATTAGGAGCAAAATCGCTCCTCCGCCCCTGCTGCCCCCATGCTTCGGCATATATGCTCTTTTTTTTTAACTGTGGTGGTGAAATCACCTCCTAGAGCACTGGAGTCACGGCTTTATGTATCGTGGGAGCAAACGCTGTTGCTGGCAAGATAAATAATTCCGCGCTGCAGTTGAATGGCGCACCTGAAAACAAAAAATTACATACCTGAAAAGCAAGCATGATAAAACATTGCATAATGGAATACAGTAAAAAAGAGCAGAACAATAGAGAGAAAATAGAGAGAGAGAGAGAGAGAACAATAAAACGACAACTATTTTTGGTTTGTTTTTTTTGTTTTGTTTTTTTGTGTTTTTGTTTTTTACGTTTTTTTTTCTTTTTTACACTTTTTTTTTTAAACTTTAACAACTGTAATGGTTCGTGTCTCTCAAAATGTAATGGCATCTTGGGAGACCCTGTGTAAGTGTGTCCTAGTCTGTGAAATGCTGTACCCTACGCTAAAACTTCACTTTTGAGTGGTAGCGTTCAAAACATTCACCAAGGCAAAGACCAGGTTTGTCAGGACAGAGTGGACAATAATAACGGGTGTCACGCCTAAATCCGCGCTTGCTACAGACACAACATCTTTTTTGGGGGGCTCGTTGGGTAGGGGTACTCGGGAGGAGATGCGTATAATGCCTCTCATGCAGCCGGCTTACTGCATTTGGTAGGGGATGGTGAGGTGCAGAACCGCCTGGATACAGGAGTTCTGTGACTATCTCATTCTGGAATTTTAGAAGAGATAAAGTCCCGCCTGAAGCTCTGTATAGCACATGAGCGTTCAGCAAAGCCAATTGGAATAAGGATAGAGACACTTTTTTGTACCAGCATCTCGCCTTACGGTCAGTTAGATACAGCGCCATCAACTGGTCGTTGAGGTCCACCCCTCCCATATTTTTGTTATATTCGTGGACACAGAGGGGTTTCTCCACAACACCAGTCGCCGTACGAATTTGGACTGTCGTGTCTGCATGAAGGGAGGTAAGAAGGAAAACATTCTTATTGTCCCTCCACTTCATAGCGAGCAAGTTATTACACTTTACGCAGGCTCTCTCCCCCAGCCTAAGACGGGCATCTACAAGCCGCTGGGGAAAGCCCCGGCGATTAGGTCGCACGGTGCCACATGCTCCAATCTGATGATCAAACAAGTGACTAAACAGTGGCACGCTCGTGTAATAACTGTCCACATACAAGTGGCACCCCTTTCCGAATAAGGGTGACACCAAGTTCCACACTATCTTGCCAGCGCTCCCTATGTAATCCGGGCAGTTGACCGGCTCAACCTCCATACATAGCCTGTTGCCCTGTCACAGCACTTATAGAGCTTGACCCCGTATCTGGCACGCTTGCTGGGAAGGTACTGCTTGAAAGCCAAGCGGCCAGAAAATTTAATCAGGGACTCATCAACGCAGACAGCTTGATCGGGAATAAACAAGCCTGCAAAACGTTCGTTGAAGTGGTTTATGTGGGGCCGAATTTTATAGAGCCGGTCGTATTCAGGGTCCCCACGTGGACGACAAAGTTCATTGTCGTTGAAGTGCATGAACCGCAAAATCTGCTCGTATCGTTTCCTGGGCATGGAGGCAGAGAACACGGGCATGTGGTCAATTGGGTGCGTGGACCAATAAGCACGCAATGACGGGAATTTATGTGTGCCCATGTTGAGGGAAAGGCCCAGAAAGGTCTTAAATTCGGAAACTGTAATTGGTTTCCAATCTTTGGCAATTTTAGGCAACTGGGGATTAGCGGCGATGAATTGACCAGCATATAAATTACTCTGGTCCACAATAGATCTATAGAGATCTTCCGTGAAAAACAGCGAATAATAATCAATTGGCATAAAATCAGCTGTTTTCACCTGAATACCGGGTTGGGCAGTGAATGGGGGAAGTACGGGTTCTGCAGAAGTGGTGGGGACCCAATCAGGATAGGCGAATTCTGCAGGAAGAGCACTATGGGTACGACGGGCCTGCCTTTGTCTTCTTATTGGTGGCAGCGGGACACTACTTGTGCTTGCCACCTCGCCAGCTTGAACTGCACTTTTGGGACTCGCCACGTCACCAAGTGATACTGCAGTGCTGGATGTACGCCCAGGCTGTACTAGGCCGCTGGTGCTTGCCAATTCACCAGAAGGAATAGCGGCGCTAGTACTACTCTGCTCTATGATACGAGAGCCCTGCGGTTCTTGCTCCTCAACAACCTCAGAAGATCTGGATCGGGTATGCCTGACCTTAGCAGGGACCTCAACTTCGTCGTCAGAGCTATCTGACGTGGGGCCGCTGACGTCACTGTCTTCTACGGGAAGATATTCTGAGCCTGAATCTGACAGATACGTGACCTCCTCTTCACTATCTGTCATGCTCAGAATCTCGTAGGCCTCTTTACTAGTGTACCTTCGACTTGCCATTTTGGGCTCTAAATTTAGGGGTACACTAGTAAGATTCACAGGAAAAAAAGCACCCGACTGTCGTCAGCAAATATATCAAACGCTACAAAAAAAACTGTTAGCGGTCGCAGGGATCAGGACTGTCTCTGCAAACGCTGCAGTTATGTGTTTTGTGTTTGGTAAGTGACAGTGATCGATCGATACTGCACTTGGGTGGGCTGGGCTGGGCTGGGCTGGGCGGAGGGGCTAAACGCAGGTGCTAGCAGGTATCTGGGCTGATCCCGCTAACACTGCGTTTTTGGGAAACCTAAACCGCTGGGGACGCTAGTATAGATCTGATCAGATACTATACCACTAAGGGAGGTGTATGCTTTGCGCGTGGGTGTTAGCATTACTGGCACTAACCTAACGCTGCCTGGGGCGACACAGACCCTCTCTGGCGCTAAAACCTAATTGATCTCACCCGCCGGGCGATCAGGGGGTTAAACCTTTATTGGGTTATATACGGCGGGTGCCCTGATGCTATAAAAAGCAAACTAACCAACCAGCGTCACCCGTAACCTTTATATGGTGATCACTGGTGAAAGGGTTAACTAGGGGCAATCAGGGGGTTAAAACCTTTATTAGGTTAAATATGGGGGTACCCAACGCTATATAAAAACCTGACGGGTTACCTAAATAACTAACTGGGTAACCAGTGTCACCAGTGACGCTTATACGGTGATCACAGGTGAAAGGGTTAACTCTAGGGGCAATCAGGGGGTTAAAATAATATATGGGGGTACCTGACGCTCTAAAAACCTGCGGCAAAACTAAAAATAAATAACTGGCTATCTAGGGCACCACCGGCACTAAATACAGCAATCAAAAATACGATCGCTTAGTGACGCTGGCGTTAGGGGGTGAAAGGGTTACCTGGGGGGCGATCAAGGGGTTAAACCTTTATTAGGGGGTTTAGGGGGCTACCCTGGACCTAAAGGGGCCTAATCCTAACTGCCCTGCAACTTTTTACTATCACAAATGACACTAAATGCAGTGATCAGTAAAATAAATGATCACTGCAATCAGTGACACTGTGACCTGGGGGGTGATCTGGGGGTGACTGGGGGGTGAAATGTGTGCCTATGTGTACCTAAGTGTCAGTGGACTCTCTCCTCGGCGCCGGAATCGAAAAGACCGCCGCGAGGGAGATGACATCACTTCCTCCTGCCTGTGTTTACATCACATGGCGGAGGAAGCATTTTCATTCGCCGGGAGCGATCGCGAGGGGGTGGCCGAAATCGAATGGCCACCCCCTCATCTCTGATCGCTCCCCAACGATAAACGGCCGCTCACTGTATAGGAGGGGGGTCCGATCGGACCCCCCAACTGTACAAAGGCGATCACGTACACTCTACGTGATTGTGCCTGTCGGTGCCATTCTGCCGACGTATATATACAGTGAGCGGTCGTTAAGTGGTTAATAATTAAAACACCCCAATTCTAAAAATTGCAGCTTAATAATATCCTTATAGAAATGTAACTCTTTCACCTGAGTATTTTCATTCTTCCTAGTAAATAGGAGAGGTCAGATGGAGATAAGATCTCTTCTGCCTTGCATTTAAGAGCCTATAGGGTAAAAGACCTCACCAGCATTAGTCTGTCTCTGACTCAATAATATTATGTAAATTAAGGTGCTTATACAGTAGGTATAGGAGAGTGGGCATCCTTCACTTCCGATAGGTTCACAAACTGAGCCAAATGTTCCTGGGTGTCAAAGTTGGCAACCATGGAGGCTGGCAGTCGTTTTCACATTGGCGCTTCCTGATTTTCCCTGATATTGAGGAGACCCCCCAAAGAAAATATGGAAGGATGGCACCTTTTGTACACTGCAATTGTGGAGAAAGATTTGGGACTTTGAATGAAGCATGCAACCAGGGAGATAACACAACAAAAATGTGTCTGGCAAGTACCTAATGAGCTAGAACCATGATCATTGAATGAAGGCATAATGCAGAACAACAATATATAATCAGTATAAGAGGTAGTGCTGAGCGATTGGATATAAATTGAAATTAAAATCAAGAAAAAGTAGGTGGAGAACACACTTTAGTGTACTAACGGTACTAAAAAAGTATTGCACAATATTGTCCTAAAAGAAAAGTGCAAGGTGCAGAATATATATAATAATCACTTAATATGAAACATAAAAGACTTAGGGTGTACTGACGGTACTAAAAAAGTATTACACACTGATAGTGCAACGTGCAAAACATATAAAGCAATCCAACAGATGCCTGTATAGAATAACTGCCGGTGTCAGCAAATGCTGAAGTGATGGTAAAGTGCAACTGTGCAAAAATTGTGACATACAATAAATGCAAGATGAATGAGGTGATTGCACTGTCAGCAAGTGATGAAGCAATGTTAAAACAATAAAAATGCAAAACGTGCAGATAATATGTGACAACGCAAATATATCAAATTGTTAAAACCATAATGTTGTGCAAACATGCAAATTCCGGGCAAAAGGGTAATTCCATGAGGGTGGAGTGAACGTGCAAAATATATGGTGTATTTTTACAGTTCAAAAGAAATATATTAAAGCGGAGGTTCACCCACATATTTAAGTTTTATTTCAGCAGTCACTCTTATCAAGAAAATAAACCGAACACTAACCTTTTTTCTTTTCTCTCTGTAGTTTTCTTTATTATGAATTCTTTACTCCTACTTCCGGGATTTCCTCCCGCGGGAGTAGGCGTGTCGTTTGCTGGGCTCTCATTTCGCAATGGCTCCTGGGAGCAAATTGTCCTGCTTCCCAGGAGTAATATTGAACCTCCTTCCTTTCAGATATCACGATAAGTGTATCGTCACGTGACTCGTCTAGCCGGTCACGTGACGAGGGCAGATGAATGCCGGGAGAGACGCATTCATCGCTACCCGGAAGAATATGCTTGTGGGCTTCAAGATGCCCACAAGCAAAATGGCAATAGCAGGAAGAGTTTTATAAACTCTTTTTTTAGCGCAAAACGGACGGGGGAGGTTTTAAAGTGCCGGAGACGTGAGTAATTATAATGCATACGTTTTTAGATTGAATGCATATAAAAAAAAAAAATGTATGGACCGCAGAACCTCCGCTTTAAGTGCTGATTAGGGTGGTGGTTCCTTCTGTGACTTCCAGTGCTGTGTCTATCCCACTATTAAGGTGATTGGATGGCCCCTTACCTCACTGCTGTGAGGTTACAGCATGTGTGTTAATCCTGTTTAGATCCTGGTGTTGCCTGGATGGAGCCTTGGAGCCTGGGGATGTGGGTTCTGGGTATGTTAACCATCTATCCAGGGGGTGTGTGGGTTCTCCGGTTAATAAGGTATGAATTGCCAGGGAAAGATAAAGGAATCCCAATAGTGTAGTATCGTTTTAAAACAGATATTACTTTATTTGAACAACAGTACTCACATTTAGTAAATGAAATCGTGCATGTAAGGATACGAGCGCTGAACTCGTCCGCGTCACTTCCAGAGCTTGTTTGCGTCCCTACGCGTATCGTCAACCACGTGACTTCATCAGGGGATGGAAAACAAGCCTAGATAGCCTATATAGAGAATGTTCAAATTACTGAGGGTAGAAATCATGTTATAAATTTGATCTGTCTATAGGGAGGAAAATAATTACCCAGTAGTATTGGCAGGCATGCCGAATAGTCTGGGCGCAAGCGTAGAGGACTATGCTTTTTACCATATCCTTTATGTACCCATCACTTGATTGAATGCATGTACCTTCTGTATTGTACTGTAATTGTGCTGTCCCCCCTCTACATTGTAAAGCGCTGCGTAAACTATATCAATTGTGTATAATAATGCATGTAGCCAGGAAATAGCTGCTAAGAGGCTGCAGAACATCAGCATGACTCAGATGCAGCAAAGGTTAAAAGTCAGATTGAAAATAATTATTTTATTTTTAAAAAATGGCAATAAAACACAGTGCTTTTTCGAAATAAGTTTTGAGTTTAAACGTATCTTACCTTTTTGTCTCCGTTTAGTTAGAGTTTAAATGTGTATTAATTGTCTCCATGGTCTGCATCTCAGTACTGTAATCACATCTTTTGCTCCTTTTTTTTTCTTTTTTTCCTGATTGCTCTATGTGACTTAAGCTTAAATAGGTGTTGAGCAATTTCTCTTGTTGCCTCATTTGCAACATGCTGAAATCAGTGTGCTGCCAACACACACAAGAAGTGATTGAGAGTAAATTGCTCAGTAGCAAGAGATTAAAATGAAATGTTTAGCTGTTACCTAAAGGACTCCCCAACAATATTGGTAAGCTGTTGGCTACTGGCTTTTAATGTACCGGTAAATCTAAACCCTAATTGGGTGACTTTTAGTTTTCTAAAACCCTTTTTATCATAAACCGTTACTTTATTTATTTTTACATAAAATACAATTTCTTAATTTTTTTCAACTATTTTAGGATCTCAGTGTGCTGATCTTGTTCCCTCTCTTTCAGACTCTTTCTGTCTACATGCAGTCTCTCCAGCAATGGCTTAACATTATTGCTCTGGATCAGCTTCTTGCAGGGATGGACTGGCCATAGGGACTACCAGGAGTTTCCCGGTGAGCCGATGGCTCAGGGGGCTGTTATTTTATGCAGTTCGGCGGCAGTGGGAGCGTGGCAGCAAACAGCGGCCCACAAAAAAAAAGATTTTTTTTTTGTAGCCCGTTTTTTTATGCAATTCGGCGGGGGCGTGGCAGCAAACAGCAGCGGGGATTCGGGGAAGGTGGCCAGCGAGGAGGGCAGTTGGATTTCCACCAACCACCGAAGAGGCGAACAGTAGCGAGCGCGGCCACCCCCGCGCTCCCAGTAACCTCGATTCCTCCACCTCCTCTCTGCTCCAGTAACCATGAGGCCTAGGCCGGAGGGCAGGCTGACTGGGAGCCCAGAGAAAGAGAACATGCGCCACTGTAAGGAGCAGAGCAGCGAGAGCACCCCCCGGATCAAGAAGGAGACTCGGCGCTGCCGCTGCTGGCCTTCAGGTACCTGGCATCCTACACAAACATGCCAGAACACTGAGACAGTGGGGAGGTGAGCAGAGGAGGGACTGCAGAAAGGGACAGTGCTATGTGGTCTGTCTCAGCCCTCCCCTCTGTCTCTCTGCCCCCTCTGTCTCTCAGTCCCCCCCTCTGTCTCTCAGCCCCCCTCTTTCAGCCCCCTCCTCTGTCTCTCAGTCCCCCCTTTGTCTCTCAGACCCCCCCTCTGTCTCTCAGTCCCCCTGTCTCTCAGTCCCCCCCTCTTTTAGCCCTGTCCTCTATCTCTCAGACCCCTCCTCTGTCTCTCAGACCCCTCCTCTGTCTCTCAGACCCCTCCTTTGTCTCTCTCAGCTTTCCTCCTCTATCTCTCAGCTTTCCTCCTCTATCTCTCAGCTCTCCTCCTCTGTCTCTCAGCTCTCCTCCTCTGTCTCTCAGCTCTCCTCCTCTGTCTCTCAGCTCTCCCCCTCTGTCTCTCAGCTCTCCTCCTCTGTCTCTCAGCTCTCCCCCCTGTCTTTCAGCTCCCCCTCTGTCTTTCAGCTCCCCCTCTGTCTTTCAGCTCCCCCTCTGTCTCTCAGCTCCCCTTCTGCCTCTCAGACCCCTCCTCTGTCTCTCAGCCCCCTCCTCTGTCTCTCAGCCCCCTCCTCTGTCTCTCAGCAATCCCCCTCTGTCTCTCAGCCCCCCTCTGTCTCTCAGCTCCCCCTGTCTCTCAGCTCCCCCTGTCTCTCAGCTCCCCCTGTCTCTCAGCTCCCCCTGTCTCTCAGCTCCCCCTGTCTCTCAGCTCCCCCTGTCTCTCAGCCCCCCTTCCTCTCAGCTCCCCCTCTGTCTCTCAGCTCCCTCCCATTGTCTCTCAGCTCCCCCCTCCGTCTCTCAGCTCCCCCTCTGTCTCTCAGCTCCCCCTCTGTCTCTCAGCTCCCCCCTCTGTCTCTCAGACCCCTCCTCTGTCTCTCAGACCCCTCCTCTATCTCTCAGCTCTCCTTCTCTATCTCTCAGCTCTCCTTCTCTATCTCTCAGCTCTCCTTCTCTATCTCTCAGCTCTCCTTCTCTATCTCTCAGCTCTCCTTCTCTATCTCTCAGCTCTCCTTCTCTATCTCTCAGCTCTCCTTCTCTATCTCTCAGCTCTCCTTCTCTATCTCTCAGCTCTCCTTCTCTGTCTCTCAACTCTCCTCCTCTGTCTCTCAGCTCCCCCCTCTGTCTCTCTGCCCTTTCCTCTGTCTCATTCACTCCCTAACTGTTAGGCTGCTTTCACACTGGGGCGGGCATTGACGGTAAAACGCTGCTAATTTTAGCAGCACTTTACTGTCATTTTAGCTGCGCTATTCGGCTTCTAGCACGTGCTTTTAACCCCGGCTAGCAGCCAAATTAAAGGTTAAATGTGCCCGTGTAGCGCTGCTGCCGAAGTGCTTTGCAGGCGCTTCAGCAGCGGTGGCCATTCATTTCAATGGTCAGGAGCGGTGTGTACACCGCTCCTCCACCGCCCCAAAGATGCTGCTTGGAGGACTTTTAACACCCTGGCAGCGCCCCAGTGTGAAAGCACTCGGACTTTCACACTGGGACTGCAGTGGAGGCATTTTTCAGGCGCTTTACAGGCGCTATTTTTAGCTTAAAAGCACCTTAAAAATGTCTCAGTGTGAAAGGGGTCCTACACTCACCCCCTCTCTTTTACACTCACTCCCTCTCGCTTACACTCACCCCCCTCTCTCACCCACCCCCTCTCACCCCCTTTCCCTCAACCCTCCCTCTCTCTCATTCCCCTCTCGCTCACCCTCTCATGATATACAATAATGGATGTAGGTGCCTTTTGGTGGGCGTGATTTTTTGGGGGGGTGGGGGGGCAGCATTTTATTGAATTAAAGTGGGCCTGTCTGGATGAAGTCCAGGGCCAAATTTTTTTCCAAGTCCAGCCCTAGCTTCTTGGTAGTGACATCGGCGAACCAATTTTCAAATTGTGTTGGCATGACTGCTTGTAGTCTCCACTAGGAATACTTGTGACAAAGCGTTGACTCAAGTGTTAAAGGTGCACAATTGGGATATAGTTGTCATCCAATAATAGAAAGTGCCTGAACCATGACTTTGCTTGCAGGACCACCTGGTATCCCTTTAATATAAGTTATAGATTCAAAAAGCTTGAAAACAACTTAAAAGGCCAGCGCCATTTGACTCGCTTCCTATGAGCCCAGAGCAACAAAGCTCTGCCCCTCAACCTGGACTCAAAGGAGAATGCTGCAGAGAATGGTGCCTTGGCATCAGTCCAGGTTTAGGGTTTAGGCCGGATTCACACTTGTGCGTTGCGTTTTTGAGCTCCGAAGTCTTTGGCAAGAAATCAATCAGTAGTTCAGCGGTTCGTCTGCGTTGTAAATGCGCATTTGCTGACCTGGGAGAGGAGGGGGAGGGGGGAAGTGTGCAGTGGGGGACGGCGATATTGTGTCAATCTCAATTATCGGCGAGATCGCCAATACCAGGCACTGTGTTTGGTATGAATCATGAGGGGAAAATCCACGCCAAATTTTAAATAAAAAAGCGGCATGGGTTCCCCTCCAAGAGCATACCAGGCCCTTAGGTCTGGTATGGATTTTAAGGGGAACCCTATGCTGAAAAGACGGCGTGGGGGTCCCCCCAAAATCCATACCAGACCCTTATCCGAGCACGCAGCCTGGCTGGTCAGGAAGGGGGTGGGGATAAGCGAGCGCCCCCCCTCCTGAACCATACCAGGCCACATGCCCTCAACATGGGGTGCGGGTGCTTTGGGGCAGGGGGTGCCCTGCGGTCCACCTCACCCCAAAGCACCTTGTCCCCATGTTGTTGAGGACAAGGGCCTCTTCCCGACAACCCTGGCCGTTGGTTGTCGGGATCTGCGGGCAGGGGGCTTATCGGAATCCGGGAGCCCCCTTTAATAAGGGGGCCCCAGATCCCGGCCCCCCACCCTATGTGAATGAGTATGGGGTACATCATACCCTACCCATTCATCTGGAGGAAAAAAGTGTCAATTAAAAAAACACACTACACAGGTTTTTAAAGTAATTTATTACGCAGCTCCGGGTGTCTTTTTCCGATTTTGAGGGTCATCTTCCGACTTTGGGGGTCTTCTTCCGACTTTGGGGGTCTTCTTCCGACTTCTCCGCTCTCCGGTGTACCTTCTGCCGGGCTCCTCCGTTATCTTCTTCCAGCCCTTTTACTAGCGTTGGCCCAGTCTTCGTCTTCGTCTTCCCTCTTCTATTCTCTCCGATGTTGACACGAGGCTCTCTCCCGCTGTAATGCAGCGTGCGAAGTGCGCAATGACTTATATAGGCATGGGGCGTGGTCACCGGGTGATGTCACCCAGTGACCCTGCCCATTATAGCGTCACAGTCCCATCATGCCCCGGGACTGTGATGCCATAATGGGCGGTGTCACTGGGTGACATTACCCGGTGACCACGCCCCATGCCTATATAAGTCATTGCGCACCGCGCACACGGCATTACAGCGGGAGAGAGCCTTGTCAAAATCGAAGAGAAGAGGGAAGAAGACGACGAAGACCGGGCCAACGCTAGTTAAAGAGCTGGAAGAAGATAGCGGAGGAGCCCGGCAGAAGGTACACCGGAGAGCGGGAGAAGAGAGCGGAGAAGTCGGAAGAAGACCCCCAGAGCTGCGTTATAAATTACTTTTAAAAACCTGTGTAGTGTGTTTTTTTTATTGACACTTTTTTCCTGTAGGTGAATGGGTAGGGGTACGATGTACCCCATACTCATTCACATAGGGTGGAGGGCCGGGATCTGGGGGCCCCCTTATTAAAGGGGGCTCCCGGATTCCGATATGCCCCCCGCCCCCAGAGACCCCGACAACCAACGGCCAGGGTTGTTGGGAAGAGGCCCTTGTCCTCATCAACATGGGGACAAGGTGGTTTGGGGTGGGGGGGCCGCAGGGCGCCCCCTGCCTCAAAGCACCCACCCCCATGTTGAGGGCATGCGGCCTGGTATGGTTCAGGAGGGGGGGCGCTTGCTCGTCCCCACCCCCTTCCTGACCGGCCGGGCTGCGTGCTCGGATAAGGGTCTGGTATGGATTTTGGGGGAACCCCCACGCCGTTTTTTCGGCGTAGGGGTTTCCCCTTAAAATGCATACCAGACCTGAGGGCCTGGTATGCTCCTGGAGGGGAACCCATGCCGTTTTTTTATTTAAAATTTGGCGTGGAGTTCCCCCTCGTGATTCAGGGAGTAGAATCCCTGTTCAGAACGGAACACATGTGCGAATCAGATGCGTGCCCATAGAAGATAATGGGCCTGAATTCGCACCTGAGCCGCACCGCAATGCCTAGAAAACGCACACGTTTTTTCGGCACTGCGCAGTGCGAATGCATCTGCACGAATGCATTTTTTCTAGTTCCAACATATTTTTCTTTTTTAAGATTTTTTTTTTCCTTTTACCAGTTTTCACATGGGATGCTCTGACCGCTGTGTGTGTGTATATATATATATATATATATATATATATATATATATATTTATTTTTTATCTTAAAAAGCATCTGCCCTCGTTGGTATTTATTTCTTGACTTATTCATTTTTTTTCCATGCCTTTAGTATTACTGGCGACAAAAAATATCATGTTATTACCGATCATTTCAAAGCGTCAACATCTGATTTTCCTTTTTAATTTTATTTTTCTTAAATGAGTAAATTAATTACAGCTGCAGATTTTTTTGCTTCTATCTTTTTTGGCTCGTTAACTGTAACATTTGTATTTATAAATAGGAAAGAATAACAGTATTCAGATATAATTACACAATTGAATGCCACTCTTTCCAGATAAATATTTATGCAAATTCTAATGGTCAGATGTGAAATCAAATATAATTATGTGTGTCTTGAAAATATTTTGTCCAAATGACCATCTGCACTTATCATATAACATTTTATAATCTTGGCATTGTTTAGTTAAAAAAAAAATTGGTTTCCCACAGCTCTGAAAGTGAATCCGGCTCTCAAAGTGCTTGTGACCAGCTTGTTACTCCAACAGCGCTTGCAGCTTGTACGAGGGTGGACTCCTGTTTCACACCGTGGTTGGTTCCATCGTTTGGAGTGTCCGTCCAATTTGCGCACCTGGAGCTACACTTGTGTCATCATGTGGATCAGTTAGGCTCAGGTACATGTTTATAACTGATTGTAAATAGACATTTTAGACATTTTACTGGCTTATGGACATGAGCTGGGTTTTAAGACAGACATGGCAATTAACCAGCCATTTTATGTCATGTCAATGTAATAAAGCTAAATATTGAATTTTTCATCATTCACACATTAGCATCCCAGGACCTCTGTCTTTTAAATTTGTGTATGACCAGTGCTGGAGGAATTAAATTCTTCTAAAGTGGACCATTGCAGACACGTGTATTTGAATGGAAGGGACAGGCCAGAAATGATAAGGCTTGGAAGGAAAGTGTTAGATGATGCTGGACAACCCAACAAAAACAGAATATAGCACCTACAAAGGCTACTAAACACAAATCATATGGTATTGGACATATATATATATATATATATATATATATATATACAAAAAGGTACAGCACGAGGGCAAAGCCCCCCCCCCTCCCCAAAGAAAAGCAGAAAACACTTTCCTTCCATCCTCATCCTACCTTTACACTAAACACGTGTAGCACTGCCCCCGTAGGAGCTGCTGGTTATATTTTTGGGTCTTGCCGTTACCTGTCTGTTCCACTGTATCCATCATAGGGGTTCTATTGAAGAGTTTTCACAGATGTCAGCACCAACACATAGTCTCTTTTCCAATGGTTTTATTTAAAGAAATGTCATTTAGAGCAGCCTTTCTCAACCAGTGTGCTGTCAGAGGTTCTCAGGTGTGTTGCGGGGTCAGGGGAATGAAGGGCTGTCAGATGAGTCCGATCTCCTGCCGAACTGTACATCAGCACTATGAGAAGCTCCGTTAGCTTCAAAAGTGAAAGTAAAATGCAGAGGAGTGTGCTGTGCTCTCTGCTTCCCCCTAGAGTGCAGTACCCAGCTGAATGAGGAATCTGGAAAGGTACTGAGCTAGAAGCTAGATTTGTTTTAAAAGGGCTTTATACATGTGTCTGTGTGTGCGCGCATTTAAGTGTCTGGCTGTATGTGTGTGTGTGCGCATGTGAGTGTCTGTCTGTGTGTGCGTGCAAGTGTCTGTCTGTATGTGTGTGTGTGTGCATGCAAGTGTCTGTATGTGTGTGTGTGTGTATATGCATGTGTCTGCGTGTGTATGCATGTGTCTGTCTGTATGTATGTTACTTTTAATCCTGACCCCCCCCCCCCTCCCCATTCCTGTACCATCAGAATGGCTTTTGTAGGGCTTGTTTGATTGCAGCAAGGACTGCTGCTCCTCTGAAATCCATGCACAGATCGCTTTTCAGAGGCATTTGACAGGCGGTAAAGATGCATTATGTTGCCTCCTCACCACCTGTTTTAAGCCCGTAAATGCAGCATCACTAAACCGCAACCGTGCAATGCACACAGTTGCGGGGTAGTTGCAGTGCAGCCCCATTCACCCTTGGTTTACCTCCAGTTGCAGCCACAGCATGTGTACACCCCCAGCTGCTGCCTCTGCAGCTAAAGGTGGAGAAGTTGGGGGTGGTAACAACAGCTTAACCATGTGGTTTTACCGCCCCTCTGACATGTGAACAAGCCCTTGGTTCACATCTATGTGGCTGCGTGCTGCGTGTAGGGCAGCCCATTCATTTCAATGGGCTTCCGTACCAACAAAAAAATAATTAATGGTACCCCTAAAGAGCAGAGCAATTTGTCTGTGTGTCAGGAATGAGCGGGATTTTGCGCATGTTCTGCGACACACCGTAATGTGACCCAAGCCTTGGAGTGGGGTGCCTCAAGACTGAAAATACTTTTTAAGGGCGCCCGACTGGAAAAAGGTTGAGAAACACTGATTTAGAGGGATGGAGGGTTAGGGGAGATTCAGGTACCTTGCTTGCGGATCACGGGTACTTCTTAATCCAGAGGACAAACAGTCTCCACCCTGGATATAGCAACCACCGGATAGGCCTCTCTCACTGACCTAGCAGCCGGTGCGGTGCTCGGTCAAAAGTCTCTGCTACAGACTTGAAGAATCCACAACTTTTGCTTAAATACAGTCACACAGTACCAGTTTCTTTCAGCCAATCCGGCTAGATATGTAGGAATGCGTCCTCCAATTGAGTCTCCAGGCTCTTCCCGAGGCACCTGCCTTTTTGCACGGTCCTCTCCTGGGAAAAGTCCTCCCCTGGTTTCCTCAATTGCTCGGCTTCTTCCCACAGGCAAGACAGCAAAGGACCACCCCTGATTAGTAGGCCCCAGAAACTCCTGGACCTACTACCAGTAACGAGGCCTCGGGCCAGCCGGCCCAGAGGCAGGAAACTGCTACGGCACACCTTAGACCAGGAGGGCAATCAGGTCAGAGAGACCCGCCAGGCGGTGTCTGTCCCTTAAGTACCCTCTCCCAGAATGCACAGCGGGGGGACCAATCCCACTGAGCTGCTTCTGGGCAAGAGGTACCCAATACATCCAGCCTACTGCATTTCTGACCTTGACCTGTGGTGACAGCAACACCCACAGTCAAGTGGAAAACGCGCAACACAACTGGACTGGAACAGAAACCAGTAATTTACCAAAATTATTCTGAGCTAAATTTACAGCTAGCGCCTACCCAATAGGAGCAGGGCGCTACACACGTTACACTCGTTAACATGCATTTAGCCAGATTTGTATCTAATTGGATCCTGGATGCACAGAATTCTATTTTCTCTAAGACCCCTTTCATACTAGGGCGTTTTTCAGACACTTTTGGGCTAAAAATAGCGCCTGTAAAGCGCCTGAAAAATAGCTCCCCTGTGGTCTCAGTGAGAAAGCTTGAGGGCTTTCACACTGAGGCGATGCGCTTGCAGGACATTAAAAAAACTCCTGCAAGCAGCATCTTTGGAGCAGTGAAGGAGTGGTGTATACACCGCTCCTCCACCGCTCCTGCCCATTAAAAGGTATGAGCAGCGCGGTCGAACCGCCGGCAAAGCGCCACTGCAGCGATGCTTTGCGGGTGGTTTTAACCCTTTTTCGGCCGCTAGTGGGGGTTAAAAGGGCCCCGCTAGCGGCTAAATACCTGAGCAAAAACAACGGTAAAGCGCTGCTAAAAATAGCGGTGCTTTTCCCCCGCCCCAGTGTGAAAGCAGCCTAAACGCAGCTAAACTGACCACTCCTAAATGCACATCGTAATGGCACCATTATAAAATCATTACATGCATTTTGCAATGTCCTCATATATATGTAGGTTTGACAGTGCCAGTGTGAATGAGACCTTAAAAGAATAAGTTCACCTTTGGAATTTTTTTTCCATTTTTCCACCTCTATTTAGGCTTCCAATGCAGCAGTTGCTGGCCGATTCCCATTCCCCCCCCCCTCTTCCACCATCACCGTACTAGCTGTCACTTTTTTAAATCAGCGCAGCAACGAGGGGCTCCGCTCCCACACGGCTGTGTCATTCATTTACACAGCTCTGTGTGTAAATAAACTACAAGCCCCGACATCCTTTGTGGCTGTCAGCTTGTAGTTCTCAATGAACTACCATGTCGGTGTGGGACTGCATTGGCCGGCAGTAATTATTTCCAGCATAGCACAGGTCACCGCATTCCAGTCGATAGAACTCTATGAAATGTCGCATTTCAATAAAGTTAATAAAAAAATAAATAAAAAAAAAAAGCAAAAACCTGTATACTGTGCGATGCACCAATTTCATGAACACTACACTGATCCAGCCGTACTGCACTGATCCAGCCGTACTGCACCACACACCAGCCGCTGCATTGCAGTGCAGTTGATGGTGTGAATGAACCCAAACCCACATTTTCCTTTTCTCCCTCTATACCCACATCTTCTCTACACTTCTAAAACATGCCTCAAACTACTAACAACATACAAAGCCATTCACAACTCGGGTCCAAGCTTCATCACGATCCTGATCTCAAAATATCACCCAAACCGTCCTCGTTTTTCTTTTACAAAGATCTCTTGCTTTCTAGCTCCCATGCTTAACTCCTGGATTTCTCCACAGCCTCCCCCTTCCTCTGGGACTCCCTACCCCAGTCTGTCCAGCTATCTCCTACTCTGTACACTGTAAGGCAATCCCAGAAAACTCTCTTCAGGAAAGCCTATCCCTCCTCCACCTGATAAATTTTATTTTTACTCCCTGCATCAGCTCATCCCACACTTATAACCTTTTGTATCACTTGTCCCTCCCTTTTTGATTGTAAGCTCTCATGAGTAACGCCCTCTCAACCCTCTTGTGTAGAATTGGATAGTAACTCAAACGGTTGGTGCTATATAATAATAATGTTTGGTTTCTCTAAATTCTCCATGTAAAAGTCACTTGTTCAGAGGTTTCACGTTTTTAATGCATTTTAGGGACTGAATCAGCTAGTTCACAACCAAAAGCCCGCTGTCAGCCAGAGCTTCTCCAAGTTTTGGAGGGATTCTGACCTTATTTTCGTGATCCACTGAGCTGCCTGATTGACAGCTGGCTTCAGCTTTCAGCGTGTGGCTGACAGCCAAAGCCAGCTGTGCCTTCCCTCTATCCAGCGCTAAAGGGGCAGAACAGAGAGCAATGACTGATAATCACTGCTCTCCACTTGGAGAGGACACAGAAATGAGCGATCAACAGTTATGTGATCACTCAGTTCTCAGTCTGAGAGTCGACATGGGACAGCTGCAGCATTGACGTGAGTATGTACAGTATGTTCCTTTTTTTTCCCCAAGTCCTTACTTTCCCTTTAAATATCTTTTATTCAGCTGGTCTTTATGAACCCAGTGGCATAACTTGCAAATCTGCACAACTTTTACTGTTAGGCAGAGATGTACTGTTGCCTGACAGCATCAACATTATTTTAGTGTTGGGTGCACCTTGTTGCCACAGAATCCCACAAGACAGTTGGTGTGACAGACACTGCTGGACAGTGTCCAAGGCACTCTTTCCTCTTTGTGTTTAGTAAGCAGACAGCAAGCTCCTGTCTTAAACCGTGTGCAATACAGCAATATTCCTAAATCAGTCCCTCCCCCCCCCCCCCACTGCAGCGCCCAAAATACCCCGCAGGACTCCCCCCACGGAGGTCTTCAGCAGAGCACAAGGTATAGAAAAGGTATAGACAGGCCTCTTTCTGCACAGCTAGTGATGACGTATTCCCTAGACTCAGCACTGCTGGATTTGCTTGTATCAGTAAGTAACCCCTGCGCTACCAAATGATGGCTCTCAAATTATAAAAATAAACCAAATAAATCTAATAGCGATCCATGGGTTGCTGTATGCACAAAATTGTGTTAAAAAAATTCATAAATAGAATATAATAAAAGTGTGCTGCGGTACTAATCTCAAACATTTTTAATGTGCAATATAATACAAAACAACTGAGCACCGCCTTATGTTATGTCATGTCAGTGAATGCTACTTGAATCATATGCCCTTACTCAAGATGGCCGTAGCTAGAAATGATCGGGGGTGTGTTTTCTCAACAAAAGATAGCACGGTGACATGGATGGATGGGTAGGGCGAGTTTGCTTAAAATAATAAAAATTAACTAAATAGTGTCTTCAGTGTTTGATGCTCAGATACACTTTAGTTCCATTTTAACTGCATTTGGCACTACTACAAGATGACCAAGTAGTTGCTATTTCACTTTTTTGTTATTTTTATTGGAAGTTTTTAGCAGCATAATATTAAGGCCCCTTTCACGGGGCTGTTCAGATCAGGTCCTCCTGTCAGTTTTTCAGGCAGACCTGATCAGAAGTTCATGCAGACCTATGGAGAGGGGTATTAAATGGACTTGTCTGTTTACACCTGCCTCCCTTTAGGTATGTTGTGGTGTGGAAGAAAGAAAAGGAAGAGGACTGCGTCCTTTTCCGTTTTTGCGGAGAGGATCAGACGTGGCCATCCATATTGCTCAGCATGGTCTTCCAGTGTCCACTCAGCGTAAACTAACCAGGCATGGATGTGACATCTGTCCCACTCAGCTCTGATCAGCAGGGGAACTGCTCATAGATCCCCTGCTGATTGGAGCACTCTACTCCATGTGAATGGGGCCTAGGGATACAATAACAACTGTCTGGTGGTCATAGAAAATATTGTTCCACTTCTACCCGGTCCCTCCCCATTTTTTCTGTAGCACTCACTCTAGCACACCTTTCATCTTCATCAATACAACTGTCACTCACATCTCTGCCTCTCATTCTTTCACCACACATGCAGTTTTGTTGCTAACAGTTCCAGTCCGCACTTCTTCACTTTGCTGGTCTGCAATTCTTCCTCCATTTCCTTCCACTCTGCCATTTTGGCAGAACATCTCTTTTCCAATTTTATTCATCACCATACCAAACACTCTGCAGCTCTCAAAAGTGACTTCACCGGTGTTCAGCTTTGCTGATCCTCATTTTGCCACGTTATAAATAAATTCAAAAACTGTCAGCCGTCATCCTGAAAAGTAAAAAGCTACCTTTTTTGTTTTTTAAAGGAGCAGAATTCAGTATGCGTGGCCATTTCACCCATTTGGCATGTGGCTGTCACTGATGGCAGAGCCACAGAAATAAATTCAGTTATATTACAGCGGTACAGACAGAGACATCAAACTGCTCTGGGTTTCTGGTTTAGGAGATCAGCTAGCCAATAACATTCACAGCTTTAGAAAGTCAAAGCTGCAATGAAGCAATTCCAGGCAACAGATTAATACAATCAGTGAACTATTAATGCTATTTAGGAACCACTGCAGCTAAGAGTACAGAGTGTGCCTAATTGACAGACTACAGTATTTAATCCTCTTCAGCCAGATTCCAGAGAGTTCCTTAGATGGGGGGTTGGTGGCTCTACTTCTAGGAACTTGTACTGTACAAGTTTTTCCCTCTCACACTCTATCTTTTGGTCTATCATTAATCCGATTTAAACTTTTGAGGCAAGCTTTAATCTGATTGATGTCTATAAATATATATATTCAATGAATGTGATCTTTGACCAATTGAAAACGAATGCATAGTGAGTAAAGGGGATAACCACCCATCTGGTAGTCTCTGGAAAGAAAAGGTTAGTTTACAACAACATATTTAATGTTCAATACCTCTATGGAAGGATATTGGACTTATATATGCTTTTACAAATCATGCAAATTCATTAATTGTTATATTTTATATGTATTCTCTTGTGAATTTTTCCAGATGGTACCTTTCCAGAAAAGCCAGGATTTGACATTTGTAGCTGATTGATGTCAACATGAAACTTGTTTGAGTGGACTCTTTGGGGTTTATTTACTAAAACTGGAGAATGCAAACTCTGGTGCAGCTCTGCAAATAAACCCATCAGCTTCCAGGTTTTTTTGTTAAAGCCGCCTAACTGAACAAGCTGTAAGTTAGAAGCTATTGGCTACCATGCACAGCTTCACCAGATTTTGCACTTTCCAGTTTTAGTAAATCAACCCCTTTGATACATCAGGGTTGCTATATGTGAGAGACGGGAAGGAGCCTGCAGTGGGTGTGGTTGAGAATCTCTTATGTTACAAACAGGTTAGAAAAAGGGGGTCCCAAATCTCCACATTAGCAGCGATATGGATTGGTGCATTGCATTTTTTCTTGGATGAAAATTTAAACAGCTGCATACATCCCTGCACCCTTCCCATTACTGCATGCATGCAAACACTTCATAGGTTCATGGGTTATTGGTCTCATGCATGGCTACATACATACTGTAAGACTGCTAGGACTTCTGTCTTTTGGACCTCATTCACACCACGTGTAGAGACAAGAATTTTTCTGCACGCGTTCTGCAAGGACACAAAGAAAACAATTGTTCTCTATGTGCCCTGTTCACACCACCACACTGGTATCACGTTCAGATTTTTTCTGCGCAGGAAATGCAACGTGTATGCAATTTTCTGCACAGAAAAACGTATGTGACATCAACATTGTGGTATGAACAGGGCAGAAGAGAAAGTGATAACACAAGGTGTGATGTCTATCTGTGCGTAAAAAAGCTGTGCATGCATTCTGATGTCCACATGCATAAAAACACATGAAACGCACACGAAGACTGATGTAAACTCGTGTCTCTGCAAGTGAAATCTGCATGGTTTTTCCATCAGCTTTTATGCCCGTATGGTGTGAACGAGGCCTTAGCTTTGCTTTTTTCATATTTTGTAATGTCCTGTAATTTTGTGGTTGGCTCCGTTTATGCTTCCACACTAGTTTAAACTCAAATTTATGTATAGTCCATGGAAGGCTAAATCATGTGATTTGTACATAATATTTAAACACTGGACATGTTTTTACTCACTATGACACTTTCATTCTGCTCAAAAATTCTGTGAGCCTGTCATATTTTCTATACAAATTGCTTCCTTTTTCCATGTACCGTCATGTTTTTCTTGGCCTTCAGAATGTTTGAATAGATCTGTTTACGGTTGGGATTTTTAACGATGCCCATTTCAAATTGTTTCTTTATTCGGCTGTTTAAAGGTAATTAGGGTGTGGAAAAAACCTAATTTACACAATAAAAGTGTTCCGATTAAGAGCTATTAGGATGCCTTATGAAGCATGTATTTTAAGAGAACGCCATTTCCTTATTATGTTTTACCTTTGATGGTCTAGCAATGTGTTGTTCTTTTTAGTCATCTTTCCATGTTTTCTAGGTTATACTTACCAGTAATGAATTAAAATAGAGGCACTGTGGACATTAGCCTGGGGCCTGGAGCTCTAAGTCTCTGTACACTGGTGTATAAGCACATCCAGCACCTGTGCAACAAAGCAGCAGTCAGTTAACTTCATTTTACTAGTCAGCTTAGTAAAGAGATGAGCTCTGATTTGTTGTTATGGGATGCTGCACATCTTCTTGCTTTGCCTATTTGAATACACCAACAAGTGTGCAAGGCCAACGTGACTCTATGCCTTTGTATAAATAAATATAAGGTTAGAGTAATAGGTTTAGAATAAATAAATATAAGGTTGGAAGAAGGGGTTTAGAATATAGACTTGGGAGTGAAGTATTGCATTGCCTTAATGTTGGAATTTTTTTATCCACTAATAAGTAAATTCAAATAGATCTAAACCCAACCACTATGATATATTTAAACATGTTTCATATAACTTCAAAACTTGTTTTCAGCTTTGGTAAATATGCAACCTTCATTAAAAGAATACCTGATGATCCTGCCCTGAAGGCCCATGTTCAGGTATTCCCTGTTATGGGGTGACAACCGTCTTCTGGTTGTGCTTTCATATTGTCATTCTATCACATGCATCCCTGGTGGAGACTATAAGCAGCTGACACACATTGCACAAGCATGGTCTGCTGTTGTCACCATCAGTAAAGCCAGTCTATAGCAATGATGGGCAGCTCAATCTAGGTGAGTGTATGTAGACAGGAAATGGCTAAAACAGGCTTTAAGAAAATCAGCAGCCCTGGGATCTAAACATTAATGAAAAAAGTGAAAACTGTATTTTTCTTTTCATCCATGGACGGACACAGCCTTCTCAAGTCTTGACATATGGGTTATGTTCATGTTCATAGGAGAGGACTGGGCAGAACATGTTAGATATTTAAACACATGTTACATTAATCAGTTGAACAGCCCCGCCCAGGGGGTGGTCCCTCTATACATAACCCTCCACCCTGCAGTCAGCAGCTCAGTTTTTTTCTGCCTAGCAGAGGAGAAGGACCTGGCTCCCTTTGGGCCCAGAGTCCTGAAGAATTTTTATTTTTATTTTTTTGTGATATCTTTTATCAACTGCCGGCTGGGCGACAGGCTGGATATTATAGATCCTTGTAGTCTTCCCAGTTCCGGCCATCGAGCGTGCCAGTATTGAGCTACGTGCTGGTTCTGCCACGACGTACCCCATGGCTCCAGGGGTGGCCGGTGAGCACATGCTCCGGGGTCCACATATGACTGGGCTGTTTGCTGTCTCACTCACAGTGGACCGGGCTGAAGGCTACTCCAACTCGGTTGTAGGTCTGTCAGGGACGCACCAGCGGGTCCTCGCATGGACGGGTAAGTACTGTTCCTCCTGCCTCGGCAGGTGGGAACAGCTGGGTGTTTCAGGGATTTAGGGATTCTCCTGTCCTCCCTTTCCCTGCTCTCTGTCACAATTCCCCTTATGCTCTAGCAGGGCTCGCTGCGACCGGGGCGTACCTGTGGGGGGACTCCGGGTCCCAGTAGGGGACTGTGGGGTGTCGGGGACCGTTTTTCTGTGGGGGGTACTCTGCTCCGGGGAAGTCCCTACCTTGGCCTTCTCGTCCACATCACGGTGCTCAGGCGCCATTTTTGCGGCGCCGACGCCATTTTTTGTATGCCTGCTGTTTCTATTGTATTTTTCCATTGGCGGCCATCTTGCCGTGGCCGCACTGTGGCGCAGGTTAATATTGCAGGCGGCCATTTTCTTGTGGTCACGCCCTTTTCTCTCTGAGGCGTCTGGTGGGCATTTTGGGGTGGGTTTTGGCCTCTAGTGTTGGCTTCCTGAACGGTGCGCAGCACAATTCTTCTCAGTTTTCCTCACACACGCTGTGTATAGACGGAAGGCGGGCAGCGGCGCTGAGCGGTCTCTTACTGGGTGGTGAGTCCCCTGGGTAACCCCCCCCTGTCAGTGCAGCAAAGAGGGTGGACTTTTCAGTTTTTTTTTTTTACTGAGTCCCTGAGAGCTGTCAGTGGTGTATCATGGAGTCAGTGTCTGGCCCTTCTTCCCCAAACATGCCAGAGGCGGCAGCCGGTGCCCCTGCATCTGCGGTTACCATGGACACCTTGTCGGCAGTCCTGGAATCATTTGTTGGCAGGGTGAAAGCGGCGTGTGAACGTAAGGGGGGTAAAAAGCGCCCCCGCCATCTCCAGGGGAATGTTCTGACTCAGACCCAGGCCTAGCTGCGGCACAGGACCCCGGTTCTGGGTTGTCAGAAGATGCGGACCAGGACCTTCCTTGTGAGGAGGACCCCTCGTCCGGGTCAGCACAAGACAGGGCCACTTAGTGCGCTTATCAATGCTGTAAGGGACTCCCTTAAGCTGGAAGGTGCAGCTGAGGCGGCCACAGAGGGGTCAGTCTCTTTTGGGTCGCACAAATCGATCTGCTCTGTAAAGGTGTTTCCCTATGTGTCCTTCTTTGATAAATTCATAGATAAGGAATGGGAAAAGCCACAGAAGTCCTTTGTGGTCCCTCAGCGCCTGGCGGTCAGGTATCCTTTTGAAAAGAGCCTTTTGAAAAAATGGGCTTCTCCTCAGGTTGTTGACCCCCCCGGTCGCTCGGTTAAATAAAGTAATCACTCTCCCTGAAGAGGGAACCCCTGCATTTAAGGACCATACTGATAGGAGGTCCGAGGCACTGAGCAGGTCCATGTTCACCTTGCTGGGGTCTGCATTGCGGCCTATTTTGGCTGCAACTTTCGTGTCTCAGAAACTCACTGACTGGGCAAGGATTTTGCACCAGACTGTGGAGGAACATCAGCTCCCTCCGGAGTGTGTAAGACTGGCCGACCAGGGCCTTGTGTATGTCTGTGATGCCACTCTGGATGCGGCCCCCTTAATCTGCAGTTGTAATGTGCCGCCTAATTTGGCTGAAATGCTGGTCCGCTGACCAGGCTTCCAAGAAAGCCTTGGCAGACTTGCCCTTCAAAGGTGGGAGGCTTTTTGGTACCTCGCTGGATGACATTATTAAGGATGTCACTGGAGGTAAGAGCACTCTTCTCCTTCAGTCCACTAAGGGGAAGGAGCCACGCTGTAAGCCGGGTCCTTCCTTTCCCACGCAGAAGCGGTATTTTCGTCAGTCAGGGCCTGCGGGTAGACCCTCCCAAGCTGACACGGGTCCAGCTGGGGGACAGAAGCGTCCCTGGGTTCGTAAGCCGAACAAGCCGGCAAACAAGCCTGCCACTGCATTAAGTTTTGCCCCCGCCCGACTCATGGGTGGGGGGACGGCTTCACAGGTTCACAGCGCGGTGGACCTCCCTGCTCTCCGACCAGTGGGTCTGCGAGGTGGTCACTTAGGGTTACAAGATCGAGTTTCTTTCTTGTCCGCCGAACAGATTCTTTCTCTCAAATCTCCCTCTCCTTCTGGCTCGTCGGTCTGCCCTATCGGTGGCAGTGCAAGATTTACTAAGGGGCGGAGTGATTTTACCTGTACCACTGGAAGAGAGGTTTCAGGGTTTTTATTCTAATCTGTTTGTGGTCCCAAAGAAGGACGGAGTCCATCCGATCTTAGACCTCAAAGCCTTAAATGTCTTTATAAAGGTTCGGAAGTTCCGCATGGAATCAAATCGTTCGGTGGTTGCTGTGCTCCATCCGGGGGACTTTCTGGCATCCTTGGACATCAAGGACGCATACTTGCATGTCCCAATCTGCACAAGACATCAGAGGTTTCTGCACTTTGCAATCGGCGAAGACCACTATCCGTTTGTGGCTCTTCCCTTTGGCCTAGCGTCAGCACCAAGGGTTTTCACCAAGGTGCTTGCCCCGATTCTAGCTTTGCTGAGACAGCGAGGCATTGCTATCATGGGCTACTTAGAGGATCTTCTTCTGAGAGCAGCTTCTGGCTCAGAATTAGAGGAAGATGTGTCTATAGCCCAGGGGTAGGGAACCTTGGCTCTCCAGCTGTTTTGCAACTACAAGTCCCATGAGACATTGCAAGACCCTGACAATCACAGGCATGACTCCTAGAGGCAGAGGCATGATGGGATTTGTAGTTTCACCACAGCTGGAGAGCCAAGGTTGCCTACCCCTGCTATAGCCAGTCAGACCCTCCAAGAATTCGGTTGGGTGTTAAACATTCAGAAGTCAGTCCTGAAACCAACTCAGCATTTGGAGTACCTAGGGTTGATTCTGGACTCCAAGGAGGCGAGAGTCTTCCTTCCTTTGGAAAAATTGCAGACTCTCCAGTCTGCGG
The DNA here is from genome assembly GCA_029206835.1 of Rana muscosa. Lineage (NCBI taxonomy): Eukaryota > Metazoa > Chordata > Amphibia > Anura > Ranidae > Rana > Rana muscosa. The sequence continues at coordinate 109,938,756 of JARGYO010005626.1, forward strand.
TGAGGTTGTTGACATCCCGCAAATGGTCGTCTCTCCGTTTTTGCATGCAAGTTCTGGGTCTCATGGTAGCCTCCTTCGAGGCAGTACCGTATGCCCAATTCAACACTCGAGTCTTGCAGATGGAGATCCTGTCCAAATGGAACAAATCTCCATTGTCTCTGGATCGTCAGATTCAGGTAAGTCACCTGGTTTAGGGCTTCTCTGAGTTGGTGGCTGATCTCCCGGACTCTTCAGTCTGGGAAGTCGTTCCTTCCCTTCCATTGGACTGTGATTACGACGGACGCCAGCCTCACAGGTTGGGGGGAGTCTGGGGAGTCCAGTCGGCCCAGGGTCACTGGACTCCGGACGAATCCCGTCTGCCGATCAATGTCCTGGAACTTCGGGCGATCAGACTGTGTCTCACCTCGTGGTCGAGGAGGCTACAAGGACGCCCGATCAGGATTCAGTCGGACAACGCCACGGCGGTGGCTTTTGTCAGCCATCAGGGGGGAACAAGGTGCTCGGCTGCAGCGTCCGAGGTCGCTCACATCCTGCGGTGGGCGGAAAGAAGCGTGCCGGCTCTGTCAGCCGTCTACATTCTGGGCGTAGAAAACTGGCAGGCGGACTATCTAAGTCGCCAGATGCTAGACCAGGGGAAATGGTCATTGCATCCGGAGGTGTTTCAACTCCTTTGTCAGAGGTGAGGCACGCCGGACGTGGACCTCCTGGCCTCTCGACTCAATCGCAAGGTGTCGAGATTCGTGGCCAGGTCCAGAGATCCCTGGGCAGACGCGTCAGAAGTGTTGGTGGCCCCGTGGGGTGAGTATCGGCTAATTTATGCCTATCCCCCACTGAAGTTGCTTCCTCGTCTGCTCCGCAGAGTGGAGACCGAGGGGATTCCGGTGATTTTAATCGCTCCAGATTGGCCCCGGTGTCCTTGGTACGCCGACCTCATGCACCTAGTGGTGGACGTACCCTGGCGGCTGCCAATGCGGGAGGACCTTCTGTCTCAAGGTCCCATACTTCATCCTGCTTTACAGTCGCTGGCTTTAACAGGCATGGCTATCGAAAGCCAGGTACTAAGGGACCGAGGCCTTTCGGATTCGGTCATTCCAACCATGCTGAGGGCACGGAAATCTTCTTCCAGGAAGATCTACCATCGTATTTGGTAGGCCTACATCTCTATGTGTGAAGAGATGGAGTGGCGTCCACGGATGTATTCGGTTTCCAAGATCCTGCTGTTTTTACAGCATGGAGTGGATCAGAAACTTGCCTTAAGCACCATTAAGGGTCAGATTTCAGCCTTGGCTGTTTTCTTTCAATGACCTTTGGCGACCCATTCCCTGGTGGGTACCTTTGTGCAGGGGGTTCGACATGTGGCTCCCCCAATTAGACCACCTCTTCCTCCATGGGATTTAAATCTGGTGCTCTCGGTTCTTCAGGAACCTCCTTTTGAGAACATCAGAGAGATTCCTCTCTTGATACTATCTCAGGAGGTGGCTTTTCTAGTGGCCATTACATCTGTCAGAAGGGTTTCTGAATTGGCAGCCTTGCCTTGCAAGTCACCATACTTGGTCCTCCATAAGGATAAGGCGGTGCTACGCCCGCAACCCTCTTTCCTTCCGAAGGTGGTTTCGGCTTTTCACCTAAATGAGGACATTGTGCTACCGTCCTTGTGTTCTCGGCCGTTGCATCCCGGGAAGACTGCGCTCCATACTTTAGACGTGGTACGTGGTATGTGCCTTGCGGGTGTACTTGGATGTTACGGCTCCGTTTCGGAGGTCTGACTCACCATTTGTGTCGGTATCTGGTCCACAAAAGAGCCTGGCGGTCTCGTCGGCCACCATTTCTCGGTGGATAAGGCAGACCGTCATACAGGCCTATGCTTCCTGGGCTTTCTGACATCAAGCGTCTGTCTCACAGGTGTGCAAGGCGGCTTGGTCATCCGTGCACACTTTCTCAAAATTTTACAAGGTTGATGTGAGTGCATCTTCAGATGCTTCCTTCGGCCGCAAGGTTTTGCAGGTGGCTGTTTAGGGTTGCAACTCCTCCGTTGAGGAGCTCTGCTTGGTTGGGGTGAAGTTAGTTGTTTTTTGATACTGTTCCCACCCCTCATTTTTTTGACACTGCCTGGGGACGTCCCATATGTCAAGAGAGGCTGTGTCTGTCCATGGACGAAAAGACAAAATAGGATTTTTTGTACTCACCGTAAAATCCTTTTCTCTGTCGTCCATGGATGGACACAGCACTCACCCCTCCTTTTTTAGGTTTGTACTGCTTGTTACGAACTGAGCTGCTGACTGCAGGGCAGAGGGTTATGTCTGGAGGGACCACCCCCGGGGCGGGGCTGTTCAACGCTGATTAATGTAACGTGTTTAAATATCTAACATGTTTTGCCTAGTCCCCTCCTATGAACAGGAACATAACCCATATGTCAAGACTTGAGAAGGCTGTGTCCGTCCATGGACGACAGAGAAAAGGATTTTACGGTGAGTACAAACAATCCTATTTTTATGAAAAAGAAATGGCAGTTGTTAAACATAGGGGGGAATTTACCAAGACTGGAGCAAACAACAACAAACAGCTGTACACAGCAACCAATAAGCTTCTAGCTTTCATTTGAAAAAGTTAACTGAACAAGCTGAAGCTGTAAGATGATTGGTTATCATGCACAATTCCAATTTTAGTAGCCCCCCAGTGTTTTATTCAGTTAGGGCTCGTTCTCACCAGGCGATGCGTCCGAACACGTGCACTTTTTTGCAAGTTCCCACGCATTGCATTTAAGGGCGGCCTATTCATTTACCGGTAACTGGACTGTCCAATGCATGTAAAATGCTCAAATAAAGGTGCCAACTCGATTTTAAAAATCTTGTCAAACCAAATCACGTTTGTGTGTGGCACCCACATGCATCTGCAAAAGGCAGCGCATTATTTTGGGGTGCAGGAGAATGCATGATTTTGCAATCGTTACCGCACCACACCTGATGTGAACAAGCCCTTTGGGTTTAGATTTGTTTTCAGCCCACATTCACATTGGGCCGATATGGCATGCGATTTGACATGTCAAATCACATGCCAAATCGGCAGCTATTGCTGCCAATGGCACCGTCCGAATTCCCAAAAGTAGTTCCTGTACTACTTTTGATGACTTCGGGGGCGATTTGAATAGACATCTGTGCATGAACCAGCACAGATGTCTGTCAAATAGCCCCCATAATCGGACTGCATTGTTGGTTTGAAATCGTGCGAGTTTAGCTGAACTTGCACGATTTCAAACCCCCATCACTGTGAACCTAGGCTCAGGATTGTAAGTTTATCAACAGTTATTTCTCCTGAGACTGTTAGTTTTACTAAATTATGTTTTATGGTTTACCATTTTGTTTATAGTGCCACCCAGATATCTGCAGTCTTTAATTTCTGATAAAACAATGCCAAGTGACCTTGAATATATGGTGGTGTCTCTGAAGGAGCCACAGGTTTACCTGCGACAGTGGTGTGGATCGACTCTGTGCAAAGAGTTGCAGTTCTCCAGTGAAGTAGAGTGCCAGCTCTTGGAATGCCGGAACCTGACCATGAGGAACCTAGTCAAACAATTCCATCTTCAAGGCCAGGTGGCTATCTCGAATGGAACCCTGGAAAAGTTAATTGATGGCACCCTGGTGGTGGATCCAATATTCATAAACTTTGGGCAGCACTCTGTGCACTCTATTAACACTGCAATCCAGGCTTGGCAACAGGTAAGAAATCATGTTATTCAGGTTGCTGGGTCTTGTGCATAGCAGAATGAGGTCCATGTATTATTGTACAGTAAAAAAGAAATGTAGAAAAAGAATGTGGTGTATAGTTTTTTGTAATGTGATAAGAGGTGAAATAATCATTTAAGAGAGAGGTAATGTCTTCCCCTTTGTGTTAGTGCATATGGAAGAAATATGGGTATGGTTGCAGAACTGAGGTTGCTGATAACATTTCTGTAAATGCAGGAGATGCTCCTCATATCAAGCATTGCTTGATGTTTTTGGCCATTTCCAATGTATTAGAAGGTGATTTTAGGAACCATAGTCAGTCATCTTACTGATAAACCTATGTAAGCTGGGAAGACCAGTCACTTAGTTAGCCAAATGTACCATGCAAGCTGCAAGTCCACTGTGAACTTTCATTGTTGTGGAATCTTGGCTTTTAACCACTTAAGCCCCGGACCATTTTGTAGCTAAAGGACCAGAGGTGAATTCAGAATTTTGCACTGCGCTGCTTTAACTGTAAATTGTGCGGACATGCAATGTTGTACCCAAACGAAATTTGTGTCCTTTTCTTCCCACAAATAGAGCTTTCTTTTAATGGTATTTGATTGCCTCTGCGATTTTTATTTTTTGCGATATAAACGGAAAAAGACCGAAAATTTTGAAAAAAAATGATATTTTCTACTTTTTGTTATAAGAAAAATCGCATAAACTCAATTTTAGTCATACATTTAGGCCAAAATGTATTCAGCCACATGTTTTTAGTAAAAAAAATGTCAATAAGCGTATATTTATTGGTTTGTGCAAAAGTTATAGCGTTTACAAACTAGGGTACATTTTCTGAAATTTACACAGCTTTAAATTTATGACTGCCTATCTCATTTCTTGAGGTGCTAAAATGGCAGGGCAGTACAAAACCCCCCCAAATGACCCCATTTTGGAAAGTAGACACCCCAAGGAAATTGCTGAGAGGCATGTTGAGCCCATTGAATATTTTTTTTTTTGTCTTAAATGATTGAATAATGACAAAAAAAAAAAAAAGAAAATTACAAAAAGTTGTCACTAAATGATATATTGCTCACACATGCCATGGTTATATGTGGAATTGCACCCCAAAATAAATTTTTCTGCTTCTCCTGAGTACGGGGATACCACATGTGTGGGACTTTTTGGGAGCCTAGCCGCGTACGGGCCCCCGGAAACCAAGCACCGCCTTCAGGATTTCTAAGGGCGCAAATTTTTGATTTCACTCCTCACTACCTATCACCGTTTCGAAGGCCATAAAATGCCAAAATGGCACAAAACCCCCCCCAAATTACCCCATTTTAGAAAGTAGACACCCCAAGGAAATTGCTGAGAGGCCTGTTGAGCCCATTAAATATTTTTTTTTTTTGTCGCAAGTGATTGAATAATGACAAAAAAAAAAACAAGAAAATTACAAAAAGTTGTCACTAAATGATATATTGCTCACACTTGCCATGGTTATATGTGGAATTACACCCCAAAATACATTTTGCTGCTTCTCCTGAGTACGGGGATACCACAGTACGGGGATACCTCCTGAGTATGGGGATACCACATGTGTGGGACTTTTTAGGAGCCTAGCGTACGGGACCCCGAAAACCAAGCACCGCCTTCAGGATTTCTAGGCACAAATTTTTGATTTCACTCCTCACTACCTATCACAGTTTCGAAGGCCAAAAAATGCCAAAATAGCACAAAACCCCCCCAAATTACCCCATTTTGGAAAGTAGACACCCCAAGCTATTTGCTGAGAGGCATGGTTAGTATTTTACAGCTCTCATTTGTTTTTGAAAATGAAGAAAGAAAATATATATATATATTTTTTTTCAATTTTCAAAACTTTGTGACAAAAAGTGAGATCTGCAAAATACTCACAATATCTCTCAGCAAATAGCTTGGGGTGTCTACTTTCCAAAATGGGGTCATTTGGGGGGGGGGGTTTGTGCCATCTGGGCATTCCATGGCCTCCGAAACTGTGATAGGCAGTGAGAAGTGAAATCAAAAATTTACACCCTTAGAAAGCCTGAAGGCGGTGCTTGGTTTTTGGGGTCCCGTACGCGGCTAGGCTCCCAAAATGTCTCACACATGTGGTATCCCCGTACTCAGGAAAAGCAACAGAATTTATTTTGGGGTGTAATTCCACATATGCCCATGGCATGTTTGAGCAATATATCATTTAGTGACAACTTTGTGCAAAAAATAAATAAAAAATTGTCTTTTTTCCGCAACTTGTGTCAACATATAAAATATTCCATGGACTCGAAATGCCTCTCAGTATATAGCTTGGGGTGTCTACTTTCCAAAATGGGGTCATTTGGGGGGGTTTTGAACTGTTCTGGCATTTTATACACAACATTAGGAAGCTTACATCCACTCTTCTAACCACTTGAAGACAAAGCCCTTTTGACATGCAAAACATATTTTTTTTGCAAGAAAATTATGTTGAACCCCCAAACATTATATATATTTTTAAAGCAAAGGCCCTACAGATTAAAATGGTGGGTGTTGCATTTTTTTTTTCTACACAGTATTTGCGCAGCGATTTTTCAAACGAATTTTTTGGGGACAAAATACACTTTTTTTTAATTTTAATGCACTAAAACACACTATATTGGCCAAATGTTTGATGAAATAAAAAAGATGATCTTAGGCCGAGTACATAGATACCAAACACGACATGCTTTAAAATTTCGCACAAACGCGCATTGGCGACAAACTACATACATGTTTAAAAGCCTTTAAAAGCCTTTACAGGTTACCCCATTAGATTTACAGAGGAGGTCTACTGCTAAAATTACTGCCCTCGATCTGACCTTCGTGGTGATACCTCACATGCATGGTGCAATTGCTGTTTACATATGACGCCAGACCGACGCTTGCGTTCGCCATTGGGCAAGAGCAGGGCAGGACAGGGGTGCTTTTTTTTTTTTTTTTTTATTATTAATTTTGCTTTTTTATTTTATTTTTAAATTTTTCCTTCCATATATTTTTTTTTATTATCATTTTTATTGTTATCTCAGGGAATGTAAATATCCCCTATGATAGCAATAGGTAGTGACAGGTACTCTTTTTTTGAAAAAACTGGGGTCTTCTAGACCCTAGATCTTTCCTCTGCCCTCAAAGCATCTGACCACACCAAGATCGGTGTGATAAAATGCTTTCCCAATTTCCCAATGGCGCTTTTTATATCCGGGGGGGAGGGACATTCCCTCCCACTGCTTGTAAAAGCAGTCCAGAGGCTAATTAGCCGCTAGGATTGCTTTTACATGAAAGCCGGCTGCTGGCTGAAAAGAATGATACCAAGATGATACCTAAACCCGCAGGCATCATTCTGGTATAAAACATTCAGAGTCCAGCAACATACCAGTACGTTGCTGGTCCTTGTTGGACATGTATTGTAATCTTTTTTTCATGCAGCCTGTTGACTGAACAAAAAAAGAGATTGATCGGTGGGTATGCCCACCATTAGAATACCGCCATTCATCCACCCACTTCTAATGATGGGCATACATGCACCATTTATATATCCTGAAGCATTGGGGCATCCTCCTGCAAAAAAGTTATGCCGCACACACATGGTCAAACTTTTCCACGGGCAAGCCTCCGTCGGAATTTCGACCGTATGTACGCGGCATTAGGAGCAAAATCGCTCCTCCGCCCCTGCTGCCCCCATGCTTCGGCATATATGCTTTTTTTTTTTTTAACTGTGGTGGTGAAATCACCTCCTACAGCACTGGAGTCGCAGGGATCAGGCCTGTCTCTGCGAACGCTGCAGTTATGTGTGTTGTGTTTTGCAAGTGACAGTGATCGATCGATGCTGCACTTGGGTGGGCTGGGCTGGACGGAGGGGCAAAACGCAGGTGCTAGCAGGTATCTGGGCTGATCCCGCTAACACTGCGTTTTCGGGAACCCTAAACTGCTGGGGACGCTAGTATAGATCAGATCAGATATTATACCACTAGGGGGGTGTATGCTTCACGCGTGGGTGTTAGCGTTACTGGCATTAACCTGACGCTGCCTGGGGTGTGACGCAGACCCTCTCTGAAGCTAAAACCTAATTGATATCACCCGCCGGGTGATCAGGGGGTTAAACCTTTATTGGGTTATATACGGCGGGTGCCCTGACACTATAAAAAGCAAACTAACTAACCAGCGTCACCCGTAACACTTATATGGTGATCACTGGTGAAAGGGTTAACTAGGGGCAATCAGGGGGTTAAAACCTTTATTAGATAATATATCGGGGTACCTGACGCTATATAAAAACCTGCGGCGAACCTAAAAAAAATTACTGGCTACCGATCTGCATCACCGACACTAAGACAGCGATCAGAAAAACGATCACTTAGCGACAGTGGTGATAGGGGGTGAAAGGGTTACCTGGGGGGTGATCAAGGGGGTTAAACCTTTACTAGATAATATATTGGGGTACCTGACGCTATAAAAACCTGCGGCGAACCTAAAAAAAATTTACTGGCTACCGATCTGCATCACCGACACTAAGACAGCGTTTAGAAAAATGATCGCTTAGCGACAGTGGTGATAGGGGGTGAAAGGGTTACCTGGACGGCGATCAAGGGGGTTAAACCTTTATTAGATAATATATTGGGGTACCTGACGCTATAAAAACCTGCGGCGAACCTAAAAAAAATTACTGGCTACCGATCTGCATCACCGACACTAAGACAGCGTTTAGAAAAACGATTGCTTAGCGACAGTGGTGATAGGGGGTGAAAGGGTTACCTGGGGGGCGATCAAGGGGGTTAAACCTTTATTAGATAATATATTGGGGTACCTGACGCTATAAAAACCTGCGGCGAACCTAAAAAAAATTACTGGCTACCGATCTGCATCACCGACACGAAGACAGCGTTTAGAAAAACGATCGCTTAGCGACAGTGGTGATAGGGGGTGAAAGGGTTACCTGGGGGGCGATCAAGGGGGTTAAACCTTTATTAGATAATATATTGGGGTACCTGACGCTATTAAAACCTGTGGCGAACCTAAAAAAAAATACTGGCTACCGATCGACATCACCGACGCTAAGGCAGCGATCAGAAAAATGATCGCTTAGCGACAGTGGTGATAGGGGGTGAAAGGGATATCTGGGGGGCAATCAGGGGGTTAAACCTTTATTAGGGGGGGTTAGGGGGCTACACTGGACCTAAAACTGACTGTAGTGACACTTTTACAGTCACAAATGTCACTGATTGCAGTGATCAGTAAATAAATGATCACTGCAATCAGTGACACTGTGACTGGGGGCTGGGGGGTGTCTGGGGGGGGGCGATTTATGTCCCTATGTGTTCTGGTGTCAGTGTAGTGTTTTGTGCACTGACCTGATGTCTTCTCTTGTACGGCGCTCGGTATATGTGAGCGCCGCACCAGAGATGACATCACTTCCTCCTGCTTCCTCTGCCTGTGTGTGACAGAGGGGGGCCTTTTCATTCGCCGGGAGCGATCGCGAGGGGGTGGCCGGAATCCAACGGCTGCCCCCTCATCCTGGATCGCTCCCGAACAATTAACGGCCGCTCACTGTATAGGAGGGGGGTCCGATTGGACCCCACAACTGTACAAAGGCAATCACGTACACTCTACATGATTGTGCCTGTCGGTGCCATTCTGCCGACGTATATATACAGTGAGCGGTCGTTAAGTGGTTAAAGTGATTCTAAAGGCAGGCATTCCCTGCAAGGTAAAAAATGTACCTGTTTTTGTATGGCCCACTCACCCCCCCCCCCCTGTATATTTACCCAAGCCCGATCTCGATCCAGCGCTGTGCCCGTCTGCATCGGCTTTTCTCTCTCTGCTCGCAGGGACAGCAGCAGGAGCCATTTGCTCCCTCTGCTGTCAATCAAATCCTGTGAGCAAAGAGTGGGGGGCAGGGCTGAGCCATGATGGGTATGTCAATAGACGCACACAGCCCAGTTTAGGAGCAAGCCTGCAGGTGCACCCCCATAGGAACTGGCTTCCAATGGTGGTTCACTGAGAAGAGGAAGAGCCCAGAGTGCTGATGCAGAATATGAGAAGAGGGGATTTGGGGCCGTTCTGTGGAATGCCAGGTATAGTAAATGTTTATTTTTTTTATAAAAAAAAAATAGATTTATAATTACTTTAAAGCTGAACTCAGACAAACAGCTAAACCAGGGGTGCCCAACCAGTGAACCAGTGACGTCCTGCAGGATAACAGCCGCCGCGCGCCCGGGGGGGCGCGCATCGCGGTGATCGGTGGAGCGGTGTGTCAGTCTGACACACCGCTGCACTGATCTCGGTAAAGAACCACCGGCGGAGGCTTTTTACCACGTGATCAGCCGTGTCCAATCACGGCTGATCACGATGTAAACAGGAAGAGTCGTTGATCGGCTCTTCCTCACTCGCGTCTGACAGACGCGAGTAGAGGAGAGCCGATCGGCGGCTCTCCTGACAGGGGTGGGTTCGCGCTGATTGTTTATCAGCGCAGCCCCCCCCTCGGATACCCACACTGGACCACCAGGGAAGCCCCCCAGGACCACCAGGGAAGCCCCAAGCATGTGGATGGCCAGGTAAGTCCCCCATGGCCATCCACATGCACAAATACATAAAAAATATATGCCAATCAGTGCCCACAAATGGGCACTGACTGGCACCATCATGGCACAACCAAAATGTATGATGCCCAGCAATGCCAGCCACCAGTGTCATCAGTGCCACCTACCAGTGTCCATCAGTGCCACCTATCAGTGCCCATCTGTGCCACCTATCAGTGCCACCCATAAATATCCATCAGTGCTGCCTATAAGTGCCCATCAGTGCCGCCTATGAGTGCCCATCAGTGCCGTATACCAGTGCCGCCTATCAGTGCCCATCATCGGTGGCACCTCATCGGTGCCCATCAGTGTCGCCTTATTAGTGCCCGTTAGTGCCGCCTTATCAGTGCCCATCATTGAAGTAGAAAAGGTTCTTATTTACAAAAATAATTAACAGAAACAAAGAAAAACTTTGTTTTTTTCAAAATTTTCGCACTTTTTTATTTGTTATGCAAAAAATAAAAATCGCAGAGGCGATCAAATACCACTGAAAGAGAGCTCTATTTGTGGGAACAAAATGATAAAAAAAATTGTTTGGGTACAGTGTTGCATGATTGCGCAATTGTCATTCAAATTGTGACAGCGCTGAAAGCTTAAAAATTGGCTTGGGCAGGAAGGTGTATAAGTGCATGGTATTGAAGTGGTTAAATAAAAAAATGAATAATAAAAAAAAAATTTTTTTTTAAAAAAAAAGGGGGGTTGACATTTGGGGCCCTGTGGACCTCTGGGCCCCTTACAAAAAAATAAAATTATAAAAAAATTAAAATAAAAAAAAATTATAAAAAAAGGGGGGGGCCATCCGGGCCCCTGGGGACCTCCTGGCCCCTTACAGGTGTACTGCCTGTAACCCCCTGATGGCGGCCCTGGCACTGTCACTTTGCTTCCTCCATCTTTCAGCAGTGCAGCACTACTGATTGTCTAATTGTGGTGCTTCTCCCTACCTCAGTCTGATCTCTGCTGTACAGAGACTGCAAGAGGCTGATAACAAGTCACATTTTTTTATTTATTTTTGAGAGAATGCCCATTTTTAAAGCAATACACTGCCCCAATTTTCTTTGTGGTTGCATTGCTGACTATGAAGTACAGTAGGATGCTAAGGATAGAGTGTGATGAATGTCTGCAGTGTTATTTGCAGTTATTTTTGCAAAAAATTGACATTTTCTGCAAATTGTTAAGGATTTGTCAGTGTAGCTTAGTTATATGGTAAATGGATAAATCATTACATTGTGGGATCACTCAACTCTTTGTAGCCAGTTCATCATTTATCTGCTGTGTTACACTACTTGTTAACTGATGGTGAGGAAATTTAGCAGGATTCACTGATTTGCTTTTGCCTACCCTGACCTGGTCAAGAGGGTTCACCAGATCAGCAGCTTTTCTAGACATGCATTGCAGACCCGTGTGGGTTAGGTGCAACATTGTGTGGTGGGCAGTCAAAGTTCAGCAGTAACAGTGTATTGAAGAACAGTTCAGCAAATGCAACAAGCTCAGCGGGATGCAATCTGTAAGATGCCGACAGCATGTACCACGGAGGAGCGGTCCACACCCAAACGGGAAGGCTTCATGAAAGGCAGGCGTAGTCCCCGGACTGTCCCTACTCCTCTGGAACCATTGCCTGTCTCTAGTACTGTCGCTGACATACGGGATTCCTTTCCCTATGCTAGCCACTCGCAAAAAGTGTGCCTAGCCTGGAAGCCAGAGTCTTAAATAGACTCTGCCCGACCCAAGATAGCCACCAAAGTCACATGGGATGCCAGTATCCAGTCAGATATCTGCTTCCCTGTGACAAACCAACTTCCTCCCCTACTTGCATTGTCGCTGTGGTCAAATGCCACATGCAGTGGAGAATACAGACGGCACTTGCCTACACCATGCTACCAGCTATATATTTTTTGCCATTTATCTGGTCAAACAAACAGTAGCAAACATATATTGCATTATAATTTTAGTACTGCTTGTCATGAACAGCAGATGCAGGGGATTTCAGGAATACTAATGTTCCTGTATACAACCAGTTCTTTATAAAGAGGCCTGAAGAGAGAAAAGCATCATGATTTTTGGATTCTCTTGAGAATGCAATTGATAGTTCTTTAAAGCTGAATTATTTGCACTTATTAAGACACAGATTAATCCAGCTCTTTAATCATGGATATATCATTATTTGTCCTTTTAAATACATGCAGTTAAAGTACCTGATTTTGACCTGGCATTAGCCTTTTACAGTCTCTGTACAGCAAAGTGAGGGTTTTGGCAATTTTATATTATATTATATTGGGATAATAAGTTGACATTTTTAGTTGGAGTTCCGCTTTAAGTCTGACAAGTATCCTGCCTATCAGAACCAGTACATGTATAATCAAACTCTTCACAAAATTATGACTTGTCTGCAAAGTATACAATCTGTCTCAATTTTCCAGGGTGAATGAATACATTCGATCATCTCTAATTGCTTGCTTTTTTCCCATTTAAAATGTAACTTTGCTTTTATTATACACATCTGAAAAAATGATCACTCATATGTTTTTTGAAAAGTGGGAGAGAGTTCTTTATTTTATTTTTTAAAATGCATGAGATCGATTTCTGTGTGTGTGTTACAAATGGCAACTACCTACAAGCATCTCATGACTATTACAAAATATACAAATTGTAAGTCGTATCCTGTCTTGACCCTATCACATGCATGCAATATATTAAATGGGTAATAGGCCATTCAGCTTATGATTGTTAATCACTCTATTTGTAGAAGCCATCAATCTTGATTGTGTAAGAATCACTTAGACATGAGGCACGCGCTGGTCAGTTGCCCCTGTAGTGAGACTTGAATGGAGTGCTTGTGCAATGTCATAGATGCTCCTTGCAATTCCGCTCAACTCCCTTCTAGAGCTGTTTGTCTCTTGTAATTAATTGTATGTGTAACATTGGGAGCCAGAATTCCTAGCCCTAAACCCTTTGGCTAATAAAGCGATCTTCCCTGCCTCCCCTGGGTTCTCGGCTGCTCCTCCCATGAATTAACCAAAGAAAAACAAAGTCATTTTTATTAATACGCCTGCAGAGCCAGAGAAGCGTTTGGATTAATTACCTAACATGGCACTACAGCAGCAGCCCTACTAAAAGATGAAACATCTGTTTTATATCAAACATTCTTTTTAAGGGCATTCCATGGCTTTGCTTGTTGCAGGAGGACATTCATAAAACAAGAGCTAGTGTGATCTGAATCCTTACAGCTGGTTTGAATATCACTGAAAAAAAAAAGAAAAGAAAACATTTACAGTTAAAAATGCTGCTCTCAGTGTCTTTTTCTCCATACCGCAGACTAATGGACAAGGGCTTGTTCTCTTAATAGCCATCCATAAGTACATTTCTGGTCACCTACTGTTCGATAAATTGGATCACCTGCAGAGAAACCTTCATAGGTGTCTATGACTTTGGACTCATCCACTGCCCCTATGTTGCATATGACTGACCATGGCCCTGTGTCATTCGTAAAATGAATCACCCCAGCATCAGGACCATCAGGCTTAAAGTAGAACTATGCCCCCTCCATTAAAAAAACAATATGGGCTGTAGCACTTATAGATGAATTTCAGATATGGACATTTTTGCATAGTTACTTATCCAGTTTTCAGGGCTCTCCTGCCCACTTTTATTTAAAAGAACATGAAAAGTTCACTGGGGTATGTCTTCCCACGCAGGGGGTTTTCACCATTAATGAAATCAACATAACATTCAGCCTCCTGGCGCTCTTGTGACAGTTTTACTGTTTCCGAATACTACCTCTTGGTCCTCCTGACTATTAGTACCTGTTGGTCCTCCTGACCATCAAACACGTTCCAGTGTTCGTGCACAGATGCTGTACCTTATCTCTGCATCTTTCCTTGCAGCTCCCCAGCTCATCTGTCCCTCATGGACTCTCTCGGGCTCGGGCCTTGGTCTGTCCTGTCCTGGACAACAAGGTGCATACCAGCACCTCTCACGGTGCCCTTCACATGCTGATCCCCTCGGGAGGGTGGGGCCCTGAGCTCTAACTCTGGCTCTCATATGAAGCCAGCACACACCTGTGTCATTAGTGTGCTTGATTCTTACGAAATCTGGGGTAAACCACCATTTTAAACAGTGGCACGGCTTGCCCTGCCACACAATGTAAATATGTATATAATAGACCTGTGGGATCCCTGTGAAAAGTGGAAATCACTTTAGTTGACCTCGCTACTGTAGTGATTTCCACTGGTCCCATGCCAAGTGGCTGCCCTGCTGCATTGTGATCACAGAGCCCGGGCTCTATTCAGTGAAGACTTTGCATTCTCTCAAGGTGGAAATTGTAGTATCACCTCCTCCTTGTCAAATCATAGAACACTTTGTATTCATTGAGATAATGCACGCTGTTCTCTAATTGGTTCCCATGCCAAGCAGGCATATATTGGTGAAAGCTGGACTAAAGCCACTATGCAAAAATATCCATACCTACTATTCAGCTTTATTTATAAGTGCACCCGTAGTTTTCTCTTAGTCCCCTTTCAAAGACTCACAAATACTTGTCGAGCCTGTTAGAAAAGTCCACCTAATGCAACTTCCTGTGATGGTGTGACAACAATGCTGCACTGCTCCTAAATTCATAGCAGAGTAGCCACCCTGATCTAGGCTGTGCCTGCTTGCACAACAATGAGATAAAAAATAGTTGCATGGGGTGTGGCTGTTGTCTCTGCTAAGCCTGTAGCTTGTCTATCAGCACCTGGCCATACCCAATCCTGCCTACTGCTTTCTGGATTTACACCACTACCTCTGTTTCTAAACCCCCCCCCCCCCCAGACCTGCAGTGTCTGGAAGGGGGAGCATTTAAGACACATGATAGAGGATTTGACATTTGACTCGGAAGGTTTTTTGTTTACTTTGAGGATTGTGGATTAGGTACTTGCTGATACTGTCATACAGTAGTTGTTAGCTGTAATTTGCTTAAGCTTGCTCCTAAATGCTCCTGTTATTGTTTTTGTGAACAACTTTGTGCTTTGCAGACAGCATGGAACACAAAATATTAGATGGATCCTATCCAACAGCAAAAGAAAATTAAAAGAAGGAGCTGGTCATATTGGATACATGTACCAATTCTGAACATGCTTCTAATTTGCTTTGGGCTCATTTCTTCAGCGGTTTTGCTTGTGCAGTGTTGAAAATGGGCATTTTGAGCCCAAAGGAAGCACAGGTTCCACTAGCCGCAGCCTGTCATAATCAACAATAGGCTAAAATACATAGTTGTATACAACTGTACACTATTCTGATCAACACGTTTAGGGCATTATGTGTTCAGGGTCATATGCCCCCAATGCAGGATTAACACACTTGAAGGCCATATTCCTGAATGTATATGACTGTAAAGGTGAGTACCACTTGGAACATCGAACAGCCACCACATATTTCAGCCTGTTGATTTTGACAGGCTGCTGGCAGCTGGCTGTATGCTGCATCTGTGCTTTGCATGTACCGCAATGGTACAGTGCAATGGTTCTCAATTCACAAAATGAGACTACTGGTTTGGACGAGACACTCTGTCCCTTTTCTTTCTCGTACATCACGGGACACAGAGCGACATAGTCATTGCGTATTAGCCCTCCGGTTAGTATTCCCATATGTCCATGGGACTTAAACCTGGTTCTGTCGGTTCTACAGAAACAACCGTTTGAACCATTGCAACACATTTCCTTGGTTCTTCTCACCAGGAAATAGATTTTCTTAGTAGCCATTTGTTCGGCTAAAAGAGTATCGGAATTGGCCGCCTTGTCCTGTAAGGAGCCATATCTGGTTGTCCATAAGGACAGAGTAGTATTACGTCCTCATCCAGCCTTTCTTCCCAAGGTGGTATCGAGGTTTCATTTGAACCAAGATGTAGTTCTTCCTTCTTTTTTCCCCAAACCTAGCTCGGTAGAGGAAAAGTTATTACATTCTTTGGATGTAGTAAGAGCAGTTAAAGCTTATCTAAAAGCCACTGCTCAGATTCGCAGAACGGATACTTTGTTTATTCTGCCGGAACCTAGAAAGGGTCAGGCAGCATCAAAATCTACTTTAGCCAAGTGGATTCGACAGGTCATAATACAAGCCTATGGCTTGAGAAAGAGACCGCCTCCGTTCAAAGTTAGGGCGCACTCCACAAGAGCAGTTGGAACTTCATGGGCAGTGCATCACCAGGCCTCCCTGGCTCAAGTATGTAAGGCCGCAACATGGTCTTCGGTACACACGTTTACTAGATTCTACCAGGTAGACGTTAGAAGTCAGGAGGATGTCGCCTTTGGGCGCAGTGTGTTGCAGGCCGCAAAAGATCCTCATGCCTGATGGCGCCCAGCTTATGTATCCCTCCCCTCATTTGGCATTGCTTTGGGACGTCCCATTAGTAATGACTAAGTCGCTCTGTGTCCCGTGATGTACGAAAAAGAAAAAGGGATTTTTATAACGGCTTACCTGTAAAATCCTTTTCTTGGAGTACATCACGGGACACAGAGCTCCCACCCCTCTTTTTGGGACACTTATTGCTTTGCTACAAAACTGAGGTGCTCCCGGATGGGAGGGGCTTATATAGGGGAGGGTACTTCCGGTTTGGAAGTTGCCAGTGCCAGCACCTGAAGGTAAACTATATAACCCATTAGTAATGACTAAGTCGCTCTGTGTCCCGTGATGTACTCCAAGAAAAGGATTTTACAGGTAAGCTGTTATAAAAATCCCTTTTTTTGTAATTGTTTTACAAATTTTCTTGTTTCCTCTCATGTCAGGGGTACTTTCCACCACATGATGATGGGGTAAATGTATAGCTTCTGATTTGAGGATGTATAGATGCTTCATAAAGGGTTCACCACGGCACTTTTCTAGTCTACCTACTTAGTTTACTAAGAAACCTACTGTTTTTAATTAAAAAAATTACTGTAGTCGATAATTATTTTAGAAAGGTACAAACATTTCTGCGAAATATGATATGTCTGTGTCTCTAACTGCCTGAACCTGTGCCCAAATTTTATTTCCTTTATAACGAAAGCAGGCATCGAAATCTAACCCTGATAATAAAACTTCAAGGAATGACTCTTGCTATCCACTGTCCAGACACTTTTTTAGGGTCATCCTATGGCTAAAGTAAGATGTTTCTAAAGGTTTTTTTGTTTGTTTGTTTTTTTGTTGTTTTATTATGTACTGGACTAGTTTTAGACTTTACTTTTTAAAGACATCTTAAACTTTTGTTCAGATATCTTTTTTTTTTTTTTAAAATCTGTATTTTATTTGAGAGACGAAGACAATACAAAGAAAATGACAATACAAGTTGCAAATAAGCAGTAACACATGGTAGGCAGTACAGCATATGCCTGGACCTAACATGACAAAATGCACGGTAGTCCAATCCCTTTAAAGGGCACGAGGCAACTCGCCGGCAGCGACGCCAGTGGAGGGGGGCTAAATCTGCCTCCTTCAGACCTCCCCTGGCATCCCGCCCCAGCAGGCCGCCCCTCAGGACAAATGCTCAATGCCATGAGGGGGAAAATGTGCCCACCTCACTACGTGGGCTCCCCTCATAACAGCAACATGGTATAACCAAAGGTCCAGTGAAAGAAACCTTTTAAACAGCTTCTCAAACCATGTAGCCACTAGGCTGAACATGGATAAGAAAAAAAAAAAACACCAGAAGAGAAAGAAAGTAGAAGGAAAGATTAGTGGAAAATAGAGGTAGAAAAATGGGAAGGGGGAGGAAGGAGGGAGGAATCGGAGCATACCTGCGAAGTAGATTGAAGTCTCCAAGTCTGCACCGGGCGGGCCACATCCAAGACTGAGCCACCTCTGTCCTCAAGTCTTCCGAGTATCTCCTGCCACCCGGGATCTAAGAGACGGCTCAGCCAGTTCTAAGAGTGCCAAGTCTAGGCTAGAGCATAACCCCCCAGGGTCAGTCACATGGGCCTGTCAAGGTGCCCATACAGCGCTGAAGCGGTCTAGAGTATCTTTACAGGTCGCTATCCAGTGTTCAGCCTCTCTAATATTATTAACCTTGGCCACCCATTCCTCCCTTGTCGGAATTCTAGGTTGTTTCCAGTAGATGGGGAGCAAACGCCTAGCTGCATTAAGAAGATGGGGTAACACGCTTTTCTTGTATCTACTAATTGGGATTTGAAGAACGTGGAGGAGGTAGTGAGCCGGGGCGAGGGGGGTGTCCAAGTCTAAGATCTCCCTTATTTGGAGTCGAATGTCTTCCCAAAATGGCTTAATCCGAGGGCAGTCCCACCATATGTGCATGAGCGTGCCTCTATGTCCGCATGCTCGCCAGCACCGGTCAGACACCGAGGGATAGATACGTGCCAAATCAGCCGGCACCCTATACCAGCGCGACAAAATTTTATAATTGGTTTCTTGAGTTTTAGATTCCACAGAACTGGAGTGAGTGAGCCGGTATAGGTGGGTCAGCTGAGCTTCAGAGAATTGAAGGTTTAAGTCTCTCTCCCAGACCCGCACATGTGCAGGTTTAGGATCTAGGGCGACTGAGCCCAACAGACGGTACATTTCAGAAACCAGATGGGGGAGCAGATCATCCTCTACAAAAAGGCGTACGAAGGGGGTAAGGGAGGCAATATCTCTTATAGAGTGGCCCTAGATTTCAAAAAAATTGTGAAGTTGTCTATATCGCCAAAAATTCATCTGCGAGCCAGCATGTCTGGCTTGTAAGATCTCAAAACTCAAAAGTTTGCCATTGCTCATGAGCTTCCCACAACTGGCGTTGCCATCGTCTACCCATGGGCCAAAAAGGCCATTTGTTCGCCTGGAGGGAACCAAAGGAATCCACCCAGCGGGGACACAGGGGGGGACAAGTGCCAGATATCTCTTTTAAACTTATATTGTATAGTACGGGGTTCTCCAAACTTTTGATATATTTTCTTTGATTTTGTTAAAGAGCACCTATTGTGGGCAAAAATTCTTACCTTCCATTTTGCTATGTTTTATTGCTGTCTGTGTCCCTGTTAGAAAGAATCACTATTTGTATTTTTTTCTGGGACAACTATCTCGTAGACTGAAAGAGAGGGAAAATACAAAACTTAGAGTTGTCAACAGAAATCAAATAGAGAGGAAATCTTCCAACAGAGACACTTATTCTAGTGTTAACGGTCCGTGAGGAAGTTCCCTTGTTTTGAAAAAAAATCCTATAATTTCTTTGGTGCATACAGGTGAGAAAGTGAAGGGTGACATATGGCAAGAAGAAAACAAAATGCCGAAAAGGGGTTATAACATTTCCCTACTCTCGTTAAAATGGGGGGAAAAAGCTTTGACTTTAGATATAATTTAACCATTGCTAGATTCCTAGTTAAGGCAAGTATACATTCTCTAAACTGGCTGTTTGACATGAAAAAATGGCTCCACTATTGTTTTGGGGGAAACAGGTGCGTTTAAGTATATTTTCATATACAGTTTGTCAGGCATCTCAAGAGAAATGAATGTGGAAAATACATTTTGATGTATTATAAAAGTATTTTCTTTTGTCTTCCAGAACCAGTGCCCTGAGGCAGAGGAATTGATCTTTAGCCATTTCGTCGTCTGTAATGACACACAGGAGATACTGCGGTTTGGCCAAGTGGATACCGATGAGAACATAGTGCTGGCCAGTCTCCATAGCCACCAGTACTGCTGGCGCTCTCACAAGTCCCTACAGGTACAACCAGAGTGGTTTCCAAGCCGCCAATACATTTGATTAAGCCTTTTATACATTTTCTCATGGTTTCATTTTTAGAAATACCATAGCAAAATGAAAACAGTGAGCGGTTTCCCCAAAACGATTTTGCTGATCTAAGAACTATACTGAGCTGCTTGCTAACAGTCATACTTGCCAAGTAATGTTAAATCATTATTGGTCCATTATTATCTTAACTAGCATGTTCATATTTGATATTTCAGCATTTATGCGCTTGTCATTGAAACTTTGGAGATAAATCTTTATAGGTCTTTGTTAGCTGAATAATGAAGTTCAGTTAACATGAGCAACCAATTGGAAATCTTCATCAAATGGTGTAAATGTAGCCTTGTTCTTCATGCATTTTAAAAGAGCATCCAATGTAGCGTGCCTTCAGCCATCTCTCTCCTAAACCCACCAGGGGGAACCATGGAAGACAATAGGCCACCAAGGTGTGAATAGGAAGAAAGAAAGAAGCCACACTGATGACGTCCCCTTTAACATGTTTTACCCGACAGGTCTTTCTCTACGAGTAAGGCTGCATTCACACATGAGCGTTTTGACCTCGTAAAACGCTTATCTCAAAAGTTTCAAAACACCCAACAAGCAAAATCCCATTCATTTATATGGCCCCTGTTCACATCTGAGCGTTCTGTCACCTGAAGCAAAATGCCTGAAGCTCAAAAAAGTACATGAGCTTCTTTTTAGGCAGATTACAGGCGTTTTACTGCTTTTTACATTGATACAATTTGGACCTAAAAACGCTGCAAAATCATCCAGAAAATGCCCAAAAAACTTCAGAAAAATGCCCTAAGAAACACCCTAAAAAACACTTGAAAATGATACGCTCATGTGTGAATGCAGCCTTAGCTCTGTTGGGTAAAATGGCAATTATCGGGGAGGTCCCATGGATTGTTGCTGTGGTTGTCAGCAGCTCTAGGTTGTCAGTAGCTAGTAAACCAGTATATACTGTATGTGATGTCATCAGTGTGTGCCAGCTAATTTCTTATATATATTATATATGTTTGGAGCGCAGACAGCTCCGTATGTCACCTGTACCCATTGCTTGAGGCAGAGTGGGAGGATATGTTTTAGAAGCGGATGGGGACACCAATACACACACCAAGGTGTGAGCTTTGCAACTGCTTGTCTCTCAGCAGTAAAGTGTGAGCTGAACTATTTAGTTGCATAGGAACTAGCACTGGCAAATGTGACTCAAACATTAAGCCATGCTGCAACTATCTGTTCTTATACAGTAACTAATCAAGCGCTGGGTCAACTTGCCACCCTAGTGCCATTGCTTATTTTATTCTGTAGATGCGATAGTCTCTAATATACAGAAGCATAAATTACTTTTAATTTGAAAACCATCACTGCTGCAATGGTAAAAAGAAGCAATGTTTCATGTTACGCTACATCCACTGGAATAACAACACAGAGAACTGATATTACAAATCTAAAAAACTTAGGCTGGCCATACATTACACAGTTTTCTTATTCAAGGGCCTACCTGACTGCATAGTGCATACAAACTGAAAGTGTTCAGGTTTGACCTCATATTATATGGTTTTTGCAAATCTAAAGGAAATTGTACAAGAAAATTGTATAATGTTTTGCCAGCCTTCTTGTATTGCATTTCTTGTTATGGCACAATGTAAAGACCTGTTCTTTTTTTTTTTTAAAGCCGTCTAAGCAATCATGGTGACTACATGTTTTTAGAAGGTTTTCAGCATGATGTAAATGAGAGCTAGTCCAAATTATCCAAAGACACAGAAACAAAATAAATGGGTGTTATATCAAATTGCAGAGTGGAATGCTTTAAATCATCTTCTAAAAATTCTGCGGCTACTCTTGGTTTCATAAACACCTCATAACGCTCTGCTTGCATCTTACACAAAGCTTGTTTTCAAGATGTAACGATAAGCTTTCTGCAGCTTTTATTTCTGTGTATTGCAGTGTTTATGTGATCGCTTCTGGCAGGTTTCTGATTTTGTGTTTTTGAAGTATAAAAGTATATCAACCATTGGATTAAAATGAATCTGTCACCTAAACACATGAAAGCATGATGAGTTTATGTGCTTATTTCAGTAAAAAAAAATCATTCTACTTTAACCACTTCACCCGGGTATGGCGATATCTGAATGATAAATTTACAAAGTGAGTGCAGCGCTAAACATATTGAAAAAACATGTACATATTTACATACAATATTTACAATCATTTAAAATGAAAGTCCAAGAGAAAAAAAGAAAAAATGTAATAAAAGAAAAAAATTGAAGTGAAAAAGGAAAACTAAAACAGAGTCCCAATCAACAATTCAAATCGGTGAAAGTCTTTGAGGGTTTAAACTCCAAACAAAGATGAGTTGCAGGTAAAAATAGTTGTGACACCAGTCTTACCAAAACAAAACGTGTGTTCAGGTCACCACCCAAGTGTAAGGTAGCCTGCTTACCAGAAAGCCGTGAGTGCTAATAACAGTCTCACCCAGCACAGGGAAATGGCGGTCTCCCCAAAACCAATGAGATATCCGGAACAGCAGCTGTAAATGTTTCCAGAAGACCAGCCCTGAACTCGTGGAGAAATCAGAAGAGTCCCAGTCTAGGAGATTGTAAGGGAAGGGACAGGTACTGCCTGAATGGGGCCACTGGGACTCTGATGATTCCTCCACAAGTTCAGGGCTGGTCTTCTGGAAACATTTACAGCTTCTGTTCCGGATATCTCATCGGTTTTGGGGAGACCGCCATTTCCCTGTGCTGGGTGAGACTGTGCTTGGTGTCACAACTATTTTTACCTGCAACTCATCTTTGTTTGGAGTTTAAACCTTCACAGACTTTCACAGATTTGAATTGTTGATTGGGACTCTGCTTTAGTTTACCTTTTTCACTTCAAATTTTTTCTTTTTTTCTCTTGGACTTTAATTTTCAATGATTGTATTATTGTATGTATATATGTACATGGTTTTTCAATATATTTAGCGCTGCATTCACTTTGTAAATTTATCTTGTTTAAGTTTTTGTATCGAACATTCAGGTGCTGGCTGCTTTTATTCACCTTATTCATTTAGTTAATTTTCACATTTTAGCGCAGCGTTGGCCCTCGGGCTTCTTTTTTATGATATCTGAATGATGCCTGCAGCTGCAGGCATCATCCAGATATCTTTGTTTTTAGCGGGAAATTCCCTGCACAATAAAAAAAATAATAGCAGCTATTTTACTTGTTGATTGTCTTTACAGGTGGTGGAAGGGGACGCCCCCCTCCCGCCGCCCTCCAGTGCTTCTCGCGTCTCGCCTGTGCGTTCGGCGAGCTGGTGTTCTGTCAGTTTAGCAAGCCCATCTGATAATATAACGGAAGTGATGTTCCGTCAGCTGCGAATGCGTTCCACCACTACCAGGTTTCACTAATCTGACAGAACACCTGCAGTCAGAAGGTGGCAGTGGACATCTTACTATACACAGCTACGCCTTGAATTTCAGAGTCCTTTTAGCAATAAAGTGATGCTGTTTGGATGTTACATTTTGAAAACCTAAAGGTTTAGCGCTGAGCAGTGCAGGGTGTACCAACATGGCCTCCACCACCTTCTTACTGCTGGCATCCAGCTTCTTTCAAAATGTAACCTCAAAACACCTACACAGATGTCAACATACTATATTTATTTTTATATGCTCACTTTATTGCTAAAATTACTCTGTAATTCAAGACGTAGCTGGGTGCAGTAAGATGTCTGCTGCCACCTTATTCTGACTGCAGGTGTTCTGTCAGATAAGTAAAACTGGTAGCGGTGGAACGCATGCGCGAACATCACTTCCATTACCTAATCTCATGGGTTCGCTATTCTGATAGAACACCGGACAATGAACCCGCCGGCGGTGTAGGTTTACCATAGAGCTAACCATTGGACCAGATGGTCCCCGGTCATCTCTATGACTCTGAGGCCAGAAGTGATATCATGCATCACTTCCAGCGCCGGCAGATGTAAACAATGCCGTGTTTTTTGTTAGAAAGATCGATTTATTTATTTATTTTTATCTCAGGCTTTCCAGCCTAGAGGAGAGAGGTGGGGTCTTAAAGACCCCACCTCTCTCCATAAAGAGAACCTGTCATGCCTCAATCCTATTACAAGGGAATGAGAGCAATATTTCTAGCACTAGACCTCCTCTGTAGCTCTAAACAGGTAACCTATAAAAAATGTTAAAGCGTAGCCAACAGAGATTTTTAAGTACCGAAGTTTGGCGCCATTCCACGACTGTGCACAATTTTAAAGCATGACATGTTAGGCATCGATTTCCGCGATTTACCATCATCTTTCACATTATACAAAAAAAATCGGGGTAACATTTTTTTTTTTTTAATTCATGAAAATTTTTTTTTTTCCAAAAACAACTGCATTCGAAAAATTGCTGCGCAAATTCCATGTGACATAAATAGTTGCAGCAACCGCCATTTTATTCCCTAGGGTCTTTGCTTAAAAAAATATTTATAATGTTTGGGGTTCCTGGTGTAAGTTTCTTAGCAAAAAAAATATAATTTTTACATGTAGGAGAGAAGTGTCAGGAGTGATTAAATCAGTGTAACATATATAAGTACTATGCACTTAGAACAGTGACTCTCAACCACAGTGGTTGTTAATGTTGAAGGTTTATTACCTTCATGCATTCTATGTGTGAAGGTAAAAAACCTTCTGTGTGCAGGCCCCCCCCCAATACTTGCCCGAACCCCATTTTAATCCAAAAATGTGCACAAGAGCAGCATCTCTTCTGGGACTTGCCATCCTCATTGACTGAGCCACAGCAGTATGAGCCATTGGCTCCCCCTGCTGTTAATCACAGGCAATGATGAGGGAGTGTGGGCAAGGTCGAGCCATGCTCTGTGTGTCTTAGGCCCCTTTCACATGATAGACCCGCTTGGATCCACCTGTCTGTTTTCTTTCTCGTACATCACGGGACACAGAGCGGCATAGTCATTACTATGTGGGTTATATAGATACCTTCAGGTGCTGGCACTGGCAACTTCCAAAACCGGAAGTACCCTCCCCTATATAAGCCCCTCCCATCCGGGAGCACCTCAGTTTTTTGCCAGTGTCTAAGGTGTTGGCCAAGAAGTAACATGTGTTTTTCACTGAGCTTGCGTACAGGTTCTTTTGGGCCTCAGTAAGCTATTCCGGATCCGACCAAAAAAGCTTCATAGCTAAACGGTCGGTACCCGGGCCTTGCAAGAGAAGAGCAAGGTTTTGCCTGTAATGCCTCTCTTAGGAGGGCTGGACCCTGGGATCCAGAGCTCTGGTCATACCCACGACCAAGATGTTTTCTGTGCAGGGTGCTATACAGGTCCAGGGGAGTGGAATCCTTGGGAACCCGGTCCCTGAAGGTTTAATTACAATGCCTGCCGTGATAGGTGAAGTTTGGGCTTCTGTGGACCAAACAGAGTCCTGCGGCGAGGAAAAGGTAAGTGGGGGCCCTCGGGAACTTGGTTCTATTGAGGGACCCCCAAGCCTATTTTGTCTTTCTGCCTGTTACCTAAGGTATTCCCGCTAATATTCTGTGTATGCCTGTTACTACTGAGAAAATGTAAAAATGTTAATAGTAGGCAAGAAAAAAAAAAAAATGTAAGACCGCGGTACCTGTGTTAGACACTAGAGGCCGCTATGGTTCTTTTTCTTGTAATGTGGATTTTTTTCTTCCAAAATCAAATCCAGGCAGTTGGTAAGTTCTCTGCTGGGAAGCTGTCTCCTCTGCCCTGTTGCTGCGCTCATCCATCCCCGGGCCCTGCGGCAGGGACCCTGGCTCCCATCTAGCTCCTTATTTTTTTCAAAAAAGGCGCCGAAGGCGCACGTGCCCGCGCGCGTGCACGCGCCTCTATATATAGAGGTGATCTGGAAAAAGGGGCGGAGCGGGTGGATGACGCTCGGTGTGCGCCGCGGCGCTACTGCGCATGTGCGGGCGTCCAGCGTGTTTTAAAGCACAATCATAGCTGGCTATTGAAGTGCACAGACAGAGCTAGCAACAGTATAAAGGCACACAGAGGCGGTTGATGCAGGCATCCCCTAGAAAGGCACTTTAGTAGACACCAACTGTTATATAGCAGCAATTGTGCTAGACTATTCTCAGTAAAAGTGGTGTATTACGGCTGGAATACCTCAGCTTTAGGCTTAGGAATATGCCATCCAGAAGCTCCGGAACTGAATCTTCCAGGAAGCGAAGGGGGTCTCATCGGGCTCTGAGGATCTTGGGCATGCTTCTGCTGCACCAGTCTCCCCTGAAGTTCAGAGGTAAGTGACCGTAGAGACCCCGCAGGGGTACTTGGTACTGTGGCTGTCCTCAGTTCACCTGCTCCTGTGTATGTAACAGAGGAGGTTTTTTCCTGAGCTCTGGGAGGATTAGAGAGAGGTTGTCAACATTGATCGCTGCCTCCCTGTCAGGGAAAGCACGCCCGATCTCCGTCTCCTCCTTCAGAGTGCCTGTTAGCAGAGCAACAGTCCCATACAGGGATCGACCTGCCTGAAGGGGATCAGGATGAGGTTGATTCTGTTATAGAGGAATCAACAGTGGAGGAACCTTTTCTCAGCATCTCAAGCTGAAAGATTATGGGTTCAGTCTCTGACTAACATGGTCCGATCAGCATTTAAAAATGCACCTTGCGGAACCATCAACCACTACTGTATCCTCGTTGGGGTCGCTAGAAGCCCCCAGACTGTCTGTTCTTTTCCACTTCACCCTTTACTGAAAGGGCTCATTTACCAGGATTGGGAACATCCTGAGAAAATATTTATTCCCCCCAAGAGATTTCCGGTGGTCTATCCCATGGAGGATAAGTTCATCAAAAAATGGAAGGTCCCTACAGTGGACGCAGCCATCTCTTGTGTGTATAAATCACTGACATGTCCAGTGGATAATGTCCAAATGTTCAAGAACCCAATAGATAAAAGATTGGAGTCCTTATGAAAATCTGCTTCTTTCTACAGCAAGCTTGGTGACACAACCAGCAGTGGGGTCTGCTAAGCAGTGAAGGATCAGTTGAAACAGGTCTTGAGGGACTTGACAGATCAGCAAGCCCTTGCCCTAGCTGATCTACCTAGAGCCTTAGGCTTTGCGGTTGACGCCATAAAGGATTCAATCCATCAGGCCTCCCGCCTTACGCTGTCTGTAGTACATATGCGTAGGCTTCTATGGCTCAAAAACTGGTCTGCTGAAGCTCCCTGTAAAGAATGGCTGGTTAGCGTCCCATTTCATGGTGAACGCTTATTCAGGGAAGACCTGGACAAATATATCCAGAAAATTTACAGCGGTAAAAATACACTCTTGCCGGTTAAAAACAGAGTTAGAGGTCCCTCTTTAAGAGGCCTGCTTCTCCAGTCCCTGGGGCATCGGCTGTGTAACAGTTCCGACGGCCTCCTCGGTCAATTCCCGGGGGTAAAAAACAGGGACAATCGCAGGGTAATGAGAAACCCTGGGTCAGGGGAGGTACAAAACCTCCCCCAAAGTTAAATTCATTGAAGGGTTGCCCCCACTCAGTCGGGTGTGGGGAGGACTCCAGTTGTTCGCAAGAGACCTGGCGGGACACGATCAAAACAGATAGGTGCTCTCCGCAGTATGTTTGGGATACAGATTGGAGTTAAAAGACTCTCCTCCTTCCCATTTTTGAGGTCAAACGTGCCAAGGGATCCCCGGAAGAGAGAGTCCCTCCTGTTGGCACTAGAACAACTATTGCTCCAAGGAGTAATTATGGAGGTTCCCCTGGAAGAATGGGGGTTCGGGTTTTACTCAAACCTCTTTACAGTCCCGAAGCAAACGGGGACGGGAGGCCCATATTAATTCTAAAAGGGCTAAACAAATTCCTGTATATCAGGACTTTCCGATGGAGTCGATCCGATCGGTGGCCACTGCCCTACAAGGGGAGGATTGGTTAGCCGCGATCGACATCAAAGATGCTTATTTGCACATTCCCATCTTTCCAGTCCACCAAAAATTTCTACGCTTTGCAGTAGAAGGGCGCCATTTTCAGTTCAGAGCCTTACCCTTCGGTCTGGCCACAGCACCACGAGTGTTTACAAAAATTCTGGCCCTTTATTGGCCAATCTAAGAACACAAGGTGTAATGATAATGGCATATCTAGATGACTTGTTGCTGATAGACCACTCAGTGAAAAAACTAGACGTGGTCGTTCACAAGACAATCAAGTATCTGGAATCTCACGGTTGGATTATCAACCGAGACAAGTCAGCCCTAAAAACCAGTCAAAAGTCTGGAATACTTGGGGCTAAGGTTGGATTCAGGCCAGAGAAAAATATTCTTGCCTCGAGGAAAGGTGTTGTCTTTGAAAGATTTGATCCACTTAGTGGGTACAAAAAAGACAGCCGTCCATACGCCTGTGCATGAGGCTGCTGGGAAAAATGATGGCATCATTCGAAGCAGTACCCCACGGTCAATTCCATTCAAGGAATTTGCAAGGGGCCATACTGTCAGCCTGGAACAAAAAAGTTCACGCCCTAGACTTACAATGTCCTTGTCCCCTTCCGTTCGCAAGAGCCTCCGTTGGTGGTTGGTTCCCCAGAATCTGGAAAAAGGGAAATCCTTCAGTCCGATTTCTTGGAAGGTGGTCACTACAGATGCCAGCCTTATAGGCTGGGGAGCAGTACTGGAGCAATGGTCTCTCCAGGGCAGATGGTCGGATGCAGAAAAGGCCCTGCCCATCAATCTCTTAGAGATACGAGCAGCCCGGTATGCCCTAGTAGCATGGACATCCAAACTCCAAGGGTCCCCTGTCAGAATTCAATCAGACAATAAGCCACAGCAGTGGCATATATCAATGATCAGGGGGGCACCAGGAGTCGTGCAGCCCAGAGGGAAGTAAATTACATCCTGAAATGGGCAGAAAGATATGTCCCAGCCATATCTGCGATATTCATTCCAGGAGTGGAGAATTGGAAGGCGGACTTTCTAAGTCGCCAGCAATTATGCCCAGAGGAATGGTCCCTTCACCCCGAGGTTTTCTGGACAATATGTCAGCGGTGGGGAACATCGGATGTAGATCTTCTAGCATCCAGATTCAACGCAAAGGTGGACAGGTTTGTCTCTCGGACAAGGGATCCCCTAGCTTGCGGCTCGGATGCCCTAGTGTTCCCTTGGGATCAGTTCAAGCTGATATATGCATTCACACCGCCACAATGGTTACCTCGATTACTCCGCAGAATCAGGGTAGAAAAGAAACCAGTGATTCTGGTGGCTCCAGCGTGGCCCCGAAGAGCGTGGTACGCGGAGATTGTAAAATGTCAGTGGGGAGTCCGGACCTGCTTTCGCAAGGACCGATATACCACCCTTCCTTACCAGCCCTAGGTTTGACGGCCTGGCTATTGAAGCCCACATTCTAAAAAAGAGAGGGCTCTCTAATCCTGTGGTATCTACCATGATCAATGCCAGGAAGCCGGTATCCAGGCAGATCTACTATAGAATCTGGAAGGCGTACATCGCGTGGTGTGAGGCCAAGAAATGGCATCCACATAAGTACATAATAGGTAGGAGTCTGGACTTCCTACAGTGGGCTGTAGATAGGAAGCTTGCCTTGAGTACTATCAAAGGTCAGTTTTCGGCCTTGTCAATATTTTTCAAAGGCCCTTGGCTTCGCATTCACTAGTCAAAGCCTTTAGATAAGGAGTGATGCGTATTAGTCCTCCGGTTAATATTCCCATATGTCCATGGGATCTAAACCTGGTTCTGTCGGTTCTACAGAAACAACCATTTGAACCATTACAGCATAGTTCCTTGGTTCTTCTCACCAGGAAATTGTTTTTTCTAGTAGCCATTTGTTCAGCTAAAAGAGTGTCGGAATTAGCAGCTATGTCCTGTAAAGAGCCATATCTGGTTATCCATAAGGACAGAGTAGTGTTACGTCCTCATCCAGCCTTTCTTCCTAAGGTGGTATCAAGGTTTTCATTTGAACCAAGATGTGGTTCTTCCTTCTTTTTTCCCCAAACCTAGTTCGGTAGAGGAAAAGTTATTGCATTCTTTGGATGTAGTAAGAGCAGTTAAAGCTTATCTAAAAGCCACTGCTCAGATTCGCAGAACGGATACTTTGTTTATTCTGCCGGAAGGCCCCAGAAAGGGTCAGGCAGCGTCAAAATCTACTTTAGCCAAGTGGATTCGACAGGTCATAATGCAAGCCTATGGCTTGAGAAGGAGACCGCCTCCGTTCAAAGTTAGGGCGCACTCCACGAGAGCAGTTGGAACTTCATGGGCAGTGCATCACCAGGCCTCCCTGGCTCAAATCTGTAAGGCCGCAACGTGGTCTTCAGTACACACGTTTTACTAGGTTCTACCAGGTGGACGTTAGAAGTCAGGAGGATGTCGCCTTTGGGCGCAGTGTGTTGCAGGCCGCAAAAGATCCTCATGTCTGATAGCGCTCAGCTTATGTATGGTATATCCCCCCCCCTCATTGGGCATTGCTTTAGGACATCCCACATAGTAATGACTATGCCGCTCTGTGTCCCGTGATGTACGAGAAAGAAAATAGGATTTTTATAACAGCTTACCTGTAAAATCCTTTTCTTGGAGTACATCACGGGACACAGAGCTCCCACCCCTCTTTGGGGACACTTATTGCTTTGCTACAAAACTGAGGTGCTCCCGGATGGGAGGGGCTTATATAGGGGAGGGTACTTCCGGTTTTGGAAGTTGCCAGTGCCAGCACCTGAAGGTATCTATATAACCCACATAGTAATGACTATGCCGCTCTGTGTCCCGTGATGTACTCCAAGAAAAGGATTTTACAGGTAAGCTGTTATAAAAATCCTATTTTTCCCGGCTGTTCCAAGCGGGCCACCCATTGAGTTCTATGGGCAGCGGGATATCAGCGGAGAGGTGCCTGCTAACACCCGCCTGCCATCTGATCCGAGGAGATCCGCTCAAAACAGTCGGATGGCGATACGTTCGCAGAAACCTCTCATCCAGCGGCTCAGCGAGCATTAACGGATCAATCTCCAGCTGAGCGGATCTGCCCGTGTGAAAGGGGCCTTATGGACACACATGAGGCCGCTTGGGAGCGAACATGTATGAGTGCCCCCATACCAAGTGGCTTTCTATGGGGGCATTTGGCTGGTGTTTGGGGACCCAAGAAGAAGAGGATCTGGGCTGTTCTGTGTAAAACGACTGCACAAAGCAGGTAAATATAACATGTTTGTTATTTTAAAAAAGTGTAACGAATACAATTGTTTGCCGTACTTATTGGTAGAAGTACAAAATAAAGCAGGGCTCCAGGCAAAAAATAAAAAATAACAGTTGAAATCTAATCCCAATATTAGATTGGTAGCCTATGCAGTGCAGCCTGATTGACACACTTGTGCAGTCCTCTCTCCTAGTCTGCATCTTGTTTTGAGTGTTGAATTGGACTTTAATCTCCTTAGGCACTATAGTTTCTTCACACTATCTATATTAAAAATCAGGGACAAAATATTCTGATGCAAAATCACCAGAACATGGAACTGTTGGGGCAATGCTAATATATCCTGCCAGATAAAAAGTACAACTTTGGTGATTGGTGAGGAACATCATCAAACTTTTCAAAGATTTGGCATACAGTCGTAGGAACAGAGTACCACTGCCACATTTAGCACACACCTCCCACTACTTCCAACTCCTAGCAGACACTTAAAGTGATTGTAAAGTCACATTTTTTTATTAAAATAATAAAGAGGTTTATATTTACCTGCTCTGTGTAGTGGCTGCTTACCTCCTCTTCTGAGGTCCCCTACTGGTGCTCATCACCACTCTTGTTCTTCTGTATGTGTGCCCCCATAGCAAGAGCTGGACTGTGTGCATCCATAGATACACATGGTGCAGGTTGGCCCACCCCCTGCTCCCTCTTCACAGGTTTTGATTGGCAACAGCAGGAGCCAATGGCTCCGACTGCTGTCAGCGCAGCTTATGAGACCAGGAAGAGGGGTGAGAAGATTTGCAGCCAGGCACAGTACTGGATCAGGTAAGTGTTAAGGAGGGGAA
Source organism: Rana muscosa (assembly GCA_029206835.1). Lineage (NCBI taxonomy): Eukaryota > Metazoa > Chordata > Amphibia > Anura > Ranidae > Rana > Rana muscosa. The sequence goes on from JARGYO010005626.1 coordinate 109,970,728, forward strand.
TAACAAGCAGTTCAAGGTTCTTTACCTTAATGCAGATAATACATTAAGGGGAAAACCTTTAGTGTTTAGAACCACTTTAAATCTTAAGCCAGGTAACGCACCAAAGCCCTGAGGTAGAACACTCAAATGCAATAGCTGTGTATTCCCTTCAATTTTTACCAATAAAATCATGATGGTAACATAACTGAAAGTTTGCACATTTTGATTCATGGTGCTTCTCACCAATCATCACATTTGCCACACCTATGAGAGACTGACCACTCTGGAGGTGCTCTTTAACCCTCCCTGGGGAATCTGAATCCACATCAACAGGAAATCCAAATTGTTTATCTATTTGAAAGGTCCATCATTGCCCCACACATCCAGTCCAGTGGTAAGACATACAGACATGTTTCCTGTGAATATAGAAATCGTGTGAGATCCTGTATGAGAGCCTTTGGCCCAAGACAAATTTCAGTGCAACACATGGGCAAGCTTGGGTGTAGGTGTAGGATATTAAAATGAATTAAATTTTGCTTGAAAAATGCAAAGATTACATTACACTAGTGGTAGATAAGTATTTTTCTAGAATCTGACAGGACTTTAGTTTTTTAACAAAGGGTACCCTTTAATTTAGGTAATTTAGGGCCAGCTTTATTCCATCTGGGACTTTGTGCTGTTATGATTTTACCCAACCGCAAACACGTCAATATGCTTCTGGCAAACACCCAAAGGCTAACTCTGCACAAACTCATATTGTCAATCCATATTTTATTTTCCATTTTCATCTAAGATTCTTTTTGGATAACTTTGACATTTAATATTTGGAGGAAATTACAATATTGAGTAATATTGCCATGGTGCTGAGTCTCTGAAAGGAAATGCAGATTATCGCCTATCCGGTGTATATTATGAATTCCACTCTACATAGAAAGCACTTGTGGTTTTCCTGACATGCCGTTTTCTTTTTCTCCAAATAATTTCCATGTTAAATGAATTAATGAAGTGGGATTACCTGTAAGTCAAAACAGTGCCCGAGCTTGGACAATCCCAGCAAGTGTCAGGTTCATGGAATGTGGCATGATCTCATAGTTCTGAAATGGTTTCATTCCTCCTGATAATTCCCCACTTGCCAAGTGAGTGAATTTTAAGATCTCTTAGCAGATTGCAAGATAAATGGGAATAATCCATTCTGCTGGAGAACGGGACTTCCCCCAGGCATTGCTTCATATTTGACTCACACTTGGGGATAAAGTAAGACAGGACAAGTTCTTATAATACCATTTTGTTACTGGGAAACCAAACCATCTCCCTTCTCTCTGCTAGGTTCAGATTCCCCTTCAATATCTGCAGCGAGAGGCAGTGGCTGCCACCGAATACTTTGTTTAACCTTGACAAAATGTTTTCTTAGTACGGTAACACAGTTCAAGTCAATGAAAATAGTTTGAAGGCGATTGCATTTCTTGTACATTCAGATCAATTAACTCCCTTGTTTACTTTGCCATGATTAAAATGAGTGTATGGAATTTCAAGGGCTGAAATGTAGAGGAACTATACAGTAAATGGTTTATTCTGTTTATTTAACACAGCAAAGGAGAAATAAGTATATTTAGTGCAAGTTTGCCGGGTACTGAATTACCATTGACACTAAACTTTTTAGGACTTTACGTCTTTCTGTGGCGTGTGTTTAAAGAAAAGCTGCAGGCAGGGCTAAAATCACAAGTAAACTTAAAGTTGGACTCCAGGCAAGCAGTTAAATACACAGTCGAAATACGTGTGATAACTGTTTTACTAGTCAAATAATTTGTATTTCTGTGCTGCCAACTGTGTGATCGGATAGCACAGCCAGATCTTTAACCTCCACTGCAGCAGAAGCATACCTCAACTGAAGGCACTGATCAAGCACCTGCTGATTGGTCAACGAAAGTGCTTATAGAACTGTGATAAGTCGCCCTTCTGCTTACTCAGCTTTCACCTGCTATCCGCATATTCCCTCTCAACATATGTGGGTGCAGCTGAGCCCTCAGTGCCTCCTATTGCTGGTCCACCCTCTCCCAGTTTAAGTGTTCCTGTACAGAGGATTACAGGAGGCTGGTATTAAGATGCATTTAGATATTTACACTAGTAGCATTTAAAAATACATTGAGGATTTTTTATTGTATGCACTAGCAAGTCATTTCAGCTGCCAGTGAATTTGTAATTGTTAATTGGAAAGGATTTACTGCTAGGTGCATTTTGTGTTGTGGTTCGGTTGTCCTGAAAATCCATAGATACCAATTGTCTTTACTTTTAGCCCTAAAATGACAAAACTATGATTTTTTTTTTCTCAAAATAGTGCCGTCAGAAGCAATTTACAAACCAGCTTATAGGTTATTACTTGACATATACAGCTCTTAATGTGGAGCTAGATGTTTAGGTATGTGATTCTGTCCTATGGCAAAAGAATATATTGGAATCACTTGTGCATTATACATTCATGCTGCTAATGCTGCATTTTTACTAGCAGAATATTCTACTTCCAATCCATTAGCTACAGAACTCCACCAAAAATCTCTCCCCCTGCTTGTGTGATTGGCTCACTGCTTTTCTCCTCTACACATGGTTGAAAACAAATTCCAGGAATCCTCTACAACAGGAGTTTATTTTTTGTTGGGATACTTTGTAAGACCTTTCCACTGCTAAAGGGATGCTGATAGTGCTAATTTTCCTGAGACTGATCAGTGATGATAATAAAGACAAACCCTCTTATTGCTAGTTAGACTGAACAGTTGGGGAGCTGCATCAAGTCTGCTATTGGTTCAGGGATTTCCTATTCCATTCTAGCCTAGGAAGTGAACAGTAGAGCCTTCAACACCCTTTTTGGATGCAGCACTACCAGTTGAGATATGTGGATGACATCTTGATCAAAATCAAAACAAGTGGCACCCACTGTCACTGGATACAGCCCAGCAGTGGCGTCAGGAGGGGGGCTGATCTGAGTGATAGCCCCGAGTGGACCCCCAAAAAGCCCCGGGTCTCGTATTGCTCATTGACAATTATTAGCCCAGAGTCCCAAGGCCTGGGTTGGCCGGGAACTCTTGGCTATACAAGACTGAACTGGCCTACCGGGATAGCGGGAGATTTACCGGTAGGCCGTCTGCCCTGGGGTCGCTTTGCAGAGCCGATCCTGGGCAGGTGCATGAGCTGCCTTTAAGGGGGGGGGCGAGTGTCATACAAAGTGTCATACAAAGTCATGCCTCCAGGACCGGCTCCTATGATGGACTTCTCACTGGTCCAATGCCTGGATGTATGACGTCCATCATAGGAGCCAGTCCAGGAGGTGGGACTTGGTGTGACAGCGGCCACGCCGGGTAAGCGGGAGATCCCCGTTCTATGTAAACCTGAGGCTCTCCTCTCCCCATGCACTGGCAAGGCTGCGCTGATGGGCACTGATCAGGCTGCATTGATGGGCACAGGTAAGGCTGAGCTGATGGGCACTGATCAGGCTGCATTTATGGGGACTGGTAAGGTTGCATTGATGGGCATTAGTGAGGCTGAGCTGAGGAGGCTGCATTGATGGGCATTGGTGAGGCTGCAATGATGGGCACTGATCAGGCTGCATTGATGGGCACAGGTAAGGCTGAGCTGATGGGCACTGATCAGGCTGCATTGATGGGCACTAATGAGGCTGCATTGATGGGCACTAATGAGGCTGCATTGATGGGCACTGGTAAGGCTGCATTGGTGAGGCAGAGCTGATGGGCACCGATGAGGTTGTATTGATGGGCATTGGAGAGGTTGCATTGATGGGAACTGGTGAGGTTGCATTGATGAGCACTGATCAGGTTGCATTGATGGGCACTGGTGAGGCTGCATTGATGGGCACTGGTGAGGCTTCATTGATGGGCACTGGTGAGGCTGCATTGATGGGCACTGGTGAGGCTGCATTGATGGACACTGGTGAGGCTGCATTGATGGGCACTGGTGAGGCTGCATTGATGGGCACTGGTGAGCCTGCATTGATGGGCACTGGTGAGGCTGCATTGATGGGCACTGGTGAGGCTGCATTGATGGGCACTGGTGAGGCTGCATTGATGGACACTGGTGAGCCTGCATTGATGGGCACTGATGAGGCTGCATTGATGGGCACTGGTGAGGCTGCATTGATGGGCACTGGTGAGGCTGCATTGATGAGCACTGATGAGGCTGCGCTGATGGCCACTGGTGAGTATAATACACTCTTCAAATGTGCTTTAAAATGCATGATTTTCCCCTTTTATGAACAGGAAAATAATGACGTTATGCAGTTGGGCTGGTATAATAATGCTATGGGGCTGTTATGAAATTATTTCCAGGGCTGTTTTTTATTCCCAGTCTGGCCCTAGGGCTATAGTATGCAGTTTGCATACATCACCGCTTACTCACCAGGCAGTTCCCAAAACGAGAATGGCAGAAACCAAATAAATAATTTATTGGGAGAGAGGGGGGCTGGTTACACCAGCTTTAGTGTGGCCTCCATCCAGTTCTGGGGATGGGGATTTCTGGAGGGGGCACCTTGGATTTTCATTAAAAAAAGATCAGCCACACTGGCACTTTGTTTGCACTGATGGACTATTCATTTAATGCACTGGGACTTAATATTTTGATGTGTATAATTTAGCACATGTGATTAATTATATAGAAGCAGCACTAAGTTTATTATTTTTGTTTATAGTTCCCAGAACGAGAAAGGCAGAAACCAAATGAGTAATTTATTGGGGGAGGGGGGCGGTTACACTGCCTTTAGTGTGGTGTCCATCCATTTCCAGATCTGTTTTAAAGCCCTCCCCTCTCCTCTGCATCTGCTGTGCTGCGGTCCACTGGACAGCACAGTAACAGGCCGCAGAAGCACACACTCCACAGCCAGCTAAAGTGAGCCCTCAGCCCAGACTCAGTGTGCTGTCACTGAGGCCCACTGGACAGCACTGGAACAGGCCGCAGCCCAGCCAGGCAGCAACCAGCAAGTGAGCCTAAACCGTCCCTCCCCCCCCATGATGCCAGGCTTGGGGTGGACTCACTTTAAAATGTGGGAGGAGTTATCAAATTTACCTTCGGGCTGAAGCACCTTTTTCCCACCTAGAAGCGGATACAAACTAAACCTGTAGGCCAGTAGTTTAGTTTGTATCCGATGGGTACAAGACAACAAACTGACCGTTTTTTGGACTGTGTAGTATACATACGTGAGGGTGGATACCTAGATTTTGAAATGTATAGGAAATTCTACAGATCAGTTCTAAAGACCAGAATTTGCTGTTTGATTCCCACCACTTACTGAAACACAAGTTGGGAATTATTAGAAATCTGCATAACCAGACCATCACAGTGACAATCAACACTGAGGCTAGGTGCACACTGCTATGATTCGATTTTGATCTGATCAGTTATGTACTGCAACTTAGATGCTACTTTCAGGGCCGGAACAAGGGGTGGACAGGAGGGGAAGCTGCCCTGGGCACTGTGGAATCATGCAGGGGGGGAGGATTCGTGTTAGAAGGGGGAATTTGGGGGGCTACAGGGGGGTAAGTATTCTTCTAGGAGGGAAAATTAGGGGGGGTGCTAAGAGTGGTGATTTAGGGGAATTTGTGTTAGAAGGGGGAATTTGGGGGGATGCAGGGTGTAAGTATTCTTCTAGGAGGAAACATTTGGGGGAGATGCTAAGAGTAGTGATTTAGGAAGATTTGTGTTGGGAGAGGGATGGGGGAAGAAGATTTGTGCTGGGAGAGGGATGGGGGAAAAAGATTTGTGCTAGGTGGGGGAATTTGGGGGCAATTTGTGCTGGGGTGGGATTTGAAGTGGCTGGGGGAGAAGATGTGTATTAGGAGGGTCAATTTTAGAAGTAATGCCTGCTCCTTTGGTAGCTGCATTTTATATTACTTTGTCTTGTTTTCATGTTTTATTAAATTTATGTAATCTCCTGTTAACTAATGTGATATACTCATGGCAATTTGTTCTATATTTCAATATTCTTTATACTCCTTTGTATAACTTTGGAAAATCTTAATAAACATACAATTTATAAAAAAATAAAAATTTAGGAGTAGAGAATTTGTGCTAGGAGGGGTGCCAATAATTTTTTGGGGGAAAAGGGGGGGGCAATGATTTGTGCTGAGATGGGGGATTTTATCAGGGGTGTGGATTTTTACTGGGAGAAGGGTGAATTTATTCTTAGGGGTAACCTCAGTGTTTTTGTGGGGAGACTTTTGTTGATACATAATGCTCATACATCATGGAGGGGGGGGGGCATGTTGGCCAGGGCTCTAGATGACTTTGTCCCAGCACTGGCTATTTTGAAGTGGTCTGTATATTCTATGGGGGCCAGAATCATACCAAAGTAGTACAGGAACATTTTCCAAAATCGCTCTGTGCTGAGTTGCATTGATGTGAAGGGTCACCATTGAAAACAATGTGATTTCTATTGTCATGGAATTCTTTGCGACTCAAGTCGCATCTGAAATCACACTAGTGCAAACGGAACCTAAGCAATGCAGAGTAAATTTTGAACGCTTGTGCCTAACCACTTAGGGCTTTTGTTAAAAACATTAAAAACCAACAATCAAAGGGGAAAAGCAGAACAGCCAGAATAACGTAGTCATCCCATTTGTGAATGACATATCAGAAAAACTTAGGAGGATGTTAAACAAGTGCTTCATGCCCGCATCCCAGTAACAGAAGAAGATCCCCAATCACACTGGCATTGCTGTTTATGGTAAAGTAGGAGGTAAAGGGAGCTGTGTGTACAAGAAAACCAAGTCCAATTGCTTTGTTTACCAAGAACACTTGTTTGGGACTGGGTCATAGGCATTGGGTTATCTCCGTGAGGCTATAATCTAAGGTCTATGGGCAGCTTTAAAATACCACCCTTTCAAACATAAATGGACCTTGCTGATTATTTGTATTTACTGGCAGTAGATAACAGTAAATGCATGTCAGTTCTTTAGAAACAATGCCTGCCTGAAATGTTTGCATGGGTTCCTTTCAGTTGCTCTTGTTTCGTCACAACGTAAACCCCCAAAAAATATCCCGGTAGGTCAATTTGTCTCCACCTGGATTGGCCCTATGGTGTGTATAAGTGTGATAGGGACAATAGATGTTGAGCTATTCCCAGGGCAGCGTTTGATTGGAATAAATCTATACTCACTCTGAATCAGTGTCTAATATATTGGTACAATGTAAATGCTGAAAATAAAATGTAAAAAATTCTGTGCCTGAATGCTAATGACAGGGTGGCATGACTGACCTGTGTTCAGCTATTGTAAGAGATGAGAATTTTACACTACTGCATAGCAACACACATTGAACTTTATTTTTTCAGAGATATCTTGCAGTTTTATGCACCCTCAAGATCAAGCTAACCCACTTCACGGGGTTCCATAGCCTTTGTGGTACTCTGAGCTGCTGCTGCACATGTTCAGACAATAGGGGACTGTGCGCGGACCTCGGTAAACCGCTAAACAATAACTAAAGGCTTGTTTATGCTGTGAAATATCGAAACAATAACAGCGATGTTCCAGCTTCATAACCTCTTTTGAGTTCCACAGCAGTATGCCTGAATTCATATCTCAGGGCTTACTTGGCTCCTAGTTCTTAAAGTCACTGTTCAAAGGATGGCTCACGTTTGCAAGTTCATCATGCTGGTAATGCTGGTAATGCTGTAACTTTTAACAAAATATTCTATTAGATCGGGAACTGATTAATACATAGTGTCACAGAACATATCTTTTCTCATGTCAGCTAATAATATTTGGGGAATGTTCTATGATTTAATTTGATATCCAAGACCTTAGCGCTATTGCTATTAGAAATATTCATTTTTTTTTTCTATCCATCAATCTTTGTCATTCCTTCAATGGACACATTTATCCAATTAGTTACTTAAGATATTAAACAGCTGCTCTGTGAAGCTTTTCCATATGCGGGATACTATCAGAATTCCACAGGAAGCAAAATTTTGCATTTACTGTAGTCAAGGAAGATGAAGCTTGAAGGTAAAAGGCACAGGTTTACATCCTAAATCCGCGCTGAACTAGTTAAAACTATAAGGCCCCTTTCACACTGGGGCGGGAAGTGCAGTGGCGGTAAAGCGCCGCTATTTTTAGTGGCACTTAAGGCCCCTTTCACACTGGGGCGGGAGGTATGGTGGCGGTATAGCGCCGCTAAAAATCGGAATTGCGACGGTATTCGGCCGCTAGCGGTGCGAAAAGGGGTTAATACCGCCGGCAATGCGCCTCTGCAGAGGCGCATTGCCGGCGGTATAGCCGCGGTTTCCCATTGCTTTCACCTCTCACCGCTCCAAAGATGCTGCTAGCAGGACTTTTGGAGCGGTCCTGCTAGCGCACCGCTCCAGTGTGAAAGCCCTCGGGCTTTCACACTGTAGACACAGCAGCCGCTGTTTAGGGTCGGTTTGCAGGCGCTATTGTTAGCGCAATAGCGCCTGCAAACCTCTCCAGTGTGAAAGGGGCCTTACCGTCGGAATTACAGCGGTATTCGGCCGCTAGCGGTGTGGTTTTAACCCCCGCTAGCGGCCGAAAAATGCGCCCGCAATGCGCCTCTGCATTGCTTTCAATGGGCAGGAGCGGTGGAGGTGCGGTAAACACACCGCTCCTTCACCGCTCCAAAGATGCGGCTAGCAGGACTTTTGGAGCGGTCCTGCTAGTGCACCGCTCCAGTGTGAAAGCCCTTGGGCTTTCACACTGGAGAAACAGCAGCCACTGTTTCAGGTCGGTTTGCAGGCGCTATTTTTAGCGCAATAGCGCCTGCAAACCGCCCCAGTGTGAAAGGGGTCTTACTGTCTTCATGACAATCATGGGCATGTAGACTATAGAAGACCTCTTCCTGCAAATATGTAAGGTAATGGGTTGAAGAAGATAATTGGGTTGAATTAATAATACTCATCTCTGTCCAAGGGCCCAGACTAACCACATAGCAACTCCAAATGCTACAAGTGCTGGCATGCCAGAGAGAATCTTTAATGTGCACATATATTCTACAGAATTCTGTTTTAATAAAATATAAATAATTACTATATTAACCACTTAACAACCACCTGCCGACAAATAACGGCGGCAGGGTGGTTGCTTAACTCTGGGAGGACGTTATATAACGTCCTCCCAGAATCGCGCTCCCGCGCGCCCCCTGGGGCGCGCACACGGGAAACTCCGTGACCGCCGGGTCCAGAGGACCCGGCGGATCACGAATCGCGGTAAATCGCCGCTGATAGCGGCCGTTTACCACGTGATCGCTCCGTCAAATGACGGAGCAATCACTTGTAAACAGACCGGCGTCATTTGATGACGCCGGTTCCTCCCTCCCCTCTCTGTACCGATCGGTACAGTGTGAGAGGGGAGGGGGAGGGAGCGGATGGCAGCAGCAGCACTGTGGGCTGGATCTGTGACAATTGCAGTCACAGATCCAGCCATCCATCCATCCCTGCTCAGCCATCCCTGTGCTATACCCTGCCAATACTCTGCAATACACCCTGCCAATACTCTGCAAAATACCCTGGTGCAATACTCTGCAATACCCTGGTGCAATACTCTGCAATACCCTGGTGCAATACCCTGTGAAATACTCTGCAATACCCTGCGAAATACTCTGCAATACCCTGCGAAATACTCTGCAATACCCTGGTGCAATACTCTGCAATACCCTGGTGCAATACTCTGCAATACCCTGGTGCAATACTCTGCAATACCCTGGTGCAATACTCTGCAATACCCTTCACAATACTCTGCAATACCCTGCACAATACTCTGCAATACCCTGCAAAATACTCTGCAATACCCTGCGCAATACTCTGCAAAATACTCTGCAATACCCTGCACAATACTCTGCAATACCCTGCACAATACTCTGCAATACCCTGCACAATACTCTGCAATACCCTGCACAATACTCTGCAATACCCTGCACAATACTCTGCAATACCCTGCACAATACTCTGCAATACCCTGCACAATACTCTGCAATACCCTCCACAATACTCTGCAATACCCTCCACAATACCCTGTGCAATACCCTCCACAATACCCTGTGCAATACCCGTGCAATACCCTGCCATACACCGCAATACCCTGCCATACACCGCAATACCCTGCCATACACCGCAATACTCCGCAATGCCCGGCAATACTCCGCAATGCCCGGCAATACTCCGCAATGCCCGGCAATACTCCGCAATGCCCGGCAATACTCCGCAATGCCCGGCAATACTCCGCAATGCCCGGCAATACTCTGCAATAACCACTTCCCGCCCTCCGGCCGTCATATGACGTCCTTGACTTTGTGCGGGGATATCTGAATGATGCCTGCAGCTACAGGCATCATTCAGATATCGGCTTTTTCAGCCGGCGATTCCCTACACCATAAGAACAATCATAGCGGCTGTTCCGCCGCTTGATCATTCTTACGGGAGGCGAGAGGGGATGTCCCCCCCCCCCCGCCGCCCTCCGGTGCTTCTACCGACTCACCGCTACGATCAAAGCCAGGATTGTTGTTTTTTTTTTTTGTATTTTTTTCAGGCTTCCCAGCCTAGAGGTGAGATGTGGGGTCTTATTGACACCCCCCCCCCCATATCTCACTGTAAAGAGGACCTGTCATGCCATATTCCTATTACAAGGGATGTTTACGTTCCTTGTAATAGGTATAAAAGTGATCAAAAAAATGTTTAGGGCGGAAAAACATGTCAAACTAAAATAAATAAAGTAAAATGAAGAATAATTTTATTTTTTTTTTAAAGCGCCCCTGTCCCCGTGAGCTCGCATACAGAAGCGAACGCATACGTAAGTCCCGCCCACATATGAAAACGGTTTTCAAACCACACATGTGAGGTATCTCTGCGAACGTTAGAGCGAGAGCAATCATTTTGGCCCTAGACCTCCTCTGTAACTCAAAACATGTAACCAGTAAAAATATTTAAAGCGTCGCCTATGGGGATTTTTTAAGTAGCGAAGTTTGGCGCCATTCCACGAGTGTGTGCAATTTTTAAGGGCGACATGTTAGGTATCTATTTACTCGGCGTAACTTCATCTTTCACATTATGCAAAAACATTGGGCTAACTTTACTGTTTTTTTTTTTTTTAAGCACAAAACATTTTTTTTCCGTAAAAAACGCGTTAAAAAAATTGCTGCGCAAATATCGTGCGAGATAAAAAGTTGCAACAACCACCATTATATTCTCTAAGGTCTTTGACAAAAAAACATATATAATGTTTTGGGGTTCTATGTAATTTTCTAGCAAATAAATGATGATTTTTACATGTAGGAGAGAAATGTCAGAATTGGCCTTGGTGCTCCAGAACGCCTGAAGGTGCTCCCTGCATGTTGGGCCTCTGTATGTGGCCACGCTGTGTAAAAGTCTCACACATGTGGTATCGCCATACTCGGGAGTAATAGCAGAAAGTGTTTTGGGGTGTAATTTGTGGAATGCATATGCTGTGTGTGAGAAATAACCTGCTAATATGACAATTTTGTGAAAAAAAAAAAAGAGAAAAAAAAAATCTTGATTTTGCAAAGAATTGTGGGAAAAAATGACAACTTCAAAAAACTCACAATGCCTCTTTCTGAATACCTTGGAATGTCTTCTTTCCAAAAAGGGGTCATTTGGGGGGTATTTGTACTTTTCTGGCATGTTAGGGTCTCAAGAATTGAGATAGGCCGTCAGTACTTCAGGTGTGATCAATTTTCAGATATTGGCACCATAGCTTGTGGACTCTATAACTTTCACAAAGACCAAATAATATACACCAATTTGTACTTATTTTTACCAAAGATATGTAGCCGTATAAATTTTGGCCAAAATTTATGAAGAAAAAATAGTAATTTGCAAAATTTTATAACAGAAACGAAAAAAAAATCATTTTTTTACAAAATTTTCAGTCTTTTTTCTCTTATAGCGCAAAAAATAAAAAACCCAACAGTGATTAAATACCACCAAAAGAAAGCTCTATTTGTGTGAAAAAAAGGACAAAAATTTCATATGGGTACAGTGTTGTATGACTGAGTAATTGTCATTCAAAATGTGAGAGCACCGAAAGCTGAAAATTGGTCTGGTTATTAAGGGGGTTTAAGTGCCCAGTGGTCAAGTGGTTAAATAACTGGTCTGTACTTGGCTGCACTTATTTTCTCAAAATTGGTTCCAGTTTATACATCTTATTGCTCCATTGGGCTAAGCCAGGGCTGTCCAAACTTTTTTTCAAAGAGGGCCAGATGAGATGAAGTGAACATGCGTGAGGGCCGACTATTTTGTATGACATTCTTCGAACCATTACAATTAAATGCAAATTAACTAATAAACTGCCCAACAAGAATTCTCTTGCCTTTGTAGCTGTGTGTGGTGAAGTGTGAGCTCAGGCGTGTTATTTGGATATACCGTATAACACGCACCTTCACTTTAAGAGGGAAGTTTCAGAAAAAAATGACATTTTAAATAAAGAACTGTGAAGCAAAAAAAAAGGGTCAGTGCCCATCAATGCAGCCTCACCATTGCCCATCTGCAGCTTCACCATTGCCGTGAATGCAGCCCCACCATTGCCGTGAATGCAGCCCCACCATTGCCATGAATGCAGCCCCACCATTGCCATGAATGCAGCCCCACCATTGCCATGAATGCAGCCCCACCATTGCCATGAATGCAGCCCCACCATTGCCATGAATGCAGCCCCACCATTGCCATGAATGCAGCCCCACCATTGCCATTAATGCAGCCCCACCATTGCATTGAATGCAGCCTCACCAGTGCCATAAATGCAGCCTCACCATTGACACGAATGCAGCCTCACCATTGACACGAATGCAGCCTCACCATTGACACGAATGCAGCCTCACCATTGACACAAATGCAGCCTCACCATTGACATGAATGCAGCCTCTGAATGTAGCCTCACCTTTGCCATTAATGCAGCCTTTAAATTCAGCCTCACCATTGACATGAATGCAGCTTCACCATTGTCATGAATGCAGCCTCTGAATGCAGTTTCACCATTGCCATGAATGCAGCCTCTGAATGCAGCCTCACCATTGCCATGAATGCAGCCTCATTATTGCCATCAGTGCAGCCTGATCCATGCCCAGACTCGGAGGGAACAGGGAGAGGGCGGGACGAGCCCCAACAGATTACATACAGGAGAATTTCCTGTTTACATGGCGGCCTCTTTAATACAAAGTCCAGACTCCTATGATAGACAGAACAGTCGTCCAATGCCAGTCCAGGAGATGGGACTTCCTATTACAGAGGCCGCAGAGTAAACAGGAGATTCTCCTGTATGTAATCTCATGGCACTTGTCCTGCCCCCTCCAAGGACCGATAAATACAGTATATATCTTTTGTGGCCCCCCAACGAAGCGGCACTCAGGGATTCATTGGGGGCCACAAAAGATATATATATTCAAATTACTAGTGGAGCCATATGAAACCGGACCATGAGCCGGACTTTGGACATGCCTGGGCTAAGCAAATATGTTCTTAAAAAGGTATGAATGCAGGCTGACTTAAAGCGGAGCTCCACCCTAAAGTGGAACTTCCGCTCATCTGAACCCTCCCCCCCTCCGGTGTCACAATTGACACCTTTCAGGGGGGAGGGGGGTGCAGATACCTGTCTAAGACAGGTATTTGCACCCACTCTTGGGAGTCCTCTCTGCGGGAAATCTGTGGGAAGCACGTCACTTCCCGCAGAATACCCGTAGTGTTCTGGGAGACACTCGGCTCCCAGAACACAGGAGCACCAGTCAGAACGGCGCAGCGCGACTCGCGCAAGGCTTCACTTCCTGGTTCCCTCACCGAGGATGGCGGTGGGGGCAGCAGAGTGACGAGTGATTGCTCGTCCTCTGCTGCGGACGTCGCTGGACTCCAGGACAGGTAAGTGTCCTAATATTAAAAGTCAGCAGCTGCAGTATTTGTAGCTGCTGGCTTTTAATATATATTTTTTTTGGCGGAGCTCCGCTTTAAGTGGATACGCCCTATACAATTTTCTGTAGATTTTTTTTCCTTCAGATTTACTAAAACCATATAATATGAGGTCAAAACTTAAGAGTTTCAATTTGTATGCAATCAGGCAGGCTTCCTACACGCAATGGGGTGAATTTACTAAAACAGGTAACAACATAGAAATAAATCCACTTCTGTCTTCAGCTTGTTAAGTTAAGCTTTGAAAATGAAGGATAGAAACTGAGTGGTTGCCATGCACAGCTGCACCAGATTCTGGCCGCTCCAGCCTTAGTAAATTCCCCTCATTGTGTCTTTACACACATGGTCAGCCTCTTCATCTCTGCTGTATTACAGATACTCCTCGTTTAACGACTTACCTGTTTAATGACCACTCGGACTTACGACGCGCTATACATCATTGTATTGAACAGTACAAAATTTTCGTTTGTCTTCTGTACTTGTGCAAATTAAAACAACGTTATTGAGCTGAAGTTTTGTGTTTGGACCTTTTTTTCACAATACAGTACAGTACAGTAGTTAAGAATGCTTAAAATATTGATTACTTGTGGCTCCTCGTTTAACGACCAATTGTTTTAACAACCTGGTCGTTGGAACGGAACCTGGTCGTTAAGTGAGGAGTACCTGTATTTGAAATGATCAAATGAATCTGTTTTCAATACATATCTTTATCTATTTGCTACTCTATGCAATGGAGGTAGATCATGGCGGGTTGGAGGGGCTGACAGAGTGCTGTACATTGTTTTTTGAAAACCAGAAACTCTGGTAATGCCCAGATGTGATGATGAGCCTCCATGACTGAAGAACTAAATAATATAAGTGCAGAGCTAGATCATGCTGGATGTCCTCCAGCCAGGAAATGATGCAGGCTGCTTCTGACTCGATGCAGCTTCTAATGCACACTGTGAGAAACATACAGTGTGCAGTGAAATTAGAGTAGGCAATTTCAGTTCAAGAGAGGGGCCTGTGCAAGATGGACGGTGTGGCTCGGTTCACATTGCTGCAACATGGGATCTGACTTGTGAGACCCCCAAGTCGCATAACCTGCCAAATGCAATGTTTCCCTATGAGAGCCATCTTAACTGACGCTACACAAGTCACTCCGACTTTAGACCCCATACACACTATTAGATTTTTTGCAGATTTTTGTCTTCAGATTTACCAAAACCATGTAGTGCAAGGGCCTGCCTGATTTCTTACAATTGAATCTTTTAAGGTTTGACCTCATATTATATGGCTTTGGTCAATCTGAAGACAAAAATTTGCAGAAAATCTAATAGTGTGTATGGGGCTTTAGAAAATGTTCCTGCACTACTTTAGGCCGACTTGGGTACGATTTCAGTCCCTTGTACGGGCTTCTAAATAGCTTCCAAGTCTGATCAAGTCAGCAGGAAGCCTCTTTGCAGCAGTGTAAAAAGGAGCCTTAATGGCACCACAGTGCGCCTGCAAAATGGATGCACATTTTTTAGTATGTTGCGGGAGCATGAGTGATTTTGCGTGCAATCCAGCAACCTACAAATGTGAACCTAGCCCTACTCTTTAGATATGTTTTGCTTATTGCCTTACTTTTCCCCTTATTTCAGTGCAGACGTAATTGACATACAAAGAAAATGCTTTGGGGGCAATTCAATAAAGCTGCTACCCCAGTTTTCTGGCATTAATCCCTCTTGTTAATGTATTGGGCCAAATTCATGAAGCATTTGCGACACTTTTGGTTCTGATAGCAATTCATACACCAAATTCTGGTAGTTCTAAAATGTGGAATTTTTACATTGTGGCGCAATGAATGCGCCAAATTCATAATAAAATATCAACACTTTGTATCCTACGCAAGTGGAGCTAATTAAGACCAACTCTTTTTTGGCATACAGGGTGAGAGAGAGACTGGCACAGACGGATTTGGAAAAAAGTGTCTCACATGCATTCTAAAGGTGTTACAGCATGTGCCAAATTTAAGTACAAGTTCTAGGCAGGTATGTGAATTTGGTGCATACTGCACCACTTTTAGAACTCATGAGACACTTTTGCAAAATCTGGGTACCGTATATACTCTAGTATAAGCCGAGTTTTTCAGCACATTTTTTTGTGCTGAAAGTGCCCTCCTCGGTTTATACTCGAGTCGCCTTTTTTGCGCCTGATCTCCCGGATTTTGGGGACCCGGTACTAGCCGGCCATAGGTCCCCTTGTCTAAAGGACCTAAGACCAGGGAGCACCGATTTTTCAAACCCGGGCACCCCTTCCATGGACTCCCATGTTAAACGTCAGTCTAGTCATGGGCACAGTGAGGCATGGGCACAGTGAGGCATGCAGATGGACACCCTAGGCTTATACTCAAGTCAATACGTTTTCCCAGTTTTTTGTGGTAAAATTAGGTGCCTCGGCTTATTATCGGGTCGGCTTATACTCGAGTATATACGGTATATTCTTTAGGCAGCTTTCCTAGCAAATAATTTTCTTCCAAAATGTTGTTTAACAAAGATTTTGGTCAAGAAAGCACTTAAAAAAGCACTTTTTAAAAATGATTATTTATTGAGAACTACAAAACCACATACTTGTAAAAAGAAATGGTGCTCAGAAGGTATACAATTAAATAGTTGTAATGGACAATAAGGCATTTAGCTGCTTTATTTAATATTTTTTCAGGGAAGCCAATCACTATACAACGTTTGTATTTTTCTTTTGTTACAAGTGAAATGTTAACCTTACAGAATCTGTTTCACAAGCTTGTTTTATTCGCCTGGCCCGGTCAGCTTTGTCTTTAGTGAACCGTGGAGCCACAGTAGCTTTACATTTGTAACGTATAGGGAGAGCTACCGTGCCAGCAAGTCGAAAGTCTAGCAAATTTAAACAGACAAGTGTATTCCTCAGTGACAGTGAGTCAGCACGTGCTGTTTATACGGGTCTGGTTCTCACTCACACTGGGACTTCAGGCAGAAGCTTTGTAATTCTTTCTGCCCCTATTTGTCTGTCTTTTAGTGTGCATCACTAATCCATTATATCCATTCTGTTCACTATTATGTTAGCTGTATACACACAGTGGAGTTGGTTTACTAAGGAAGCAGAGGCTGTTCACTTGAATGATAGAAAATAAGGCAAACCTGTGTTGACTTTGCATACCCAATTATGTCTGACAGAAATTTAAAAAACAAGGTATTTGCTAGCATGTGATTTGATCATTGTTTCAGCTTCACTGTATTTACTAATCTCAGTAACCATTCATTTTAGAAAGTAAATATTCCCTTTCCTAAATGAACAGTCTTCACTTCTTTAGTATATCAATCCACTTTATACTATTAACTCTAATTCTTAACCACTTGGCAACCACCTGCCGACAAATAACGTCGACAAGGTGGTTGCTTAACTCTGGGAGGACGTTATATAACGTCCTCCCAGAATCGCGCAGTCACAGATCCAGCAATCCATCCATCCCTGCTCAGCCATCCCTGCGCAATACTCTGCAAATTACCCTGCGCAATACTCTGCAATACCCTGCACAATACTCTGCAAAATACTCTGCAATACCCTGGTGCAATATTCTGCAATACCCTGGTGCAATACTCTGCAATACCCTGGTGCAATACTCTGCAATACCCTGCGCAATACTCTGCAAAATACTCTGCAATACCCTGTGCAATACTCTGCAATACCCTGCCCAATACTCTGCAATACCCTGCGCAATACTCTGCAATACCCTGCGCAATACCCTGCGCAATACTCTGCAAAATACTCTGCAATACCCTGCACAATACTCTGCAATACCCTGCACAATACCCTGCACAATACTCTGCAATACCCTGCACAATACTCTGCAATACCCAGCACAATACTCTGCAATACTCTGCGCAATACCCCGTGCAATACCCTGCAATACTCCGCAATGCCCTGCAGTACTCCGCAATGCCCAGCAATACTCCACAATGCCCGGCAATACTCTGCAATGCCCGGCAATACTCTGCAATGCCCGGCAATACTCTGCAATGCCCGGCAATACTCTGCAATGCCCGGCAATACTCCGCAATGCCCGGCAATACTCCGCAATACCCGGCAATACTCTGCAATAACCACTTCCCGCCCGCCGGCCGTCATATGACGTCCTTGACTATGTGCGGGGATATCTGAATGATGGGAGCAGCTACAGGCATCATTCAGATATCAGCTTTTTCAGCCGGCGATTCCCTACACCATAACAACAATCATAGCGGCTGTTCCGCCGCTTGATCATTCTTACGGGAGGCGAGAGGGGATGTCCCCCCCCGCCACCCTCCGGTGCTTCTACCGACTCACCACTATGATCAAAGCCAGGATTGTTTTTTGTTTTTTTTGTTTTTTTTTCAGGCTTCCCAGCCTAGAGGTGAGATGTTGGGTCCTATTGACCCCATATCTCACTGTAAAGAGGACCTGTCATGCCATATTCCTATTACAAGGGATGTTTACGTTCCTTGTAATAGGTATAAAAGTGATCAAAAAAAAATTTGGGGCGGAAAAACATGTCAAACTAAAATAAATAAACTAAAATGAACAATAAAAAAATAAAAATAAAAATTTTAAGCGCCCCTGTCCCCGTGAGCTTGCATATAGAAGCGAACGCATACGTAAGTCCCGCCCACATATGAAAACGGTGTTCAAACCACACATGTGAGGTATCTCTGCGAACGTTAGAGCGAGAGCAATAATTCTGGCCCTAGACCTCCTCTATAACTCAAAACATGTAACCAGTAAAAATATTTAAAACGTCGCCTATGGGGATTTTTAAGTAGCGAAGTTTGGCGCCATTCCACGAGCGTGTGCAATTTTGAAGGGTGACATGTTAGGTATCTATTTACTCGGCGTAACTTCATCTTTCACATTATGTAAAAACATTGGGCTAACTTTACTGTTTTTTTTTTTTTTAGCACAAAACATTTTTTTTCTGTAAAAAACGCGTTAAAAAAATTGCTGCGCAAATATCGTGCGAGATAAAAAGTTGCAACAACCACCATTATATTCTCTAAGGTCTTTGCTAAAAAAACATATATAATGTTTTGGGGTTCTATGTAATTTTCTAGCAAACAAATGATGATTTTACATGTAGGAGAGAAATGTCAGAATTGGCCTGGGTGCTCCAGAACGCCTGATGGTGCTCCCTGCATGTTGGGCCTCTGTATGTGGCCACGCTGTGTAAAAGTCTCACACATGTGGTATCGCCATACTCGGGAGTAATAGCAGAATGTGTTTTGGGGTGTAATTTGTGGTATGCATATGCTGTGTGTGAGAAATAACCTGCTAATATGACAATTTTGTGAAAAAAAAAAAAAGAGAAAACAAAATCTTGATTTTGCAAAGAATTGTGGGAAAAAATGACAACTTCAAAAAACTCACAATGCCTCTTTCTGAATACATTGGAATGTCTTCTTTCCAAAAAGGGGTCATTTGGGGGGTATTTGTACTTTTCTGGCATGTTAGGGTCTCAAGAAATGAGATCGGCCGTCAGTACTTCAGGTGTGATCAATTTTCAGATATTGGCACCATAGCTTGTGGACTCTATAACTTTCACAAAGACCAAATAATATGCACCAATTTGTACTTATTTTTACCAAAGATATGTAGCAGTATAAATTTTGGCCAAAATTTATGAAGAAAAAATAGTAATTTGCTAAATTTTATAACAGAAACGAAAAAGAAATCATTTTTTTACAGAATTTTCAGTCTTTTTTCTCTTATAGCGCAAAAAATTAAAAACCCAACGGTGATTAAATACCACCAAAAGAAAGCTCTATTTGTGTGAAAAAAAGGACAAAAAATTCATATAGGTACAGTGTTGTATGACTGAGTAATTGTCATTCAAAATGTGAGAGCACGAAAGCTGAAAATTGGTCTGGTTATTAAGGGGGTTTAAGTGCCCAGTGGTCCAGTGGTTAAAGTAGAGCTGAAGGCAAAACTTTTTTTTTTTTTTAGTACAGTAAGGGAGTGTTCTAATCCCTGTCAGTTTTTTTTGCCATCTGTGTCTCATTGATGAGATTTTTAATCACTTCCTGTCCTATAGTCACAACAGGAAGTGGAAGCAAATCCCTCATTGAAAGGTTTCCCCTCTGTTAACGTTCTGGTGGCAACTCAAAATGTGGGATTTTCTTTCACGCTCAGTGATAACGGTAAACAGGGCAAATAGAGAGAGTGAATATACCTAACAGGGACAGAGATAGCAATAAATACCTGACAGGTGTTCTAATCCCTCTCCACCCAACACCCCCTCCCAAAAAAAAAGGTTTGCCTTTAGTTAAACTGAAAATCTACAAAAAAAAACACATTTAATTTGTCATCAGGTATTATCACCTAAGGTTGGGTTCACACCATCGCCGCATGCGGCTCCCAGCAGGGATCCGGTGTGTCCTGGTTCACTGTTTCAGGTCAGATTTCAGACCAAATTTTTGGCTTAATTCAGACCTGAAACAGACCAAAAGACGCACAGGACTTCTGTGCAAATTTGCACCAGAGCCGCTGCAGAGAAATGTGAACCCTAACCCTAACCTAACTTCCATAGAGAGTTCCCCGCATAGGTGGGATTTAATTTCCAGATTTTCTGCTTATAGTTAGTCACCATACAGAAGACTCCTATGGAGTTGATTTACTAAAGGCAAATAGAAGACTGTGCAAAGGGCTGCTCCAGAGCTTAGTATATGAGGTAAAGCTTCACTTTGCAAAGAATACCCAATCATGTGCAAGGAAAACAAAAAAAATGCATTTTTGCTTGCACATGATTGGATGATGGAAGTCAGTAGAGCTGCTGCTTATTTACTAAGCTCTGGAGAAACTTTGTTTGCAAAGTGCACAGTTTATTTGCATTTAGTAAATCAACCCCTATCACTTTTGACTATTAATTTCACATTGCCTGTGGATCCCAGAGTGACAGATGGAAGCTATTCCAAATGAGTAAACACCATGGCCTTCCTATCTATTTTTTTTTTTTTTTTTTTTTACAGTGGCCCTGATGTAGGATAAATGCATCAGCCAGTACAGACTGTTACTGTGGGAGGTGGGAGTATTCTATTTACTGCATAAATAAAGCATAATGTTTTAGGCTGTTGCTCTGTCAGGTGCATCCGAAGCACTGAGCTGTATATTAAACTGTAATGTGAAATTCAGCCTGTAGTCGGAGAGAGGGTGATGCAGTACTACCATAGGGAGCTCCAGGGGGAGACCAGGTTTTTGTGGACAAACTATTGAAACCACCAACATCCACCCAAAATGGAGTTATTAGTTTAGGCTAACCATATTCATGTGAATACCATATGAAGTTCTATGAAATTTGCTTGTCCTTAAAATAAAAATGTTCACCTTTACCTGGGTCAGTGTAGTAGTCAGCAAGTGGAGAGTATAAGGATAAATCAAATCAAGTGTTTTGATTGGCACCGCATTGGAATTCTGCGGTATAACATTTAACACTGGATACTAGAGGTGCTTAAATCAGTTTTATCACTGACCAAATAGCCCCTTGTGTCAGCATCATTCCATTAAAAGGACACTATCACAAATTAAATACCCCAGTGAGAAGCTGCAGATGGATCTCTGATTTTCAGACCACAGGTTCGTTCCACATAGCTATGAAACAGAATTTTTCCAGATTCACTGAAATTTAAACAATTGTCCATCATTGTGCAGCTTCTATACAACTGTTTTACTTTGTGACAAGGGTGCAGTTCTCCTATAACAGCAGGGCAGCTGCTAAGCACAGGATCTGGAAGTTAGTGTCAATCACTGTAGTTATGGTGCATACTACAATGATTTCCAGCTTCCAGGGGGATCCCACAGGGATGGTACATACATTCATATGTTGCTCCAATGTACCTTTTGTCAAAATAGCCATAGCTGCAATTCAGCTTTAACTACTTCCAGCTTGCCCACCACACATATACTGCGGCAGGGCAGCCCGGCTGCACAAAACAATGTACCTGTACGTTGTTCGCGACTTCCAAGTCTGTTTGCTGTCATCAATTCGCTGGATTGCGGGCAATCAGAAGTATCCTCCTCATTTAAAACAAGAGATGGACTCCCATAGCATAATTCCGAAAAAATATTAAACTTTTATAAAAAAAAAAAGAAGCAGATTCACATACCAGGGCGGTAGTAACCAGTCCTGATGTGTGCGGCGTGCGCTTCACAAGCGTTCCACCAGCCTAGGTCTCCTAATACCAGTAGTGATGTGTATGCGTAGCCCCGCATTACGCGTTTCGTCATTGACGAATATTTTTTCGGAATTACGCTTTGGGAGTTCGTCTCTGATTGACCGCAATCCAGCGAATTGATGACAGCAAAGTGCCATTTGAATCTCTTGGAGGTCTGGAGGACGAGCCGAAGGAACGTTCGAGCTACGTGCCTGCTGTAAATACCTTTAAGCGATATACCCCTGTAGGGGTAGTAGGAGCTGGTGAATGGGAATTCGAAAGGGGGAGCATAAGAGTCACCTGATTTTCTCTGCAATCACATCAAGCACAAGTCACTTTGAAAAAATTTCTGCATTTGCTATATAAAAAATATTTTGTGTGATACACACTTGGACTATACATACATATCTCTCAAACTTTATTATTTATTTTGGTTTGTGTTTTCCTATATGAACTTTATTTATTTTTTTTCATCTAATTTTTATTTTTATATGAATGTTATCTATACACAGTTTATTTTGTGGTACATTATATACGTTATTGGTTTGCCTGCTCAGTGCTTAGCACAGGAGCACAACTATTCATATTAAAGGAGTAGTAAAGTTACATGTTTTTTCACCTTAATGCATCCTATGCATTAAGGTGAAAAAACATTCGACAATACCGCCCCCCCCCCCCGAGCCCCCGTTTTTCTTACCTGGCCCCTCGAAAGTCCCATGCTCGTCCCCGTCATCCTCTTCGTTTTTCTGCCTGGCCGCCGATTGGCTACACTGGATAGATTGAAAGCAGCGCAGCCATTGGCTGGCGCTGCTGTCAATCACATCCAATGACGCGGCACGCCGGGGGGCGGGGCCGAGTGATACAGTCGGCGGCTATGGCCGCCGCTGTATCACGGGAGCGCGCCCGCAATCACTCCACACCATGCAAGCTCACTCGCATTAAGGTGTGGAGTCCTTGCGGGGAGGAGCCAAGACAGCCGCCGAGGGACCCCAGAAGACCAGGATCGGGGCCACTGTGTGCAAAACGAGCTGCACAGTGGAGGTAAGTATAACATGTTTGTTATTTTTAAGCAAAAAAAAAAAAAGGTTTAGTGCTCCTTTAACTGTGTGGGGTTAAATTAGGACACTTGGAGGTGTTTTGAGTGTCATACGTTGCTGTTTAATCACTTATGATTCCTGCTTATTTGCACAATGCTTAAAGGTGCACAGTCACTTTATTAATCATATTAGTTCATTTATAGGCAAGAAAGCACACTATTGGTACATGCTAGTGGTTCTTTGTTCCTAGTTTTCGGTACTTTACACAGGGACAATCAATCAGGGTCACCATAGACCAGTGTTTCTCAACTCCAGTCCTCAAGGCGCCTCAACAGGTCATGTTTTCAGGCTCTCCATTGTTTTGCACAGGTTATTTGATCAGTTTAACTGCTTTAGTAATTCCCACAGCTGTTTCATCTGAGGGAAAACCTGAAAACATGACCTGTTGGGGCGCCTTGAGGACTGGAGTTGAGAAACACTGCCATAGACCACCACTTATTGGTGGTACCTATTTGAGTACCGTTACCAGTGAAGAGCGACCTGATAGATTGCCCTTCAGCCCATAGGTAGCGCCCCATTTTTCACATACGTTTTTACTTCCCAAAGCCCCACTTGTGGAGCTCTCCAGGGGAGGCTGCAACCGAGCCTACACCTAAGCACGGAATTCCTAATATTTAAATTACTACAGATATACTACAGATATATGTGCTTAGGTCACATTTCATGAATGGGGTTTACAATCACTTTAAAGTGGTTGTAAATTCTCATGTTTGTTTTCTATAAAATAAACAAACACCTGTTGCAGGTGATTTGCACAGAGCAGCCCAGATCCTCCTCTTCTCGGGTCCCTCTTCTGTGCTCCTGGCCCCTCCTTCCTGTTGGGGGACCTCACAGCCAGCAGCTTGCTATGGGGGCACCCAAGCAGCAGACACTGAGCTGAGGTTCAGCCCTGCCCCTTCTCCCTCCTGATTGGCTAACTGACTTTGACAGCAGGGGGAGCCAATGGCACCGTTGCTGTGTCTCAGGCAATCAGGAGGGAGATTCCCGGATGGCAGAGACATTTGTGGACATCGCTGGATAGAGCTGGGGCTCAGGTAAATATTAGGGGGGCTGCTGCACACAGAAGGCTTTTTATCTTAATGCATAGAATGCATTAAGATAAAAAAAACCTTCGGACTTTACAACCCCTTTAAGGCTGATTTCAGTTTGACTCTCTTTTAGTTTGTAAGCTCACACGAACAGGGCCCTCTTAAACCTATTGTATTATAACTGTGCTGTCTCCCTTTATATTGTAAAGTGCTGTGCAAACTGTTGGCGATATACACGGCCTGTATTGTAGTAATAATAATATTAATAATTGAGTCATTGACCTGGAACAGGCATGCAGACAGTGACGTCTGCAGCTCCATATTTTTGTCCTCACGGGGTCTTTCTAGACCAGGGGTCTTCAAACTACGGCCCTCCAGGTGTTCAGGAACTACAATTCCCATCATGCCTAGTCATGTCTGTGAATGTCAGAGTTTTGCAATGCCTCATGGGATTTGTAGTTGTGCAACAGCTGGAGGGCCGTAGTTTGAGGATCCCTGCTCTAGACCTTTAGCATTTGCTGTACTTCTTTTGATTACAGAAAGATGCGACAAAATAGTCTGTAATGTTGGTCATTTAGCAGTTTATAATTTAATATTATATAAGTTTTTTTCTATTTGCTGTGCGTTATCTGTAGCCACTGCAGCCCACCGTACTATAAAATGTTTCCACTGACTTCTGTTTCCTTTCAGATGAAACAGCCCAGTTTCTTAATCGCTTTGTTGTGTGAACCCATATCAGCGCTATTAGGAGGCTTTCAGTCCTTGCCATAAATCTGTTATTACCAAAGAGCACAGTAAACCTTGAAATATCTTGTAGTAGTAATAATAGTGATAAGATTACAGGCCGGCTAGCTGCAGCACCACTGTCAGTCAGCGCTTCAGAAGCCACCCACCGACTGACTCTGTTCTGTTTGCTTATGTCTGTTTTCAGACCGATGACAAGGACACTGCACATATAAGGGGCTCTTCTTACAGAATCCTAGTACATGACCTCCCGCAGTGCAAACTAAACAAGATTTATAGCTCAGAAAGTTCTGTATGATCTTTGTGTAGGACATTTCTTTTTAAGTATATCTAAACCCAAGAACAACAATTTTATATATTGCAGCTGACTAGTCTTGAGATGTGGTGGCTGCATTAGTTTACATTTTAAGGCTTTATTTCCTTTTTTTTCATCTGGTGATACTGCCAATAACATAAGTTTTTTTCCCACTTACAGATTATTATTACGGATATTTATTTAGCACAGACTATTTGCGTAACACTTTACTTATTGTACAGTCACATCAGTCCCTGCCCTCAAGGAGCTTAAAATCAAAGGTCCTTATCTGACAAGCATACACACACACACATATATTAGGGACAGTTTGGACAGGTGTCGGTAAAAGTAAAACTAAAGGTAAAACTTTTTTAGTTTTGGATATTGTGTTTAGAACACTTGTCAGATTTTTATTGTTGTCTGTGCCCCCGTTAGGGAGATTCGTCCCCTCTATATGTCCTGTTTCACCGAGAGTGAAAGTAAAAGAAAATCCCAAATTGTGGGTGGTTACCGGAACAGGGGGGAAATCTTTCATCCTCTGCCCCAACAGTAGTCATCTTCTGCTGCTGCGGGGGGTTAATACTAGGGGTGCGCATCTTCACCGGTCTCCCGATTCGATGCGATTATGATTATCAAGTCCACGATTCGATTCGATTCCACGATGCATCACGATTAATACCCAAGTGTCCATGATTTTCAACTTTACATCAAAATAATAAATCAAGCAGTCAGAATTTGAAGAAATATATTTATTTGTATCTGCTATTTAAACAAATTACACCAAGTTCTCTGCATAATCATATGTGAAAGATGATGTTACGCCGAGTAATGTCATGCTTTAAAATTGCGCACACTCGCTGTGGAATGGCGACAAACTAAACTACAGTACCTAAAAATCTCCATAGGCGACGCTTGAAAAAAACATTACGGTACTTAGAAGTTAGCACAGGTTAGATAGTTACAGAGGAGGTCTACTAGTGCTAATTATTGCTCTCGTTCTGGCGATACCTCACATGTGTGATTTGAACACCGTTACATATGCGGGCAGTCAAGCCAGGGTGCGACTTCCATATGCATTTTCTGCTGACTCTCCAGAATACTAGTTTGCTTAGTGTCATGTGGATCCCTTGGTTTCAATACTATCTGAGACACCATCCCAGAACAAGTATGCAGTTTAGATGAATCACTTGCTTGTTTTGGATCAGCTGCTGTTCTAAAATATATCGTGATCTGGAATATATTGGTATTGTGCCAAAGAATTTAAAAAAATTTCCTCTTTAATGCCTCTGTGATAAGTTGTAGAAATAAAGTCAGTGTCGTTTTTTTGAATAGAGTAGGGAAGAGACACCCCTGCCGGGTTCTAATTTTGCTCTGTGTACCATTGAGGAAATTTCCCTTCATTTCCTGTCCCAGAGACCCAACAGGAAGTTAGAGAAAATCTCCCAAAGTGAGGGAGATTGCCCTCTTCGTTGTCACTGGAACAAGTGTCCCCATAGGAAGATTGCCTCTAACCACGTGTTTTTGAAAAAGCTGTAGGATTTTGGATTTCCCCTCATTCTATTTCTCAGTGACAATGGTCACCAGTACAAATGGAGGGACAAATGGCAAAAGGGTCTAACGTGTCCCCACTCTATTCAAAACTATAAAAAATTATTTTTGCCTAGAGATACACTGTAAATATTTCTATAAAGCTGTGCAACAGAAGAAAAAAAATTAAGCGCATAATGAATTGTGTGTCACCAAAGAGGTTAAAATATTTCCCCCCCTCAGGAAGCTAAAAGGCTTAAATCTTTTCATAAGAATGATAATGAATCCGTAATGACAGAAAGCAGTGTATTTATGACCCTAACTGTTTAATGGATGTTCTATCTCCCTGCAGCTGCTTCACATCTGTATCGAGGGCTGGGGAAACTGGCGCTGGTCGGAGCCCTTCAACGTGGACAACACTGGGACGTTTATCCGAACGATTCACTACAAGGGCAGGACTGCAACTCTGATCATAAAAGTAGAGCAGCTGAACGGGGTGCAAAAACAAGTATGTAGAATATACTCCATACATATAGATTGCAATGTTGCAGGGAGCAATCGTAGTAATGCAAACACTTATATTTTAAATTCATGCTACCATCAGAAGGGAAACAGTTTTAGTTTTGGTGCCAAAATCTTTTTTTTTTTTGTTTTGTTTTGAGTTGGAAATAATAAAATCCCTGTTAAGTTTATATTGCTGTCCATGTCTCTGCTGAGGAGATCCAGTCTATTTGTCCTGGGGACCATTGTCACCTGTGATGGATAGTGATGAAAAAAACAAAATTGTTTAAATGTTATGGTTGTAACAGGAGGCAAGAGAAAATCTTTAAATAGTTAGGCGTTGTTTGTTACAATGCCTTTCTAAGAGCAGATTTGCACAGGAACAGGACAGGAAGTGAAAGTAAATCTCCTCAAAGGACGGCTGTCCCTTCACAGTGCATGTGCCGCTTAAGTCATCGGCGCAGTATACAGTAGATATCTTCTAAACGGTGCAAGTTTAAGAGCTTTGAACAGTACCTATAGGTAAGCCTTATTATAGGCTTACCTATAGGTGCAATCATTAGAGGGATACCACAGCATGCCTTTAGAGGTCTAATGGCATCCATGCCTCGATGGGTCAGGGCTGTTTTGGTGGCAAAAAGGGGGCCTACTCAATTGTAGGTGGGTGATCATAAAGTTATGGCTGATTGGTGTATGTCCAGCCTAACATCAGACATCATAAGATGGCCATTATTAGCAAGAAAAGACTCTTCTGTACCCCTCTTTGATTTAATTTCACTTTGTTACTTGGGCCTGAGATGGCCTTTACTGGACACTGTAGCAGTCATTCTGGGCAGTGACATAGCAATTGGCATGGCTTGGTTATTAAGTCAGGGAAGGTAATTCCTCTAAACAAAGTCAAACTTAAAGCTGAGTTCCACCCAAAAATGAAACTTCTGCTCATTTGTCTCCTAACCGACCCCCCCCCCTCTTCCCCCATCAATGGATCTTAAACTTTTCCCAGCCCTTCCTTCATAAAAGTGTGGAGTCATCATGGGTGGATTGAAGGTGAATAGAATATCCTCTAGAAATCATCCCTATTTATTTTTTTCTAGCAAAACCCCATGCATTAGTGGATGCTCAATAGCTGCTAATGCAGTTCTACCAATCTAAGCCTGGATAGCCTGTCTTAATTGCAAGTATTGATAGTGAACTCATTTTTAACCATTCACTTCTGTATCTCTAAGCATTGTGGAGAAATACATTTTTAAAATAAGTAACAAAGGTTGTTTTCTGAGAATGGGTAAGAGCTTCTTACAGTGTGCATTAAAAGCATGTCAGTTAGAAGCCCACCTCAGTACTTGGCTGGAGGGATGTTCAGCATCATTTAGCTCTTTCCTCCTCTAGACCTACTATGGCCTCCCATTCATTCATTGGATTTCAGTTGAATCATGAAGGCTCAGCATCACCTAGAGCAGGGATATGCAATTAGCGGACCTCCAGCTGTTGCAGAACTACAAGTTCCATGAGGCATAGCAAGACTCTGACGGCCACAAGCATGACACCCAGAGGCAGAGGCATGATGGGACTTGTAGTGCATATCTCTGACCTAGCGTATGGGTGTTACATAGGGCAAGCAGTATGTAAATGGAGACATTTTGATAACAAAAAAAGACATCCTACTGCTTGCATGTGTGCAGCTCCCAGGATACTTTCATTGTTCTGTGTACATTGAGCTTTTAGCTTGATCTGATGGAGGAGCCTTTTTAGACACAACTTGTCCAGTATGTCAAATTTTGATTGACAACCAGCTTCTCTTATTACAAATAATAATTGGTCTGTCACTGATAGTGTTAATTTTGTCCCTGGTAAAGAATCTGTGCTTTTACTGTCTGAAAAGATACATGGCTTGATTTTATGCGTTTGTATTACATATAGGAAAGATTAGGTAGAGCTTCCATTTTGAATTGCAAATTGTTTCTTACATGTCTCATTATCTCCCTAGGTGATAATCTGTGGAAGGCAGATCATTTGCAGCTATTTGTCAGACAGCATTGAGCTGAAGGTTATCCAGCACTGTGTGGGACAAGATGGCAATGTTGTGGTGCGAGAGAATATTGACTGCCTAATAGAAAAACAGAAACTACCATCCTATGTACTGGAAAACAGTGAGCTTACAGAACTGTGTGTAAGAGCAAAAGGAGAAGAAGAATGGTCTCGAGATGTCTGTCTGGCTGCTGATGCTACTGAGCACAGCTTCTTCATTCAGGTACGTGGAAGTCAAGCATGCCCTGAGGTTTGTCATTGATGTAATGGATTTCATTGTACAAGTAATAATAGGCAGAACTTTAGCAGTAATAAACCAAAACGCAAACATTTATTATATTGAAGCTTACTAATTATTAGATGTGATGGCTGCATTTGTTTTCTTTTTTTTGTTTTTTGTTTTCCCTTATTTCAACCTGAGGATCCAGCCCAAAAGTATGTTGTTTTTCAAAAGGACATGCTCTCTTGCAGATGGAGCAGTTAGAGGGCTGGGACCAACTATTTACCACTGTCAGGGATGCTTACAATGATCAGCTTTTATTTATTTATTTACCGTATATTCTCGAGTATAAGCCAACCCGAATATAAGCCGAGGGACCTAATTTTACCACAAAAAAATGGGAAAACGTATTGACTCGAGTATAAGCCTAAGGTGTCCACAAACTTTGCACACTTGTAGAGGAGAAATGGGGCTAAATGTGTACCAAGTTTTGGGTCCAGGGGACCTACGACTGGACGGTACTGGGTCCCCAAAGTCACTGGAGAAATGACCGTTAAACATGGGAGTCTGTGGAAGGGGTTCCCGGCTTTGAAAAATCGGTGTTCCCCGGCCGCAGGTCCCCCCGACAACAAACTTTGCACAATTATAGTGGAAGAGTGGGGCTACACGTGTGTTAAGTTTGGGGTCCAGGGAACCTACGGTCGGCTGGTACCTGGTCCCCAAAGTTCGGGAGATCAGGCGCAAAAAGGTGCCCCCGAGGGGGGCATTTTCAGCACTAAAAAAGTGCTGAAAAACTTGGCTTATACTCGAGTATATACGGTATGTAAAAACCTTTATCCAAAAACTTTCTGTAATTTATTATAAAGTGGGCACTGGAGATTGGCTTCAGATGTACTAGCAGATTCAGGTACACTAACAAATTGGCTTCAATTTGTTAGTGTATCTGAATCTGCTAGTACATCTGACACGCCTCTCCCCACAGATTAACAGTGCGGCTGTGCCCCTGTTCTCATTCATCCAGAGTGGGGGCATTAGGTGTGTTACTGGCCAGATCACCGGGGGAAAAAAACTAAAAAGAAAAACGAATGCAGACACCACCTCTAATATTTGGTGAGCTGCAATATATTAAATGTTTGGTTTTCAGTTTAATACCACTTTAAAGTAGACCTTATTTATTTTTTTTGTAATATAGCTGGTAGAGTTTTATGGTAGTATCTATCAGTTTTCTTTATGTACACTGCCTGCAGTGCAGTGTACACCACTAATATCTGCAAGATGCCAAGAATTGGGTGGGTATGATGTATCTCCAGGGCATACGCACAGGCGTTTACAGTGCCTTGAAAAAGTATTCATACCCCTTGAAATTTTCCACATTTTGTCATGTTACAACCAAAAACCTAAATGTATTTTATGTGATAGACCAATACAAAGTGGCACATAATTGTGAAGTGGAAGGAAAATGATAAATGGTTTTCAATTTTCTTTACAAATAAATATCTGAAAAGTGTGGCGTGCATTTGTATTCAGCCCCCTTTACTCTGATACCCCTAACTAAAATCTAATGGAACCAATTGCCTTCAGAAGTTACCTAATTAGTAAATAGAGTCTACCTGTGTGTAATTTAATCTCAGTATAAATACAGCTGTTCTGTGAAGCCCACAGAGGTTTGTTAGAGAACCTCCGTGAACAAACAGCATCATGAAGGCCAAGGAACACACCAGACAGGTCAAGGATAAAGTTATGGAGAAGTTTAAAGCAGGGTTAGATTATAAAAAAAACATCCCAAGCTTTTGAGCATCTCACGGAGCACTGTTCAATCCATCATCCAAAAATGGAGAGAGTATGGCACAACTACTAACCTACCAAGACATGGCCGTCAACCTAGACTGACAGGCTGGGCAAGGAGAGCATTAATCAGAGAAGCAACCAAGAGACCCATGGTAACTCTGGAGGAGCTGCAGAGATCCACAGCTCAGGTGGTAGAATCTGTCCACAGGACAACTATTAGTCGTGCACTCCACAAATCTGGCCTTTATGGAAGAATGGCAAGAAAAAAGCCATTGTTGAAAGAAAGCCATAAGAATTTCCACTTGCAGTTTGCGAGAAGCCATGTGAGGGACACATCAAACAAAAGCAAATCAAAGTGTGGCAGAAAACTAACACTGCACATCACCCTAAACACACCATCCCCACCGTGAAACATGGTGGTGGCAGCATCATGTTGTGGAGATGCTTTTGTTCAGCCAGGGGCAGGGAAGTTGGTCAGAGGTGTTGAGATTGACAAATGAGAAAGACAATGCCAAAGGCAAATTTGGGAGTCATGGGGATCACGTCTGTAAATTTCATAGTGCTTTAGGAGATTTTTGTCATAAATTAAATGCTCATTAACTACATACAAACTGTGGGGTTTCACGGTTATTCCCAGGTTTCCAGAGCCTATCTTCCCTTCGGGAGATGGAAATATCTCCCAGGAACACCACAGAAATAGGGTTTGACTATTAAAGAGGGAGGGGAGATATGCAATTTGACGGTAGGTAAAGCCTATTCAATAGAATCCCGTTTTCCTATTTTTTTTTCTCATTGGTGTTTGAGAGTGGAGGTTACATCCTCCAAGGTGTGTAATTCTTGGACTTTTTAGCAGCATTTTGTCAGGATTGGGGTAGATTTGATTTACTTATAGTAAAAGCAAACCTCACATTGGCTGTGTTGATTAAGCTGATTGAGAGAGTGTTTTTGCTTGTGTTTGGGAAGATGGTTCAGATGTAGTGAGCGGGCTGCTAGGTTCTTATAGGTTTTAATAGATACTGATAAAAACCTATATAAAATGCACCCACAAGAACCAGAGCATACAAGGCTGAACAGCCATGCTATCTAGTATGTACAGAAGAATAGTCTGCCATTTGTCTTACTTTTTAGGAGGATTTGGTTCCTTGACTTGTGTCTGTAAATTTCAGCTTGAGCTATTGAACTTAAAGCGATAGTAAACTCACTACAACTAATCCACTAACCATAACAGTAGAAATAAATGCTGACGGAAACATGTCACGTAGCTGTATTTATTGACGGCACACTCAGGCATGCGCATGTCCGAGTGACGTAATTGTAACAAGAGTGGGCGATATCTTCTAAACCGTGCACCTGAAAGAACTTTCAAAGACACCAACTAGTAAATCTTTTTCTACTGCTTTGCATGATGCTGACTTATTTTGGGAAGTTTACTACCACTTTAAAAATAAGACTTTTTACTAAAAAAGTAAATACAGAAAATATGTAATACAAAATATATTCATGCAAGATTCCATATTTACCTGAAATTCTTTTTGTAGTCCTGACCATAGTAACTAAAGAAACTATATACAGAACCATTATATTTTCCCTCTAAGGGGCTTATTTAGAACAGATGTCACTATCCACTTTTGGCTACGCACCACTGGGTCACTCTACTCTGAGACTGGCCTATTCATAAATTACAGTCATGGTGTGTAGCCTGCAGTTCATCACCGAGTTCTTCCTGCTTAACGAAGTACAGATAACTCAATGATTGGGGAAGAGAACCTTCACATACCTTTGACAGGTCACATGACCAGCTCTCATTCTACCTTTTTTTTTTTTTGTTTTCACATTTATTTTAATAGTAGAATTCCAAAGCCCAGAGTTGCACTTACATTTTGGTATACAAGTAAGAAAATAAAGAGAAAATGGTCAAGATTTTTTCTTAACTCTCCAGGCTAGTTTATAGAAAAGAGAACCTATTCAGACAATCTTTAAAATACAAACAAGATGTTTTGAAAGTACCAGAAATCCCTCACATTAAGATTTTGGCGTGAAGTTGTCAGTTATGCTCCTCAAGGCTAAAAAGAACTTTCACTTACCAAGAATACAAAATGACAGATTTTGAGTTTTGTTGGATCTTTATTTATAAAATTATTGTTAAAGATCAAGTAACAAAATACCAAATCATGCCTCCGAGAATTTTGTAATTGACCAAAATAGTCATTTGTTTGTACTGTATAAATTTAATTCCATTCTCTCTGTGCTTCATAAAACAGTGCACTCATAGTCAGACCTCCAGTCAGTTATTGCGGCACAGGAATTC
This sequence comes from Rana muscosa, assembly GCA_029206835.1. Classification (NCBI taxonomy): domain Eukaryota; kingdom Metazoa; phylum Chordata; class Amphibia; order Anura; family Ranidae; genus Rana; species Rana muscosa. Next base: position 110,004,335 of record JARGYO010005626.1, read on the forward strand.
AAATTGTCATCTTTACTATTTATTTTTTCAGAGACTTGTCTAAACATCCACTGCGTGTGGGCACAGTTATATGTGTATTATTTATATACTGTGAGATTTTTGTTGACATTTCAGTTCAAAGATTCCTTTTGCAAATGTCACAGGGTTGGGGAACATACAGCGCTGATGTCTTTAAATAATTTCTAGGGACCTTCTGCTGCTGGTGCCTACTGAAGTAATGCTGGAATTTATCCCCATAATGACATGTTTATTAAACTGGAATATACAATAGCTTTTTTATGTTATCGCTGTTCTGTATTAAAGCAACCCAATACTCTATAATCAACAGCTGTCCTTGCAATCCTACCCTATTGAATTAAATAAAGGTACAAGAGACAGTAGAACACTCCTTTAGAAAACTGGACATAGCTCTACCTTTGGTGGCTGGGTATTTGTCCGTGCAGTCTCATTCAAAGGAGAGGATCATAGTTACATAGTTAGTCAGGTTGAAAAAAGACACAAGTCCATCTAGTTCAACCAATAAAAAAAACATACAATTCCATATACACAATCCGTCACCCACAGTTGATCCAAAGCGAAAAACCCCAGCAAAGCATGCTCCAATTTGCTACAGCAGGGAAAAAAATTCCTTCCTGAACTCCTGAGAGGCAATCTGATTCTCCCTGGATCAACTTTACCCATAAATGTCAGTACCCAGTTATATTATGTACATTTAGGAAAGAATCCAGGTCTTTCTTAAAGCAATCTACTGAGCTGCCCAGAAACGGCTCTGGAGGGAGTCTATTCCACATTTTCACAGCTCTTACTGTGAATAAATCTTTTCTGCGTTTGGAGATGAAATCTCTTTTCCTCTAAATGTAAAGAGTGCCCCCTTGTCCTCTGTGATGACCTTAAAGTGAATAACTCAACACCAAATTCACTATATGGACCCCTTATATATTTGTACATGTTGATCATGTTCCCCCTTAACCACTTAAGCCCCGGGCCATTTTGGCTGGTTAAGGACCAGGCCACTTTTTGCGATTCGGTACTGCGTCGCTTTAACTGACAATTGTGCGGTCGTGCGACATGGCTCCCAAACATAATTAACGTCCTTTTTTTCCCACAAATAGAGCTTTCTTTTGGTGGTATTTGATCACCTCTGCGGTTTTTATTTTTTGCGCTATAAACAAAAATAGCGTGACAATTTTAAAAAAATGCAATATTTTTTACTTTTTGCTATAATAAATATCCCCCAAAAATATATAAAAACGTTTTTTTCCTCAGTTTAGGCCGATACGTATTCTTCTACATATTTTTGGTAAAAAAAAACGCAATAAGCGTTTATTGATTGGTTTGCGCAAAAAGTATAGCGTCTACAAAATAGGGGATAGTTTTATGGCATTTTTATTAATAATTATTTTTTTTACTAGTTATGGCGGACACATCGGACACTTTTGACACTATTTTGGGGCCATTGTCATTTTTACAGCGAAAAGTGCTATAAAAGTGCACTGATTACTGTGAAAATTACACTGGCAGTGAAGGGGTTAACCTGAAGGGGGCGCTGAAGGGGTTAAGTGTTTTCTAGGGAGTGATTACTACTGTTAGGGGGCGTGGCTTGCCGTGTGACATCACTGATCGTCATTCCCTATGACAGGGAACAGACAATCAGTGGCAGTCACACTAGGAAGAACGGGGAAAGGTTTGTTTACACTTACCTCTCCCCGTTCTTCAGCTCTGTGACCCGATCGTGGGACACCGGCGGTGATCGGGTCTGTGTGCGCGGTCACGGAGCACAGGACCAGGTCGCGAGCACGCCGGCGCGCTCGCGACCCACGGCTGGGCTTTTAAAGGCAACGTACAGGTACGTGCTTGTGCCCAGCCATACCATTCTGCCGACGTATATCGGCGTGAAGGGGTCCTTAAGCGGTTAATCTCCTCTTCTCAAGAGAGATTAAATTCAGTTCCTCTCATTTTTCCTCAAAGCTGAGCATGCCTCTTATCAGTTTGGTTGCCCTTCTCAGCACCTTCTCCAGTTCCCCCATATCCTTTTTGTGACTTGGTGCCCAAAACTGGACTGCTTATTCCAGATGAGGTCTTACTAATGATTTTTACAGGGGCAAAATTATATCGCTCTCTTTGGAGTCCATACCTCTCTTTTTACAAGAAAGGATTTTGCTTGCTTTGGAAACCTCAGCTTGACATTGCATGCTATTATTAAGCTTATGATCTACCAAAAACCCCCCCAGATCCTTCTCCACCATTGATTCCCTCAGTTGTACTCCCCCTAGCATGTATTCTGGGCTTATGACACACTGTCGCTTTTGCCACTGGCTTCTACACAATACACAATAGGATCACCGTTGACACAGTTAACCAATCAATTTTCCTAATGTCAGTTCACCCAATGACCTTGTATACTAATTTCATATTCATAAGTTTTCTTCTTATGTGATGTACCGTATTTATCGGTGTATAACACGCACTTTTTCCCCCTTAAAATCAGGGGAAAATCGTGGGTGCGTGTTATACGCTGATCCCTGCTGTCTGTGAGGGGATGAGGAGCGTGTGCCGCCGATATACACATAGCCGAGTGTACTGTGTACTCGGCTAGGCTCGGCTCTGTTAGCAGTCACGCCCAGTCCCGTCATTGGACCTGTGTTATGTCCATCAAAGGAGCCTGGCCAAGGGGCGGGACTGCGAGAGGCACCGAGTACACAGGACTTCCAGCTCTGTCTATCTCGGCGGCGGTAATTTTAAACGAGCATGCTGCAATGACACTGGGCATGGCTGCAAATGACACTGGGCATGGCTGCAAATGACACTGGGCATGGCTGCAAATGACACTGGGCATGGCTGCAAATGACACTGGGCAAGGCTGCAGATGGACACTGATCATTCTGCAATGATGGGCAAGGCTGCAGATGGACACTGATCATTCTGCATTGATGGGTATTTAAATGTAAGTTTTTTTTTTCTTAAGATTCCCTCCTAAACTTGGGGTGCGTGTTATACGCCGATAAATGCGGTAAATCATAGCTACCACTCAAAGTAGGTTAGTAAGTTCTACTGATGTCATACCAGAATAAAATGGATTATATTTGTCAATTTTGGTTGAATACTACACTTAAATGGGCTGATTAGAGAACATATTTTTTTTCTACTTTGCTTGACTACACCTTGTTATCAGACACTGTGGCTGAATAGCTGATCAATATATTTGTGTTCTTCTGACTTGAACTACTGTAGTTCTCTACTTGCTGGGTTACCTAAATCCACACTAGACATACTGCAATATGTCCAGACTAGGCCTAATACAAGTGATCATGTTACTCCTATCCTCGAGTCCTTGCACTGGCTACCTGTTTTTGCATTGATTTTAAAATCCTTGCACTGTTTATTTTATAATTTTTCAGAGAATATTACTGAAATTTCATTAGTGACATTTAAATAGAGTTCTATTCACCGCAGCAGCATTGTGATGCAGTGGTTTGCGTTGCAACCCATTGCTCTGAAGGGATGTATTTTGTGCAGTACTTTTTTTTTTCAGCACACACCACAGCACAGCTGTACTGTGAACTGAATGCATAAGAAACAAGGCATTTTTCTTGTCTCTGCATTTGGCCTGCACTGTAAATAGCAGCCAATGTAGCCCCAATGCATCTGGTGTGAACAAACCTAAAGGCACAAAATAAACGAAAGTTGTTGTTATTATTATTGGTGAAGAGGAGCCGTCTACTAATGATCCTGCAGAATCTGAGACTTCCTGGAGAGTCGATTTTCTGGTCCCATGACACACTGTTGCTTTTACCACTGGCTTCTACACAATACACAATAGGACACAGTATTAACATAGGAACCAGTGGATCCAACTACTGAGCAGTGGGGAACCTGGAAATTGGCACTTCCCAAGGCATCAGAAACTGCTGGGTCTTCAGTTTCTCTTAACTATGGCAGAGATCGGTGGTGCAGATGTGAGTATTCAATATCTTGCAGGGGGCCAATTCCCTTTTGAATTTTATTTTACCCACAGAGTTCCTCTAAGTGCAGTAACCGATATCAACTTATAACAGTTAAACTTATACTGGTTTGACTTCAGGAAAATTGACTCTGATTAGTAGCTAAAAAAAAGTTAATATACAAAGTAAGAGTCTTAAAATTAGCATTTAGTATAATAACTCCTTTAAGGGGATAAAGAATGAATTATGCTAAACGCGGTACCGGCGTTTTGCCGCGATTTCGTTTATTAGCGTTTTTAAAGGTGACCTATTTTTTTACATTAGAAATTTTAAAAAATGATGGCAAATGATGAAAAACCATCAAAAAAATATGAAAAAAAACTGTAATTGCTTGCATTGCACTGTAGACAATCCACAACTTGTGGCAGGTGACGTGGCAAGTGGACAATCCACAACTTGTGGCAGGTGATGTTGCCAGGTGACGTGGCAGGTGGAAATCCACAAATTGTGGCAGGTGACGTGGCCAGGTGACGTGGCAAGTGGACAATCCACAACTTGTGGCCAGGTGACATGGCAGGTGACGTGGCAGGTGGACAATCCACAAATTGTGGCAGGTGACGTGGCAGGTGACGTGGCAAGTGGACAATCCAAAACTTGTGGCAGGTGACGTGGCCAGGTGACGTGGCAGGTGGACAATCCACAAATTGTGGCAGGTGACGTGGCAGGTGACGTGGCAGGTGGACAATCCAAAACTTGTGGCAGGTGACGTGGCCACGTGACGTGGCAGGTGGACAATCAACAAATTGTGGCAGGTGACGTGGCCAGGTGATGTGGCAAGTGGACAATCCACAACTTGTGGCAGGTGATGTGGCCAGGTGATGTGGTAGGTGACGTGGCAGGTGGACAATCCACAAATTGTGGCAGGTGACGTGGCCAGGTGATGTGGCAGGTGATGTGGCAAGTGGACAATCCACAACTTGTGGCAGGTGGTGTGGCCAGGTGATGTGGCAAGTGGACAATCCACAACTTGTGGCAGGTGATGTGGCCAGGTGATGTGGCAGGTGACGTGGCAGGTGGACAATCCACAAATTGTGGCAGGTGACGTGGCATGTGACGTGGCCAGGTGACGTGGCCAGGTGACATGGCAGGTGATGTGGCAGGTGACGTGGCAAGTGGACAATCCACAACTTGTGGCAGGTGACGTGGTCAGGTGACGTGGCATGTGACGTGGCCAGGTGACATGGCAGGTGATGTGGCGGGTGACGTGGCAAGTGGACAATCCACAACTTGTGCCAGGTGACGTGGCCAGGTGACGTGGCAGGTGGAAAGCCACAAATTGTGGCAGGTGACGTGGCCAGGTGACATGGCAGGTGACGTGGCAAGTGGACAATCCACAACTTGTGGCAGGTGACGTGGCCAGGTGACGTGGCATGTGACGTGGCCAGGTGACATGGCAGGTGATGTGGCGGGTGACGTGGCAAGTGGACAATCCACAACTTGTGGCCAGGTGACGTGGCAGGTGGAAATCCACAAATTGTGGCAGGTGACGTGGCCAGGTGACGTGGCAGGTGATGTGGCCAGGTGACGTGGCAAGTGGACAATCCACAACTTGTGGCAGGTAACGTGGCCAGGTGACGTGGCCAGGTGACATGGCAGGTGGACAATCCACAAATTGTGGCAGGTGATGTGACGTGGCAGGTGACGTGGCAAGTGGACAATCCACAACTTGTGGCAGATGACATGGCAGGTGACGTGGCCAGGTGACGTGGCAAGTGGACAATGCACAACTTGTGGCAGGTGACGTGGCCAGGTGACGTGGCAGGTGACGTAGCAAGTGAACATTCCACAACTTGTGGCAGGTGACGTGGCCAGGTGACGTGGCAGGTGACGTGGCAAGTGGACAATCCACAAATTGTGGCAGGTGACGTGGCCAGATGACGTGGCCAGGTGACGTGGCAAGTGGACAATCCACAAATTGTGGCAGGTGACGTGGCCAGATGACATGGCCAGGTGACGTGGCAGGTGGACAATCCACAAATTGTGGCAGGTGACGTGGCCAGGTGACGTGGCCAGGTGACGTGGCAAGTGGACAATCCACAACTTGTGGCAGGTGACGTGGCAGGTGACGTGGCCAGGTGACGTGGCAAGTGGACAATGCACAACTTGTGGCAGGTGATGTGGCAGGTGACGTGGCCAGGTGACGTGGCAGGTGACGTGGCAAGTGGACAATCCACAAATTGTGGCAGGTGATGTGGCCAGATGACGTGGCCAGGTGACGTGGCCAGGTGACGTGGCAGGTGGACAATCCACAAATTGTGGCAGGTGACGTGGCCAGGTGATGTGGCAGGTGGACAATCCACAAATTGTGGCAGGTGACGTGGCCAGGTGATGTGGCAGGTGATGTGGCCAGGTGACGTGGCAGGTGGACAATCCACAACTTGTGGCAGGTGACATGGCCAGGTGACGTGGCAAGTGGACAATCCACAACTTGTGGCCAGGTGACGTGGCAGGTGATGTGGCAAGTGGACAATTCACAACTTGTGGCAGGTGACGTGGCCAGGTAACGTGGCAAGTGAACATTCCACAACTTGTGGCAGGTGACATGGCCAGGTGACGTGGCCAGGTGACGTGGCCAGGTGATGTGGTAAGTGGACAATCCACAACTTGTGGCCAGGTGACGTGGCAGGTGACGTGGCAAGTGGACAATTCACAACTTGTGGCAGGTGACGTGGCCAGGTGACGTGGCCAGGTGATGTGGCAAGTGGACAATCCACAACTTGTGGACAGGTGACGTGGCAGGTGACGTGGCAAGTGGACAATTCACAACTTGTGGCAGGTGACGTGGCCAGGTGACGTGGCCAGGTGATGTGGCAAGTGGACAATCCACAACTTGTGGCAGGTGACATGGCCAGGTGACGTGGCAAGTGGACAATCCACAACTTGTGGCCAGGTGACGTGGCAGGTGATGTGGCAAGTGGACAATTCACAACTTGTGGCAGGTGACGTGGCCAGGTAACGTGGCAAGTGAACATTCCACAACTTGTGGCAGGTGACGTGGCAGGTGACATGGCCAGGTGACGTGGCCAGGTGACGTGGCAAGTGGACAATGCACAACTTGTGGCAGGTGACGTGGCAGGTGACGTGGCCAGGTGACGTGGCAAGTGGACAATGCACAACTTGTGGCAGGTGACGTGGCAGGTGACGTGGCAAGTGAACATTCCACAACTTGTGGCAGGTGACGTGGCAGGTGACGTGGCCAGGTGACGTGGCCAGGTGATGTGGCAAGTGGACAATCCACAACTTGTGGCCAGGTGACGTGGCCAGGTGATGTGGCAAGTGGACAATTCACAACTTGTGGCAGGTGACGTGGCCAGGTGACGTATCAGGTGACGTGGCAGGTGGACAATCCACAGCTTGTGGCAGATGATGTAGCAAGTGATACGCTAAATACAAGTACACTGCTGCTCTCTCAGCTGCTGGTCTCCCAAAATGGCTGAAATGGTTAAATAATAATGTTTTTTGAGCTTAGGGAGGGTCTTATGATGTTTCTTAACTAAACGCCTATAGACGCAAACGCGGTAAAACGCCGCTAAAATCGCGGCAAAACGGGCGTTTTTAAACGCCGATTTTAGCCTTTAAAAACGTGTGTTCAGCAGAGTTTGCACCGGCGTCTCGTGTGCATGGGGCCTTAAACTGAAAGAAAGACTTCTCCCATTTATGAGTTTAATGGGGTAGAACTGTTAAGATAGCAAATAATTATCCAAGCATATGTATACCTTAAATTTGTTGATGTTTTATATAAAGTGTCACAAAGAGATTTCTAAGCCACAGAGCAAATGGTTATCAACTTTCCCTTATTTTTCCATATACCCGGTAAATGAGAAATGTAATTCAAATCTAATGCCGCGTACACACGATCATTTTTCCCGTCGGGAAAAATGACATTTTTTTTTTCGCCGAGAAAAACGATCGTCTGTGGGCTTTATGCCGTTTTTCTCGTTGAGAAAAACGGCAGGAAAAACGACGAGAAAAATTAGAACATGTTCTAAATTTTCTCATCGTTTTTTCCATCATTTTTTTCCGCTGCAGTTTTCCCATAGGGAGACACTGCCGCGGAGCCCACAGACGGTCGTTTTTCTCGTCAAAGAAAAAAATGACGGGAAAAACGGTCGTGTGTGGGGGAACATGCCGTTCCCTCGTTTTTCATTTTTTTTCATGCCGTGATTCACGGCGGTGTTTTCACCGCCGTGAATCACGATCGTGTGTACGCGGCATAAGCCCTACAGTGACTTGTTACAAAGATGTTCACTTCCTTTTTTCCTTTTCATGTTGATTTATTCAGGTTCTCAATAATTAAAGCCCAGGAGGAAGGATTAGAACCTAATTTAGGTTTTACTGTATAATTGTTGGGTAGATTTCCTCTTATTCCCTCTCATACCCTGTTGCACAGCAATTCACAAAGCATTCCCTGGAAATAGGGTGAGGGTAAGGCTCATTGTAGACATAGATAGCAATACAAGCCTGTTGCAGGTTCTAACTGTTGTCCATTCTGTTACACAAAAAGGTCCTTATTGCTCTTTGTGTCTCTGTTGGTGAGTATCCTCTTCCCCCACTTCCAGTACCAGTGACAGTGGAATAAGAAGAGAAGAGTAATCCTCCCAATGGGTCACCAATTATCTATAAAGACCCAACAAAAGTCCAATGTTAACCAATTAACGTTAAATTGGGAAGTTAACCAATTACCGGTAAATACCTGGAGGTCTTCAGCTTGCCCAAAGCCGGGTTAGTCTCTTTATGAATTGCTAGGGTATGCTGGGACTTGCAAGACCCCCAGAGTTTATTATCTACAGTTTCCCTAGAAAGCAGGACGTGGGGAATTCTGGGACTTATGGAACCTCAGCAAGTTGGAGGGTTGCAGCTTGTCCATATTTAGGTTAGCATCATTGGAAGGTAAAGGTCTGGGTGGCTGTAAAATAAGATATTGCTTTAGGCTGCAGTAGTGATGTATCTTGATCACATTACAAGACACGCTACCGGGGAGCACTGCGCAGCTTGTGTGTGAGAAAATGTTTAAGCAATGCGCTCATTTACACACCCTATGTTCCTGGCTTGTTTAGAAGTTGGCAAGCCCCTTACTCTTTGATTATGTGATGTAGATATCTTACATCTGTTTGCTTTACTCTTGATATGTTAGACATGGATTTCCTGCCCTTCCAAAAAAAAAAAATCTTCCTTGACACAATAAATTCCTCCCTTACTGCGATGTTCAGCAGACTTCATGTTCATTGCATCTTGCTGAGTGTCAGTGGGGTCTGGGGTGGGTGTGGATTGTTTGCATGTGTCTGGATTTATTGGCTGTGGAAGATGGCATTTATGTTTCAGCTTGGAAATTCTGTGCAATAATAGTGTTGTGTGTATGTGTAAGTCCATCTTTGCCATTAGGCACATCGGCCAGCACATATCAGGCTGTTAATAGCAGATGTCAGTTCTTCTTTTTTACAGGGCTGAGGTACATGCACAATGCCGAGTCCTCTTCTCCTATCTCAGAAGGATATTAGGGCTTGCCATGGGAAATAGTAGATTTGGATTAGGGCTAGTTTAATCAAATGCATATAACCCTAGAATTATGGGAAGCAATTGATACATCCAAAGAAAATCCATACAAACTTTGGGAAAACATACCAACTCTATGCAGATAACATCCAAGTGGGAATAAAATCCAGACCACAAGTGCTACAAGAAAGGAATGCTGCTAAGAAAAGATTTGTAGAGCTGCCTTCTTCCTTAATAAAAAGGTGCAACACCAAAATTTGGATCTGAGCTACTTCCAACAGACACCATACAGAACAAAATAAGTGGGCCTTTCACTCTATAAAAGCCCAGTCCAGTAAAAATTGGACTTTTATTTTTCTAGCACACTGGCAGTGACACCTTATTGCCACATTTCCAACCCTAACACCAATCAAGCTCATATGATACTGTTACATTCCTGCCACTGAATATTATTATTTTTGCATTCCTAATAGAGAACATAATCAGACATGCCTCTTACAGTTAGAGGAAAATATTGGCCAGCTAAATGGTGTAATATGATGGTTTCCTCACTTATGGTAATCAGAGGAAAGGATTAAATGAGATGTATAAAGGATTGTTCACACCAGATTTACAGTATACTCATGCATTTGAAACCATGTAAGCAAACATACTAATGGCTATAAGGGCCCCAGAGGCAGCAATGACTGTTGAACTTTCATTCAGTACTCCTTGTGGGCAACATCCTCACTTTATATTTATTAAAGAGAGCAGGATTTTATGGTTTGTTCCATTTAGTGAGTAATTTTAATTTGCATCAGCAATGGAATATCAAGGACCCAAATTAGTTTCTTCACCTCTGTAATGTAGCTAGGAAGGCGCCATTAAGAAGGTCCTGTTTGAAATCATTTAAATTCTTTCATTCTATCAATCTACAAAGACTGTTCTGGCTGATTTCAATGTGCATAATGTGTTGTCAAATTAAAAGCAGGAAATAGTAGAAGAAGCGCCAAGATAAGTTCCTTTGGTAATATCCGTTTCATTGCTCACAGGTGCCATCATCAAACAGAGCCATTATTTACGTGTGGTGCACACTGCTAACCTTGGAGCCCAACTCTCTAGTACAGCAAAGGATGGTGAGTAATAAATAGCACAACACAGTGACCTCCCATGTGCTGGAGAGGATGAAGGTCACTGCGACCTTAGAAGCTGAAATTTACAACATTAGGCAGCTGGATAATGCATAAAATAATGTCATTCTGTTCTTTGTTTTTTAGATCGTGTTCAGCCCCCTCTTTATCATGAGGAGCCATCTTCCTGATCCCATTATTATACATTTAGAAAAGAGAAGCCTTGGCCTAGATGAAGCACAAGTGATTCCTGGAAAAGGACTAGAAAAGCAGCTGCAGAACATCGAGCCAGATCTCACTCATCACCTAACATTCCAAGCAAGGTAGAGCTTCCCTACAGTATGACTGTTTAGGGTGGCGAGTGCGTTTTGTTTCTTCACAATCATGCATCTTATCCAGAACTCACCTTGGTCAGAAAATGTAGATACTTGGACGCAACTTTGCCCACCCCATCCCATCCCTACTGAGTAGTAAAATAGGTGTGTTTGTTTTTTTTTGTCTACCGCACCATAAACCCCACTCCTTTGTACTTTTCCACCCCCAATGCCCAACAAGCACATGCTTGTACCCACCTCCTGTAGACTGCTTTCTTTTGCACACCATAGCATGTATTAAATGAAAGGGCACAATTATAACCAGAAATCAAATACTCCTATCTGCTTTCCCTTATGCTCCGCTAGTGTGCACACATCATGGCCCACATTTTACAGCCCATTTATAAAAATGTGAGTTATGATTTGGACCCTGCCGTGCCCCATGGAATTCTCTTTCCTAATGCAGCAGAGAATGCTCCGTGATTGGTGGAGAGCAAGTCATGGGACTTTGACAGGTTATGTGACCAGGCGGTGTTCCTAGTTTTCTTTTTGTCGCGCTTTCTTTCTTTCTTTAGTTTGTTTTTTTTTTTTTTTTAAATCGTTCTTTTGTTCTTTCTTTCGTTTTTTCTTTTGTTCTTTCTTTCACCCAGTGGCATACTTTTACAAATGTGCATTGCACTCCACTGGCTCTGGGAGACTGAAGCCTTTGGAGCGTTGTGAAAAATACACAGCTGCATTTTATTTCCTAAAGTACATCTATATCACTGTTTTTTAAATGGACACCTAAATGACAATTCAGTATCCCCAAAAGATAGACTTCATTTGGGGACAAAATCCTTTGATCCATAATAAAATATATCTCCCACACCCAATTTAAAGTGATTGTAAATGCTTTTTTTTAGATAACAAACAGGTTGCAAACAGAATTGCACAAGAGTATCCCCTAACCCTCTCCTTCTTGGGTCCTCTGCTGGCACTTCTGGCTCCTCCCCTCTGGTGAGGGCCCCCATAGAAAGTCGCTTTCTATGGGGGTACTTGAGCCTCGCTGTCTATATATATATATATACATATACATATACACACACACACAGACAGTGGGACTCGGCAAGGAATGCATTAAGGTAAAATATATTTTGGTTTTAGAACCACTTTAAACAGTGTCTGCTTTAACACCATTGTCATGCAAGTTGTTATGTTGTACAGCTCCGAAGAAGACAACGCGGACCTATGTATGAAGATTGATACAGTTGTTCACTTAATTCGATCAGTTGTTATCTTGACAGAGGAACGGCTTTGAGATGAAACATGACAGGCCAGACAGATCTGAATAGAGTTTGCTGTTAGACCCAGTTATTTAGTCATGTCTCTAGTGGACATGTTTAACTTGAAGTATCCACCAGCTTCCTACATTTTGCCAGAACTCATAGGGGACCCCCCCCCTGTAAATCATTTTTTTTTCTATATATTCTGTTCAATGCTAACTGTTCTTTAGGAAATTGTTTTTGTCATCTAACCATATATACTGTATCTGTTTTCTATTTACCTTCAGAGAAGAAGATGAGCCCTCAGAATGTGCTGTTCCTATCTCAACATCTCTAATTAAGCAAATTGCCTTGAAAGCACAATGCGAGTACTCTGCAAGTCAAATTATTTCCGACTTTTACGTAGGAGATTGCAACACTCTGCCTGCATGGCCATACAATAAAAAAGATACTGATAGGTAGGTTTCTTCCTCTATTGGAGGACAAGTACAGAGGTTAGATCACAGCAATAAAGCAGTCAATAAGGTATCCAAAAAATCATGTATTCCAAGGTAACGGCATCATCTATCAATGATGCTCATATAATTGCTAGACTTTTGCTTCTATACAGGTTGGCCTCATCACAAAAAAATGGTAATATCAGGCTTTCAGCATTAGCCTTTGCTGCCTGAGGTAATGTAACCTGTCATTAGAGCATGTTTCTGCTGCTGAGAGCCGAGGGGGAAGGTACTGATAGGTCTTACATAGGGGACAAAACTTTGGGTGGGAGTCACCAGTGCAGTGATATACACTAGAGTACAAAGAACAGTCAGATGGAGAAGCAGTGGCCAGGAGTCTACAGAATGTCCGGATCTGAAAAGTATGATTACTCTTCTCCTGCTGTCATGTAGCACATTGTGGTGGGTTGGATCATATTAATAAATGTACTGTATGTTTAGTATTTATCCAAAAGTTTTGAATACACTTTCCAGTTCTGCCAATGTAATTACCTGAAATCTGCTGAATTGCTACTGCTCAGCTGAATATGCGAGTGCCACTCCTACTAATGAATGGCAGAAAAAAGCATAGAGATTGGCTTACAGGGGTGGGACAATACAGAGTGCTGACTAATGGTTGCCATACGTGCTTTGATAAGTGATTGATTTATTTTCTGATTGTTTGCTTCTGTCAGTAATCGATTTGTAGTTGACAACCCCATTCGATTGATATGACACACACACAGGGAAGTGAATTAAAATTTTTAGTTAAAGTGGTTGTAAACTCGCATATACCCAGTGAAGTAAATAGCCTCAGATGATACGCAGAGATGAAACAAATCTTTCCACATAGGTTTTACTTGTATATCGGCTGTCTTTCCCTTTCTACACTCTTTGGAAAGTGCTGATCGTGTTAACAATATTTCTTCATCTGCCAACAGCACATAGGGGTGGGTAGGGAGACTGGGCTTACACTGTGTGAGAGCTGATTGGAGGAAAGGGACACCCCACCCCCCCCCCCCCTACATAGGCAGAGGAATGAAGAAACATGCAGCGCTGTAGTCTGAATAGACAAGCTCTCTGCTTATCTACCTCTAAGCTCCCTCCCCGACACAAATTTTCAGCTACTATTATGTCGTGTCGGAGAACTTGTCAGAAGTGACTCATTCTGATAACAGAGGAACAAAGCACCAGAGAGAAACCACACTTAGAGCTTTGGAGAGATATAAGTAAACACTACAAATACAGGTGCAGCTCATAAAATTAGAATATCATCAAAAAGTTTATTTATTTCAGTAATTCAATTAAAAAGGTGAAACTCATATATTTTATATAGATGCCTTACACATAGAGAGATATATTTAAAGCATTTCTTTCTATTTAATTTTGATGACCATGGCTTACAGCTAGTGAAAACCCAAAATGCAGTATCTCGGAGAATAAGGATCTTTAATACAGAAATGTTGGCTTACTGAAAAGTATGTCCATGTACAATATAGTATGCACTCCATACATTGTCGGGGGTCTTTTGCATAAATTACTGCATCAATGTGGCGTGGCATGGAAGCAATCAGCCTGTGGCACTGCTGAGGTGTTATGGAAGCCCAGCTTGCTTTGATAGTGGCTTTCGGCTCAACTGCATATTGGGTCTGGTGTCTCTCATCTTCCTTTTGACAATACCCCACAGATTCTCTATGGGGTTTAGGTCAGGCTGGCCAATCAAGCACAGCGATACAATGATCATGAAACCAGGTATTGGTACTTTTGACAGTGTGGACAGGTGCCAAGTCCTGCTGGAAAATGAAATCAGCATCTCCATGAAGCTTGTCAGCAGAGGGAAGCATCAAGTGCTCTAGAATTTCCTGGTAGAGGCCTGCACCTGATAAAACACAGTGGATCAACACCAGCAGGTGACATGGCTCCCCAAATCATCACTGACTGTGGAAACTTCACACTGGACCTTATGCAACTTGGATTCTGTGCCTCTCCACTCTTCTTCCAGACTTTGGGACCTCGATTTCCAAATATAATATAAAATTTTCCACAGTCCATGATGATTTGGGGAGCCATATCATCTGCTGGTGTTGGTCCACTATGTTTTATCAAGTCCAAAGTCAGTGCAGCTCAACCAGGGCTACCATAATTCTGGAGCACTTCATGCTTTCCTCTGCTGACCAGCTTTACGGAGATGCTGCTTTCATTTTCCAGCAGGACTTGGCACCTGCCCTCACTGCCAAATGTACCAATGCCTGGTTAATCATCATGGTATCACTGTGCTTGAATGACCAGCAAACTTGCCTGACCTAAACCCCATAGAGAATCTGTGGGGTATTGTCAAGAGGTAGATGAGAGACGCCAGACCCAACAATGCAGATGAGCTGAAAGCCAATATCAAAGAAAACTGGCCTTCCATAAACCCTCAGCAGTGCCACAGGCTGATCGTCTACATGCCACGCCGCATTGATGCAGTAATTCATGCAAATGGAGCCCTGACCAAGTATTAAGTGCATACTATACTGAACATGGACATGCTTTTCAGTAAGCCAACGTTTCTGTATTAAAAATCCTTTAAAAGAAAAAAATTATTGAAATATATCACTCTGTGTGTAATGCATCGATATAAAATATGAGTTTCAATTTGTGAATTTAATTACTGAAATAAATAAACTTTTTGATGATATTCTAATTTTATGAGTTGCACCTTTATACAGTCAGGTCCATAAATATTGGGACATCGACACAATTCTAATCTTTTTGGCTCTATACACCACCACAATAGATTTGAAATGAAACAAACATGATGTCCTTTAAATGCAGACTTTCAGCTTTAATTTGAGGGTTTTTACATCCAAATCAGGTAAACGGTGTAGGAATTACAACAGTTTGTATATGTGCCTCCCACTTTTTAAGGGACCAAAAGTAATGGGACAGATTAACAATCGTAAATCAAACTTTCACCTTTTAATACTTGGTTGCAAATCCTTTGCAGTCAATTACAGCCTGAAGTCTGGAACACATAGACATCACCAGACGCTGGGTTTCATCCCTGGTGATGCTCTGCCAGGCCTCTACTGCAACTGTCTTCAGTTCCTGCTTGTTCTTGGGGCATTTTCCCTTCAGTTTTGTCTTCAGCAAGTGAAATGCATGCTCAATCGGATTCAGGTCAGGTGATTGACTTGGCCATTGCATAACATTCCACTTCTTTCCCTTAAAAAACTCTTTGGTTGCTTTGGCAGTACTCTTCGGGTCATTGTCCATCTGCACTGTGAAGCGCCGTCCAATGAGTTCTGAAGCATTTGGCTAAATATGAGCAGATAATATTGCCCGAAACACTTCAGAATTCATCCTGCTGCTTTTGTCAGCAGTCACATCATCAATAAATACAAGAGAACCAGTTCCATTGGCAGCCAAACATGCCCACGGCATGACACTACCACCACGATGCTTCAATGATGAGGGGGTATGCTTTGTATCATGAGCAGTTCCTTTTCTTCTCCATGCTCTTCTCTTCCCATCACTCTGGTACAAGTTGATCTTGGTCTCATCTGTCCATAGGATGTTGTTCCAGAAATGTGAAGGCTTTTTTATGTTCAATTAGTTTTTATTGATTATCAAAGTTTCAAGTATACAGAAAAAAAAGACAAGAATCCAGGAGCCTGTCTGGAGGCAACCTGGACCGGTAAGTAAGGGGTAATCCCCAGTTACAACATGTAAACGGCATTATGCAGATAGCATCTAGCTCATGCGAATAAGTATGAAGCAATACACAACTCAAACCGTGTCGTCTGAAGACACATTATCTGCTCCGTCCGACCAGGATGCCCCTATGGGATCCTACTGCAATCATGGATCGGAGGAGTCGTTAGGGAATGACATGAATACCTGTACAGACGACCTTATTCCAGCACCTATTGGTGAGGTCTCAAGTGATGACAGTGTAAACAGAAATTGAACCGCATACAAGTAAAGAGTAATCATATAACTTTAGGGGAGGCCCCAGAAAGAAGTAGAGAGGGAGAAGGGTAGAAAGGGAGATCTAGAGTTCAGAAGGGGGGTTTAGTGCCAAGGGAAGGGTGGATGGGGAAGGAGGAGGGGGAGTAAGGGGACAGCGAGCTACGGACCCATGGAAGGGTGTCCAAACATGGCAGGGAACCCGAAGGTTGAGGACCGGTAAGGCCTCGGAGTGAGCCCTAACTGGAGCCTATCCTTCAACTTATCCGAAGTTGAGTAATGTCTCCAAATACTACAAATAAAGGAGAATTTAGCATGTCTGTCTAGAGATTTGGCAAGCATTTCCCCCATTAGCATACTAGTATTCATCTCATTTACCCATTCTAAAATCGAAGGAGGGGAGGTGGTTTTCCAATGTCTAGTAATGAGTCACGAGCCGCGCTAAGGGAAAATTTAAGGAGATTGTGTTTTTGGAACTTGACAGTACCCGGTAGAATGGAAAGGAGGGCAATAAAAGGAGAGGGCTGGAGAGGCGTATCATAGATCTCAGAATAAATGTGAAAAATTTGAGCCCAGAACGGTCTAATTACATCACATTCCCACCAGATATGGCTGTATGTACCTGTTGCTGAGTTGCATCTCCAGCAGGTGTCCGCAGCCGATGGGTACATGATCCTGAGGGTGGTCGGCACTCGATACCATCTGGAAATCACCTTATAGTTTTTTTCTTGAGAGTAGCTAGAGATGGACGATTTGTGGGTAAAGAGAAAGGCTTTACTCTATTCTGCTTCAGTAATGTCTCTCCCAAGCTCCTCCGACCAAACTTTAGTAAATTTAGGTAAGGAGTTATGAGTGTGGTCTAGAATCAGTTTGTAGGTCAAGGAAAGGGTATGGTGGGGGGTGTCAGGGAGTGTGCATATTTGTTCAAAACTGCTCAGAGGTCGATGGATCTGTTCGGAATCATGAAGTCCTTTGCAGTAGGAAGTCAGGTGTATACGGGTAAGCCAAGTCAAGCGGGAGGACGTAGAGTTATAGTTTGACTTAAAGGTACCCTGCGCAGAGTCAACAAATTGTCGTGCTGTGGGCCATGAAGCTCTGTCATATTCTTCAAGTGTGTGGATGGACCTGCTCTCCGGAAGGGCTGGGTTGTCAAATAAAGGTGTGAGTGGGCTTGGTTCAGTAGATAGAGCATAGGCCTCTCTCTTACGGTACCAAAGCACCAGAGCGTCCCTGGTGAGGGGAGATAACACGGTGAGAGACCTATGAGTATGTTCAAAGCCCCATAGCAGGGCCCGAAGGTCCACCGGGGACAAGTCCTGTTCTACGAGGGTAGCAGCTTTGACAAAGGGGCGGGGGAACCACTCCAGGATCCGTGATAACACTGCTGAGGAATGATAAAGCTCAAAATCCGGCAGACCCATTCCACCTTTAGGGATGGTAGTGCATAAATGTTTATGTTTCAACCTGGGGCGCTTCCTCTGCCATACGAAGCGTATAGCCGATGAACGTAGGGTGCGAAAAAATGCAGAAGGGAGGGAAATGGGGAGGGCTTGGAATAGGTACAATAATTTGGGGAGTATATCCATTTTTAGGGTGTACATGCGCCCAAACCAAGAGAGCGGTCTGTCCATCCGAGCCTCAGATAGGCGTCTGATCTTAGTGAGCAGAGGGCCAAAATTCAGATTATAGATATCCGCCGAGCGTGACGGGATGGACGTACCTAAATATTAAATGGATGTCGCTTGCCATTGGAAGGAGAAATTAGTCTTGAGGGAGGAAATTGTATGATGTGGAAGTGATAGGTTAAGGGCTTCCGTTTTGGAAATGTTAAGCTTGTAGTTACTGTGCCAGCCGAAGCGGTTGATCTCTGCTAGGATGGATGGAATACTAATGTGGGGTTGTGTCACATAAAGCAAGAGATCATCAGCGTATAGGGAGAGTTTGCAATGTGAGGTGGGGGTCTGGATACCACTTATGCTCTGATCGCTTGGGCCAAGTGTTCTATAACAAGGGCAAAAAGGAAAGGGGAGAGGGGACACCCTTGCCTGGTGCCATTAGCTATCTTGAATGTACGCGAGTGAGTTCCATTCACTAAGATAGAGGCGGAGGGCATGGCATACAGGCCCATAATGCGCTGGAGCATCTTCGGTCCTAGTCCTATCTGGGCCAGGGTGGCTTGAAGAAATGGCCAACTGACCCTGTCGAAGGCCTTCTCCGCATCACACGAAAGGAGGCAGGCTGGTATACGGTTACGGTGAGCGTGTGCTATAAGATGAACAGTTTTAGTAGTGTTGTCCCGCGCCTCACAGCCAGGGACAAAACCTACCTGGTCCCTGTGTATGATGTTAGGTAGTAACGGGGAGAGACGCTTCGACAGGATCTTGGCGAACAATTTCAAGTCTATATTAAGTAGGGAAATCGGCCTATAATTGGCGCATAGGGAGGGGTCTTTACCGGGTTTCGGAATCACTACTATTTGGGCATGGAGTAGGGACGATGAGGGGGAGAGGGTATCGTTAATGGCGTTAAAGGCATTTGTGAGGAAGGGGACAATCTGGGGTGCAAACGTCTTGTAGAAGCGCGAGGAGAACCCATCAGGTCCAGGGCTTTTACCATTTTTGAGATCTATGATGGCTAGTAGGAATCCTGCTTCCGAAAAAGGGGATTCCAATTCCTCTGCCTCCGAAGTCGGTAGGGGGGGAAGGGAAGTTTCCTGAATAGTGAAGGCTTTTTTGGATGTTGTTTGGCAAACTCTAATCTGGCCTTCCTGTTTTTGAGGCTCACCAATGGTTTACATCTTGTGGTGAACCCTCTGTATTCACTCTGGTGAAGTCCTCTCTTGATTGTTGACTTTGACACACATACACCTACCTCCTGGAGAGTGTTCTTGATCTGGCCAACTGTCGTGAAGGGTGTTTTCTTCACCAGGGAAAGAATTCTTCGGTCATCCACCACATTTGTTTTCCGTGGTCTTCCGGGTCTTTTGGTGTTGCTGAGCTTGCCAGTGCGTTCTTTCTTTTTAAGGATGTTCCAAACAGTTGATTTGGCCACACCTAATGTTTTTGCTATCTCTCTGATGGGTTTGTTTTGTTTTTTCAGCCTAATGATGGCTTGCTTCACTGATAGTGACAGCTCTTTGGATCTCATATTGAGAGTTGACAGCAACAGATTCCAAATGCAAATAGAACACTTGAAATGAACTCTGGACGTTTTATCTGCTCCTTGTAAATGGGATAATTGGGGAATAACACACACCTGGCCATGGAACAGCTGAGCAGCCAATTGTCCCATTGCTTTTGGCCCCTTAAAAAGTGGGAGGCACTTATACAAACTGTTGTAATTCCTACACCGGTCACCTGATTTGCATGTAAATACCCTCAAATTAAACCTGAAAGTCTGCAGTTAAAGCACATCTTGTTTGTTTCATTTCAAATCCATTGTGGTGGTTTATAGAGCCAAAACGATTAGAATTGTCTCAATATTTATGGACCTGACTGTATGTGCTTAGTTCAACTTTCATGAATAGGGTTTACAACCACTTTAACTTAACTATGTTTCCACCCATGTAATCTTATAATTTGATAGTTTGAAATACAATGGTATTCCTGAACAAAGAATCTCAGTGTTGTGGATTGATGCAAAATGATCAAAAGTATTCAGCCCTGGCCAATTGGCTAAGTTTGATCATATCCAATTGTAACTGAGTCTAAATTAATCAGAAGGCAAATTGGAGTTGGTTGTTTGTTTGCTCATATAATCAGTTTGATTGAATCACACACTGATCAAGTAAAAAAAATTTAAACGTGTGGTCAGCAATAAATTCAACAGATAGTATTGCAGGCTTTAAAAAGTGTTGCCACCCTCCTCCTGCTATCAGCAATATGTTGCAGCAGGGGTAAATCAAGTCATTTTGCAGATACATAATAATCATGTGCATGTCATTCAAACGTGTTTTAGCTATTTTGCTGGAATTGCCATTTATAAGGTATTTCCAAAGAACTGCTGATCATACTATTAAATGAGCATGTTTTACCTGCTTCCTCCAGCTTTTGAAGATTTGCTGGTCTTGTTGGGGTTTGCAGTTCCTCAGTAGAGCAGGTAGTCCTTGATTACAATAAGCATTCATGTATTCAAACTCAAGAATAATAACAAGTGTGTCATTAATTTAATTTAATAAAATTTTTTAAATAAGGAATAAATATTAATCATGTAGCCCCTATATGGGTTAGCTTAGCATTTATAAGGAAATATAAGATATATGAGCAAGTTTTAGTGTTTCATGAAATCTGTAAACGGTAAAAGCAGCAGCGCCACCTTCCTGTTGATTAAGTGAGGTGCAGGATTAACTGTGTCAGTTCTTGTGTCCTCTTTTGCGTTTAGCTTTGAAATTTGAGAATTTTGAAATTAGAAGATGTTTGACTCTGCACTTCTCTCCGACAAAATAGTATAACACTTCGTCTTTCAGAGACTTGCAAAGACTAAGGAAACATTTGCCTCTCTTTCATATGCTCCTTTCAATCACTGAATTCATTTCTTGAGCAAAAGCTGTTTCAATGCAACATCACTAAACAACAGAGCAACATTATTATTATACACAATTTATATAGCACCAACAGTTTGTGCAGCACTTTACAATGTAGAGGAGGAACAGCACAATTACAGTACAGTTCAATACAGAAGGTACAGGAGGGCCCTGCTATGTTATGCAATTAAAGCACCTGTATTTGCTAATTGTACCTGTATTTGCATTGTTTCTTAAGCAGTTTACAACTTTTTTTAAATAAAAAGCTCCCTCCTGGTTTGGCACTTAATTAGTTACAGTGAAACTTAAGAAATATCTACAGCAGGAACACCTGCAAATATTATGTCAGTGTTGGGAGGCTCATGTTTGTATGAAATATGAATATATATATATATATATATTCATATATATATATATATATATTCATATATATATATATGAATATATATATATATATATATATATCTGTATATATATATGGTAAAAAAAAACAGAAACCGCAGAGAAAGTTACGCAATGCTCAGATCTAGCCACTTTATCCCTGTGTTCTGACCACCTGATTAGCTGCCCAAAGTCAGGAAACCCAGGACTAGTGGATAAGTAGCCTTTATTAGCAACTTAACTGAATGCAGTACCTTGTGGAAATATTATTTTTCTCAGAGAAAATTTATTTAAAGCAGGTATTTTATTTATTTATTTTTTAACTGTATTACTTAATTTTGTTGTTTTACCATGGCTTTCCAAGCAATGCTGAGACTTTTGCTTTTACAGTGGGGAGCACCTGACTCAGTGGGACAGCCCAATGCGGGTGAAGCTTTCCCTCTGGAAGCCCCATCTCAAGACCCTGTTGATTGAGCTGCTCCCATGGGCTCTCCTCATCAACCAATCCAAATGGGACCTTTGGTTATTTGAGGGCGAGAATATCATTCTTCAAATCCCTGCTGGAAAAACCATCATTCCTCCCAATTTCAAGGTAAATGCCTTCTTCACACTGGAATGTATAACAGTCTGTCAGTTTTATTATTTTTAAAGCTTTTAGGCATATAAACCAATGTTTGATATATCTTCCTTAATTATAAATTACAATGAGGGAGATTTAATAAAACTTAAGCGTGCAGCTCTGCATAGAAACCAATCAGCTTCCAGGTTTTATTGTCAAAGCTTAATTGAAGAATTGGAAGTTAGATTGGTTACTATACATAATGCAGATTCTGAGTGCTCCAGTTTTAATAAATCTCCCCCTATGTCTCAGGCTGAGCTGGCTCCAGCCAGTTTTGGATAAACCTATCTGCCGGTGGCTACCACTGCTCGGAGAAAGCAGTGCTGCTGCTCTTGTTTACATCGTTAGATTGTGCTCAGGTAAGTATTTAAGGGCAGAGAATGCATTAAGGAAAAAAAACCTCCTGCCTTTATAACCACTTTAAGATAACTGGAAGTCGGTGTGCTGTGTCTGTGCCCTTCTCTGCCATTGACACCTATGATCTGCTGAAATTAAGGCATGGCTTTTATTTATTTTAAATGTCATATTAACCTTTTTGCCTCTATGTTTTTCTGAAAATGTATTTGGTTATGTTCTAGTATATCAGATTAGATTCAACTTTTGCTAGATTCCTTTTTTACATGGTAGAAGAATCAGACTATTAAACATGCCTCTAGATTGGGCCTGTACATCTACGTCCAGTGCACATTGGGGCAATATTCAAATTTTGCCTATGAGGTAGTACCACATAGAGCCAGATTATCCTTTTTGATCTTGGAATTTTTTAGCAGAAATTAACATAAAAAACTTCAACCTCCCCACTCGCAGTGCTGACACCAGTCTTCCAATACAGTTTTTAGTGGGTCATATGCAAGGTATTTGTTGCACTATTGTTATCACCAAATGCAGACACTTTATATAGGATTTATGTAGTGTTAACAGTTTGTGCAGCACTTCACGATATAAAGGGAGACCGTACAGTACAGTCACAATACAATACAATTCAAGACAAGATAGTTAGGAGGGCCTTGCTCATGGACTATTTTGTGTAGCTACTCTGATTATCTGCAACCTTTGAAATGTAAAACTTTGAGCGGTAGCGCAGTTTCAAAATCTTTGGGTGGGGGGGTTTGGATGAAGGTTCTTCAGCTGGTTTTCTCATTTTGAAGAGCTTTATAAATCTATTTTAAAAATGATGTACTGACACAGACAGCAGCCACCCACTTTGGTACCTTGAACTATTTTTAACAGGTGGACCTCCTTTTAGATTTAGATCATGTGGACCTCCATTTAGATTAAAATCAAATGTATTCATGGCAAGATCATGAGCATATGTTGGGACAGTGCCCTTCATCTTGGCAGATAAAGAGGCCACAACCTGGGGGAGCATGTGTACCACTCCAGAATTTATTTTTGTAAACAATTCCAAAAATTGCAGAGAGGATGAAAAATATTGTAGACTAATGGCTATAACATTTAAGCCCCCATACACACCTGAGCATTTTTCTGCTTGTTTCCCTATGCCTGACCATGCAGAATCCCATTCTTCTGAATTGTACTTGCTCATATTTTTATACTCAGTAGTTTTATGCTCTAAGAAGTACATGAGATTTTTTTCGAGCATAGTCAGACGTTTTTGGCTTCATAGACTTTCATTGAAACACCTGTACACATATGCTACAGGTGTTTTGTGCTATATGTGTTATTAAGCCTCAAGAATTTCTGTCCTGCTATAGAACTGCTCTCTTTCCCTTGCCCAGCCCAGGAATCGAACTCCTGAAGCTTGATACATGCACAAAAAATCCTGAAATACACCAGAAGAATGATTAGATAGATAGCTTTGAACCTTGTACTTCAATGTGCACTTGTACTGATATAGGTTTGATGTTCTGTCACCATTGGTCGTGACTAGCTGTCACTGTGTTTACTTTCCAAATGTAATCTTTTTTTTATTTTTATACATGTGTACATATTGAATACTGTTATGCATGTCCCATCACAGAAATGAACGACAATACTCCCTTTCTCATAATATTTATACTGTATGTTCCTTCTTATGTACCAAAAAATGTATTAACCACTTCGCGCCCGGGCAATGCTCAAAAGACGTCTGCATTGCGGCGCCGAAGTGCTGACAGGACGTCCATGGACGTCCTCCTCTTTCCTCCCCCCCCGCGCGCCCCCGCGAGCGCGCATCGAGGAAAATCTGTGTTGGCCGTGTCCCTTGGACACAGCCAATCACAGATCGTGCTGAATGGCCAATCCCAGAGGCTATTCAGCACTCAATCTCACTGTCCAATGAGAGATGATCTCAAATGTAAACATATGAGATCATCTCTCATTGCCGGCTTTCTCTCCTCACACAGAGACAGCGTGTGAGGAGGGAGAGAGATCTGTGCTCTTACCTGTAAAAGTGAGTTTTTCAAAACACATTACACAAGTAAAAAACAGTCCCTGCCAGTGCCACCTGCCAGGGCCATCTGCCGCCAGTGCCACCTGCCGCCAGTGCCACCTGCCGCCAGTGCCATCTGCCGCCAGTGCCATCTGCCGCCAGTGCCATCTGCCACCAGTCCCATCTGCCACCAGTGCCACCTGCCAGTGCCACTTGTCAGTGCCACCTGCCGTAAGTGCCATCTGTGCCACCTGTCAGTGCCATCAGTGCCACCTGCCAGTCCCATCTGCCATCAGTCCCATCTGCCACCAGTCCCATCTGCCAGTGCCACCTGCCAGTGCCACCTCATCAAATGGCTAAAAGAGTATTCTCAGCCGAGGAGGCGTACGAAATTCTTGCGGCCGACGGGAGCAACGGGGAGCTCTCCGATTCGGATTCCACCGCATATTCAGATGAGTCTGACGTGGACTACGAGCCTGTCATAAGCAGTGGATCAATGACGGAGGAGACAGAGGAGAAGGAGAAGGAGCAGGAGGAGGAAGAAGAGGAGGAAGAGGGCCCGCCCGCCACACGAAGGCGTTCTGCTGAGGAGGCAGTGCCATCCACCAGCACCGCAGTGCCATCCACCAGCACCGCAGTACCTCGGGAAGCAAGGCCACGTACCAGTGGGGTGTCACTTCAGCCCCAAAGGGTTAGGTCCCATGCCAGCCTTATCTATTCCCTTCAGTACCCCTTGTGGCTTCCTCCTAATTCAGGAGAAGCCAACATTCCCCATTTCACTGCCCAGCCAGGAGTCCAGGTGGATACAGAAAACTTTTCCCCAATTGATTTTTTTTAATTAAATTTTTACTGAGGACATGCTGGCAACAATTGTGGCCCAGTGCAACTTGTATGCCCAACAGTTTATAACCAGCAACCCAACGTCCTCTTATGCCCGTCCCTACGTGTGGAGAGCCCTTACAGTGGAGGAGTTTAGAAATTTTTTGGGCTTCACATTCTGTATGGGACTAAATGGAAAAAAATCAAGTACGTTCATATTGGTCATCCCGCCCCATCTATCACATGCTAATCTTTTCCTCAGTAATGCCCAGGTCCAAATATCTAATGATTATGAGATTCCTACACTTCAATGATAATACCCAATGCCCTCCCCGAAATGACCCAAATTTTGATAAGCTTTATAAAATTCGGCCGCTACTAAATTATTTTTCTGAAACCTTCCCCCAATTGTTTACCCCAGACCAACATATATGCGTGGATGAGTCCCTTATCAAATTTTCTGGCAGGCTGGGCATAAAACAATTTATACCCAGCAAAAGGGTCCGCTATGGGGTGAAGCTGTATAAATTGTGCGACCGAGCAACTGGGTATGTGTATGCATTTATTGTGTATGAAGGGAAGGACACCGAACTGCACCCCCCTAATTGCCCAGACTATATAGGAACCAGTGGGAAAGTAGTTTGGGAACTCATAAACCCACTTCTGGAGAAAGGCTACCATTTGTATGTGGACAATTTCTATACAAGTTTGCCCCTGTTCCGAAACCTACATAGAATGAAGACTCCAGCATGCGGCACCGTACGGACGAACCGGAAGGGCTTTCCTCAAAGCCTGGTCACCAAAAAATTGAGAAGAGGGGAGACGGCGAGTTTACGTAATGAGGAAATTTTGGCTGTGAAGTGGAGGGACAGAAGAGATGTCTACGTACTTTCTTCCATCCACAACAATGAATTTGTTGAGATCACCAGGAGGAATGGCCGGATCCAAAAACCCAAATGCATTTACGAGTACAATAAGTTCATGGGGGGTGTCGACTTCAACGACCAGATGCTCGAACCCTACCTTTCCACAAGAAGATCATACCAGTGGTATAAGAAAGTTTCCATTTATTTATTTAATTTGGCCATGTACAACTCATATGTAATATATCAAAAATCCACTATAAGACCCAAATCCTTCCTTTTCTTCCAGGAGGAAATCACCACTGCCCTTTTATACCCGAACAGCCCACCAGTAAACATTAGATCCGATGTCGTTAGCCGACTCTCCGAGCGCCACTTCCCAGATAAAATCCCTCCCAAACCAACAGGCCAAAAACGCCAGAAAAAGATAGATTTTGGGTGGAGCTCCGCTTTAACTGCAGTAGAGGAAAGTCAGGTGTTTGGGCTATCTGTGCAGTCTGGCAGAGCTGTCTAAATCTCAGGATTTAACAGAAATACAATTATTTTGGTAGGTAATACAACTCTCATATGTCTATTCATCTGTGTATTTAGGCGATTAGATGTCTTCTCACCCCTTATTTTAACACCCTAAATGCCAAAGCAAAGCATTATGGCTGCAGCATGTGTACACCCCTGACCTCAGCCTTCACAGCTTGGTTTTACTGCACCCCCTCACCCAAGTGTAAATGAGCCCTTAGATTAGCCTTTATTTGATGTTGCTACAGTACATCAATCCATTACCTTGCTAAAGCAAATGTTCATTTTAAAAACGTTACGTTTTCTAATGGTTAGTGGGGTCAAATCAATGTTAGTATTTGATTGCAGTGATAAGAAAATTCAAAGGAGAAGAATGGAAAATAAATTCTTGAATGTGGTTTTCCTTGAGGAAAATCCATTCACTCACTCCAAAATTAAATGGTAAAAGCAAACCTATTTTTAAGTAATTTCAAAGGGCATTTGTCAAGTCATTGAATGTACTAATATAAATTTTCATACAAGTGGTGTCCTGAAAACCAAATCCATTCACTCACTCCAAAATTAAATGGTAAAAGCAAACCTATTTTTAAGTAATTTCAAAGGGCATTTGTCAAGTCATTGAATGTACTAATATAAATTTTCATACAAGTGGTGTCCTGAAAACCCGGTAGCCTACGGCCATCTTAAAGCAAGAGTAAAGTCTTGTTTTCTTTTTTGTTTTTTAAATAACAGACCTGTTATTCTTACCTGCTCTGTGAAATGTTTTTGCACAGAGCAGCCCAGATCCTCCTCTTATAGGGCCCTGCCGTTGTTCTGGGGCACGCACCCGACCCACAGCTCTAAGTGCCCATTTACACACGGAGCCGCAGCTGGGCCTTGCCCCCTCCTGATTGGCTCACTGACTGTGGACTGTGATTGACAGCAGCTGGAGCATATAGCTCCTGTTGCTGTCAAAAGCCAATCAGGAGTGCAAGTCGCCGGAGAGGCAAGGCTCTCGTGGACGTCGCTGGATTGAGAGGGGCTCAGGTAAGTCTTAGGGGTGACTGGGGGGCTGCTGCATACAGAAGGTTTTTTACCTTCATGCATAGAATGTATGAAGGTAAAAAACCTTGTGCCTTTACAACCACTTTAGGTTTACTGTTTTTAGGGAGAAGTTGAAGTAAATGTTCAGTAACTGTTTCAATATCACCACTTACTTCTGATACTGATATGCTATTTAGTACGAGAGCCATTATTTTCCTTATAGCTAAATTGACATTCTTTGTGGACATTCAGATTTTCCATATTCAGACAGTGAGAAATGCAACAACAAGACCCTCATTTAGTATTTCATTAAAAATATTGATATACCTATCAATCCTTAAAGAAAAACATGTTTGGAAGTGGTTGTAATTAATAGCAGAATCAGCCCCCCTCCCCTTCCTTCTGTCAAGAGTAGCTACTCCCAGCTACTGAAAGAGTAGATTGTTAATATAGAGATCAGTTATCTGTGTCTGCTCCTTAACACTTCAGTGGTGTGTTGAGTCTTGAACTTTTCAGGTCAGAGGTTAGGTCTTGGTCAATGGGCAGCTGTTTGCTAAATTGCTACTTTGTTTTTATATGATGTCAACACCGTAGGTATAGCATAGCACAAAAGAAAAAACTACAAACAAATGTGCTAAATTATTTATTAATAGACATCAGTACCTTTAAATGGATCATAGCAGAAAAACTTCAGGTTAAGTTCTGAATGTTAATATCGCATAATGATAGCGCTGTCATAAGCGAATGCCCGTAGTGGGATGACTGTACATAAAAAGTTGTCATTATCTGTTATTTTGGGACTTAAAATGTGAGACTTAAAATATGTAAATTAAAACATGTATTGCACTAAGAAGTTCCAATGTATTTTTTAGAACAATAAAAAATAAATCACTGTCGGGATATGCTTAGATTTGTTTTAACTCGAGAAATAGGAGATAGTGGCTGGTCAACTTTGGGGCTACATGGGTTTTGGAAGGCTAATTTAAAGTGTATCTGAAACCAAAACTTTTTTTTCTTTTAGTCTTGGACAAATTTGTCTTATTTTTTTTTTGTGTTATTGAGGAGATTTATTGTATACTTAACAGAAAGGTCGAACAAATCTCTCCAAACCGAGGGAACTACCATCTTGAAAATGTCCCTTTCCTCCCTTTTCTAGTACTAACTCAAAATGTTAGATTTTTTTTCCCCTTACTTTAGTCACTATGACAGTGGTCACCAGGACACACAGATAGTAATTATCCCCAGTGGGGACAAAATCGTCAATAAAAAACATGACGGTTGCAAACTTCAACACTCTATCCAAAACTACAGCAAGCCTTATGCTTTAGATACATTTTTACCTAGAGCTTAAATTTCTGGATTGGTTGGATTTTGGTTAGTGGACTCTACCCACTGATAGTTTGTGGTGTGGAATGCTGGAGACAAGATCTACACTCCTTGGTTCCTTCTCCTACTGGCCCTTGCTTTGTTGGTCTCATTCTTGCTGGGTTACCAAAAAGTTGTAAAACTCTAGTGGGAGACCTGATGCCATTCACCCAAGACTACACTTAAATTGAGGTGCTTGGAAATGAATGACTTCAGACTAAAACAAACACATGGACCACAACACCGAATGAAGCAATCTTCATTTATTCATTTAATTTATACAGTGGGGAAAATAATTAGTTGATCCCCTGCAGGTTTTGTAAGTTTGCCCACTTACATATAAAATGAAGGGTCTAAAATTTATATCAAAGGTGTATTTTAAATGATAGAGAAAGAACATCAACCAAAAATCCAAAAAAAAGAAGATACAAATGTTATAAATTGAGTTGCCGTTTAGTGAGTAAAATAAGTCTTTGATCCCCTACCAACCAACAATAATTCTGGTTCCCACAGACTGGCTACAGTATGTGCTCATGTGGTACACAGATTAGTCCTGTCAATTTAAGAACTCCTTATGTGTATAAAAGACCCCTGTCGACAGAATCTTTTTCTTCCATTCAAACCCATCATGGGCAAGACTAAAGAGCTGTCAAAGAACGCCAGGGACAAGATTGTAGACCTGCACAATGCTAAAATGGGCTACAAGACCAAGTAGAAGCTGATGGTGAGAAGGAGACAACTGTTGGAGCAATTATTTGCAAATGGAAGAAATACAAAATAACCATCAATCGCCCTCGGTCTGGAGCTCATTGCAAAATTTTGCCTCATGGGGTAAGGATGATCATGAGAAAAGTGAGGTATCAGCCCAGAACTACATGGGAGGAGCTTGTGAATGATCTCAAGGCAGTTGGGACCACATTTCCCAAACAAACCATTGGCAACACAATATGTCGCCATGGATTGAAATCCTGCAGCGCCCGCAAGGTCCCCCTCCTCAAGAAGGCACATGTACAGGCCTGTCTGAAGTTTTCCAATGAATATGTAAATGATTCAAGGATAGCAGGATTAAGAGAAAGTGCTGTTTTGAGATGAGACCAAAATTGAGCCTTTTGGCATTAACTTGACAGGCCATGTTTGAAGGAAGAAAAATGCTGACTATAACCCTAAGAACACCATCCCTACAGTCAAGAACAGAGGTGGAAACATAATGCCTTGGGGCTGTTTCTCTGCAAAAGGTACAGACTGACTTTGCTGCATTGAGGGGCCAATAGATGGGGCCATGTATTGTAAAATCTTGGATGAGAACGTTCTTCCCTCAGCCAGAACACTGCAGATGGGTCATGGATGGGTCTTCCAGCATGACAATGACCCAAAACATACCACCAAGGCAACAAAGGAGTGGCTCAAAAAGAAGCACATTAAGGTCATGGAGTGGCCTAGCCACACTTCAGACCTTAATTCTATAGAAAATTTATGGATGTAGCTGAAAATTCGAGTTGCCAAGCAACAACCAAGGAACCTTAAGGATTTACAGAAGAAGAGTGGACCCAAATCCCTTCATGTTTTGCATTGGTATCAAATCCTTATTTTACTCTGTGTACTGCAACTCAATTAATAACATTTGTAGCATGTGTTTTTTCCGGATTTTTGGTTGATATTCTGTCTCTATCATTTAAAATACACCCATGGTAAAATAATTATAGACCCTTCATTTCTTTGTAAGTGGGAAAACTTACAAAATCTGCAAGGGATCATATTATTTTTCCCACTGTAGGTGCACTCTTAAGGTGCAACCACCTTTGTTGATTTACAATGGTGAAGGATAGGCATAGGAAAGCCACATGGCTGTAACAAAACCCAAAATAAAAACGTTTATTGAAAATTTCCTAAATTCTCCAGTTGTCCTCTGAGGAGCAGAACCATGATAAGCATACAATGTCAGATAGTGGTATACAGAGGTTAAAGGGGTTGTAAAGGTACAATTTTTTTTCCTAAATAGCTTCCTTTACCTTAGTGCAGTCCTCCTTCACTTACCTCATCCTTCGATTTTGCTTGTAAATGTCCTTATTTCTTCTTAGAAATCCTCACTTCCTGTTGTTCTGTCTGTAACTCCACACTGTTATGCAAGGCTTTCTCCCTGGTGTGGAGTGTCGTGCTCACCCCCTCCCTTGGACTACAGAGAGCGTCAGGACGCTCTCTACGTTGCAGAGAGAGAAAGGAGCTGTGGGTTAGTGGGTGTGTCTACCGCGCCGCCTCCCTTGGCTTAGTTTCATTCACTAAAGGGGTTTTGTCTGAGAACGTTGCTCGTTCTCGTTGGGCGAAATTCAGCAAAACCAGCAATGCGCATGCGTGATGCCGCTAAGCCTAATGGGATATGTAGTTCCGGTCTTGCCGTGACGTTGCTGTAATGCACGCGCACCGCAAACCCAGAAATACAGGATAGAAACAAGAGAGGAAGGCAGGAGGATGATATACAAGCAATATTTTCTCAGGTATTTAACTAATTTTAATAAAAGTGATCAGTACCTAACAGACATCGATTACAAGTTATAAAGTGTTTACCTTTACAACCCCTTTAAAGCTAAATGTACAAACTTTAGGGCTCACGCTGATCGCGTTCCCTGTATATTGAAGCTCGTTAACAGTGATACCTTTTCTTGTATTTTGCAACATAGACAAAAATTCAGAAAGTAATGTTTTCAAATTGAGCATATGCTCTTATACACCCTGGGGAAAATTTATCAAAACTGGAGTTGTCAGAATCTGGAGCAGCTGGGCATGATGATCAATCAGATTTTATCTTCAGCTTGCTTTGAACATAGGAGATAGAAGCTGACTGGTTACTACACACAGCTGCTCCAGATTCTGGCTGCTCCAGTTTTGATAAATACCCCTTAGTGTGTTGCAATAAATTATACAAAAATCCAAAATCCTGCATTTTGGATGTGCAGCACTGTGTCATCCCATCTGAATCAATTGAATGGGTAACCTTTCAAACCACAACACATATAAACATGCATCATGCGTTTTTTTGTAACTGACGTTTTGTACAGCATTTTGTTAAGTTGAAAAAGTGAAACAAACTGTTTATACTCAGCTTGTCCTGATCAGCGGCCTTTTACCTCTATTATCGAACAGAACACAAAAAAGTTGCCCTGGAACTTTCAGTGAGGTGAGCACGGATAGCCATTAAGCATACTAGAAGTAAACATAGTCTCAATATTTATTTAAAAAGTGTCATACGCATATAAATAGCATAGATTGGTATCAAGCCGATAAAATAGTACAGTACAATGTAAAAATTGTCATGGACATACAATACATATAAAATGCAGTAGCAAGCATCTAATATAACGCTACGCGTTTCGCAAGACAAGACTCGCTTCTTCAGGGCTGTATGTGTGTGTGTGTAGTGTATCTGAAATGATAATAAATATGTGACCCAGTGGTGATGGTTAGGACAAAAGCTAAGAGGGGTCTAAGGGTTGAAGACCCCATACTTACCAATCGGCCTGGCCAGATTACCAAATGCTGGCTTTCCAGAGGACAGCAATGAAAAATATCCAGCATGGGAGCTGAGGAGGCAGAACCCAACCTGACACCAACAGGGGACAACCGGAAGGAAAACACAGCATGGGTAGAGGTGTATTTCCTGGAAGGTCTCACAATATCCATTGTGGATGTCAGCTAAAATATGAATATATAAATATATCTCAATGAATCATGAAGTAGCAAAATGTAAAACAATATATAATATATTGTGTGTGTGTGTGTGTGTGTGTGTGTGTGTGTATATACCATACATACGAACCTAAAACCTGGTTCAATGTTGATACAGACTTGGAGACTAGGGAAGGCGGGAAAAAAGGTGTATAAAATATTTATAAAGTGATGTCAATATAAACAAACCCCATGAGAAGGAATGAAAATCCAATTCTGTGAGAGCATGTGAAGAGAGGCGTATTGTGAAATATGCACTCAAGTGTAGGGGATGAAAAATTACCTAGATAGGGTTAGAGATGAATTGATGGATGCTCACCGACAGCCCAATTAGAGCTACCGCCCATGGAGTGGAGACAAGTCAAAAGGAAATCCCATCAATATCAAACCTCCTATTTGTACCCCCAGGAGGGCTACGCCCCCAACATCATGTAAGAGGGGCAGGGTGCCCGAATGTTTCAAATGCTCGCCGCCAGGTAGGGGTGTGCATGCGTGATGGCCCCTGGCCACCCGTGATTACACACTACAAACGGTAATTGGGCTGTGGGTAAGCATCCATCAATTCATCTCTTCACCCTATCTAGGTAATTTTTCATCCCCTACACTTAAGAGCATATTTCACAATATGGCTCTTTTCACATGCTCTCACAGAATTGGATTTTCATTCCTACTCATAGGGTTTGTTTATATTGACATCACTTTATATATATATATATATATTTTATACACCTTTTTTTCACCTTCCCTAGTCTCCAAGTCCATATCAACATTGAACCAGGTTTTAGGTTCATATATTTATATCTACATATATACAATATATTGTATATTGTTTTAGGCCTATTTTGCTACTTCAACATTCAGTGAGAGATATATATATATTCATATTTTAGCTGACATCCACAATGGACACTGTGAGACTTTCCGGGAAATACACCTCTACCCATGCTGTGTTTGCCTTCCGGTTGTCCCCTGTTGGGGTCTGGTTGGGTTCTGCCTCCTCAGCTCCATTGCTGGATATTTTTTGTTGCGGTCCTTTGGGAAGCCAGCATTTGGTAATCTGGTCAGGCCGATTGGTAAGTATGGGGTCTTCTACCCTTAGACCCCTCTTACCTTTTGTCTTAACCATCGCCACTGGGTCACATACTTGTTTATTATCATTTCAGATATACTATGTGACGGGAGTCACTTTGGGGGGGGGGCCCGGGGAACCCAGAATCCCTTGGAGAGGTTAAGAAACCCTTGTTTCAGTTCCCCATGCACCTCCTATGTCTAAGTCACCCTGTGTCTATTAGGGGCACACGGTGACCGAGAACCCCAGTCTTCTCTGTACTAATCGGACTCACTGTACAACCACACTGGAATGTGTGTGTGTGTGTGTGTGTATATATATATATATATATATATATATATATATATATATATATTGTCTCATACTATGGTGTGCTCTCTTCTGGGTCGTTTGGGTTGTTGTCTGTATTCCTTTGTTCTATTGTTTGTGTCTGCCTTGGGAGCAATCTATTATGGGATGTATATGTCTCTCTGGATTAGCTGTGAGGGGAGGGGGGATTTCTCCAGCAGCCCCTCCCAAAGACAGTCTACTGATGAGAAGTTTGACTACTACTACATGGAGGTAAAATCTACCCTGCCCTGTTTCATTATGCAAAGGAGGGGGGGCTTGTCCCCTGAGTGTATCTCTGTGTACATGTGTTTCAATAAACAGTTCATGTTCAGCAGCCAAAACAAGTACTGTCTAGTTCTTGGTTGTCAGCGGTTGGAATATCTAATATCTATATTCAGACTGGAAGGAAGCGGTATATTACGAAAGCACTCAAGCGGAGTGTGAGACGTTTCGTTACCTTCTACATGCGCATCCACCCCTGAAGAAGTGGGCCTTATCTCGCGAAACGTGTAGGGTTATATTGGATGCTTCTGTTACTGCATTCTATAAGTATTGTATGTCCATGACAATTCTTACATTGTACTGTAATATTTTATCGGCTTGACACCCACCTATGCTATTTATATGCGTATGACATTTTTTAAATAAATATTGATATGCATCATGCCTGATGCTGGGGCTATGGCTGGAATAGTTGTGGACAAGGAGGCAGGTTTAGCCACTCTGGCAGCTGCGTTGGACTGCGCATTAGTCTCTGCTTGGGTGACGGAGGATGAGGATGGTTTAGGAAGCCAGTCCACCACCTCCTCTGCATGCTGTGGCTGGATAGCATGGGCAACATCACTAAACAGAGTAAATGATGCCCTGCCTGAGGACTGACCATGTCCACCTTTGGCTGTGGACACATACGCTGCTGGCCCCCTCACAGTGCCATGGGAACGTCTGCCTCTTCTTGTTGTCTTCTGAGACGTGATGGGCGGGTGCTTATTAACAAAATATAATAAAGATGTTTAAATGTGTACGTGGATGCATTTTAATCAATGGAAAGTGGTGTTTGGTGCAGTTTAACTTGAGTACTTGTTACACAGACACACTCCAATGATACAGTACACTATAATATACTTCCACCTTTCGTGTTCTATCTTAGCCGCTCTGATTGCACCCTTACATTTCTTATTGCATTCTTTGTAAAGTTGGAATGCTGACAATGACCACTCAGCCTTGTATTTTTGAAGGTCTTTTCTTTTGCATGCATTTTTACGTTGGAGTTGAGCCACCCAGTATTTTTCTTAGCTCTTTTACATTTATTTCTCATTGGAATGCACGGCCATCACCTTTATTTAGTATGCTCTTAAAGCACTCCCATTTTTCCTCTGTGTTCTTTGGTCCTATGATTTTATCCCATTTAATATCTAGCAGAGAGCGCAGTTTAGGGAAGTTGGCTCTTTTTAAATTCAGTGTCTTTGTATTTAACCCTTGCGCTTCCTATTTATGTGATTTATACTGAAACTAATTGACCTGTGGTCGCTGTTTCCTAAGTTGCCACATATTTCCACATCCGCGTTTAGGTCTGTATTGTTAGTAATCAGTAGGTCTAGTAAAGCTTTGTCTCTTGTTGGTGCATTCACCATCTGACCTATGAAATTGTCCTGCAAGACATTTCAGAAATGGCGAACCTTACACGAATGCGTGGTTCCTTCCGCCCAGTCTATATCTGGATAATTAAAATCCCCCATTATAATTACACTTCCCATCCTTGCCCCTATTCCAAACTATGATAGGAGGTCTGCCTCCCCCTCCTCGCTCTGGTTAGGGGGCCTATAGCATACACCCAGTATTACTTTCCCCTTAGTTTTCTCCCTTTAAAGCTCTACCCATAAGGATTCCACCTCCTCCATAGCTCCATTAGTGATATCGTCCCTCACTTTCACTTGCACATCATTCTTGATATACAGGCATACTCCTCCCCCTTTTTTACCCTCCCTATCTTTGCGATATAGGGAATACCCCTGAATGGTTGCCAGCCAATCATGAGAGCTGTCAAACCAAGTCTCTGAAACTCCCACAAAATCAAAATCCCCCTCGTACATCAGCAGCTCCAGTTCTCTCATCTTGTTAGCCAGACTACTAGCATTAGTGTACAAGCCTCATAGTTTCATCTGGTCACATACTATCTCTTGTTAGCTGTTATGAGGCTGAAATTTGGATTTGTCAACTTACTTACCTTGGGTTTAGGAATTTTAGTCACCCTTCCGCTAATGCCCCAAATACTACCCGCTGAACCTTGTTCCACGCTGGCTATCTCTACGTCTGGGCCCCCATCATCTGGTTTAAAAGCCCCTCTAACTTTTCGGCCATATTCTCTCCCAGCCGAGCTGCACCTTCGCCATTTAGGTGCAGTCCGTCCCTGCTAAAGAGCTGGTAACCGACTGAGAATTTGACCCAGTTCCCCAGGAACCCAAACCCCTCCTTTCTACACCAGCTCCTCAGACACTTGTTAATTTCCCTAATCTCCCGAAGCCTCTCTGGTGTGGCTTGAGGTACCGGTAGTATTTCTGAGAATACTACCTTCGAGGTCCTATTCCTCAATTTATTTCCTAGGTCCCTAAAATAATTTTTAAGACTCTCCATATTCCTCTGACTTTGTCATTGGTGAAAAAGTGTACCATGACAGCTGGGTCCTCGCCAGCCCCTCCCAATATTCTGTCCACCAGATCTGTGATGTACCGGACCTGAGCGCCCGGTAAACCGCATACAGTTCAGCGCTTACGGTCTTTTTGATAGATAGCCCTCTCTGTTCTTCTAATAATTGAGTCCCCTACCACCAGAATCCGTCTTTCCTTACCCTCGTTCCTGCTCTCACTGGAGGAGTTTTTCCCCTGGCAGTTAGGGGCATCGCTCTGCTCCAGTAATGCTGGTCCCTGACTGGTTTCTCCAACATCACACAACAGGGCGTACTTATTGCAATGTTCCAGCCCAGGACCGGCCTTCCTGACACTTTCCCCTCTACTCTTCCTAACTGTCACCCAACTACTCTGCTCTGAGACTGGTGCGCAGCACACCTGATACAGGAGCTTTCTGTCCCATTGTACCAGCTGGCGAGTGATACAAAACTTGCGGCGTGCGTCTCAGCTGCGCACCAGTCTCTCTATGCATTTCACGCTCGTGTGCGCGTCATCAGGATAAAACTGTACCATCTGAGATGCACGCCACAAGTTTTGTATCACTCGCCAGTGACAGGACCGGCCCCTGCCTTCCCTCAAGCTGCTTTGCTACCCTGCTGTACCTGGCACAAGATTTTCACCCTGTAAGTGATTTTATAATTAAAAAGACGGTATTACACTATCTCTGCTTCCTTGTGGCTCATTGCGTTGGAGCCTTAAACTTTGCAGATTGAAGGCCTAATAAAGGGGGCTACAGATGGTTTACACCTAAACTTATGAAGAGCAGTTTCATGCTATTTGGATTGAAGTGGTGTCCTGTCAAGTATTGATCATAGCCTGTGAGAGGCTTGCAAGAGGAAGGATCCTGAGTAAAGATTCTCCTATATGCCTGGTGGTCATTTATGGCCTTGGATATCTGTGCTGGCCCCTGCCAGGTACATTCCCAACTCTCCTTTAGTATGGAGATTCTTCTCAGTGTTGCCAGTTGCTTCCCTAGATTCAGGACATGGGCTTCCAGGGAAGCAACGTGCTTACATTTTGTGCAGCAGTATTCACCCTGGATCAGATGGCCATCTCTCTGAGGGCTTATTCCACTCTAGCATCTATACATGCAGATGTTGGCTGTTGTCCCTGGCAACACAGAGGTTCTACCAAACCCTAGAATTGCTATTTTCCAATTCTAATAAAGGTAATGTTTGAAATATATGAGTTTGGAACAATGAAGAAAGCCAGCCTTCTGATTGTAGCTTGTATGTCTGAGGCACATGCCTGCTTTTCTTAAAAGGTACTTCCAACCCTGAGGTCTATGTTTGCTTCAAGATTCTTATTATACAGTATACTAGCAAAAAGCGTTTTATTTTTTTAGGTATAGGAGACATGGGGGGTAAAATAATCATCAAATTTCTTTATAAACCATTTTTTTTCTTTACAGACCCACAAAAATACTTTCACAGGAATTAATAAGGCGTACTTGGCATGCCCTGTCATCTGCAGATCAAGGGGGTGAACTTTGATCTGCATATAATGTCAGTCAAAGGAACCATACAAGTAGCAAACTGCAAAATGTGTTTGTTTAATCTCTTATCACTCCTTAGTTAACTCATTGCCTCTGTCCCATTATTATTTTTCTGCTACTTTTTTTATTCATATCTTTAAACCATTAATATTTGAATTTTTTATATTTTTATTCTTTTGTTCGTTATTTTTTTTTAATGATACGTTAAAACGAAAGTGCGAAACTGAAAAAAAAAAACTATTTTATTTAAAAATATCTTTGCAACTCTGCATACCAGAAACATAGTTTTAGTGTCATTATAAACAGGACAAATGTTGGATAAAATGTATACTTTTGGTATACATCAATAATTTTTTATATGATTTTGTCTGTAGATTTTATAGCAAATAAAGTAATTTTTATGAGATAATATCACCAAGCCTTGTTTTGTCCAGAAAAAGAAAACAATGTACTATGTATTACTTTGTTATCTTAAGTAATGACAAAGATATTGCCAAATTAATAGGACCTTAGCAATAATGTAAAAATTACTCTGGTCCATAAGTGGTATCCAGGTGCAAGATGAATTGGTTAAAACCACTCTAAAAAAAACACAGACCATACCATTCAGCTAATGGATGACATAAAGGGAGTGGTTTATTCTTTAGGTAAGTTAAATACCAAGGACGTGATTGTTAATTGTCTCTTATACACCAAGCCACCATTGTCACTAATGTCTTACTACCATTGTGTTCTCCTGAAAAGTCATATCTTGTACCATGAAAAATGCTGTTTATATTATTTTGAAAATGGAAGTCCATAGTGTTGTGAGAACAAAGATTTTAATCCCATAGTAAAAATACAAAAATTAAGAAGAAAAAATTATATTTGTTGCTTTAATATTGTACCTGTAGCGGGCACACCCCTCTCACCCCTTCTTCTCGGCTTGCTGTCTTGTTTAGGGGAAACCTGGGGGGAGGGATGAGATCCACCACGGCCCATGTCCTCTTCTGGATAGAGGTGAAGGCCCGAACGTATTTTACCATTGGGTCGTGTGTATAACCCAGGGTCAAGTCTTACCTCTAACTGACCCCCGTTTGCTCCCAGTAACCAGAGTTCCACACCACTGAAAAGGTCCAACTCTTATTTATTCTTTAGCAGCAATAAATCGTCACTTAGCACAGACAGGTTGTGACCAACGAACAGTTCAGTACAGGTGGGGAGTAGGTCAAGGCACAATCCCTTAATCAAACTAAACCATTGAGATATCACCAACGGTTATGGCGCACAGTGGCTGTGAATGTACTTCTTTCCTTTTCTGAGTCTCTACCAGCAACTCTGACGAACATGAAATAGGAGTTACCTTCTTTAAGCTGTGGCCCCAGTCAGAGGGAAGACATCCTTCCGAGAGAGTTACCGGAGGCCCCACCATCACCGGCAAATGCTGCACCGGGCTGTTCGGAAGGGTTACACTCCCCGGCCTCCTCGTCTCAGATTCGGGCGCCCAACACCTTAGGGCCCCTCGGACTCCTCCACCCTTGCGGAACCCAGTCAAAGGTACTGGGTCCCAGGCCTCCTCAATAGTACCTCACCCCAGGGCTAAAGGTGCCTGGGATGGACTCTCCCGCTCCGGGCAAGCCAAGGGCCCCTGTGCCCGGAACTCCGGGAACGCCCGCACCCAGGCCGAAGGTGCCTGGGCACAGCGGTGTCCTCCGACTCTGAACCCTGAACTCAGGGCGTCCGCCCCCCTTTTATCTCCTCTCCCCAGCGTCACAGCAGGTTCCCCGTCCCGCTGTACAACCGCCGGAAAGGGACAAAAAGAGTACAGTCTTGCAGTGAGGGTTCAACCTCCGGCCCAGGGCAACAGCACCACCCTCGGACCCCAGTGAACCTCACACCACCAGAGTCCTCCATAAACAATAATCAGTGCATCTGGGTTACACTACCACCCAGATGCTTCCCTTAAATTTAAATACCCGCTACATAACATTCAAGAATTGTTACTGGGTTATGCCATACTGCCCCCAGTAGTAAAGTGAAACTCAAATCTGTTTTAAACCCAAAGCTTAAATGTAGTATATTTCAGTTTCCCAATCCTTGTATGAGCTGGCAGCATTTGTTTTATTTTTTAGGCTATTTTTCCTTTATTTTCACCTGGTAATCTGGCTGGTGTAATGTTCGGGGAACCCGCTAGATCGCAGGACACCGGCTTTTCAAACAAAAGGACGTTTATTTAAACTTAAATGGCTTCACAGCAGCAAAACAAAAGAAATGACAGTCTCACCGACTTGTAGAGTTTATAACTGCTGTCGCAGTTAAACAGTCCTTGCTTGGTGTTGCAGGTAAGTTTCCCAGATAGCAGGCTTCCATGCAGGCCACTGCCATGTACATTCACAGCTTCCCAGAGCTTTTCACAGCCTCCACAGCTTTTGCAGTGTCCACCATTCACCATGCAGACTTCACTACACTCCTTCACTCTCTCACCTACAACTTCCTGTCTCTCTTAAACCATTTCCTTGGACAGGTGTGTTAACCATTGCTGTTCCCTTAAAGGAACCACAGCCCAAACAGAGGGGAAATATAGTGTCCTTCCAGGACCCAGCCACGGCGTCCTGTACATATCCCCCCCCTGTGCCCCAACGCCAAGGAGGTGGAGGCAACAGTGGAGCTAAAACAATGGACTCGGGAGAGGGCATCTGCATTTTGATCCCGTCTCCCGGGCCTATGCTCCACTACAAATTTAAATTCCTGGAGCGCCAGGAACCAACGTGTAATTCTGGCATTAGTCCCTTTACCTTGCCTCATCCATGTTAAAGGGGCATGGTCAGAAATTAACTTAAACTTCCTTCCCAAGAGGTAATATCTGAGGGATTCCAGAGCCCACTTAATGGCCAGACATTCTCGTTCAACTATAGCGTAGTTTTTCTCCGCTGGTGTCAACTTCCTACTGAGGAAGACTACTGGGTGCTCCTCACCATGAACAACCTGTGACAACACAGCTCCCAATCCTACATCGGAAGCATCAGTCTGGACAACAAACTCGTTTTAAAAATTGGGTGCTATCAGGAAAGGGTGATGGCACAGTGCTGACTTGAGCTCCAAAAAAGCCTTTTCAGCATCTGCATTCCATTCCACCATGACCGATTTCCGTCCCTTAGTCAGATCGGTCAATGGAGCCGCCAATGTGGCAAAGTTGGGTACGAATCTCCTGTAGTATCCCACCATGCCCAGGAATGCACGTACCTGCTTTTTTGTGAGGGGGCGGGGCCAATTCTGTATAGCCTCTACCTTGTTAACCTGAGGTTTCACCACCCCTCTACCTACAATATAGCCCAGGTATTTCACCTCCTCCATTCCCAAAGCACATTTTTCAGGGTTTATTGTAAACCCCTCCTTCCAAAGAGAGTCCAGTACTGCCTGGACTTTGAGCAAGTGTGATTCCCAGTCTCTGCTAAAAATGACTATGTCGTCCAAGTACACTGAGGCATACTCCCGGTGAGGTCGTAAAATCCTATCCATTGCTCGCTGGAAAGTGGCTGGAGCAGTTTGTAGTCCAAAAGGCATTCTTTTGTACTGAAAACTCCCCTCTGGGGTAGAAAAAGCAGTTTTCTCTCTAGCAGCCTTAGTCAACGGGATTTGCCAATACCCCTTGGTAAGGTCTAATGTTGTAATATACCTGGCTGGACCTAGTCTCTCAATAAGCTCATCTACCCGGGGCATGGGGTAGGCATCAAACCGTGAAACCTCATTAAGTTTCCGGAAATCATTGCAGAATCGCAGAGTCCCGTTGGGCTTTGGTACCAACACAATCGGGCTCGACCACTCACTCTGCGACTCCTCAATGATCTCCAGGTCCAGCATCTTCTTCACTTCCTCTGAAACGGCCTTCCTTTGAGCCTCTGGGATGCGGTAGGGCCGGACAAAAACTTTGACTCCAGGTTCCGTGATAATATCATGTTCTATGACGCTAGTTAGCCCTGGCAAGTCTGAAAACTTTTCTTTATTTCTCTGCAAGAACTCCTTTGCCTGCTGACTTTGGATTTTAGACAGGGTACTTGCTACTTGGACACTCTCCACCCCAACCTGAGGCTCAAGTCTTGCACTAGCCAGGGAGGTCACCGGTTCCCTGTCTGTCCAGGGCTTTAACAAGTTGACATGATATATCTGATACGGTTTCCTCTTGCCTGGCTGGTGGACTCTATAATTTACCTCTCCCACTTTTTCCACAACTTCAAAGGGACCTTGCCATCTGGCCAAGAGTTTACTTTCCACAGTGGGAATTAGCACCGCTACTCGATCCCCCACTTGGAAGTGCCTTATTTTAGCAGCCCTGTTATAGACCCGTCGTTGAGCCTCCTGGGCTTTTTGCAAATGCTCTTTGACTAGTGGAATCACAGTTTAAATCCTTTCCTGCATTTGGGAGACATATTCAAGAACACTCTTATGCTGAACAGGTTCACTTTCCCATTCCTCTTTAATAAAGTCAAGTAGTCCACGAGGTCTCCGCCCATATACCAACTCAAAGGGCGAAAACCCAGTGGAGGCCTGGGGCACTTCCCTGATAGCAAACAGGAGAGCTGGTAACAGGCAGTCC
Source organism: Rana muscosa (assembly GCA_029206835.1). Classification (NCBI taxonomy): domain Eukaryota; kingdom Metazoa; phylum Chordata; class Amphibia; order Anura; family Ranidae; genus Rana; species Rana muscosa. The sequence continues at coordinate 110,047,291 of JARGYO010005626.1, forward strand.
CAGTCTTTCCCATCCCTTTGTACCACTCTCTTTAGCATAGACTTAAGGGTCTTGTTAAAGCGTTCCACTAACCCGTCCGTTTGGGGATGGTAGACCGATGTGCGCAGCTGTTTAATCCGGAACAGCTTGCACACATCGGCCATAACTCTTGACATAAATGGGGTGCCCTGGTCTGTGAGTATTTCCTTGGGAAAACCAGTCCGTGTAAACAACTGGAATAATTCCCGGGCAATAGCCTTAGAGGAGGTATTCCGCAGTGGAAGCGCCTCAGGATATCGGGTGGCATAGTCAAGAATCACCAATATGTAGGAGTAACCTCGAGCCGACTTTACCAAGGGACCCACTATATCCATGGCTATCCTCTCGAATGGGACCTCAATTATGGGCAGAGGGACCAAAGGGCTCCGGAAGTGGGTCACCGGAGCGGTCAACTGACAGGTGGGACAAGAGGCACAGTATTTCTTTACCTCTGCTTTCAGACCTGCCCAGTAAAACCGGTCGGTGATCCGTGCTTCCGTCTTCTCAACTCCCAGGTGTCCCCCTAACACATCATCATGGGCCAGGTCCAGAACCTTTTGTCTATATTGTTGGGGTACCAACAATTGTTCTACCACATTTTCCCTCACCTTGGTAACCCGATACAATAACTCATTATACATTGCGAAGTGTGGCCACCGCTCATTTGCACCTGGCTCTTGAGGAACCCCATTTACTACTACAACTTGTTCCCGTGCACGGGCCAAAGTGAGGTCCTGCATCTGAGCAGTACCAAACGCCCCCTGGGGAACACCCAAATCTGGCAGGGCAGGGGTAGAGGCCACTTCCTCGTCCTCTTCCCCCAGCATTACCTGAAGTGGGGAAGATCCTCCCCCCTCAGTGTTTTGGTAGGTCTGTGGACCACATGTCTTGACATTATCAACAGTATCAGCTCTACTTTCATCACCATTAACCCAACCATTAGCAATTTCATCATTTGGATCCACATTAAGAACATTTGGCAGTTCAGGGTTATTCCTCTCAGCAGCAGGAACAGGGAGGCTAGTTTCTCCCCAATCTCTGAACTGTTCTCCTTGTTCCCACAGTTTTGTAAACAACGGAGAGTCTCGTCCTATTATAACATCATGTACCAAGTTCTTTACCACCCCCACCTCTTGAGTACCAGTGCCACATGCTGAGGAGATGGTCACCGAGATGAGAGGGTACTCTCTAGTGTCCCCGTGAATGCACACCACCCGTAAGGTTTTTCTTACCGGACCGATCTTCCCAATTACTCTAGGATGAACCAGGGTTACCATGCTTCCGGAGTCCAACAAAGCCTGGGCAGGGAGGTGGTTCACTTGGACTTCACACTCAAATTTTTCCTCACCCAGGTCGAGCTGTGTGGTGCATACTTTATGGGCATAAAAAGACCCCCTCCGAAGAACCCCGCATTCCATGGGCTCCTCTTGCAGTGGGCAGTGTGCCCGGGTATGACCCCAGGAATGACATCGCCAACATTGTACATCCCCTCCTCTCCGAACAGGAACAGAACGCTGAGGAGGTACCGGGAATGACTCTTGACCTTCCGGGGTGTTTGCTCCAGGACTCCTTGGAACATCCTTTCGAAGGGCAGCAGTTGGTCGAACAGGCCGTGGTAGACTGGGGCCTATGCGCTTGGTAGGTCCGAGCAGGTCCTCCACCACTGTATATTGTTCCACCATCTCGACAAGGAGGTTTGCTGTTTTGGGGTCTCCATGGCTGACCCACCGTTGAAGGTCGTCTGGCAGGGATCGCAGGTATCGGTCCAGCACAACCCGTTCCACGATTTGGGGGCCCGACAACACCTCAGGCTGCAGCCATTTTTTTACCAGTTGCACCAGGTCATGCATTTGAGACCGAGGTGGCTGATCTGGATGATACTTCCATTGGTGCACTCGTTGGGCCCGAACGGCCGTAGTCACCCCCAGACGAGCCAGAATTTCTGCCTTTAACTTTTGATAGTCTTTAGCATCATCGGGTGGCAGGTCAAAGTAGACTTTTTGAGGATCTCCGGTGAGAAAAGGGGCAATGAGGCCGGCCCACTGGTCCTGAGGCCACCCTTCTCTCTCTGCCGTCCTCTCAAATGTAGCAAGAAACGCCTCTACATCATCGCTCAGGGACAATTTCTGCAAAAAATGGCTTGCCCTCACAGTCACCTGGTTGCCAGGGGCAACAGCCGCTTGCTCCCGAACCTGAGATAGCTGCTGCACTGCTTCCTTTAAGACAGCCACCTGAGCCTGCATAACCTCTTGCTGGGCTGCCAACTGGGTCACCAACAGGTGGGTATTTTCTTGCTGCAGCTGATTTGCTTCCTCATGGCGAGTTTGCGCTTGCATATTAGCCAGGGACAGCTGTTTAATTAGCTCCTCCATTGCTTCAGCTTTCAACGTTTGTACAGCTTTAACCCAGGACATAAATCCAATGTACTGTCCCTTTAACTGTCAGTTCAATATCAAGTTCAATGCAAAAAATTTTTTTTTTTTTTTCTTCTTCTTATGCCTGTTATTCTGTCCTGCCCGCATTCGAGCACCAGTGTAATGTTCGGGGAACCCGCTAGATCGCAGGACACAGGCTTTTCAAACAAAAGGACGTTTATTTAAACTTAAATGGCTTCACAGCAGCAAAACAAAAGAAATGACAGTCTCACCGACTTGTAGAGTTTATAACTGCTGTCGCAGTTAAACAGTCCTTGCTTGGTGTTGCAGGTAAGTTTCCCAGATAGCAGGCTTCCATGCAGGCCACTGCCATGTACATTCACAGCTTCCCAGAGCTTTTCACAGCCTCCACAGCTTTTGCAGTTTCCACCATTCACCATGCAGACTTCACTACACTCCTTCACTCTCTCACCTACAACTTCCTGTCTCTCTTAAACCATTTCCTTGGACAGGTGTGTTAACCATTGCTGTTCCCTTAAAGGAACCACAGCCCAAACAGAGGGGAAATATAGCGTCCTTCCAGGACCCAGCCACGGCGTCCTGTACACTGGTAACACACTTCCTGTCTTAGGCTGACTTCTCTTTCTATGGAGGAGCAACGAGGTAAACCTTGGACAGCAGCATTGTCTGAAGAGAGTAATGTTAGATGGATTAGAATGTTTGAATGGACTTTACATAAATGCTTAACAAATTAAAGCCGCAATTACAGAAATATTTTTTTCCTTTTAGTATAAAGGTTTTAACTAAATGAATAAAAGCTGACCATTGTAAGCACCCCTGTCAGTGTTAAATGGTTTGACTTAACCCTCTAACTTCCACTATGGCTGTACAACTTGGTCTGTTAAAGGATGTTGAAAAATAACAGCAGGATCAACAGGTAAACAACTAAGTTGCAGGAGGACTTGGATAAACAAAAACAGTTTTTTTTTAAAAATGTTGGTGACAAACTGCACCATATATGTCATTTTTGTTTTTTCCTTTAGTACACTTTATTTAGAGATTGCCCCTTGATTGGAGCATCCCTTTTCTAGGTGTCTTCAATCTGGACCAGTGTCATATCCTCTATACCCCCCTGTTCTTCCAGTGGTGGCAGAGGCATAGGCATTACTCTTTGCAGCATTTTTCTGCAGGCCCAGGGCAGGGACAGGTCCTGATGTTCTGGATTAACCACTTCCATACAGGGCACTTATACAGCTTCCTGCCCAGACCAATTTTCAGCTTTCTGCGCTGTTGCACTTTGAATGACAATTGCGCGGTCATGCTACACTGTACCCAAACTAAATTTTTATCATTTTGTTCCCACAAATAGAGATTTCTTTTGGTGGTATTTGATCACCTCTGCGATTTTTTTTTCTGCAAAAAATAAATAAAAAAAAGCGAAATGTAAAAAATAAAAAAATTTTTTGGTTTCAGTTACAAAACTTTGTAAATAATTACGTTTTCTCCTTCACTGATGGGCACTGATGGGGCTGCACTGACGGGCACTGATAAGGCGGCACTGATGGGCACCGATAGGCGGCACGGATGGGCACCAGTAGGCGGCACAGATGGGCACCGATAGGCGGCACGGATGGGCACCGATAGGCGGCACGGATGGGCACTGATAGGTGGCACGGATGGGTGGCATGGATGGGCACTGATAGGTGGCACTGTACTGTAATGTGTTACTAATGGATGCCAATCAGTGATGCCCATTGTGGGCACTGATTGGCATCCATTGTGGGCACTGATTGGCATCCATTAGGGGCACAGAATGGCATCCCTGGTGATCTAGGGAGGCATACCTGGTGGTGGGCATCCCTGGTGGTCCAGTGGCATCCCTGGTGGTCCAGTGTGGGCATCCTCGGGGGGGCTGCGCTGATAATGGATCAGCACAAACCCCCCTTGTCAGAGGAGCAGCCGATCGGCTCTCCTCTACTCACGTCTGACAGACGCGAGTGAGGAAAAGCCGATGACCGGCTTTTCTTGTTTACATCGTGATCAGCCATGATTGAACATGGCTGATCACGCGGTAAAGAGTCTCCGTCGGAGACTCTTTACCTAGATCAGTGTTGCGGGGTGTCAGACTGACACCCTGCAACAACGATCGCCGCGATGCGCGCCCCCGGGGGCGCGCAGCGGCTCAAAATTTTGAGGACGTAATATGACGTCCAGTCAGGATTTTGAAACCACTTTGCCGCCGTCAATCCGCTATAGGGCGGGCGGCAAGTGGTTCAAGGAATTAGGTTAGATGATTCGGGGCATCATTCAACCCAAAAGAGGTGCAGTGCTGAATCAGTTAGCAGGTGTATGTGGCAAACAATTGAGATTTTGTGTGTGATTTTAGCATATATAATAGTATATAAAAAGCATTACCCTGTGATTTAATTTATTTTATATAATAAGACACATCTGCATCAATTTTCTCTCTTTATTATAGATTTGGGTGTTCTAGGTACTTCTTAAATGTTAAAGGGTAATCCAGATTATCAGACCATTTAATAGCAGTCTGTGTGGCTCTAATGTAGGGCATGTAACACTGACAGTTTGCAAAGAGAGTCTAGAAAGCCTAAAACAAGACAAGGTTACACATGTCTGTGGAAAATACCAGCCCTCGTCCTTGGAAGGTTATGATAACAAGGTTGTATGGAGAATTTCCAGTGTTACTTGTATTGCGAGCATTTCACTAACATAAGCAGCTTCTTCCCTCGTACACCACCTCAGAAGGGTCTGTTTTCTGTATGTGTCAATCACATTGCTGTTTTTCATCACTTATCAACATCAGCACTTAAATTTGGTTCACATTCTAAAAAGCTATGGTTCATTATACGGGCAGTGATCATCATAGTTGGTTCACTCTTGCCTACTAGATGATGTCTACTCTACATCCCTGGTCAAACATTCATGCTATATTTACAACTGACAATCACCAGCTCTCTGCTCACGGAGCACTGAGAATCAAGCAATCAGCAGTCTTTGAGCCAGCGAGGGACAGATGCAGCATCAGAACGATGCTGCATCCACCTATGTAAGTACGATTCAAGAAAAACAGACAAACTTCTATTTTAATGCTGCAAAGGCATCCCTGTCTGCTGAAAGCAAACAGCCCCTTCCTTGAGTTTGTGGTTTGCAAAAATCAAGCTTATGGAGGAACTTTGGGCCTCAGCCAACCACAGGGAACAACGTTTTTGCAAAACCTGGTTCTACTGGACTGAGTTTGCCTGCTCTCCTAAATAGCAAGATATCCTAGGCTCTTAAAATTGATTTCATAATCTGCTCCTTGGAACGGCCTTAAAGGTTGTCAGGTGAACACTATTAGTAGATAGATCCGCTAGGTATTAAAAAAAAATCGGAATCTTTACAGGTACACATGCTAACAATAGGTGATTTGTAAAGGGGGAAGGGGGCAGGCAATTAGAATGGGCTTTGAATTTTACTGAAAGGTCCATTTTAAAGCATATCTAAACCCCCAACAAAGGGACATATTGCAGCTTACCAGTACTTAGATTTGGTGGCTCCATGGGTGGTTGTTTTTTTTTTTTTTTTTTTTTTTTTTTTTAGCCTTTTTCCTTTTTTTTCAGCTGAAAATATCACATTTCCTGTCACTGGGTGGCTACACTCTTCCACTGTATCTATGGTAGGTCAGCAGTTGCCACACAGGCTAGACTTTAAACATGTCCGTCTTTGTTCATCTCCATTACATGGGGGTTGATAGGATTACTAGTTTACAAAATAAAGATTACACTGTTTTTACTGTCTGTTCAGCTCATAAAAAGCAACAAGGGCCCTGCATTACTGGTAAGATAAAATGTTTTCTGTACTTGCTGAAAATGTTCCTAGCTAGAAAAAGGAATCCAAATGCTGGTTCCACATCCAAGAAATGGTAAACTGCAGTAAATACATATTTTTTCCTGGATTTTGTTATCCTTTTCATAATTTAATTCCTTGCTGTGTGGAACTTGTCCTTAAGGTTTAGAATGTGTTGATGGAGATTCTGCATATGTTTTTCAGGAGGCTTTTCAGCTTGGGATCTACTGGGCCAATACAAACACAGTTCACAAATCTGTGGCAGTTAGGTTGGTACATGACATGACTTCTCCAAAATGGAAAGACGGGGATACAGGTGAAGTGGTGTCACTGGATGAAGAAGGATTTGTTGATGCCAACATCAAACTAGGAGCTTTTCCTGGACATCAAAAGGTCAGGGTATAAAATTGCTTTTAACTATATGATTCTAAACATTTATTTATTTTATTTTTGAATAACAAACCTGTTATATTTACCTGCTCTGTGCAATGGTTTTGCACACAGAGAGTGGGGCTTTGCTCTGGTCCTTGCTCCCTTATAGGATTTGATCTGCTATCAATCTGCTCTACGAGGAGGGAGAGAGAGGAAATGTATGCTGCTCTTGTGCACAGCGATGGATTGTGATTGGGCTCAGGTAAGTATAAGATGGGGGAGGGGTGGCTGGGGGGTGGAATCATGGACAAAGAAGTTTTTTTTTATCTTAATGCACAGAATGCATTAAGGTAAAATACCTTAAGGCTTTAGTACCACTTTAGCTACAAAGCCCTCCTTTCTGCTTATTAATATTTGTAGGATGGTAAGTTATTTACCACCCCTTAATAAGTGTTTATGTCCCCCCTTTCACAATGGAGGCAGCCATTCCTTTTGCTGGAACAGTTGGTCAACATATGCACTCTATCAGTTTTCTGGAGAACAATGCCATAATTTCTCTTGTGCCACTATCAGTGGATGACAGGTACACTTGTTGGCAGGTGCAGTTAGCTTGTATGCCACTATGTAGCTCTGTTCCCAATATAGTGTGGTAGGAGGTAATTATGTCATTGGGTGTTAGGCCCTTTTAGAGAAAAACGTTCTCTTGTGATGTAATAGGTGCAGTAAGTGCCCACATAAGTGCCAGAATGGGGCATTTGAGCCAAATACCACAGATCTTGTCGGTTGTATTCAGCTACTGCCAAGGGCCCTAAACAGGGTTGCAACTCCAGGTTTGGTAGTTCAATACCCATAAGGATCAGCTGTAGGCACCCTGACTCTTTTACGGTCTGCTACAGGCTGTAAGCAGGATGAAAAGGGCCTTTTAGGCCAAGCTATAAGAGTCCTCTCAATTGAGTACTAGTATACCTGGGAATGAGAGTGTCTTCTGGGAGCGTGCCTGGCTGGGCAGAGCTAGAGGGTGGGACAGTAGGAGAGACTGGTATAAAAATGAGGGCACCTTGATTATTCTCGGTGAAGGAGGCTGAATGCTGTGAACTTGGTAAACATGGAGAAGTGGTCCCAACTCTCTGGTGCTCCTAAGGAGAGAGGAGGTGCCTAAATAACTGCTATAAAATGTTTCTTTCTGTATATGGCGGTCCACACTGAAGAAACCTGTCAGTATGTGAATGTGATGTTAGATGTCACGGCCATCTCTGCAAAGCTACAGTAAAGTGTGGAAAATATATTTTATGTATGGAGGTTCCTTTATTCTCTAATATGAAAGCCTATAGCCAGGTATGTTGTGAGCGAGCCTATGGCCAGGAGTTTGATCCAATATGACGATTGGTGAAGGGTTTGATACACCAGCAGGTGGGTAGTTGTCCTATGTAAGAAGAAGCGGGGCAGTGACTTGCATAGTTTGGCAACAACACACACTTGTTTTGGCACCCCACAAATGATATTGCTTTTGGCCATTAATGTCCATTATGATTCTGGATGAATAGCACCCTTTGGATTGGACCCTCAGACATACATTGTTAGAGTTGACCCACTGGGGATGATTTACTATAAAACTAGAGAGTCCAAAATATGGTGCAGCTCTGCATAATAATCGATCAGCTTCCAGTTAGAAGCTGATTGGCTACCATGCACAAGTGTACCTGATTTTGAGAGCAGAGACGTGCGATTACTGCAAACTGCATTACTTTGCTTTTTCAGAGCACACACACAAGTCAAATAATGTACAAAAAGAGCACACACAAGCAGATTACACAGAAGCACACTCATTCACAGCACACAGACAGCCAACTCACAAGTACAACCAGTGGCAGCTGGTGCTCAAATTTTTTGGGGGGGCGCAAACTGAAAAAAAAAAAACAACAATTGCCGCCACTGTGCCCATTAAACGCAGCCACTGTGCCCAAACGCCACTAGTTTGTCCCCAAATGCAGCCAGTTTCCCCCCCATATACAGCCAGTTTCCCCCCCCATAATACAGCCAGTTTGTCCCCAATATACAGCCAGTTTGTCCCCCAAATGCAGCCAGTTTGTCCCCAATATACAGCCAGTTTGTCCCCAATATACAGCCAGTTTGTCCCCAATATACAGCCAGTTTGTCCCCAATATACAGCCAGTTTGTCCCCAATATACAGCCAGTTTGTCCCCATATACAGCCAGTTTGTCCCCAAATGCAGCCAGTTTGTCCCCCAAATGCAGCCAGTTTGTCCCCCAATATACAGCCAGTTTGTCCCCCATAATACAGCCAGTTTGTCCCCCATAATACAGCCAGTTTGTCCCCCATAATACAGCCAGTTTGTCCCCAATATACAGCCAGTTTGTCCCCCCATATACAGCCAGTTTGTCCCCATAATACAGCCGGTTTGTCCCCATAATACAGCCAGTTTGTCCCCGTATACAGCCAGTTTGTCCCCCAATATACAGCCAGTTTGTCCCCCATATACAGCCAGTTTCCCCCCCATATACAGCCAGTTTCCCCCCAATATACAGCCAGTTTCCCCCCAATATACAGCCAGTTTCCCCCCAATATACAGCCAGTTTCCCCCCAATATACAGCCAGTTTGTCCCCCATATACAGCCAGTTTGTCCCCCATATACAGCCAGTTTGTCCCCCATATACAGCCAGTTTGTCCCCCATATACAGCCAGTTTGTCCCCCATATACAGCCAGTTTGTCCCCCATATACAGCCAGTTTGTCCCCCATATACAGCCAGTTTGTCCCCAATATACAGCCAGTTTGTCCCCCAAATGCAGCCAGTTTGTCCCCCAAATGCAGCCAGTTTGTCCCCCATAATACAGCCAGTTTGTCCCCCATAATACAGCCAGTTTGTCCCCCATAATACAGCCAGTTTGTCCCCAATATACAGCCAGTGTGTCCCCCATAATACAGCCAGTTTGTCCCCCAAAAACAGCCAGTTTGTCCCCCAAATGCAGCCAGTTTGTCCTCATAATACAGCCAGTTTGTCCCCCCCAGCCCTGCACTTACCTTCCTCGAGTCAGCGCCGTCCTTCTTCCGTCCTCGATGTCTTCTCCCGCCCTCAATGTCGCTTCAGCCAATCAGGTTACCGGTAACAAGACCCGATGAACCTGATTGGCCAGGGAACGCACCCCCGTGCGTCCTCTCATTAGGTATTTAGAAGCCGATTACAGCCCTCAGGCTGTAGTCGGGAAACCTATCAGAGCCTGCTGGCTCTGATAGGCACTTCTAAAGACCAACCAGACGCTGTGATTCAGATGGCCGGCGCTCAAGGGGCCGGCCATCTGAATAGTGGGCGGCAGCAATACATAGGTTCATGCAATGCATGAACCTATGTATTGTTGTGAGTGACGGCCGGGCGCAGAAGCGAGCGGTAGCGGCGCTTCTGCGCCCACTATGGTCGCGCCGCCATGTGTAAAAAAAAGACATTTAAAAAAAAAAACTCTTATTTTTTTATTTTTTTTGGTGACCACAGGAGGGGGGGCGGCGCCCGGGCGCCACTTATGGACGAGTTGCCACTGAGTACAACACATATAGTCAGAGATTACATGTAGTGTACGCACACATAGCATAAAGGGCATGCACATCCAAAGCACACAAATACTTTACAATACCCGCTTATTCTTGTTATGGTAACATTGCTGAGTAAGAATATGGTAGCAGTATATAATTACTTTTTCAGCTCTTAAAGGCCAACTTTAGCTTATTTCTTCCCTTCTGCCACCTATTCCTATTGAAGGACCATTGCACATTTTTTGTAAAATGTATCCCTTTTTTTAGATGTCTTTAATCTGGTTATGTGATGTCACAGGTCCCCTCCTCCAGTGGTGGCCGGGTCCTAAATGCTGCAGATGTTGTGACATTGCGCATCATTCTTCTATGAGTTTAGGGATGCCCCCAGGGGGTGGGTCCTTGACACCCTGGGCTCACATAAAGTGGGTTAAATGACTCTGGGAATTTCCTACCTAGTTCTAAACATCAAGTCATTAATACTTCCTTAATCATCCTGGCATTGCCTGAAACAAGTTCATACTCTGAAGTCCAAAGGAATGAATTGTCATTTTTACTAGATTCTAGAACATTTATCTGAGAAATTCTTATACAAGAACCTGGATATTCAGTCTTAAGTTATAACCGTGCAAACTTATTTTTGTTTGCTTACTTTATCCACTTGCCGCCCTCAATGTTTTGTGGGCGAGCGGCGGCTGTAGGCAAAGTGACGTACCCATACTTTGCTGCCTATTCCCAGGTTTAGGGCACGCGCATGTGCGCCCACCTTCCACTGTGTACAATCACAAGTACAGTCAGCAAGTCCCAGCCAATGATTCACGGTCGGGACCTGCTGATCGTCTTTGTGCAATCACAACCCAGAGCTCTGTGTTGGTAAACAATACAGAGTTCTGTACCGAGGGAGCGATCTGTCAGAAACAGGAACTGAGAGATCTGTAGTAAAAATCAGCACACTGTACACACATTACATACAGTAGTACAGGGCACGCAGGGAGAAGGAACAAATCATAGATTTTTTGTAAAAAGCACAATACACCCATTAACGCTTGTTATAGTCACACAACCCCTTGATTACCCCAAAGTGTTAACCCCTTCCCAGCCAGTGACTATGTATAGTATTATCACTGTATTAATGTCACTGGGGATGTCAGTGGCAGCTAGTCAGTTCCCCCCAGCGTCAGTTAGTGTCAGATTGTCTGCACTTTAGCAGTCCCATTTTACAGTAAGTCACTGATCACCGTCATTAGTAGTATAATTTAAAAAAAAATATTCCAGTATATATACCATAGTTTGTAGGTGCTATAACTTTCATGCAAAAAAATCAAACACTTACTGGAACTTTTTTTTTTTATCTAAAACATGTAGCAAAATACATTTTGGACAAAATTTATGAAGAAATTCAATTAGAATTTTGACTTTTTTTTATTGGATATGTTTTATAGCAGAAAGTCAATAATATTGGGGTCTTTTTTAATTCATATATGTATATAATTTTATATATATAAAAACCCAGTGGTGATCAAATACCACCCAAAGAAAGCTCTATTTGTTTTAAAAAAAATATATATATTTTTTTGGGTGCATGACCGTGCAATTACCAGTTAAAGTAGTGCAGTGCTGAATAGCAAAAAATGGCCTGGTCATAAGGGGGGCAAAATCTTCCAGAGCTCAAGTGGTTATTTTGAATATGTCTGATTCTTCAGCTGCAGTGTGAGGGTTAGAGGTCAGCTTAAGCTGGCAGTCGGTGCCCTGTCAACTATCTTACCTCACACATAAAATGTATAAAATACCTGTAAGTGTTCTAAATCTATCATCTGTCATGAATAGTGAAAAGCTTTTGTATCTGGTACAGCAACAATAAACAATACCAAAGTACCAAAAGAGAACACTCCGTGAGAGTTTCCTATCCATAAAAATTAAACAGCATCCACAACTGTTATATTTTTATAGCTTTCGATAAGGTGGGGAAGAGGTATAACCTCTTTATCCATATGTGGGACATTGCCCTTACCTCCTGCCGTGTCACTAGGACAGAAAGCTAAAGGAAATTTGATCAACTGAAGAAAGATGAGAAGAATTATTTTTTGTAGAGTGGGGAGAATGGTTACTACCTATGCCTAGTTTTTAGTAATATCAATGATACTTTGAAAAGTTGATGCAGAAATGTTAAAGATGTGTCAATTTGTTGTAATCTTGGAAGAGGTGGGCAGAAATTGAGAATAATTCCAAATTGACAGGTGTACAGTAAAGCGCACACATGTTCAGCAGGAAATTTGGTTAGCCAAAAAAACATCTTGAGGGTTCTTGTTTTGTCCTTTATGAGAGTGTGAATAGGTCCTTTGTTGCAGGGATAAAATCTCAAATGTTACATTCGATATAAAAATCTAGTTCTTAAAGTACCCCTCTGAACATTTGTGCAATTTGAAAACCACTGATACTTAAACACAAATTATATTCACCCCTAGGGCAAAGCCGTTTCCTTTTTTCACTCTTCATTTCCGACCTTGCCCCTTTTATATTTAGGAAATGTTTTTTCTCTTATGTTTTTACTCGTGTAATTTTCGAAGCTGGGTAACATTGGTGTTGTACACCTGCATTCCTGAGACGTGGAACAACTCCATAAGTAAATGGTGCATGCTGTCCTGGTTTTATATTTCTTTTCACAGGGCACAATATAGTGGAATCCATCATTTCCATTTTCTCCAGTTGCTTTTCATATGAAAATTAAATTAGTATTGTAAATTAATAATGCACCTATAACTTTTAATTGGCAAGCAGCAAGACATAATTTAGAGGCCACAGAAAACAATTTGAGGTTTATAGACTAAATTAAATGTAATTATGGTTTATTGCAAAATTAGACCGCAATCTCTGCATTACCGTTAATAGTTAAAAAATTATCCAAAATCTGAAATGTAGTTAAATGAGTTTCATTGAGGGTTTTTTTGTTTTATGGGCAAGCTAGGACAGAACTAGCACATAGTAATGTTCATGTTTTTAAGTCTTCAAGGATATATAGAATATCTTGACTAAGCACTATAGAGTTTTTTTTAGGTCTATGAACACTGCCTTGTACCTGTCATCGGGAACAGCGATTAGTGACGTGTCACGGCACGCCACGCCCCCTAACAGAAGCACTCCCTAGGTCACACTTAACCCCTTCAGCGCCCGCTACAGGTTAACCCCTTCACTGCCAGTGTCATTTTTATAGTAATCAGTGCATTTTTATAGCACTGATCGCTGTAAAAATGACAATGGTCCCAAGATGGTGTCAAAAGTGTTCGATGTGTCCGCCATAATGTCGCAGTCATGATAAAAATCGCTGATCGCCACCATTTCTAGTAAAAAAAAAATATTAATAAAAATGCCATAAAACTACCCCCTATTTTGTAGACGCTACAACTTTTGCGCAAACCAATCAATAAACGCTTATTGCGTTTTTTTTTGTTTTTTTTTACCAAAAATATGTAGAAGAATACGTATCGGCCTAAACTGAGGAAAAAATATTTTTCTTTCTCGTACATCACGGGACACAGAGCGACATAGTATTAACTATGTGGGATTATATAGATTACCTTCAGGTGCTGGCACTTTAAAACAGGAAGTACCCTCCCCTATATAAGCCCCTCCCATCCGGGAGTACCTCAGTTTTTTGCCAGTGTCTAAGGTGTTGGCCAAGGTTATCTGGGCTTGTGTGTAGGTTCTTTGGGCCTTAGCAAGCTATTCCGGATCCCACCAAAAAGGCTTCATAGCTACCCGGGCCTCGCAGAGAAGAACGAGGTTTTGCCTGTAATGCCTCTCTTAGGAGGGCTGGACCCTGGGATCCAGAGCTCTGGTCATACCCAAAACCAAGATGTTTTCTGTGCAGGGTGCTATACAGGTCCAGGGAAGTGGAATCCTTGGGAACCCGGTCCCTGAAGGTCTATGGACATTGCGTGCCGTGAGAGGCGAAGTTTGGGCTTCTGTGCCAAACAGAGTCCTGCGGCGGGGAAAAGGTAAGGGGGGTCCCTCAGGAACTTGGTTCTATTGGGGGGCCCTCAATCCTAATGTGTTGTTCTGCCTGTTACCTAAAAACGGTATTCCCGCTGATATCTGCCTATGCCTAGATTGATAATCCTAGAAAATGTTTTTTCACATAGGATTTAAAGACAAGTGTGCAGTACCTGTGTTGAGCACTAGAGGCCGCTGTGGAAAGTCTTTTTTTCATTGGGCTATTCCTTCTATGGTAAAAGTCCAGTCAGATGGTAGGCTCTCTGGAAGGGAAGCTGATTCCTCTGTCATGTTGCCGTATGCTCTTCAATCCCCGGGCCCTGGTGTAAACAGGGACCCTGGCTCCTCTCCCTGTTTCCAGGTGTGTGAACGCCGATGGGGCACACGTGTGCGCACGCACGCATTCCTAAATAGCAAATAGGCTGGAAAAGGGGCGGAGCTTGGCGGATGACGTGCCAGTCTGTGTCTGGCTGTGGAGGACAGAGCTAAAGGGCTGGTAACAGGCTCTATGCAGGCATACAGCAGGCGGTCGATACAGGCATCCCCTAGACAAGCACATTAGCAGACATCAACTGATACATATAGCAGCAAGTGCGCTAGACTATTGTCAGTAAAAGGTGTATTGCGGCTGGAATACCTCAGCTTTGGACTTAGGAATATGCCGCCCAAAAACTTTGGGACTAAAACTCCCAAGAAGCATAGGGGATCTCCGTCGGGCTCTGAGGATCTGGGGCATGCTTCTGCGGCACCAGCCTCCCCTGAGAAATCAGAGGTTAGTACCCGTAGGGAACCCCCAGGAGTGCCAGGTACTGCGGCTGCCCTCAGTTCACCTGCTCCTGTGTATGTAACAGAGGAGGCTCTTGCCTCAGCTCTGGGAGGATTAGAGCAAAGATTGGCAACATTGATCGCTTCGTCCCTACCTGAAAGAAAGCGCGCCAGATCTCCGTCTCCTCCCTCAGAGTACCTGTTACCAGAGCAACAGTCCCATGAAGGGATTGACATACCTGAAGGGGATCAGGATGAGGTTGACTCTGTCTTAGAGGAATCAACAGTGGAAGAACCATTCTCAGCATCTCAAGCTGAAAGATTGTGGGTTCAGTCCCTAACTGACATGGTTCGATCAGCATTTAAAATGCCTCTTGTTGAACCATCAACCACTTCTGTCTCCTCGTTGGGGTCGTTAAAAGCTCCCCAGACTAATTGTTCCTTTCCAATTCATCCATTACTGGAAGGACTTATATACCAGGATTGGGAACATCCTGATAAACTATTTGTTCCCCCTAAGAGATTTCCGGTGGTCTATCCCATGGAGGATAAGTTCACCCGAAAATGGAGTTTGCCTACAGTGGACGCAGCCATCTCTTGTGTGAACAAATCACTGACATGTCCAGTAGATAATGTTCAAATGTTCAAGGACCCAATAGATAAAAAATTGGAGTCCTTATTAAAGTCTGCTTTTTCTACAGCAGGAGCGGGTACACAGCCAGCAGTGGCAGCTATTGGGGTTTGCCAAGCTGTGAAGGATCAGATGAAACTGGTCTTAAGGGACTTGCCGGATCAGCAGGGCCATGCTCTGGCTGATCTGCCTAGAGCATTATGCTTTGCGGTTGACGCCATCAGGCCTTTCTTTAGTACATATGCGTAGACTTCTGTGGCTCAAGAACTGGTCTGCTGAGGCTCCCTGTAAAAAATTGCTAGTTAGCTTCCTTTCTTTCTCGTACATCACGGGACACAGAGCGACATAGTCATTACTAATGGGTTATATAGATACCGTCAGGTGCTGGCACTGGCAACTTCCAAAACCGGAAGTACCCTCCCCTATATAAGCCCCTCCCATCCGGGAGCACCTCAGTTTTTTGCCAGTGTCTAAGGTGTTGGCCAAGAAGAAACATGTGTTTTTCACTGAGCTTGCGTACAGGTTCTTTTGGGCCTCAGTAAGCTATTCCGGATCCGACCAAAAAAGCTTCATAGCTAAACGGTCGGTACCCGGGCCTTGCAGAGAAGAGCAAGGTTTTGCCTGTAATGCTTCTCTTAGGAGAGCTGGACCCTGGGATCCAGAGCTCTGGTCATACCCACGACCAAGATGTTTTCTGTGCAGGGTGCTATACAGGTCCAGGGGAGTGGAATCCTTGGGAACCCGGTCCCTGAAGGTTTGATTACAATGCCTGCCGTGATAGGTGAAGTTTGGGCTTTTGTGGACCAAACAAAGTCCTGCGGCGGGGAACAGGTAAGTGGGGGCCCCCAGGAACTTGGTTCTATTGGGGGACCCCCAAGCCTAATTTGTCTTTCTGTCTGTTACCTAATGGTATTCCCGCAAAATTCTGTGCATGCCTGTAACTACTAAAAAAATGTAATAATTTTTAATGATGGTCAAGAAAAAAAAAAAAAAAAAAATTTTTTTTTATATATATTTAATATATTAGACTGCGGTACCTGTGTTTGTCCACTAGAGGCCACTGTGGAATGTTTTCTTGTCATGTGGACTAGCTTCTTCTCAGCAGAGCAAAGTCCAGGCAGATGGTGAGTTCTCTTATAGGAAACTGCTTCCTCTGCCATGTTGCAGTGCTCGTCCATCCCCCGGCCTGCGGCAAAGAGGGGCCCTGGCTCCTGTCCCTTGTTACCATATTTGAAATTAGCGCCGAAGGCGCACGTGCCCGCGCGCGTGCGCGTGCACGCGCCTCTATATATAGAGGTGAGCCGGGAAAGGGGGCGGAGCCTGGGGGATGACGCTCTGTGCGCGCCGCAGCGCTTCTGCGCATGTGCGGGCGTCCCAGCAGTTTAAAAAAACCACAATATTGTAGTGAGCTGGCTATGAAGTACAGAGACAGAGCTGGCAACATTTAAAGGCATACAGCAAGCGGTTGATACAGGCATCCCCTAGAAAGGCACATTAGTAGACACCAACTGTGATATAGCAGCAATTGTGCTAGACTATTCTCAGTAAAAGTGGTGTATTACGGCTGGAATACCTCAGCTTTAGGCTTAGGAATATGCCGTCCAGAAGCTCCGGAACTGAATCTTCCAGGAAGCGAAGGGGGTCTCATCGGGCTCGGAGGATCTTGGGCATACTCCTGCTGCACCAGTCTCCCCTGAAGTTCAGAGGTAAGTGACCGTAGAGACCCCGCAGGGTACTTGGTACTGTGGCTGTCCTCAGTTCACCTGCTCCTGTGTATGTAACAGAGGAGGTTTTTTCCTCAGCTCTGGGAGGATTAGAGAGAGATTGTCAACATTTATCGCTGCCTCCCTGTCAGGGAAAGCACGCCCGATCTCCGTCTCCTCCTTCAGAGTGCCTGTTAGCAGAGCAACAGTCCCATACAGGGATCGACCTGCCTGAAGGGGATCAGGATGAGGTTGATTCTGTTATAGAGGAATCAACAGTGGGGGAACCTTTTCTCAGCATCTTAAGCTGAAAGATTATGGGTTCAGTCTCTGACTAACATGGTCCGATCAGCATTTAAAAATGCACCTTGCGGAACCATCAACCACTACTGTATCCTCGTTGGGGTCGCTAGAAGCCCCCAGACTGTTTGTTCTTTTCCACTTCACCCTTTACTGAAAGGGCTCATTTATCAGGATTGGGAACGTCCTGAGAAAATATTTATTCCCCCAAGAGATTTCCGGTGGTCTATCCCATGGAGGATAAGTTCATCAAAAAAAAAAAAAATGGAAGGTCCCTACAGTGGACGCAGCCATCTCTTGTATGTATAAATCACTGACATGTCCAGTGGATAATGTTCAAGAACCCAATAGATAAAAGATTGGAGTCCTTATGAAAATCTGCTTGGTGATACAACCAGCAGTAGCAGCTATTGGGGTCTGCTAAGCAGTGAAGGATCAGTTGAAACAGGTCTTGAGGGACTTGACAGATCAGCAGGCTTTGCCCTAGCTGATCTACCTAGAGCCTTAGGCTTTGCGGTTGACGCCATAGAGGATTCAGTCCATCAGGCCTCCCGCCTTACGCTGTCTATATTACATATGCGTAGGCTCCTATGGCTCAAAAACTGGTCTGCTGAAGCTCCCTGTAAAGAATGGCTGGTTAGCGTCCCATTTCATGGTGAACGCTTATTCAGGGAAAACCTGGACAAATATATCCAGAAAATTTCCAGCGGTAAAAATACGCTCTTGCCGGTTAAAAGCAGAGTTAGAGGTCCCTCTTTAAGAGGCCTGCTTCTCCAGTCCCTGGGGCATCGGCTGTGTAACAGTTCCGACGGCCTCCTCGGTCAAATCCCGGGGGTAAAAAACAGGGACAGTAGCAGGGTAATGAGAAACCCTGGGTCAGGGGAGGTACAAAACCTCCCCCAAAGTTAAATTCATTGAAGCCCCCACTCAGTCGGGTGGGGGGAGGACTCCAGTTGTTCGCAAGAGACCTGGCGGGACACGATCAAGACAGATAGGTGCTCTCCGCAGTAGGTTTGGGATACAGTTTGGAGTTAAAAGACTCTCCTCCTTCCCATTTTTGAGGTCAAACGTGCCAAGGGATCCCCGGAAGAGAGAGTCCCTCCTGTTGGCACTAGAACAACTATTGCTCCAAGGAGTAATTATGGAGGTTCCCCTGGAAGAATGAGGGTTCGGGTTTTACTCAAACCTCTTTACAGTCCCGAAGCAAACGCGGACGGGAGGCCCATATTAATTCTAAAAGGGCTATACAAATTCCTGTATATCAGGACTTTCCGATGGAGTCGATCCGATCGGTGGCCACTGCCCTACAAGGGGAGGATTGGTTAGCCACGATCGACATCAAAGATGCTTATTTGCACATTCCCATCTTTCCAGTCCACCAAAAATTTCTACGCTTTGCAGTAGAAGGGCGCCATTTTCAGTTCAGAGCCTTACCCTTCGGTTTGGCCACAGCACCACGAGTGTTTACAAAAATTCTGGCCCTTTATTGGCCAATCTAAGAACACAAGGTGTAATGATAATGGCATATCTGGATGACTTGTTGCTGATAGACCACTCAGTGAAAAAACTAGACGTGGTCGTTCACAAGACGATCAAGTATCTGGAATCTCACGGTTGGATTATCAACCGAGACAAGTCAGCCCTAAAAACCAGTCAAAAGTCTGGAATACTTGGGGCTAAGGTTGGATTCAGGCCAGAGAAAAATATTCTTGCCTCGAGGAAAGGTGTTGTCTTTGAAAGATTTGATCCACTTAGTGGGTACAAAAAAGACAGCCGTCCATACGCCTGTATATGAGGCTGCTGGGAAAAATGGTGGCATCATTCGAAGCAGTACCCTACGGTCAATTCCATTCAAGGAATTTGCAAGGGGCCATACTGTCAGCCTGGAACAAAAAAGTTCAGGCCCTAGACTTACAATGTCCTTGTCCCCTTCCGTTCGCAAGAGCCTCCGTTGGTGGTTGGTTCCCCAGAATCTGGAAAAAAGGAAATCCTTCAGTCCGATTTCTTGGAAGGTGGTCACTACAGATGCCAGCCTTATAGGCTGGGGAGCAGTACTGGAGCAATAGTCTCTCCAGGGCAGATGGTCGGATGCAGAAAAGGCCCTGCCCATCAATCTCTTAGAGATACGAGCAGCCCGGTATGCCCTAGTAGCATGGACATCCAAACTCCAAGGGTCCCCTGTCAGAATTCAATCAGACAATGCCACAGCAGTGGCATATATCAATCATCAGGGGGGCACCAGGAGTCGTGCAGCCCAGAGGGAAGTAAATTACATCCTGAAATGGGCAGAAAAATATGTCCCAGCCATATCTGCGGTATTCATTCCAGGAGTGGAGAATTGGAAGGCGGACTTTCTAAGTCGCCAGCAATTAGGCCCAGAGGAAGGGTCCCTTCACCCCGAGGTTTTCTGGACAATATGTCAGCGGTGGGGAACATCGGATGTAGATCTTCTAGCATCCAGATTCAACGCAAAGGGGGACAGGTTTGTCTCTCGGACAAGGGATCCCCTAGCTTGCGGCTCGGATGCCCTAGTGTTCCCTTGGGATCAGTTCAAGCTGATATATGCATTCACACCGCCAATGGTTACCTCGATTACTCCGCAGAATCAGGGTAGAAAAGAAACCAGTGATTCCGGTGGCTCCAGCGTGGCCCCGAAGAGCGTGGTACGCGGAGATTGTAAAATTTCAGTGGGGAGTCCTTGGACTCTCCCACGTCGTCCGGCTTTCGCAAGGACCGATATACCACCCTTCCTTACCAGCCCTAGGTTTGACGGCCTGGCTATTGAAGCCCACATTCTAAAAAAGAGAGGGCTCTCTAATGCTGTGGTATCTACCATGATCAATGCCAGGAAACCGGTATCCAGGCAGATCTACTATAGAATCTGGAAGGCGTACATCGCGTGGTGTGAGGCCAAGAAATGGCATCCACATAAGTACGTAATAGGTAGGATTCTGGACTTCCTACAGTGGGCTGTAGATAGGAAGCTTGCCTTGAGTACTATCAAGGGTCAGATTTCGGCCTTGTCAATATTTTTTCAAAGGCCCTTGGCTTCGCATTCACTAGTCAAAGCCTTTATACAAGGAGTGATGCGTATTAGTCCTCCGGTTAATATTCCCATATGTCCATGGGATCTAAACTTGGTTCTGTCGGTTCTACAGAAACAACCATTTGAACCATTACAGCATATTTCCTTGGTGCATCTCACCAGGAAATTGATTTTTCTAGTAGCCATTTGTTCGGCTAAAAGAGTATCGGAATTAGCAGCTATGTCCTGTAAGGAGCCATATCTGGTTATCCATAAGGACAGAGTAGTGTTACGTCCTCATCCAGCCTTTCTTCCTAAGGTGGTATCGAGGTTTCATTTGAACCAAGATGTGGTTCTTCCTTCTTTTTTCCCCAAACCTACTTCGGTAGAGGAAAAGTTATTGCATTCTTTGGATGTAGTAAGAGCAGTTAAAGCTTATCTAAAAGCCACTGCTCAGATTCGCAGAACGGATACTTTGTTTATTCTGCCGGAAGGCCCCAGAAAGGGTCAGGCAGCGTCAAAGTCTACTTTAGCCAAGTGGATTCGACAGGTCATTATGCAAGCTTATGGCTTGAGAAGGAGACCACCTCCGTTCAAAGTTAGAGCGCACTCCACGAGAGCAGTTGGAACTTCATGGGCAGTGCATCACCAGGCCTCCCTGGCTCAAATCTGTAAGGCCGCAACATGGTCTTCGGTACACACGTTTACTAGGTCCTACCAGGTGGACGTTAGAAGTCAGGAGGATGTCGCCTTTGGGCGCAGTGTGTTGCAGGCCGCAAAAGATCCTCATGTCTGATAGCGCTCAGCTTATATATGGTGTATCCCCCCCCCTCATTTGGCATTGCTTTAGGACATCCCATTAGTAATGACTATGTCGCTCTGTGTCCCGTGATGTACGAGAAAGAAAATAGGATTTTTATAACAGCTTACCTGTAAAATCCTTTTCTTGGAGTACATCACGGGACACAGAGCTCCCGCCCCTCTTTAGGGACACTTATTGCTTTGCTACAAAACTGAGGTGCTCCCGGATGGGAGGGGCTTATATAGGGGAGGGTACTTCCGGTTTTGGAAGTTGCCAGTGCCAGCACCTGACGGTATCTATATAACCCATTAGTAATGACTATGTCGCTCTGTGTCCCGTGATGTACTCCAAGAAAAGGATTTTACAGGTAAGCTGTTATAAAAATCCTATTATTTCATGGTGAACGCTTATTTGTCGAGGACCTGGATAAATATATCCAGAAGATTTCCAGCGGTAAAAGTACTCTCTTACCGGTTAAGAAGAGATTTAGAGGTCCCTCTTTTAAGAGGCCTACCTCTCCAATCCCTGGGACATCTGCTTCTAAGCAGTGCCGACGGCCTCCTCGGTCGAATTACGGAGGTAGAAATCAGGGACAATCACAGGGTATTAAAAAACCCTGGGTCCGAAGGGGTACTAAACCAGCCTCCAAGTCAAATTTATGAAGGGCTGCCCCCACTCAAACGGGTGGGGGGAAGACTTCAGTTGTTCGCAGAGACCTGGCGGGAGACGATCAGAGACAGATGGGTGCTCTCCGCAGTAACTCAGGGATACAAGCTGGAGTTAAAAGAGTTTCCTCCTTCCCATTTCATGTGGTCAAGCGTGCCAAAAGATCCCCTGAAGAGAGGATCCCTCCTGTTGGCATTAGAGCAACTATTGCTCCAAGGAGTAATTTTGGAGGTTCCTATGGAAGAGTGGGGGTTGGGTTTTTACTCAAACCTCTTCACAGTCCCGAAACCAAATGGGGACGTAAGACCCATATTGAATCTAAAAGGGCTAAACAAATTCCTGGACATCCGGTCTTTTCGGATGGAGTCGATCCGATCGGTAGCCGCTGCCCTTCAAGGGGAGGAATGGTTAGCCTCGATCGACATCAAAGATGCTTATTTGCACGTTCCCATCTTTCCAGGTCATCAAAAATTTCTACGCTTCGCAGTAGAAGGGGGCCATTTTCAGTTCAGAGCCTTACCTTTCGGTCTGGCCACGGCACCACGGGTGTTCACAAAAATTATGGCCCCACTATTGGCCAATCTAAGAACACGAGGTGTGACGATAATGGCATACCTAGACGACCTGTTGTTGATGGACCACTCAGTTGCAAGACTAGAAGTGGTAATTCACGATACGATCAAGTATCTGGAATCTCACGGTTGGATCATCAACCGAGACAAGTCAGCCCTACAACCAGTCAAAAGTCTGGAATACTTGGGGCTACGGCTGGATTCAGACCAGAGAAAGATTTTCATGTCTCAAGAAAAAGTATCCTCTTTGAGGGACTTGGTCCACCTGGTGGGTGCAAAAAGACTGCCGTCCATACGCCTGTGCATGAGGCTGCTGGGAAAGATGGTGGCATCATTCGAAGCTGTGCCATACGCCCAGTTCCACTCAAGGAATTTGCAAAGGGCCATACTGTCAGCCTGGAACAAAAAAGTTCAGGCCCTAGACTTCCCGATGTCCTTGTCCCCTTCCGTTCGGAAAAGTCTCTGTTGGTGGTTGATTCCCCAGAATCTGCAAAAGGGGAAATCCTTCAGTCCGATTTCTTGGAGGGTGGTCACTACAGATGCCAGCCTTATAGGCTCGGGGGCAGTACTGGAGCAATGGTCTCTCCAGGGCAGATGGTCAGATGCAGAGAAAGCCCTGCCCATCAATCTCTTAGAGATACGAGCAGCCCGGTATGCCCTAAAAGCATGGACATCCAAACTTCAAAGGTCCCCTGTCAGAATTCAATCCGACAATGCCACGACTGTGGCATATATCAATCATCAGGGGGGCACCAGGAGTCGTGCAGCCCAGAGGGAAGTAAATCACATCCTGGAATGGGCAGAAAAATATGTCCCATGCATATCCGCGGTCTTCATACCAGGGGTGGAGAATTGGAAGGCGGACTTTCTGAGTCGCCAGCAGTTATGCCCAGGGGAATGGTCCCTTCATCCCGAGGTTTTCTGAGCAATATGTCAGCGATGGGGAACACCGGATGTAGATTTTCTAGCGTCCAGATTCAACGCAAAGGTGGACAGATTTGTCTCTCGGGCAAGGGATCCCCTAGCTTGCGGCTCGGATGCTCTGTTGTTCCCTTGGGATCAGTTCAAACTGATATATGCATTCCCACCGCTACAATTGTTGCCTCGACTACTCCGCAGAGTCAGGATAGAAAAGAAGCCGGTGATTCTGGTGGCTCCAGCGTGGCCCCGAAGAGCCTGGTATGCGGAGATTGTTAAAATGTCTGTGGGGAGTCCTTGGACCCTCCCACGTCGCCCGGACCTGCTTTCGCAAGGACCGATATACCACCCTTCCTTACTTTCTCTAGGTTTAACGGCCTGGCTATTGAATCCCACATCCTAAAAAAGAGAGGTCTCTCTAACCCTGTGGTATATACTATGATCAATGCCAGGAAGCCTGTATCCAGGCAGATTTACTATAGAGTATGGAAGGCGTACATCGCGTGGTGTGAGGCCAGAAAATGGCATCCACGTAAGTACTTTATAGGCAGGATTCTGGACTTCCTGCAGTGGGCTGTAGACAGGAAGTTTGCCTTAAGTACTATCAAGGGTCAGATTTCGGCCTTATCAATACTATTTCAAAGGCCCCTGGCTTCGCATTCACTTGTCAAATCCTTTGTACAAGGTGTGACCCGTATTAACCCACCGGTTAAAGCTCCCATATGTCCATGGGACCTAAACCTGGTTCTATCGGTTCTGCAAAAACAACCTTTTGAACCTTTGCGGCACATTTCCTTGGTTCTACTCACCAGGAAATTGATCTTTTTAGTAGCTATATCTTCGGCTAGAAGAGTGTCGGAATTAGCCGCCATGTCCTGTAGGGAACCATATCTGGTTATTCATAAGGACAGAGTAGTTCTACGTCCTCATCCAGCCTTTCTTCCTAAGGTGGTATCGAGTTTTCATTTGAACCAAGATGTGGTTCTTCCTTCCTTTTTTCCCAAACCTAGTTCGGTAGAAGAAAAATTATTACATTCCTTGGATGTAGTGAGAGCAGTTAAAGCTTATTTAAAAGCCACTGCTCAGATTCGAAGAACGAATACTTTATTTATTCTGCCAGAAGGCCCCAGAAAGGGTCAGGCAGCATCAAAATCTACTTTAGCCAAGTGGATTCGACAGGTCATTATGCAAGCCTATGGCTTGAAAAGAAGACCGCCTCCGTTCAGAGTTAGGGCGCACTCCACGAGAGCAGTTGGAACTTCATGGGCAGCGCATCACCAGGCCTCCCTGGCTCAAATCTGTAAGGCCGCAACATGGTCTTCAGTACACACGTTCACTAGTTTCTACCAGGTGGACGTTAGAAGTCAGGAGGATGTCGCCTTTGGGCGCAGTGTGTTGCAGGCTGCAAAAGATCCTCATGTCTGATGGCGCCCAGCTTATGTATGGTGTATCCCTCCCCTCATTTGGGCATTGCTTTGGGACGTCCCACATAGTTAATACTATGTCGCTCTGTGTCCCGTGATGTACGAGAAAGAAAAGAGGATTTTTATAACAGCTTACCTGTAAAATCCTTTTCTTGGAGTACATCACGGGACACAGAGCTCCCACCCCTCTTTTGGGGACACTTATTGCTTTGCTACAAAACTGAGGTACTCCCGGATGGGAGGGGCTTATATAGGGGAGGGTACTTCCTGTTTTAAAGTGCCAGTGGCAGCACCTGAAGGTAATCTATATAATCCCACATAGTTAATACTATGTCGCTCTGTGTCCCGTGATGTACTCCAAGAAAAGGATTTTACAGGTAAGCTGTTATAAAATCCTCTTTTTTTATATATTTTTGGGGGATATTTATTATAGCAAAAAGTAAAAAATATTGCATTTTTTTCAAAATTGTCGATATAATTTTGTTTATAGCGCAAAAAATGAAAACCGCAGAGGTGATCAAATACCACCAAAAGAAAGCTCTATTTGTGGGAAAAAAAGGACGTAAATTTTGTTTGGGAGCCATGTCGCACGATCGCACAATTGTCATTTAAAGAGACGCAGTGCCGAATTGCAAAAAGTGGCCTGGTCTTTGGCCAGCAAAATGGTCCGGGGCTTAAGTGTCTGTGTGGCTGAAAAATGCCATTCTAAAAAATTATATATAGTGCAAATGAGTGACTCCAGAAGGAAGGGCGGCAGGTCACAGCCATATGGGAGGTATCAGACACTTGCTGAGTTGTTGTAACTGCTGCGTTGATGGGAATGATGTGGTTGGGGCAGGTCTTGATGTTTGAATGCTTGCAGGCAGGCATAACTTGACAGGTTGAAATGCCATACCCAAATAGGTGTTTTTATTGCACTTTTGGTCCGTATACTCAGGGCACACCTAAGGTTGCCACCTCATCCCTTTAAACCCGTGGCGGAACGTTCAGGGTCGCTGCAGTCGCAGTTGCGACTGGGCCCTGCCGTTCTACCACTGTGGGGGGGGCCCAAGACCCGGCATCTCCCCCTGCATCTCCGGCTTTCAGTTTGGGATGCAGTGGGGGGAGTGGGAGGCGGTGATCGGCAGATGTATGGTGCTCGCGGCATCTCCCTGGGGCTAGTATTTCTCCTTCAGCGTGTATATAGTGGAGAGGAGAGGGGTCTCTGACCCGGGCAGCTACAAGTTTCACTCTTCAGTGTACAAGTGAGTTGCTCGGGTCAGAGGCCCCTCCCCTCTCCAGACTCAGGAAGAGAATTACAAGCCCCAGGGAGATCCCCCTGCCCATGGACATCATAGAGCTGCCGATCGCCGCCTTCCACCTCCCCCTGTGCTGGGGGTTGGAGGTGCACAGCCAGCCAGGTACAGGGGAACCTTTGGGGGGGGTTTAAGTCTGGGAACCCTGATGTATGGGGGGGCTCTCTGGGGACTCTGATGTATGGGGGTGGCACTCTGTGAACCCTGATGTATTGGGGGGCTCTCTGTGAACCCTGATGTATTGGGGGCTCTCTGTGAACCCTGATGTATTGGGGGGCTCTCTGTGAACCCTGATGTATTGGGGGGCTCTCTGTGAACACTGATGTATTGGGGGGCTCTCTGTGAACCCTGATGTATGGGGGGCTCTTTGGGGACCCTAATGTAAGGAGGTGCTCTCTGAGGACACTGATGTATGGGGGGGAGACTCTGGGGACCCTGATGTATGGAGGAGGCTCTCTGGGGACCCTGATGTAAGGAGGGGCTCTCTGGGGACCCAGATGTATGGGGGGAGGCTCTCTGTGGACCTTGATGTATGGGGGGGAGGCTCTCGTTGGACCTTGATGTATGGATGGAGGCTCTCTGTGGACCTTGATGTATGGGTGGAGGCTCTCTGGGGACCTTGATGTATGGGGGGAGGCTCTCTGGGGACCTTGATGTATGGGGGGAGGCTCTCTGGGGACCCTGATGTATGGGGGGAGGCTCTCTGGGGACCCTGATGTAAGTGGGGGGGGCTCTTTGTGGACCCTGATGTAAGTGGGGGGGCTCTTTGGGGACCCTGATGTATGGAGGGGAGACTCTGGGGACCCTGATGTATGGGTGGAGGCTCTCTGGGAACCCTGATGTATGGGGGGAGGCTCTCTGGGGACCCTGATGTATGGGGGAAGGCTCTCTGGGGACCCTGATGTAAGTGGGGGAGGTTCTTTGGGCACTCTTATGTAAGGAATTGGCTCTCTGGGGACCCTGATGCAAAGAGGATCCGCACTCAGATATGCAACGATATATATATAAATATATACACACACATATTGGCGCTTCGGCAGCGGCCATAGACAGTTGCATTAAACCCTTTCTTCGACCGCTAGCAGGGGTTAAAAGCGCCCCGCTAGCAGCCGAATAGTGCCGCTAAAACCTATGGTAAAGCGCCGCTAAAACTAGCACCGATTTACCAATAACGCGGCCAGATGGCAGTGTGAAATACATTGCAATATAGAAAGATGTACATTCTCTAGACTATATTTATATGGGCATGGTATGCCTGAGACTGAATAACTTCCATACAAAGTGAAGAAGATTATATAACACACAAATATATTTTCCAGCAATAGCTCAGCTGTCCAACTTTCCAAGAAATATATATATCTAAATTCTCCTCCTAACGGGCACTGCTGTTACCTGTGGTTCTTCAGGATTTCCTCCTGTGATGCGATAGGCCCAGGCACTGGCAGCATGTTCTCGGCCACTTACTGATTGCACGCACCTATGGGAGGAGCCGGCGCCGCTCCGGCCGGATCTGCATAGCGACGTACATACACAGGCAGGCAGCCAATTACGGAACAGCTGAGACGTCGAGCAGAGGCCTGAGCGGCAGAGCTAATCCGATGATCGGGCCAGGGGGGAGGGAGGGAGGGACGGATATCTGTATCTGTGATAAGTCGGAAAAGAGAGCAGCCCCAGGCCAGCAGACTCAGAAAAAAAGTCCACAGTGGCTGCAGCGGCCATTGCAACACAGGGCAACTGTCTTCAATACCTTCTTACGATTCCAGGGGGGCAATTTCCCCCCCTTGCCCTATGCTGCCTGCGGACGCCCATGCTTCCTACACTGCTATGGGCTCTAGCCCAAGATCTTTTGTAGACCTAGCAATGCCCGTGGGGGGGGGGGGGGCTTCATGGTTTCTTGCATCGGGGCCCTGAAGATTCTAGTTACGCCTCTGCCGAACACATATTAATTACACAGGTTCTGAGGCTAATTTAATACAGATAAGGCACTAAGTGAGTTTAATTACCACCTTAACCAGCCACAGAACCTGTGTAATTAATATGTGTTTGGGGATGAGGTGGCAACTCTAGGCACACCAGAGGATCATCTAGTGCTCAAATGGGCCAGTAAGACTCTGCCTTCATTATTCTCTTGTGGCAAATTCTATTTAAATCATCAGCCTATGTACCAACTGAATTGAAACGTGCCTATAACCGTACACTTTCCACTCTTGGGTGCTGGTTTATTGTTCTTATAGCAAATCCACTTCTGCTTAATGCAGTGCAACTGATTAAGCTCATATGTATCACATTACTAATTTATCTTTGCTTCTTTCAGCTTTGTCAGTTTAGCATTTCATCAATGGTTCGAAACGGAATCCAGATTTTGCAGGTTGAAGACAAGACAATGATCATTAACAATACTTCATTTAAGATTTACTACAGCCCACAGATGTGTGTTTCTCAGCAGCATTCTGATGAAGAGGTATGAACCACATTTCCTGCTGTGGACTGCAACACTTTCTTAGTTACTTATAGACGTCTAATGTTATTTTTATTCCCTAGCTGTGTACACTGTACTAAGATACCCCTATACATTACATGATCTTGAGCCTGTAATTGTATTGCATGCCAATCAGTCAGACTAGAGTACTCACTGCTGCTGAGTCTATAGTTTCACTCCCATTGGGTCTTCCTAAGTTATTCTACATTAAGCAGGGTATTTCCTTCCTTGGCTTTATCAAGAGAGGATTATCAAAGGAATTTTAATTCATAGCTACCAAATAAAATGGCTGCTAGTTCAGTAATAAATCAATTAATTTTGGCTTTGGCATTAGTTTTATGTGATCATTCAAAGAGGCCGATATGAGGGTGATGTTAAAGACTGATGTTAAGTTCATCCTTTACAAAAAAATAAATAATAATTAATAAACATATTTTTGTAGGTAAAAAAAAGTAGCTTTTTTTAATTTATTTTTTTACTCTGCAGCCTGTAAGGCATTGCACCTGCAGATTGTGGGTGCAATGGCAGGCTCCTGCAGACATTCTGTACAGCTGTCTTCCCGTACCTTGTATAGGAAGACATTTGCTGAATGGCAGAAAGAATCAATAAACTACGAGGACGCTCACCAGTGCCCTCGCAGTTATAGAGAACTACAAGCCGTTGGCTGCGGAGGCTGACAGTAGATGTAGTTCATTCATTCACAGAACTCTGTGGCCACTCGAGGCTCCGCTGTTTTTAAATTCTGGCAGCGGGTGCCTGGAAAAGATCCCCCGTCTGCTGTCACGGCAGGAGTGGGAACATGTTACATGTTTCACCCTAAATATGGGTGGAAAATGTAACATGTTTCAAAGGTGAACTTTTCCTTCAAATCATATCTAAACCCAAAAACAATATATTTTAAGTTACCAGTCATTAGATGTGGTGGATGCATTGGCTTTCTTTTTTCAGATTTTTATCCCATTATTTTCACCTGATAATCCTGCAATTAACACAATTACTGTCCCTGGGTGGCTACATGTACTCCTCCACTATGATATTTTAACAAGCAATAGTGCGCTAAAATCAACCTCCTATTAAAGCACAGAATTGATATTATAGAAAAAGTGTAGCGCTGGATAAGGAACTATATGTGCCATATAGTTCAAAGGTAATAAACCGCAAAAAAAGTACAAAATGCTAATAATGAGTGCTCAGAAAGTTCATATAGTTCATATAACTCGGTGTGAATGATCCCCTATCCGGGGATGAGGTGAAAAGTTCAATCAAATTGTGCAGATATCCAGTGATAAACATATAAGTGACATCCAGTACATGGAGAGACCCGCCACCAGGAGGAGAAATGAAGGCTTACTAAGTAGCCAGCGACTGCCCTTCTCAGGGGGGTCAAAACAGGCTCAGCAGAATAGTGGTCCTCACTGGAACGTTGGGGGATTCACCATAGACGTCTCATCCGCTCTTTCCAAGTTGGTAATCCGGAAGTGATCCGTAAACTCTGTGTGATGTCTTCTCTCCCAGACACAACTCCACTGTTGAGTGGAGTTGTGTCTGGGAGAGAAGACATCACACAGAGTTTTGTACTTTTTTTTTGCTGTTTATTACCTTTGAACTATATGGCACATATAGTTCCCTATCCAGCGCTACACTTTTTCTATTGTATTCTTTGTTGTACCTCATATCCAGGTTGTGGTGTTTAGCGGCAGGATTTTCGTTCAGGATATATTGATTCATTTATTTTTGTCACATTTATTTTGCACCTAGCACAAATTTTTATTTTTATAACTCTACAGAATTGATATTGCACATCAAAATTTGCAAATTAATATACTAACAATAGTGACTGGTGAATTCCCCCTGTGTAAAACAATAATCAACACCACCTGAAAATGGATATCCTGTTCACCTTCTGAGGCAATAGGTGTATTAGGTTTCTCATATAAAAACAATCCTGACTGCAATCAGTCCATAGATCAGTATCCAGATGATTTCTCTCAGTTTTCTCTAAGGTTCTCAGTGTAGAATGTTTCTCAAATAAATGCAAAAAGACACATCATTGTGCAGTGCTTAAAATAACATTGAGTCTGGGGTGCAAGTAGTTTCACTCACATTTGTTCAAACAAATAGCGCGTATAAAATGATCAGTCACATGTAGCGAGTTCCTCCTCACTCCACATCTATTATGCTCAAACACCGTAGATGTCATCACTGGCTCCTCCCGATGCGTTGTGTCACGTGACCCTTGAGTCAGGATTGTTTTTATATG
The DNA here is from genome assembly GCA_029206835.1 of Rana muscosa. Classification (NCBI taxonomy): domain Eukaryota; kingdom Metazoa; phylum Chordata; class Amphibia; order Anura; family Ranidae; genus Rana; species Rana muscosa. The sequence goes on from JARGYO010005626.1 coordinate 110,078,275, forward strand.
AAAAACGGAACATACCTATTGCCTCAGAAGGTGAACAGGATATCCATATTCAGGTGGTGTTGATTATTGTTTTACACAGGGGGAATTCACCAGTCACTATTGTTAGTATATTAATTTGCAAATTTTGATGTGCAATATCAATTCGGTGCTTTAATAGGTGGTTGGTTTTAGCGCACTATTGCTTGTTAAAATATCACTTTTGTATGGTATTTTAATGGTTGCAGCTGGAATCATTTATTTATCTTTTATTATCACCATATTTAATTATTCATATTAGCGCTTGAGTTCATTCACTATAATACTCCTCCACTGTATCTATTATCTATGAAGAGAGGGGTGGACTTCAAATATATATCTGTCTTTGTGCACCTCCATTAACTTTTGTTATAAGGTCTTTAATCCTCTCTGTTCCCAGTCTGTAGCTTAAGCATGGTGTGCATATCATCTAATGCCATGTCAAAGCTGCAGCACTACCCAATTTTATGGTTTAGAGTCCTTCAGTATGTTAGAACTTTCCATTATCCTCCCAGTCTTTTCCCCAGCTGATTGGAGTACAATATTGGTTGTAAAGTAAGCGCTTGTGAAAAGTAATTTTTTTTTTTGCTGTGATGATACACAGTATTCACTATGTCCACAATCTGCATTACACATTATAGACTAAATTTCAGGTCACTGTAGGGTACTAGAACAGCTGCATATAGGTCATTCTGGAACCTGGACAGTATCATGTTTTACCATTCATGTTAGCTATTATCTGTCCGCTGTATGTTATAACCGCAGAGGTTTTTTGGGGAAATATCTACTTTTCACCTGTTGCTTAGTCAAATACAACACAACGAGACCTCTTGGTGAACTATGTTTAAAGCCCAAGGAAAAATGATATCTTTGCGTTCTGTGTCGGAAATCTGGCTGTACTTCAACAATCCAATGTTTGGCTTCAAATGTCCAACTCATAATAATAAGTCAAATCTCTGTGGAATAAATCATCTGTTTCTTTTAATCAAGCTTATCTTTTTTTGTCCTTTTCTCCCCCTGCTTTTCCTCTGAAGTATGTGCCTGTACCAGACAGCACTGTGTTCAGCATCAGCCCAGCTGGGGAACATAATGTCGCCAAATCAAACACAGTTCCTTTATGGGATCTCATCTCGGACACCAGTAATTGCATAGCAGAGACGCTTCCTCTCCAGAAGTACATTCTGCTCAGCTTGTGCCATAACGCCACGGCTGACAGCGCCGAGTGCTGGAGTCTACCAACCATCATTCGCCAGGAGTTCCCCCGGCAGAGTGTGACTGTGCCTCTAGGAGACTGCAGTGGAAATGACTTGTGCACAAAGTATGGCAATATCCATTTCTATTGATCTGAAATAGCAAAACAATAAGGTTTCTGAAAAGCTTGTTATAAATGCAGTGGTGGACATGGTACTTATGAGTACTAGCTGGCCCGTCCCTATTTGTAAATGCATGGTGCCTCCTTCTTAGTTTATTTCCATCATAAGTTTAACAAGACATAACAAATTTTTTTTTTTTTATCATCAAAGACAAGACATAACAAATTATACCTGCAAATGTATCTAGGCATTTTGTTTGTGCTTTAAACCATGTTTATTAAGGGTGCACTTCAGGAAATTCCAGAAACAGACATGGGAATTGTTTTTCTTCGCAATGATTTGTATTTCTGTCTATCCAGTCCTGAGATTTACATAGCTTGGACAAGTAGCACAGCCATGTGGATCACCCCACTTACAGGCTAACTCCACATTTTGGACCATGTTACATGTTATGCCCACGGGGGTTAATCCCCTGTGACTTCATGCGGGGATAATTCTTCTCACAGCAGCTGTCCCTTTTGAAATTTGAGCCCTGCACAGGCACATCAGACAGACTTGTAGTTCTCAAAGTCAATGAGCCAATGAGGAGAAAGAGGGGGTGGGGCTGAACCACGGCTCTGTGTCTGAATCACGGCTCTGTGTCTGAATGTAAATACTGAGCGGCGGCTCAGCTCAAGTGCCCCCAGAGCAAGCTGCTTGGTGTGGGGGCACTCGACAGAAGAGAGGGGCCAGGAGAGCAGGTGAGGGACCCAAGAAGAGGATCATCCAGGCTGCTCTGTGCAAAACCATTATACAGAGCAGCTAAGTATAACATGTTTGTTAATTTTAAATAAAATAAAAACTGAGACTTTAGTATCACTTTAAGCTCACCTGATTGGCTCCCTGTCCTGCCCCTTTCACTCTCAGCCTGAGTGCCGCTGAATATATGATTGTAAGAGACTGCTAAAAAGTCAAATGCAGGTATTTGCATTAAAAATAAATTTAACACATAAATACCTAGCTGCAGTAATTTGAGTATTATATATTTACTAGTTCAGCTTTAAAACCCAGCTTTAAGATCTCTAGTAGTAGACAGTCAGACAAAGCTATTATCCTTAGAAGAAGATCAGCAGCGAAGCCCCTGTACTGCTCCAGGTATAGGTTTTTATAACTATTTTATGTGCCTCGACTACATCTTTACAGTAGTCACCAGAACCAGCGATGTAATTTCCTTATGTTACGTGCACCATTTTCATGTAGTCCCATGCTGCTCCCCTTAGACACTAAATTAATTTTATTAGGGTGTAATCACTCTCTTTGGAAGGAGAGCGGAAGAAGAGAGGATCCCCCCCACACCCTGACCTTCTGACTCTCAGTATGTTTCTCCTCTACCAGAGGGACACCTTGAACATTTTGACCCCTGTGTCCCTGTTTGAATAAATATGTTTCGGTGTAATTATTAAAGGCTCTTACACACGATCCAACTTTATGGCCATATTTGTCTGACGGACGTGTTGTGTCGCATAATCCGACCGTGTGTATGCTTCATCAGACAATTGTTGGCTGAATTAACGACAACAAAAGTTGGCTGTTCATGCTCACCAATTGTTAGGCAATAAATCTGTTACGTCGGTTTATTCGATCGTGTCTACGCAAGTCTGTCCAACTAAAATCCAAAGTACAAAAACGCATGCTCAGAACCAATGCTAAACATCAGACAACAATAGCAGAAGTTGCCCAAAGGGGTGGCGGTAAAGATCTGAAAAACCACGTGATTTGGTGAATGTTGGCTGAAAATGTTGGGCCGTGTGTATTCAGAACAAGTTCACGCCAACGCCCTTCGGACCAAAATCCACGGAAAAGTTGGTTTGAAGTCCGTGTGTACGAGGCTTTAGTGGCTTTAGTGGCTTAAAGAGTTCTATATTTCTAACAAATTGAGAAGATAGGACAGAAATATTTCAAAATTTCAACTAGCATGTTGGCTATAGTAATATGATTCTTGAGATATCCTGAAGTACAAAACTTTAATTCCCCTATTATAAAAAACAATATTTGAACCTATTCTGCTGGGCACAATAAATATTTCTGTTGCAATACATTTTTATTGAGTTAAACATTAAACAAGACACTTCAGTGCACAGGTTAAATTTCCTTCAATGATGGACATAACACTGACATAAGGATACACAGAATATACCCAGAAAACATATGAAAATATCACACAATAATGCACACTGAAGTTTAGCCAATGCCTGCTTACACAGAGGGCACAATGGATATTTCAAGGCAGGTAAACACGTTACTTCCAAATTCTATGAATTTGCTGGCCTGCCTTATATAATCAGGGAGAATAAATACAGTGATACCGCGCTAACAAATAAAACATACAATAAAGAACAATTATAACCAGCAGCAGCTTAAACGTAAGATACCACGTGCCAAACCATAATAAAAAAAAAAAACTGCGCTAAAAAATATGTGTGTGTGTATAATGAACCACAATTTTAGTGAAAAAACTGGTGATCAACATTCACGTGATCCTTACACCATATAGATATATGTAAAAAGTGCTCAAACATATATTAATTAAGTCTTTAACCACTTAAGCCCCGGACCATTTTGGCTAGTTAATGACTAGGCCCCTTTTTGCGATTCGGCACTGCGGCACTTTAACTGACAATTGCGCGGTCGTGCGACGTGGCTCCCAAACAAAATTGACGTCCTTTCTTTTGGTGGTATTTGATCACCTCTGTGGTTTTTATTTTTTGCGCTATAAACAAAAATAGAGCAACAATTTTAAAAAAAATTCTATATTTTTAACTTTTTGCTATAATAAATATCCCCCAAAAATATATAAAAAAAACAATTTTTCCTCAGTTTAGGCCGATACGTATTCTTCTTCATATTTTTGGTAAAAAAAAAAACGCATACGGCGTTTATTGATTGGTTTGCGCAAAAGTTATAGCGTTTACAAAATAGGGGATAGTTTTATGGCATTTTTATTAATTTTTTTACTAGTAATGGTGGCGATCAGTGATTTTTCTCATGACTGCGACATTATGGCGGACACATCGGACACTTTTGACACATTTTTGGGACCATTGTAATTTTTACAATGATCAGTGCTATAAAAATGCACTGGTTACTGTAAAAATTACACTGGCAGTGAAGGGGTTAACCACTAGGGGCGCTGAAGGGGTTAAGTGTGCCTAAGGGAGTGATTATTACTGTTAGGGGGCGTGGCTACGAGTGACACTTCACTGATCTCCGCTCTGATTACACAGAGCGGAAATCAGTGACAGTGTCAGTAGGCAAGCGGGGAGATGTTGTGTTTACACTAACATCTCCCCACTCCATCCTTCAGTGAGACGATCGTGGCGATTCGTGCGGCGATCGAGTCCGCGGGACCCGCGGTCTGACTCACGGGTAAGGTAGCGGGGTCGCGAGCGCGACCCCCACGTCGGTCAGTTAAAGGCGACGTACAGGTACGTTGATGTGCCTGTACGTGCCATTCTGCCGACGTATATCTACTGGAGGGGGTCCTTAAGTGGTTAAAGATGAGGTATACCTATGATGACAATTACAGGCCTCTCTCATCTTTTTAAGTGGGAGAACTTGAACAATTGGTGGCTGACTAAATACTTTTTTGACGCACTGTAAAAAGTGCTCAAACATATATTAAGTAAGTTTCTAAAGAAAAATGTGAGAGTCCATATAGGGGTCCAAAGATGAGATGGGTCACACACTTGGGGCTGCCAGCAAGAAGGAAATCCCAAATAATTACCACAGAGACAATCGTGATCCACCACCACATAAAATTCCTGCTTACCAGAGGCAAGCTAAAAACCAGCCTGTATGATGAGATGCAGGTGTCAGCCACACTCCATTGATCAGGTGGGATATATGAAGACTGGATGCACTTCAAACACTTGAGGGGGGGGGTGTTCGTCAACCATATACCTAATAGTCTCTGCTCCTGCTCTGAATGAAATACAGCAGATCCTCAATGAAAGGTTATGCTGTTCAATTTTGTCACTACTTCCTGGAAACTCCCCTTTGTAAAATCTCGCAGTCCTCCCGTCAGGATTTCTGTCCCAGCTAGCAGAACAGGAAGTGACCTTTCATTGAGGATCTGCTGTATTTCATTCAGAGCAGGAGCAGAGACTATTAGGTATGCGGTTGACGACCCCCCCCCCCCCCTTAAAGAAGAAGATACAGGTCTGTGAGAGCCAGAAATCTTGCTTGTTTGTAGGTGACCAAATACTTATTTTCCACCATAATTTGCAAATAAATTCTTTCCAAATCAGACAATGTGATTGTTGAGGTATACATACCTATAATGACAATTACAGGCCTCTCTCATCTTTTTAAGTGGGAGAACTTGCACAATTGGTGGCTGACTAAATACTTTTTTGCCCCACTGTACATATTTATGGTGTAAGGATCACGTGAATGTTGATCACCAGTTTTTTCACTAAAATTGTGGTTCATTATACACACACACATATTTTTTAGCGCAGCTTTTTTATTTTTATTATACCTTATATAATCAGATTTGTGAGAACTTGGCTTTAATTATATATTTTCTAGTTAAGACAAGAGCAGCACTGATCATAAGGAGATATCTTTTTTTTTTTTACTTTTTCCATTGACCTTCTAAAATAATGATAACATGGTTCCCTTACAGTTTACAGATCCAATGATAAAGATTGTTAGCCAGTTTGATGTTCTGCCATGTTGTATCAAATGTAATTAGATGTAATTGATGTTTTATGACAAGGCCATATGCACTGCAAATATAAACAAAAAGACTGCCATAATGTGCAAGAGCATGACCATTTTGAAGTCAAACTCGATGTTCTTTCAATGGCAAAAGTTTTTCCTTGATTATTATATTACACTTTTCTTTTTCTTTTTTTTTTTTTACTTTTGAACAATCTTTATTGTAATTAAGATTGCATTCCTTTAACAAGAAGGTGAAAGCTATTAGTAAATTGATCACATCTTCTGAAAAAGCAGATCTGTCATTTTATCCAGTCGTACAGTATGGACCAGCTTAACATGTAACATTTATCTTACAATTTCTTTGTCTTTGAAGGGCTGTGGTGTTGACATATCAGGAACATCTTGGTGTGACCTATTTAACCCTTACAGAAGACCCAAGCCCTCGGGTTATTATCCGGAACAGGTGCACTGTTGCATTACTACTAAAAGAAAATATCAAAGGTATGAATTGCTTTATGGCACACTGTTACCTGGAATTTAATCAGTAGCTAAGTACACCAAAAATAAACATATTTGCTAAGACTTCTCTTTGTAAAGAAAGCTTGCCTAGCTGCTGACTTGTATGCTGCTACAGTGAGGGAAAAATGTATTTGATCCCCTGCTGACAAAGAAATAATCAGTCTATAATTTTAATGGTAGGTTTATTTTAACAGTGAGAGGCAGAATAACAACAAAAATATCCAGAAAAACGCATTTCAAAAAAGTTATAAATTAAATTGTATTTTAATGAGTGAAATTACTTAGTACTTGGTGGCAAAGCCCTTGTTGGCAATCACAGGAGGTCAGACATCTCTTGTAGTTGCCCACCAAATTTGCCCACATCTCAGAGGGCTTTTGTCCCACTCCTGTTTGCAGATCCTCTCCAAGTCATTAGGGTTTCAAGGCTGAGGTTTGGCAACTCGAACCTTCAGCTCCCTCCACATATTTTCTATGGGATTAAGGTCTGCAGACTGGCTAGGCCACTCCAGGACCTTAATGTGCTTCTTCTTGAGACACTCTTTTGTTGCTTTGGCTGTGTGTTTTGGGTCATTGTCATGCTGGAATACCCATTCACGACCCAGTTTTAATGCCCTGGCTGAGGAAAGAAGGTTCTCACTCAAGATTTGACAGTACATGGCCCCGTCCATCATCCCTTTTGATGCAGTGAATTTGTCCTGTGACCGTAGCAGAGAAACACCCCCAAAGCATAATGTTTCCACCTCCATGTTTGACGGTGGGGATGGTGTTCTTGGGGTCATAGGCAGCATTCCTCCTCCTCCAAACATGGCGAGTTGAGTTGATGTCAAAGAGCTTGATTCTGGTCTCATCTGACCACACCACTTTCACCCAGTTCTCCTCTGAATCATTCAGATGTTCATTAGCAAACTTCAGACAGGCCTATACATGTGCTTTCCTGAGCAGGCTGAGAACAATAGAAGGTACTTAAGGTTAAGAATACTGTATGTGTACTTGAATAGATTTTTTTAAACTGTTTAGTGTCACTTTAAGTGTTCTCTTCCTCCGTGCTCCTCTTCTGCTGCAAACCAATGTCGTTTATAACATGAATGATGACCAAAGATGCTAACGAGGGACCAATATTTTTGCAGATACCCCAAAGTTGGAAGTTTATTGCAGAAAAATCCCAGCGGAATGTTCAGTTCATCATGAAATGTATCATCAGGTTTCCAGCTTTCCAGACTGCAAAACCAAGGATTCCCTCCCTGGCATCTTCCTGAAAGTGCTATCATGTGATGATACAACAGCAGAATGGAGTGACCTGATTGATATTAACAGCCAAGGCACGCAGGTATAACCAAAAGTTGGGGTTACTCCTGTGGAGAGTATAATGCAAACACACTGTCAGTGACTTGTCCTTATTATAAGGTTCTTATCATTTTTCATTACAGAGACTGTAGTAAGACTAGCAAGAAACTTTTGTTTGGCTTTGTAGTAGTTGGAAATGGGGAGAGGTCTTGCCCTTAGGGCCTCAAAAGTCAAAATTGGGCAGATAGTATCCCCAGTTATTGACTAAACCTATCTCTGTCACCTCAAAACTGTATTTTAGCATTACCAGGGGAGTCCTCCTCAGAGTAATATTTCAGTTTTGTAGTAGATTAAGATTTAAAGATACCTAACATTTTCTTATGTCTGTTAGAGACTCCTTTATTCAAATGTCAGCACTCCTGCTGTTATGGATAGGGTTCTTGCTGTTGTTGCTGGGCTTTAAAGCCACCCTGTCGTTATTCTAAACCTCCCTGTAAAGAAAATGCCGAAGGCCTCTTTCACACGGGACGGATCCGTGAAGATCCGCCCCGTGAAGCTCCGCTTGCTCAGCGGGGATCGCTCCGTTGATCCCCGCTGAGCTGACGGATGACTGGGCGGTCCCCGCACACTGTGCAAGGACCGCCCTGTCAGAGCGCCGCTCTCCCCTATGGGGAATCGGATGACGACGGACCGTAGAGTCCGTTGTCATCCGATCCGCTCCGCAGACGGAAGGAAAAATAGGATTTTCCTCCGTCACACTTTTTCGGAGCGGATGTCAGCGGACATGTCACCGCTGACATCCGTGCTTCCATAGGGGTGCATGGAGGATCCGTTTCAGGTCCGCCTAAAAAACTGACAGGCGGACCTGAACGGACCTCCGTGTGAAAGAGCCCTAATACTCACCTGTCCCAGCACTAGGAGTGCAGATCTCTACTGCTTTGAGGTGGTGGAAGGAAAGAAAACTGCATAATCTATGGGCTGCTTAAAGGCTCATCTATGACAGTCTTAAGTACCAAATCCAGTTACTATGTGTTGCACAACCCTCATAATGTTGAAAAGAATCAAAAATGTTTTACCTATCCTAATTGAACCAAATCTTCCTTTGTCTCACATGTCATCGTCCCCCCCCCCCCCCCCACACACACACACACGCACGCACACACACAGACAATGCAGCTCACAATAGGAGGGCAGTGCTGAAAATACAGAAAGCAGTGGGCAGGACTAGGTGTGGCCAAGTGTGGGTTAACAAGCAATAGGTTTGTGAGTCAGCAGTGATAATGCCTATAGCCTATAAGGAAGGTGTATAAGGTGATCTTCACTGGCAGAATCAACAGGTATTCGTGGGACTTTGCAGGTGGGCTAAGAGAAAAGTGTGAATATACACTTATAATTAAGGGCTGCTGTCCATATTTGTTTTATTAGGATACCATAGTTCTATTTAATTTTGGCAGATATCAGTTTATGTGGAAACAAGGTGATGGCACTTAAATTACTTGCATCATAAGTGTGCTAGGCACAGTACAATATTTATTTTAAAAACAACAACGGTGTAATTGTTCTTCTGTGCTTTTAATTTGAGTTTAGGTTTAACTAAAAGTGATTTATTTTTAGAGTGGAGAGGATTTCGAACCCCCTGTCAGGTTTTGTAGACTCTCTGTCCCCATTAGGGAGATTCACTCTCTCTATTTGTCCTATTTACCATTATTATCCAGAGTGAAAGTAAAAGCAAACCCAAATCTTGGGTTGTCACCAGAACAGGAATAGAGGGGAAATCTTCCAATGGTGATGCTAATTCTGGTGTAAACCAGGGATTCCCTCACTTTAGAGGGATTTATTCTCACAGGGATTCCCTCACTTTAGAGAGATTTATTCTCACTTCCTGTTTTGGCTGTGGGCAGGAAATGAAGAGAAATATCCCCAGTGGAACTCAGATGACCAAAAAAACCTTGGTTAAATCCCTCTCTTAAAATTAAAAAAAAGGTTTGCCTTTAGTTTGTGTTATCCATCGCAGACAGATTCCAGAGGGCATGTCACATGTAGGACAATATCATCTGCTTTATGTTTGTCCTGTACAAATTTCTGTGCTTTATGCATCACCAATCCAGTCTTCCATGGCAAGGCTGTGAGGAGCTACTTAGTACTGATCCTTTTATACATCAGGCTATAGTGAGTGTGTTTGAGAATATACTCCGATCAGCTATAACATTATGACCAGCCCTGACCCATTGAGGCATGGACACCCAAGTAACATCCACATGAATGGCAGGACCCAAGGTTTCCGAGCAGAACATTGCCCAAAGCATCACACTGCCTATGCCGACTTGCCCTCTTATACTGCACCCTGGTGCCATCTCGTCCCCAGGTAAGTGATGCGCACACACACCCGACCATCCATGTGATGTAAAAGAAAACGTGATTCATCAGACCAGGTCTGCTTCTTCCATTGCTCTGTAGTCCAGTTCTGATGTTCATGTGACTATTCTAGAAGCTTTTGCCTGTGAACATGGGTCACCATGGGCTTCACAGTCCCATACACAACAAACTGCAATGCCCTTTTTTTTTTTTTTTTCTGCTTTCACCGCATCCACTTTATGGACAGCATGTTCACTTTCTGCCTAATATATCCCACCAATTTTCAGATGCCGATGGTAATGAGATATTCCCTTTACCTGTCGGTGGTCATAATGTTATGGCTGATCGGTGTAGGTGCTGCATTACAGTTGGGTAGGCAAAATTGGTTTCCAGATAACAATCATTGCAGTAGACTGGCGCGTTGCAGCTATGTTCCCTTTATGCATCTCGAGTCTTCATTTTCAGTCCTGACTGGGGTGTCCCATTTAAAGTTTAAACTCAGTCTGTATATTTCCTTACTTAGTGTTTTATTACAGTTTAAACTGTTCAAGCTGAAAATAAACACTTTGAAAAAGCTTTGTGATGACATAAAAGACTTCTAAATCTTTAGGCAGGGGTGTTCTCTCTGATAATTTGTACATGCTGACGTGATATCGCCATCTGTTTGTACATGTAAGTGCTATACATTCCTCCTTGTTTTATCTCTCCTACATTGCTGGATATTGCAGCACAGGGGCTATTAAACAAAATAAATGTGTATTATTTGTGACATTTCAGAAGCTCAGTTCGCTTTCACACATCCATGGGGATGTAGCTGAGAAAGACTTCTGACGTCTGACTTATCTTCTGACTTATCCACAAGAGAAAATGTTTCTGCAATGTAAAAAGTGAACACGTCATGTCAGGATATAGGCCTTGTCCTTTGTATGCCTCTTGTATTAAATAATTATTTTTCCAATAGGTGGTTTTTCTGACAGGCTATGGCTATGTATATGTGGATGTTGTCCAGCACTGCGGGACTGTCATCATTACACTAGCACCTGAAGGAAGAGCTGGGCCTGTTCTGACAAGCCTCAACAGGTATGTTTATCTGACAGTACTGCCCTTAACTGTACTGCAGTGTCAATTAAATGAAATTCTGAAACTGCGTATGTTTGAGTTTGGGAGCAGTTGAATTGTTCTGCAATTATTACTTCTCTTTATGCCCATTTCTGCTAATTCAGTGGTCATGTTCATGGTCCATAGTCTATTGAATACCGAGGACACCTAGAAGGAAGTGAGAGTACAGCAAACTCTACTCTTAAAAGTCATATTGAGCTGTCACATCTTTTTAGCCCTTTGTAGTCTTGTTATGATTTGTAACTCAAATGCTTTGAAATAGGTTTCTTTACCATTCATTGGAGGGGGTCTTACAACCACCTACAGGAGGAATTTGATACTGGCAAACAAAAAATGGTGGGCAACTTGGTATAACCACCTCCTACTCCCAGCTTGCCCTCATTTTTTTTAGTGTCCTAGGAGGATGGATGTCTTGTCTCTGCTTTACTTAAATAGTTACATACATAGTTGGTGAGGTTGAAAAAAGACACAAGTCCATCCAGTTCAACCTGTGTGTGTGCGTTTATGTTAATAGTACATTGTATACCCCTGTATGCTGTGGTCGTTAAGGTACCAATCTAATATTTTTTTTAAATTATCGATGCTCCCTGCTGATACCACTGCCTGTGGAAGAGATTTCCATGTCCTTACCACTCTGACAGTAAAGAACCCTCTACGAAGTTTAAGGTTAAACCGCTTCTCTTCTAATTTTAGTGAATGGCCGTGTGTCTTTTTAAAATCCCTTTCACTGAAAAGTTTTTTCCCTATGCTAGGGTCACCAGTACGGTATTTGTACATTTGATATCATTATCCCTCTCAAGCGTCTCCACTCTAGAGAGAATAAGTTCAATGCTTGTAGTCTTTCCCCATAGCTGAGATCCTTGTTGCCCTTCTTTGGACTCTCTCCAGTTCCAGCACATGCCTCCTGAGGACTGGTGCCCAGAACTAGATGACATACTCCAGGTGCGGCCGGACCAGAGTCTTGTAGAGTGGGAGAATTATCGTTCTATTTCTGGAGTGAATCCCCTTTTTAACGCATGCCAATATTCTGTTGGCTTTGCTTGCAGAAGCTTGGCGTTGCATGCCATTGCTGAGCCTGTCATCTACTAAGACCCCCAGGTCATTTTCCGTTCTAGATTCCCCCAGAGGTTCTCCCCCTAGTGAGTTAAATTGCATTCATATTTTTGGCACCCAGATGCATTACTTTACATTTTTCAACATTAAACCTCATTTGCCATGTAGTTGCCCACCACATTAATTTGTTTAGGTCTTCTTGCAAGGTTTCAACATCCTGCGTAGAAGTTATTGCCCTGCTTAACTTTGTATAATCCGCAAATACTGAGATTGAGCTGTTTATCCCATCCTCTAGATCGTTTATGAATGAATTAAACAGGATTGGTCCCAGGACCACCCTTTGGACTTGCCCCTGTAGCCAGTTTTCAATCCAGGTACTCACCTTATGGTCCATGCCAACAGACCTTAAGTGACACTAAAGGTTCGAATATTTTTTTTTATAAATAAAAAACATGTCATATTTACCTCCACTGTGCAGCTCGTTTTGCAGAGTGGCCTCGGTCCTCGTCTTCTGGGGTCCCTCGGCGGCTGTCTCGACTCCTCCCCGCTTCTGATGACCCCCCTCTGGGAAGCGCGCTCCCGAGTCCTGTATTCGGCGTCCATAGCCGCCGACTACAGGACTCTGCCCCACCCCCGACCCTCGCGTCATTGAAGTTGATTGAGAGCAGCGCGAGCCAATGGCTGCGCTGCTATCAATCTATCCAATGAAGAGCCGAGAAGACCGAGCAAAGGAAGAGCACGTTCGCAAGCAGGACTTTCCAGGGCTCAGGTAAGTAAAACGGGGGGGCTGGGGGGCCAGTGATCGTAAGATGTTTTTTCACCTTAATGCATAGGATGCATTAAGGTGAAAAAACATGAACCTTTACAAACCTGTGAGGAACTGTATCAAATGCCTTTGCAAAATGTAGATATACCATATCCACAGCCCTTCCTTTATCTAGATGGCAGCTCAGTTCTTCATAGAAGGTTAATAGATTGGTCTGGCAAGAATGATTCTTCATGAATCTATGCTATTTTCTGCTAATGATGCAGTTTTCATTACTAAAATCTTGTATATAGTCCCTTATCATCCCCTCCAATAGCTTGCAGACTATTGATGGTAGGCTCACTGGTCTGTAGTTCCCAGGGATATAGCTCTGCCCTTTTTTTAAAAATTGGTGGTATGTTAGCTTTTCTCCAATCAGCTGGTACCATTCCAGTCAGTAAACTGTCGACAAAAATTCGGAACAATGGTCTGGTTATCACTTGACGGAGTTCCTTATGGACCCTTGGGTGCAAGCCATCTGGTCCCAGTGACTTAGTTATGTTAAGTTTTTCAAGTCTATTTCTAATTCTGGCCGCTGTTAGCCATGAGGGTGCTTCTTGTGACATGCTATGAAAATCAACATTACAGTCTTGGTTACTGTATCCCCCGTTTCCCTTGTGAAGACTGAGGAGAAGAATATATTCAAAACCTTTGCCATCTCTCTGTCTTTTGTAACCATATTCCCTTCATCGTCCGTTATGGGGCCAATATGTTCTGGCCTCCCTTTCTTACTATTTATATACTTAAAGAATTTCCTGGGATTTTTTTTACTCTCCTCCGCTATGTGCCTGTCGTGTTCTTCTTCATGAGAGTTCTGGGGATAATGGTAGCCTTCTTAAAGGCAATCCCTTTTTCCTAGTTCCACTCCAGACCCCTAGATAATAGGATTTTTATAACAGCTTACCTGTAAAATCCTTTTCTTGGAGTACATCACGGGACACAGAGCGACATAGTCATTACTAATGGGTTATATAGATACCTTCAGGTGCTGGCACTGGCAACTTCCAAAACCGGAAGTACCCTCCCCTATATAAGCCCCTCCCATCTGGGAGCACCTCAGTTTTGTAGCAAAGCAATAAGTGTCCCCAAAGAGGGGCGGGAGCTCTGTGTCCCGTGATGTACTCCAAGAAAAGGATTTTACAGGTAAGCTGTTATAAAAATCCTATTTTCTTTCTCGTACATCACGGGACACAGAGCGACATAGTCATTACTAATGGGATGTCCTAAAGCAATGCCCAACGAGGGGGGGGATACACCATACATAAGCTGAGCGCCATCAGGCATGAGGATCTTTTGCGGCCTGCAACACACTGCGCCCAAAGGCGACATCCTCCTGACTTCTAACGTCCACCTGGTAGACCTAGTAAACATGTGTACTGAAGACCATGTTGCGGCCTTACAGATTTGAGCCAGGGAGGCCTGGTGATGCGCTGCCCATATAGTTCCAACTGCTCTTGTGGAGTGCGCTCTAACTTTGAACGGAGGCGGTCTCCTTCTCAAGCCATAGGCTTGCATAATGACCTGTTGAATCCACTTGGCTAAAGTAGATTTTGACGCTGCCTGACCCTTTCTGGGGCCTTCCGGCAGAATAAACAAAGTATCCGTTCTGCGAATCTGAGCAGTGGCTTTTAGATAAGCTTTAACTGCTCTTACTACATCCAAAGAATGCAATAACTTTTCCTCTACCGAACTAGGTTTGGGGAAAAAAGAAGGCAGAACCACATCTTGGTTCAAATGAAAACCTTGATACCACCTTAGGAAGAAAGGCTGGATGAGGACGTAACACTACTCTGTCCTTATGGATAACCAGATATGGCTCCCTACAGGACATAGCTGCTAATTCTGACACTCTTTTAGCCGAACAAATGGCTACTAGAAAAATCTATTTCCTGGTGAGAAGAACCAGGGAAATATGCTGTAATGGTTCAAATGGTTGTTTCTGTAGAACCGACAGAACCAGGTTTAGATCCCATGGACATATGGGAATATTAACCGGAGGACTAATACGCATCACTCCTTATCTAAAGGCTTTGACTAGTGAATGCGAAGCCAAGGGCCTTTGAAAAAATATTGACAAGGCCGAAAACTGACCTTTGATAGTACTCAAGGCAAGCTTCCTATCTACAGCCCACTGTAGGAAGTCCAGACTCCTACCTATTACGTACTTATGTGGATGCCATTTCTTGGCCTCACACCTTGCGATGTACGCCTTCCAGATTCTATAGTAGATCTGCCTGGATACCGGCTTCCTGGCATTGATCATGGTAGATACCACAGGATTAGAGAGCCCTCTCTTTTTTAGAATGTGGGCTTCAATAGCCAGGCCGTCAAACCTAGGGCTGGTAAGGAAGGGTGGTATATCGGTCCTTGCGAAAGCAGGTCCGGACGACGTGGGAGAGTCCAAGGACTCCCCACTGACATTTTACAATCTCCGCGTACCACGCTCTTCGGGGCCACGCTGGAGCCACCAGAATCACTGGTTTCTTTTCTACCCTGATTCTGCGGAGTAATCGAGGTAACCATTGTGGCGGTGTGAATGCATATATCAGCTTGAACTGATCCCAAGGGAACACTAGGGCATCCGAGCCGCAAGCTAGGGGATCCCTTGTCCGAGAGACAAACCTGTCCACCTTTGCGTTGAATCTGGATGCTAGAAGATCTACATCCGATGTTCCCCACCGCTGACATATTGTCCAGAAAACCTTGGGGTGAAGGGACCATTCCTCTGGGCATAATTGCTGGCGACTTAGAAAGTCCGCCTTCCAATTCTCCACTCCTGGAATGAATACCGCAGATATGGCTGGGACATATCTTTCTGCCCATTTCAGGATGTAATTTACTTCCCTCTGGGCTGCACGACTCCTGGTGCCCCCCTGATGATTGATATATGCCACTGCTGTGGCATTGTCTGATTGAATTCTGACAGGGGACCCTTGGAGTTTGGATGTCCATGCTACTAGGGCATACCGGGCTGCTCGTATCTCTAAGAGATTGATGGGCAGGGCCTTTTCTGCATCTGACCATCTGCCCTGGAGAGACCATTGCTCCAGTACTGCTCCCCAGCCTATAAGGCTGGCATCTGTAGTGACCACCTTCCAAGAAATCGGACTGAAGGATTTCCCTTTTTCCAGATTCTGGGGAACCAACCACCAACGGAGGCTCTTGCGAACGGAAGGGGACAAGGACATTGTAAGTCTAGGGCCTGAACTTTGTTGTTCCAGGCTGACAGTATGGCCCCTTGCAAATTCCTTGAATGGAATTGACCGTAGGGTACTGTTTCGAATGATGCCACCATTTTTCCCAGCAGCCTCATGCACAGGCGTATGGACGGCTGTCTTTTTTGTACCCACTAAGTGGATCAAATCTTTCAAAGACAACACCTTTCCTCGAGGCAAGAATATTTTTCTCTGGCCTGAATCCAACCTTAGCCCCAAGTATTCCAGACTTTTGACTGGTTTTTAGGGCTGACTTGTCTCGGTTGATAATCCAACCGTGAGATTCCAGATACTTGATTGTCTTGTGAACGACCACGTCTAGTTTTTTCACTGAGTGGTCTATCAGCAACAAGTCATCTAGATATGCCATTATCATTACACCTTGTGTTCTTAGATTGGCCAATAAAGGGCCAGAATTTTTGTAAACACTCGTGGTGCTGTGGCCAAACCGAAGGGTAAGGCTCTGAACTGAAAATGGCGCCCTTCTACTGCAAAGCGTATAAATTTTTGGTGGACTGGAAAGATGGGAATGTGCAAATAAGCATCTTTGATGTCGATCGCGGCTAACCAATCCTCCCCTTGTAGGGCAGTGGCCACCGATCGGATCGACTCCATCGGAAAGTCCTGATATACAGGAATTTGTATAGCCCTTTTAGAATTAATATGGGCCTCCCGTTCGCGTTTGCTTCGGGACTGTAAAGAGGTTTGAGTAAAACCTGAACCCTCATTCTTCCAGGGGAACCTCCATAATTACTCCTTGGAGCAATAGTTGTTCTAGTGCCAACAGGAGGGACTCTCTCTTCCGGGGATCCCTTGGCACGTTTGACCTCAAAAATGGGAAGGAGGAGAGTCTTTTAACTCCAAACTGTATCCCAAACATACTGCGGAGAGCACCTATCTGTTTTGATCGTGTCCCGCCAGGTCTCTTGCGAACAACTGGAGTCCTCCCCCCACCCGACTGAGTGGGGGCAACCCTTCAATGAATTTAACTTTGGGGGAGGTTTTGTACCTCCCCTGACCCAGGGTTTCTCATTACCCTGCTATTGTCCCTGTTTTTTACCCCCGGGAATTGACCGAGGAGGCCGTCGGAACTGTTGTTACACAGCCGATGCCCCAGGGACTGGAGAAGCAGGCCTCTTAAAGAGGGACCTCTAACTCTGTTTTTAACCGGCAAGAGCGTATTTTTACCGCTGGAAATTTTCTGGATATATTTGTCCAGGTTTTCCCTGAATAAGCGTTCACCATGAAATGGGACGCTAACCAGCCATTCTTTACAGGGAGCTTCAGCAGACCAGTTTTTGAGCCATAGAAGCCTACGCATATGTACTATAGACAGCGTAAGGCGGGAGGCCTGATGGACTGAATCCTTTATGGCGTCAACCGCAAAGCCTAAGGCTCTAGGTAGATCAGCTAGGGCAAGGCCTGCTGATCTGTCAAGTCCCTCAAGACCTGTTTCAACTAATCCTTCACTGCTTAGCAGACCTCACTGCTGGTTGTGTCACCAAGCTTGCTGTAGAAAGAAGCAGACTTTCATAAGGACTCCAATCTTTTATCTATTGGGTTCTTGAACATTTGGACATTATCCACTGGACATGTCAGTGATTTATACATACAAGAGATGGCTGCGTCCACTGTAGGGACCTTCCATTTTTTGATGAACTTATCCTCCATGGGATAGACCACCGGAAATCTCTTGGGGGAATAAATATTTTCTCAGGACGTTCCCAATCCTGGTAAATGAGCCCTTTCAGTAAAGGGTGAAGTGGAAAAGAACAGACAGTCTGGGGGCTTCTAGCGACCCCAACGAGGATACAGTAGTGGTTGATGGGTTCCGCAAGGTGCATTTTTAAATGCTGATCGGACCATGTTAGTCAGAGACTGAACCCATAATCTTTCAGCTTGAGATGCTGAGAAAAGGTTCCCCCACTGTTGATTCCTCTATAAGAGAATCAACCTCATCCTGATCCCCTTCAGGCAGGTCAATCCCTGTATGGGACTGTTGCTCTGCTAACAGGCACTCTGAAGGAGGAGACGGAGATCGGGCGTGCTTTCCCTGACAGGGAGGCAGCGATCAATGTTGACAATCTCTCTCTAATCCTCCCAGAGCTGAGGAAAAAACCTCCTCTGTTACATACACAGGAGCAGGTGAACTGAGGACAGCCACAGTACCAAGTACCCCTGCGGGGTCTCTACGGTCACTTACCTCTGAACTTCAGGGGAGACTGGTGCAGCAGAAGCATGCCCAAGATCCTCAGAGCCCGATGAGACCCCCTTCGCTTCCTGGAAGATTCAGTTCCGGAGCTTCTGGACAGCATATTCCTAAGCCTAAAGCTGAGTTATTCCAGCCGTAATACACCACTTTTACTGAGAATAGTCTAGCACAATTGCTGCTATATCACAGTTGGTGTCTACTAAAGTGCCTTTCTAGGGGATGCCTGCATCAACCGCCTCTGTGTGCCTTTATACTGTTGCTAGCTCTGTCTGTGCACTTCAATAGCCAGCTATAATGTGCTTTAAAACACGCTGGACGCCCGCACATGCGCAGTAGCGCTGCGGCGCACACCTGAGCGTCATCCACCCACTCCGCCCCTTTTCCAGATCGCCTTCGGCGCTTTTTTGAAAACAATAAGGAGCTAGATGGGAGCCAGGGTCCCTTTGCCGCAGGGCCCGGGGATGGATGAGCGCAGCAACAGGGCAGAGGAGACAGCTTCCCAGCAGAGAACATACCAACTGCCTGGATTTGATTCTGGAAGAAAAAAATCCACATTACAAGAAAAATAACCATAGCGGCCTCTAGTGTCTAACACAGGTACCGCGGTCTTACATTTTTTTTTTTTTTTTCTTGCCTACTATTAAAATTTTTACATTTTCTCAGTAGTAACAGGCATACACAGAATATTAGCGGGAATACCTTAGGTAACAGGCAGAAAGACAAAATAGGCTTGGGGGTCCCTCAATAGAACCAAGTTCCCGAGGGCCCCCACTTACCTTTTCCTCGCCGCAGGACTCTGTTTGGTCCACAGAAGCCCAAACTTCACCTATCACGGCAGGCATTGTAATCAAACCTTCAGGGACCGGGTTCCCAAGGATTCCACTCCCCTGGACCTGTATAGCACCCTGCACAGAAAACATCTTGGTCGTGGGTATGACCAGAGCTCTGGATCCCAGGGTCCAGCCCTCCTAAGAGAGGCATTACAGGCAAAACCTTGCTCTTCTCTTGCAAGGCCCGGGTACCGACCGTTTAGCTATGAAGCTTTTTTGGTCGGATCCGGAATAGCTTACTGAGGCCCAAAAGAACCTGTACGCAAGCTCAGTGAAAAACACATGTTTCTTCTTGGCCAACACCTTAGACACTGGCAAAAAACTGAGGTGCTCCCGGATGGGAGGGGCTTATATAGGGGAGGGTACTTCCGGTTTTGGAAGTTGCCAGTGCCAGCACCTGAAGGTATCTATATAACCCATTAGTAATGACTATGTCGCTCTGTGTCCCGTGATGTACGAGAAAGAAATCTTGTCATTGTGGGACAAGTTGGTTCAGTCATTGGATTGACTGGTTTGCCTGACATTGAAGGCTAGATTGTCCCTAGCTTAGTGTGTCAGGAATCCTGCTCTGGGGCTGGGAATATCCTTCCTTACAGTCTCATTGAAGATCCACACAATGGATGCTGGCTCGTCGATTCCTAGATACCTTGTTGGTGTAGGGGACTTAGAGTTGAGAGGAATCTCCACTGCCGATCAGCATTCTGGAACTTTGGGCAATTTGGTTGTCCCTGCAAAGATGGATAGATAGCCTGACTGGAGGGTCATCTGATAAGGGATCAGTTAAATATTGCCACGTTAGTGGGGTGCAGCAACCAAAAGTCTCGCTCTGATAAGAAACATGAAAAGGGTCCTGGTTTGGGAAGGGCATCACGTTTCAGCCTGCCTTTTACACCCACGGTACATGTACAATTGGCAGGCAGGCTACCTCAACCAGCAGTATCTGGACCCAGAAGAATGGTCCCTACACCAAGCGGTGTCCCCTACAGTTCAATTGCTTTTGGACATCCCAAAAATTTCTAAATTCCTGTGTACCTAAATAAATGATAAAGGAAATGAGATTGATGTTCCTTCCTTAAAATGTGTTTCTCAGAATTTATTTAGGGACACAGGTCTCACCGCTCTATGTCTATGATCATGCTTTTGGTGCTGCTTTTCCACAAAACGAAGGCGTGACAGAAGTAGGTGGTGTTAAACTGATATGGCCACAGTTTTATTTTTTTGTTAGCCAGTGTTCATATCCTCATGTAAGCGGTAGTATAACCCAACAGTCTCTGAATTCATGTATCCCTCAAAGAACTTCAAGAAATAGATTTTTCAGTAAGTACAAAAATCACAGAGAGAATGTTGCTTCTAGTTTGCACACTGAAGTGATCTGTGCTGACAGAGCACAGTAAGTAACAGCCACATCCCTTAGCACAAGTGTCCTCGCACAGATGTATATCGCAGAGAAAAGCAGGGAAAGTATCCAACCAGGCCGTTACATTACTGAGAGCACCAAGTCTGATTCTGGTGTCTATTGAACTTCACAGTCCTATTTAGATACCACATACAACTGCTGTAACAGGAATATGAGCATTGGACTTACAAAATCTTAATACAACAAGTCTGACTACATAGCTATTTCTCTGAATTAGGCTTTATTACATTTGTTCAACTATGTGCTATTACATTTATTTTCAGGCATAGGAAACAAGATTGATTTCCTAACTCTATTATGAATTTTTACTACTCGCTATGATGCAGTAAAATATATGCTGGAATTTTTGGGTATTGCTTACAAGGTGCTATTAAAAGCACATTCGATAAAAAAATTTAAGTAGCTATCCATGCTGAGAAAATCTATGAAAAATATTTGTATTTTGATATATATGTTATGTTTTTCCTTGGCAATGTGTTCCAAAAAAACAAATGCCACAGCCATGGCTTTTACCTTTAATTAATATTAATGTCAACATTTTCTAAAGTTAGGATGTTTTTCACAGTCATTTGATTCTCATATTACATTGCAAGTACTGTCTGTATATTTGAATCCTAACAATGAGCTTCTATTTGCCCCCTTTTGGTCTGTTTAGTGTGCAGTATTGAATTGAAATGAAAGTATTTTCTATGGTTTGATAAATGCAAACTGATATTTTCAGAAATTCTTGCCTGTCCTTTGCACACTTCCTGTGTCATCTCAAAGAGGCTATTGAGGCTCTTTAGCCCTCCTAGTCCTTATGATGGACTACAGAAGGAATACCCTTTATGTTGTAGGGATCTAAGAGTGGGATCGGTTGAGTCGTTTAGAAAAACATAGTTTAGGGCTAACACCACTCAATACAATAGGACTTAGGAGCTGAGTGCATTTCTGTAAGAATAATATACATTTTTATGTACTTGCAGATTTTTGAAAAAAGATATTACATAGGGAATGTACTGGGTTTTTTTTTGTTTGTTTTTTACAATAGCTTTGAATGAATCTCACTTGCTCTGCTGACTCATAAATGTATATATTTCTGGTCCAACTATGGTATGGGCTTAACTTCTACTTTCTTTTGCTTAGGATTCAGAACCAGAAAATTGTCTTCAGATCTTTCATCACTCAGCTCAGTGTCGGGATTTATGATGATGTCACAAACTACAAAACCTCCTCTGAGCTCATCCGGCTGACACTGGATAATCTGTTCCTTCAGATGGCACCAGTCGCTAGCTACCTACGACAGCCCTGTCGCGAGCTGCAGGCAGACATGACCTCTGGCATGCCCACCTTTTATAGCCTGGAAGTGTACTGTGGAGATTTGCAGTTGGACAATCAGTTGTACAGCAAGTCCCATTTCCACTTTCCTGTGCTGGTTTGCCAGGAGGAGAAAAGTGAATATGTCAAATGGCCAAAGGCCGGTGGTCTCCACATGTCTACCAAAGAACTAGAAGAATACAAGGAAGCCTCTTTCCTCAAGCTCTTTGTTACCCTTTCCGTAGAGCAAGATGTTTATGACCTGAATGAACTGAACTTTGATTTGAAGCCTTCCCGTCTCTATGTGGAGGACACTTTTGTTTATTATATCAAAACGCTATTTGACACATATCTTCCAGACAACAAATTGCTGCAAGGTCATTTTAAAGCTGCTGGCATTAAGCTTACTCCTTTGCTGCCGGAACAAGTAAGGCAATATGCATCAGCACTAGTCAGCCCGGTTAAACTCAGAAGACTAACAGTACAACCTGTTAACCTGTTGGTTAGCATCCACGCTTCCTTGAAGTTGTACATTGCCTCAGATCATACACCCTTATCTTTCTCTATGTTTGAACGTGGACCAATCTTCACCACTGCCAGGCAGCTAATACACGCCCTTGCCATGCATTATGCTGCAGGTGCCCTCTTCCGAGCAGGTGAGCGGAAACTAGACTAGACTTTGTGTGTATGTATTTATGCAAACATGTATGGCAGTGTTGATCACATTTTGGGCATTTTACCCTCCACAAGCCTGTGTTTAGAATGTACTCAAACTAACACATACTGTACAACATGTAGCAGCCAGCCATGTGTATGTGCATCTGTTTCTGTTTCTTGCAGAGCTTTCGGAAAACTGAGCAGAGCAGGGCATTCTGATCATGAACCAGCTCTTGTGGCCGCTAGATATGACCTGTCTCTTCGGTTTAACTGTTGGCCTGTCAATATAATGGATGGCTTTGCTAACCACTGTAGGAGGTGTTAGAGGATGGTGGAGAGCTACTGAACACAGGAACTGATCACTAATTGCATATCAGAGCACTTTGGTATTTGGGACTCCCAGGGCTCTTTGCAAATTTGGAAACTGATGTGCAGGCAACCGAAGCAGTCTGCTTTTAAAGTGTTAGTAAACCCTCAGCAGTAAATCTAAATGTAGAAGCATAACTTCCATTCGTGCTTGTTTTCTCTTGATTTTTTGTTCTCTTTTCTGCCTTTAAAAGAAAAAAAGCGACTTTAAAGTTCCAGATTATACACTTCTGTCTATAGGGTGGGTTCACTCCTAACAGGGCCTTCTGGAGGCACCCTGACATTCTTGTTTGCAGTTGGGGCTGTTGGGGCCGCAGATGGCTTCTATTCTAGGCAATTCTTGGTCCTTTTGTCAGCACTGTGATTGCCAATGACTCTGTTCTGATTTCCTTAGCCAGTCTGTGCATTCTACCACACACTCCAAAGTAAGTGTTCAGGGTGAAATGCAGGAAGATAACTATAATTACAGCTAGTGACATGGAGCTAAACAGAAATAATTATTATGCACTGAGGGTTTAATGCTACTTTAAAGTGGAACTTTAGTCAGAAAATGAAGTCCTGCTGGATCACTCCAGGCTGGCCCCTTTTGCAGGTATAGATATGTAAAACATTAAAAATAAGTGTCTGTACTGTTTAAAATCCAGTAATGCATTGTGTTGCCCTACTCTGCACATGCCCAGATGTGCTGTGTTCTTAGGCACTGCCGAGTTTGTAGAGGCCGATCTGCTGACAGCATTAAATTAAGCCCTCCTATTGTTTACAGCAAACAAAGCTTCTTCTGTTTGATCTGCAAATGCCATGGTGCTGCCCCAGTTAAGGAGATTCATCCTGTCTATGCAGGCATTGGCTGAAAGCAGCAGGGTGTAACTAGCAGAACATTTCCATCTTCAGTTATACCAGCTGTAATACCAAAAATGGGAGAGCTGCAAATACGCAACCAAGTACTGTGTATGACACCCTGGAAATAAACTGGGCCCCAGAAATTCCTTCCTGATCCCCAAATGCTTTCTGATCCGGTCCCTTGCTCAAACTATTACCCTGTTAGCACTTTGAATATTGTTAGAAAAATATCCAGTCCTTTTTAAAACGTTGTTACCACCTTTCCAAGAGTTGTTACACTTAAGATGTTTTGTAAATTATTATTATACAGGATTTATATAGCGCCAACAGTTTACACAGCACTTTACAATAAAAAAGGGAAACAATACAGTTACAATACAATAAAATACAAGAGGGTTAAGAGGGCCCTGCTCATAAGAGCTTACAATCTAATAGGGTGGGGCAAATGGTACAAAAGGTTATACCTGTGGGGGATGAGCTGATGGAAGTTATAAGAGATTAGTTGGAGGTGTGATGGGCTTCCCTGAAGAGATGAGTTTTCAAGGAAGCTAGAGTAGGAGATAGCTGGACAGATTGAGGTAGAGAGTTCCAGAGGATGGGAGAGGCTCTGGAGAAGTCCTGGAGACTGGAATCAACATTTTTCATTAGTTATGGTTGCCCTTCTTTTCATTCTGTACAGATGGTGTGCTGCAAACAGAAGTTTTAATCTTATGTTCCTCTAAAACTTTCAGAAGGCTTTCTGTGCCAGCTTGATACCACATCACCTTCTCCCTGGACCTGATCTTACACATTCTCCTGGCAAGGGCTGGAGAATCCTTGTGTGATCTGCAAAGACAGTCTGTGCAGATCAAGTGAGGTCTCTCCGCTGCTGAGGGTGCTACAGGCTGTCACACAAGACCTCTGACACTCCCAGAAGTGCCAGAAGAGAGGATTAAAGCCACTGCAGGCAGTACAGAATGAAAAAAAAACAAAGACTATCATAACTTTTGAAATGTAAGTAGATCTACATAACATATGCATGAGATGATGACCAGGTCTCTTTCAGTTGGCATTGAGTTTATGCTGCTTCTGTGTAGTCAGGACCCTCGTCTAGCCATAATGTGCAATGTAGATTGATTCACCAGTAAACCTTTACTACCCCACTACCCACAAACTTATGTGATTAGAACTGCTCATATTCAAGTCATGCAACTCACAATCAAACAAAAGAATTACGAACAAATACACATTACTTG
The DNA here is from genome assembly GCA_029206835.1 of Rana muscosa. Lineage (NCBI taxonomy): Eukaryota > Metazoa > Chordata > Amphibia > Anura > Ranidae > Rana > Rana muscosa. The sequence continues at coordinate 110,103,510 of JARGYO010005626.1, forward strand.
AGACTATATGTACTGCTCGTTTTTATTCTGACTGTAGTTCTCCTTTATTACATAGTGAATGCATACTGATGCTATGTGATCGTTTCCCTTTAAGCTGACAGAAAGGTAGTGTCACCTGATATAGGATCATGTACAGAGTCTGTTAATTAACATATTTGTGGAAGCCTTCTTAATCTCCAGCTAATGTCTTACGGATGAAGTGAGACGCTTGCCCTCGCTGCTATTGATGATGAGTTAGTTCACAGATGTCAAAGTTCCCTGTGAGTGGAGCTGACCTGACAAGCATGCAGCACCCGGAGATCAATGGTGAAGAAATGTCCTTAATTAGCACAGTATTATATTTGGTACCATCATTCAGGACCCGGTTATGGGTCACTGATCCAATTAATGTTAAACCTTGATTTTCACACACATTAATGAAATTCCATCTAAAAGCTGATTAGACCCGACAGTCTCCTAATAGTTTTCACTTTAAACAGTTTTTTCCCTCCCGCTTGAATTACCTTACTGGCAAGCCTGACATAGACAAGTTTGCCAGACACTAAAGGGGATTCCCACCATCTTATTACTTTATTTGAGTGCACATGGAAGGCCAGCTAAAACACCCTTGTGTATCTTTTGTATGGCCAACAACTGTTATCGATTTCCATGGAGAGTTTCAGGTTTTTGTTTTCCACAGAATAGGGATGAGCTCGATGTTCGGGTGTTTGCCGAACAGCAAATATTATGGTGTGTTCAGAGCAAATTTGAGCGCTACGGAACACCCCATAATGCACTGCGAGATCTCAGGGGAATGAATGTCTGATGATTGGCCAAAACATGTACCTGACCTGGATGCTTTGGCCAATCACCACGCGCTCTGTTGCGAGAGCCATAATTGGCCAAAGGCAGGGTGCCTTTGGCCAATCATGGTTTAGGTGGACTAAGTCCACGCCCCACACTATATATGGCTGCTTACATAGCATCTGTGTATGGAGATAGATTGAGCTAGATTAGGCAGGCAGGTTAGTTAGTGGCAGTGTATTTAATATATATATATATATATATATATATATACACATTTAGAGTAGACTAGATATTCAGTGTAGACTCTATATTCAGTCAGTGCAGGCAGTGTAGTATATATAACACAGTGTATTGAAGTGGTTAAGGGCAACCCCGTGCTAAAATAAAAATGGCGTGGAGGTCCCCCCAAAATCCATACCAGGCCCTTCAGGTCTGGTATGGATTTTAAGGGGTACCCCATGCCAAAATGTCCCCCCCAAAGCACCCTGTCCCCATGTTGATGGGGACAAGGCCCTTATCCCCGCAACCCTTGCCCAGTGGTTGTGAGGGTCTGTGGGTGGGGAGATTATCGGATCTGGAAGCCCCCTTTAACAAGGGGGCCCCCTGATCCCAGCGCCCCATGTGAATAAGTAGGGGGTACCCCTACCCATTCACCAAAAAAAGTGTCAAAAAAGTAAAAACGACAGGAGACAGTTCCTCTATTTAAAAAAAAAAGTGTCCCGCAATGTCCATCCTTCTTTAACCACTTGCCGCCCGCCCTATAGCGGATTGACGGCGGCAAAGTGGTTTCAAAATGCTGACTGGACGTCATATGACGTCCTCAGGATTTTGAGCCGCTGCGCACCCCCGGGGGCGCGCATTGCGGCGATTGTTGCTGCGGGGTGTCAGTCTGACACCCCGCAACACCGATCTAGGTAAAGAGTCTCCGACGGCTGATCACAGTGTAAACAGGAAAAGCCGGTCATCGTGTGCCCATCAGTGCCCATCCGTACCGCCTATCAGTGCCCATCCGTACCGCCTATCAGTGCCCATCCGTACCGCCTATCAGTGCCCATCCGTGCCGCCTATCAGTGCCCATCCGTGCCGCCTATCAGTGCCCATCCGTGCCGCCTATCAGTGCCCATCCATGCCGCCTATCCGTGCCCATCCGTGCCGCCTATCCGTGCTGCCTATCTGTGCCCATCCATGCTGCCTATCTGTGCCCATCCATGCCGCCTATCCGTGCCACCTATCAGTGCCGCATATTAGTGCCCATCATCAGTGCCCATCAATGCCACCTCATCAGTGCCACCTCATCGGTGCCACCTCATTGGTGCCACCTCATCGGTGCCTGTCAGTGCAGCCCCATCAGTGAAGGAGAAAACTTACTTATTTAAAAATTTTGTAACTGAAACAAAAAAAACATTTTTTTTTTCAAAATTTTCGGTCTTTTTTTATTTTTTTTTAGCAGAAAATAAAAATCCCAGAGGTGATAAAATACCACCAAAACAAAGCTTTATTTGTGGGGGAAAAATTATAAAAATTTAGTTTGGGTACAGTGTAGCATGATCGCGCAATTGTCATTCAAAATGCAACAGCGCAGAAAGCTGAAAATTGCTCTGGGCAGGAAGGTGTATAAGTGCCCAGTATGGAAGTGGTTAATCCCAGGCCCGAAAAATAGAAAAAAAAAAGAAAAGCTCTGCCTTGATGGGAGGCGTCCCGCCGACTGCTGTCTCTTGGCTGTAACAGCTGTTATATAGGCAAGAGCGGGGCCACCTGGTGACGTAACCGGCTGACCCCGCCCCTTCTGATGTCATGTGATGTCAGAAGGGGGCAGGGCCACCTGTTTACATCACCGGGTGGCCCCGCCCTTGCCTATATAACAGCTGTCAAAGCCAAGAGACAGCAGTCAGCGGGACGTCTCCTAATGAGGCGGAGATTTTTTTATTTTTCTATTTTTCGGGTCCGTCGGGTGCTGCGATTGAAGATGGATGAACATCGCGGGACACTTTTTTTTTTTAATAAAGGATTCGTCAAACTGTCTCCTGTCCTTTTTAATTTTTTTACACTTTTTTTGGTGAATGGGCAGGGATACAATGTACCCGATACTCATTCACATAGGGAGGGCCGGGATCTGGGGGCTTCCAGATTCCGATAAGCCCCCTGCCTGCAGACCCCCACAACCACCGGGCAAGGGTTGTGGGGAGGAGGCTGAATCTAGCCCAACAGTTTAAAGTGAGCCTGTCAAAGTTTTCAAAGTAAACTGACAATGCAGCTAAAGTTTTTAAACATAGCCCTTTACTGTGCACCCAACGAGCCAGCTTATCCTGAATGCATGCTAAAGAGAGGACTCTCCTTTGGTATGACTTTAAAGTTATGTCCCTTCCTTCGCCTACAAGTCAAAGTGCACCAGTGGCCAATAATGGGAACTAAGCAGTGCCCTCGCAGAGTCTAGTGCAGCTGATCAGTCAGAGCTCAGGTTGAGGCCTCTATTCAGTATGAGCAGTCAGGATAGGTTGCTTCCCCAGGTATGCAGTCAAGGATTGCATTTGTTGTGCCTGCACTTCTTCAAATGTATGGTCAGTTTAAACACTTTGTGAACCCTGCCAGGTTTGCTTTAAAGGTACATTGAGCAGACCTTCTGACTTAAGCACAGTTATGATATTTCCTGGACAGAATTAGCAGTTTACAGATTGATTTTACTTGTTGCTTAGTGTTGATCCTCGATCAGAATAACTTTGCTCTAACGTCTCTCCAGTTACATTTATAAGCCTGCACAGCGCAGCTGTGTGGTTGTCATTGATCCACGGCTGGAGACCAGCGAACAGGCTCTGGCGTTTGATCCTACGTCTCTAACCTATAACGTTACTTTAAAACATCTGTGACAGCTACTTGGTCCCTCTGTTTAGCCCAATGTATGAAGTTTCACAGGAACATCTATGGCCGTAATGAAAAAGTGTCAAAGAAACTTAAAGCCGTTTGTAACCCGTGTAACAGCCATACATTAACATATTTCTCCTTCCTGAGATCATTGCATCCAACGGTTTTGTCTGCTCTTCGGAAGAAAAGATCACAATGTAGAAGTCTCTGCAGGACATGGCAATGGTTAGCACTACTGAGACAAAGCAGATGTGTGTGCATGCCAGTTCCTTAATGAGACGTAATTGTCTAATACACTGGTTAAGTAGAAAGCTAAAACAGATACACTGCATTCCTCTGCTGCCTAATAGACACTTCAGCTCTTGGAACATGTGTGAAAAGCGCCTTGTGAGGGGCTGATATAACCTATAGCACAAACAGAGATATAATGAGCGGTGGAGACTAGTTCTACCACTAAGCATCCACCAGTCATATGGTTTTAGCTGTCCTATGGTGACCCTGCCAAAACCAATCTGCTGCAAGGGCTGGTAGGAGATCTAATCAGCAGCAGGATGTCACCCTTCTACACAAATGGAGATGAAATAAAACAGTTGTTTGGCAATGAAAAATTAGGGTTTCTCGGGGAAAAATATATTTCTTAAAGCAAAGGTCTGCTCAGTGCTGGGATTGTACTTAGCAAAACTTTGGCCTGAACAATTATCCTTGCTTAAAGGTACAACTTCAGTCCAAACTGAAAAGTAATCTTCGAGGTGCACACAAGGAGCACAGACTACCTGGTCCAATTTACATACAAGCATTGCCGTAATGCAGTAGTCCACCCAGCTCCCTTTTGTCAGTAACCTGGAATCCCCTTTTGCTTTGTAATGCAAGCAAGCGCTGCCTGTCAAGGACTGGATATATACAAATTCAAATAAGTTTAATGCATGTTCTCCCTGTGCTTGTGTGGGTTTCCTCCAGGTACTCTGGTTTCCTGCCACACTGCTGGTAGGGTAATTGGCTGCTGTCTAAATTGGCCCTCGTATGTGTATGTACAGTTGTGCTCATAAGTTTACATACCCTGGTAGAATTTATGATTTCTTGGCCATTTTTCAGAGAATATGAATGATAACACAAAAACTTTTCTTTCACTCATGGTTAGTGTTTGGCTGAAGCCATTTATTATCAATCAACTGTGTTTACTCTTTTTAGATCATAATGGCAACAGAAACTACCCAAATGACCCTGATCAAAAGTTTACATACCCCAGTTCTTAATACCGTGTATTGCCCTCTTTATCATCAATGACAGCTTGAAGTCTTTTGTGGTATTTCTGGATGAGGCTCTTTATCTTCTCAGATGGTAAAGCTGTCCATTCCTCTTGGCAAATGCCTGCAGTTCCTGTAAATTCTTGGGCTGTCTTGCATGAAATGCACTTTTGAGATCTCCCCAGAGTGGCTCAATGATATTGAGGTCAGGAGACTGAGATGGCCACTCCAGAACCTTCACTTTATTCTGCTGTAGCCAATGACATGTCGACTTGGCCTTGTGTTTTGGATCATTGTCATGTTGGAATGTCCAAGTGCGTCCCATGCGCAGCTTCCTGGCTGATGAATGCAAATGTTCCTCCAGTATTTTTTGATAACATACTGCGTTTATCTTGCCAACAATTTTGACCAAATTTCCTGTGCCTTTTGTAGCACACACATCCCCAAAACATCAGCGATCCACCTCTGTGCCTTTCATCATAGGCCTTGTTGACTGCTCTCCAAATTAAGTGTTTATGGTTGTGGCCAAAAAGCTAAATTTTTGGTCTCATCACCCCAAATGACTTTGTGCCAGAAGGTTTGAGGCTTGTCTCTGTGCTGCTTGGCGTATTGTAAGCAGGATATTTTGTAGCATTTGCGTAGTAATGGCTTTCTTCTGGTGATTCGACCATGCAGCCCATCTTTCTTCAAGTGCCTCCTTATTGTGCATCTTGAAACAGCCACACCACGTTTTCAGAGAGTCCTGTATTTCACCTGAAGTTATTTGTGGGTTTTTCTTTGCATCCCGAACAATTTTCCTGGCAGTTGTGGCTGAAATTTTAGTTGGTCTACCTCAGTGTTTCTGAACTCCAGTCCTCAATGCGCCCCAACAGGTCATGTTTTCAGGCTTTCCATTATTTTGCACAGGTGATTTGATCAGTTTCACTGCCTTAGTAATTACCACAGCCGTTTCATCTGACGGAAATCCTGAAAACATGACCTGTTGGGGCGCCTTTGAGGACTGGAGTTGAGAAACACAGGTCTACCTGACCGTGGTTTGGTTTCAACAGAACCCCTCATTTTCCACTTCTTGATTAGAGTTTGAACCCTGCTGATTGGCATTCTCAATTCCTTGGATATCTTTTTATATCCTTTTCCTGTTTTACACAGTTCAACTACCTTTTCCCGTAGATCCTTGGACAATTCTTTTGCTTTCCCCATGACTCAGAATCCAGAAACTTCAGTGCAGCACTGGATGAAAGATGCAAGGGTCTGTCAGGAGTCCAGAAATGCATTGACATTTTATACACACACACTAATTACAAGCAAACAGATCACAGGTGAGGATGGTTACCCTTTTAATAGCCATTCAAACTCTTTTGTGTCAACTTGTGTGCATGTTATCAGGCCAAAATCACCAGGGTATGTAAACTTTTGATCAGGGTCATTTGGGTAGTTTCTGTTGCCATTAGGATTTAAAAAGAGTAAACACAAGTTGAATGAAAATAAATGGCTTCAGCCAAACACTAACCATGAGTGAAAGAAAAGTTTTTGTGTAAACATTCATATTCCCTGAAAAATGGCCAATAAATCATAAATTCTGAAGGAAGGTAGGTGACTCCGCGCAAAAGGACTTCAAACACAACGTAGTAGTCAGAGCTGCTGCCTCTACTTATTGCTGCCTCCTAATTCGGTGGAGCAAGGATATGAAAAAAATGAGGGGTGTAGTGGTGGCGCTGCTCTTACGTGAAACCAATCTGCTGGGAGCCAGATATTGGTAATAGGTCTACAAATGAGAAACACAAAGGGGGTTCTCTCTGATATAATCAGAACCTAAGTGGGACCACACATAGAATGTAAAAATCAAATAAATAAATGAAATAAGTAAATAAAGTGGGGTGTCTCTGCCAGGTGTTTACTTGGCTTTAGCAATAGCCTTCAGAAGGTGATAGTGATAATGGACGTAAAGTGAGTGAAGGATTTAGTAGGAATACATTAATTAGTTGAAATAAATAAGTAATATGAATTTTCCAATTCCGGCTCGGCCGGGTGTTTACTAGCAGAGGATTAGCTATTGGAAGTGCTGTGAAGTAAATTGATGCTACCAATGTGGTGCTGTAAGAGATGCAGTGTAAACAAAGTAAAAAACAATGAATTACAATGGATTGGGATGTTGTCTCGGCCGGGTGTTTACTAAACCCAACTGGAATTATACTCGGTCCCAAACAGTTAGAAAAAAGTGTTTACGTGATCCGTAATACACTCTGACAATGTACATCAAATGTTCAGCATAAAAATTGAAGTTGATAAAATGAAGTGAAGATCAATGGTGACAATCCAGAATATAGTGACAGAATAAATTGGTGACTTTGCTGCAGTGCTTGTTCTAGTAGCCTGTGCCGTGAATGTGATTATCCGTGATTGTTTATGATGTTGCACTCACCAGATTCTTCATACCCTCAGGGGGTATGGTGCAGTCACAGTATATGCCACTGTGTAGCAATCTCAGGAATCCAGGGTGGCTCCTTTGGTCCCTTGTGGTTCTCCGAGAAGGTGAGGGTTATGGAAAGGAAAAAAGGATACCCATAGTGTGAACCCGTAAAAAAAAATTGGTTTATTGATATATCGGGAAAAAGGGTACTCACATAGTATTAGACAATAAAAAGCATTAAAATGGCGCTTGGCCAGTGAAGAGCGATCCAAGGTTCAGGAAGTGATGAAGCGACGTGACTCCGCCCTACGCGTTTCATCAGATTGACGTCATCAGGAGCGTAACGTCGTGCTTCACTTCCTGATGCAATTTATAGCCCCTCCGGTCACATGTGAGCATGTGAGAATTAGCATAGTGGCCATTTTGGGTATGATTTTGGGGACCGGAGTCCGGCGGCCATGTTTGATAGGTTTTGCAGACCGGAGCTCAAAGTCTATGCAGTACTATATTAAATTGGTCTCGCGGCCATATTTGGTTCAACTTGCAGACTAGAGACCGCAGATTAGCTACAGCTGGAACATGAAACCGTGGGGCTATACGTTAAAAATATATGAATGTAAATTTCCAAACGCACCTTACTCAAAATTAAAACAAAATACAAAATACAAAGAATATATAAAATACAATTGACATAAATGACATATATATGTATGTACATAAAAACAAACAAGTAAATTTGCTGCTTAGATAGAGGATATATGGTATGTGAAGATGCATATTTTTATACATGCATATTAAGAACGCATGTTGGACGCATATAAACCGCATGTAAGGACGCATACAAGACGCGTATATCTAAAATATGGATAAATATATATAAAATATGGATAAATATATAAAGGACATGTATGTGTACATAAACCTGCTGCGTCGGTAGAGGATATATAGTATGTGAATGGGGATTAAGGAGACATAAAATGGATGAATTAATGTAAAAATGCCTGTTTTGTACATGCATGGGAAAACGCATGTGTGACGCTTATAAAAATGCATATAAAAACGCATATAGAAACATATATAAAAAAACACATAAAAACCGCATATAAAACGCATATAAAACGTGCTTTAAAAGGGCTAATCATAGGTGGAATCATACGAGATATTACTGAGTATTGTTTGAGGCATTGGGGAAGGGCTTTAAGGTTTTGGGGAGAGTGTTAATTAAAATTAATAGTTGGTAAGAAAACAGTTCAGATCTAGATCAATGTTCATTCCTGCTGGTTGGAGAGTATCGAGCTGGTATATCCACTTCGTTTCATTTTGTGAAATTTTAATTTTCTTATTTTCACCCCTCCAATGTCCCTTAATTTTGTCTATGCCATAGAAGACCATGCAGGAGGGGTCTTTCTTGTGATAATCCCTGAAATGTCTAGACACACTGTGTTTGGGGAAGCCATTCTTGATGTTATTGATATGTTCTCTTACTCTGACATGTAGTTCTCTAGTGGTTCTGCCCACATATTGTTTGTGGCAGGGACATTCTAGCACATATGTCACATGTGTGCTGTGGCAAGTGATTAATTCTCTGATGTTGTGCTCAGATCCGTTGGAGGTTGAGATAAATTTAGATGTTTTCTTATCAGTCTTTTTGCTGGTTCTGCAAGGAAGGCATTGGCTGCATTTAAAAAAGCCTTTTAGGTTTTTAAAGATTTTGATTTGTTTAGGTGGGTCCAGTGCATTATGTACCAGTCTATTTCTTAGGTTAGGTGCTTTTCTATAAATGAATGATGGTTTCTGCGGTAGTATGTTTCTGAGGACCTTATCAGATTGTAGGATGGGCCAGTGTTTTCTGATAATCTTTTCTACGTATTTGTGTTGTCTATTAAAACCAGTAAGGAAAGCCATATCCAAGTTCTTCTTCTTATTTTTATTGGCAATGGTACCTGCTATCATAGTGTTTCTGTCCATATTTTTGACTTGTTGCTTTAGGGTGAGTAAATCCTTTTCTTTATAGCCTTTATCTATGAATCTGCTAATAATTGTGTTTGCTTGTTGTTCATATTCATGTAGGTTGCTGCAATTCCGGAAAATGCGCATTAGTTGGCCTTTAGGTATATTTCCAATCCATTTAGGGTGGTGGCAGCTTTTTGTTGGAATGTATCCATTCCTGTCAGTCTTTTTAAAATAAGTTCTGGTGTTCAGATTTCCGTCGTGTTTGTATATTTGCAGATCCAAGTAGTCTATACTTTGCTTGCTCCAGGTACCTGTGAATGTGATCCCATAGATATTCTGATTGATCTCATCAAAAAAATCCTGTAGTTGCTCGTCTGTACCCCCCCATATGATGACAATGTCATCTATATATCTTCTGTAGAGGGTTAGATGTTCTCTGTGTACACTAAAGACCTGTTCTTCCTCCCATCTGTTCAGGAAGAGGTTGGCTACACTTGGAGCATATTTAGCTCCCATCGCTACCCCTTTGGTTTGGGTATAGTACTCGCCCTTATACCAGAAGTAATTGTGGCTCATGGCCAGTCCCAGTCCTTCCAATAAAAATTTGATTTGTTCTTCTTTCATGTCTGTTTGTTTATACAGAGCCCATTCCACACTACTGATCCCATCTTTTTGTATGATGTTTGTGTAGAGTGAGTTGACATCAATCGTCACCAATATGTCACTCTCTTTAACTCTAAGGTCCTTTATTTCCGAAATAAGTTGTCTGCTGTCTTTTAGGTATGATTTGCCTTCTGCCACCAGGGGTTGTAAAAATCCGTCTATGTAGGAACCCAATCTTGAGAATAGGGAATCAATTCCACTTATGATGGGTCTGCCGGGTGGTGTAGTTTGATTTTTATGCATTTTAGGAACGTAATAGATCACTGGTGTTTTTGCTGTTTCTGGTGTCAGAAAAGTGGCTTCTTTTTTGGTTAGGATCCCCTTGTCTTCCCCTTTTTGGACAAGGGTTTTCAACTTCTTTTCATATTCTATTTTTGGGTTGCCCCTTATTTTCTTGTATGTGTCCTGCACGCTTAGTAGGTTATCCATTTCTGTCTCATAGTCTTTTTTCTTAATGATGACTAGGCCTCCTCCTTTGTCTGCCGGTCGAATCACGATGTCCTTTTTCTTTTCTATTTCTTTAATGGTTTTCCAGACCTTATCACTTTTTGTTTTACTAATCTTCAGCTTTCTAATATCTTCTTCAACCATCTTTTTAAAAACCAGAATGCTTTCATTTTGTTGCATTTTGGGGTTGAAGATCGAATTATTCTTTAGTCTAGAATGTTTGTAGTAGGTATCTGTGTTTTTTTCTTTTGTTTTGGGTTCCTTTAAGGCAAAGAATTTTTTAATATTCATCTTTCTTGCAAATTTTTGTAGGTCTATGTATGTTTCAAATTTGTCCAGATTTTTATCGGGTGCATACTTTAAGCCTAGATCTAAAATGTTGAGTTCATCCTCATTAAAAATAATGTCACTTAGATTAAAAATACCTTCTCCTATTATACGCGTCTTCTTTTTCTTGATGCCCCCTCGTTTGCCTCTTGTCCGTTTTCTCCTGCCCAGTATTGGGGTCTGTGGGTATAGTCTCTCCTCCCCTCGTATTGGTAGTCCTCGGGTTCCCAGTTGTTCTGTTGTCTCCCATGTGGGCGTGATCCTCTGGGGTTCCACCCTTGTTGTCCTCTGTGGTTCCTGGGGTATAAAAATATGCATCTTCACATACCATATATCCTCTATCTAAGCAGCAAATTTACTTGTTTGTTTTTATGTACATACATATATATGTCATTTATGTCAATTGTATTTTATATATTCTTTGTATTTTGTATTTTGTTTTAATTTTGAGTAAGGTGCGTTTGGAAATTTACATTCATATATTTTTAACGTATAGCCCCACGGTTTCATGTTCCAGCTGTAGCTAATCTGCGGTCTCTAGTCTGCAAGTTAAACCAAATATGGCCGCGAGACCAATTTAATATAGTACTGCATAGACTTTGAGCTCCGGTCTGCAAAACCTATCAAACATGGCCGCCGGACTCCGGTCCCCAAAATCATACCCAAAATGGCCACTATGCTAATTCTCACATGCTCACATGTGACCGGAGGGGCTATAAATTGCATCAGGAAGTGAAGCACGACGTTACGCTCCTGATGACGTCAATCTGACGAAACGCGTAGGGCGGAGTCACGTCGCTTCATCACTTCCTGAACCTTGGATCGCTCTTCACTGGCCAAGCGCCATTTTAATGCTTTTTATTGTCTAATACTATGTGAGTACCCTTTTTCCCGATATATCAATAAACCAATTTTTTTTTACGGGTTCACACTATGGGTATCCTTTTTTCCTTTCCATAACCCTCACCTTCTCGGAGAACCACAAGGGACCAAAGGAGCCACCCTGGATTCCTGAGATTGCTACACAGTGGCATATACTGTGACTGCACCATACCCCCTGAGGGTATGAAGAATCTGGTGAGTGCAACATCATAAACAATCACGGATAATCACATTCACGGCACAGGCTACTAGAACAAGCACTGCAGCAAAGTCACCAATTTATTCTGTCACTATATTCTGGATTGTCACCATTGATCTTCACTTCATTTTATCAACTTCAATTTTTATGCTGAACATTTGATGTACATTGTCAGAGTGTATTACGGATCACGTAAACACTTTTTTCTAACTGTTTGGGACCGAGTATAATTCCAGTTGGGTTTAGTAAACACCCGGCCGAGACAACATCCCAATCCATTGTAATTCATTGTTTTTTACTTTGTTTACACTGCATCTCTTACAGCACCACATTGGTAGCATCAATTTACTTCACAGCACTTCCAATAGCTAATCCTCTGCTAGTAAACACCCGGCCGAGCCGGAATTGGAAAATTCATATTACTTATTTATTTCAACTAATTAATGTATTCCTACTAAATCCTTCACTCACTTTACGTCCATTATCACTATCACCTTCTGAAGGCTATTGCTAAAGCCAAGTAAACACCTGGCAGAGACACCCCACTTTATTTACTTATTTAATTTATTTATTTGATTTTTACATTCTATGTGTGGTCCCACTTAGGTTCTGATTATATCAGAGAGAACCCCCTTTGTGTTTCTCATTTGTAGACCTATTACCAATATCTGTCTCCCAGCAGATTGGTTTCACGTAAGAGCAGCGCCACCACTACACCCCTCATTTTTTTCAAATCATAAATTCTGCCAGGGTATGTAAACTTATGAGCACAACTGTATGAATGTGATTTAGGAACCTTAGGCCCCTTTCACACGGGCTGTCCGATCGGGTCTGCCTGTCAGTTTTTGAGGCAGACCTGATTGGACCCTGCATTGTCCTCTATGGAGCAGCACCCGCCGCCATCCGATCCAATCCAGTCCACCAAAAAAAAGACAGATGGTGGTCCTATTTTCCATCTGTCCGGCAGATCAGATGGCATCGGATGGAAACGCACATGCGGTCTGTTTCCATCCAATTGCCCCATAGAGGAGATAGCAGAGTTGACATGGACCTGTCATCCACCTGCTCGGTGGGGATCAGCGGAGAGATCCCCCGCTGAGCAAGCGTATTCCACTTAGCGGTGGCACCCGTGTGACAGGACTTAGATTGTAAGATCCTTAAGGGCAGGGACTGATGTGAATGTAATATATATATATATATATATATATATATATATATATATATATATATTTTACATGTTAGCAGCGCCAAAGCAATTAAAAAGTGTTATTATGGGTTGGATCGTGGGTGTAGGGGGTGGAAGGAATAACTCCTAGGACAATTATTAGGGGTTATAACATTATAGTCTTTACTAATGTATTATCCTCCGACCTTAGTTTCCTGGCTAGCCTTAGTAATGCAATAATAAGATCAGACACCATAACCCCTAATGGTCACATGACAACAAATGGTAAAGATCATGGTAATACTGGCAATTTTGAGGTGTCTCTTGCTAGCTTTCTGTTGTGCGACTCCTGCTGTCAGCCCCAGTCATGCTGTTTGATAGGCATGACATGCGGTAGGGCTGGGAGCTGCACACAAGCAAATACAACTCATGTAGCAGGAGAGGGCAAAACTCTTTGTTTAGTGAAGGTTCTGACATTCCTGGAAGTTTTGACTTGCTATAAAATGTTCTATGCTTCTCTCTTTTAAAGAAGAAGAAATGGGAAAAAAAGGAAATTTATGTCCATTGTATTTTAGTCCCTCTACTGTTACAAGCCTGAAAAGCCAAAAGTTGTTGACCGTTTTAAATTTGGAGATGCAAATTCAAATGCAGTTTCATGACTGGTTCTCTTTAAGGCATGACTGTATCAGCTTTCAATAAAGCTGTCCCTGTGCTGCCATTTCTGATGGAGGGGATACCTCTATTTTTCTGGATTAAAACTGCCCATTGAAGACTTGTGCAGTGCAGGAAATTCCCTGTGGTCAGGAGCTCTTACAAGATGCCAGGAATGGAAGTGCAGGACTACGCTCCTGTTTTAGGCCTCATTAAGTCCAGAAAGCTCATGGTCCTTGATGTGCCATTCATTACATTTATAACCAAGTAAATTGTATCGTAGTCAGGGCTGCATTAAGATATTACTCTGCCATAGGCACATTTGAATATAGATTTTTTTTTTTTGTACTAGCCCCGACACTTGTTTTATACACTTTTTTTTCAGTACAAACTAATGCTACCATACAGACCAACAAATGAGAAAGATTCCTGAACTATAAAGAACCTTTAGACGCTTTACATCCCATGCACACACTTCTATCATTTACTGAATTTCACCACGTCTAGAAGTGGCCAGAGGAGGGAGACCAAATCAGAAAACCATTATCACAATTTGTGAATGTTAAGACTTGGTCAGTTAGAGTTCACATTTACTTTAATTGCCGCACTCCACTGCTTCAAATTATTTTCCTTTTGGCCTCGGGAGTAAGACTACATTCACACCGGTGATTAGGGCTGGTACGAATAGTAGTGGCATGAATCAGAGATACTATATTTAGGGAGGCGCGGGTGTTGAACACCATGGCCAGCAGTGGAGACTCCTCCATCCATGCTGTTTAGAGATGAACGGGGAAATTGAGAAAGGTGTGTGTGGCTAACTATAGTTCCAAATCTTAGACTCCCTCTCTTGAGGCAATATTCACATTGGCGATTATGGCCGGTGTGAATAGTAGCGGCTGGAATCAAAGATTCCTGCTGTGACTCTCAGAAGCTAGGTGCAGCCACTGGCCCTGTTCACTCTCAAGATGTGAGCTGCTGCAGCTCTTCGTGGCTTTCTGCACAGCCACAGCAACAGTGTTTGCTGTGGACACACACAAAGTGCTTCTTAGATTGGAGCAGGTAAGGGTGGGGGAAGCGGCAAGAGAGTGCCTTGCCATCCTAAGATATGGGGCTGTGTGTTAATATTGTTGCACACAATGTGGGGAACACTCTCTAGTCCAATAGCTCAATAGGGTTCTGCAAGAGAAAGGAGCCAACCTGAAACGGGAAATCTGAGGCAATGTTCATGACACCAGCTTCAAGTGGTTATAAAGCTTCATTCTTTTTTAAATAAAAATAACATACATGGTATACTTACCTGCGCTGTGCAATGGTTTTGCACAGAGCAGCCCCAATCCTCTTCTTCTGGCTCCTCCTCTTCATTTGGTGCCCCCAGGGAAATCAGCTCGCTCCCGCTGTTGCGTCTATTGAAACAGATAGCAAGACTCAGCCCCGCCCCCCGCTCCCATGACACTGGATTTGATTGTCGCCAATAACTCGGGGGGTTGGGGGTCTGGGGGACAGCTGCAACATAGAAGGCTGTGACAGCAGGAAGGTAAAGTCACCTGGTTGCATCCAGGGGGGTAGATATATTTCGCCCAGATTCAGGCTTTACGCCGACTTATACAACTAGGTGGAGAGTTGTATAAGCCCAGCTGAGGATAGTGGGCTCATGGATGACTCATACCTCTAGGGAGAGTGTGGGGCGTCGTGCAGACAGGGAGTTGATGAGACCAGCTGAAGCTTGTCAGCTCATTTAGGCCTCTATAAGAACTCCCAGCTTCATTAGACGTTAGCTCATGCCTGGAACCAGACCTGTGTGGACTGTCTAGGGAGAGTGAACCCCTGTGCGGTGAGACAAAGCCTGTGTGGCTATTTGCTTGGACATTTAAAACCAGGGACTTAGGGACTAGGACAGCACTAGGCTGATCCCAGTTGTTAGTTAGGAAACCTGTATGTTTAGTCAGAGGTCAACTTGACCAGGATTTATTTTGTTTATGTTTCTTTTGCTTTGCTGTGTTTTGTCACTGTAAATAGAAAATAAACCGCACCTTTTTGATTTTGAAAACCACAACCTCCGTTTGCTGGGCCTGTTTTGTGTGGGGAGCCCATCCCGGGGGTCACACACACCCGCTGCCGAGCTAACCCCCTCACAGTTGGTGGAGAACCAGTGGCAGTTTT
The DNA here is from genome assembly GCA_029206835.1 of Rana muscosa. Taxonomy (NCBI): domain Eukaryota; kingdom Metazoa; phylum Chordata; class Amphibia; order Anura; family Ranidae; genus Rana; species Rana muscosa. The sequence continues at coordinate 110,119,256 of JARGYO010005626.1, forward strand.
TTTTTAAGCCAGCATGGAGGAGATACTGAAGCAGCTGGCTCTAGCAAATGCCAATCAACAGCAGACAAATGCAGGTTTGCAAAAGAGCCTTGCAGCTCATCAACAGAGCCTTGCAGCTCAACAACAGAGTCTGGAGGCTCAGCAACGAGCCCAGCAGCAATCTGAGGCCCGCTTCATAGACCTGTTGCAGAAGCAAGAGCAGAGACTACAACAACAGATGGAAGCAGTAATGCAGCAACGTCCGCAGACCAGTGAGGAAAGCCGTCCCACTAATACCGCGTCCTTTGGGGTGAGTCGTTTATTGACAAAAATGACTGGAGAGGATGATCCAGAGGTATTTTTGACCACATTTGAAAGGACCGCTGAAAGAGAAAAGTGGCCTGAGGAGCAGTGGGCTGGACTGGTGGCTCCTCTGTTAACTGGTGAATCGCAGAAAGCTTACTATGACCTAGAGCCTAACCAAGCAAAAGACTATGTGATGCTAAAAGCTGAAATATTGGCAAGGCTGGGTGTCACCCAGGCTGTCCGGGCTCAGCGTGTGCATAACTGGACTTTCCAGCTTGGAAAACCCCCCAGGTCTCAAATGTATGATCTCATTCACCTGAGCAGAAAGTGGCTACAGCCAGAGACTTTGTCCGCACCAAAGATTGTGGAACGTGTTGTAATGGATCGGTTTTTGAGAGCTCTTCCTACTGCCATCCAAAAGTGGGTAAGCCATGGAGACCCAGAGACGGCCGATGGTCTTGTGGATCGTGTGGAGAAATACTTGGCTACAGAGAACCTGACGGCCTCTTCCAGAGACACTCGGACTTTCCACCCTAAGACCAGACCATCCCCAGGGGCGGATAAGAGGATTCCAAGGGGTGAGGGTGGAGAGAGTGAGAGGGTGGGAGCTCTACCCCAAGTTTGGCGAGAACAGCCTGGGAAATCAGCGGCTCAAGAGGCGGCAAGAAGGATCGTTTGCTACCGCTGCCGGCAAGCGGGACATATTGCAGCCAATTGCCCGGTTGTGGAGGAACCCATGCAGTGTGACTTTCTGACGGGCAGACGTCAGTCGCTGTGTGCGACAGTCGCATGCACTGCCATTCGAGGAACTGAGAAACATTTATGCAAAATGTGTGTTAATGGTAGAAATGTTGTGGTATTGCTGGATTCAGGTAGCCTTGTGACCCTGATAAAGGCTGAGTTAGTTAAAACAGAGGTCTCTGGGAATAGCAAGGTAGCTGTTATTTGTGTGCATGGGGACACCCGAGAGTATCCAGTGACTACAGTGTGTTTCGAGACCCCCAAAGGTACCCTCTCTCATCCAGTGGGCTTAGTATCTCAGTTACCGCATGACGCCATTGTGGGAAGGGATTTTCCGAAGTTCTGGGAACTGTGGGATGATCCTGAGCCCCTCACTGGTGCCCCTATGTACCAGGAATGTGATAGCCAGAACTCCCCTGAGAGTGGTGAGGACTCTCCGGAATTTCCCTTATCAGTATTGGCAGGGGAGACTCAAGAAACTGGAGAGGAGCCCACCTCCTCAGACGAAAACCTACCGTCTGTGGAGTTTTCTGATCTTGAGGTTCACAGGGAAAACTTTGCCACAGAACAGTTGAAAGACCCCGCCCTAATAAAGGCACGGGAAAACGTAGTGAAAATAGATGGCGAGTTAGTGAACCCAGATAATACCTGCACTTACCCATACTTCAGCGTAGAGAAGGACCTACTGTATCGGGTGGCAAAAAGGGCAGAAGAAACCGTTGAGCAGCTTGTGGTGCCCAAACCTTACAGGAAGTTGGTGTTGGAGTTGGCCCATGGGCACATTCTTGGAGGTCATCTGGGGACAGAGAAAACCCGAGAGAGGGTATTACAGAGATTCTATTGGCCGGGGGTGATGAAGGACGTAGAAAATTATTGTTCCTCCTGCCCTGTGTGTCAGAGGTCGGCCCCAATGCCACATTTCCGTATCCCGCTGGTCCCTCTACCCATCATTGAGGTCCCGTTTGAGAGGATCGCCATGGATTTGGTAGGTCCTATAATCAAGTCCGCTAGGGGGCACCAGTACATATTAGTTATAATGGACTATGCCACCCGTTATCCAGAAGCGATCCCTCTCCGAAATACCTCGGCCAAAACCATAGCCAAAGAGCTATCTCTTGTGTTTAGCCGGGTGGGTATTTGTAAAGAACTGCTTACGGACCAAGGTACACCCTTTATGTCCCGGGTTATGAAGGAGCTGTGTAAATTATTCAAAGTGACGCAATTACGTACATCTGTGTATCACCCCCAAACCGATGGGCTGGTTGAAAGATTCAACAAAACCCTAAAACAAATGTTGAAGAAAGTGGTGGATAGAGATGGAAAGGATTGGGACTGTCTACTTCCTTATCTGATGTTTGCTATTAGGGAGGTGCCCCAATCCTCTACGGGATTCTCCCCCTTTGAGTTACTGTATGGGAGACACCCAAGAGGGCTGTTGGATATTGCCAAGGAAACTTGGGAAAGTGAGAGTTCTCCCCACAGGAGTGTGATTGAGCATGTCGCCCTGATGCAAGACCGAATTGCACAGGTAATGCCCATCGTGAAGGAACATTTGGCCCAAGCGCAGTTAGCACAGCAGAGAGTGTACAACCGTGGAGCCAAGACCCGTACCTTTTCCCCGGGGGATAGGATACTGGTACTTGTCCCTACGGTTGAAAGTAAATTCCTTGCCAAATGGCAAGGCCCCTACGAGATAATGGAAAAAGTGAGCGAAGTGAATTACAAGGTCAGACAACCAGGAAGGCGAAAGCCCGAACAGATCTATCACGTTAATCTGTTGAAAGCCTGGAGGGATAGAGAGTCCCTAGTCGCAGACACTTGGTCACCAGCTCAAACTGGTTGCGTGATTCCTGAGGTTGGAATAGCAGCCACCTTGTCACAACCCCAACAACAGGAGGTTAAGGAGTTTGTGCTTCGCAACAAGGAGGTATTCTCTGAGCTGCCGGGACAAACATCTGGGGTAGAGCATGACATCATTACCCCGCCCGGTGAAAGGGTGAAGTTAAAACCCTATCGGATCCCAGAGGCCCGACGGGAGGCAATACGGGAGGAAGTACAGAAAATGCTGAACTTAGGGGTGATAGAGGAGTCCCAAAGTGATTGGTCTAGTCCCATCGTGTTGGTGCCTAAACCGGATGGGAGCTGGCGATTTTGTAACGATTTTCGTCAGTTGAACAAAGTTACAAAATTTGACACCTACCCCATGCCACGTATAGATGAGTTGATCGACCGGCTGGGAACAGCCCGATACATGACGACTCTTGACCTCACAAAAGGGTATTGGCAAATCCCCCTGGCCAAGTCGGCCAAAGAGAAAACCGCATTTGTAACCCCAGACGGGGCGTTCCAATATAAAAGAATGCCGTTCGGGTTACAGAATGCGCCGGCCACATTCCAGCGGAAAATGGACCAGATGCTGAGGCCCCATCGGAAGTATGCTGCGGCTTACCTGGATGACGTAATTGTCCATAGCACAGATTGGGCCTCACATCTGCCAAAAGTGCAAGCAGTCCTGGACTCTGTTCGGGAAGCGGGGTTTACGGCTAACCCCAAGAAGTGTACCATTGGGCAGGAGGAGGCCAAATATCTTGGGTACACCATTGGGAGGGGAGTAATAAAACCCCAACTCAACAAAGTCGAGGCCATCCAGAGTTGGCCACGTCCCAACAGCAAGAAGCAGGTACGAGCCTTTCTGGGAATCGCTGGGTATTATCGGCGATTCATTCCCCACTTTGCTTCTAAGGCTGTGCCCCTAACCAACCTGACGAAGGGGAAAGGGTCGGTCATGATTAAATGGACCCCCGAGGCTGAGGCAGCATTCCAATTCTTGAAACAAGCCTTATGTAGCCAGCCAGTGTTGTACTCACCCGACTTCTCTAAAGATTTTGTCGTACAAAGTGATGCGTCAGATGTGGGGTTAGGAGCAGTATTGTCCCAGGTCTGGAACGGGGAAGAGCACCCAGTCATTTACCTCAGCAGGAAGTTGAAGTCCCATGAGGTAAATTACGCCACCGTTGAAAAGGAGTGTTTAGCGGTGAAGTGGGCTCTAGATTCCCTTCGGTACTACCTGCTAGGTAGGCACTTTGACATGGTTACGGATCACGCTCCGTTAAAGTGGATGGCTCAAAACAAGGAAACAAATAGAAGAGTGAATAGGTGGTTCCTGGCCCTCCAGGAATTCAACTTCACAGTAAAGCATCGCCCTGGCGTTCAAATGGGGAATGTGGATGCTTTGTCTCGAGTACATGAATGCCTGATTGCTGGTGTTCCAACCCCGAGGTTAAAACAAGAGGGGGGGGTATGTGACAGCAGGAAGGTAAAGTCACCTGGTTGCATCCAGGGGGGTAGATATATTTCGCCCAGATTCAGGCTTTACGCCGACTTATACAACTAGGTGGAGAGTTGTATAAGCCCAGCTGAGGATAGTGGGCTCATGGATGACTCATACCTCTAGGGAGAGTGTGGGGCGTCGTGCAGACAGGGAGTTGATGAGACCAGCTGAAGCTTGTCAGCTCATTTAGGCCTCTATAAGAACTCCCAGCTTCATTAGATGTTAGCTCATGCCTGGAACCAGACCTGTGTGGACTGTCTAGGGAGAGTGAACCCCTGTGCGGTGAGACAAAGCCTGTGTGGCTATTTGCTTGGACATTTAAAACCAGGGACTTAGGGACTAGGACAGCACTAGGCTGATCCCAGTTGTTAGTTAGGAAACCTGTATGTTTAGTCAGAGGTCAACTTGACCAGGATTTATTTTGTTTATGTTTCTTTTGCTTTGCTGTGTTTTGTCACTGTAAATAGAAAATAAACCGCACCTTTTTGATTTTGAAAACCACAACCTCCGTTTGCTGGGCCTGTTTTGTGTGGGGAGCCCATCCCGGGGGTCACACACACCCGCTGCCGAGCTAACCCCCTCACAATGCATTAAGGTGAAAAACCTTAAGGCTCTAGAACCACTTTAAGATTCAAATATAAAGAAGTTGCATTTTTTAGTAAATGATTAAGTAAGCTGCTGAAAATGCTTAAAAAAATTGAGGGTTTAATGTGACTTTAAATGTGTTTTTTCAATGTAACTGGTGCAGGTATCTGAATTTGACTTGACATTAAATGCATGGATCCCCTTACACATCAGCACATAGGCTAGGAGCCAATCGGCTTGAAAATATGTTAACAAGGAACATGCTCATATAGAAGAGGAGACTAAGCAGAGAGATGCCCTCATTAGCCACTTAAGCCCCGGACCAATACGGGCCATTATGACCGGGCCCCTTTTTGCGAATTGGCACTGCGTCGCTTTAACTGACAATTGCGCGGCCGTGCGACGTGGCTCCCAAACAAAATTGGCGTCCTTTTTTTCCCACAAATAGACCTTTCTTTTGGTGGTATTTGATCACCTCTGCGGTTTTTATTTTTTGCGCTATAAACAAAAATAGAGCGAAAATTTTGAAAAAAATGACATATTTTTTACTTTTTTCTATAATAAATATCCCCAAAAAATATATAAAAAAACATTTTTTTTCCTCAGTTTAGGCAGATACGTATTCTTCTACATATTTTTGGTAAAAAAAACGCAATCGGCGTTTATTGATTGGTTTGCGCAAGAATTATTGCGTTTACAAAATAGGGTATAGTTTTAAGGCATTTTTATAAATTTTTTTTTTTTTTACTAGTAATGGCGGCGATCAGCGATTTTTTTCGTAACTGCGACATTATGGCGGACACATCGGACACTTTTGACACATTTTTGGGACCATTGTCATTTTCACAGCGATCAGTGCAATAAAAATGCACTGGTTACTGTGAAAATGACACTGGCAGTGAAGGGGTTAACCACTAGGGGCGCTGAAGGGGTTAAGTGTGCCTAGGGGCGTGTTACTAACTGAGGGGGGCGTGGCTTACGACTGACATGTCACCGATCTCCGCTCTGATTACACAGAGCGGAGATCGCTGACATTGTCAGTAGGCGAGCGGGGAGATGTTGTGTTTACACTGACATCTCCCCGCTCCGAGCCTCCGTGAGACGATCGCGGGGATCCCCGCGGCGATCAAGTCCGCGGGACCCGCGGTCCCACTCACGGGGAAGGCAGGGGGGTCGCGAGTGCGCCGCCGGCGGCGCGCGACCCCGACATCAGCAGTTAAAGGGCCACATACAGGTACGTGATTGTGCCTGTATGAACCATTCTGCCGACGTATATATACCATGAGTGGTCGGCAAGTGGTTAGTCTGCTGATGCTCCCTCACTGTCCAGTCAGCAGGCTGTGGCCAGAGAGAAGACACCACAGGTTTCCCTTACTAATAGTGGTGTCATCTGCCTGGCTGTGCTATGTGATGGGAATGTACAGAAACATAAATCATCTGGAAGGTAAAATGTCTCTCCTATGTATTTTAGCTGTGTGCCTGGAGTGCAGCTTTAAATAAACTCACTGGCCACTTTATTAGGTACACCTGTTCATTTGCTAGGTAACACAATCTGCTAATCAGCCAATCACATGGTAGCAACTCAACACATTTAGGCATCTAGATGTGGTGAAGACGATTTGCTGAAGTTCAAACCGAGCATCAGAATGGGGAAGAAAGGGGGATTTACGTGACTTTGAACGTGGCATGGTTGTTGGTGTCAGGCGGCCTGGTTTGAGTATTTAAAAAACTGCTGATCTACTGGGATTTTCCCACACAGTCATCTCTCGGGTTTACAGAGAATGGTCTGAAAAAGAGAAAATATCCAGTGAGCGGCAGTTGTGTGAAGAAAAATTCCTTGTTGATGTCGGAGGAGAATGGCAGTGGCAGACTGGTTTGAGATGATAAAAAGGCAACAGTAACTCAAATAACCGCTAGTTAAAACCAAGGTATGAAGAATACCATCTCTGAACTTACAACACATCAAACCTTGAAGCAGATGGGCTACAGCAGCAGAAGATCACTCCGGGTGCCACGCCTGTCAGCTAAGAACAGGAAACTGAGACTACAATTCGCACAGGCTCACCAAAACTGTACAATAGAAGATTGGAAAAATGTTGCCTGGTCTGATGAGTCACGATTTCAGCTGCGACATTCAGGTGGTAGGGTCAGAATTTGTCATAAACAACATAAAAACATGGATCCATCTTGCCTTGTATCAACGGTTCAGGCTGGTGGTGGTGGTGTAATAGTGGTGGGCATATTTTCTTGCCAATATTTGGGCTCCTTAGTACCAATTGAGCATCGTTTAAATGCCAATGGCCTACCTGAGTAATATTGCGGACCATGTCCGTCCCGTTATGACTACAGTGTACCCATCTTCTGATAGCTCCTTCCAGCAGGATAATGCCACAAAGCTCACATCATCTCATCACTTCTTTCTTCAACATGACAATGAGATCGCTGTACTCCAATGGCCTCCACAGTCACCAGATTGCAATCCAATAGAGCACCTTTGGGATGTGGTGGAATGGGAGATTCGCATTATGGATGTACAGCCCACAAATCTGCAGCAACTGCGTAATACTGTCATGTCAATATGGACTGAAATCTCTGAGGAATGTTTCCAACACCTTGTTGAATCTATGCCACGAAGAATTAAGGCAGTTCTTGAAGGCAAAAGGGGGTCCAACACGGCACTAGCAAGGTGTACCTAATAAAGTGGCCGGTGAGTGTCCGCCTGTCAGTATTTTAGGCGGACCTAAACGGACGCTCCATGCAGGTCTATGGAGAGAGGGATGTCAGCAGTGATATTTCCGCTGGCATCCGATACGCTAAATTCAGATGGATGGAAACCCTATTTTCCATCCGTCTGGCGGATCGGATGAAAACGGACAGGTGGTCCCCCATAGAGGAGAGCGGAGCTCTGACAGGTCCATCCCTGCACAGTGAGTGGAGACGGACTTGTCATCCGCCTGCTCAGCGGAGATCAATGGAGCGATCCCCTGCTGAACAAAGCGGAGTCAGTAAACGAACACGTCCGTGTGAAGGGGGCCTAAGGCCCCCTTCACACTGAGGTGTTTTAGCGCTAAAAATAGCGCTGTAAAAACGCCTGAAATCATCCTGCCCCAGCATTCTCAATGTAAAAGCCCTGAGGGCTTTCACACTGAGGCGTTGTGCTGGCTGTGTGTTGGAAAAAATTGCGCTGTAAAAACGCCTATCCCCATTGAAATGAATGAGTACCGCTGTAAAAACGCGTTAAAAACTTCCAGAAGCTGTGGGAAGGTCACATGACCGCAGTAGAGTGGACGATTGTGGGATACCAAATGATCCTTTTTATCGAAAAACGCTGTAAAAACGCACAGGCATTAGCGCTATTTTTAGCGCTAAAAACGCTAATCATTTTTAGCACGTTATTGCAATGCCTCAGTGTGAAAGGGGCCTAAGTGTGTTAGTGTTGTACTTTTCTTGCTCGGATACGCTGCTTACAACAAAGAAAGGTACAAGGAGAGCAGACTAAGTGATGTAAAAGATGTTTTTTAAATGAATTACAAGGATCATTTTAAGTTCAGTAACCTATCTCTGTGTATCATAATTGTAAATGAGGACAGTCTATCGTTCATTCCACAGCCTGGCCAGCTAGCTGATAGCTGAAAAACTCCAGGGAACAGAACTCCTGCAGACAACACTTCCAGCTTTTCTCTTCACATGTTTTTACATAAGACCAACTGTGTGTACAGCTTACAGTTTCCAAAAACCTCCAGCACCGAGTCACTTTGTTGGGGTTCAGGATGGATATTTTGCAAGCCGTTGTTAGGCAACAGCTGACATGGCGGCAAAGACCGGGGTTTTTAGATCGTAAAGATAACGCACTTCACCGTGCCAAAATGTGATCATAGTGCAGCTAGAGAGAAAGTGTCAATCTTGGGGTGAAACAACATTTTGGCCAGTTGTCATGTAAACAGTTGATGTAAACAACCGATGATTTGATTCCCAAAAGTGAAGCGGTAAGTTGATTTCACCACGTACAAATGACCTTGGTAGTGCATCCAGTTTCCCTGTACGGTGGTCTGGTGCTTGTCATAGCGGAGATTTTGGATGCCGCTGTCTCACATTCCTCATCTCTGACACACAGTGATGAGCTGTCAACCAGTTTAGGGGCAGAACAGGGGATAATAAAAACATGAGGTCAGAGTCAGTGTTGAAATAAATAGATGCATCCAAGCAAAATGCTGTCTTGTGGTGAGTGTCAAATCAGGACACGCTCTGCACTGATTTTTAATGAGGTTTTTTGAAAGTATGTAAAAAACAAAAACAAAAAAAAACAGAACTGCTAACCAGCTCTGGGTACTTCTGGGCACAGCAAAGTTTTGTTGAGTGGGTAGGAAATATATTGTATTCTCATTTCATGCAAAAAGTGTGTCATCGCACCTGAAAACAAAGTGTGGTTATAAAGTAGCCAGATTCCATAGACCTGATTGCACTGCTCATGGGATTTCTGCAAACCTTATTTTGTGATTCAGGGTTGAGTTATGATACATATGACCACAGATATTGTATTGAAGTCCTCTCCTGAGATATTTCAGTTCTGAGTGGACCCGATAGTAAGGTTGCTCTGCTTAGGTTCTCCGCACCACCCACTCATAAACATGATACACTGAATTCTCCATTGACAGCGGCAAAGAACTATATGCAAAGTGTAGTATATCCATAGCAATCAATCCAATCCACCTAGCACTGGACTGACTTCAGACAAATTCTCATTGGTTAGTAGGGATGAGCTTCGTGTTCGAGTCGAACATACGTTCGACTCGAACATTGGCTGTTCGATCGTTCGACGAAGATCGAACGATTTGGGCCGTTCGCGCCAAATTCGAGTGACGCGAACGGCCCACAATGCACTACGCCATCGCAGTGTCATCCAGGCGCTGTGATTGGCCAAGCATGCACTGTGACCCCGCATGCTTGGCCAATCACAGCGCCGGCAGCGAGGAGAGCAATGATTGGCCACAGGCAGGATGCCTGTGGCCAATTATTGCTGAGGGTGTTTAGTACACGCCCCACACTATAAAAGGCCGCCAGCACGGCGGCCTAGTGTAGTGTGTTCCGGAGCAGGGATAGAGTAGCATAGGCAGGGACAGTGACTGTTATTTCTTTCTTGCTTAACCTGGATTCCTTTAGTTTAGGGAAAGAGAAGGATAGGTAGGGAGAGTGTCAGTGTGTTTTGTGCTTCTGCTATAGTGTGCTTAAAAAAAACATTTATTCTAGGGACAGAAAACTCTAGGTAGGGACAGTGTCAGTTTCTTTCACTCTGCAAGTCCTTGTTTCCAGGGACCTGTAAGGACAGTGAGTTAATTGTCCTTGTGCTATATTGTGCTTAAAAAAAACATTTATTCTAGGGACAGAAAACTCTAGGTAGGGACAGTGTCAGTTTCTTTCACTCTGCAAGTCCTTGTTTCCAGGGACCTGTAAGGACAGTGAGTTAATTGTCCTTGTGCTATATTGTGCTTAAAAAAAACATTTATTCTAGGGACAGAAAACTCTAGGTAGGGACAGTGTCAGTTTCTTTCACTCTGCAAGTCCTTGTTTCCAGGGACCTGTAAGGACAGTGAGTTAATTGTCCTTGTGCTATATTGTGATTAAAAAAAACATTTATTCTAGGGACAGAAAACTCTAGGTAGGGACAGTGTCAGTTTCTTTCACTCTGCAAGTCCTTGTTTCCAGGGACCTGTAAGGACAGTGAGTTAATTTTCCTTGTGCTATATTGTGATTAAAAAAAACATTTTTTCTAGGGACAGAAAACTGTAGGTAGGGAGAGTGTTTTTTTTCTTTCACTCTGCAAGTCCTTGTTTCCAGGGACCTGTAAGGACAGTGAGTTAATTGTCCTTGTGCTATATTGTGCTTAAAAAAAACATTTATTCTAGGGACAGAAAACTCTAGGTAGGGACAGTGTCAGTTTCTTTCACTCTGCAAGTCCTTGTTTCCAGGGACCTGTAAGGACAGTGAGTTAATTGTCCTTGTGCTATATTGTGCTTAAAAAAAACATTTATTCTAGGGACAGAAAACTCTAGGTAGGGACAGTGTCAGTTTCTTTCACTCTGCAAGTCCTTGTTTCCAGGGACCTGTAAGGACAGTGAGTTAATTGTCCTTGTGCTATATTGTGCTTAAAAAAAACATTTATTCTAGGGACAGAAAACTCTAGGTAGGGACAGTGTCAGTTTCTTTCACTCTGCAAGTCCTTGTTTCCAGGGACCTGTAAGGACAGTGAGTTAATTGTCCTTGTGCTATATTGTGATTAAAAAAAACATTTATTCTAGGGACAGAAAACTCTAGGTAGGGACAGTGTCAGTTTCTTTCACTCTGCAAGTCCTTGTTTCCAGGGACCTGTAAGGACAGTGAGTTAATTTTCCTTGTGCTATATTGTGATTAAAAAAAACATTTTTTCTAGGGACAGAAAACTGTAGGTAGGGAGAGTGTTTTTTTTCTTTCACTCTGCAAGTCCTTGTTTCCAGGGACCTGTAAGGACAGTGAGTTAATTTTACTTGTGCTATATTGTGCTTAAAAAAAACATTTTTTCTAGGGACAGAAAACTGTAGGTAGGGAGAGTGTTTTTTTTCTTTCACTCTGCAAGTCCTTGTTTCCAGGGACCTGTAAGGACAGTGAGTTAATTGTCCTTGTGCTATATTGTGCTTAAAAAAAACATTTATTCTAGGGACAGAAAACTCTAGGTAGGGACAGTGTCAGTTTCTTTCACTCTGCAAGTCCTTGTTTCCAGGGACCTGTAAGGACAGTGAGTTAATTGTCCTTGTGCTATATTGTGCTTAAAAAAAACATTTATTCTAGGGACAGAAAACTCTAGGTAGGGACAGTGTCAGTTTCTTTCACTCTGCAAGTCCTTGTTTCCAGGGACCTGTAAGGACAGTGAGTTAATTTTCCTTGTGCTATATTGTGATTAAAAAAAACATTTTTTCTAGGGACAGAAAACTGTAGGTAGGGAGAGTGTTTTTTTTCTTTCACTCTGCAAGTCCTTGTTTCCAGGGACCTGTAAGGACAGTGAGTTAATTGTCCTTGTGCTATATTGTGCTTAAAAAAAACATTTATTCTAGGGACAGAAAACTCTAGGTAGGGACAGTGTCAGTTTCTTTCACTCTGCAAGTCCTTGTTTCCAGGGACCTGTAAGGACAGTGAGTTAATTGTCCTTGTGCTATATTGTGCTTAAAAAAAACATTTATTCTAGGGACAGAAAACTCTAGGTAGGGACAGTGTCAGTTTCTTTCACTCTGCAAGTCCTTGTTTCCAGGGACCTGTAAGGACAGTGAGTTAATTTTCCTTGTGCTATATTGTGATTAAAAAAAACATTTTTTCTAGGGACAGAAAACTGTAGGTAGGGAGAGTGTTTTTTTTCTTTCACTCTGCAAGTCCTTGTTTCCAGGGACCTGTAAGGACAGTGAGTTAATTGTCCTTGTGCTATATTGTGCTTAAAAAAAACATTTATTCTAGGGACAGAAAACTCTAGGTAGGGACAGTGTCAGTTTCTTTCACTCTGCAAGTCCTTGTTTCCAGGGACCTGTAAGGACAGTGAGTTAATTGTCCTTGTGCTATATTGTGATTAAAAAAAACATTTATTCTAGGGACAGAAAACTCTAGGTAGGGACAGTGTCAGTTTCTTTCACTCTGCAAGTCCTTGTTTCCAGGGACCTGTAAGGACAGTGAGTTAATTTTCCTTGTGCTATATTGTGATTAAAAAAAACATTTTTTCTAGGGACAGAAAACTGTAGGTAGGGAGAGTGTTTTTTTTCTTTCACTCTGCAAGTCCTTGTTTCCAGGGACCTGTAAGGACAGTGAGTTAATTGTCCTTGTGCTATATTGTGCTTAAAAAAAAAATTTTTTCTAGGGACAGAAAACTCTAGGTAGGGAGAGTGTTTTTTTTTTTCACTCTGCAAGTCCTTGTTTCCAGGGACCTGTAAGGACAGTGAGTTAATTGTCCTTGTGCTATATTGTGCTTAAAAAAAACATTTATTCTAGGGACAGAAAACTCTAGGTAGGGACAGTGTCAGTTTCTTTCACTCTGCAAGTCCTTGTTTCCAGGGACCTGTAAGGACAGTGAGTTAATTTTCCTTGTGCTATATTGTGATTAAAAAAAACATTTATTCTAGGGACAGAAAACTCTAGGTAGGGACAGTGTCAGTTTCTTTCACTCTGCAAGTCCTTGTTTCCAGGGACCTGTAAGGACAGTGAGTTAATTTTCCTTGTGCTATATTGTGATTAAAAAAAACATTTTTTCTAGGGACAGAAAACTGTAGGTAGGGAGAGTGTTTTTTTTCTTTCACTCTGCAAGTCCTTGTTTCCAGGGACCTGTAAGGACAGTGAGTTAATTGTCCTTGTGCTATATTGTGCTTAAAAAAAAACATTTATTCTAGGGACAGAAAACTCTAGGTAGGGACAGTGTCAGTTTCTTTCACTCTGCAAGTCCTTGTTTCCAGGGACCTGTAAGGACAGTGAGTTAATTTTCCTTGTGCTATATTGTGATTAAAAAAAACATTTATTCTAGGGACAGAAAACTCTAGGTAGGGACAGTGTCAGTTTCTTTCACTCTGCAAGTCCTTGTTTCCAGGGACCTGTAAGGACAGTGAGTTAATTTTCCTTGTGCTATATTGTGATTAAAAAAAACATTTTTTCTAGGGACAGAAAACTGTAGGTAGGGAGAGTGTTTTTTTTCTTTCACTCTGCAAGTCCTTGTTTCCAGGGACCTGTAAGGACAGTGAGTTAATTGTCCTTGTGCTATATTGTGCTTAAAAAAAACATTTTTTCTAGGGACAGAAAACTGTAGGTAGGGAGAGTGTTTTTTTTTTTTCACTCTGCAAGTCCTTGTTTCCAGGGACCTGTAAGGACAGTGAGTTAATTGTCCTTGTGCTATATTGTGCTTAAAAAAAACATTTATTCTAGGGACAGAAAACTCTAGGTAGGGACAGTGTCAGTTTCTTTCACTCTGCAAGTCCTTGTTTCCAGGGACCTGGAGAGACATTGAGTGAATTGTCCTTGTGCTATATTGTGATTAAAAAAAACATTTATTCTAGGGACAGAAAACTCTAGGTAGGGACAGTGTCAGTTTCTTTCACTGTGAAAGTCCTTGTTTCAAGGGACAGAGAAGGACACCTGAAGGTAGCCCTTATTGCTTTTTTCCCATCTCCCTGCAGGCCATCTATTAGAATGTCTGGAAGGCAAACAAGGAGAGGCAGACAGTCAGGAGGCAATAAAAGAGGGCAAGCAGGCTCTGTGTCTGGGGGCAACAGTGCTGGTCGTGGACGCGGTGCATTGTCATCAGCACATGGCCATGGGACACGCTTGTCCTTCTTTTCGGCAGCTGGACATGTTGAGCCACATCATGCCGAAGACTTGGTAGAGTGGATGACCAAGCCCTCCTCCTCCTCCTCATCCTCTCTCACCCAGGCTCAGGGTACTGGAAAAGCAGCTGCCAAAGCGTCGTCTTCCCTGGTATCAATGTCAGACAAATCATCAGTCACTCCTTCCCTAGACCCACCATGTCCTCCTCCTGAGGAGTCCCCCGAACTGTTTCAGCACAGTGTTGGGTACATGCTCCAGGAGGATGCCCAGCGTTTCGAAGGGTCTGATGATGAAACCCAGCTAGAGGAAGGCAGTAGCGTGAGAGCAGACAGAGGGGATGCTCAAGAAGGACACCAATCTGGCAGTCATGTTCCAGCAGCTGCAGCATACTGCCAGATTGGCTCCAGTGATGAGGAGGGAGGGGATGATGAGGTCAATGACTCCACGTGGGTGCCTAATAGGAGAGAGGAGGAGGAGGAGGATGAGGAGGAGGCACATCTCCAACGAGGCAGGATGCCCTTTGGTGGCCAGCGTAAGGGCAGTACACCGACGGAATCACACCGCAGAGCTCCGCCTGTGCAGGGCGCTGCCTCTGCCCGTCATTCAAAAAGTTCTTTGGTGTGGGCCTTTTTTGAGGCTAGTGCATCAGATCGCACAGCTGCTGTTTGCAACATATGTCTCAAGCGTATATCGCGTGGCCAAAACATCAGCCGCTTGGGTACCACATGCCTGACCAGACATATGTTGACCTGCCATGCAGCTCGTTGGCAAGCCTACCTCAAAGACCCACACCAAAGAACAAAGCGGACCTCTCCTTGCACCGCATCAGCTGGGATCTCCAACCCCACTATAACTTCAGTCCTCTCTGAAACATGCACTGAGAGGAATGAAGGTGTAGAATTAGGTGTGTCACAGCCAAGTACTTGCGCCCACTCTGCTAGCAGTACACCGACGTCCGATTCTAGCAGGCAAATTTCCCTGCCCCAGCTGCTGGACCGTCGAAAGAAGTTCACTCCCAGCCATCCACATGCCCAGCGGTTGAATGCTAGCTTGGCTAAATTGCTAGCGCTTCAACTGCTGCCTTTTCAGTTGGTAGACTCGGCCCCCTTCCGTGAGTTTGTGCAATGTGCGGTTCCTCAGTGGCAGGTTCCCAAACGCCACTTTTTCTCACGGAAGGCTATTCCGGCTCTCTACCGGCATGTGGAAGGCAATGTCTTGGCCTCGCTGGACAGGGCGGTCAGCGGTAAGGTGCATATTACCGCTGACTCATGGTCCAGCAGGCATGGACAGGGACGTTACCTTTCTTTCACGGCCCATTGGGTCACTCTTTTGGCAGCTGGGAAGGATTCAGGACAAGGTGCAGTAGTGTTGGAGGTTGTCCCACCGCCACGCCTCCAAAATGCTACTACTGGTTGTGACACACCTCTCTCCTCCACCCCCTCCTCTTCTTCTTCCTCCATGGCCTCTTCCTGTGGTTTGTCCTATGAACCAGCGGTGCTCCGTAGCCGTTCACGGGGCTACGCAAGTACGCAGGCAAAAAGATGCCATGCCGTGCTTGCGCTGGTGTGTTTGGGGGACAGAAGCCACACTGGGGCAGAGGTCCTGTCTGCTCTGCAGGGCCAGGCCGAGAGGTGGTTGACGCCACGCCAGCTTAAGCCAGGAATGGTGGTTTGCGACAATGGCACCAACCTCCTCTCCGCCCTCCGACAGGGACAACTGACCCATGTGCCCTGTGTGGCTCACGTCCTTAACCTGGTGGTGCAGCGCTTCTTGGGCAGGTACCCGGGCTTACAGGATGTCCTGAGGCAGGCCAGGAAAGTCTGTGTGCATTTCCGCAGATCTTATAATGCCAGTGCTCGCCTGGCTGAGCTGCAAAAGGAGTTGAACCTGCCCAAGAACCGCCTTATATGTGACATGCCCACCAGGTGGAACTCAACGTTGGCCATGCTGCAGCGGCTGCACACGCAGCAGAGGGCCATCAATGAGTACCTGTGCGACTACGGCACCAGGACAGGGTCAGGGGAGCTTGGTTTTTTTTCTCCACGCCAGTGGGGCATGATCAGGGATGCATGCACTGTCCTGGCACCATTTGAGGAGGCCACGAGGATGGTGAGCAGTGACAGTGCATGCATCAGTGACACTGTACCTCTTGTCCACCTGTTGGAGCACACGCTGCGTGGAATAATGGACAGGGCACTTGAGGCAGAACAGAGGCAGGAAGAGGAGGACTTCCTTGCCTCTCAAGGCCCCCTTTACCCAGACAGTGTTCCTTCTGTCCCACCCATCGCACAGGAAGAGGAGGAGGAGGAGGAGGAGGAGGAGGAGGATTGTGTCAGCATGGAGGTGGAGGCTGGCACTCAGCATCATCAGCAGCAGTCTTTTAGGGATGATTTACAGTCCCAAGAAACCAGTGGACTTGTACGTGGCTGGGAGGAGGTGGCTGCGGATCATGTCGTCCTTAGTGACCCAGAGGACTCCGGAGCGAATGCCTCAGCAAACCTACGCTGCATGGCCTCCCTGATCCTGCAAAGTCTGCGGAAGGATCCTCGTATTCTTCGGATCAAGGAGAGGGACCATTACTGGCTGGCCACTCTCCTTGATCCACGGTACAAGGGTAAGGTTGCGGACCTTATGTTACCGTCGCAGAGGGAGCAGAGGATGAGACAACTCCGGGAGGCCTTGCAGAAAGGTCTGTGCAACGCGTTCCCAGAGACTGGGAGGTTGCAAACTCCTGGTCCTGGACAACGAGTTGCTGAGGCTTCGGCCAGTCAAAGAAGGAGCGGTGGGGAAGGTGGCCGTCTGACCGATGCGTTCAGACAATTCTTTAGTCCGCAGCCCCAAAGTATGATCGGTTCCAGCAACCATCGCCAGCGTCTGATAAACATGGTGCAGGAATATCTAGGGGCAAGGTCAGACTTGGACACCTTCCCCACCGAAAATCCTCTGGCTTACTGGGTCTTGAGGATGGATCACTGGCCAGAGCTTGCACAGTATGCAATTGAGCTACTGGCCTGTCCTGCATCCAGCGTTCTTTCGGAACGCACATTCAGTGCTGCTGGAGGATTTGTCACGGATCACAGGGTGCGCCTGTCCACCGACTCGGTTGATCGACTGACTTTCATCAAGATGAACCAGTCTTGGATCACCACCAGCTACCACACACCTGATGCTGATATAACAGACTAATTGATTTTAAAATGTCACATCCCTTCAAGACTGATGCTGATGCTGAGTGCCTGTGCTGTTATGTTGACTGGCTATCCTCCTCCTCCGAGTCCTCAATGATACGATTGATGATGATAGCTTGGAAGATCATTTTTGTTTATGGGTGCCGCCACCAGTGCCTAACGCCCAATTTTTCAGCCCCTGTTTAACAGGGGCGTGTAATTACAATTTTTGAAGCAATACTTTGCAACAGGGCTCATTGCTGTGCTCCAAGTACAGTATCTGTGAGGAGTTGCAGTGTTGTGCCACCAGTGCCTAAGGCCCAATTTTTCAGCCCCTGTTTAACAGGGGCGTGTCATTACAATTTTTGAAGCAATACTTTGCAACAGGGCTCATTGCTGTGCTCCAAGTACAGTATCTGTGAAGGGTTGCAGTGTTGTGCCACCAGTGCCTAAGGCCCAATTTTTCAGCCCCTGTTCAACAGGGGCATGTAATTACAATTCTTGATCTAATAATTCACAGCAGGGCCCATTGCTGCACCCACCAAGAGTAACTGTCAGGGCTTACAGTGTTGTGGCACCAGCACCACCATCAAAGGCCCAATTTTTACTACCACTGTTCAACAATTATATGTAATTAAAATTCCTGATATAATAGTTGACAGCAGGGCGTTCCAGCACCAACCAAGAGTAACTGTGAGTGCTTACAGTGTTGTGCCAACACCAACAACTAAGGGGCCTATTTCTGCAGAGTATATACGGCAGGTCCCTACTTTCAAACATCCAACTTACAAACGACTCCTACTTGCAAACGCAAGAAGACAACAGGAAGTGAGAGGAAATCTACCACTAGGAAGGAAAATTCTCTCCTGTAAGAATAAATATGGGAGAAAGGTGTCTCCTCTGTACTGATGCTTTATCAGCAATCCTTGTTTCAAGAAAAACACCACATTTCAAAAACAGTTGTCATTAGGACGGAAAGTGAGGTGAAATGTTCTGAACAGGGGCACAGACAGCAAAACAAATGTTACAGGGGTGATAACCCTTACCTATGTTTTCCAAAAAGTTTAAAAATAGATTTTTGGTCTGGAGCTACACTTCAACAATGTACCTGTTCAAAATTACAAACAGATTCTACATAAGAACAAACCTACAGTCCCTGTCTTGTATGCACCGCCTGTATACGGCTGTTCAGAGTATATAGGGCCTTTTTTATTTTATGTGCGGGGTTCCCCTTAATATCCATACAAGACCCAAAGGGGCTGGTAATGGGCTGGGGTAGGGGGGGGGTCATGGGGTAGCTATGCCATTTTTCTTAAAGATTTTCATCCATATTACCGGGACCAGACATTACATTAAAGCCGCAAGCAGTTTTAAATGGCTTTTTTTTCCTTTAGAAGTGTCATTTTGTGCAGGGACAGTTCTAAACACGGGAAACACGTGGCACTTCACAGGCATACTTTAGACACCCCCCAGGTACGATATTTAAAGGAATATTTGACTTTTTTTTTTCACTTTATGCATCATTAAAATGACTGCTCCCGGAAAACGACCGTTTTTAAAACTTATTTTTGCATTGATACATGTCCCCTGGTGCAGAACCCGGGTTCCCAAACCCTTTTTAGGACAATAACATGCATAATAGTTTTTATAATTAGCACTTTAGAATTCGAACGTTCGCATCCATTGTATTTAATAGGGTTCTAATGTTCGTTCGAACTTTCGGTCCGTTCGCGGGTTCTGGTGCGAACCGAACCCGGGGGTGTTCGGCTCATCACTATTGGTTAGTATGAAGTACTGTGATTTTTACTTGGCATTCTGTTCCTTGCAGTGTTTATTATGCAAGCCCATTATAGTGCATTACCGAGAATGCAGCAAAAGAAGTCACACTTCTTTACACAGTGGCTGTAGGAAAAAGTAGAGCTGAAAGATGCCTCAAAAGGTTGCTAGTATTCCTGGGATATGAGTTAGGTTCAACCCGCCAGTGTCCACATGTTTTTGTCAGGCAGAGGATCAACGGCCTTGGTGTTTTTCTTTCATCTTCATCTTTCATCTTCCCAACCAGGGGTCTCTCTTCGGGAGAGCCCTCGCCATGTACTTGGAGGACCAACTTTGGCAGTTCCCTAAAGAGTAGGGTCCACCTGGCTTCATGCTAGGTAGACCATAGAGTGTCCTGCTCCTGTCATGAGCCTTGCACCCTGGAGAATTCAGGAATTGAAGCCCTTCCTATTTAGAGGTTGGTTCATTACTATACCCTTGGAACAAAGAAATATCCCCCTTGGGAATGGGACTTTAAAGACGACATAAACACCAATTATTAAAAAAATACATTTTATTATAAATGAAGTTTGAACATTGCAGTAACAATAAAATCTTGTCTGTGCAAAGACAAATACATAAATATCAAAATTGAGTAATGTTGATACACATACAGATACTTCGTATTCTCCAAAGTACCTGACGCATTTCTGTCTTGAAATGCCTTTCTTCAGGGGTAATAACAAGGAGATCATGCACTTAAAAATAAGAGACCCATAAATGGTCAGTTTCCAAAATGAGAGCCGGACAGAGAAAGATGGAGAAATGGCTGCCTCCAAGGTCAAAGTTGCCTCTACGGAGGTCCACCTCATAGAGGGCCACAGATATGAGGCATCACAGACAATGTACCTGGAGTATTGTTTAGTTTGTAGCTCATATGGCTTTGTCCATGGCCAGGGTGGGCCAATTCAATTTGCAGAGCCGTGATGGACGAGACACTACACAGACTGCAGGCCTGGGGGTACCAGGGGAATGCTCTTCAAGTAGGGAATCTCTCAAGAGGCTTAAATTGGCCAGTTCCCAAGGGGGATATTTTTTTGTTCCTAGACAATTGGGATGTTGGGGACACCTGGTTTTGTTGATGATGGAATCTTTCTCATTACTATACCCTTGTGCACTGCTTCGTGTGCTGTGATTTCACTGTTCCCTTTTTTTGTTCAACAAAAAAAAAAAAAAAATTCTCATTCAAAGTGTAGCAGCCTTAAGATAATTTTAATTAATGTATCATTAAATGAATAAAGTTTACAATCGACAAGGTTATAGCGATGATAGCTTTTTTCAAAGGTATTTATTTTTGGTTTGCATATAGTTTACATGTAGGGAGCAAACAGGCTCAACCGAGCCAGGGCATACATTTACAAAAGGAAAATAGTCAGAGGCATGCAGTACCTGATTTTAAGGCCTGGTTCACACCTATGCCTTTTTTAGTGTGTTTTCAGTTTTGCAGAAACACGCTACAGTCGTAATTTAACAGTTTCCAATGGATGTAGTTCTGTGCATTTTATGAAAAGGGCCAGGGACTTTTTTCTGGTTTTTGGTTCCATAGACTTCAATGGATCAAAAGCGTGTATTGAAAAAATGCAAAATGCACCTGCAATATGCAAACTGTAATCTGCATAGGTGTGAATCAGGCCTTAGGGCACAGCAGGTGCAGGTAAATTCAACGCTCCCACACTCAATCAACCAACAATCACACTTGCCCTCTCCCTCCCCAACATCTGTAACATAGGTCAGGAAAAGAAAGCCACACAGAACAATAAACATATTTTAATAGGTACATCTGAACCTTGTACTGCAGGAGGACTCTATCCACAAATTCCAGAACTTATACGATTTAATAAGGTAAGCTCTGCCAGTGTCAATTATTTTAAGCTTGATGGGATCAGTAACAAGTGAGTACTGTCCATTATACTTTTTTATTTGCACTAATTTTTCAGGACAAACTTTTGGGGTATTTCCCCTTCTTCAAGGTCTAAGCAGTACTATTAGTATTGCTTGTACCTTGAAGAAGCTGAAGTACTCTGAAAACTTGTCCTGAAAAATTGTAGGTTAGTGCAAATAAAAAAGTATCATGGACAGTACTCAATTGTTTCTGTCGCAAGTACACTAATACAGCTACAATCACCCCAAGTGGGATCAGTACTGAGCAGTTGAGATACTTGTGCCAGTGTTGGAGGAATACGACACTCGTAGTTGAGTAGTAAAGTCTAGTGATAGTATGATTACAAGTTATACACAGTAATAATGTATGCGCGTGGGCACATTAATGTTCCTTAGAGCTAATCCTGCCATAACTGACCCTACAAGTACAAATCAAATATTTGCTTAGGGTAATTGTGCATCTAAATTATATAAGTGCCCGTGTTAGTGTCCATTCATTTTTTTGTTTAATTTTGTCTGATGTAAAGTAGATCTGCTGGAATACTGTTTGATACAGGGGACCGTGCAAATGTTGACTGCCTAGCAGTAGCACATGCACTGTTTACAGGAATAAGCATCCTCTTCTGTTTTTAGGTTGGGTCGTCGGATCTCTGGAAATTCTAGGAAGCCCAGCCAGCCTGGTGAGAAGTATTGGGAATGGTATAGCTGACTTCTTCCGTCTCCCCTATGAAGGCCTCACCCGTGGACCTGGAGCCTTTGTGAGTGGAGTTTCCAGAGGAACCACATCCTTTGTCAAGCACATTTCAAAAGGTACATAAGATTTACTGTATTATTACACCTGACAAGCCTCATCTCAGTCTAGACAAATTCACTGACTGGAGCTCAAGGATGGCTTTTAAAGTATAACTAAAGGCAAAACTGTCTTGGATGGAGTGAAGAGGGATTAGAACACCTGTCCGTTTCTATTGCTGTCTTTACCCTCATTAGGGAGATTCACCTACTCCATTTATCCTGTTTACTGTTATCATTGAAAGTAAAAGGAAACCCCCAAATGTTAGGTTGTCCCCAGAAATGTAATAGAGTGGAAATATTCCATTGGGGACACTAGTTATGGTGCCCTGGGGGTCCCCAAGAAACTACCTTAATTTGCAGATTTCCTCTCGCCTCCTATTTGGCTAAGGGACAGGAAGTGAAGGGAAATCTCCCCAATAGGACACAGATGGCAAAAAAAAAAAAATCTGACAGGGGTTATAATCATCCTCCTGTCCAAATTGAAAAAAAAGTTTTGCCATTAGTTCTACATTAAGTGATAAAGGTTAAGCTTTGCTGAAAACATATACTTGAGTATAAGCCGAGATTTTCAGCCCTTTTTTTGGGGCTGAAAGTCCCCCCCTCGGCTTATCTTCGAGACAGCAAAATTTTACATTGTAAATTGTACCTGAAGGCTGCGGCGTCCATCCTTTAAAACTCGCGGTCTCTTCCTGGTCCCTTCCGTGATAGGCGGAACTGTGTCTGCTGAGAATCGCCTATCAGGAACGTTCTCTCATCCTCAGTTTCCCAGCAGACGTCCGTGATTGGCGGAAACTGAACACAGTGTCTGCTGGGATGGGTGAGGATGAGAGAATGTTTGTGATAGGCGATTCTCAGCAGACACAGTTCCGCCTATCACGGAAGAGACCAGGCAGAGACCGCGAGTTTTAAACGATGGACGCCGCAGCCTTCAGGTACAATTTACAATGTTCAATTTTAATTCTAGGGGCACATGTGAGGATGGGAACAGTGAGGATGGGAACAGTGAGGTGGCAATGGGCTTAGTGAAGTTGCAATGGGCACAGTGAGGCATGCAAATGGGCATTGTTGACCCTCGGCTTATACTCGAGTCAGTAAGTTTTCCCAGGTTTTTGTGGTAACATTAGGTACCTCGGCTTATACTCGAGTATATACGGTACTGTAGGTGTATACTGTGACCCTGTTTCTTCATGCAGACTCGTGAATTTACTGAGAGCCCTATTTCAATTGTATTTATATAATGTATATCCCATGGTGCTTTACATAGAACTACAAGCACCTACTGGAGTCTGTATTCTAGAATTGTAGTTTATCATTTACATTTTTAGCTATAAACAAATTAATTTACTTGCAAATTTTGCTGTCTGTCTGACACACTCTGTGAGTTGGATACCAGTGGAGTCTGGAGCTCTCCAAGAGAGCAAATATTTAGCACTCCGTCTGCTGGACGGAAAGTTGATGTGATTGATGTTATCTAATTTAAACCTTGTTTACATGAGTCAGATTGTAGTTTAAAATGACCCAGTCACCACAGGGTCACTTTTATCCAGAAGGCCACCTGTAAAAGAAGCGTTTATATGCTTACCTTTTCAGTGGCCTGTGTATGTGAAAAGTTGTCACTCCTCCTCTCCCCAGCCGCTGCCACTACACTTTTGGATGGTTCCTCCAGCCAGCTTATATGGCACTACTAGACATATGAGCTGCTGGGAGAAAGCACAAAAGTCGGCATGGGGAGCAAGTGTTCAACTCATCCCATAGTTCAGAGTTTCCAACTGTTAGTAAATTTATGAACAGTTTGTAAAAATTTTATTTTGGCATCTGCCCATAAATGTCCGTTACGGATATGCAGTCGGGACATCCATGGACAGATGCAAAAATTACAGATTTTGCAAACTGTATATTTACTGACAGTTGGCAACTCTGCCACAGTTTCATGCTTGCAGCATAGATAAGGGGGCTTTTCAATACATGGGCTGTGGGAAAGGTAAGTGTATCAATGTTTCCTTTCCAGATGACCCTTTGAGTTATAGGGACCCTGTGATGACAAGGTCACTTTAGGTTTGGTATCCTTTTAACAGGGATGACTATTAATTTGGGGATTCTCTTGTCACTGAATATGATAGCAGCAAGGCTCATGGACACTTGCCTGAAGTCTGAACATTGCATGTTCCAAAGAAGTTAACAATAGCAATGCCCATCTTTCTAACCTGACTAGTTCCCTTTAAATACACTCTTAAGCCCCATACACACTATCAGTTTTCTTGCAGGTTTTTCTCTTCAGGTTTACCAAAACCATGTAGTGCAAGGGCCTGCCTGATTGCATACGAATTGAAACTCTTAAGGTTTGACCTCATATTAGATGGTTTTGGTAAACCTGAAGAGAAAAACCTGCAAGAAAACTGACAGTGTGTATGGGGCTTTAGCCTGCCTTCATTTAGCTGGTAATTTGTGTATACATAATCACATAGAGAACATGTTCTATTGTCCAACAATCCTAATCCATTCCGTCATGCTAAATTATTACTGGAACTTACCAGAGCCGAGATTTTATTTCCTTGTGCAGGTAATAGAAATAATAAATAAATCACGTTTCTACTATTATTATTATTTATGTGTTCTCATATATCAGGAGAATCCCCCACATTCTAGTACAGTAACATTGTGTCTTTTAATAACGCTTATAATTTAAGCTTCTCTGGGTATATGTTACATACAGCCACAGTCTATTCTTTAATAAACATCTTATATCCATCTTCTATGGGAGTCTTCCAAAAGCAATCTGGAGGCTGACACCCCCCTCAGGAGTAACGTGATGCGTCCTGTAGATCCTTCTGCACGTGATAAATGTGAAAACATTACAGATATTTCAGTATTCCTGCAAGCTGTTAGAAATCTTACCCCGGGCTGCCTGAGTTTGCTTCACGATGAGTGCGTAACAGTCCCAGCCTAACTTGTGTTCTGTGCATAACACCTACAGGAATATACAGAAACACTGACATCGAATGGTGAAATAATGGAAGTGAACGTTGGTATTACCAGGATACCGTCACAAATATTTAAAGCACAAATGTGTTTTGTTTTTGTTTTTTTGCTGCCAACTGCAGCCAATCAAATTCTTCTTTCTGCATTTTGGTGAAATCTGATTGGTTGGCATGGTCAGAACATGTAATGATGGATTCTTCACTCAGTATATTTTATTTTCTATGTACAGATTTTTGTGTGTTAATGTTCAAAGAGGGTTAATTGCAAAAGGCAAATCCACTTTGCACTACAAGTGCAAACTACAAGTGCAAAGTGCATTTAAAATTGCACTGAAAGTACACCTGGAAGTGCAGTTGCTTTAGATCTGAGGGGGACATGCAAGTGTAGCGCACCAACCCCAGACTTTACCTGCTTTTCTTCTGCTTGGCTCCTCCGCAGGAAAGAATCAGGCACACCGCACCACAAGCCTGTACCCTCCTGAATAGGGAGGTTGAGCGGTGTTTGTTTCTCGGGCCTGCTTGCAGCCAGTGTTTAAAAACCTCCAGTGCTGACCTCGCTTCTGGGGTAGTCAGAAACAAGACTTTAGTTCTCCCCAGTAAGCAACTGTCCACACCAACTGAAAGGTCCAACTCTTATTTATTTTTCTCAGCACAATAAACAGTCTCTTTGAAAGCAGACAGGTTGGGACAAGACACAGGTCAGATAAGGTGGGAGGAGGTCCAGGCACAAACTTGAATTGGGTTTTCTCCTGTTCTGATTAGCACAAACAGGCTTGGCGCACGGTCTCTGCCACAGACCATGAAGTTGGTCACTGCCACTGACTGGGTGAAAAAGATGAAAGCCACTGCCACTGACCTTGTGTGCGTAGTGTCACTGCCACTGTGACTTAAAGAACACGCACTTCCTTCCGTTAGTAAACTGGCCCCTTTTTAGGACAAGAACATCCCTCCGGAGAGTTACCAGAGGCCCCATCTGTCACCACGACTCTGCGCTGGGTCTTCAGAAAGGGTCACCTTCCTGGCCTCCTCGTCCTGGATACGGGTCCCCTCGCAAGGCAGATCCCTGGGAGCCTCGGTCCCTGGCAGATCCCAGCCGAAGGCTGCTGGGCTCCGGGCCTTTCTCCAAAGTACCTCACCCCAGACTGAAGGTGTCTGGGATGGAACAGCAGCTCCATCTCCGGGCCTAGGGCACCTGGAGACAACCCGACCAAGCCTACGGGCCTAGGGCACCCAGAGGCGACACACACGCACCCAGGCCTAAGGTGCCTGAGCGCGGAACCAACCCCACTGGAAGATGGCCGTCCCCTTTTATATCCTCTCCCGACAGGCACAGCAGGTTCCCCGCCCCGCCGTACTGCTGCCAAGAGGGGACAAAACAAGGCACAACCTTGTACTGTGGTTCAACCCGGGCCCATGGCAACAGCGCCACCTATAGGCCCCAGGGAACTACACACCAGTACCATCTCCCAGGGATAGAAATGGTCCATGAAACCTAACAATTAGTGCATCTGAGCCTAGTTACCACTCACATGCTTCCCCCTAAATGTAACCACCCGCTACACAAGGAAAATAAAAAACAGCATTTTAGCTTGTACATAATTGGATGATAAAATCAGCAGCACTTCCCCTCATTTCAGGTCTACCCCTCAGATTTACAGCGACTGCACTTCCAAGTGCACTTTCAGTGCAATTTCAAGTGCACTTTGCACTTGTAGTTTGCACTTGTAGTGCAAAGTGGATTTGCCTTTAGTAAATAACCCCCAAAGTCTCTGTATGACAGAGACGTTATGGTTTGTTTAGCTTTCAGATTTTATAGTTTTATTGTTATGCCTGGTGATCTGCCTGAGCGGAGTGAAGGGTCCCCTTATGCACAGTCCAATGCACTCAACATTCAAGCCTCAAGAGAAGCTCCAGTGAGGTTAAGACCATATTGCAGTACCCTTTGAAGAGAATGACTTCTAATGTAAGCTGATCAGTTCTTCCATGTCTTCATTGAGCCATTGGGCTTATTTTTCGGGTGCAGCTAAAACTTGTTCTAAGTGCAGCTTGCCAGAATAGCTGAATATAGACTAGAAAGAGAGAAAATCAGAGGAACTCTGGTACACCAGTGGATCTGCAGATTCACAAATGATGGAGAATAATTGAAAGTTAATACTGAACTATGTACTGCTCTGAACATTGAACTGTTAAGTTAACTTTCCATTAAGTAAAGATAAACTTCAAGCTGGAGTCTGACTTAGTCTCTTCTTATTTCTATGGGAATGGAAGGTAAGCTTATACCTGAGACCCAGAGACAAGAAGACCAGTTCCAGTCAGGAAACAGGAGGGGACCCGTCTGGCGGCAGCAACCTTGGACCCCAGTTTCATGTGGGCCTGCTAGTACACTAGACTAGGTCCATGACCATCAAAAGCAGAGGGCCCCTCTCATGTGTGTGTATGAGAAGGAGGAATGTGAACTGGAGTGGTGGAGACTTTTAGGTCTCAGACGTTTTATCATGGAAAATTTGTCAAGAACTGGCTAATCAACCGGCCACAAGGAGGCACTCTACATACACAAGGAACTGCAGTAATAGTGTTACAAACAATAGCAAGATTTTTTTCCACTCAATATTTTTATGGAGAGACATCTGCCTTTACACATAAATACCTCTCCTCACTGACAAGGACAGTAAAGTACCAACAGCACAATGCTGACATCATCCCTGTACTCCAGGGGTAGGCAACCTCGGCCCTCCAGCTGTTTTGAAACTACAAGTCCCATAAGACATTGCAAGACCCTGACAATCACAGGAATGATTCCTAGAGGCAGAGACATGATGGGATTTGTAGTTTCACCACAGCTGGAGGGCCGAGGTTGCCTAACCCTGCTGTACTCCTTTTTCTGTAAACAAGTCCCTGGTGTTAGACTGACAGCATTGTGCAAAGCAGTAGAGCTGCTCTGTCTTCCATTTTGAGCACTTCTGTACAGATATAAAAATAATATCAAGAAAGAAAAACAAGTACAATAATATTTACCAGTTCTACTGCCCTTGCTTCCAGTGTTTGCTGTCTTGCAGAGCTTCATTGACCATAGAATCTTCCGCATCTGACACTTCTGGATGTGTCATCCCCTGCTGAGACGGACACGCTAGTGATATAGCAACTTGTGGGTGAAACCCCAGTGCTGAAGCAGGGTATGCAAATAATTGACACACCCAAAAGTGTTGGATGCTAAAGATGGCTCTGCAAGAGAGGGAAAATCAGAGGCATGGTTGGCGGTTCAGGTAAGTATTATAAGGTAACTTTTACAGGGTGATGACGTGATGTATATATTTTTTTATTATTTATGGTTATCTACAGGGTCAAAAATGGTTAACTGCAGTCTTTTATTTCTAGGAGTTTCACTTTCAATGTGTTTTATCCTTTTAACTGAGAATTAACCAATTTCATGGTGAACTTCTTGATTATTAAAAGACAAAAGTCTCAAATACTGGGAATTTTCAAGTTCTCACATACTGTCACTCCCTTCCAGACTGTACATATATCCTGTATATTGGTGGATCCGCAGTTGAAGTAGAGCTGCCCCTGTGTTCATCCCCTTGTTTTTAGCAAGATAAAAACATAGATGATCGGTGGATACTGAGCTCTCCACAGGCAGTGTAAATCCACAGCCATCTCTGCCCTATCTCACCCCGGGGGGGCCCAATTTCAGTGCCATCAGCCCCTGGGCCTCGTCTCCTACAGCCCTGGCTGATTAGTGGAGGTTTTTGGCCAGCTGTACCTGCTCTAGGCCTGAGATTGTTCCCGCATTGCTGAGGCCCGCCGCCATCTTGGGGCCTACGGATCCGCGGGCACTCTTCCGCATCTACCCTGTGCAATCCGGGGGTAAAACGAGTGTCCCTCCGCGGGCCGACAGCTGCCTCACCCCTGGAAAACAACTAAGCATCGGAGGAGTCGCCCGGAGGACCCTGCTGTCCACTTCCCTATACCGCGATCCAACGCCATCTTGCGGCCTGTCGACCTGCCTTCTTCCAACCCTGGACACAGTGAGTAGTGGGGTAGTATCTTGCCCCCTCCAATTGGGACACGCTAGGGAGAGACTGTATGCCCGGGGGGCCCTGAACGCTGGTCCTGGTGGGGAGATTTTGGCCTGAACGGAACGGAACTCACCCGGGCGGCACACACTATCAGGAAAGCCCCCGGGTCCGGCCTACTCACGGAGGTCGGCGGCCATATTGCTACTCCGGGTACACCTCATATTTTCAGTGACACTGCATCTGGGGCCCGGCCCCTTCACTTCTGAGCCTAGGCTCTCCACTGGACATCTGTGGGTCTGTGGATCCCCCTTTCTACAGCCACTGCATTAGTCACTGCTGTACCTGACTGGTACACATGACAAACAGAATGATGGTCGTTCCAGCTGACACAGGGGATGCCATTTAAGTGAGTTCAGGATCCCGGCTGCTCTCCAAGATCCCTGAGTTGTTACCTTAGCCATATTATAGCCCCGGGGATAAGCCTGTTTATTCTCTAAGCCCCTTGGGCATCCCATGGGAAAAGTCGGCCAGCAGCAGCGATATTATAAGCCTTTATTTGGATCACGTGCAGAATCAGATATGGAACGCTATGTTACCAGGTCGCAATCTGCGACCTCGCACTCCCCCACAGTTCCGCACACTTCAATAGACCCATTACTGGGAACGGAGAATGCTGAGTACCCTCCCTTAGCTCCCACCCAGGGTCCAGATTTCATCTCATCCTCTCCTCAGGAGATACTTACCCCAGACATTCTGGATGCCAAGTTGGACGCTAAGCTACAGCTCCTGCTTCAACAAATCACGTGCAATGTCTCGGCAGAAGTGAGCAAGTTAGCTGCAGAACTGAGAGGGGAAATCAACCAAATTGGGGAACGTACGGACACTCTTGAAAATAAATTTGATGAGTTGATAAGCTATGTTCAGGCTGTTGAGGAGGACAATCATAAGCTACATATTTCGGTCTCTCAACTACAACTACAGCAGGAGGACCTGGAGAACAGGGAAAGGAGGCAGAACCTGCGCTTCAGAGGTATCCCGGAAACGGTAGGAGACCCTGACTTACGCACCTATCTTCTTGGTCTTTTCAATACCCTGGCCCCCACAGTGGTGGATATAGACTGGCGCCTTGATAGGGCCCACCTATCCCTGGGCCCATAACCTCCGGCTGGAGCTAGACCCAGGGATGTTATAGTCCGATTCCATTTTTTTGAAAGTAAGGAGGCACTGACCCTGGCCACGCGCAATAAATCCCAACTTCAGTACAAAGGAGCAAAATTGCAGATCTTTAGCGACCTCTCTCCAATTACCCTTGCTAAACGTAGAAATCTACGCCCAATCACCTCCCATCTACAACATCATAAGATCCCCTACTACTGGGGTTTCCCTTTTCGCCTTATTGTATCCAGGGATGGTGTTCAGGTTACCCTGCGTGAACTGCAGGAAGGCGAAGCTTCCTGAAACATCTTGGCCTCCCCCCTTTGCCAGAAGATGATTTGATTCCTCCAGCTGCACAGGTCCGTCAACATCCCGCCACTCCTAACCGCATCTGGACCCCCGTGAGGGGCAAATCAAGGAAACAATTCTCAACACCCCAACGTCTGCGTGCCTCCAACCAACCTCCTTGATTCACCCATACGTTCCTCTCTGGATCCATAATTTGATGCTCTCTGCATCTCCGTTTCTCCTCGATTCTAAAACAGAAACGAAGATTGTTGCTCTGGTTTACAAAAGTTTTCAGTCTACCCTGGTTCCTGTTCAGGGTAGAGTTCTTCTCCAACCCATGGGGTGAAAATCACTACAAATATTGTTGACAGTGTTTTCCTTCTTGGTCACCGTACCCTAATTGCCAGTTGCTCCTGTTTATTTGCTGACTTTCTAACCGTCGTCAACAGGTCCTCTACTGTCAGACTTATTTTAAAGGTTACAGAGTTCATAAGGAGAGCAGCCGATCCTCCCCATCTCTCTTGCTAGAGTTTTCTGATGGAAGTTCGTGTATGTCCCTATTTGGCCTTGGCTTACTTCCAAGGTTCCCTGAGACGCAAGTGGCTCTCAGGCTTTCAAGAACTTAAGTTCTATTTTCTTTTTTTTTTTCTGTTGATTTTAATTTTTTTTTTTTTTCTTATGTCCATGGTTATAAGTCAGCTTTGTAGGTTGAAAGTGCAATGTTTTTTTTTTCCTAACCGAATGTCATCTTCTTACAGGGTTTATCTGTTACTATTTGGGCCCCGAAGGGATGCCCTTGTCTGCAATGTCTATTCACATCATTGCTTTTACACGCATTTTTGCTTTTATGTCTCTGTTTCCTATATTTTGTTATTTTTTAGATTCAAAGTCCTTACACAAGCCTATTTGAATGTCTTGCTATGGCTTTAAAGATCATGTCGTATAATGTGAAGGGTCTGGGTTCCATCCGCAAACGCTGGATGGCCCTGAAGGATTTCAGGGCCTCAGGCGCAGATGTGGTGATGATCCAGGAAACTCACTTCAGGGCTGGTGGTTCACTCAAATTTGCCTCGAAGTTCTTCCCCACCTCCTTCCTTGCCTCTGATTCCACGGGCAGGGCGGGAGTGGCGATTTTGATCAAGAAATCATGCCCTATCAAGGTTAAAAGCTCACATGCTGATCCACATGGGAGATTCCTCATATTGGAATGTGAATATGTGAATACTTCTTTCTCCCTTGTGAATCTCTATGCCCCCAATACAGGTCAGATTGACTTTCTCAACAAACTTTTTGACTCCCCTCAATTTCGTTCTCAACCTTTTCAGATTATTGGTGGGGATTTTAACCAGGTCATGTCACCCACTAGAGATAGACAGTCTCTCCTTAGTTCTACACCTTCAAAACAGGTTATATTGCATGCCAATTCCTTCCGCAAATGTATTAGGTCCCGTAAATTTTTCGACACATGGAGGATCAGGCACCCTTCTGCTAGGCAGTTTACATTTTATTCCCCAGCTCATAGAATGTATTCACGCCTTGACCATTTTTTTATCACAGCCCCACTCATTCCTTATGTGATAGAGTCGGACATATTACCTATCACATGGTCAGATCACGCTCCCATTGTGATAGACCTCATGCTTTCTCAGGCCTATGCCAAATCCTGTCACTGGCGTCTGAATGACCATCTCCTACAGTCCGAAGTCCCACGTTCTACCCTAGCCAAAAGCTTGGAGGAATTTTTCCAGCTTAACATGGGCTCAGTTTCCGAGTTTTCCACACTGTGGGAGGCGCACAAGGCAGTTTTCCGAGGTGCTTGCATAGCTGAAGGTGCCCGGTTAAAAAAGGCTAGAAATGGACTACTGCAGTCCCTTACATCTGCTCTGGTAACTGCGGAGCGGAGACTGCTGTGTGGTCCCACGGTGTTGAAACTCCAAAAGGTCATTTCCCTTAGGGAACAAATAAAGTCTTTACAGCTCGGCAGGGCGTCTAAATCCCTACTATGGACAAAACAAAAATTCTATGAATTTTCGAATAAGCCCCATAGGATGCTGGTTCATAAATTATGACCACGCCCATTCAATTCCTTTCCCGATTTTCTTACGAAGGCCGACGGCTCTAGAGCATACTGCCCCCGCGAAATGTCAAATATTTTTGGCAAATTCTACCACAGATTGTATAATTGCCTGACTCCACAGAACCACTTTAACTTTACTCAGGAAAAATTTGAGACTTTCTTCTCTAACATAAACCTTCCAAGACTATCCTCAGCGGATTTGGCCAGTTTGAATGTGGCTATATCAGCTGAGGAGTTGTTGGCTATAATCAAAGAGCTACCTCTGCACAAATCGCCTGGCCCTGATGGTTTGCCCTACTTTGACTACAAAACTTTTTTCAACATTTTGTCTCCTCATATGCTGACTTTATACGACTCACTGCTTAAGGGCACATCTCCACATCCACACTTCTCCCACTCTTACATTTCAGTCATCCCAAAGCCTGGTAAAGACCCCTCGATCCCAGATAATTATAGGCCCATAGCCCTTTTGAAGTCAGATTATAAAATTTTCACCAAAATTCTTGCATCCAGATTGTCTAAGCTCATTCCTAAACTGATCCATAGAGACCAGGTGGGCTTTGTCCCTGGCAGGCATGCGGGGGACAACACCCGCCGTACAATAGATCTGATAGATCTTTTGGATAGGTCATCCCGTTCGGCGCTAATTTTGAGTCTAGATGCCCAAAAGGCTTTTGACAGACTGAGTTGGCCTTATATGTTCGCTGTCCTAAAAACGTTTGGATTCACTGGTCCCTTTTTAAAAGCCCTAGAGGCCCTGTACTCCACAGTCACAGCCCAGGTTCAGATGTCTTCTTTCCTGTCGCCTGCCTTCCCCATGACAAACGGAACTCGGCAGGGGTGTCCTATATCACCGGTACTTTTCATTTTATGTCTGGAGCCCCTGGCCGAGTCCATCCGCACCCATCCAGATATCAGTGGGGTGGTGATGCGGCAGGGAGAATATAAACTGTCGCTCTTTGCGGATGACATTCTGCTCACTGTAACTAATCCGTTGATATCGCTCCCTTCGTTACATAAATTACTAGCCTCCTTTGGTGCCATCTCCGGTTACAAGGTTAACACTTCCAAAACTGAAGCACTCCCTATACACATTCCAGCATTATTGTTATCTCAGCTTAAAGGGTCATATCCTTATAAATGGTGCACCACCTCCCTTAAATACTTGGGTGTCCTTCTTACCCCCTCTTACTCTTCTCTCTATCAAGCCAACTTCCCCCCTCTCGTCTTAGACATTAACAAATCCCTGATGGCTTGGACAAAATATCCCCTGTCTCTGTTGGGTAGGATTAACGTCCTAAAGATGTCTATATTACCCAGACTACTTTATCACTTTGAAACATTACCAGTTGCCCTGCCTTCCTCTCAACTAAAAGCGATTCAGAGGAACTTTCTAAAATTCATATGGGGCGATAGAGCACATCGTATAGCTTATTCAGTGGTATTTGCCCCAAGGTCCAGGGGGGGATTGGGTGCCCCGGACATTTTTAAATACTACCACGCCTCACACTTGAGGGCTATTGTTTCGTGGTCCTCCCTACATGCACCAAATCAATGGTCTGCCATTGAAAAGGGGGTACTATACCCGGTCCACCCATGTTCCTTGGTCTGGGACAATGTCTCATCCTTGGATCCCATTTTCAAACGCCAATGTACTGCTCCGATGGCCTTCACCTTAACCATTTGGCGTAAATGCCTTAGGACCCATCACCTTGCTTCAACATGCTCTCCCCTTGTAAATGTATTGTTTAACCCAAATTTACCAGACAGTTTGTCCCTGGGCAGGGTTTTCTCATGGCTTGATGCCCCTCTCTTTCAACTCCGGAATTTGGTACATCCTATCACGCGACATTTGCATACTTTTGAAACTCTGAGTAAGAAGTTTAATATACCCACCCAACTTTTCCATTTCTACCTGCAGGTTAGACATTTTTTCCACTCCAAGTCCCCAACTTTGATTCTTGACAAACCGACTACCTTTGAATACATATGCGCTCAGGGTCCATACCAACTACATTTAATATCTTCTATACACCGTCTCCTTCATGAGTCTACTCCACTGACTGAGACAACTCACCATTACATGAAAAGATGGTCTCTTTTGTTGGATAGACCTATTACGGTCCAGGTGTGGGATAGGATATGGTCCTCTACATTCAAATCTTCTCAATGTGTGTCCCAAAGGGAAACGTCCATTAAGATTCTTATGTTTTGGTATAAAACGCCTAATGTAATTCACAAATATGATCCCTCAGTCTCGCCGCGCTGTTGGCGATGCGGGATTGATACGGGTTCCCTATTCCATATTTTTTGGCAGTGTTCTATGATCCAACCCTTTTGGCATGATGTGAGGCTGCTGATACAGAGGGTGGTGGGTGTGTCCCTACCGCTCGATCCCTTAAATTACCTATTGGGTCTCCTCTTTCCGGGCATCTCCAAGAAGGTAAATCGGCTTGTCTCCTACATTTTACTAGCTGCCAAAAGGCTTATCCCATTATGTTGGCTATCTAATATGCCTCCTCCATGGCCTAGGTTTCTCCATCTGGTGGCTGAGATTCGGAGGATGGAATACCTAACGGCCTCTGTGCATGAAATAATTCCCCAATTTGATAAAGTGTGGGAACCCTGGGATCGATCGGAATATGGGACCCTCGCACCACCTGCTACACCTTGACATGTACTAGCTTGATATTTACTAGCTCCACATTTCTTGCTGCCTACCATATACATACTTCTTGGTACCCTTGTCTTTGACGCCTAAGGTTTCATTTTGGTTATTAATCCCTATTGTAAACCTATAAGTTGTTGTTTATATATCTTTGATCTGGTGTACCGAGCACGCCTGTGCTCTGTACTTATGGACATTGCTTGACTAATTCCTCCTACTTTTAATTTTCTTTTTCTTTTTCTTTCTTTGATATCATTCTGTGTTTGATATCTGTATATTGTGCATAATGTAACAATATCTTGTTTGTTCTTTAAAACCCAATAAAAATTACAATTATAAAAAAAAAACATAGATGATCAAGTTAAACAATGCTGAATTTGGATGTGCTAATGGATGGATGTGGACACATGACAAAAGCTTAAAGTTGAAACGGAACTCAAAAAGTGAATTGTTGTTATGTTTTAGGGAGCATTTAGAAATGTTATTTGTGTAAGTAGTACTCTGAAAAAGTTTGTTTGGAATTCCTCCTGAAAATTTAAGTGTGCTTCCTTGTATGTGAGTGTGCCTAGGTGCCCCTGTGCCTACAGCCTCATAACTGTATATCTGCAGTGTGAGATCGAAGGTACTGCTGCCTCTGACTGCCAGTCTCATAAGATGGTCTCATGGAGTAAGAGGTGGTGATTTCACTCCTGTGCTGCTCACTGTTCTTGTTGCTGGAGGCTCCAACACAAAGAGGCAAAGCCCTGCCTCTACCAAGATGGCTGTCTCAACACAAATCAAGGTATGGTATGTCAGTATTGAAAAAAGATCAGCTGCAGGGAGACCACAGGCAGTACTGCTTACTATTTATTTGCCCTCTACAAGCCTTTTTGGCTCAGCATACAGAGTTTGGTTCCTCTTTAATTTCCTTTCCTTCACAGAATGGGAAAAATTGGATGTCAGTTGCAATAAGATTTTACAGTGTGTTGGAAAACCTCCTTGTGCGATAGCAATCAGTCTGGTGTGAAAACTCATTAACAAACTTCTTAACAGGCTGATTATGACATGTGGTGCTCAGATGGTTGACATAAAATTGAGGAATTGTCTACCCAGACCCTGCGCCAGTGGCTTGCAGATTTTCATTATTCAAACACAGGTGCACTTTAAAGGAGATCACACAATGTCATTTGTGCCAGTGGTTTTCTTTAGCTCAGAACAAAATGCTTTTGATTAGCTTACATTGCACAGAGCATGTTATTTATTTATTAAATACGCTTTAGTACTGTCCTGTTGTACATTTTTAAATCTTGGATGCCAAGACTGTGTTATGTGACTGGAGCTCTCTTTCATCTAGGTACACTCACCTCTCTCACTAACCTAGCCACCAGCTTGGCTCGAAACATGGACCGCTTATCCCTCGATGAGGAGCATTACAACCGACAGGAGGAATGGAGAAGGCAGCTGCCAGATAATCTGGGAGAAGGCTTAAAACAGGGCCTGTCTCGTCTGGGTATCAGTCTGCTGGGTAAAGTAACATGAATTCAATTCATTTCACATACTGTATTGTAGATGGATCAAATGCCAAGTTGTAGTCCATAGCTTGGGTTATTTAATGTTTAAAGGGGTTGGGTAGATTGTAGGGTAGACAGGGGTACAAGGGAGGGTGAAAGGGGTCTTTTGTAGAGAAGGGAGAAGGCTGGGTAGGAGGTAGTAGGCTGGGGATCTGAAGGGAAAAAGGGGTCAAGGTTCTGCTCCATTGTATGTGTAGCACTGACCCCCGAAGGAGCTGCTGAATTTGTTTGGGCCTGTACTCTGCTAGTGAACCCCCACTGACTTTGCTCAATCCCCTTGACACACCTGTGGTGCAATGTTGGTGTGGAGCTAATGGTGAAGGACAACCCCACAATATACAATATAATAACAGTATACCTTTGCTATTACCTGTGTATCCAATGGCTCCACCTGCT
This sequence comes from Rana muscosa, assembly GCA_029206835.1. Taxonomy (NCBI): domain Eukaryota; kingdom Metazoa; phylum Chordata; class Amphibia; order Anura; family Ranidae; genus Rana; species Rana muscosa. Next base: position 110,156,305 of record JARGYO010005626.1, read on the forward strand.
GCTGAAAAAGGCACAACACTTCACACAAAAGTACTTAACCAAGAACGTATTTTTTACTAAGGTTAGTGTAAAGTAATAATTTCAGCAGTTGCACTGTCACATAAACATAACATAACAGTACAGTAGGCACACACAACAGAGTGTATCTGTACAGTTATCCTAGGTGACCTCTGAGAATGTGGCTCCAATTGGGACTAGTGCTCAGGCAACAACATCAGCACTGGGCACCTTCCCACTTCCAGCACACTGCGTAGACACTATGAGATCGGCAATGCGACACAGTGTTTGGCAAGAATGATATACCACAATATGATTAACTCAATATTCCCCCTACAGTCTCTAGTAGGTAATAGCAACACTGTAAGGCCTTACAGTAAGGAATATAGTCTCTGGTCTTCATTCTTCTGTCTTCTGCTAGCTATTGTGTGTCAGTACTTATAATCCACAGAATTTCCGATCAATAAAGCAATGTGGAATAACATAGAGCAGTAACTTCAATTGTGCAAAGTATCTGTGAGCTCCTTCCCTGGGAATGTACCTCCAGCGGCAGTCACTTGGTAATGAAATCAGGCTTGAGGCTTATGCACATGTAACTCTATTGAACTGAACTGTTCCGTGGGACTACCGTTCCCAGCAACACTATGCAATCAGTCTAGGTGTGTGAAATGCAGTACAAAGTTCTGGACACCAGTCCTCTCACCACACTAGGTCCAGACAGATGGATGCCTCCGCTCCACAGGATTTCAGTCTGTTTGCTGCGGCCACGCCATCACACTGTTCCATTTCACAGATGACCGGGAGTCCTCGGTTACCTCCTTCAGGGGTCTCTGGTTCGACCACACTGCTGCTACCGCACGCTGTGGTGTAAGATAGAATCAAAGGCTGCTGTTCCGCTCCGCACAATGTAGGCCGTAGCTCTGTGGGACACCCACACCCACAGAGCTCTGCTGGCAGGCCATGCGTCCCAGGAACAAGAGACCTAAGATAGCCATGCAGGGCTTTTTTATAACCTACCCAGCATGCAATACAGTACTGAGTGTGGGTAGGTCAATCATAGCAAATGTAAACAGAACAGTAATTTCCTGTTGTATCTCCATTTTCTTGAAAACAGAACATAATTAGAGTCCATTTCACGTTTAGGCCACTAGATGGTGCCAAATAACAATTTATATGCATTGCCTACTATTTAGCATCACATAACATTAGAAAGCAAAAATGCCAGCGCTACATATGTTTGGGGGATCAACACCAGTGAGGGTAGAGTTCCCCCAGCTCATCCTCTAGCACAGTGGGCTAGGTCCTGTCCATGGAAGGGGGGTCGAGGTCTAGTGTCATCTCCATTTCATAGAGGCAACAAGTTAACCACTACTATGTGGAAGATGTTTATTTGGGGGCATAATGTTGCAGAATGTTTAAGCATATTTGAAGATAAGCCACCAGGTCTATTGTAAACGTATCAAATGCCAAGTTATAGTCCATAGCTTGGGTTATTTAAGGTTTAAGGGGTTTGGCTAGAGTATGGAATGGGGTACAAGGGAAGGTGAAAGAAGTCTTTTGTAGGGAAAAGAGAGGTCTGGTTAGGAGGTAGTAGGCTGGGGTTCTGGTGGGAAAGGGAGCCGAGGTGTTCTGCTCCATTGCGGGTTTTGACACCATTGTGGGTAGAGTTCCCCCCCACTCAACCTCTAGCACAGGGCTAGGTCCTGTTAATGGAAGGGGGGGGGGGTTGAGGTCTAGTGTCACCTCTATTTCATAGAGGCAACAAGTTACCCATGACTGTGTGGAGGATGTGTATTTGGGTGCATTATGTTTCAAAATGTTTAGGCATGTTTAAGCATATTTGAAGAGAAGCCACCCAGTTCATGTTGTAACATGTAAATCAATCTGTGCTTTAACCCCTTCCCACCCACCCTGGCTTCCTTTAAAAGGTTCTGAATGCCAAGGGAGCTAGAGGAATTGGCGATCGTGGGACCACTGTTATTGGCTGTCACAGTGGTGTACTAATTGTTAATGGGGACTGAGAGCTGTCTTAGACAGCACAGTCTTTGTGCTGGGAGCATACAGAAACTCTCAGCACAGAAACATCAGCTGTCCAGTGACGCGTATGTGTGCGGTATGTGGGCATTAAAGCCTACGCTTCTGTCATCACACACATTATGCAGGTGACAACAGGTTACCATCCAGGGCAAAAAGAGCAAGTGTACTATAATGCAGACCTCTACAGAAGCACATACATTCTTTCCCCCCCCCCCCCCCCATTCAGTCCCTGGGAGTAAAAGGAAAGGTACCATGTGTTTTGGGATTCCCATTGATTTTGCAAATTTATGGCACTCGAACCCATCTGCAAAAGGCAGCATGTTTTTTTTTTACATTCCCTCTGCAAACCTGGTGTGAACAAGCCCTTACAGATGATAATATTGCTTTCCCTGATCAATTTTAAGAAATAAACATCCTTTAATTATTACATTTTTGTATAGAGGGTGTCCCTTCAAACAGGGGACCCAGGGCAATTGCCCCTCTTTTTCCCCTCAAAAATCCACCACTGTGTGGGAGTACCCTGATACCAGGTATAATTTAATTGTATTTAGTAAAGGGAGAATGGCTTACAGTTGTGTTTTTTTGTTTTAGTTTTTTTCATTTTTAGTTTCATTTCACTTATTTGGTCAGTCCCGCTGTGCCCATTTTTACACTTCAATTCACCACTTTAGCTTTCTATGTCAGTCTTTTATAACCCGACGAAGATGGCAAAATTGTGCCTCAAAATGAAAAGATGTTTTTGGTTTGGGAAGGCTTTATATCGCCATCTAGTGGTAGGAGGAGATACAGCAGCTTGGCTAGTCTAAAAATCCTACAAAATGTAGTGTCCATTGTGCAGACCACAGATCTTCATTGCTCATAACTCTTTGGACTTTAAAAATAAATAAAAAAAAAAGGATTTTAAGTAGACCTTAGATTACTAAACCTGGCAGAATATGCCTTTATAGAAATGCAGCTTTTGGTAGAGTGGCCTTATTTTCCCTTGTACCTAATTAAATCAGGTCCAACCCCATTTTGGTTTTTGTGATCATTTATTTGGCAGGTCATGCTCTGTGAAAAAATGGGATGAGAATAGCCAAGTTTTACATAATCAGCCTCTCAGCATCTAGGATACTCCAGTAAAGTGCATGTAGGCTAATGTACGTTTACTCTGTGGATCTCCGATAATGACATTTCTCTAGCCGTTTTCCATTAAACTGAAGTAAGCTTTGATTCTCATCAGTTATTAAGAGAAAAGATTTTAGCACATCGGATAAAAGCCATTTTGGCTAGAAGTGATGTAAACAATATTAGCAGAATATTCCAAGTTTAATATTCAACTTTGTAGCTAACTAATGGAATGCAAAGCCAAATAATGCATGCTTGTTTTTTATTATTATTTTTATGGAGAAATTAAAGTGGATATAAACCCAATCACCAAAATCTCATATAAGCTTTAACATGTTAATGTAATTTAAAAGTTATTTTCAATCTTAAATTCCGCTCGGCTTTTATTAAAACAATAGCTGATAATCCTGCCGTAAGGGCTCCTTGTTCCAGGTACTTCCTGTTATAGGGTGACAACACTTTGTCCCTGTCTCCCAATTCTTGACACCCAGGCTTCCGATGGAGACCGCAGGTGGTTGTTTCAACACTTATTAGGCATGCATAGTTCATTGTTGTCACCATCAGAAAGAGATACCACGAAGCCTCCAGTGTGGCTGCAAAAAGGCGGCAGGAGATTAACTGTAACAAAATGCAACAAAGCATGATAAAAAGGGAAAGCAAATATTTTATTTATAAAAAAAAAGCTATTATTTATGGCACACACTAAAATGTTATTTGATAGGGGTATTTTCTCTTGTGATATCACTGTAGGTTTTCTGTAATGTGATTTATTCAGGTGCAAAGTGGGCAGGGAATAGGGGTTGAAGCCCCACCCGGGCTTCTGGGGCTCGCTGCTCCACAGAGGGGTACATGTATCTCCCCACTCTGTAATGGCTTCTTTCAATAACTGCAATGAAAAAAACAGCAGCATCATAAGAAGGTATAGGTGACTCCAGTACACAAGCAAGGTACAGTTAAGGGACATTTATTCACAACCCTGATGCATCGAGGCATGGAAGCCACTAGACCTCTGAAGGTAGGCTGTGGTATCTGGCACCATGCCACCAGTAACAGATCCTTTAAGTCCTGTAAGTTGTGAGGTGGGGCCTCCATGGATCGCCCTCTTTTTTCCAGCAGATCACACAGATGCTCGATGGATTGAGATCTGGAGAAATTGGAGGCCTCCTAATGCTCATCGCTGTGTTCCTCAAACCGTTCTTGAACCATTTTTTGCAGTGTGGCACGGTACAATATCCTGCTAGAAGAGGCATATGCCATCAGAGAATACTGTTTCCATGAAGGGGTGTACTTGGTCTGCAACAATGTTTAGGTAGGTAGTACATGTCAAATAACATCTATATTAATGGCAAGACCCAAGATTTCCCAGGAGAACACTGCCCAAAGCATCACCCTGCCTCTGCCATCTTGCCTACTTCCTATGCTGCATTCTGGTACCATCTCCTCCCCATGCAAGCGATGAACATGGACCCAGGCAGTCATATGATGTAAAAGAAAATGTGATTCATTAGACCAGGCCAGCTTCTTCTATTGCTCTAGTTCTGATGCGCATGTACCCATTGTAGGCACTTTTGGCTGTGGTCACGGGTCAGCATTGGCACCCTGACCGCTCTGCGGCTACGCAGCACCATACACAAACTGTGATGCCCATTTTTTCTGCTTTTAATATATCAACTAAGGGATGACATATTTTCTTCTTGTAAAAAAAAAAGGGATGACATATTTGCCACTGACTTAAGATGCCATTGTAATGAAATAATCAGTGTTATTCAGTCCATAGACATAAAGTCCTTGCATTACCATTTCGAATTTCGATCCATGTATGGCTGGCTAAAATCTCACTTCTCATCTTGACTTTTGGTGAAAGCTCTCCTGAAGTCTGACATTTTCTGCCATGTCTTCTACCTGACATCATTCAGACCATCTCACAGCTTCTTAGTGTGTATAGATAAGAAGAATGTTAACAAGTAGAAGACTTTATTTCATAAGCTGGCCTGTACACACTAGAATATTTATGAACGAGAATTCTCTATACATTCGAAGTCTTGCTGAATGTTCAAAAGTAGTTTGAAGTTTCATTTTACCTGTCCGTTTACATCCGGCCGCCCATAAAGGAGAGCGAGCTGTGTCTGTGTCCGCTCTGCAGACAAGTCATCTGCCTGCTCAGCGGGGATCAGCGGACATATTACCCACTGAGCAGGCAAAGTCCTGGCAGAGTCCGCCCCGTGTGAAAAGGGCCTTAACATTACATTTTGGAATGAATGGACTTTACCAAATGAAAACCACATACACTGTTAAAAACTCCTTTGTTTATGAAAAAATTTCCATCCTCCTTCAAATTTTCTTATCACTGAAGTCGAAAACGATCCTTGATTTGAGACTCCAGTTACGCAGTTTGCCATTCAGGCTCATTAGGCACTCTCGCACTAATACAGCCTACCACTAAACACCTGTGCTGGATTACCTTATTAGATGAGATCCACTTAACTCCTCCCTGCACTTGTTGTTAAGCCTTGTTCAAGTTATTCCTGCCAGAACTCTTCCTCAAGTTCCCACCTCCTTGAAATAGGGGGTATCTGGAAGCCACTCAGCATCCCCATTAGTGCACCCCTGAACGGTCCCCAACCACACCAGCAGAAATAAAATAAAAAATTCCCTAGTTTTTGGAGATATTTTCCTCTCTGTTTTACAGTAATTACATGGACTTTAGCAATTTTCCACCTTCCTGAATACCGAAGGCAGGCTTGGACCTAGCAAAGTCACTCGAGGTCCTCCCCCTTCAGGGGTTTATACTATCTGTTTCTAGCTGCCCTTATCCTACTATAGGTGACTCTGTTACAGTTTAAGCTGATTGTGTTTTAAGTGTATTGCTTCCATTATAATTTCTTTCATCCCTCTCTGCCCTTACCTTCTTTATTTGATGACAATACATTTAGTTTGTTTTACTACTTGGCTTGGTGTTTGTGTTTTTTAAAATAGCATTGTAGCTGGGTACTAATGTCACTGTCAGTGATTGCTCTGTAAAATTGTGAGTTTGTGTACTCGGCCTCGTGTGTCAGAGAGGCTATTTGAGAAGGTTGAGGCCAGCAACAGAGGACCTATCTTAACTAGTGGTTCCTTCGGGGGGTAGCACTACATTTCAAATGAAATGCTACTAGTGTGTAGCCAGCTAAACTGCTATTCACACTCAGGAGCTGGGAGGCAGTGTGTGTGACATCACTTCTTGATGTGTTTGGTGGGCAGTGTCTGTGGACTTTCCTGCTGTAAATCCTCTTTGACTGTCCTTCAGCTGCTACCAACAGGAAATCCTTTCCCCAGTAAGTCTTCCTCCTTTGGAAGAAAGAGGACATCTGTACTTGTCTGCTATGTGAATGATTTAGCATCAGACATATATCATTTTAAATCATTTTATTTCTATATTAATACAAGAATGTGCTGTGCTGTCACTGGTTTGATTTATCATGTGGCAGCAGTTCTTGCTCTAGACTGATTTTCTAAAATTAGGAATATGCGTCTTCATTAGCTGTTTGCCTGGCTTCAGCTCATTTGTGGTCTCTACTTTGTTGGTGTTGGCTGGCTGGGTGTGTTGACATATACAGGCATGCACGAGATGTACACATGTACCGTATCGTGTTGTACTTCATGTGGCACTAGCTGAGCTCTGAGCTGCGGTCTTCCTTCCATGATCTCAAGGCTGCAAGATCAAAGTGACCAAAAGCATTCCATGGCGAGAGGTCGCGAGAGATGACTCTGTATGGGTTTGTAGACTTTCCTAATCTGCGTTACATTGGACCTAAAATTGCAACCACAAACCTCAGAATGGTCCCCAGAGGAAGTCGGGAAACGTTACATGCTGGGCCAGAAATGCTGGAAGTGATTTACGTACTGGTGTATGATGATGTGGGCAGCGTCATGTGATAATCCCAGCAAATTCCGTTCAAGGGTTTTGCTGAGGTTAATCTGTCTCTTTGCCGTGTGATGACCTCTGTGGCCCAGGATGCAAGCACCATGTCACTGCACTAGCAGAACAGTCTGTGAACCTGCAGAAGTTTATACTTGATTTTGATTTATAGCAAAGATTTAGCTAAATGTATTTATATAAGAAAAAAATATATTTTATTCTTTTTTTTTACCTGAAGTGAATCTATCACTTTGAGAATTCATCAAACTGACACTGCCCAATAAGTGTTACTGCAGGGTGCCCACACTTACCTTTTTTGTATTAAAAACATTGTTCCTTTGGTCCCATGCCATAAATCTGGAGCTTGACTGGGTATCTCCCACGTCCACCTATGTCCTGCATTGTTGCACCTACAGGATGTAAGCTATAAAGAGGTTTGTCAAGCAAACACTGTCTACTTCAGCTGGGTGACTCTTAAAGGATATTCCCCCCCCCCCCCAGATGCTTGTGTGTTGGACCTATGCTGCTTATTGTACTCTGTACCAACACGGAATGGTTACCAGGGGAGGTGCTGGGGCACAACTTGGCAGTCAATTTCAGTATGTTTGATCAGCTCAAACTATACACAGTCTTTGGTGTTTTGGTGGGATGTAATGAGCTAATGGCTGAAATAAATCACACATTGACCCTTCATGAAAGCATGTTTTTGTTTTTTTTGCACATAGCAGTTATCCTGTACATTAAAAAAGTGACTGTTATAAATACAGCCATTTATGTGGGTCATAGCTGCAGTGGCTTCCCTGCTGCTTTGCTGTAGCCTATAGGGGAGTATGCCAGGTCAAACCCACAAGGAAAACTCCTCATTGCACATGCTTCGTCTACATACTGTACAGCATCTGAAGTCAGACCATTGCTAAGTAAAGTATGAAGACCTGCAGAGAACTGATCTGCACTGCACCTGCAGATCAGTTTGAAAGCAGCCCAATGTAGCTAGTGTACCATTGTAGAGAACAGATATGCCCATTGCTGTTTGATTTTAATTAAAAACTGACCTCAATCTTAACTTCCTCAGGATTCCTGCAGGTATCGCTGACTGCTGCTGTCCCCCAGGCAGGTATTGCTGGGGGCTGCAGCTGTCCCTCAGGCGGGTATGGCTAGCAGCTGCTGCTAGCTGTCCTCCAGGGCTGGTACTGCTGTTGGGTACTCCTCACTGGAACTGCTGGCTGGTACTGCTGGTAGGTACTGTACTGCTGGTGGCTGCTGTCCCAGGCGGAGTGCATTTAGTATTACTTCACCTGTGACAGGAGCCGGTGCTATGCCGGAAGTATTGGCTCTGCTCCCTACTGCAGCCGCATGCTTCCTCTAGCGCCGGCTCCATTCACACTGATGCTCGCGGATGGTGGGTTGGGAACCCGCCATCTGGGCTTGCCAACCCGCCATACCAGAGCAGGAGGTGGCGGGCCACCTCTGAGGTTACCGGTGTGCCAGTGGGTAGGGCACCTCTGGTTTAAATTATTTCTTCTTTTGAAAAGACATTGCTTCATCTATATTAAACCTGGGAGAGGGGAGCAGTTTGGCATTTTCACCTTGGACTATGGATAACCCTGTCCTAGCACTGAATAGTGTGCTGTGTATTCACAGTTCACCCACCCTGGATCTGTACATCTAGAACCGTACAACTATCAGAGTATGGTGACAGTACACGGCTTTAGTACTACTGATGCACAGTAAGTAAACTGCCTTTTTTTGGCCTCTCTGTCCCCTGCCTTGTGTGGACTTCTGATCTTGTTACTAAGGTTCAAAACTCGACTTGTGTAGGAGTGCGGGGGACACAAGACAGGTCCGAGAAATCTGACCCTGTCTGGAAGGACATTCATTACTGCCCCGAGCGGTGGGCCTTGGTAAGGGAGCTGCTGTCATTTTCACACAGCCTAAGCTTCAGAAATTTCCAGCAGAATGTTCCCTGGTCATGTGAAAAGATTCCATTTCACATTGTTCTACCCTAATCACTAAAGGGAGTATAAGTGTGAAAACTAACATTACATTTTGGCAGCAGTATTTTTCCTCATTCTGACCTGAATCTACAGCCAGGACTCAAGAGAAAGAGCACGATGAGATCTTCTTTGTAGTCTGTTATCTGTCTCCAGGGTCAGTGCAGGCCGAGTACACCGCTAAGCTGTGCATTATATTTAATGTGTACAATACATAAGACCTGAGCTAGAACCGAGAGCTGCATCCAGTGATGAGTGATAAACCAGACAAGCCCGTGAGAACATTCTCCTTTCCAACCATCTTTATGGAGCCCCCACGTAGACCGATGCACGCTATCCAAAGCAAATAGTGGCCGTAGATTCCCCATTGATGTCTGCAACCATGATGCAGGACGCAAAGTATTTCTGTGTTATTGGAGATAGCAGGTCTGGCTGTGGCAGTGACAGCTTTTTGAATGTCACCTTCCACTAGAAAAGCTTTTTAAATCCCCTGCAGTCCAAAATTTTCTGCAGAAAAACAAGAGGAGAGGAATAAAAAGCAATATCATTAAACTGTGTCCCATGGTAAAGTTAATATTCTCTCATTCAATCCAAAGCAATTAAGTGTTTCGGTCCCTGAGTCAAGATGATCGGATTTCATGAGCTGGGTTGGTTTTTAAACAACAAAGACTGTAAAGGCAGGAGTAGATATGTCATATGTTTGGCTGGTCAATGGTACTGTTCTCTGACTCAGTGGAGAGATGAATAATGCCTTTCCCTGGAAGCAGGACTCTTTCCAGCGGTGTGTATATCACTGAGCGCATTGCAGCTGCTAACTGCAGGTCTTACATGCAGCAGGTGGACAAGACTGACTCTAAATATGTGGCGGGGTCAGTGCACTTCAATCATTTACATCTTTCCGTAATTAAAATACAAATCACTGCAGGATGAGCACAGAACTTTCCAGTATGCATTGTACTGTTCCATGGGGAAAAGTCCATTTAAACAGTGCGCATGGGAAGTGTTTCCTGCCTCTACCTGTCAGTCTACTGCTGTCATTCTTCTAAGGCTACATTCACATGGGCTCCCAGGGGCAGCTAAATGCCACCTCTGGATACAACTGTATACTGTCCTATTTATTTGTCACAGGCACCATAAATTTATGCAGCACTTTACTTACTGTATATATTATACCTTCATATCAGTCCCTGCTCTCAAGGAGTTTACAATCTAAGGTCCGTAACTCACATTCATGCATACTAGGGACAGTTAACCTACCAGCATCATTTTGGAGTGTGGGAGGAAACTGGATTACCTGAAGGAAAACCCATGCAGGCACAGGGAGAACATGCAGGCTCCTTGCAGATCGTGCCATTATTGGGATTCAAACTGATGACCCTAGTGCTGCTAGGCAGAATGTGCTATGGTCGCATTCAAACTCGCTGATTAGTTGTGATCAGTTTGTGTGCAGCCAGAACCTCTGCAAAAATACTGTCCCAGGACACACACTGTCTAACTTCAGGGTTGATTGGAGGCTCTATTTGCATTTAACTATTCAGATGAGCGGTTATATGCGAACAGCGGCGGCACTATCCATTGATCTATACCAGGGGTAGGCTTAAAGAGGTGGAGGTCTACCTGAACAACATTGGAGAAGTCAAAGATCACCGGGCACAGTGTCTCCTCCTCACACCTGATTTGAACCTCTAATTGCCGTACTACCATGTCGCTAATCGCGTGCATTGAGTGGCAATTATGGGTTTAAATCAGGTGGTGAAGAGGCAACATATCGCTTCCTCTCCACCTGTCAAACACACTTGGATCTTTTTTTTAGAGGAGCAGCAGTGCCTGCTGTACTTGTGAATGAGCCCTAAGTTACATTCTGCAGTGGCACCCTTAGGGCTCATTCACACTGCGGTTGAGTTTACCGCCCCCAATCCCTACTCCCTTTACCTGCTGAGGTAGCAGCCAAAGGTGTACACCTGCCACAGCAGGAATTAAACCCCCTGTTGCTTTTGTTGGGTGCTACCGCCTGCCAATCACAACCCATGCAAGTAAATGGGGCAAGCTCCCCCGCAACTGCATGCTTATGCGGGGTCCAAGGGGTTAAATAAGCTGGCAAGAAAGCAACACAACGCTGCCTGCTTTAACTCCTTGTTTGCTGTTCTACACAAGGTTGCAGGGCACTTGCAGTGTGGCCTCATTCACTTGAATGGGTCATGCTTGGCTGGTGCTACACCCACCAACCATGACATGGTGTATCTCTCCTGCTGCGGCTGAGACATGTGTACACCACTGGCCACTGCAGTTAGAGGGGGGTGCGGTGGGGGTGGTAAAAACACACCTTAACTATGGGGTTTTATCACCCCCCAAACTTCAAATGTAAATGAACCTTTACTGTTCTGAGCCCCCAATAAGGCTGCTTTCACACTGATGTGCTGTGGTTTACCTGCACCGTGAGTGCAGCCCAGTGCATTTGCGACTTTCCAGGGTTAGCTGTGCTTTGCCATATGCAGCTGTGTGCATGTAACCTAATACAGATAAAAAATATTTACACCAGCAGTTTATAGGATGATGAGCACAACATGCCTTTCTGCCCTCCAATTTTGCTAAGCAAAGTCCAGTTTACTTTAATACACTAGCAAGCTCTATATATTAATTGTCTTTATATGTTTAGTTCTGCCATGTTCAGGTATGCTAGATTGTGCATAGCTGTACTTTCCCACCCAAATCTAATATAAGACTGCGTGAATGACTCAGGTTAAAGTCCACCCATAGTGGATATATCTTTATGTGATCCGAGTCCCTCGGTCCAATCACTTACTAGGTCATAAGAGGCTTTCATGTATTGTACTTTACATTGTATTCTGGTTATAAATAGCTGCTCTAGATGAGCAAGGGAGGCTCCAGGGTGGGAAGGCACAACAATGGTGGGGTCTTCATACTGTTTGGGTCCCCCAGAAAAGTTGGATATGGTCAGGAGTTCACCCCACCTACGTTATCTGGTGTTCTTTTACTGTAATCCTGAGCTAGTAAATGAATATAAAAACTAAGCTATACAAAAAAAAAAACTTAAGCCAGTTTGTTTAAAGTTTTGGATAAAGTCGGAAAGGGTTTTTAAACCTGTCAGGTATTCTTTGTTGTCCATTTCCCCAGTGTTTACCCTCTCCTTTTGTCTTGGGAGCTATTTTCTTTTGGACCGGATGTGTTCCAGATGCTTTTCTGCATGCGTGTTTTTGGTGTGTTTTTGATGCATTCCAGTGCGTTTTTTGTTCCTTTTTGATGAAGTCCAGTACATTTTTTTTCTCCCCTTTTTTCTCAACCTTAAATAAGGAAATATGTGTTCCAGTGCATTTTTGTGCGTTCCGGTGCGTTTTTTGATGCGTTTTACAACATTCCAGTACAGTCCACTGCGGGAAAAATACAGCACGTTCTGCTTTTTTTTCTGGAACTGCAAGCACTGGTGTAAACTATGCCATTGAAAACCATATAACTTACTTTACATGCATTTTTGATGCAGAACAAAAACGCACTGGACTGCATGTGGTATGAACTGGCCCTGAAAGTTATGGAGAATCCAAAATTTTGGAACAGGAACAGGAATAGATAGGGAATCTTCAGATGTGGATGCTTGATCAGATAACAAAAGATTTCCTTCAATTTGAAGAGATTTTCATTTTCTGATTGGTCTACGGGACAAGAATTAAAAGAAAAAATTTCCATTGGACCACAGACTCCAAAGATAATACCTGATTAGTGTTTTAACCATCCCCTGTTCCATCTGAATAGAAAGTTGGAGCTTTAGGTATGGGACATTTAGTTCTTGACAAATGCCTAATTATGAACAAAGTTGTGTTAAATAGATTGTTAACAAGGGCTTAATCCCCTGCTAGGAAATGATTAAAGTGTATAACTGGGCACAACACTCACTTGTTTGATTATCTTCAGCTCAGACATGCATACAATGCCCAATTTGGAGATATTGGTATTACCCTATGTAGCGATACCCTCAGCTAAGAGGGCCGCAGTATTAGTTTTGGGCCCTGAAGACAGCTCCGCCAACCCCCGGCAATTTACTCGACCCACTCTGGCACAGTTAGTATAGGGTAATATATCTTAGGCTCTATGGAATATTCAGACACCAATACAAATAGTAAAAGAATAATGAGTTTACTCTCTCTTATTAAGATAAATCAACAGTAAAGACAGATAACATGTGCTTCTAGCAGAGCCCTGCAGCAAATGATACCCTACACATTAATGGAACACAGTAATGGCGTGCCACGTGGGGCGACCGTTAACTAAGCGCCCTATGGCGCAGCTACTAAACTCTAATACCCAGTCAGGCCTGACCCTATAACTCAGTCTCTAGGACAGGGATATGCAATTAGCGGACCTCCAGCTGTTGCAAAACTACAAGTCCCATCATGCCTTTGCCTCTGGGTGTCATGCTTGCTGCTGTCAGTCTCGCTATGCCTCATGGGACTTGTAGTTTGGCAACAGCTGGAGGTCCGCTAATTGCATATCCCTGTTCTAGGAGATGAATTCTTTGCATGCAAGTCTTTAAATGGTGGTGCACATTTCAGGAACACATTTGTAATCCAAAAAAAAAGGTAAAAGTACCAACACGGAACACTTCACTAGAGATCCGTTTGACTCAGTTCTGTTATGGATCTCCAGTGAGGACTCAAATATGAACTGGTGGGCCACGGCAGTCTGTAGGCCTAACAATAGTGTAAAGTATATGGATTGAGCAGGTGCTCGCTCACCCCTCCAGACTCGATCCCAGTCCGGGGACTTCCACCTACTGTGTCTCCACACACAGCGTCTGCAGCGGTCGGGTCTCCGGCTCAGCAGCGGTTGAGGATGACCAAGTCAGATGCCACCCAGGCTCGCAATGGGGTGGAAGGCTCTTTGGGTAGCGGCGCAAGGCCCCAGGCTTCAGGCCTTGCACCACAGCGGATCCGCACAGGAAGATCTCTCCACTGAAGTCTCGTGTCCCAAAGAGACCAAGCCTAGCCTCGCCCCCTCCTTATATAGCTCCACCCATGAGTCTCTGTGGTGACAACACTGCACCCTGGGTGCCAAGGGGGGTTCTGGGAAAGATAGTCCAATGAGTCTTAAAGGAGACCCCGCTACACATAAAAACGAGTGATATAGAGTCTTTACTGAGAGAGGACACTTTGGACCTTGTCTACAATATATAAACAGTTGTTCGGTGAGGGAGGAGATCTCCTCACAAAGTGTATTGCGGCGTGGGGTGAGGTGTTCTCCCAGATGGACAGGGATGACTGAGATGATGTATGGGACATTAATTTTACTAGATTGGTCTCTGCCAGGGACCATCTCATTCAATTTAAATTCCTGCATCGCATACTGTATATCTTACTCCAGCTAGACTGGCCAAGACATTCCCTACGCAGTCACCTGATTGCTGGTGGTGCAGTTCCCTCACTGCCGATTTCATGCATATCTTTTGGAATTGCTTGTCCATCCAGGTATTCTGGAAGGGGGTTACAGAATGCATAGCCAAAGTAACCGCCATTCATCTACAGCCCACAATAGAGGTATGCCTTTTGGGACTGGCAGATAATCTAGCCCCAAAAAGAGTGACTCGTACTCTGCTGACGATTCTAATATATTACACCAGGAAAATTATAGTGTTATCATGGAAAAAGCCCAATCCTCCATCTGTATCAGCGTGGAAAGGTGTGGTTAATAGGGCTGCAACTTTATACAAAGCTACATACACTAGCAGAGGCATACCACAGAAATTTGATAAAGTGTGGGGCAGTTGGATGAACAGTGAAATTACGGTCGCGGATTGAGTGGCACCTAATAGAATGCACCTGCAGCATGAGTTAATATGTATGTAACTGTTTGACATATCTAAACTAAATATTGACTGTTACTAAGAAAAGGTGGCCTTATAACTGTATTTTTCCTATCACTGAGTGGGGGTCTGGAAGGAGGGGAAGAGAGCCAATGCTGAAGAAATGTAAATAGTTTATTTTTTGTGTATGGCCCATTGGGTCTACTTGTTAGGTTAAAAGCAATAAATAAAACTTAAAAAAAAAAAGTGTATAACTGGAAGAAATATGTTAACACACAATTCTATAATTGTTTCTGCCTGGATTTTTTTCCCCATCTTATGTAAATCATACAATGTATTTCCTTCTCCAGGAGCGATAGCTGGCATAGTAGACCAGCCCATGCAGAACTTCCAGAGGACCTCTGAGGCTCAGGGATCAGCCGGACACAAAGCCAAAGGTGTTATCTCCGGTGTGGGGAAAGGGATTGTTGGTGTCTTTACCAAGCCGATTGGTGGAGCAGCTGAGCTGGTGTCACAGACAGGATATGGTAAGAAACTCAGGTGTTGCTACATGGAAAACACTGATCATTTAGTTGCAACCTAAAGATATTTTCTTTCACCTAATTTCTTTCATTAAAAAAATAACCAGTTATGAGTTATGAACCAGTTTATACAGTAGCGCAGGTACATTATATATATATATATATATAATATAACACACATTTACAGATTTGATAAACTCTTAGTGCCCAATCACACGGTTCCATTTTCTTGAATTCCTGAATTATTATACATTCCAATGCATTCCTATGTAGCCCAATTACATCCATGTGCTATTTAAAAAATATAGGTCAGTGTAGCATTTCTGTGAATCAAAAAGTCCCATTAAACAAATAATTGTTGCATACAAATGCATTCCACAGCTTTGTACATGTTAATATATCTGCACTATTGAACCTTCACTATGAAACTTCCCTATGTTGACTGTTTCTCTTACTTTATTATTATTATTTAGGTACTTTATATAGCGCCGTCAATTTACGCAGCACTTTACATATACATTGTACATTCACATCGGTCCCTACCCTCAAGGAGCTTACAATCTAAGATCCCTAACTCACATTCATATACTAGGGCCAATTTAGACAGAAGCCAATTAACCTACCAGCATGTCTTTGGAGTGTGGGAGGAAACCGGAGTACCCGGAGGAAACCCGCACAGGGAGAACATGCAAATTCCAGGCAGGTAGTGTCGTGGTTGGGATTCGAACCGCAACCCATTTTACTGCTAGGCGAGAGTGCTACCCACTGCACCACTGTGCCACCCATTATTATGATGAATGAACAAAAAAAGTGCGTTTAAAATACAAAAATAGGCATACACTGATGCAGTAAATTATGCAACCAATATGTAGAAGTGCATAAGGGCCCATGTGATCCCTTTATCCATCATTCTATTGTTTTGCATTGATGTAGCTCTGGGATAACACTGGTCCCCTCCAAGCTGTGATGCAGTCATTGTCTTATTTTCCATCTGACGCCATCCTGATAACACACACGGACTACCAGCACCAGCCCTGGGTGTGGATAATGGTTTCCAGTACCAGAGCTTATCGCTCTTCTCTGTCCTACACTATATTACGAAAAGTATTGGGACGCCTGTCTTTACACACACATGAACTTTAATGGCACCCCAGTATTAGTTCGTAGGGTTCAATATTGAGTTGGCCCACCCTTTGCAGCTATAACAGCTTCAACTCTTCTGGGAAAGCTGTCCACAAGGTTTAGAAGTGTGTCTATGGGAATGTTTGACCATTCTCCCAAAAGCATGTTTGTGAGGTCAGGCACTGATGTTGGATGAGAAGGTCTGGCTCGCAGTCTCTGCTTTGATTTATCCCCAAGGTGTTCTATCGGGTTGAGGTCAGGACTGTGCAGACCAGTCAAGTTCCTTCACCCCAAACTCACTCATCCATGTCTTTATTGACCTGTCACTGCTGTTCTGCCTCTCTGCAGGATGATCGGCGGGTGCTGGCACACATCGAGTCCACCATACCCGTTGTTCGGCTCCCACTGTGTATAATCACAGCGGGAGCGAGTCACGCGCCCGCCTACCTGGAAGTGTAGGATCAAGTATATATACGTGATTCTGCGCACAGTAGCTGCCCTGTAGCACTAAAACTGCAATAGGGTGGTTGGCAAGTTTTGATCGGTCCGTCAGTGAATTGGTAATCTTTCCCACAATACTCTGCAATTGTGGCAGGCACAAAGTCTACTCTGTTAAAACAAATCGTTATTTTATAGTAATCAGCCCAGTAAATTTTACATGGCCTTGCTCCCAGGATGCACTGTATGTGGGCGGAGTTACGGTGGGCTCATAAAGAGGGTGTGGCTTGAACCAGTGAATATTTAGGTCTGCACTTTTCCAGGCTTATTTGAAGAACCATTCAGAAGATGAGGATATGGGAAGCTTTTGGGGGTCACCAAACGACGGGTTGCTGTGCATTATAAAACTCTTTATTTTGCCTTGAAATAAACCCAGATGTCTTTACAAAAATAAACCAAATGACTATATCCTTAGATTCTTACTGAATAGCCACATAAAATATACAGGTAATAAAATGTAATGGCAGATGGTATAAGGCAGTGATAATGGAACTAGGGTGTTGAAGATGGTGAATTTTGAGTCTTATTGGATTTCAGGCTGCTGCTTTATAATGTACCTAATGTACATGAAATCCACGGTGAAATGTAACTTTTTCCCGTCTCTGTGATCTTTATGAACTGGGATGTATATTCAGCAGTGGAAAAATCTCCGTCCCATCTGAGCACAACAGATTGTCGGTCTCTGGCGTTCCAGGGCATTCAAACCCCCCGTAAAAGCGTTTTATAGTATCGCTGAAGGTTTTACAATCCACTAATTCTCGGTCTAATGACCATGCCTCATTTATTAAACCTTTACAAGCTTTCAGAATGCGCACATGTTGCATCTTCCTCGCCTCTCCATTTTCCACATTGAGATCTGTTTAAATAGTTCTTACGTTCGCCCTGCGCTTGCTGGCACTCGGAGCACCATCACCGAAAACCGCACGTCTCGGGGGGGGGGGGGGCTCGTAAACCTATATGTATCAATGTTTAACAGCTGGATTAAGTAACTTCTCTATAAATTCTGTATCTAGGCAAACTGTTTGTTCCAGTTTTACCATCCATGACACATATAGAGAAGAATTTTATTTTTAACAGAGGACGTTCGTTTTAAAATGGTTTCTGTCTTCTTTTTTTTTCCCTTTCCTGTATAAATTGTATAAACGATGTGTGTGATACCATTCAGAGATGGAGAGCTCTCAAGAGTATAAGGTTTCCTCTAATTGCTAATATAAGTTGGCTTTCAAACAGTCATTTTTGGGATTTAAGCTAATGCAAGATCATGAGGGTTAAGTGCATCGCCATTGCATTTTAACAGGGAAGGAATTAGCTACACGCTGCAGGATCTGCTTCCAGACAAATGACATCATGTTAGGGATCTGTGCATTCAAGGCCCAAGCTCTGCACTCAGATGGACTTCTACAGCAAGGCGAGGAGCAGTGTGTGTAACCAGGATTCGCCTTGTTTTCCAACATGATTGAGGTTTTGCCAAAGACAAGACAAGGAAAACATAATCAATGTTTTATTTGCCTTTCTTAAAAGAAGAATATATTTACCTAAAGAGACCCTGTCACCATGATTTGGGGGAATTTGTGAGACATTTCTGGCGGTGTGGATGTGGTCGGAAGTCTTTTGCCAAACTCATGAAACCCGGCAACATGTTTATTGTTCGTACCAATGTGTCAACAAATTCACGTAGTTCTTATTTGTGACACATTTATTGTCAGTCACTATTGTTGCAGCAAATTCAAAAAGAAGTACCGCCATACTAATGATTAGCGTTGTGAAGGTAAATAAGACCTCTTCCATATTGGAGTAAATTGTCGCACATGTATTGTGTCACAGCAAGAATTCTGTCTGGGACAATTCTGCAACAGATTCATTAATACCTTACCAATTCATACATAAATCTGGTGCAAGTTCCACCTCTTTCCATATTACTGTGAGACAGATTTCTTATCTCTTTTTATGATTTTACAGTTTATATGTATATTAAAGTAGAACTATAGGCAAAACTTTTTACTCTTTTGTCCATGGACCGACACAGCTTCTCTATTGACAAAGTGGGTATTATCCGTCAATTAGGAGTGACTAGGCAGAAAACTTGTAAAAAGTGTTGCATCACACCTTCTACAGTATTGCCCAGGGGGCGGACCCTCTGGGTATATCCCCTCAGTCTGCATCTCGCAGATCAGTTTTTTTCTGTCTAGCAAGGAGTAGGACATGGCTCCCTTCGGGCCCATTGGTCCGGGGGAAAAATATATTTTTTTGCTACATTTTTTTGTTTCCTGCGATCTTCGATCAATTGTCGACTGGGTGATAGGCTGGATCCTCGATGTCTCCCCAGTTTCGGCCATCGAGCGCATACCGACCCTAGCTACGCGCTGGGTTTTCCACGACATGCCCGTCGCTCCACGGGTGGCCGGTGAAGCTACGCTCCAGGATCTGCATCGGACCGCTCAGCTTCGGCTGACCTTACGGCCGAGTCGCAGCAGCCTGGCCGGTGAGCTTACGCTCCAAGGCTTGCATCGGACCGCTCAGCTTCGGCTGACCTTACGGCCGAGTCGCAGCAGCCTGTCCGCTGAGCGTCGTGCTCCGGGGCATACATATGATCGTCCCCTTGGGTCCAATCACAGCATGCCTGGCCAACAGTCACCTTCCGTGCGCGGACGATGATCTGTTTGGAATGTCTTCCAGCATGATACATGCAGGATAGGTAAGTAAACTCCCCTGCCTTGGCTGGGAGATTTGGCTGGACATTCCTGGAGAGACCAAGTAAGTGGTTGTGGCCCCTTTCTTCCCTCTCTCCCTGCCTTTCCCTCCTCCATGGGCTTCTAGCTAAAGGTTTCTGGGTGCTGGGGGTCACCTAAGGGGTTCCACTGGAGCGGGGCTGGCTGTAACTAACATTTAAAAGAAATGTAATTTCTGCTTACCTGCATGTGCTTCCTCCTCCATGCTGTCGGCGGCCATTTTGCGGTGGTCCATGCCGGGTTCGGCCTCTAGTGACTGCCCGACTGCCATCTTCCTGTGGTTTCGGCGCCATTTTCTTGTAGTTCCACACCCACTGGCCTCTATCGACTGATCGGCGGCCATGTTTGTAATGATCCACGCTGTATCTTACCGTTCGGTGGCCATCTTTTTGTGGTCTACGGCTGCTTTGGCCTCTATCTTTGGCTCGGCGGCCATTTTCTTGGAGCCCACATTATCTTCCATACAGACGTTTTGGCGGCCATTTTGCGAGAGTCTCCGGCCTCTAGGGTGCATTACACTGGCACGAAAAATTCACACAGGAAGCGCTGATAAAATAAGCAGACTGACACAGCAGCGGTGGGACAGCATCACAGGCGCAGCACATGGCAGCATAGCGGTACCGGTCCAGGGTGGTGAGTCCTCTGGGTGACCCAGCATCTCTGCAGCGCAGGAGGGTGGCCTATTGATATCATGCCTGGAGCCCTGTGGGTGTCAGTGTGTGGTCAGCATGGCATCTGAGCCAGATGTCTTCTCCCCTGAAACACCAGATTTAACAGCTGGTGCCCCTGAGGTGTCTATGGATGCTGTCGGCAATCCTAGAGGCGTTTGCTGCCAGGGTGGAAGCAGCACACGGGAATACAGGGGGTAGTAAACGCCCCCGTCCCCTGCAATCTTCTGGGGATATTTCTGAGACAGAACCAGGTCCAGCTACGGCTCATGGCCCAGATTCTGACCCATCAGAGACTGCAGACCATGACCGACTGTGAGGATGACTCCAAGTCCAGGTCAGTACGCGAGACGGCTTTGGTATCTGACCTTATTACTGCAGTGCGGGATACGCTAAATTTGGAAAATACTGCAGAAGCAGCAGAGACTCCGGTCCCCTTTCGGTTTCGTAAACCTGCCCGCACTGCTAAGGTGTTCCCTTGTGTGTCTTATTTTGATAAACTCTTATACAAGGAATGGGAGAACCCACTAAGGGTCTTTACAGCCCCAAAGAGGTTTGCGGTACGGTACCCCTTTGAGGAGAGTTTTCTGAAGAAAAGGACCTCTCCCCCTATAGTGGACCCTCCGGTGTCCAGACTTAATAGAGCTACCACTATTCCAGTAGAAGGGGCTCCTGTTCTCAAGGACCCTGTGGATAAGAAGGCTGAAGCACTCGCTCGCTACCTATACTCAGTGGTAGGCTCGGCAGTTTGCCCGGCATTGGCGGGGGCCCCTAGTGTCTCAGACACTTACTGAATGGGCAAAATTGCAACTCCAGGGGTTAAAGGAGCGAGATGCTCCTCCTGATGAGATAACTTTGGCCGACCAGTTGGTCCAGGGCCTTAAGTTTGTCTGCGAGTCAGACATGGATACTATTCCCCTGCTGTCAAAAGCTTTGGTTTATGCAGTAGCAACACGCCGCCTGATCTGGCTAAAGGGCTGGTCTGCCGACCAGACTTCCAAGAAAGCCCTGTTGGATCTGCCTTTTAAGGGCGACAGACTTTTTGGTGCTTCTCTGGATGACATCATCAAGGATGCCACAGGAGGTAAAAGCACTTTGCTTCCCCAAACTAGCAAGGGTAAGGGGCCACGCCAAGGGCAAGGGCCTTCCTTTACTGCACGCAAGCATTTTTTTCCTCCCCCTAGGGGGACAGGGAAAAGACCCCAGGCCGACAAAAGTGTCCTTGGTCCCGCAGACCCAACAAGCCTGCGGACAAATCTGCGTCCGCATGAAGGTCCGCCCCCACCCAGCTCTCGGGTGGGGGGACGTTTTCACAAATTCTCGACTCAGTGGACAGCTCTAGTCTCCGACAGGTGGGTTTGCAAAGTAATCTCCTCAGGCTACAAGATAGAATTTCTCTCTTGTCCACCGGACAGATTCGTCACCTCCAATCTCCAGCTACTACCGACCCGTCGGGAGGCCCTGTATGGGGCGGTCCAGGGTCTACTGGAACGCGGGGTAGTTATTCCAGTTCCAGAACAGGAACGGGGTCAGGGTTTTTACTCAAATCTGTTCATTGTGCTGAAGAAGGAGGGGGTTCGTCCAATCTTGGATCTCAGAGCCCTCAATTGCTTTGTGAAGGTACAAAGATTTCGGATGGAGTCGGTTCGATCTGTAGTCACGGCTCTCCATCCGGGGGACTTTCTGGCCTCCTTGGACATCAAGGACGCATACCTGCATGTCCCCATATACTCCAGACACCAGAGGTTTCTGCGATTTGCTATCGGGAAGAACCACTACCAGTTTGTGGCCCTCCCGTTTGGCCTTGCCTCAGCACCCAGGACATTCACCAAGGTGCTCGCTCCGATTCTGGCACTTCTAAGACAGCGGGGTATCGCTATCATGGGCTACTTGGACGACCTTCTACTGAAGGCCCCTTCAAGTTCAGAATTAGAGGTAAGCGTGTCCATTACCTGTCAGACTCTTCGAGACTGTGGTTGGATACTAAACACGCAAAAGTCAGTATTGGTGCCCACTCAATGCCTAGGGTACCTGGGATTGAATCTGGATTCCTCAGAGGCAAAGGTATTCCTCCCTGTGGAGAAGTTGCAGACCCTCCAGGCTGCAGTACGGCAGCTGACTTCCAGGAATTGGTCGTCACTCCGTTTTTGCATGCGAGTGTTAGGCCTCATGGTAGCCTCCTTCGAGGCGGTCCCATATGCTCAATACCACACTCGAGTGTTACAGAAGGAAGTTCTGTCCAGATGGAACAGATGTCCATCATCTCTGGATTATCAAATCCGAGTGAGCCACCTAGTCAGGAGATCCCTAGTATGGTGGCTGACAGCACCGGCTCTAATGGCCGGGAAGTAATTTCTTCTGGTTTACTGGATAGTGATCACGACGGACGCCAGCCTTACAGGTTGGGCGGGAGTCTGGGGTGTTCAGTCGGCGCAAGGTTGCTGGACCCCAGAGGAAGCCCTCCTGCCGATCAATGTCCTGGAAATCCGGGCGATCTGGCTGTGCCTCTTCAAATGGTCTCAGAGGCTGCAAGGGCGTCCAGTCAGGATCCAGTCAGACAACGCCACAGCAGTGGCATATGTCAATCATCAAGGAGGAACAAGAAGCTCAGCTGCAGCATCGGAGGTTGCTCGCATCCTGAAGTGGGCAGAGAAGAGCGTACCGGCACTGTCGGCCGTGTACATTCTGTGTGTGGAAAACTGGCAGGCGGACTACCTGAGCCGCCAGATGCTGGACCAGGGAGAATGGTCCTTACACCCGGAGGTGTTCCAACTCCTCTGCCAAAGATGGGGCACACCAGACGTAGATTTTCTGGCTTCCCGACTCAATCAGAAGGTATTGAGGTTTGTGGCCCGGTCAAGAGACCCATGGGCAGACGCAACGGACGCGTTGGTGGCATCGTGGGGTCAGTATCGGCTAATCTATGCCTTCCCTCCCTTAAGGCTTCTTCCACTTCTGCTCCGCAGAGTGGAGGCAGAGGGAATTCCAATGATCCTAATCGCTCCAGATTGGCCTCCGCGTCTTTGGTACGCCGATCTAGTACGTCTGGTAGCAGACGTCCCCTGGCGCCTACCACTACGGAAGGACCTGCTATCGCAAGGTCCCATACTCCATCCTGCTTTACGGTCACTGGCTTTAACGACATGGCTGTTGAGAACCAGGTACTGAGAGACCGGGGCCTGTCAGATTCAGTAATCTCTACTATGAGAAGTGCTCGGAAACCATCCTCTAGGAAGGTTTATCACCGCACTTGGAAGGCCTACATCTCCATGTGTGAGGAAATGAAATGGCATCCGCGTACTTATTTGGTTTCCAGAATCCTGCTGTTTTTACAGCATGGGGTGGACCAAAGGCTTGCTCTAAGTACGATTAAGGGACAGATATCTGCCCTGGCTGTCTTTTTCCAGCGACCCATGGCAACTCACTCTCTCGTGAGTACATTTGTGCAGGGGGTTCGACATGTGGCCCCTCCGGTCCGTCCCCCGCTACCTCTGGGACTTGAACCTGGTCCTCTCGGTGCTTCAGAAGGCACCGTTTGAGAATATTAGAGATATTCCCCTGTTGACACTTTCTCAGAAAGTGGTCTTTTTGGTGGCTGTTACGTCAGTTAGACGAGTATCTGAGCTGGCAGCCTTGTCCTGCAAGAAGGCTCCCTATTTGATTTTCCACAAGGATAAAGTGGTCCTGCGGCCGCAGCCTTCCTTTCTTCCGAAAGTCGTTTCGGCTTTTCATCTCAACAAAGACATTGTACTTCCATCCTTGTGT
This sequence comes from Rana muscosa, assembly GCA_029206835.1. Taxonomy (NCBI): domain Eukaryota; kingdom Metazoa; phylum Chordata; class Amphibia; order Anura; family Ranidae; genus Rana; species Rana muscosa. Next base: position 110,180,450 of record JARGYO010005626.1, read on the forward strand.
CCTCATCCGTCGAATCCTAAGGAGTCGGCGTTGCATTCCTTGGACGTTGTCCGAGCTTTGAGAGTATACCTATCTGCTACTTCCCTGTTCCGGAAGTCAGACTCACTGTTTGTTTCGGTGGCTGGTCCCAAGAAGGGCCAAGCAGTCTCGTCAGCCACCATCTCTAGGTGGATCCGACAGATAGTAATCCAGGCTTACGCCTTAAAACGTCAAGCGCCCCCCTTCCCGGTCACGGCGCATTTCACCAGGGCAATAGGTGCCTCTTGGGCTTTCCGACATCAAGCGTCTGTTTCCCAATTATGTAAAGCGGCGACTTGGTCGTCCGCTCACACTTTCACAAAATTCTACAAAGTTGATGTAGGTGCATCTTCGGATGCCTCTTTCGGCCGCAAAGTTTTGCAGGCGGCCGTTTAGAGTTGCAGCTCCTCCGTTGGAGGAGTGCTGTTCTGTGATTGGGGTGAAGTTTATTTTTATGCTGTTACCACCCCTCGTTTTTTCTCTGACACTGCTTTGGGACGTCCCACTTTGTCAATAGAGAAGCTGTGTCAGTCCATGGACGAAAGAGTAAATAGGATTTTTTACTCACCGTAAAATCCTTTTCTCTGAGTCCATGGACCGACACAGCACCCACCCCTCCTTTTAAGTTTGTACTGCTTTTTGACGAACTGATCTGCGAGATGCAGACTGAGGGGATATACCCAGAGGGTCCCGCCACCTGGGCGGTACTGTAGAAGGTGTGATGCAACACTTTTTACAAGTTTTCTGCCTAGTCACTCCTAATTAACGGATAATACCCACTTTGTCAATAGAGAAGCTGTGTCGGTCCATGGACTCAGAGAAAAGGATTTTACGGTGAGTAAAAAATCCTATTTTTTTTTCATTTTGGATAGAGTAAGGGACCCCTGTCAGATTTTTTTTTTCCCGCCATATGCGTTCCATTGGGGAGATTTCCCGTCACTTCCTATCCCATAGCCAAACAGGAACTGAGAGAAAATCCCTGAAAATTAAGGGAATTCCTTGGGGACCCCCGGGTCACTAGAACTAATGTCCCCATTGGAAGATTTGGGGACAACCCCAAATTTAGGATTTTCTTTTACTTTCTCTTTTAATGATAAACAGGTCAAATGAAGAGGGTTGAATCTACCTAATTGTAGCACAGACCGCAATGAAAACTGAAAGGTGTTCAAATCCCTCTGCACTCCATCCAAAACGAACAAAAAAAATTTGCTGTTATTTATACTTTAGGCTGGATTCACACTAGTGCGATTTAGATGCAGGTTTTGCCGCATCCAATTCGTACAGCAGGAGATTGTGACCGGTTCTCTATGGAGCCGGTTCACATATCTGCGCAGCAGCTCCGGTGCGATTTGCACAGGAGCCCTGTGCGTCTTTTGGTCCGTTTCAGGTCTGAATTCAGCCCAAAATTTGGGCTGAAATTGGACCTGAAACGGTGAACCAGGACGCACAGGACCCCTGCTGTGAGCCGCTGCATGCTCAAATGTGAACACAGCCTCAAGCTTTTAATTTCTAAAACGTTTCAATTGTACCTATTACTGCTTCCTCTCTTCAGGCAATCCATTTAGGATTCACAGAATTTGGCCTGGTACGCACAATGAGATTATTGGAATGATTGTCCGTTTTTTTGCTAGTCTCAAATCGAAAATGAAGAGGTTACTAAAGTATGAAAATTCTCATACGACACAATACATTACATCACTTCCCAATTTTTATTCGATTTGTATTGTATTTTTGGATGAAAACTGTACTAATTAAACGAAAATAAAAGAGAAACATTTTTGCGTTTGTCCCTTCAGATAATTTCAGATGAAACCTGTGTAGTAACGATCCAATTATTGTACGATCAATTTGAAAGCGCTATTTTTTTGTACGATTTTCTGATCGTGTGTATGGAGCTTTACAAGCTATGTTGTAATGACAGGAATTTGACACTTCCGGGTGTGTCAGATAAGCTGTTTTGTCTGCTGCCAGCCCCCCTAGCCGTTACATCAGTAGGCTTTGTGAGCAGATCCCAGCACTGCCTTGAGATGTCAACTGGCAGTGCAGAGGCTGATGCCAGATAATGCAGGCTGTAATCCTGACCTGTGCACTGCTTATTGCTGCCTATAGAAGAGTGATCCTGAATACAACCTCTGCACTGTCAGTATACATCTCATCAGGCAGTGCAGGTAGGGAGGGAGAGTCAGTAGAATGTAGGGGCAGATAGTTCAGTGTTTTCTGTAAAACTGTCAGCACAATGTTAACCACTTCAGCCCCAGACCATTTTGCTGGCCTAAGACCAGGCCACTTTTTGTGATTCGGCACTGCGTCGCTTTAACTGACAATTGCGCGGTCGTGCGACGTGGCTCCCAAACAAAATTAATGCTCTTTTTTTCCCCACAAATAGAGCTTTCTTTTGGTAGTATTTGATCACCTCTGCAGTTTTTATTTTTTGCGCTATAAACAAAAATAGAGCGACAATTTTGAAAAAAAATCAATATTTTTTACTTTTTGCTATAATAAATATCCCCCAAAAATATATAAAAAAAAACTTTTTTTTCCTGTTTAGGCCGATACGCATTCAATAAGCGTTTGATTGGTTTGCGCAAAAGTTATAGCGTCTACAAAATAGGGGATGGTCTTGTGGCATTTTGTATTAATCATTTTTTTTTACTAGTAATGGCGGCGATCAGCGATTTTTATCGTGACTGCGACATTATGGCGGACACATCGGACACTTTTGACACCATTTTAGGACCATTGTAATTTTTACAGCGATCAGTGCTATAAAAATGCACTGATTACTGTAAAAATGACACTAGCAGTGAAGGGGTTAATCTTTAGGGGGCGCTGAAGGGGTTAAGTGTGACCTAGGGAGTGTTTATAACTGTTAGGGGGCGTGGCTTGCCATGACACATCACTGATCGCTGTTCCCGATGACAGGGGACAGACGATCAGTGACATGTCACTAGGCAGAACAGGAAGATGTTGTGTTTACACTGACATCTCCCCGTTCTTCAGCTCTGTGATCCGATCGCGGGACACCGGCGAACATCGAGTCCGCGGGTGCCGTGGTCACGGAGCTCGGCGGCGTATAGGTTTGTGCAGCGGTCGGCAAGCGGTTAATGAGTAAAATAGGAAAATGTGATCACTGCGTTCTGTCCTCATTTTGAATAGGCCAGAAATTATTTAAAGCCCAACTGCAGCCAAAGCATTATTTTATTTGGATAAATCAGGAAAGAGTCTAGTGCCATCCGTGACACGGTTCCTATAAGGACACCTCGGTATAGTGAGAATTTTGTCCTTTATTCACATAAAGTAGCAGCTATCACTGGCCAATGCTTTTAAACCACGCAGGATACATTTTTCAAGGCAGATTGATGCACTCACATGAAACATGGAGCTTTGAGTGTCACTAAACCCACAACAGTAAAATCAGTCTGTATATGCAGTAAAGCATGCTTGTTATACTCACTGTGGAACCTAAGGGGTTAATCATTCGCATTGTGTAAAAAGTCTGTTTTATTCTGTCTTCTCTGATCCTCCCCTTCTACAACAGTCCCCAATCCATCTGCTGACAGAGCTATGGGGACACTCTGCACATGCTCAGTTTGGTGTGTATTGCTAGAGAAGTTATTTATTTATTTTTTGAGGGTGCATGTGAGCAGCAAACGGCCAATCGGTACTGTCCAGACAGAGGGTCAGGGGGTCCTGCCGACTCATAGGACAGTCAGAGGAGAATGAAAACTCTTCCTCCAAGCTTTAACCAGACTGCTATATACTGCTGATGAGAAAAGCTATTTAGCAGTTTATATTTCTAAAATACTTGCATTTCCATGTTCTGTGTACTGTAGGAGACCACATATAGTGAATGCAGGTCCTGGGTTTAGTAACACTTTAAATAGTACTAACAACTCATCAGAAACGGACACATGTACAAAGCTGTGATGTATGACCTCATAGCCCCTATGCAACAGTACTGTCTTTACTGATTCTGATTGGTTACTACTGTATACTGCACAGTACTATTGCTCTCTGATGTGTGTACACATTGCATTAATCAGTCTGTTGGTTTCTCTTACAGGAATACTACATGGCGCTGGCCTTTCCCAGCTTCCCAAACAAAGATATCCATCCGATGACCTGCAATCACACCAAGCAGCCAACAGTCATTTAAAATATGTCTGGTAATGTCATTTACTGTGTATAGTCTCATACCCACTACAAGTCATACGCCAAATTAATGCGCCTTTCCCACCTCCGCTGCCTTGTTTTTGCATTATGAAATCCTCCTGCTTTTCCTACTCTATATAGCCTCTTGCATGCTTGTGTCCTTGGATTACTGCATATTGTTCTGTGACAATGTAAATGCCCTGTATTCTACACATCCATATTGGTGGTCAGTGACACTTATATACCGGGAGATCTGATTATTGGGGAAACTGTTAGATTTCATCTGCCATGTATGTCCACTACATAGTACATGATCACCACCAGTACACAGACACAGCTCTACTATATCATAGACTGACCTGTATGAATAGCTAAAACCTGCACACTCAGCATTACATGCCATAATTGTGTTATTATAATATGTATGTCAAACCAAAAAAGTTATTTCTAGTTCTGGATAAAGAGGGAAGGATTAAAATCCCTGTTAGGAGACCCGTTTTATCTCGCAAAGAATTTGTATTTAAAAAGTCAGTCTACTCAAAGGGGATATTTAAGGCAGGCCATAGATGGTGTGAATTTCTTTCTTGCAACCACGGAAGAAATTTGCACGAACCCCCCCATCAACAAAGTCCGTGTTGACAGGGGAATTCCTCCTGCCAAGTCATTGTATTCTCCAGGAGGGGGAGGGGAGCCTTCCTCACCAGGAGAAGACCGTGATTATTGCAGACCGCTATAGCATCTGCTAGCAATAATCGCAAGTAGAATTCGGCAGGCTGGTTGTACCCAAGTTGATTGATCGATTAACTTGGTATATTCAGCCTGCCCATCCATGGTTCGAATCTCGGCCGGTTCCTGCTGAACCAGCAGAGATTCAATCCGTCTATGGCTGGCTTAAGTCATCCCAGCTTTATATATGTCTTATTATTACAACAGTGGGACCTTCCTGAGGTACAGTCGTTTCCCAATTGGGATGACACGAGGTGCCACAGCAACATGTGTCAGGGGTTGGATGAAAGGATATCCTGAATATCTTGTTAAATGATTGATTGATAAGAATCTGTATACATTTTGACATGTAATCATACAGTAGTTGTGTATTTATATCTGAATACATCTAAAAAACTAAGTATTAAAACATGTCCACATAATAATAAATAAAATGAAATAGTATCATGATGTTGGTTTGTGTGGAAGGCCAGAAGACCAACTATAGTTGTATAATAAAATATATTGTATAAAAAATTCTCTGTTATGTCTATAAACTGATGAGGTGGATAAATCATCTTTTTATAGACATAACAGAGAATTTTTTATACAGTATATTTTGTGGACATGTTTTAATACTTTTTTTTTTTTAGATGTATTCAGATGTAATCATACAGTAGTTGTGTATTTATATGTCAAAATGTATACAGATTCTTATGAGCATAATGGGGAATTCATAAAGAGTGTCTATCCTATGGTGCGATTGCCCAGTCCATGCTCAGTGCTGCTGAGCACCCTCCCTGCTGCTGCTGCAGTTGTCAGACAGACAGGCAGTGGCCAAGGAGTTTTGTAGCTGGTTTGAGTGGAGGATGAGGGGGAAGCTGATGGACTAGTTCACTCATCAGGTCTGCTCTATGGAATCCAGCCCTGATGAAGGGAAGTGTGTGCAACCCTTGAAACATGTTGGCTGTTGCATCTTGTGTCATCTCGATTAAGGACTGATACATTTGAACTTTTGGGCTTTAAAAAGTGATGTGGTGGTTACTTTGTTCTCCTAGATGTTTTGAATTCTTTCCAGAGTGTTCCCCGAGGCCCCCTGGTGTGTGTGAGAGCCGCCTTTGCAAGAGCATGTGCCTCATAAATCAAGTTCTTTTTACCTGATATTAGATTATAAACCACCAAAAATCCTATGCCTTATTCCCATTCCCCGTAAGTTTCCAGAATCAGACAGGTCTAATTTCTCTGAGAGGTGACATTTGCATATTATTCTTTTCCTTATTGAATAAACTTGGTAATGAAGTAAGAAGTGTCTGGATTGGTGCTAAGAGATGTGCCATTCTGCCCTACAGGAAAATGCTGCAGTCCTTGGGTCGGCCGGAGCTGCACATGGCGCTGGATGTCATCATTGTCAGCGGCTCTGGACAGGAATATGCTGGTTGCCTGCTGCTGACTTCAGAAGTTCTGTTTGTGGTCAGTATCAGTGAGGACACCCAACAGCAGGCCTTCCCCATCACTGAAATTGACTGTATAGAGGAACGTGGCTCCGAGAACTCCCTCCTAGTGCAGCTCAAACAGCAGCCTGTTACCAGTGACACAGAGGTAAGTGACAACCTTGGTACCCTGGGCTTACAGGAAATGGTGACCAATACACAGGTACAACCTACAGTGTAGTTACTCCATAATACATTTTTTTTATAAAATTAGTGATTCTCAATCTTTAACAAGTGAAATTGCAAAGCAAATCACACTTGGCAGGTTGTATCGTTTACCTATTTTGTATATTTGAAATTTATAAATGAGGTACAAAGCTAAATGAATAAACAATGAATGACAAATTAGAAAAAATTGGTGAAAAGGAAGACTAATGCAGAATCCCCAATCACTTTGAAATTCATATAAGTCTATGCAATATTCAAATGAATGAAATTAGAATACATATAAATTGATAAAAAGGAAAACTAATGCAGTCTATGTACAATTCAAATAAATGGAAATAACATAAACAATGAATGATAAAAAAATGCAACAAGTGAAAAAGGAAGACTGATACAGAGTTCCAATCTCATAGGATTCATATAAATCTATGCAAAGTTCAAATATATAAAAATATGTAACATAAACTGTGAGTGATGAAAAATATCAGTCCCAATCACAATAAAGTTCATATGAGTCTATGCAATGCTTGGCATCCAAATAAGTGAAAAATAAGTTGCAGATAAGTGACACAAATCTTCACACCAACCACCGTGCAAATAGCTTGACACCCAATTAAGAAGTAGCCTGCTTACCAGAAGGCCGTGACTGTCAGACAGTCTCACCAAATATAGGGAATTTAACGGTCTCCCTAAGACTCAAGTTGTATCCGGAACAGCAATGTATGATTCAGATGTAATTGGATGTTCCCAGGATCAGGACGCTCACACTAGTTCGGTAATTATTCACCTCTTAATAAGTACAGTATGCCCAACTGTAGTGTAACTTCAGCAATTACTTTCTTTGTGCCAGTATGGACCCTTCCTTACCCGGTTCATAATGTGCAATAAAATTTATATTTCTTTCTCGTACATCACGGGACACAGAGCGACATAGTCATTACTAATGGGTTATATAGATACCGTCAGGTGCTGGCACTGGCAACTTCCAAAACCGGAAGTACCCTCCCCTATATAAGCCCCTCCCATCCGGGAGCACCTCAGTTTTTTGCCAGTGTCTAAGGTGTTGGCCAAGAAGAAACATGTGTTTTTCACTGAGCTTGCGTACAGGTTCTTTTGGGCCTCAGTAAGCTATTCCGGATCCGACCAAAAAAGCTTCATAGCTAAACGGTCGGTACCCGGGCCTTGCAGAGAAGAGCAAGGTTTTGCCTGTAATGCTTCTCTTAGGAGAGCTGGACCCTGGGATCCAGAGCTCTGGTCATACCCACGACGTTTTCTGTGCAGGGTGCTATACAGGTCCAGGGGAGTGGAATCCTTGGGAACCCGGTCCCTGAAGGTTTGATTACAATGCCTGCCGTGATAGGTGAAGTTTGGGCTTTTGTGGACCAAACAAAGTCCTGCGGCGGGGAACAGGTAAGTGGGGGCCCCCAGGAACTTGGTTCTATTGGGGGACCCCCAAGCCTAATTTGTCTTTCTGTCTGTTACCTAACGGTATTCCCGCTAATATTCTGTGTATGCCTGTTACTCCTGAGAAAATGTAAAAATTTTAATAGTAGGCAAGAAAAAAAAAAAAAAAGTAAGACCGCGGTACCTGTGTTAGACACTAGAGGCCGCTATGGTTCTTTTTCTTGTAATGTGGATTTTTTTCTTCCAGAATCAAATCCAGGCAGTTGGTATGTTCTCTGCTGGGAAGCTGTCTCCTCTGCCCTGTTGCTGCGCTCATCCATCCCCGGGCCCTGCGGCAAAGGGACCCTGGCTCCCATCTAGCTCCTTGTTGTTTCAAAAAAGGCGCCGAAGGCGCGCGTGCACGCGCCTCTATTCATAGAGGCGATCTGGAAAAAGGGGAGGAGCGGGTGGATGACGCTCAGGTGTGCGCCGCGGCGCTACTGCGCATGTGCGGGCGTCCAGCGTGTTTTGAAGCACATTATAGCTGGCTGTTGAAGTGCACAGACAGAGCTAGCAACAATATAAAGGCACATAGAGGCGGTTGATGCAGGCATCCCCTAGAAAGGCACTTTAGTAGACACCAACTGTGATATAGCAGCAATTGTGCTAGACTATTCTCAGTAAAAGTGGTGTATTACGGCTGGAATACCTCAGCTTTAGGCTTAGGAATATGCCGTCCAGAAGCTCCGGAACTGAATCTTCCAGGAAGCGAAGGGGGTCTCATCGGGCTCTGAGGATCTTGGGCATACTTCTGCTGCACCAGTCTCCCCTGAAGTTCAGAGGTAAGTGACCGTAGAGACCCCGCAGGGGTACTTGGTACTGTGGCTGTCCTCAGTTCACCTGCTCCTGTGTATGTAACAGAGGAGGTTTTTTCCTCAGCTCTGGGAGGATTAGAGAGAGATTGTCAACATTGATCGCTGCCTCCCTGTCAGGGAAAGCACGCCGATCTCCATCTCCTCCTTCAAAGTGCCTGTTAGCAGAGCAACAGTCCCATACAGGGATCGACCTGCCTGAAGGGGATCAGGATAAGGTTGATTCTGTTATAGAGGAATCAACAGTGGGGGAACCTTTTCTCAGCATCTCAAGCTGAAAGATTATGGGTTCAGTCTCTGACTAACATGGTCCGATCAGCATTTAAAAATGCACCTTGCGGAACCATCAACCACTACTGTATCCTCGTTGGGGTCGCTAGAAGCCCCCAGACTGTCTGTTCTTTTCCACTTCACCCTTTACTGAAAGGGCTTATTTACCAGGATTGGGAACGTCCTGAGAAAATATTTATTCCCCCAAGAGATTTCCGGTGGTCTATCCCATGGAGGATAAGTTCATCAAAAAAAAAAAATGGAAGGTCCCTACAGTGGACACAGCCATCTCTTGTATGTATAAATCACTGACATGTCCAGTGGATAATGTCCAAATGTTCAAGAACCCAATAGATAAAAGATTGGAGTCCTTATGAAAGTCTGCTTCTTTCTACAGCAAGCTTGGTGATACAACCAGCAGTAGCAGCTATTGGGGTCTGCTGAGCAGTGAAGGATCAGTTGAAACAGGTCTTGAGGGACTTGACAGATCAGCAGGCTTTGCCCTAGCTGATCTACCTAGAGCCTTAGGCTTTGCGGTTGACGCCATAAGGATTCTGTCCATCAGGCCCTCCCGCCTTACGCTGTCTATAGTACATATGCGTAGGCTTCTATGGCTCAAAAACTGGTCTGCTGAAGCTCCCTGTAAAGAATGGCTGGTTAGCGTCCCATTTCATGGTGAACGCTTATTCAGGGAAAACCTGGACAAATATATCCAGAAAATTTCCAGCGGTAAAAATACGCTCTTGCCGGTTAAAAACAGAGTTAGAGGTCCCTCTTTAAGAGGCCTGCTTCTCCAGTCCCTGGGGCATCGGCTGTGTAACAGTTCCGACGGCCTCCTCGGTCAATTCCCGGGGGTAAAAAACAGGGACAATAGCAGGGTAATGAGAAACCCTGGGTCAGGGGAGGTACAAAACCTCCCCCAAAGTTAAATTCATTGAAGGGTTGCCCCCACTCAGTCGGGTGGGGGGAGGACTCCAGTTGTTCGCAAGAGACCTGGCGGGACACGATCAAGACAGATAGGTGCTCTCCGCAGTATGTTTGGGATACAGTTTGGAGTTAAAAGACTCTCCTCCTTCCCATTTTTGAGGTCAAACGTGCCAAGGGATCCCCGGAAGATAGAGTCCCTCTTGTTGGCACTAGAACAACTATTGCTCCAAGGAGTAATTATGGAGGTTCCCCTGTAAGAATGAGGGTTTGGGTTTTACTCAAACCTCTTTACAGTCCCGAAGCAAACGCGGACGGGAGGCCCATATTAATTCTAAAAAGGGCTATACAAATTCCTGTATATCAGGACTTTCCGATGGAGTCGATCCGATCGGTGGCCACTGCCCTACAAGGGGAGGATTGGTCAGCCGCGATCGACATCAAAGATGCTTATTTGCACATTCCCATCTTTCCAGTCCACCAAAAATTTCTACGCTTTGCAGTAGAAGGGCGCCATTTTCAGTTCAGAGCCTTACCCTTCGTTTTGGCCACAGCACCACGAGTGTTTACAAAAATTCTGGCCCTTTATTGGCCAATCTAAGAACACAAGGTGTAATGATAATGGCATATCTAGATGACTTGTTGCTGATAGACCACTCAGTGAAAAAACTAGACGTGGTCGTTCACAAGACAATCAAGTATCTGGAATCTCACGGTTGGATTATCAACCGAGACAAGTTAGCCCTAAAAACCAGTCAAAAGTCTGGAATACTTGGGGCTAAGGTTGGATTCAGGCCAGAGAAAAATATTCTTGCCTCGAGGAAAGGTGTTGTCTTTGAAAGATTTGATCCACTTAGTGGGTACAAAAAAGACAGCCGTCCATACGCCTGTGCATAAGGCTGCTGGGAAAAATGGTGGCATCATTCGAAGCAGTACCCTACGGTCAATTCCATTCAAGGAATTTGCAGGGGGCCATACTGTCAGCCTGGAACAAAAAAGTTCAGGCCCTAGACTTACAATGTCCTTGTCCCCTTCCGTTCGCAAGAGCCTCCGTTAGTGGTTGGTTCCCCAGAATCTGGAAAAAGGGAAATCCTTCAGTCTGATTTCTTGGAAGGTGGTCACTACAGATGCCAACCTTATAGGCTGGGGAGCAGTACTGGAGCAATAGTCTCTCCAGGGCAGATGGTCGGATGCAGAAAAGGCCCTGCCCATCAATCTCTTAGAGATACGAGCAGCCCGGTATGCCCTAGTAGCATGGACATCCAAACTCCAAGGGTCCCCTGTCAGAATTCAATCATCAGGGGGGCACCAGGAGTCGTGCAGCCCAGAGGGAAGTAAATTACATCCTGAAATGGGCAGAAAAATATGTCCCAGCCATATCTGCGGTATTCATTCCAGGAGTGGAGAATTGGAAGGCGGACTTTCTAAGTCGCCAGCAATTAGGCCCAGAGGAAGGGTCCCTTCACCCCGAGGTTTTCTGGACAATATGTCAGCGGTGGGGAACATCGGATGTAGATCTTCTAGCATCCAGATTCAACGCAAAGGGGGACAGGTTTGTCTCTCGGACAAGGGATCCCCTAGCTTGCGGCTCGGATGCCCTAGTGTTCCCTTGGGATCAGTTCAAGCTGATATATGCATCCACAACGCCACAATGGTTACCTCTATTACTCCGCAGAATCAGGGTAGAAAAGAAACCAGTGATTCCGGTGGCTCCAGCGTGGCCCCGAAGAGCGTAAAATTTCAGTGGGGAGTCCTTGGACTCTCCCACGTCGTCCGGACCTGCTTTCGCAAGGACCGATATACCACCCTTCCTTACCAGCCCTAGGTTTGACGGCCTGGCTATGGAAGCCCACATTCTAAAAAAGAGAGGGCTCTCTAATCCTGTGGTATCTACCATGATCAATGCCAGGAAGCCGGTATCCAGGCAGATCTAATATAGAATCTGGAAGGCGTACATCGCGTGGTGTGAGGCCAAGAAATGGCATCCACATAAGTACGTAATAGGTAGGATTCTGGACTTCCTACAATGGGCTGTAGATAGGAAGCTTGCCTTGAGTACTATCAAGGGTCAGATTTCGGCCTTGTCAATATTTTTTCAAAGGCCCTTGGCTTCGCATTCACTAGTCAAAGCCTTTATACAAGGAGTGATGCGTATTAGTCCTCCGGTTAATATTCCCATATGTCCATGGGATCTAAACTTGGTTCTGTCGGTTCTACAGAAACAACCATTTGAACCATTACAGCATATTTCTTCGGTGCTTCTCACCAGGAAATTGATTTTTCTAGTAGCCATTTGTTCGGCTAAAAGAGTGTCGGAATTAGCAGCTATGTCCTGTAAGGAGCCATATCTGGTTATCCATAAGGATAGAGTAGTATTACGTCCTCATCCAGCCTTTCTTCCTAGGGTGGTACCGAGGTTTCATTTGAACCAAGATGTGGTTCTTCCTTCTTTTTTCCCCAAACCTACTTCGGTAGAGGAAAAGTTATTGCATTCTTTGGATGTAGTAAGAGCAGTTAAAGCTTATCTAAAAGCCACTGCTCAGATTCGCAGAACGGATACTTTGTTTATTCTGCCGGAAGGCCCCAGAAAGGGTCAGGCAGCGTCAAAATCTACTTTAGCCAAGTGGATTCGACAGGTCATAATACAAGCCTATGGCTTGAGAAGGAGACCGCCTCCGTTCAAAGTTAGAGCGCACTCCACGAGAGCAGTTGGAACTTCATGGGCAGTGCATCACCAGGCCTCCCTGGCTCAAATCTGTAAGGCCGCAACATGGTCTTCAGTTCACACGTTTACTAGGTTCTACCAGGTGGACGTTAGAAGTCAGGAGGATGTCGCCTTTGGGCGCAGTGTGTTGCAGGCCGCAAAAGATCCTCATGTCTGATAGCGCTCAGCTTATATATGGTGTATCCCCCCCCCCTCATTGGGCATTGCTTTAGGACATCCCATTAGTAATGACTATGTCGCTCTGTGTCCCGTGATGTACGAGAAAGAAAATAGGATTTTTATAACAGCTTACCTGTAAAATCCTTTTCTTAGGAGTACATCACGGGACACAGAGCTCCCGCCCCTCTTTGGGGACACTTATTGCTTTGCTACAAAACTGAGGTGCTCCCGGATGGGAGGGGCTTATATAGGGGAGGGTACTTCCGGTTTTGGAAGTTGCCAGTGCCAGCACCTGACGGTATCTATATAACCCATTAGTAATGACTATGTCGCTCTGTGTCCCGTGATGTACTCCTAAGAAAAGGATTTTACAGGTAAGCTGTTATAAAAATCCTATTTTTCACCATCTTAGTGCTATGGGCACAGCTCCGATCATGTGACTGAAAACAGTTTTTACTTGCCCTGAAATTTGCAGCTGCACACTGCTGTCTTCCTACGCTCACGTCTAATCTCAGTATAGCCAAGTAAGTGTAAACAGTCATTACCTGACCCCTCAGCCGCATACTACTTCCAGGGCAGCGTATGCCTTTTCATTGAGACCTACTTATTTGAAAATAGTATAATCGTCATTATACCAGCCTAACAGCCATGCCAGGTGAGCAGTTTTACCGCTGGCAACATTCAACAGTAACATGATTGCTAACAAACTACTTACCTATTCCTGTGGATTTGTTCCTTTGCTAGCTGGACCAATGAGATGACGCTCACTCGCTGCTCCATTGCTAGCGAATGCAATTTTTCAGTGCTCTAGGCCAGCAAGGGAACAATTCCATTAGTGGCTTCTTTGCAAGAGTGATTCTGCCAATGTCACCAGCAGGATTGCCTATTGGACATGGTGCTAAGGCTGGCCATAGACGCTTCCTTTTTTTTTGCTCAGCCATAGGGAGCTGTCATAGAAGGATCAAAATTTGTCCAATCCCTGCTAAACAAGCTGAATTTCAATCCATCTATGGACAGCTTTCTGGTTGGATGAAGGTTGCTTTAGCCTTGTCTCAGTTAGGCATCTGATGAAGTCCATTTGGGAACCTGGTATGCTAGCCACTGCTATTGCTTCCATGTCTATTAAAGGTGCAAGCTTCACTGGAGCATTACCCTTTAACCTTTTCCATACAGGGCTTTTTATACCACTTCCAAATCCAAATCATAATTCTTTTGCCATAAAATTACTCAGAACCCCCAAACATTATATATGTTTTTTTTAGCAGACACCCTACCTAGGGAATAAAATGATGGTTATCTTGTACTCAATTTGCGCAATAATTTTTCAAACGCCTTTTTTTTGGAAATAAAATGGTTTCATGAATTAAAAAATAACAAAACAGTAAAGATAGCCCATTTCTTTTGTAAAATATGAAAGCTTATGTTACACCAAGTAAATAGATACCCAACATGTCACGCTTTAAAATTGCACACACTCATGGAATGGTGCCAAACTTCGGTACTTAAAAATCTCCATAGGCGACGCTTTGAAATTTTTTACAGGTTACCAGGTTAGAGTTACAGAGGAGGTCTAGTGCTAGAATTGTTGCACGCGCTCTAACGCACGCGGCGATACCTCACATATGTGGTTTGAACGGCGTTTACATATGTGGGCGGGACTTACGTGTGCGTTCGCTTCTGAGCGCAAGCTATTGGGGACAGGGGTGTTTTTTAAAAAAAATTAATTCTTTTTTTTTTATATTTTTAAACTTTTTTTTTTTTGATCACTTTTATTCCTATTACAAGGAATGTAAACATCCCTTGTAATAGGAATGGTGTGTGACAGGTCCTCTTTATGGAGAGATGCGGGGTCAATAAGACCCGAACATCTCTCCTCACATGACGAGGAGCATAGAGATGACTGGTGACCATCTGGTCACCAGTCATCTCTATGCTCCTCATCATGTGACCACCGGTGCCGGACAATTCTTTCCGATGGCACAGGAGAGCCCAGAGAAGCACGGGAGGGGGGGGGGGTGTCCCCTCCCGCCGCCTATAAGAACGATCAAGCGGTGGAACTGCCGCTATGATCGTTCTTATGGTGCGCAGAATCACCGGCTGAAGACAAGGATATCTGAATGATGCCTCTAGCTGCAGGCATCATTCAGATATCCCCCCACAAACCCAGGACGTCATATGACGTCCACCTGGAGGGAGAGGGGGTTCCTGCTGGCGTTATTTTACAATGACCCGGTATGGAAGTGGTTAAAGACAAGTCCACAGTTTAAGGTCCTATATTTCTGTACAATAAGTTCTAGGTGAAGCTTGTCTGCATCAATACAGAAAGCTGGTTTTATGTTGTGTATGATGTGATAACTGAAAGGGTTTTATTTTGCACCTTTTCCAGCCTGATGGCACCAGAGAGCGTCTATCTGAACAGCAGTACAGCCGGCTTGTGGACTACGTTGCAAAGAGTTCCCCTCATCTGATTCCCAGCCACTCCTCATTACAGCTCGCTGCCCAGGTGGTGGCCGCCGACCCACCTCCATCCAACACAAAGACTTACAAGTTTCTGGTGGAGGCTCCATTGGCCAGAGTATTTATTAGCAAATTTAAAATGGTGAAAAATAAGGCACTGCACAAGGGATTTTACTGATGGCTTGTTTTGGAGACTGTAAATGAACACAGGTGCCCATTCCAGGAAAACATAGCCAGTAGGATAGGGAAGGAGTCCTTAACACAGGCTTCATGCGCCTATTGCCATTGCTGGCATGTGGTGCAAGTAAGTGAATAAAATGAAAGCTGAAAAGTTCTACCGGAGATGTCACTTGGACTATCCTGTCTTCTTCCATCATATGAGGTTTACATTAGAAAATATATATTCTTTATATCTAAAGAGTTTTCAGTCACAAGAGCTTACACTCCATTGATTCATGACCAGAGTGAGTCAAGTCACTGAGACATTTCAGCCGGTCCGGTACCAGTTGCCAACCATCTTGTTCCTATTCTACATTCTGTTCAAATGTAGGATTTTTACACCAACTCCATTAAGCACAGCATGTACCTAATACGGCCACATTACATACATTTTTTTTTTTGGGAAACAAAATACAACCATTTAGTTTAGAGAAAATTGTCTACATTAGGCCTCATGCCCACGGACGTTTTTACAGCCGCGTATTTGACAGCTTAAAAACGCCTGTCCATGTTAGTCTATAGCTTCATGCCCACCGTTTTTGAGCTGCAAATAGCATAGGCGTTTTTAAGCTGTAAAAAAAAAAAAACCCAGGACCAGTGCGTTCTGCATAAAAAAAAAAAACGTGCAAAAACGCCGTGATTTTTGAGCTCCGGCGTTTGTATTTTTTTCGAAAAAAATACGGTCAAAAAATTTATACAATAACATGGACAGGCGTTTTTAAGCTGTAAAAAACCATCCGTGGGCATGAGGCCTTACTTCCAGGTACATGCACAGGAGTTAAATTTTTTGGTTTCTGTCTGTGGCCACTCTTTCTCCTCCTCAATGTGTCCCAATGCAAAGCAAAATTGTATTTTTACACAGTAAACCATTTTTAAAATACAGAATGAATATACAGCTATAAAACTAGATTGGAGTTAGTAAAACGTTTAGTGTCAGTTTCCTTTTGAAATGGCTGAATGACTGGAAGAATATCACTTTTAAAATATTTGTCGTCTTTGCAATTAATAAAGTTTATTTTAGTCCAGTTTTTCCTTTTTGAACCTTTGTAGCTAATGAAGTAATTATATGTCAGAGAGTAATATAGCAGAGGATGTATAATGTTTGTTGTAAATAAATCCAATGTTTGCACACTAGCAATCTTTTCTCAGGATCTTCTCACACCCTATGTGTACATTGAAAGTGGACACGGACAGATCGACATTCAGCCGGTTTAGCTGAATTTTAATCAATCTATGGGCAATCTATTGACTGCAGTATACCAAGCCTGGTTGGGGGGGGGGGGGGGGTTTTGTGCGATTACTGCCGCCGGCAGCAGTAATAATTGTAATCAGACGGTGGGGAAAGCTCCCGCTGTCAGAATACAATAGCGCCGTGGAAAGGGATTTCCCAGATCAACACATTGATTTTTCTTTCCTTTAACCTGTGGTTGAGGGGGAAAAAAAATGCTTAATGTATGGCCAGCCCTAGAAAAGTGTAGCATTTGCATAGAGATTAATGATCATCATGCAGTAACATACAAAGCTGAGTGTCGGGGAAGGGGCTTCTGTTGGTAGTTTTGGATAGGGCATATCCTCCCTCCTTGCAGCCAAGCTTTGTAGGCACAAGGCTCCATTACTGCTGAGAGATCAGTGATCTCCATGACAGCCATGCTCTTGTGTGGAATTGCAGCATATAAAATTTAACATGGTATAAGTTGCTGCCAACATTCACAGTTGTCCATAGCTGTTTAATGTGCTAGTCTGTAATTTGCACTCCAGTTAAATCAACCCCTTTGTGTCAAGGAAAGTCTGGTGCAGCTCTGCATGGTAGCCAATCAGCTGCTAACTTCAGCTTGTTCATTTAACCTTTGACAAAGAAACCTGGAAGCTGATTGGTTTCTGTGCAGCGCTGCACCAGACTTTGCGCTCTCTAGTATTAGTAAATCAACCCCAGTGTTATAGTGAAAACTTTTCCCTATATTTTGTTACCTAACATCCTACCTGAAGCAACCTTGTTATAAATGGTGTGTACACACACACACAGATTATATATATATATATATGACCGTTTTATTCCAACATTAAAAAATGGCCGCTCTGCTGGCAGATATGCTAAGCCATGGCAGACTTCATTTCTTAGTATCTGGAAAATTTCACTGCCACTGTCTGAGAAACTTATAAGACATCTTTTTATCTACCTTGTTCAGATAAATATTTCGTTGTTTTTTTGGATTGTGGAGGAGAGTACAATGAAGCCAATCTTTTTCACAGGCTACAATTTCCTGCATATAGAATGGCTGCCTTCAGTTTACAGATGGTGGAGATTCCACATGCCAAACATCTATCAGATCACACTCCAGATGTAATTTATTGCTTCCTATGCTTAATGAATACAGAATACAAGTTGATAGTTCAAGACTTAGTGACACTGTGATCCCAATAGCACCATTAAATGATAAAATATTTGTTTATGAATTTAACGTTAACACATTTACACGTTCAACTTTTATACAAAACAAAAAAGTGCAACCTGTCATATTTTGCCTACCACTCTCAGGCAAGACTGCCATCATTTGACTCATGGGTTAGTGCTAGTACCAGGTAGGACACATCACAGAACTGGTCCCTGGAGATGATGGTTGAGCTTCTACAAGGGCTTACAGGATAGGAGCTTCAACTTAAACAGGTGTATTTTTAGGATATGACCAGGTGGGCTAAAATATTAAACTGAATCTCCATCTTTAGTGTGGGAATAAAATGCCGTCACGTTTTTCTGACTATCCAAGTTGGGGAGGTTACCCCTTATTTCGCCGACCACTGGCCCAATACGATCTAAGATTCTTTAAGTAGTGGAGTGGATTGGGGAATTGCCCAAAATCCTGACTCGAGTTCTAAACTTTACCTAACCTTTCCAAAACCCAAACAATTAGGGGGGGGGAGTGGCGGGGCTCATGGATCATCTTACCTATATAAAGCCTCTGTATAAGGTTTATTATCATCTCTGGACTACTTGGTATAATAATGAATCACACTTTACATTGGGTTTGGCGGGGGGGGGAAACCTGCAAAGTGTGATTCATTATTATACCAAGTAGTCCAGAGATGATAATAAACCTTATACAGGTAAGATGATCCATGAGCCACCCCCCCAAACCCAATGTAATGTGTTGAACTGAATCTTAGGAGCAGTGTGCTCACGTCCATGCATTCTGTTCGGGAAATGCAGCAATAATCGTGACATGTGAGCAATCCAGATAGGAAATATAGCTCAAGTCTCTACCTTTTTATATCTTTAGATTATGACTACATCTGTTCTGGGTTTGAGAAAGTGTTCTGTGCATACCCGCTGCTATAACAATGTTAACTTTCATTGATATATAGATATTGTAACTATATTTGATTAAAATAAAGTTTAAAAAAAAAACCTTGTATTTTGAAATTCTTTAGAGCTGTGAGATATAATGTGAATAGATCATCTGCTATAAGGACAGAAAGCACTGGATAATGCACTCTAACAAAGTGAAGATATTATATACGAATTGATGTCCCAGTGTAGCCATCTGTCAACTACTCCCACCACACATTTGTATTGCTGGTCAGAAATGACATCTCTGCACAGGTTTCTTTTACGTATAGGAGAATGGAGGGCTGCCATTGCTGGCCCCCCTCCTGAACATGCACGTTTCCTGGCTTCTTTAAATCAGTACAGCCCTGGAACAAGCATGCAGCAAAATAAGGATTTAAATTAACTTTCACAAAGAAAGCCAGGAAATCTTATTTTAATTTTTTTAGTAGGTCAGCTAGCCCTGTTTAAAATTAACACAAACAGGTAATGTGAAACTGTTTTACAGTGAGGGGGAAAAAGTATTTGATCCCCTGCTGATTTTGTTTGCCCATTAAACAAAGAAATGATCAGTCTATAATTTTATTGGTCTGTTTATTTTAACAGTGAGTCAGAATAAACCCCAAAAACCTAATTTCAAAAAAGTTATGAATTGATTTGTATTTTAATGAGTGAAAATAAGTATTTGATCCCCAATAAATCAGCAAGATTTCTGGCTCCCAGGCGTCTTCTATACAAATAATGAGCTGAGATAAGGAGCACTCTTAAAGAAAGTGCGCCTAATCTCAGCTTGTTACCTGTATAAAAGACACCTATTCACAGAAGCAATCAGATTCCAAATCTCTCCACCAAGGCCAAAGAGCTGTCCAAGGATGTTGGGGACAAGATTGTAGACCTACACCAGGCAGCTTGGTGACAACAGTTGGTGGGATTATTCACAAATGAAAGAAACACAAAATAACTGTCAATCTCCCTCGGTCTGGGGCTCCATGCAAGATCTCACCTCGTGGAGTTTCAATGATCACGAGAATGTTGAGGAATCAGCCCAGAACTACACGGGAGAATCTTGTTCATGATCTCAAGGCAGCTGGGACCATAGTCACAAGGTCCCCCTGCTCAGGAAAGCACATGTATAGGCCTGTCTGAAGTTCGCTAATGAACATCTGAATGATTCAGAGGAGAACTAGGCGAAAGCGTTGTGGTCAGATGAGATTACAATCGAGCTCTTTGGAATCATTTTACCTTGCCATGTTTGGAGGAGGGGGGGGATGTTGCCTTTGACCCACAAGAACACCATAAAAACATGGAGGTGGAAACATTATACTTTGGGGGTGTTATTCAGCTAAGGGGACAGGCCAACGCCATGTACCGTCAAATTTTGGGTGAGAACCTTCTTCCCTCAGCCAGGGCATTGAAAATGGGGTCATGGATAGGTATTCCATCATGACAATAACCCAAAGCAACAAGAGTGGCTCAAAAAGAAGCACATTGAGGTCCTGGAGTGGCCCAGCCAGTCTCCAGCCCTTCATCCCATAGAAAATATGTGGAGGAAGCTGCAGGTTCGCATTACCAAACATCAGCCTCAAAATCTTAACGACTTGGAGAGCATCTGCAAAGAGGAGTTATTTTATCGAAGTCATGTTTTGCGAAGGGATCAAATACTTGTTTCACTCATTAAAATTGCAAATCAATTTATATCTTTTTTTAAATTCATTTTTCTGGATTTTTTTTTTTTTGTTTCTCACCGATAAAATATACCTATTAAAAATGATAGACTGATAATTTGTCAAAAATGTACAAAATCAGCAGGGGGGTCACATACTTCCCCTCACTGTATGGAACCGAAACCAAAGTATGACCTGTAGTAACTGCAAACTATTTTTTTAAAAACTTGGACCAGGAAGTGCATTTCATGCAATAACACTTGCTAGTTTAACTGCTGGCCATACAACATATATGCCCAATTGCAAGTCTCCAGTATTGTGATTGCACTGTCACGGTTTACAATTGGGAGGCCAGTAGGACAGGCTCCCAATAACATGACCACTGTCCGCTAATTACATGATAGGGAAGCCCAAGCATTACCTCTGGCATTAAGGATAAGTTGACCTTTTGACAAAAAAACAAAAATAAATGCACCAGCCCTCAGCTCATACGAGGAAGCCGATACCCACAGACAGGAAGAATGCACTACCAGTGCTCTCAGGACCAGCGTGGTTTGTTGAGAACTACAAGCCAACAGCTGCTAAGGCTGTCAGGACTTGTAGTTTTCCATCCATGAGTGAACCTGGCGCAGTCCTTTGTTTATGGGTGTAACATGTTATGAAAGGTGAACTTATCCTTTAAAGCAGGGGTCTCAAACTCAAATTACCTGAGGGCCACAAGACAAGTTTTCATATCCCATGGGGGGCCGCATGCAAACTTCAAAAACAGCAGCACTGGTGTCAGCAAACGCATTATTAAAGGGGCACACGGGGGCACACACTTGTTGTCGTTTTCTTCAAATGCAGAGTAGCGCAGGAAGCGTCTGTCATAAGTTCACTTCTCTCTCATGTCACGCTGTTGCTCCCCGGCGGCCCCTCCTCTGTTCGTCCATCCCAGATGATGTCACAAGCAAATAGGGATGGACGAAGAGAGGAGGGGCCGCCGGGGAGCAACAGCGTGACGTGAGAGAGAAGTGAACTCATGACAGACGCTTCCTGCGCTACTCTGCATGCATCTCGATCTACCCGTCAGGCGCCAGCAGTAGGCGATTGACAGGTAAATTGCTGCGGATCTCCGGCCAGTACATGCCTGGCAGTAGAACACTGCCAATTTGCGCCCCCCCCTTCCGCGGCACCCCCGCGCTGCCTGCGGGCCATTTATAACCGGTCCGCGGGCCGCAAATGGCCCGCGGGCCGGTACTTTGAGACCCCTGCTTTAAAGGGTTGGCTCCTGCTGGCACAAAAAAGGTTAGAAGCTGATCTTTAAAGTGGTATTAAACCCAAAAGCACACATTTATTTTGCAGCTTACCAAATGTTATGGCTGCATTAGTTTTCTTTAGCCTTTTCTTCCTTCATTTTTACCTGGGGATCTGGCCAGTAACAAAAGCAAAATGGGCACAAGAGAGCCACATAATGTAGTATTGCCTTTTATTAACACGGGTAAAATTTATGCACTCAAGTGTCAGAATGGAGGGCGCATGTACGCTGTAGCTAGATGGCATTACAGGTGTAAATACATGCAGCCAGTCAGGATACAGTAGACTGTGCTGGTAGATTATACATCATTTATTGATTGCTGGTTAGACATTTTAAAATATGTAATCTCTCCCACTATGCTTATATTTATACACAATTTAATATTTCTCTCAGCTTGGTTTGTGTTGCTTTTAGTTGTAAGGGAGCTGCAGCGAGTGCATTATAATAGGATTAGTATAGAATACAGGTGTATGTACATATTACACTTCACTTTTTACATATCTATCGTTGTAGGAATATATCATCCAGTGGGACAAACCTGAGCCAAAAATCATCAGGGAGGGATCATCTCCATCTAAAACCACCCTGTGTGTTAAATATAGAAAGCAAAAAAAAAAAAAAAAAATTATATATAAAAATTTACAAAACTGGAGTAGAACTCGTCATGAAAATCCAAAATAATTACAATAAAAGCACTGGTCAATATAAGCAAAAAGGGCTACAAGTGGTTCAGTAGAAAACCATAAAAAACCTTCAAAATGCAAAAAGTGATGCTCTATGCTTAGAATATATTTGCTATCATAACTGAAGGGACCAAACCGACACAGCCAAATCTCCAGACAAGTGTAAGAAGGAAAGAACAGGATATAAAAATAAAAAAGGGGGGGGGGGGTAGAAGAGCAAACCACAAGGACAGAGATAGAAACTAGCTGAAAACAATGGCTCTAGGAGTAAAAAGTTGCACGACTTCAAGGAATGCCTGTGTAAACTTTGTCTATGGACGCATTAAAGTCTACTTTGAAGTCACACAGATATGAATGGTTATCATGGTATACGACTCAATGTCCAAAGTCACAGGAAAAGTCCCACAAGTGTGAAAGGGGTCCAAGTCGGAGCAATTTATACAAATGGAAATACAGGAGACAGCAGGGTCATTTTTATAGAATTTATCCAGAACATGTCATACCTCCTACTGTTGCAAATCTTCCAAAAATATATCTTGTATAAAATTGTGTAATTAGAGGTGTATAGACAATTCCAAAGAGAGGAAGACAAGGAGATGTTTAAGCCCCGTACACACACAAGCCGAATGGCAGCCGGCCCCACAGAAGCCAGCCAGGCATGCTGGAAGAAAACCCGCAGCCAACTGGCTCCCAATCCGCAGCCTCAGCCAATGGCAGTTCTGACGGGGGCATCTCGTCAGAAAACAACAGCTCAGCGGGGGAGATCGATGCACTAATGTCACATTGTTAGTACACCAGTTCTGACTAGAGATGTAAAATTTCTGGAAATTTTGAAGCTCGGAAAACCACCATTTTTTTTTGGGGGGGGGGGGGGGGGAATTAAATTTTCGAAAAAATAAAAATAAAAAAAAGCTACATTAGCACTTTTGTCTTAAGATTGAAAGTCATTCTGTTACGAGAACATTGAGAAAAACTATGCATTGTCATCATTGCTCTCTTCACTTCCATGAAGGATTTTTTAAATATCTACCAGGACACTTGTTACATACAAGAATGAGTTTTGTCATCCTGGTAGCATTTGGAAATGCATATTTCATCTGACAATATTTGCAAATCACGTTTTTTTTTTTTTAGAAGGACTTATATTGTGAAAATGCCTCCATATGCTAAATGTTGGTCACACCATTTTTCTGAGGGGAGTAGGAAATAAAAACAAGAAGAAAATGACTACTTTGCAAGAAGACACTAATCTATGGTTGTGTGTGGGGGAAGAACCAAATTACTGGTAATTAAATTATTTATTTACACAAAAGTTTATAAAGATAAAACGAATGTAGCTAAAATGATTCAGAATCAGATAAATGTAAACTCTTACCTTTTTTAATTAAGTATATACTTTCTTTGCTCTGTATTTTCTTCCAATGCTTTTGAGGCCTAGTGAAGAGGACAGAACAAACCAAACACACCCACTAACATGCAAAAGCAAAACTGAAACCTTTTTCTTGTTACAATAGCAGCACAGCACCTCCTAAAGGAAGAAATTAATACTGTTCTTGCATTGGAGGGTTCAGTTTGTTACCTAGGACTTGCTTGTCCTCACTCAGTGCACAGAAATTAGAATAATCTGATATACATTTTTTTTTTCTAGAAATTTGGAAAATATTTGAACACTCTTAAAATATTTTATTCATCATGTTAAAATAAAATCTTCCACAATTTTTTTCTTCTTTAATTTTTCCAATTTTTGGGGGGGGAAAAAAAAAAAAAAAAAATAAAAACTTTTTCTGAATTTTTCAGGCCTTCACATCTCTAGTTCTGACTGGCTACCGCTGGGTTGAACAGGAAAAGAAAAACCTCAGTGTGTACCAGGCCTTAAGGTTACTGATTTTGTTGGATTAACCCAGAGATTGTCAATACATTTGGAGGTGACACTGCAGCAACATGAAAAATAATTAGCAAAAAGTGCACATTTGTGCATCCTGGGTACACAAAAAACACGCGTTTTTCATATTCCTTATGGCACAAACTATATACTATTCTCGATAAGGGCAACTTGATATAAGAATAGGTCTTCCCCAACATTCTTTTATGAATCCGTTTCACCTCTTAACATATAATTATTTTTTTATCTTGATTTCTCTTGCATTAGATCATTTTTAACAAAGCTATGTGAGCTGTATTGTTTTCCCTCTATTTATTCACTATGTACTATGAAACATGTTGGAATAATTAGATAATTGTAAAATGTTTGTTGGGTTATCTATGCGATTTCTTCCTCATGTAACCTCTTTCACCCCCCATATACATGATGAATATAAGGAATCAGTAGATTTAGTCACTTATATTTAATATAAAAAAGAATTGACAAATATTAAACTACTGCATTATTAACATGCCCCCTAGGGTAATCTATCAATTTGCATAAAAAAAAAAAAAAAAAAAGGTCCTTTATGCTAGTTGCACCATGTATAGGTGACCACCAATTTATTTTTTTCCTCAAAATTATATTTTTATACATAAAACTAAACCTAATTACACATTAAAAGCAGGTGATGAAATAGATATCTCTCTCTCTCTCATTCTGTATAAAAAATTACTTATTTTTGTTATATAAAAAAAACTTCAGTTCCTGATATCGTATACTAAATATTCAGCATTTATAGAGGTGGTAAAGGATTCATCCTTTGGGCTCTTGATATATCCTAGGCCAGTAATGGCAATCCTTGGCACCCCAGATGTTTTGGAACTACATTTCCCATGATGCTCATGCACTCTGCAGTGTAGTTGAGCATAATGGGAAATGTAGTTCCAAAACATCTGGGGTGCCAAAGTTCGACTTCACTGTCCTGGGAGAAGTTGAGTTTCTATCCGCCTTTCTCCAAAATGCATTCCCATGACCCTCTGCTGTTTCAAGCGAGGCAGAAGTAGAGAGCGGCTTGTCATTTTCTTTAGTTCCATCTGCATACCATTGCAGTCTACTTCCTGTACCCCGATGGCAGCTGCACAGATTTGACACGTGTAATGCCATCTAGTTAGAGAGGACATCGCTTACACATGCCCTCTATTCTGACACTTGCAAGTTCTGAAACATGAACATATATGTTTTATATGCGTTACAATAAAATGCAATACTGCACCATTTGGCTCTCTTGTATCCCTTTTAGGTTTCAGATTCACTCTGAATCCCCAGCCCAGTTTTACTCTTGGCTCGCACCTATGTGTTTAGTGCATTTTGAAGAAACACCCTACAGTCCATTTAACATGATTCCCTCCGGATCTAGTTCACATCTGTGCGTTTTGAGGCAGTGCGCTTTTTGGAAAGGGTCAGGGACCTTTTTCTTCTCACAACAGATTGCATTTTGTGTGTAAATAGACTTCAATGGACCCACAATAAAAAGGAAAGTGTTGCAAAAAAATGTTATGCTTTTTTGGCTACTAGGAAAGTATGACAGTTTTGTTCATGGACTGCGACTTTGACGCTACTTGAGTGCCAGTGTAAAGTTGCATCAGTCACAACAACCTTTGTGTCCAAAGTTGCATGTTAGGTTTAGTGTTATTTTTAGCCCTAGAATGCGACTTTGGACACAAAGGTTCCTGCACCACTTTGATGTGACTGAGGCAACTATACACTCTCTGGCACTCAAGTAGCATCAAAGTCGCAGTCCATGAACAGAAGTCATACTTTCCTGTTAGATGAAAACCTGATCTAGCTCATTACACACTTGTTTTCTCCACTAGCACAGCGATCAGGTGACTGCAAATCCCGATTGTACAAGCCTTGTGTGAGCCCAATCTCTATGCCAAGCACGGGTATGCAGCCTTGCTGAAGAGGACTCACTTCTGAGAGGCAGAGTATGTGTACAGGTAGGGGGGGGGGGGGGGGGGTTTATAAAAACACACAGAGAATGAAAACCAACACCTCATCGCTACAGAACACTCAGGAAATCTTCAGGATTTCAATGTTTTATTTAAACACATTTACAGAACAGTAGAAAGAAGTCCAGTGGTGTTCACCTGTACTGGATATTGTAATATACATCAAGCATGTCCAGCACATGGAGCAATTCAGAATTTTCCTAAAAAAAAAACAAAAAACCCACACATTACAAGAATGGCACATCGATAAAAAAAAAAAAGAAGAAAAGTTCAGAACTGACCTTACTTTTGTGGAAACAAAATGCATTTTCCGATTGTACACTCAAGAATCTACAAGTCTCACATAAGCCAGACCGGAGATTTGCATAAATTCACACTTTACAAAAATGTACCCAATGGCTGCTCAATGCATGGCGCAGCATACCCAAGTAATGACAATGCAACTTCAGTGCGCATGTGCATAAGTCACACCAGCACTGGCAGTCCAATGACTTCAACTCGCATACAAGACAGGCTCTAGGGATGTCGTATGACCCTGGCTTCATCCTCTAGAGCAGTGTTTCAACGCCAGTCCTCAAGGTGTCCAAAAGGTCGTTTTCAGGCTTTCCATTATTTTGCACAGGTGATTTCATCCCTTTCACTTACCACAGCTGTTTCATCTGAGAGAAATCCTGAAAACACGACCTGTTGGGGCACCTTGAGGACTGGAGTTGAGAAACACTGCTCTAGAGAACTGCTTCTCTGGAGCAAGCAAACAGATTGTGACATTTGTGAAGTATTGCACTGATGACAGATGAGTGATATTTTCACAAAGTAATTGCTGCTACAACTCGCCGATGCCAGCAATTAATAGTGATGTGTAGCTAGCAATTTAATCACGAGTCGCTGACGATTTACTACAGCATTGGGTTGAGCTCTACTACAAAATCACTCATCTTCAACAATTTGCAGTCAAGCATGGATTGCTAAAACATTTCATAGAAGAGCGATTGTCACTAGAAATGTTGTCATCAACCGAAAAACGCTGATAAATCTAAAGTGCTTTTAAAAATGTGATCTTAGCAATCCCATAGAAAATCAGCTGCCTTACTCTGCATGCTTGCAACTACTTTCCAACTAGCGATGCCAGATTCAAAAGCTGTGGAGCCTTTACCTTAACTACTTGCCTACCTCCCGCCTTTATATGATGCGTTCTCCTTCACTGGCCACTAGGGGGCGCGCGCCCATCGCGTCACTGGGGACCCGATGCGCGTGCCCGGCGGCCGCGATGTCCGCCGGGCACCCGCGATTGCCCAGTAACTTAGCAGGACCTTGGACCCCCCCCCCACAGTAAGAATCACTCCCTAGGGGAAACATTAACCCCTTGATCACCCCCCTAGTGTTAACCCCTTCCCTGCCAGTCACATTTACACAGTAATCAATGCATTTTTATAGCAGGGATCGCTGTATACATGTGAATGGTCCCAAAAATGTGTCAAGTGTCCGACATGTCCGCCGCAATATCGCAGTTACGATATAAATAATAAAAATGCTATAAATCTATCCCCTATTTTGTAGACGCTATAACTTTTGCGCAAACAAATCAATACACGCTTATTGCGATTTTTTTTTACCAAAAATATGTAGAAGAATACGTATCGGCCTAAACTGATAAAACAATTGTTTTTTGGGGGGATATTTATTATAGCAAAAAGGTAAAAAATATTGAATTTTTTTCAAAACTGTCGCTCTATTTTTGTTTATAGCACAACAAATAAAAACTGCAGAGGTGATCAAATACCACCAAAAGAAAGCTCTATTTGTGGGGACAAAATTATAAACATTTCATTTGGGTACAGCGTTGCATGACTGCGCAATTGTCATTCAAAATGTGACAGCGCTGAAAAATGGCTTGGGCAGGAAGGGGGTGAAAGTGCCCTGTATTGAGGTGGTTAAAGTGGATGTAAACCCTCACATATACCCAGTGAAGTGAACAGCCTCAGATGATACACAGATAAAACAAGTGAAGTTTTACTTGTATATCTGCTGTCTTCATCTTTCTAGACTGTTTAGAAAGTGCACATCGTGTTAGAATTTTCTCTTCCTGGTCCACCACTGTGTGTGGATTCTTGGCATACACTGTGTGAGCCCATTGGAGGAAAGGCACACCACCCCCCACCTCCACATAGGCAGAGGAAAGAAAAATGTGCAGAGCTGTGCTGTGACTAGACAAGCTCTCTGTCAATTTATAGCAGCCTCCCCCACACAAATTTCAGGCTTGTTTATCTCTGTTATCAGCCGTTATCATGCTGATAAGAAAAGAACCGTTACTTTGAATGGCACAGCAATTTTTACCCGACGAATCGTGGTAAAATTGTGCTAACAGAATCGAGAGATGCTCGAAAGAAGTTCCTATACTTTTTGGCATCAGGCGTCCCACGATTCATCGGGCGACAATTGCTGCAAAATTGTGCCACAATTTGGTGCCAAAGTAACAGGGATCGCAAGGCCTCCTGCGATTTGTGGCATTTCAGAATCGCAGATATTCTGTGCGCAAAACAGAACGCCATGGTGTGAATGGAGCCTTAGGTCTTTGGAGAGAGAGAAGTAAACACTACAGATAGATGTGCCCAGGTCAGATTCCATAAATGGGGTTTACATCCACTTTAGGTGGCACTAAAAGGCAAAAACGTTGGATAGAGTAAGATAGGGTGATATCTCCGGTAGGGCTGGGAAAAAAATCGATTTTAATCTTGAATCGAGTTTTGAGCTCAAATCGATTCAGTTTTGAAGAAAATCGATTTTTTTAGATTTTTTTTTTCCTTCAAAGTTTCCGTAGCAGGACTGCAGGGGGCGTATCCGGAATGGCACTGGGCAGCGTTACCCCAATTACATCTACTCGCTGCAGCCGCCGTCTGCCTACCTGATCAGCATGTCATGCAGACAGACGGCGGCCATTGCAGTGTTCAAAAGCCGCGCCTCCCGAGTCTTCGTCGTCTGTGATAGGCGGAACACTCAATTTCACAGCAGGCAGTATTCAGCCTATCACGGACATCCTCTCATCCTCGTCTGTGTTATGAGGATGACCATGATAGGCGGAACACTGAATGCTGGGAAATTGAGTGTTCCGCCTATCACAGATGAGGAGGAGGCGCGGCTTTTGAATACTGGAATGGCCACAGGTGTATTAGTAAAATCCGTATACCATGAAAATCTGCATCAGGTACGGGCACAGTGATTGAAGCATGGGCACAGTGAGGCACGGACACAGTGAGGCACGGACACAGTTCAATTCAACTAAGAGTAACCTCAGGATTTTTTGTTTTATTAGCTAAATCCAAATACAGTATTAATAATTTGGATGTTTAACAATCTTTGTTGCGCTAAATTGGTGGATAAAGAAAAAAATATAATGGATGATGATAATAATAATAATAATAATAATAATAATAATAATAATAATAAGAAGAAGAAGAAAAAAATCCCAAATATTTTGGGAAGTACAAAGTATCCAAAAGGGGGAAAAAACAGGATCCAGCGCAGCAAGAAAAAATCCGTACCCAGAAGTACAAAATACACAACATGCACACAATATAATCCAGCGCTCATGGAACATACATTATTAACTATTGAAAACTCTTGAAGAATTGATAAAAAAGCTTAGTCCATTTATTAATCACAATAAAGAGAGGGATCCAATCCCAAATGTGCAGAGGGCAAATGAATCTTAACTCTCCAGTTGCCAGTGGTGACAAACTTGTTAAACTTGCAGTGGCATCCGTGGAGCAAGGAGGGGTTAAAAAAGTCAAAACAAAGCCTGTGGCATGATCTCCGTGTGAGCACAGTACCTTGAATGATGGACAACAGGCAGACCAGCGTGTGGAGGGCCCTCCAACCCAAAAGGATGCAGAGCCAGGATCGCAGCAAGGCTGGGACAGAAGGAATCACACACAGAGTTTCAAGAGTTTTCAATAGTTAATAATGTATGTTCCATGAGCGCTGGAATATATTGTGTGTTTGTTGCACACTGACTTTGCAGTTAGAGAAATTGCCTTTGCAATTTTGTTTGTTGATGCACTTTAATTAATATAATAAAAAAAAAAAAAATCGAATCGTAAATCGAGTTTTTAAAAAAAAAAAAAAAAAAAAAAAAAAAAAAAAAAGCAGATTTTTTTTGGGGGGAAAAATCGCCCAGCCCTAATCCCCGGTCAGTTTTGCCATTTGTGTCCTATTGGGGAGATTTCCAAAAATAAGAAAAAAAATAAAAATAAAAAAGGGGGAAGTTTTGCCTTTAGTTTAAGGGCTTGTTCACACTTGCTCTAAATACTGACACTAATCAAACACGCTTATAGTGTTGCTAAGCATTTAAAATGGGGTTCCACCCGCAATTTATTTTTTAAAAGTCAGCAGCTACAAACACTGTAGCTGCTGGCTTTTAATAAGGACACTTACCTGTCCTACTCGCCCATGATGTCGGCCCGCCAAGACCGATCCCTCGATCCTGGCAGCTCCCGGCGCCGCCATCCTCACCAAGAGAAACAGGCAGTGGAGCCTTGCGGCTTCACTGGCCATTTCCTACTGCGCATGCGCGAGTCTCGTGGCACTTTGTGAATGGGCGGCTGCTCTCTGGGATACACAGTTCCCAGAAGGCAGCACGCACCATTCCCCAGAAGACAACGTGAGGAGGACGAGGAAGACCTGTCGTGGACTAGGAAGAGGCAGATTAGGAAGATCTGCATAGCAACTGGCATTTCTGGCGAGTAAAAAAAAAATATTTTTTTTTTCCAGGTTTTTGGTGTATTTTTTTTTATTTTAAATGGTGGACCTCCACTTTAATGAGCATTAAAAAAAGCTCCCCTTAAACGTCCTATGTGTGTGTTTGCAGTGCAGTTGACGTGCGTTTTTGGCGCATTAAAAAATAAATGTATGCACCCATCAACAGCATTGTACCATCATGCTGCAACCGCATGCCAGCACAGGACGCTAGAGTTGAAGTGTTTCAACTCCTTGCAAACTCGACATTTTTGAAGCGACACCAATGCTCCATGTCTAGGATAATGTGAACAGCACTGGGCTCTCCATAGTACCGTTTGCGTGATTTCAATGCCAGTGTGAACTAGGCCTAAGAAGTCATGAATGGCATGTTTTTCTACCCAAAAAATAAACATTTGTTATGGCTTGTTGCCAGCACTGACATTTGCACAGGAGAATGCCAGCCCAGAAAACAACCAAACGATAGTACCATCACATTTGAAGTCCTCAGAGCTCATAAGTCACACATCCCAAATCTTGTATGGTGCTTTCCATCTCAGACACACTCATTACCTGGAATGTGGTCTCATTCTCCCTTAGGCCTCACACCCTGAAACACTCCAGCCTCCCTCATGGCTTCAAACTCCTTCACTGCATCGTAATTCTTATAGAAGTTGGCATACGCTCTCTTCCTTGGCTCAGCCACACCAAACTAAAACAAAGAAAAATTTAAATTATTACACTTTTATGGATCATATTTTGTACTAAAACACATCTATGAAGAAAATCGACCTAGAAAAAGTTAGCCTTTAATCTTTGCAGGAAGATTGACACCTTGTCCTACATGGTGACCATAGAGAGCTACACTGCCTGCAGAAGCCCGTATTCCCACCAGACCTGTGCACCTATGTAGCTCCATGCTTTTCTGCAGCCAGCAAGAATGTCTGGTACCTCCAGATATAGAGGAGCATGGAACCTCAGGGCCCAGGCCTTACATGTCAAACCACTATGGAGTCAAGTCATCCCTCCGACAGAAAATCTCAGTAAAGCTGGCCATACATGGATAGAAAATCGTTCGATACGCTCAATCGTTTGGCTTTGGAAACGTTAGCAGGCGAATGTCGATTATCGAAATGCAAAGCTTTAGAACGGAAATAAATTAAACAAAAATGGCGTGTCGTATTTTTGGAGCCTATGCAATCAATTTTCTAAACATTAGTAGTGGGAAAAAAAATCTACAGCGCATGCCCGTTTAAAATGTACCCCCGCGTCATTAATCGATCCACGAAAAAAATATATATACCGTTTAGGTTGTTAGCAATCGATAATGCCTGGTCACTTAAGGGACTCAGAGTTCCCAGGCTCCTCCACCCCTCCTGGGAGTGTGAATGAGCACTTACGGGTTCAGAGCTGTCACAATAAGGGGTGTAAGGCAAAGATAAGCAGAGGCCCCTAAGGTCTCCATAGAGTGTGCATCATCTGCCTAATGCCATCACATAGGAGGGGTGCTTGATAGCCCCCTTGTAATAGCAATAAAGTAAAAACTAAACAAACCACACACTTAAGAAAAAGGGAGGGGGGGGGGGGAACCACTGCCGCCCCCCCCCCCCATTCAGTGTTTTTTGTTTTTAGCATCTGTTTTCCACTGGATAGGTTTTTCTCTACTTCCTGTCTCATAGCTACAACAGGAAGTGAGAGGCAATCCTCCCAAAGGAAGCACTTGTGGTTGTCTCGCGAATTGGGATAGATGCGCAGTAGGGTTCCCTTACCTGGAAGGGCATCCGAAGATTGGCTGCAGTGCCAACATCGCGAGCTCCCTGGACAGGTAAGTGTCCATACATTATAAGTCAGCAGCTGCAGTATTTGTAGCTGCCAACGTAATATTAGTCCCCCCCCCCCCAGGCAGAACGCTTTAAAGGGTCACCTACTGATACTCATGGGTAGCATAGCTTTTGCAGGTAAGTGCACAATTTGAGGCATGACATATTTGGCATCTATTCAATACTACTGCATCTTTTATTTTGTACAAAGTACAGGAGGATTATATTTTATTCTATTGAAAAATATTGATACAGTTGTGCAAACTACTATAATTTTAATTCTACAGGCTCTCTACTTTAGTACATAAAATGTTTTTGGGCTTTAAGAATAAATAAAAAAAGCTGCATCCCTGCACACCCAACACATTTGCATTTAAAGTGTCCACACCATTGCTGAGGAACTAAACTAAGAACAAACAATTGCAATCAGGAAGCGATCACCTTGTACAGCGCCACAACACTTATGGAAAAGATGAAGGCTCCAACAATGTGGAATCTCAACCTCTTTCCCAGAAGGCCTCTCATCTGAGGTTTAGCCAGAAGTCCCTGTGACATGATGGCGTTGTTTAGTAATCCTGAAAAATAAACATACTGATCAGTCAGTGACATTTTCATGCCGATTGTGCATTATAAAGTTCCATAATAAAGTTACATCCCGGCCACAATGTTCCTTGTGTGCGCTATACACATTTACAACACACAATACTAATTAAATACTAATAAAAACAATTGTTTTTCCTCTGACCAGGTTGCATGTCCCTGATGATGGTGTTTGGTAAACCTTTAACATATCAGGAAGATGTTCAGTTTGTTCTACCTGAAAATGGGATGACACCCCTACAGCAGGACTCCCCAAAACTAAACAAGAAGGCTTTCCTTTTAGATAACACTTTTCAACTATATGAAGATGTGTGGAGTTTAGTGTTCAGCTTAACACAAATACCCTTAAAAATGTCCCCTCCTCCTACCTACACAGACTACTGGGTGTACAAAAGGTGTGTAGATTTACCCATTTTCAGCTTGCAATGGTGATCTTCCACATTAGTCAGCAGCAGGGGAAAGGAGAGCGTCTAACGGCTGTGAAATCCAGGAGCCGTCCCCTACAGACTCCTATGCCCCAGCCATTGTCAGCACTCCCTCCTCTCCCCTGCAGCTGCAGGCTGACATAGGAGAGCCGGATCACGTGACAGGAGCAGGATAAATATAAGCAAGTATACTTTTTTTTCCACATGGGTTAGTCCGCATTGGCAGGAGGAGGGGGGGGGGGGGGGGAGGAAATATATTAGGCTAGTTAATGTTTGGCAGGAATACAAAATATATGTGCGCTCATTTCTGTATGCTTGCTGCAGGTCAGTGAGTCAAAGTACTAAAGCTGAACTGCAAGATAAGCAAATATTGCCTAAATACATTATCCTCGAATCTTGGTGTGCTTTGTGCAGTAATCCCGTGTGAGACTATTACAGGAGGCTCCCATAAAGAGGCAAAGAACGGTCACTGCTGCTCTCTCCTTGTGCAGGGCGACGGTCTTGTCTCCGCCCACTCCTGTGATATTCCACAAGCAACCTGTAGTGGGAGGACCTGCTTGGCCCCTCCCACAGTTCTGCTCCTATTTCAAGGAGACTATGTCCCAGGGGGGCCACATGCAGCCCTCCGTTTAGAGGGGCCCTAAGGGCTGCACGAATTATGGCTCATTCACACACTCAGCACAGCCTGCATGGGGCTATCACTGAACTGTGTGCAGGCAGCCCATCCAAACTGAATGAAAAGACTGGCTGTATGGACTCACCAGCACAGCTGACTGACAGATACACAAGTATGACCCCCACGGACCCAGGAACACAGGCTGTCTGGCTCCCTGTGCTTATACCTGTCAAACTTGGTTGTGCGTGCGAGTCCTACAGCCAATGTGCGTCCATTTAGTTTCTATGAAAATCAGCGGAGGTGGGGAGGTGCTGCAAAACTAAACACTTTGGGCATCCCTGGGCAAAAAAAAAAAAAAATGTCAGCAATCCTCATATGCTGCCCAATTGCTAGGACATGAAAACCATTGGACGCTCACTCACACCCCCAATTACAGGAGTAAAAAGCAACAATATTCTGTCCTAGGATGTGCAGATTTCTAGTTTTTTGGCCAGGCTTCCAGAGGAGCTCCAAGCAGCCTATAAGTGGAATACTAGACTAATGAGGATCTTACAGTAGTCCCATCAATATGTATGCTGTTTTCTCTAAGGCCCCTTTCACACTGGGGCGGGTAGCGGTAAAGCACCGCTATTTTTAGCAGCTTTTTACCGCTATTTATGTGGCTGTATTCGACCGCTAGCGGGACAGTTTTACACCTCGCTAGCGGGCAAAAAAGGGTCAATACCGCCCGCAATGCGCCTCTGCAGAGGCGCATTGCGGGCGGTGTAGCCGCGGTGTCGCATTGCTTTCAATGGGAAGGAGCGGTAAACACACCGCTCCAAAGATGCGGCTAGCAGGACTTTTGGATCGGTCCTGCAGCCGCTGTTAAGCGCCGGTTTGCAGGCGCTTTTTTTAGCGGAATAGCGCCTGCAAACCGCACCAGTGTGAAAGGGGTCTAAGAGATAAGCTTAGCCTTTAAAGTGGTATTAAACCCAAAAATTTATTATATTAGACTAATGTAGATTTCAGCTTTTACATTTTTATTTTTTTTCCCCCCAAAAGTTATTAGTTTTTTTTTATCATTGACAGAGTTACAACGATGCATTTAATGGTTACATCAGTCATTTGATATATCATTACATAAACAAGAAAGGATGTTGTAGAACAGGAGATCCAAGTACATTCCATAAACAGTAAGGCGTACTCAAGCAAACCCAGGAAGTACCTATACAGAACTAGGGCTTTAACCACTGAGACTTACGTGGCTTCTAATCCAGGCGAAACCCCATAAAACCTGAGAAACCAAATGCGTTGTGGAAGGGATGGGGAATGCGGAAGAGAGGAGGAACCAGTACGGGTCATCTTAAAACCCGGTCACCCCTAAAAAGGGATCCAACTGTGAGCGGGAGGGGACCCTTAACAGTTTAACTTGGTATTAGGACAGGTGCGGCTCATTGAGAGGTAAGCATGTACTATCCCTTAGATCAGGGGTCTCCATACTTTTCAAAGAAAGGGCCAGTTTATTGTCTTTCAGACTTTAGGAGGGCCGGATTGTGGCCAGCACAGAGGCAATAGATGTCAATGGCCCAGCATCAGTGAAAATAAATATGGCCCCAGGGTTGGTGGTCAATAGGAAGAGGAGTAGTATCCCATCATTGGCATCGATGAAAGATATAGTGCCCCATTGTTGGTATAAGTGGGAGAAATATTGCCTCATACCAGTGGGAGGAATAGTGCCCCAAGGGCCAGATAAAGGCTAGCAAAGGGCCACATCTGGCCCTCGGGCCGCAGTTTGGAGACCCCTGCCTTAGATGATTGATCATCTCATCAGCGTCAGTGGTTGTGAGGTTCTCGCCCTGCTGTCCAGCGTTATGTACTGTGTGGTGAGTAGTAGGGGGCGGTACGTAAATATCCTTTTAACACGGACGTGAAATTAAGTCTACAACTGAAGGTTGGGAGTAAGGAGAAGTAGTAAGGGGGGGGGGGGGGTTCTAGGAGTGACAGAGGTCTTATATTGATCAGTGGACACCAGCCCTGTTGGGGGCATAGGTGTAACTTGTGGGGTGTTAACCACCCTAGAGTCTCTGTAATGCGTTTTGGAATTTAGTGTGTCGTTAGCCTGGTGGATGAGTCCTTCCATTTCAGCTGTTTTGTCTATTTGGGAATGCCATTCAGCGATAGTGGGGGGGGGGGGGGTTAATACTTCTCCAGTGTACAGGTATGCATTGGGTGGCTGCATTATGTGTAGCGTGAGGGATTTACGGTACATAGACCATG
Source organism: Rana muscosa (assembly GCA_029206835.1). Lineage (NCBI taxonomy): Eukaryota > Metazoa > Chordata > Amphibia > Anura > Ranidae > Rana > Rana muscosa. Next base: position 110,217,279 of record JARGYO010005626.1, read on the forward strand.
GTAGAGACGTGTTGCAGTAGATATTGTGCCGGAGTGAAGTCCGGGGTGTAGGAGTTGATACGGACAATTAGGTCATGTACCTCTCTCCAGAACGTTTGTATTAGTGGGCATTCCCACCATATGTGGATGAGGGAACCTGTAGCCGAGTTGCACCTCCAGCAAGGTGGGGGAACACTTAGGGAAATTTGGTGGATCTTATCCGGTGTTCGGTACCATCTAGAGTAGTTTATATCTATTCTATTGTGTGGAGACATTGATGGACCCTTTATGCGTGTGCTCCCATATTTGATCCCAATCGTCCTTGGACAAGGGCATTGATAAATCCGATTCCCAAAGCTGATTAGTTTTAATGTTGGGGGTGGATTCGGAGAGTAGTAGCGAATACAATGCTGAGATTAAATGACTCTGGGGTTCTGTTTCGTTGCAAATGTGTTCAAAGGGGGTGAAATCCCTGTACCAGTGGGATAGAGATGGGGTACTGTGGAAAGAGTGTCTGAGTTGAAGAAATTGAAGAAGAAGGGAATGTTAAGGTCTGGGAATTTGGAAGACATGGCCGTGTGCGAGAGGAGCACTCCGTCATTGAAGAACTGGTGTGCTCAATGGGGTGTACAGTTATATCTTTAGCAAGAAGGTCTGGCGGGAAGTCAGGATTTTGGGCAAGAGGCGTCATGGGCCCAGGAAAAGGGGTCATGTTAAAAGCTTGACATGCTGCTCTGAAATTTAGCAATGTAGGACCTATCAGTGGGTGGCTGGAACAAGATTTAGGGATCGATTGCGGATCAATCCAGGGAAGATGAGATAGTGGCGTTTGTGTAAAGGCGTTTTCCACCTGTATCAATTCTTTGTTAGTCTTGTGGACATGCCAATCCTTGTGAGCTGGCAGGCCCTATAGTATGGGCATAGATCTGGTAGCCCTATTCCCCCTTTCAGCTTTTCATTTTTTTTTTATAAATTTTATTAAAAGTTACCACAGTTACAGAATAAAGACAAGCAGGTTACAGAAAGCGTAATGCATACATTTATGCAATGAAAATTTGGTGGATTACAACAAAACGGTCATCCGGCATAGAACATCTAACAAGGTTGCATTGTACAACTAACAATTTTTCGTACCGTCTTAAACTAGGGTAGCGCTGTCGTTCAATTGGAGGGGATGGTCAGAGTATGATAGCATCTAGTACAAACTAAGCCGCTAAATCCTTAGGGTCGGCTGGGGATGCATATATTGGTGGGGTTGTAAGGGATGTGAGAGGATAAACCTATATGGGTCTTGCCCTACCCGCTCACCCCATAAAGGGATCAAACTGAGCGGGAGGGGGCCCCTAACAGTTCTACAAATTCACAGGGCAGATGTGGTTCATCAACAAATAGCCAACTGTAGAACCCCAGCAAAACTGTTGGCTGTCTGGCGTTAGTTGCGGAAGGGTATGCTAGTCTGGCAAGCTGGCCTGTAATATCATTGAGAGTCAGGAGGAGGACACAATATGTGATGGACCATGTAGTTTAAATGTGAATTCAAGCATTCACTTAAAGTAAGGGTGAAGAAAGGGACAGGGAGGGAAAGAGGAATAACAGGGTGGTCATGGGTTTTGGTTGGCAATAGCTTGACGGTCCCCGGCGGGGGGTACTGAAGTGGTTTGGGGGTATTAGCTGCCTGTGTTTCCCTATAGTGGGTCCAGCATGCCCATATGATCCTGAATTTACTGGGATTGTCTTTAGCTTGGTAAATGGGCCTTTCTATATTTGCTGTTTTGTCTACTCTGCAGTGCCATTCAGCAATAGTGGGGGGGGGGTCAGTAATCCTCCAGTGTACAGGTACGCATTGATGAGGTGTAGAGTAGTGGATTTACGGTATGCAGATCAAGGTAGTGACGTATGATGAAGTAGGTATTGTGCTGGGGTATATGTAGTGATTTGAACTATTAAGTCATGCACCTCTCTCCAGAACGGCTGTATCAGTGGGCAATCCCAGCTTTTAAATTTTTAGATGTTGTGACTGTTTTAGATGTTTACTTTCTCCTGGTGATCCCACAAGTTTATTATTGTTCAACTTCCTTTAGCAGACCAAGATGTCCAGAAAAGTGGGTGTAGCGCCCCCCCCCACCCCATATTTGGAGGCGCTATGTGTAAATTTAGGGGCAGTCTGATTTGGAGGCGCTATGTGTAAATTTAGGGGCAGTCTGAGCCAGTAGTTGGGCTCAGACCAATTTATGATTCAATTCTGCTCTGGGTGCGATACTGCCTGGCAGTAGTGTTCTCCTTTGCCTGTAGGTGGCACTGTCACCACCGGCATGGGTTGAGCTACAGCGGTATCACAGCACCTTGGGTGTCCTCTCGGCAGCCGTGCAGTGGGCATGGTCTACCCGCTGTGCATGCTGGGAGAGGGTACAAAAGGGGCAGACACCATTGGCACAAGGCGATTCCAGGGGGACCTCTGGTCCAGTGAGTGTGCCTCGTGGCCTGCATGGCATGAGGTGCCAAGTGTGTTTAGGCCTTGGGCACCTTCAGCCCGAGGTCCTGTTGCTGCATCGTGGGCCCAGCTCCGCTGACAAGGGCCTACGCTTCAGAGAAGGATCCCAGGCTGCCTGTTTGTAGGGAGCCCATCTTTAGGAAAAGTGGTCCAGGGGAAGATCAGTCCCGGTGGAGCTTAGTGACGGTACTGCTGTCTTGGGGAGAAGCCTGGAGACTTACCTAGAGGGGATTCATCGTCTCTGATATCCGTGCTCAATCCCGGCTGCTAGGACCGCTCTCATAGGGACTATCCGGGTGAGCAATACCCACTCAGGCTTGAGTGGCGACGAGTGTAGATACTGAACTTAAGTGTTGTGCGTGAACCTTCCCCTACTTCTTTCAACTTCCTGCTCTCTCTCTTCAAGTTGACTCAAAGAGAAAAAGAATAAAGCCTTACTGATTAGGTTTTACTCCTGTGTGGACATTGGCCTTATTCCTGGAGATTTTTGTTTGCCTAGACAACAAAGCCAAAGGATCCACTCTGGAGAGGTATTTGCTGCAGACCCAAAACAAAACCAGCCAGTCCCTTAAATGTGACCAAGTGCTACAGGGGTAATTCAATTCAAGGGTTGAGACAAACCATTTGCCACGGACATTTACCTTTACCAAAAAAAAAGTTGCCTGCTGTAAAAAGTTCTGCTATATTTGTATCTTCTAGTCCTTAAAACACGACCATCTCCCAAGACTGACAATGCTGCTGTCTAGTGATGGGCTTAGACCCGTCCAAACACTTGTCTGAAACCCACCTGGAAATGTCACCTGTACTGGGCCAATTAAATGCAGCCAAGGCCTTCCCCACCCCACATGTATGCATCAGCTGCAGATGATTGGTCGAGTAGAGCAACAGCTTCCAGGCAGGCTTGTTGGGTTTTGGACTAGGATCCAAATATGCAGAGGTCCTTTCTACTGCCAGCTAAAGCCTGGTACACAACCCAGCGGGCTGAATATATATATCTCAGGAGGAGCCATTGTACCAACTATCCGATGTTAGTACAGCAAGCTCCACCACTGAACTATGTTGAACATTTTTCAGGAAAAAAAAAACTCATTTACTTTATTTTTGGGTGCAGCCTGCAGAGCATTGTACCCGTGATTGCAGGTGCAGCACAGTCTTCCTCTAGCTTTGTGTCTATAGCTAGAGGAAGAATGACTGAACTACAAGTGTGCTGAGCATTGCACCCCATTCAATCTACAAGTATGTCTGCTGCAGTGGAAGTCGGTACTTGCAGTTCATTCACAAATCTCTGAATGAACAACATGGCTGTGTGGGCGGAGCCTTGCACCGTTTTGTAAAAGTGACAGCGGGGAGAGTATACAGTGCCCACCTTAACAGAGAGGGGGCGCTCTGGAAGAGGGAGGCGGGTACATAGAAGCAGGTGACATCCTAAATAGGAGTGCAACATTCTGCCAAAAGGTGAACTTGCCCTTTAAGGCCAATTCACATTCTGTGCAGAGACCCCCATGGTAAATCATCTGTCACTGCAGGGACACAGGAAACAACGTGTCCCATTCATACTGCAATGCACCCTAAAGCTGCGGTACAATCCAGGCATTCTGCATTTTATTGCACTGCAATACCAGACAGTACAGAGTATTGCACCACCTGACATTGCAGTGAAGTGTACATTTTGTACACTTCAAATAAAGCTTATACAAAAAGCCGCCATCCTCTCCCCACCCACATCAGTCTTCTTTAGGACAGAACAATGACATGAAGGTACAATGTGTGACCCCCCCCCCCCGTATTATATATAGTGTGACCCCCCCGTATTATATATAGTGTGACCTCCCCCCCAATATTATATATAGTGTGACCCCCCATATATATATATAGTGTGACCCCCCCGTATTATATATAGTGTGACCCCCCCCCCGTATTATATATAGTGTGACCCCCCCCCGTATTATATATAGTGTGACCCCCCCCCGTACCCCCCCCGTATTATATATAGTGTGACCCCCCCCCGTATTATATATAGTGTGACCCCCCCCCGTATTATATATAGTGTGACCTAGAGGTCGACCGATATGGGTTTTTCTCTGGCCGATGCCGATATTTAGAAATCGGGGCGGCCGATGGCCGATACATGTTGCCGATTTTTTTTCTTTTTCCTTCATCTCATAAAAATCTAGGGTGGAGAGGTGGGGAGGAGGTTATTGTTTAGGGTGGAGAGGTGGGGTGCAGCCTATCAATGTCCATCAGTGCCACCTCATCAGTGCCCAGCAGTGCCCAGTGCCAAGCTCAGCAGTGCCCAAAGCCAAGCTCAGCAGTGCCCAAAGCCAAGCTCATCAGTGCCCACCAGTGCCCAGCTCAGCAGTGCCCACCAGTGCCAAGCTCAGCAGTGCCCACCAGTGCCAAGCTCAGCAGTGCCCAGTTCATCAGTGCCCAGCTCACCAGTGCCAAGCTGTCATTCACTGCCACCTCATCAGTGCCCACCAGCGGAGCGCTCCCGACTCCCTTCTGTACCCTTGCATGGCCAAAGACTGTTCCATTCGTCCCCTGACGTGCTGCGCGCCCAGCCTCCAGACTACAAACCCCAGAATGCAGCGCGGCCGGGAACAGCCAATCGACGGTGGCCGCCGCTGCCGACTTCCTCCATTGGGGAAAAAATTTAAAAAAAAGTCAGCGGGCAGCGGCCGTGATAGCAGCTGTTTAGAATAGACGGTTGGCGGCCGGGGGGGGGGGGAGATTTCCACCCAGCACGCCCCTGCCTCAGATCCCAAACAATCGGCCTCTTTACATAATAATCGGCCGATGCCGATTTCTTTAAAAAGGCTAAATATCGGCCGATATATCGGTCGACCTCTAGTGTGACCCCCCCCATATTATATATAGTGTGCAGGGCCAGATTAAGAGCATCATGGGCCTGGTGCTGAGGATTTTGGCGGGCCTTTTTATGGAAACAAAATGAAAATGCAAACAATTTTTCGCTAAAACAAATTAAAATATACTCTCACCAGTAATACCAGCCGTGCAGCAGCAACACCACCTGCTATGCAGTCTCTCACCAGCAGCAACATAGGGAGCCCACATTTCCAAACTGCCATTCAGGGACACCCCCCTTCACAAAAAAAGATGAAGGTGGGGGGTGTAGTCTCGGGGGCTGATGGGGAAATCGGCAGTGGGGGTGATTTGTTAGGCAAATGGCTGGTGTTAGCACTTAAAATCATCTTGACACCATGTGTGATATGGTGTCAGGATGATCAAATTCCATTATTTCTATTACTACATTGTAATATATAGTGAAATAGTTCAACTCACCATAATGCCGAATCAGCTTGTCACTTGCCACCAGATGCAGCTTGTTACCTTGCCACCCATAGCCTGCCACCAGATGTAGTGTATCACTTTCCACAGCTGCCTGCCACCAGATGCAGCATGTCACCTGCCACCAGCAGCCTGCCACCAGATACAGTGTGCCACTTGCCACCAGCAGCCTGTCACCAGGTACCGTGTGCCACTTGCCACCATATAGTGTGCCACTTGACACCAGCAGCCTGCCACCAGATACAATGAGGCCCCTTGCCACCAGATACAGTGTGCCACTTGCCACCAGATGCAATGTGCCACTTGCCACCCACAGCCTGCCACCAGATACAGTGTGCCACTTGCCACCAGCAGCTTGACACCAGATACAGTGTGCCCCTTGCCACCATATAGTGTGCCACTTGCCACCAGCAGCCTGCCACTAAATACAGTGTGCCACTTGCCACCAGCAGCCTGCCACCAGATACAGTGTGCCACTTGCCACCTGCAGCCTGCCACCAGATACAGTGTGCCACTTGCCACCCACAGCCTGCCACCAGATACAGTGTGCCACTTGCCACGCAGCAGCCTGCCACCAGATACTGTGTGCCACTTGCCACCAGCACCTTGCCACCAGATATAGTGTGCCACTTGCCACCAGCAGCATGCCCACTAAATACAGTGTTCCACTTGCCACCAGCAGCTGCCACAAGATACAGTGTGCCACTTGCCACCCACAGCCTGCCACCAAATACAGTTTGCCACTTGCCACCAGCAGCCTGCCACCAGATGCAGTGTGCCCCTTGCCACCAGCAGCCTGCCACCAGATACAGTGTGCCACTTGCCACCCACAGCCTGCCACCAGATACATTGTGCCACTTGCCACCCACAGCCTGCCACCAGATACACTGTGCCACTTGCCACCAGCACCTTGCCACCAGATATAGTGTGCCACTTGCCACCAGCAGCCTGCCACTAAATACAGTGTGCCACTTGCCACCAGCAGCCTGCCACAAGATACAGTGTGCCACTTGCCACCCACAGCCTGCCACCAAATACAGTTTGCCACTTGCCACCAGCAGCCTGCCACCAGATGCAGTGTGCTCTTGCCACCAGCAGCCTGCCACCAGATGCAGTGTGCCTCTTGCCACCAGCAGCCTGCCACCAGATGCAGTGTGCCTCTTGCCACCAGCAGCCTGCCACCAGATGCAGTGTGCCTCTTGCCACCAGCAGCCTGCCACCAGATGCAGTGTGCCTCTTGCCACCAGCAGCCTGCCACCAGATGCAGTGTGCCCCTTGCCACCAGCAGCCTGCCACCAAGATGCAGTGTGCCCCTTGCCACCAGCAGCCTGCCACCAGATACAGTGTTGCCACTTGCCACCCACAGCCTGCCACCAGATACATTGTGCCACTTGCCACCCACAGCCTGCCACCAGATACACTGTGCACCTTGCCACCAGGTATAGTGTGCCACTTGCCACCAGCAGCCTGCCACTAAATACAGTGTGCCACTTGCCACCAGCAGCCTGCCACAAGATACAGTGTGCCACTTGCCACACACAGCCTGCCACCAAATACAGTTTGCCACTTGCCAACAGCAGCCTGCCACCAGATGCAGTGTGCCCCTTGCCACCAGCAGCCTGCCACCAGATACAGTGTGCCACTTGCCACCCACAGCCTGCCACCAGATACAGTGTGCCACTTGCCACCCACAGCCTGCCACCAGATACATTGTGCCACTTGCCACCAACAGCCTGCCACCAGATACACTGTGCCACTTGCCACCAGCACCTTGCCACCAGATATAGTGTGCCACTTGCCACCAGCAGCCTGCCACTAAATACAGTGTGCCACTTGCCACCAACAGCCTGCCACCAAATACACTGCCACTTGCCACCAGCAGCCTGCCACCAGATACAGTGTGCCACTTTCCACCCACAGCCTGCCACCAAATAAAGTTTGCCACTTGCCACCTGCAGCCTGCCACCAGATGCAGTGTGCCCCTTGCCACCAACAGCCTGTCACCAGATGCAGTTTGCCACCTGCACCAGATACTGTGTGCCACTTGCCACCAGCACCTTGCTACCAGATATAGTGTGCCACTTGCACATTATAGTGTGCCACTTGCCACCAGAAGCCCTGCCACCAGATAGTGTGCCACTTTCCACTCAGAGCCTGCCACCAGATAGTGTGCCACTTGCCCCCGGATACAGTGTGCCATTTGCCTCCCACAGCCTGCCCCAGATACAGTGTGTCACTTGCCACCAGCAGCCTGCCACTCCCTCCAGGACTCTGCCCCGTACTGGCACTGAAAGGTGGCACTGATGAGCTGGACTAATGGGCAATGATAGGTGGCACTGAGCTGCACTGATAGGTGGCACTGATGAGATGCACTAATGAGCACTGATAGGTGGCACTGAGCTGCACTGATAGGTGGCACTGGCTAGCTGCATTTATGGGCACTGATAGAGGGCACTCACTGAAATGTGGCACTGATAAGATGCACTGATGGGCTGCCTGCACTGAGATAGCCCCCCCCCCAAAAAAAAGTTAACCACTTAAGGCTTCAGCCAGTACTGTACTAGTACACACTTCTTCTGCACAATTAGACTTATCTGTCTG